>CM057233.1:50452062-51702062 GCA_029891385.1 Erythroxylum novogranatense | reverse complement strand
TGACCCGGGAATAGCTAGACTAAAGAAAAGAGTGCTAGCTCTTACCTTAGCCTTGGAGAGCAAATGAAATGATCTTGGTGGAGCCTTGGAGAAGTAGAAGCAATTTGAGATGATGAGAGGAAGAAGATGAAAACAAGATTTTCAAAGCTTAACTTTTAAGCTTTCGGTTCTTCCTTCTAAAACCCACGACCAAGCTTTTTTCCAATCCTTCTTCTATGTATATTTAACACTTAAGACACATATAAAAGGGCTTGGTGGATGCTCATCCACGTAGGAGGCATAAAATGCCTTAAAATGCTAAATGATGATTAGGTTTGACTTTTCAAACCAACTTCTCTTCTCCATTTAATGGCTCCACCGAAAATCAACATCAATTTATATATAATTAATTAATTATTTACTTAATTAATTAATATATATAATTGCTGAAGTGATCCAGTCAAACTGGGGTCGGTCCTACCGGCCTGCCAAGCCCTGCCGGCGAAAAATCACCGGAAATGGTTTTCAGCAATGTCGATGTCGCGATCTCATTGGGATCCATTTAATCCTATTGCTCTCCAGATATCGGATCTCTGTCCGAAACTATTTTACAGATTCTCCGAGTCACTCTTATGCGTGTGACCCATTAGGTTCCCGGTTATGTTGGCCACTTAGATTAACACTTAATCTGAGCAAGTCATGAGCGGTATCTAGCAACACATCATGACCCCCAATTGACCGGAAAGTAATTGGTTTGACTAATGAAACCATATCACGAACCCTTCCATAGACAATTACCGTGCAATTCGTCCTTTCACCATGCTATACCCCACTTGGTTTGAGTATGGGCAATGTGTCAACTCTTACTAGATCGACGATCAAATCTAGTCCAAGTGTAATCGGTTCTCGTCTAGGACGCATTACTTTATATGTCCATGAAGACCATCTTCATGACATATGTATCTCGGCGCCAGAGACTTCAAAGTAATGATCCCGATAAGAGGCCATGGGTATCTCTTCCGCTATAATGAAGTGGTGAATCCTCTATTGGCTACTCAATTACCTTGAATACCTCAAGTCGCACCCAATCACCACCCTATGAGCGACCTCGAAAGGCAACAAGGAATGGAGTCAAAGTACAGAATCAAGTGCAAGATATCCTTGAGTACTTCAAGTCTAAGGATACTTGCACCATTGCTATGATGAGATTATCACTGACATTTGTATAGGACATCCATGTGATGATCTCATAGCAGGTCATCCAATGTACTTACTACCACTAGTAAGCATCCACATGTCAAAGCTAAATATCTCAATATTTACAGTTTTCTGAGATCCACTGCTTGATCCAATCAAGAAGTTTGACATGTGCTAGTCTATCCGGATTAACGATGTCCAGTCTCGTTAATCCTATGACTAGGGAGAATTTAGATACTGACATAATTGCACATGATAGGAATCTCAGTAGTATGATCGCATCATAATTTCCTTCATGCTATGTCATGTATCAGGGACTTCATTAATTTGATTAAAGATCATTATCAATTCATAATAAAATGAATATCAAATAAATGAAATATGCCTTGCTTTATTTATTCATAAAGTCTGTACATGACTATGAACAAAATGCGCTAAAGGGGATTGCCTTTAGGGCACTACTCTAACAGACTCTTCTCCTTCTTCTTTTCTCTTCTTTCTTTCTTCTATTTCTTTCTAACTCTTTCTTACTTAAGTCTAAAGACCAACTTACCCCTCTTAGCAAAGCTTAAACCACTCCAACCTAAGTAATCTTCCCAAAATGCCCTCATGTTCTTTTACCCTTTTAATTCTCACTTAACCACAATTAAACCTTAGTTATCCATAAACACATAATTAACACAATTCATGCTTGATAACATCATTAAAAAAATTCGGGATCCAACACAACCTCAAACGAGTATTCTTATGCTCATGATAGTTTCAGGTATAGAGATAGGAATGATAGTGAGATTTAGGGATAGCAATAGGTAGGGTTCGATTCGGGTGTTATTCTATCCATATCCATATCTATCGGTTTTTACAATTTACTACCCATATCCAAATCCATTGGATTGTTCGAGTTTTTGGTTATCCATTGGGTTGTATAACATATAAAAATATAATTTCTAAATAGAAAATATAAAGAATAGATTTTTGACGCTCCAAATCAAAATTATTTTAATAATAATAAATCAAGATTTTGATTTGTATATCTTAAAAACTATAAAATTGGAACAATAAAATCATAATATCTACTACAAAGACAATATATAATTTCACAATTAAGAACTAGAACAAAGACTGAAATATCCAAAGTTTCAAATTGTCTTTGCGTGAACTCCACAATATTCAAAACTCCATCTCTATATTACTTGCATTATTATCATTCTATAAGAAAATAAAATATGATGAAAAAGGTGAGTACTGAGGAGTAAAGTGAGGATTTTAAAGTTGTTTTTTCTCATACAATATTAATACTTTATTATATTTAACCATAAATATTCAAGAAAAAAACAGAAAAATAGGGTTAATAAAAATGGGTAGGATATGGGTATCCATGGTTCAGGTTATCACTACACCCATATCCAAATCCAAATCCAATTTTCAACATCCATTTAAAATTTATTTTTTAGCCTCCATGTCTATTTTTTCGAGTCAGGTAGTGCGGATGTTAATCTGGTTGAAAACCCACTGTCATCCCTAGTGAGATTGTGTCATTCAATTTTTTTGGAAGCATTTGATTTGGTGGTAACTAACACATTTAAAAAAAAGAAATATTATTGTTTTTGTTATTGAAAAGGAAACATTTCTCAAATTTACGAAGTGTGTAAGGGATTTTATCGGGTTGAACAACCATACTAATCCCTTTTAAGCCTATTTTATGGACTTTAAGAAGATCTGCAAAGAATTATATGCTTTGTTATCATGTGGGCCTAATATTAATGTCTAGCCAGCCCAATAAGAGCATAAGGCAATTACAAGTTTTTTAGCTTGACTTAACTTAAAGTTCGAGATTGCAAGTTTTAGATTCTTTATAAAGCTTAAATTTCCTCCATGTATAAGGTCTTTGCTCAAATACTCTATACAGACACCAGCGCATTTGTTGCTCCTACCACTTAAACCTCAATTGCTCTTGTGAGTCGAAACATTGGTTATAACCATGTAAAATCATCCAAGGAATACTAATAAAGAAGAAAAATGAAATTTTAACCAAGATATAGGAGGAATCATTTGTCAATATTATTATGAACTGGGTCACATTGAATTCACTTATCGAAAGCTACAAAATAAAAATCTAAAAATCCTTTCAATTTATGTCGCAATTATACTATACCATCTAGCTTATCTATTGGGAAGACAATTATAATTTTTGTGGATGAATTTGCCAAATTCCCTCAATACCAAGAAATATTAAAAAATTCATCTCACCTTATCTGATGTGAGCAGAAGCAAGGATCACCATGGAGAAGGCATACGTGATAGGGGAGAGTTTGCCATTCCAATTGAACCTACGTCCAAACTAGGACCGAGAGACTCAAGGAGGCTCTTTATGAGCATATGGGCCAATTTATGGAGAGAATGGAGTGCACCAAGCCTATTGGAGAAGAGCTATCTGAATCACAGCCCAAATTGATTCATTTATCTCAAATCCTTGGATTGGACTTACTTGGGATTTGAAGACCATTTTATTGGGCTACATAGCATCACTGAAGCCCAATAGGAGAGGCACATCTATGATCAGACTTGGAAGCGCGTTAGGCTAGGCTTAGACGTGTTTTTATTATTTTACTTTGGACTTGTTTTTAGTTATAATTATATTTTGGGCTTCCATATATTTTAAGCCTAAGTCTTTTAGCATTAAACCTAGGTATAAATACTTATGTTTTAGGGTTTTTCAGAACACAACTTTGATCATATTATTTTTTGTGAGCCGTCGGCCATATTGAGAGGAGAAAACCCTTTTATTCTTTTCAACTTAGGAATTAAACTTCACTCTTATCCTTTTCAACTTAGGAATTAAACTTCACTTATCAATCAAATCAAATTGTGGCATGATTTTGAACCTATCAACTTTCTTGGTTTGTTCTTTACTCATTATCTAGGTTGCTCGAGACAAGTTCTTCGTGAGGTCTAGTAGGTAAATTTGAAACCCTGCATATCAGATTTAGTTTTCGTTAATTCGAATCTATCCTCTTCTTCCTTCTTTGAATCTGAACTTTTACATCTTTCAATTCTGTGGAGCGCATTATTTGGTATTAAAGCCTCGATGTGGAGGAGAATTCTTATTCAACTCCATCAGAACTCAAGAAACCGCTGTCCATTACCATCTAATTATCGTTGGTTCATTAATTTAGGTGTGAATTAACTTTCAGTCTGGAATTCAATCTTTCTTTTTGTTCTATTTGTTTTCCTTTAGTTAAGGCTTTCAATTATTTTTCTTGGTTCTTTTGTGAAACTTTCGGTCTATATTAAAAAAAAAGTTCAAAAAATCTAGAAAAAATTCGAAAAAAGTTAAAAATCTAGAAAAAATCCAAAACATTAAAAAAAGTTCCAAAAAGTTTCAAAAAAAGGCTATGAAAAAATTTTAAAAAAAGGATATGGAAAAAAGTTCTGAAATTTTTTTTCAAAAAAAAGTTAAAAAAAAGGTCCAAAAAAAGTATGAGAAACTGAAAAAATTTCAAAAAAATTCTTTTCTTTTTCTTTTCGTCATACTCGTACTTGCTAGTTGGTTCAAAATGTATACGCCCACTTGATTTTTTTGATCGGTTGAGAATTGATTCTAAGTGGTGAATCGAATTTCAAAGGGGATTGAGTGGTAAAAGGCAAGAGTCTGTGAGTTTATTTGAGGGAGTTATTGTCGTGACGTAAACATGAGAGGAGTGACATCATTTGAGTGAAACACGTGAGGGAGTGTGTGAAATTGTTTATTACTAACCTTGTTTTGCAAGTATATCATTTTATCTACAATGTCATAGGGAGGTAGTAATGATGAAAACTAAGGGGGAGATGCAAATATCGCTTTCACTTTGAGAGCCATGCAGCAACAATTTGAGAGGTTCAATCTAGCCTTAAATGAGGCTAGGGGACAAATGGATGAACTTAGACAAGGGAGATGCGAGGAATGTCAAGGCAGGTGTGCAGGTGTATGTCAACAGCAACCACCACCTCGTAGACCCCTCCCTCGATACGAGCCAGAGGAGGATGACTTTGAGGAGGAGGAGGAGTTTGAGGTATGCAGACCTAGGAGAGCTCAGAGAGTTGAGCCATTTAACAGGAGAGATGGAGACCTCAAATCTATCAAGATGCAGATCCTAGCCTTCAAGGGAAGAAATGATACAGAGGCTTACCTAGATTGGGAAAGGAAGGTGCACTTGGTTTTTGAGTGCCACAATTTTTCTGAAGATAAAAAAGTAAAACTGGCCACTTTTGAATTTATAGATTATGCACTAATATGGTGGGATCAGTTGGTGACATCTAAGAGGAAAAATGGAGAGGTGCCAATTACTACTTGGGACGATATGAAGGCATGCATGAGGAAGTGGTTTGTGCCTTCTTACTATTATAGGGGGATACACTAGAAACTTCAAAGTCTCACTCAGGGGTTGAAATCAGTGGAGGACTACCACAAGGAAATGGAGGTGGCTATGATCCGAGCCAATATAGAGGACCCACAGGCTACAATGGCCAAATTTTTTAGTGGACTCAATAGGGAGATAGCCAATGTTGTGGAGTTGTAGCACTACTTAGAGATTGAGGACATGGTGAACATGGCTATAAAGGTGGAGAGACAGCTCAAAGCTAGAATGAAAGTGAGGAGTGGAGCAAGCTCTCGCTACTCATGGAACTCCAAATGGCCTAAAAAGGAGGAGAAGTCAAAGGAAAAAGGAGTGGACTTCAAAGAAGCATCTAAGAAGTCGATTGGGGGATTTGAACATAAAGGCACTTCCAACAACCAAGCTACTTCTAGTAAAAAATCATCTATAAAATGTTTTAAATGCTTGGTTACTGGCCATATTACATCTCAATGTCCAAATAAGAAAGTCATGATTATGAGGGATAATAGGATGATTGATTCGGAGGATAGTAGTAGTGAATCTAAGGTTGCTGTTGATCATGATTTTGAGGATGATAATTGCTTTGAGAGAGCTATTACAGGGGAAGCACTAGTAGTTAGGAGGGTACTGAGTGCTAGGGCCACTTATGAGGTTATAGATCAGAGAGAAAATCTTTTTCATTCGAGGTGTTTAGTTGGTGGGAAAGTATGCAATTTGATCATTGATGGGGGTAGTTACACTAATGCAACTAGTTGGACTATGGTATAGAAATTGGGTTTGGCATGCAGGAAACATCCGGAGCCATACAATTTACAGTGGTTCAATGATAGTGCTAGTGTGAAGTTGACTAGGCAGGTGTAGTGCCATTTTTAGTAGGGAGATATGAGGAAGAGGTGTTATGTGATGTGGTACCAAGGGAGGCTGGTCATAGGTTACTTGGGAGACCATGGTAGTTTGACAGGAGGGTAGCATATGATGGGTATACCAATAGGTACTCCTTTAAGTTTAAGGGTAGGAACTTTATTGTACTACCTTTATTACCTCATGAATTGTACCTGGACCAGATCAAATCAAGTAAAAGTGAGGAAGGCTCGGGTAGTGAGAACAGAAAAAAAGGAAGACAGAAAAGAGGCCTAAAAGAAAAATGAGTTTAGCCCAATGATGAGTAACTGCACAAGTGAGGAAAAGAAAGTGAGATAGCTCAGAAAGAGAAAAGAAGAGCAAAAAGAAAAAGAGAAAAGTGAGCTTGTTTGTTAAAGGAAAAGACTTGAGGAGAGTAACTGGAAGAAAAGAGCACTAGTAGTGGTGAGATACATAGAGTGTTTAGTTTCTTACACTAACCCTCTTAATGCTTCACCTAGTGTTTTTGTTTCTCTTTTACATGATTATTCAGATGTATTTCTTGAGGAGATGCTCAAGGGACTGCCATCCTTAAGGCATCGAGCACTAGATTGATTTTGTGCCCGGAGCTCAAATTCCAAAATGCCTAGCCTATAGGAGTAATCCTGAGGAGATAAAGGAGCTTCGAAAGCAGGTTGATGAATTGCTAGAAAAGGGACATGTGAGGGAGAGCTTGTGCCTGTGTGCAGTGCTAGTGTTGCTGGTGCCTAAAAAGATGGAACTTGGAGGATGTGTGTGGACTGCAGAGCTATTAACAAAATCACAGTAAAGTATCACCACACTATCCCTAGGTTAGATGATACGCTTGATGAATTGCATGGTGCATGTATCTTTACAAAAATTGACTTGAAAAGTGGATGCCACCAAATTAGAATGAAACTAAGAGATGAATGAAAAATTGTTTTTAAAACTAAATATGGGTTGTATGAGTGCTTAGTCATGCTATTTGGTTTAACTAATGCACCCAGCACTTTTATGAGGTTGATAAATCATGTCTTGCGTGCATTTCTTGGAAATTTTATGGTTGCTTACTTTGATGACATCTTGATATATAGCACTAATTTTAATGAGCATATTATGCATGTGAAGTGTGTCTTGGATGTGTTGAGATGGGAGAAACTGTAAGCAAACCTTAAGAAGTGTACTTTATGCATTGATAAGCTTGTATTCTTGGGATTTGTAGTCAGTTCTAGGGGAGTTGAGGTGGATGAGGAGAAGGTGAAGACTATCTAGGAATGGCCGGCACCTAAGAGTGTGAGTGAGGTGAGGAGTTTTCACTGGCTTGCTAGTTTTTATAGGAGGATTGTGAAAGATTTCTCTATCAGTGTTGCTCCTTTGACTGAAATAGTCAAGAAGGAGAAAAGGTTTGCATGGGGGTGAGGAACAAGAGCATGCATTTACATTATTGAAAAAAAATGTTCTGCTTCTATTTTGTGTTTGCCTAATTTTGATAAGGCTTTTGAAGTTGAATGTGATGCTTCTAGGATTGGTATAGGTGCTATGCTTTTACAGGAAAACAAACCATTAACATAATTTAGTGAGAAGCTGAGTAGTGCACATCTCAACTATCCAACCTATGAGAAGGAGCTTTATGTTGTGGTGAGAGCATTGGAAGTATGGAAACATTATGTTCAACCCAGAGAGTTTGTCATTTGGACGGATCATGAATTCCTAAAGCACTTGAAGGGATAGGGTAAGCTGAACAAGAGACATGCCACTTGGATGGAGTTTCTAGAGACGTTTCTGTATGTGTTACATTACAAGTAAGGGAAGGAAAATGTGGTAGCTTAAGGACATATATACTTCTGATGATGATTTTGCTAATGTTTATGCTGCTTGTGAGCATGTTGTATTCTTGAAATTTTATAGGCATGATGGATATTTGTATCATGGTAATTAGTTGTGTGTGCCTAATTGTTCTTTGTGTACTTTGTTTGTGCATGAGACCCATAGTGGTGGTTTGATGGATCATTTTGGGGTTACTAAAACTTTGGATATTTTGCATGAACATTTCTATCAGCCTGGTATGCGTAAGGATGTTGAGCGTGTATATGCCAAATGCATTGCATGTAGACAGGTAAAATCTACCGTTAAACCCCATGGATTGTATACCCCTTTACCTGTGCCTTCTGAACCTTGGGTTGATATTTCTATAGATTTTATTTTAGGACTGCCTAGAACAAAGAAGGGGTATGATAGCATCTTTGTTGTTATTGATCGATTTAATAAGATAGCGCATTTCATTGCATGCCATAAGACTGATGATGTTGTGTATGTTACTGATTTATTTTTTAGGGATATTGTTAGATTGCATGGTATTCCTAGGTCTATTGTTTTGGATCGAGATGATAAATTTTTGAGCCACTTTTGGTGTGTTCTGTGGGGAAAGTTGGGTACTAAATTGCTTTATTATACTACTTGTCATCCACAGACAAATGGACAGACTGAGGTTGTTAATAAAACCTTAGGTACCTTATTACGTGCTGTAATTGGTAAAAATTTGAAAACTTGGGGTGATTGTTTGTCATTTATTGAGTTTGCTTATAATAGTTGTGTGCATTCCACCACAGGTTACTCACCTTTTGAGCTTGTATATGGTTTTAATCCTTTGACTGTCTTAGATTTGGTGCCTTTACCCTTGTTTGAGTTGTTTGGTAGAGATGGAAAGAGGAAAGTCAAGATGGTAAAGGAATTACATGTGAAGGTGAAACAGTACATTGAGCATATAAACAAAGTGTATGCTAATTAACAAGCCAACAAGGGGCGAAAGTTGGTGACTTTTAAACCTGGTGATTGGGATTGGGTGCATCTGAGGAAGGAGAGGTTTTCTACCTAGCGAAAATCCAAGTTAGATCTTAGGGGTGATGGTCCGTTCCAGGTGTTCGAGAAGAAAAATGACAATACCTATAATATTGACCTGCTAGGTGAGTATTTTGTTTCTGCAACTTTTAATATTACTGATCTTTCTCCTTTTAATATGGATTTAGATTCAAGGACGAATCTTCTTGAGGAGGGAGGGATTGATGTGAGCAGGAGTAAGGATTACCATGGAGATGGCATGCGTGATGGGGGCGAGTTTGTTATTCTAGTTGGACCTATGTCCAAAGCTAGCACCGAGAGACTCAAGGAGGATCTCTATGCGCATGTGGGCCAATTTGTGGAGAGAATGGAGTGCACCGAGCCAATTGGAGGGGAGTTATCTGAATCATAGCCCAATTTGATTCATTTATCTCAAATCCTTGGATTGGACTCACTTGGGACTTGAAGACCATTGTATTGGGCTATTTAGCATCACTGAAGCCAAGAGGAGAGGTGCGTCTATGATCAGACTTAGAAGCGCTTTAGGCTAGGCTTAGACGTGTTTTTATTATTCTATTTTAGACTTGTTTTGTAGCATCCTGTCACCGATGGGAAGGATAAATAGTAAATTTGGATTGGGTTGTGTTTCTGTACACAAAATTGTGCAAGCATTTGTGATAATTCCCTGCTTTGGTATTTTTGCAAAAAATGTGAAATTGTGTAATTGAGAAATTGAATTGGAGTGCTTTATGGGAATTCTCTAGAAAATTTTAAAATGGGTATCGATGAGATTTCCGGTACAATGACTGTACCATTGACACTCCAATTAAAGACATGATTTAGGAATTCTCGTTATTGAATTTTAGAAAGATTTATGAAAGTCAAAATAAATGAAATGATTGAATTGGAAAATTGATGGGCATGAAAGCAGTGATTCGGAAGAGTTGAATTTCAAATCAGTCCCTAAGAGTCGGAACTCCCGAATTGTAATAGTAAAGTTGTAAGAATTTGGTATGAGGGCAATTTGGGCAAGATACTTAAGAGAAAAAGGCTTAAAGTTAAAGGAAGGGGGCAAAATGGACTTTTCATTATTAAAATGGGTATAAAAAGGGAAATTAGGGTTGATGAAAGAAAAGAAATGGGGAGATGCCATGGGAGAGAAGAAGAGGAGAAGAAAAGGATTTTCGATGAAATCATGAAGGGCTTATGGAGTTTGTGAGCTAAATCAAGTAAGTTTAAGTATCCTTCCTCTTGATTTGTTGATTGATTTATGTTTTGAGTGATATGGGTAAAGATTGGGTTATGTATATGTTGGTTTAGGGTTTCCGAACATAGGGTAGATTTCTGATGAATTGTAAATGATATGGGTTGGTTTTGAGTTGGAAAATGATGTATGAGTGTTAATTTGGAATAGAGATGAATTGTGTGTTGTGTAGTTTGGAAGAGTTGGTTTGAGAATGGTGAAAAACTGGATTCGGGGAAGGAGACGACCTGCACGTCGCGAAGTGCTCATGTGCACGTCACGGCGCACGAATTTGTGCACGTCTCGACGAACGCAGGGCCGCACGTCGCGACGAGTGCAGGACCACACGTCGCGACGTGAATGAGGGAGCACGCCGCGACGACCTTCTCTTCGCCGCGGCGAGGACCCCTATTCCTGAATGAATATGTTTTAGTTTTTAAGCCATAACTTTTTATATCTATATTCAAATGAGATAATTTCTGATTTGTTATGAGCTCGAGACAAAGGTCTTCATGCTTTATGAAGAGGGGAAATGTTAAATCGGTCTGTAAAGGCTTGAAATCTGGAATAGTGGTTTAGTGAAAGATATGGTTATATGTTGGAGAATAACTTTGGGATTTCTGAAACGAATTGACTGATTTAGGTATCAACTGAATTCTGATTTTTAAGGAAGATTTTGAGGGTGAAATATTGGGTTAGTGCCGGGAATGTCACTAAAGTGCGTGATACGTTTATTTTTGTAAACAACTACATGAGTTTTATTCTGAAAGGGCAATGTGTAAACTTAGGGTGTTTGAATTGTGATATGGGCATTTGGAAAGTCAGCTTCTGACATTTCTGAGACTTCCAGGCATTAGCGCGGAAGCCAGGTGAGTGACCTAGACAGTTCTCAGAGCATTAAATGTTATATTTAAGTAATTTAAATTCTCTGAAGTAAAATGATGAGATAATATTGAATGTGAACTCCAAATAGAAGGTTCGGAGTATTGAAGTGATAGTATACAGAAACATTATGCGAATGTGAAAGTGTAATTGTGTTTGTGATGTGAAAATCTGGAATAGATTAGAAATGACTGTGATATACTGATCAGAGCTACAAGCTCGACTATTGAAAAAGAGCCTCGAGCTCGAAAGGGAGTAGTGCATACCCAGAGGGCTCTCCTATCTCTAAGACACGTGGGAAGTAGTGCATACCCAGAGGGCTCTCCTACCCCTAAGACGTGTTCACTGATTAATGAGCCCTTGACGGGACAGTTTCAGAGCGAAAAGCTCAACGATTGATGAGTTAGTGCATACCCAGAGGGCTCTCCTATCTCTAAGACGCGTGGGAAGTAGTGCATACCCAGAGGGCTCTCCTACCCCTAAAACGCGTTCACTGATTAATGAGCCCTTGACGGGACAGTTTTAGAGCAAAAAGCTCAACTATTGATGAGTTAGTGGATACCCAGAGGGCTCTCCTATCTCTAAGACGCGTGGGAAGTAGTGCATACCCAGAGGGCTCTCCTACCCCTAAGATGCATTCACTGATTAATGTGCCCTTATCGGGACAGTATAGATGCTTGGTCACCACACTGATATAAATTGATAATGGGTACAGACTGCAGTTATTCTGATATGTTTGATAATTGATAATTGGTATAGACTACGATTATTCTGATATGTTTGATTATTGATAATGGGTTCAGACTACGATTATTCTGATATGTTTGATTATTGTTAATGGGTTCAGACTACGATTATTCTGATACGTTTGATTATTGATAATGGGTACAAACTACCATTATTCTGATATGTTTGATTGAATGATAGGTGAAATTCCATATACTGGTGTGAAAACAGTTATGGGGTACTCCTAATTATAGAATGTATGACTGATTGTGATATGCTTAGTGTCGTATGTAATATTAGAGCTTTTAGCTCAACGTGCGAAAATGAACTTCGACTTCATGACTGATTCAGAGCCTTAGGCTCAACATATTATGAACCCAGTATCCAGTATTGGATAAGGGTCAGATATTATTGAGCCCTTCGATGGGACGGTTTAGGCACTAGGTCACAGCCAAATGGGATGTATGAATATAGATTTCTGTAAATGTGTAAATGGGGAATGTTTGAGAAAATGTATTACGAGATAGAGATAGATCTATGGGAATTGGAAAATGAGACCAAAGAGAAAGAATGAGAACATAAGTTATGATTTGATTATGTACTTGAGTGAGTAGACCATCGATGATGGTCACTTATTGAGTTTGCAAAAACTCATCCAAAATTTGCAATTGTTTTTCAGGACTCAGAAGAATACTCCGTTTGGTAACGGGTGTATAGTGATCGTGGAGTGCCAGATGAGGACGGGATCAGTTGCGTCTGCATTAGAGTGAAGACTTTGCTTATACGTTATTGTGTATTTCTATGAGGACCCCCGTGGTCATTGTATCTACCAGATTGGCTATGTAAACTGTTTTTCGCAACATACATATATGTAAGTGTATGATTGTTTCAAAACAAAATTTTTGGTACTGTGTTTTAACTGAGAGAGGTAGCATCCCATGCTCGCAGGGTCCGGGTCTTACGGGAGTAGGGTGTTACATGTTTTAAGTTATAATTATATTTTGGGCTTCCATTTTGGGCTACCATTTATTTTAAACCTAAGTCTTTTGGCATTAAGCCTAGGTATAAATACTTATGTTTTAGGGTTTTTCATAACACAACTTTGATCATATTGTTTTCTGTGAGTTATCAGCCATATTGAGAGGAGAACACCCTTTTGTTTTTTTCAACTTAGGAATTAAAATTCACTTATTAATTGAATCAGATTGTGTCATGATTTTAATCCTACCAACTTCCTTGGTTTGTTCTTTACTCATTATCTAAGTTGCTTGAGACAAGTTCTTCGTGAGGTCTAGTAGGTAAATTTGAAACCCTGCATATCAGATTTAGTTTTCGTTAATTCGAATCTATCATCTTCTTCCTTCTTTGAATCCAAACTTTTACATCTTTCAATTCTGTGGAGCGTGCTACTATCACTACTATTGTTGATTCAGGAAACACACCTACATGTCTTCTTTCCTCTTCCTCCTAATGGGTCATTGATTTTGGTGCCTCAGATCATATAACAAGTAATTCCAATCTTTTTTCTACTTTCCATAAACACTTATCTCCTTCCCATGTTACCTTAGTAGATGGATCTACTTCCTCTATTATTAGCTTTAGCATTGTTAACCTTACTTCATTATTATCATTATCCTTTGTCAAAAATTCAAGTGGTTGAAGCTGAGGCAACTGCTTTCGAAGTAATAAAAAGAAAAACAAAAACTAGAGTGGGAGGGTTAGAGTCAAAAAGAAGATTCATCACTTCTTTCTCTCAATCAAAACCTTGCATGAGACTTTTATCTCACATAGCTCCTAGGTGATAATAGAAAGAAGAACCCATCTTCTTTCTTTTTTGATTACCTTCCTCGTATATGTATAAGACCAAATCGATTCGATGTATAAAAACGATTACTTGAAGAAACTTATTAAATGGTCCCCACTAACTACTTTTGGACCCATATCTTTGGGGTTGCTTTTTCTAATAAATATTGGTTATATTTGTAACATCCCATCACCGATGGGAAGGGTAAAATAGTAATTTGGAATGGGTTATGAGTGTGTAAACTTATCTCGGCATAATCATACATGATATGGCTTCCATATATACATGAATAGAAATTTTTGCACATGCACATGATTGTATATACATTCATGACATTTCCCGGCATATGTGTCTATAAATGTGTTTATTGTGAAAAATATGATTTTGTGCTTGAAAATTGAATTGGAGTGGATTTTTGTGTGTTTTACATTTTTGGAGAATTTTAGAAATTTTTCTAGAAATTTTCGGAGAAAATTTCTGGACCGAAAAAATTGCCAAGTGGCAGACTGATTGGTTTCTGGTGCTGGAAATGACTGTCCAATGGCACTGGAAATTAGGTACATGATTTTAGGATTTCTTACTTTGAGCCATTGGAATTTTGAGGAGAAATTGGACAAGAAATTGGAAGTAAATTAAGTGAAAAAAATTGAGAGGGTGACACGTGGCAAATGACATATGTCACTTGCCTATCATGCCACCATAATGTATACATGTGATATAAAAGTCTTATTTCTTAAGTCATTCAAGTTATTCACGATGCTTCCATTCTCCTTTGAAAATTGCTCTCATACATAGCTTCTCCTCTCCTTTTCTTCGTTGGTCTTCTTCTTCTTTGCTACTTTGACAATTTTGCTAATCTTTTCTACTCTTTTCCTCTTTGTTTGCTCTTCCTTTAACTCTCCTAAAACAGCCTAGCATAAACTTTTCCCTTTAAAGAAGATGGTGCCCGTGGTTGGTGAAGAGAAGTAGGGGATTTGATGTATAGTTGAAGAATTGAAGAGTTGAAGAGTTAGAAGCTAAATAGGTAAGGCCTATGTTTTATGTTCTTAAATTGGTAGTTAGATGCATTTATTGTGATGTCTTGTGCATTAATTGCATGAACTTGTGTTTGGTGTATATGGGTAGGTTATTTTCTTGGTGGATTTAAGATTGATTGAAGATGAATGATATAGCATGTGTAGTATGTGAATTAAGTGTTTTGGATTAAGTTTGATGATGTTAGATGAGCATTTATTAAAGAAAGAAAATTGTGTGTGTATGCTGCCATTTTGTGGCTAAGTGTTCAAGTGAAGGTCTTGATTAAATTTTGGCTGAGTTAGTGATTAAATTGGATGCTTATGGGTGTAGAAATGGTATTGGAATGATAGGAGTAGAGTTAGGTGTAAAAGCTAGAAAATAGAATGTGAGTATGTTTCAATGTTTGGTTCATAACTTTTGATATGGTTATGCTATTGAGGTGAGGTTTGGCTTGAATTAAACTTGAGAAGTTTGGATAGAATTTTTATGAAGGAATTCTGTCCAATTGTGGCTTCAAGGGTTCTGAATTTTGCCTTGAATGTGGGCAATATATGTAGGGTGAATAGTGTTGTTTCTAACATTGCATGATTTGTGACCTGAAACTTTGGGGAATTTTTCTAGGCTAAAGTAGACAGATTTTGTGAAATTAGTCTTCATGAAAGTTGAATATTTTCTTTTTATCTTTCTATCGCCACTAAGTATGACATTTTTCTATTTTTAGGTTGGAAGTTATGACTTGTTAACTTTCAGATGGTAATTCATGTATTAATGTGTTTTGTGTGTAAATGTCCTTAAGTGTATAGGTTTTGTGATTATTGTGTTCTGAAGCCACTTCAGGACTGTTGTGGTTTAAATTAGCTAAAGTGATCTTATGGAAAGTTATAGAGGAATGTCTTAGCTTTGTAATGAGGTATAATATGCTAATTTTGGATGTAAGAATTGTAAGTTATGGATTTCTAAAGTATGGATATGGTTTAGGTGATATGTTGATTTAACAATCTTTAACAGGGCAACCACAATCATGGGCGAATTTGACCTAGTTAGAAGTGGAATTTGTTCCTGAGTCCTTCATGAGAATTGTAGCATGTTTTCTGATCTTTTCATTGATAGAAAGCAAGGAATTTTTGGACAATGAGATAGGAAGTTATGAGTTTGAGAAGATTGTGTTACTGTTAGGATGACACTTATATGGGCAGAAGCTTTGGTTGAGAAATTGACCCATGTAGAGGTTGAATTTTCTTTCAAGCTGTTCATGAAAGTTGTATAATATGTTTTGATCTTTCTTTTGATATAAAGCTTGGAATTTTTGGCAAAGGGAATGGGAAGATATGATTTTTGGAAGAATGTTGCACTGTTTTGGATGATATTGAGTAGGCAGAAACTTTGATTGCGTTTTTGACACCCTTAGAGGTGAAATTGGTTTTCAAGCCCTTATGAAACTTGTAGGGTTTTCTGTGATCTTTCCAATGAGACCTCTTTTGTGATTTTTGGTTACTTGTGTTAAAAGATAGGGTTTGGGAAAGGAGAGAAGGAAATTAAGTGTTTTATTAAAAAAAGGGATTTGGAATTTGGCAGGCTCGCGAGGGCGATGCCTCGCGATCCGGCCCAACCCAAGCCCTCTTTCATTCTTTTGTGTATAACTTTTCCATCTGACCTCCGATTGACCTGATTCTCGAGGCATTGGATTCGTGAGTCCTTTAATTTCATTTCTATGTGAAATTGTGATTTTTTAGAGATGAAATTGATGTGGTTTAATTAGGTCAAATTGAGAGGACCAGGTATTTATTTTTCTGGTCTGTGTTTTATCAATAATTGGACCTATAGAGGTCCGAATTGAGTGATTTTGGTGTCTTTGGATTCCTAATATTTAGAGAAAATTTTGTGATAAATATTTATGGAATAATACCGGGAATGTCACGAACATGCATTGTACACATTTTAATTGCTACATGTGCATTTTTAAATATTTCTGATTGTACATTTGGTAATGTTTGTGTATTTTAATTGTTATAGAGGCGCATTTGGAACGTCAACCCACCGACATTGCCGAGACGTCCAAGCATTAGCTCGGAAGCTATTGGTGAGTGACCTAGACGGTTCCTCAATTATTATTTGCTTATAATTCTGTGGTGAATAATGGTGGGATTGTGGATTCCGGATAGAAGGTCCGATGTATTGGGGAGCTATAATGTTAGACCCCGAATTTTTTATTTATGATGTCATTAAGCATAAATTTTGATAATTGAGTGATTATGCCTTAGTTTGATTAATTTGAGAGTATTGGTGGATAATTTTGGTTTATTTGAGATTAATTCGTTATGATGTGGTTTTCTATGGGGATTATAGGGTAAAAGTTTATGAGGGCATTTTGGGAAGTTTACTTGAGTTGGAATGGATTTGGGCTTAGCTAAGAGGGGTATTACGGTCTTTGTCCCATTCCTTTAGGTTTAAGAGAAAGAAATTAGAAAAAGAAAGAAGAGGAAAAAGAAAGAAAGGAAGAAGAGAAAGACGAGGAGTGGCGCCGTCGGTGAAGGAAGGAGAAGAGAAGAGAGATTTCGATCGTTGAAGTTTTCCGACAGTTTGAAGCTATTTCCGGGTAAGTTTATCTTCATCCCTTTGTATTGTGGCTAGATTAAAACCTAAGATGGCTTGATTGTGTTAGAATCGACGGTTTTAGGGATTTAAGGCATAAATGGTGAGATTTCGTTGGGTTACTAGTTTTGTGCATGGTTTTAAGTTGTTAATGGGTTAGAAATGTAGTTTGAGACTTGATCTATCGTTTGGTTGTGTTGCATTTGGATTTGGGAAGAGATTGAAGTTGGAAATTGCAGAAATCTGGGGTTGAGTCGCATGATTCGACCAAGACGTCATGACGTCTTGCAAGAGCACGCCTTGGCAAGTGAGTGAATGGGATGCCTCATGCACATAGTGCACGTCGCGGCATGCACATGGTGATGTGCACACCGCGGCGCACAAATGTGCACTTCACGACGTGCATGAGGGGAGCACGTCGCGACGCACACATTTGTGCTCGCCGCGGCAAGCCTGGCCTTCGCCGTGGCGAGCCAGGCCGACGTCGCGGCGAGCGTCCCTTCGCCGCGGCGAGCCCCCCTTGTTTTCTGAAATATGATTTTGATATATTTTTGGGCATATCTTTTGGTGTAGATGTCCAATTGAGGTGATTTTGGATTCATTGTGAACTAGAGATCAAGGATTACAAGTTGTATGAAGAAGGGAAGTTCAGAATTTGCCTCGAAGGATTCAGATTTTTAGGAGGAGGTCGAATATAGGCTTTTAACGCTTTATTTTGAATGGCCAAGCTTTGCATATTTTTTGTGGATACTGATCGAGCCCACAGTGATTCAGAGCCTCAGGCTCAACGATTAATGCGCCCATATTGGGACAGTTTGGGCGCTCGGTCACAACACTGTAATAAATTGGAAAAGTGTCACATACGCATTTCATATACATTTGATTTAATCTCTTTGATTGAGTGAAAGGCAAAATGCCTTATACTTGTGTGCTAACAATCATGTGGTACTTCTGAATGTGGGTTTATGAAATAACTATGTTATGCTTGAGTGTTGTATGAATTGAGTGAACCATTGATGATGGTTACCTCACTGAGTTCGCAAACTCACCCAAAATTGCAACATATTTTTCAGGACCGAGAGTAGACTTCTAGCTCCAGAGGGACTTTTCCTGCCGTGTAGATCGTGTTGGCAAGAGAAATCATGGGTCACAGGTCGGTCAGCTGGGATTTTTGGGATGATCTAGTTAGGGTGATGTATTTTCCTTTTTATATAACATTTTGTACTAGGTTTTTGGAGTGATGTACAGATAGTATAGAATGATAGATGTATAAACTTCTTAATTTTGATGAATGAAATGAGGAAAAAGTTGGTTTCAAAAATTAGTGATTTTTATATTGATGTTTTATTATTATGATGCCATGTGAAGTATAGTAGTGACCATTCATAGCTCACCCTTATCGTAGGATATGTATCGGAATGACCTACGGGCGTCCCGGTGTGTACCCTGCGGTAAGGGGCGCTACAATATTTCTTTATGTTATTTGTACTCATAACTGGTTTATACATGTATTCTCATTTAATTTACTATATGTGACTAAACTCTTCATGCCTTAACTTATTATATCTCATTATTTCTTGATTATTTCATTTTTCATAATCTTATAACAAAGAAGATTACTAGCAAAGGACTTGAATCAAGAGGTCTCTATATTCTAGATATCTAGGTGACTCAACTTATAGCCTCTTATAATGTCTCAATCTCCTTTGAAACTCATTTTTAGTTAGAATAACTTTTTTTAACCTTTATTGAAGAAGTTATGTCCTCAATTTCAAAATAGTTTTAATTTAAAATGTGAGTCTTATCAATTCACCAAACACCATTATGTGTCTCCTCTTTTATAGATTAATAAATGATCTAGTTTTCATTCCAAATTGGTACATTTTGATATTTGGGGTCCTTGCCTTGCGGCTTTTAAAACTAGCTCCCAAATTGGCACATTCTATATGACTTGGCTTTATCTAATGAAAAATCATTTCAAACTATTCTCCTGTTTTACTACTTCTTTTTTACTTAAATCAAAACATAGTGTAATCTTTCTATCCTCTGAGAAGTGACAACACCAAAAAATACTTTTCTGCCACATTCCAACACTACATGCTTCAAGAGGGTATTCTTCATCAATCTTTATATGTTGACACACCATTGCAAAATGGTATAAGTCATCATTTGCTTAAAACTGCCAAAGAGCCCTTATTCAAAATAAATTTTCCAAATAATTTTGGGCAAAAGCAATCTCCACAACTTGTTTTTTGATCAACCATATGCCATCTTTTCTTTAGGGTGAGATTCCTTATAACTTCTTTTTTCTTTCTAAACTACTGTTCTCTCTTATCCCACGATTTTTGGCAGTATTTGTCTTATTCATGATGTTTGCCCTCAGGTCACCAAATTAGGTCTTAAAATATTTGAAATGTATATTTTTAGGCTACTCTCATCTACAAAAATGATATCGATGCTATTACCCAACCCTTAACAAATTTCTTGTGTTTGCTAATGTTACCTTTTTCAAACATATTTCTTTCTTTCCTACTCCTTTAGTATCTACAAAGGCCAAAAATGGTCTATTGATTTATGAGGATGCCTATCAGATTAATAATGTTACCTTCATAATCACTACTTAGTCATTTGGTCTATTACAGAAGATAAAATCATCCTGTACGAGTTTATTGCACGTTTCTTCTTTGATATCATTTCTAAAATTATATGATCTCCAAATTGGCCTTTGCAAATGTAGAGGCCAATGCACTTTTCTTATTTCCTTTTTTGTTTTTTACGATCTTTTGTCTTCCTTCTCATGTTTTTTTTCCTAGCTTCCTTTTCAATTCATACGGTTACTACACAATTAAGTCCCTCCTTTTTCATTTAATGGCATTAAAAGACTACAAGACCCCTCTCTCTTAACCTTTAACTTGGCACACATAAGTGAATTACCCAAATTGCCCTTAAGCCATCTTATTCCTTTCAATTTCTAACAACTAATTCAACTCTAATTTACACTTAATCCATCATTTAACTTCCATTTCTTAAGAGCTAAAACCTCAAAATAATTTGGACAATACTTCAAAATAATTTAGACATGCTTAAATAAATAAATAAAAATTTTAGGGGCTAACATTTCTCCCCCTCTTAAAAGAATTTCGTCCTAGAAATTCATATTTAACCAAACGCCAAGCAATACTATTTCTTTACTCATGTCTTCCAAATGATCCTAGTCATTCGCATTTTCAAATTTCTCACCACATATATTCATAATGTTTTTCACCTATTATCTTAACACCATCCATATCATATCCAACACACTTGTATTTCTTATCGAATTGATTAGGAGTGTAGGATGCTCCTCCGTTTCTCATTTAACTTCATCACTCGAAAACTTTCTTTCAAATGAGAATATTCAGTAGACTCATTCGGTATTTCAATTCGTTATTTCATCATTTACTTTCTTAACT
Source organism: Erythroxylum novogranatense (assembly GCA_029891385.1). NCBI lineage: Eukaryota > Viridiplantae > Streptophyta > Magnoliopsida > Malpighiales > Erythroxylaceae > Erythroxylum > Erythroxylum novogranatense. The sequence continues at coordinate 51,681,095 of CM057233.1, read as the reverse complement.
AGTTCCTCCTTATGCTTTAGATCACTCACAAATATATATTATTTTTTTTTTCACTTCTTGTGTCGATAACACCATAATCTTATCACATCAATATTTCCTTAATATGTTCACATATATCATACTTTAAATCCTTTTGTCTGTAGCATTAACTCATAATATGTTTATACGAATCAATTCATAGCAGTTTAGCGAATTCTTTTTCCTAACTTGAGCACACCTGAGCAAGGTGATACCTTTAGAGACAAATCAATTTTCACTTAATAATTCACATCACTTTAGTCTCATTTCATGTAACTCTTATGTCAATGTCCTGTATTCCATATCTTTGCCGTGAAATCCACCTAATTCATTCATCTTTCTTGATCACTTAATTTCTAATACCTCTTCAATCGATCTGATATTTAATCATCTTTAGGCCTTAGTCATCATAATACAAAAGCGATAACTTTTTCTATCTTCTAACTCCTCATACAGTATTCTACTGAAAACACTATGACAACGATTGTGATGCTTAAAGTCAAATAGAACTACACATTGATCTCATGCTCCTGCTAACTTTAAACTATAAACTTTAAGCATATCTCCGACAGTTAAAATCGTCGATAATTCAGACTTTCAGTCACTTAACATATTTCTTCTAAGATGTATAACTTAAATCACCATTACTTTTCTCACAGACTCTTTGCTTAATCATCTTTGTCGGTACGCATACTTCTTATCTTAATTACCCAGCATCATTTTTCCTACTCGAACTCAAAATTCATACTCATTTCCAATTTCTTAGTAAGATTCACAATTCTGAATCTTCAATTTGGGCTTGGTTCATAAGAACTGATCTAAACTTTCTGTGACTAAAAATTTTGTTTAAAAAAAATCAATTCCACATTCTACATTCTTTACTACACTACATTTAATAACCTCAAAAATCCAAATTTATGACACACTGCTATTTATTTCTTTATTAAATGCATCTAATCAAAACACTATGTAGCGCCCCCTCACCGTAGAGTATACACCGGGGCGCCCGTAGGTCATACCGATGCATAACCTACGACGAGGGTGCACTACGATTCGATCATTTCTATACCCCTCATGGCATCAATATAAGAAAGCAGTAATATCACATTCACTAAATTTTAAAACCTCAAAGATCCCTTTTCATTCATTTCATAAAACCGTAAGTACATCCTCAATCATATACATACACTGTACAAGCCCAAAAGAACTAATACAACTCCTAGATAAGTCATCCACAAAATATTCCAAAAGATCCCCAGCTGACAGACCTGTGGGCCATGCTCCTCTCGCCGGCACTCACAGCAGGAAAAGTCTCACTGATCGGAGCTAGGACTCACTCTATCACTGTCCTGAAAAAATTTAGATGCAATGTTGGGTGAGTTTGCGAACTCAGTGAGAAACCATCATCGATGGTCCACCCAACTCATGTATAACCAAACAATCACACAATATCGTATATATATCATAAACAAGAAATCACATGCAATCAATTTCACATTTATAAGGCGATATGCCTTTCACACAATTCACATGTAAACATTCATATATGCAATGTGCATGTGACTCTTTCATTTTTCTTTCGTTGTTGTGACCGTGCACCTGAGCTCATATACGTTGAGCCATTGGCTCTAAAAATATTGGGCTCAAAAGCCCTAATACGTTGAGCATAAAGCTCTGCAAATCGTTGGGCACGAAGCCCTATGCGTTGAGCTTAAAGCTCTGAATACGGTGGCTACACCGGTCACAACTGCTTTTATCTCGATCATCTTTGTTATGCATGTATGCACATGTCCAATTACCATACATGCATCACACTAAATCTATATATGCCTAATTCTCACCAATTGAAACCAATTATAGCAATTTATACACAATTAACGCTTCTATAGCACAGTCCAATTATTTCGAACACCTGTGGTCCGAAATCAATCAAATCAAACACATAGAATCCATCCTTAACTCCACATGGCATATTGCATAGAATTAAACACATATAGGTTGAGAAACCAACTAGGTTACTCACCTGAGAACTTCCGAGCTACTGCCGGGAAGTCTCGCTTACGTCAGACAATCGGCGGTCTACTGGCACCTCTATAACAATCAAAACATAATAACATTACTAATTGTATCCATTTCAATGTTCAATGATGCATATAAATCGAATAATGTACGTACTATACATGGTATGACATTTTCGACACAAATCCGAATTTTCCCGATCTCAAATTCTAATTTTCGAATTCATAATCTCCAAATTGAAATCCATCCATAACTAATTGAATTGTCAAATTCCTAATTCCCCAAATCTTAAAACCTAAAATTTCACTTTGAATCAGCCTTCCCGCCATGGCGAAGCTCCCTTTTTCTTCGTCTTGCATGCGTACACAAGCCTCGCCGCGGCGAACCACGCGTCCTTCGCGGTGGCGACGATCGTGTACGTCGCGACGCACTCTCCAGCTCGTCGCAAGCGCGCTGCGCTCGTCGTCGCAAGCGCCTTCTCTTCGTCGCGGCGTGCTGGAACAATCTGCTTTCGCCAGCGGTGTGTTCTTCGTCTTGCCATGGCATGCAATCGTAGACACGCCCAGAAAATCCAGAAATTTCCAGATTTTCGACTGATAGCAACTCCAAATCCAGATTTTCTCCTTTCAAACCACTCCTAAATAATTCCATACATATCATACAACTAATCCTTAACTTCTATTTCATCAAACAACCATTATTCCCAAAATTTCAACCCTAAAATCAACGAAAATAACCATCGGAAACCCTAAATGTCAAATCCTCAAATATACAAATTAAATCATCCAAATAACTCTATAAACCAACCAATCAAACTATATAAGGTAAGAAAGAAAGAGCTTACTTGATTAATAACCTCAAATCTCCAAGGATCGCACCAAATCAAAGCTCAACGACACCCACGACAATCACCAAACTCAAACCCATCTTCAACTCTTCTTTACACAATCCAAAGGGAAAGATTCAAGGATGGAAGAGGAAACCAAAAGCAAGGAGAAATCACAAGGAAGATCCACGATGGAGAAGAGAAAACAAGGAGCAATTTCTTTTCAAAGGATTAAGGAGGTGTCGTGGAAGGCAATTTCAAAGATTAAGTTTTATATATTAATGGATTGCTAATGCTTGTTTGGTAATTTCATTTGCCACAAGTCCGAATCCGAACCACCTCGAATCAGTTTCTAATTCTAATTTCTCCCGAATTCTAATGGCTAAATCCTAATTCCTCGAATCAAATTTCTAATCTATCCGAGCCATTGGATAATCAATTTCAAAACCGAAAATTCAATTAACCAGTCATTGATCAATTTTTCGGTCCGAGCCTATTGCTCCAAAAATTTCAGAAAAATTTCTATAAATCCTCAAAAATAAAAAATCATAATTGTATACTCCAATTTCATAATTCAATTTCTTAACTTTCATTTCTAACTCAAATTCAATTTTTGAGCCTATTATGACCTAATTATCACACATGCCTTAATCATCTCCAAATCCAAATTATCCAAATCAAATCGGAAATATGTCATACATGTATGTACGTACAAATGCCAATATAATCATTTTCAATTATACATAAATAAATCATGCATGAGCATGTCAAATACGTATGCAATGAACTGTACCCATCCCATCGATGACGGGATGTTACACACTAGCTTTACCAGTATAGCACTCACTTATACAATCATAATCCTTCGAATAACTCTATCTATTGCCTCACTCTCATATTCAATTCTTTCAACTCAAGCATCTTTGTTGATTTCACATACTTTTTATTCACTCGCCCTATATCCTTCTTCTCATTCAAACTTGACACTCATATCTGTTTTCAATCTCACATTCTCTTAATCCTTAATTTGAGGTAAAACAAATCCTCTATTCTATGCTTTCTTTTGTATTAGTCCTGATAGCCTCAATATCGCATTTTTACTTAAGGCATCTGATACACCAGTTAGTTTCACTTGGACTTTCTCGCTAGAACAATCATAGCCTTTTAGCATTTATCTCAATCCCCTGCGTCTTATAACTACTTCCCCCAATTCATTGATTGACTCAAACTTTTACGATCTACACTTGCATATGTATATTGAAGATATTCTTGTACATATACTGTCTTCAAACTTTCAAAATAATCATTAATGTAGCAGTTCTAAATCATGTATCAAATAGTCAACTCATAGGACTTCAATTGTTTCCCTAAATATGAAATCACTTTATTACGCTACATTGGATTTCAGCCAAACGTCTTATACAACATCAGTGTATACTATAAAATCTCCAAATCTATATGATATAATTTACCTTAGCCTAGTTCCTTCAAAATTATCTTTACTCACGTCACTCATATGCTTTTCACATTTTTCTCCATGTATTCAAACTATTTTTCTCAATTCTTCGAATGCCTTCAATACACCCTCAAATCTTGAATCTCTTTAGTCTCCAATACCATAGTGCTATTAGATATTTGTGAACTCAAGCAATTATTATCAAATTTCATATGCCTTTTGATTAGCTCTCGTGATTTCTTAAATAACTGATCCTTAATAAGGTACATTGTCTCGCTTTCTTTTCAATTGCCTACTTGACTTCCTTTCGCGAATGATTTTCTCCATTCCTTGAATTTCCTCATATCTCTCTTGGACTTATTTTCATGTTTGTTCATTCATACTAATTTCTCCACACATTGTAATTTATTTTCAAACTTAACTTCTTGATTTTAAGACATTTTATCAAGACAGATCTTGTATCTCCCGAACATATTTACACAGGATATACCACGAACCTATATACTCCTCATTTTTGAAATCAATATCTCCTCAACATATTTTCACATAATGTAACTTGAACATACATACTCCTCATACTAGCAAATTCGTGAATCTATAACATATTCCACCTCCCTGCTTGATGCTCTATTAGGGAGTGTACTCACTTTTGAATCATTCTATTTTCCTTTATGATCAGTTCTTTCATTGATCATCCCTAATATAAACTATCTTATCTGCTTATTCAAACTTAACAAAAAATTTTCTTCAACAGAGGGTGTCTTGCTACCATCATCTATACTCTTTATACATTCTTGATCAATCATTTATTACCAACTAGTCGTAATATCGCGGGAAGACCAATTTCTATCTCCCTCACAAGGTCATAATGTTTAAAACACCCCTAAACCCAAGGGAGTAAAGAACATACTTATTGTCGCACATGCTTAGGTAGCGTTATCAAATTCATCCTATTTTGACCACTTACCAATTCATTGGTCTCAATTAACCCCAGACAATATTCTTCTCAAATCAATTTATTTCTCATTGTGACATCTTTAACAAATCTCAAACTAACCCCACATGATCATTATAAGCACCTTCATATGTTACTCTAATTTCCCCTCAAACTTTAGACTATGGGAGCTATGACTAACAATTATCCAATAAGTCATAAGTTTCTTCCTCTATCATCTCCACACATTTATATATATATATATATATATATATCTATGTATTACCTACGTGCTTAATATACTCACTTGTGTATGATGAAGGGTCATCATACAGATACTCACAATAACAACTATTTAACCGTCTTGGACTTGTACTAATATCACCTTCATTCATATACCCTTCCCATTATCCCTCACATTACATCTGACATATATCAATTCACCATTTATTTAAAAAAAATCATCACACAATTTATAAATGTAAGAAAAATCATCACACAACTTACATATCAAACATATAGCACATTTTTCAAATCAATCACAAGCAGGAAAAACAACATTTTTCAAGTAATTGAAAGCATTTCATTCTCTTGATTCAAAAACAAACTTTTGTTTCTTGATTGGGAAAAGAAAACTTAACGGCTCATTACTCAAATTATAAGCTTGTACCCACTGAGGTTCCAATTTCATACTCTTTAGACCATAAGAATCTTTGTTTTCTATACATTTCACTTGTTCACTTTAAGCTCACCTTTTCCACTTATATCCTTGTCTTCCTCAGACAAGCCATGTCTATACATTTACATCTATTTCACATTCGGGGATATATCACCATAATGCCATACACTGCATCACCCATATGCTATTTCATATTTCCATTTATTCAATGAAAAATTATCATTGTCCTCACTAATTCGGTCAATCCAAACTCTTAACAATTTCTTATCTGAGCAACTTATACACATGCACCCATGTAAGATCTCAATTCTGGCGCTCTGATACCATAAATGTTGGAACCCGATCTGGAGACCAGACCCCAACTGCTTATAACTTAACACTCTTACTCTTGCTCGGATATCCCATCTGTTGGACCCGTTTCCAGAGCCTAATTTCTGGAGTCCTAAAGCCTTGTGCTTATTTCCTTGCAGGGTCGTTAGCTGTAATTCAACATTCGCGGCGATCGTACACCAATTAATCACTAAAATCATGAGTTGATTTACTCATACCAAATGTAGCCTTAAGTCTCAAGTTCAATTTGAAACAAGAATCACCTCAAACAGAGTTGTATAACTCAAGTTATACTTAAACAAACTAAAAGAGCTCATACTCCAAATATGATCTCCAAACCGACCTCTCAATTATTTTAATAAAAACTTCTTCAATTTAACTCTAAATGGTACCAATTTTTGTGGAGAGAAATATATATGTCTTATAAATCTAATGGTTCAAGTCGTACCTCAATTGAAGGTCGGATGAGGGAGTTATGCCCAAAGTAATAGACTATGTTCACTTCCAAAATCAAATTGAAACTCTTTTGGCGCGATTATCATAACTTTTAATCTAGATGTCGGATTGAGTTCGTTCTTTAACCATTAGAAAGAAGACATCTAGAGCTAAAATGCTAATGAAGACCTCAAAACGGTATTCAGCCTCTAACTTTGTCCAAATTGACAATCTTTTCTGTAGCTGTCCATTAAAAGGACATCCATGTCCGTTTAACGGACACGTTTGGGTGAAAGTGGCCCAAATGCTTTGAGAATGTCCGTTAAACGGACATGTAAGTCCGTCTAATGGACATGGGCAGGCTAAGGGGTGTTTTTGCACCTAAGGCTGTCCGTTAAATGGACATGGTCCGTTTAACAGACATCCATGTCCATTTAACGAACATGCCATTTGCCAAAACTCCAATTCCTCTTCTAAGCATCTCACCTTCAACCTAACTTCATAACCACTTGAATACTTTCCAAATTTAATTTATTCTAAAGCATAAACACTTCATAACACTTCAAATTCCAAGTTCACTTACCAAATTCACAAATTTCAACTTAATTTATCCATCAAATCATGAATTTCGATCCTTAGTCCTCAAATCTAACTTAACCTCACAAGCTATATGAACAACAAAATGACTTTAACTGTTTACTTCCAATCTTCATAACTTCTTACTCCATATTCCAATAGTTGTATATTATATCTCAATGGAAAGATAACAAGATTTTCTACAAATATTATGAAGGATGTAAAAGTCAATTCCATCATTAAAGGCGGCAAAAACTCACTCAAAGGTACTGCTCATCTAAAAACCAATGTAACAGTGAAATGGCAATTATGAACAGTAACTGATATAGGTTTAACCCCCATAAGTTTTTACTCCTAACTCCAAATAAGGCACATCATATAACATTTGAAAGCTCTAAACATATGCTACATTCTTCAAGAAGAAACCTCAATTCAATTCCATCACTAAGATAGTCTAAAACCTAAGTGAAGTTCTGTCAAATTTTGTAAAAATTTGATAGCATCTACTCTGTATATGTAACTAGCCAAACTTCAACTCAATTACCCTCATCTGCATAACACTCAATATCCAACCTCATACAACATAATTCAATTCCAAATTATCTCCAGATACAATTCAAGGGCAACAACCACACTCCTAGATATCTATACCATTCCAAATTATAAAACAATACAATCTCAATCCTTCTTCTTTTGCTAATTCAAACCATACAATGGTGCATTAGAATAAAACATATGCAAATTACATAGATTACATTCAAACCCAACATTCTTGCATTTACATGAACAATCCGAGTTATTACAATACTGTAGAGGGCATTTAGTTCGATTACAATTCAAAAGATCAAAATCAAAGTACAAAGTGAAGCAACTCTCCAAATGCAACCTAATACTTCATTTATAAAAAAAAATGACTTCTAAATTTAGAACATTGAAGTGGTGTCTCACTCCCAATACTGTAACTCGTGTTCCCGCTCGTTATCTGTGGAGGGAAAAAGTGCTGTGAGCTCGACGGCTCAGTGGGTAACAGCTTAATAATTAAGAAATAAGCAAAAACGTTTTTTATTTTTCATTCTCAAAGAAACTTTCAGATTGATAAAAATCTTTCAAACTTATCAAGGCCAATTTACATTGATCAAAACAATTTCACTTCATCAAAACTCCTTGTTTTCAAAACCAATATCACATTGATCAAAACTTTATAAATTTATCAAAACCTTGTTGAAAACTCATTTCATCCCAGCAATTACACATCAAGATCACATAAGCATAGAGAAAGAAATTAGTCAATTTATCAAACAACATAACTTACAAAAACAACATAGATAAGCATATCACATAATCACATATAAGATGGTTTGGGTGGATCCAAACAGGACGTACTACACATTTTCGCAAAGCGGTCATGTGTAGTTGTGAACACATGAGGGAGTCCGTAAGGAGCTCCATTGCCACTAGCGGGCAGCCGGGAGAAGGCTATAATTTTGACAGGTGCACCTATCACACGTGAGGGACCACTACAAACCCAAACAAACATGTATATCACATAATTCACACAAATCTTGATCATTAGCCTCAAATGGCAAAATCATTTTCACATAATCGTTAAAATATCACATTTAAAATCTCTTTCACTTGATAAAACAAAGTAACAAACATTTCCATAAGGCATTTTCATCAAAAACATCATATACATGATTAAACCATCATAAAAAGCAACTCATTTACAAATGAAAGGTCATAGGCAAAAATAAAAACCTTCAATGACATTTATTTCAAAACAATTAACTAGCCTATTATCTCAATCATTAAAATATTACCCACCTCAATTCCTTTAGCTAGGAGCTTGGACAATGGCCATTCCCTTCACTTCAATTCCTTCTCTTAACCTTCATCAAACAACAACAAATCCCATAGGAAGCATGTGATCTTAAAATTGGCCATTTTAAGGAGATGAAAACATGAAATTAATCCCATCTAACTTTACCCATACCTAACTTAAGCTATTTTCACTAAAACCCCTTCATAATTCCAAAAGAAATCATATTTTTCTTACCTTAAGGAGAGACCCACGAAAATCTCCTTTGGCTTCTAATGAAAGTCTCCACCTTCCCTTTTCTATTTCCTTGTCAAAGAGCTCATCCATCTCTTCTCTAGAGCAAGAATAAACCAAGCTCTAATCTTTTTTTTCTTCTCTCTTCTTCTTCTTCTTCTTCTTCTTCTTCTTCTCTTCTTCTTCTTCTTCTTCTCTTCTTCTTCTTTCCCACGATAGCTCCCTCTCTCCTTTCTTCCTTCTAGAATTTTCGTGCCCCTCCTTTCAATAGCCTTAACACTTGTTTTTATATTTAAAAACCTAAGCTAAACTCTCCAAAACTACGTAGTTTTGGCCATCCTCTTAAAACTTAATCTTTTCCTAGCTTCCTCTTCAATTCATACGGTTACTACACAATTAAGTCCCTCCTTTTTCATTTAATGGCATTAAAAGACTACAAGACCCCTCTCTCTTAACCTTTACCTTGGCACACATAAGTGAATTACCCAAATTTCCCTTAAGCCATCTTATTCCTTTCAATTTCTAACAACTAATTCAACTCTAATTTACACTTAATCCATCATTTAACTTCCATTTCTTAAGAGCTAAAACCTCAAAATAATTTGGACAATACTTCAAAATAATTTAGACATGCTTAAATAAATAAATAAAATTTCAGGGGCCAACAGTATGACAAAGTTAGTCAACTGTGTAAGTCTTTATATGGTTTGAAACAAAGCTCACATAACTAGTTTGGAAAATTTAATCAAGTTATAGAAATGTTTGGATTGAAAAATAGCAAATATGATCACTTAATCCTAAAAAAAATCTAAATATGGGATTTTTCTCCTTGTTGTTATATGGATGCTATTATCATAACCAGAAGTGACTCTATGGCCATCCTTTCTTCACAGTTAGTTTCAAAAGAAGGATCTAGGAACTCTGAAATTTTTTCTGGAAGTAGAAGTAACAAGAAGCAATAAAGGGATTTTTCTTGTCCTAAAGAAAATTTGTACTTGATCTATTAACTGAGGTTGGAAAGTTGGGAGCTAAACCATACAGTACCTCAATGCCTCATAATTTAAAATTCACCAAAGATGGAGATTTGCTTGAAGATCTTGAAAAATATCAAAGATTGGTCAAAAAAATTGAATTATCTCAAACAAGTCATATGTTACCTAAAGGGAGCTCTTAGACAAGGGATACTATCTGAAAATCATGGACACACTGACATTGAATTCTTCATAGATGTTGACTAGGTAGGTTCCAAGATTGATCAAAAATTTATGACTAGCTATTTTTATCTTTACTAGTGGAAACTTGATCTCATGGAAAAGTAACAAACAAAATGTTGTATCTAGATTCAATGAAGAATCTAAATACAAAGTTATGGCATAGGCAACATGAGAGATAATATAAATATATGAACTATTATATGAATTTGGTTTTAAAGCCTCAATACCAGCAATATTTTGGTGTGATAATCAAGTTCTTCCACATATTGCTTTTAGTCCAATGTTTGACAAAAGAACTAAACATATTGAAATTGACAATCACTTCATTCAAGAAAAAAATACAACACAACTTAATTTCTGTAAGATATGTCAAAATTGGAGGACAACTTAGAGATATCTGTTAGAGTAGTGCCCTAAAGGCAATCGCCTTTAGCGCGTTTTGTACAAAGTTGTGTACATACTTGCTGAATAAATAAAGAAAGACATATTTCATTAATTTGATGTTCATTATTTATGAACTGATATTGATCAATAAGCAAATTAATGAAGTCCCTGATATATGACATAGCATGAAGGAAATTATGATGTGATCTTACTACTGAGATTCCTATCATGTGCAATTATGTCAAGATTCAAATTATCCCTAGTCGTAGGATTATCAAACCTGGACATCAGAATCCGGAGACTAGCACATCTCAAGCTCCTTGATTTGATCAGCAATGGATCTCATAAACCGTAAATATGAGATGTTTAGGGTTGAGATGTGAATGCTTACTAGAGGTAGTAAGTACATTGGATGACCTGCTATGAGATCATCACATGGATGTCCTATTCTAATGTCAGTGATAATCTCATCATAACAATGGTGCAAATATCCTTATACTTGAGGTGCTCAAGGATATCTTGGATACTGATTCTGTGCTTTGACTTCATTCCTTGTTGCCTTACAGAGGTCGCTCGTAGGGTGGTGATTGGGTACAGTTTGAGGTATTCGAAGGTAATTGAGTAGCCAATAAAGGATTCATCACTTCTGTAATAGCAAAAAATGATACCCATGGCCTCTTGTCAGGGTCATTACTTGGAAATCTCTGGCCGGAGTTCATATGTCATGAAGAATGTCTTGATGACATATAAAGTAATGAGTCTAGGGCGAGAAGCGATATCACTTGGACTAGATTTGGCGTGCTCGGTCTAGTAAGAGTTGACACTTTGCCCATACTCATAACCAAGTGAGGTATAGCATGGTGAAAGGACGAATTGCACAGTAATTGTCTATGGAAAGTTTCGTGATATGGTTCATCATGAACATAGGTGCATTCGTCAAACCAAGTACTTTCCAGTCAATTGGGGGTCATGATGTGTTGCTAGATACCGCTCATGACTTGCTTGGATTAAGTGTTAATCTAAGTGGCCAACATAACCGGAAACCTAATGGGTCACACGCATAAGAGTGATTCGGAGAATTCCTAAAATAGTTTTGGATAGAGATCCAATAAATGGAGAGCAATAGGATTAAATGGATCCCAATGAGATCAAGATATGTCCCGATGAGATCACGACATCGATATTGCTGAAACAGGTCTTCGGTGTTTTGTCCATACCAGGACTCGGTAGGACCGACCCTAGTGTGACTGGACCACTTTAGCATTTATGTATATATATATCTTATTAATTAATTAAGTAATTAATATATATATATATATATATGAGATTAACGTGGAATGAAGAGAGAAGACCAAATGATAAGCCTTATCCTTTTTAACTTTTTTTTTTATATATATATATAAAGGCTAACGTGGAAAGTAATTCCACTTTAGCATTTAATGTCTTTAAAAGAGTTAAAGACAAATGGCTTATGTAGAGAAATGAAAGAGTTGATGATCGTGGGTTTTGAAAGGGGTTTAAAATCCTAAGCTTTCATCTCTTCTTCATCTTTCATCAAAGGTCTCTCTTCTTCATCATCTCCAAGCTTCTCCTCCATCGTTGATTCCTTAGCTTTCCAAGAATAAGGTAAGAGCTAGCACTCTTTTCCTTGTTCTAGCTATTCCCGGGTCAAAGGGTTTACCCCGGTTAGGTTCTCCGACCTCTGCGTGGATACCGTTAGCGACGGTCTCCTTTGGTCGTTATGGTTTGACTTTGTTATATGGAGACATGGATCCTAGCTTTCGGGAAGGTCCAGGAACAAAAATTTTTGTTTTTTCGCATCGTGTGTATGTGATGCACACACCGGGATTTTCCTACAGTGGTATCAGAGCTACTTGTGTTATATATAACGAAGAAATCATAACAAGGTTGTAGCTGCCTATTGGTTGTGACGATAATGCATGTTGACTGTGTTAAATTCGAAATCAGTATAGAAATATTTTTTTCAAAATTTTCTTACACAGATGTGCTCATAAGATGTTTTTGAATATGTCTGTGAAAGAACAGAATTTATCAATGTGGTTTGATATGGTTTTCCTAATTTATTCCCTAATGTTCTGGTTGCTGTGTTTGTGTACATTCCTTGAACAGGCATGCTTATAAATTTGAGAATAAATTATAGAATTTTTTTTTTGGATTTTCTTTCACCGACATGTCTCTAAGATGTTTATGAATGTCTATGAGGATGGAGAAATGTTTTCGAGGTGATTTACTATATATTTGAGAATTTATCGTGTGCTTTTGGGAATAACTGTGTTGAGGAACACAGATTCTACATTGGCTTTGTTGCTGAGGTTGGTTAAGTTTTTGTTGGAAATAAATCCTGAAACAATTCATGGTGCATGTTGTGAACATTTTGTAACCTCAGTAATTTTTTCAGAATTTATTGAAATTGTTTCAATGAGTTTTTCAAGCAAAAGATAGAGCATGGCAGTTTTGAGAAAGTTGTTGGAGCTGTTTTGTTTGGAATGATTGATTGTGTATTTCTCAATTCCAATGCCTTGGATCATTTTTAATGTGATTAAAAATATGTTAAATTGATGTTGCATTCTTGCCAAACTGATTTTCTTGAAATTGGGTTTCCAAAAATTTTCGGATGTCAAATGTGTCTCATTAGTGTCTCGTTAGTATATTTCCTTATCTTGATTGTTTTGGCCGTCACCAATTTTGTGACTAGTGTCGAAGTAGTCTTGATAAAGTGTAGACAACCTAGAGATACTTAGGGTGATAGTTTGATATTCGCAAAATTATTTGGAAATCTAAGTGAATAATAGTGTATTCATCAATTTCAAGTTTTTCAAGTATAGTATGTTTATACATGGTAAGCATGATACAATGAAAGTGTTTCATTGGTACATCAAAGTAAAGTATATTACACTTGGTATTGTGAATTGGAACTGCACGGATTGAGAAATTAGCCAATTAGAGAGCAATTTTTAAATATAAGTCGACTTATACATGCATAAGTCGACTTGCATGCTCACATAAGTCGACTTACACATGCACAAGTCGACTTGCTCGTGAACAGTAGTCAGGTAAGTCGACTTGCACAATGAGATAAGTCGACTTGCATGTGCACAGTAGCATAAGTCGACTTACACATGCACAAGTCGACCTACACATGCATAAGTCGACTTGCATGTTCAGGTAAGTCGACTTACAACATGCTTAGGTGGGATGATGGATGATTATAGGTATGGACTCAATGTGATTGATGAAATGCCTCAATCATTCCATATAGCCATGGTGACTATAATCCTAAAGGTTGGATGAGACCAGAGTTTGAAATCCCTCACATATAATATGAAAACTAACGCCTTCCAATAATATGGGGAGAACCAGAGTTCTTATAGAGTTCAGATTGTTGGGTAAACCCAAGCTCACTCTATACGGATATGTTCGAACCATGGAAATAAGATTTTTGGATTAATGGGTCGGTTTTCACTAGAAACGTTGATTTGTTGAGTAAACTCAAGGTCAACGTAGACAGAGGTGAAATTGGGTAATGTACATCAGATGTCCGCGCATCAAGAGTTGATAAGCCAATGTGTGTGCATACATCACGAGTTGATAGCACTAGACGATAGTTGCATCTATGATGCAATTGGTATGTCCGATACCTGTTGATTGACCTAAGGTGCCTTATTGGGCAAACCCAACGTCATTCTTAGCAATGTCAGATAATAGATGCAATTGGTATGACCGATACCTACCGATTGACCTAAGGTGACTTGTTGGGTAAACCCAAGGTTATCCTTAGTAATGTCGGATATCGACCCATTAGGACATTTTGTCATAATATTTCTTGGATTCGTAATAAGGGTTATGGATTCTTTGAAACTAGTGGGAGCCATATGCATGTCATACAAGTCCTTATTATCATGCATGTAATTCTATTCTAACATTCTTTCTCTCTTTCTCTTTAGGTTGATTGAAGATGATTTCTAGTGTGAATATGCGCTCACTTATGGACTCTAATAAATTAACTGGACCCAACTTTCTTGATTAGCTGAGAAATCTGAGAATTGTTCTCAGATCTGAGGAACTGGGCTATGTCCTAGATGTTCCACTTCCTAATCCACTTGCTGTTGATGCTATCAAAAAGGATAGCAAGCCAGTGCTCATGGTGGACTCTACTTCTTCTGGTTCAAAGCCAAAGAAACTGAAGAAGAAAAGGTCTAAGAAACCAAAAGGAAGTGCAGCCAAAAAGAAAACCAAAGAAACTGCACCAAAAGGAACTTGCTTCCATTGTGGCAAGACTGACCACTGGAAGCGAAACTGTAAAGTCTATCTGGAATCCTTGAAGCAGAAGAAGGCATTAGATGCCTCGGCTCCTTCAGGTATGTTTGTCATTGAGGTTAATACTATTTCTGAACGTAACATATGGGTATTAGATACTGGTTGTGGCTCACACATATGCAATGATATGTAGGGCCTCAGGGACAGTAGACAGCTCATAAAGGGAGAACTAGACCTGCGTGTAGGAAATGGAGCAAGAGTTGCTACATTAGCCGTAGGCACTTATTTTGTGTCACTCCCCAGTGGGCTTGTAATTAAACTGGATGAATGCTATTTTGTACTTGTTTTAACAAAGAACATATTGTCTGTTTCTTGTTTAAATAGAGTTGGTTTCCATTTGACTTTTAGTAACAATGGTTGTTCTATTAGTTTGAATGGAATACTTTATGGTACTGGTACATTATGCAATGGCATTTACATATTAGATATGTCACATCCAATTATGAATGTCAATGACACAAAAAGACGTAAACGAGATAATTTAAAATCAACTTACTTATGGCATTATCGCCTTGGCCATATAAATGAGAGACACATAGCTAAGCTCCATAAGAGTGGTAGTTTAGGGTCATTTGATTATGAATCATATGACACATGTGAATCTTGTTTATTAGGCAAGATGACTAAGTTACCCTTTAAGGGAAAAGGTGAACGAGCGACTAGAGTATTAGACCTAATACATTCAGATGTATGTGGTCCGATGTCCATCCATGCTAGAAGTGGTTGTCTTTATTTTTTTACCTTTATCGATGATTATTCTCGATATGGGTACCTGTATCTGATGAGATACAAATCTGAAGCATTTGAAAAGTTCAAACAATTCAGAAATGAAGTAGACAACTTGGAAAAAGTATCAAAACATTACAATCCGATCGTGGTGGGGAATACTTAGACCAACATTTTTTAGATTATCTAAGAGATAATGGGATTTTATCTCAATGGACTCCACTTTACACACCATAGCATAATGGTGTGGCAGAAAGGAGAAATCGAACCTTGTTAGATATGGTACGGTCGATGATGGTCTTTGCAAAGTTACCAAAATCCTTTTGGGGGTATGCACTCGAGACAACTATTTATTTGTTAAACAGAGTTCCATCAAAGACAGTTGATGTTACTCCATATGAGATGTGGTCTAACAAAAGACCCTATCTTACTCATTTGAAAGTTAGGGGTTGTCCTGCTTATGTGAAGCGGATACAGTCAGATAAACTTGATGCAAAGTCTGACAAGTGTTTGTTTGTAGGATATCCTAAAGGAACAATGGGATATCAATTCTACCTTGCTGAGGAACAAAAGGTATTTGTTTCAAAGCATGCTGTCTTTTTAGAGAAAGAGTTTCTTTTACAAGAAGACAGTGAGAGCAAAATTGAACTTGAAGAAGTTCAAGATGCTCGAACAGACGCAGATCAACTGCCTGAACCTGAAACTAGGACTCATACAGATGAAGTAACTGTTTAACATTCTACAACACATGAAGTTTGTAGGTCACGTAGGATACGCTCTGTTCCCGAGAGATATGGATTTCTCGTGAATGAACAGAATGACGTATTGCTCATAGAAGATAATGAGCCTACTACCTATAAAGAGGTTTTGAAGAGTTCAGAGTCTGAGAAATGGCTTCAAGCCATGAAGGCTGAAATGGATTCTATGTATGAAAACCAAGTATGGACTTTGGTTGAGGCACCCGAAGGAATAAAACCCATAGGGTGTAAATGGGTTTTCAAAAAAAAAAACGGACATGGATGGTAATATAATTACCTATAAAGCAAGGCTTGTGGATAAAGGTTTTCGTCAAAGACAAGGAATTGACTACGACGAGACCTTCAGCCCAGTAGCAATGCTTAAATCCATTAGAATACTCCTAGCCATTGCCACTCATTATGATTATGAGATATGGCAAATGGATGTGAAGACAGCTTTCCTAAATGGAAATCTAGCTGAGGATGTGTATATGACACAACCAGAGGGCTTCATCTCCTATGATGGCGAAAAGGTATGCAAGCTTCAGAAATCCATCTATGGATTGAAACAAGCATCCAGGAGTTGGAATATCCGTTTTGATGAGGTAATCAAAGAGTTTGGTTTCTCACAAAATCCGGATGAACACTGTGTGTATAAGAAGGTTAGTGGAACTGCAATCGTATTCCTTGTGCTATATGTAGATGACATATTATTACTAGGAAACGATATCTCTATGTTACAATCTGTGAAGATTTGGTTGTCCAAACAATTTTCCATGAAAGACCTTGGTGAAGCAACTTATATCCTTGGGATAAAGATTTATAGAGATAGAACAAAAAGATTGCTTGGTCTTTCACAATCAACGTACATAGACAAGATGCTAAAGAGGTTTAGCATGGAGCAATCGAAGAGAGGGTACCTTCCCATTACTCATGGGATAACACTCTCGAAATCTATGTGTCCTAAGACACAAGATGAGAGGATGCGAATGAATATGATCCCGTATGCATCCGTAGTAGGATCTATCATGTATGCTATGCTATGTACGAGACTCGATGTATCATATGCTCTAAGTGTTACGAGTAGATACCAATCGAATCCTGGTGAGGGTCACTGGGTGGCTATCAAGAATATCCTCAAGTACTTGCGAAGGACTAAGGATGTTTTCTTGATATATGGAGATGGAGATCTCAAAGTGAGCGGGTATACAGATGCTAGTTTTCAATCAAATAAGGATGATTCTAAATCTCAATCAGGTTATATATTCACACTGAACGGCGGGGCGGTCAGTTGGAAGAGTTTCAAACAAGAGACAACTGTCGATTCAACAACCGAGGCAGAGTATATTGCCGCTTCAGACACAACAAAGGAAGCAGTTTGGATAAAAAAGTTCATTTCTGAACATGGTGTGGTTCCTAGCTGTGATGGTCCTATACAGTTGTATTGTGACAACAATGAGGCTATTGCGCAGGCGAAGGAACCAAGGTCTCATCAACGATCCAAACACGTACTCCATAGATATCATCTGATTAGGGAGATCATTGGATGAGGTGAGGTCCAGATAGAGAGAATTCCCACCGAGCAAAATATTACTGACCCGTTGACAAAGCCATTATCACATAAGAGTTTTGATTCTCATGTACTCGCCTATGGTATTAGATATCAAGGCAATTGGCTTTAGGTCAAGTGGGAGATTGTTAGAGTAGTGCCCTAAAGGCAATCGCCTTTAGCGCGTTTTGTACAAAGTTGTGTACATACTTGCCGAATAAATAAAGAAAGGCATATTTTATTAATTTGATGTTCATTATTTATGAACTGATATTGATTAATAAGCAAATTAATGAAGTCCGTGATATATGACATAGCATGAAGGAAATTATGATGTGATCATACTACTGAGATTCCTACCATGTGCAATTATGTCAGTATCTAAATTATCCCTAGTTGTAGGATTCTGGCTGGACATCGAATCCGAGAGACTAGCACATCTCAAGCTCCTTGATTTGATCAAGCAGTGGATCTCAGAAACTGTAAATATGAGATGTTTAGAGTTGAGATGTGAATGCTTACTAAAGGTAGTAAGTACATTGGATGACCTGCTATGAGATCATCACATGGATGTCCTATTCTAATGTCAGTGATAATCTCATCATAGCAATGGTGCAAATATCCTTAGACTTGAGGTGCTCAAGGATATCTTGGATACTAATTCTGTGCTTTGACTCCATTCCTTGTTGCCTTATAGAGGTCGTTCGTAGGGTGGTGATTGGGTACAGTTTGAGGTATTCGAAGGTAATTGAGTAGCCAATAAAGGATTCATCATTTCTGTGATAGCAGAAGATGATACCCATGGCCTCTTGTCAGGGTCATTACTTGGAAATCTCTGGCCGGAGTTCATATGTCATGAAGAGTGTCTTCAGTGACATATAAAGTAATGAGTCCTAGGACGAGAACTGATATCACTTGGACTAGATTTGACGTGCTCAGTCTAGTAAGAGTTGACACTTTGCCCATACTCATAACCAAGTGGGGTATAACATGGTGAAAGGACGAATTGCACAGTAATTGTCTATGGAAAGGTTCGTGATATGGTTCATGATGAACATAGATTCATTCGTCAAACCAATTACTTTCCGGTCAATTGGGGGTCATGATGTGTTGCTAGATACCGCTCATGACTTGCTTGGATTAAGTGTTAATCTAAGTGGCCAACATAACCGGGAACCTAATGGGTCACACGCATAAGAGTGATTCGGAGAATTCGTAAAATAGTTTTGGATAGAGATCCAATAAATGGAAAACAATAGGATTAAATGGATCCCGATGAGATCAAGATATGTCCCGATGAGATCGCGACATCGATATTGCTGAAATAGGTCTTCGGTGTTTTTCCCATACCGGGACCCGGTAGGACCGACCCCAGTGTGACTGGACCACTTCAGCATTTATATATATATATATCTTATTAATTAATTAAGTAATTAATATATATATATATATATATATGAGACTAACGTGGAATGAGGAGAGAAGACCAAATGATAAGCCTTATCCTTTTTAACTTTATATATATATATATATATAAAGGCTAACGTGGAAAGTAATTCCACTTTAGCATTTAATGTCTTTAAAAGAGTTAAAGACAAATGGCTTATGTAGAGAAATGAAAGAGTTGATGATCGTGGGTTTTGAAAGGGGTTTAAAATCCTAAGCTTTCATCTCTTCATCATCTCCAAGCTTTTCCTCCATCATTGATTCCTTAGCTTTCCAAGAATAAGGTAAGAGCTAACACTATTTCCCTTGTTCTAGCTATTCCCGGGTCAAAGGGTTTGCCCCGGTTAGGTTCTCCGACCTCTGCGTGGATACCGTTAGAGACGGTCTCCTTTGGTCGTTATGGTTTGACTTTGATATATGGACACATGGATCCTGGCTTTCGGGAAGGTTTCGAAACAAAAATTTTTGTTTTTCCGCACCGTGTGTATGTGATGCACACACCGGGATTTTCCTACAATATCTTCACAGAAGTCCTAAATGGTATTTGAATCAATAACATTTGTAACAAGTTAGGATGATTAATATATATGTTCCAACTTAAAGGGAAATTACAAATTGAGCATTGATTATATTATTTATTACAGGTTATATAATCCTTGATCATAAGGATTACTTTCCCTAAATTAGTCTTATAAAAATGTATGTATACCTTTATCTCGTGCATTAATGATTACGAGAAATATAATTCTTTCTCAATTTTACATTCCAATTTTATAATTTATGAAAATCATTAAAAACTAGTTTTAGTTTTAATTTCAATATTACCTTATTTAAAATTAATTAAATATATTATTTAATTATTTAACATTAATTACTAATAAAATTACAATTAATATAATATAATTTTAATTTTATAATTAGTTTAAATTTTATTAATTAATAATTATTTAATAAAAATATTTAAATTTAAAATATCTTAAAATACACAATTTTAAGGAAATTAAGTCTAATAATTAAAATATATATTAAAAATATTAATTTATGAATAAATTTTACTTATTTATTTTTATTAAAGTATAATAAGGTTTTTACTAATATTTTGGTTATGGATCTTATAATTACGGGTTAGATGAAGCAGATAAGTCCTAGGAAGTATACTAAAGTGAAATGGTGGAATATGAAAGAAGATACCATGGAATGATTTAGGGATAAAGTAATATATAAAGAATAATGAAAATTGGAAGGAAATACTAATTAGATGTAAGAGAGAGTAGCAACTCTTTTAAGGAATACAACTAAAAAGATCTTGGGTGTTTCTAAAGGGCCTAGAGGTAGTGAGATAGAGTATTGGTGGTAGAATAAAGATATACAAGAAAATGTTAAGATTAAGAAAGGTACCTATAAAACTATACTGGATAGCATCATAAAGGTAGAAAGAGTAGTTAATAGAGAAAGTTACAAAAAGGCAAAGAAAGAGATGAAGAAGATAATCCCAAAAGTTAAAACTAAAGCTTACGATAGATTATACCAAAGATTGGAAACTAAATATGGAGAAAAGGATATATTTAAGTTAATGAGAGTTACAGAATAAAAATTGAGAGACATAGATCAAGTTTGCTTTATAAAAGATGAAGCAGGACAGGTGCTCGTGGCTAAAAATATCAACAAGAGAAGATGACAGAGATATTTTTATATCCTTTTTAATGAAGACATATAGGAAAACATCTCTTTAGGTGATACTAGTATTTTTGAGAGGTATCGTAACTTTACTTATTGCCAACTTATTGTAAGGAAAGAAATTAAAAGAGCTTTGAATGAGAAGAATAGTGGAAGGGCAATAGGGTCTAATGAGATACCCATAGAGGTGTGGAAAAGCTTAGATGAAATGGGTCTTACTTGGCCAGCCAAGCTTTCTAATGTGATCCTTAAGTCCGCTAAAATGTTGGAGGAATAGAGACTTAGTAAGCTAATTCCTTTGTAAAATAACAAAGGAGATATTCAAAGCTATAACAACTATATAGACATCAAACTACTTAGTCATACCATGAAGTCATGGGAGAAGGTGATTGAGAAGAGAGTAAGGAATGATGTTTCTATCTCAGAGAGCCAGTTTGGCTTAGGAAGGTCCACAACATAAGTTTTACATATAAAAAAATTAATGAAATAGTACAAGGAAAGACATCATAACCTATATATAATTTTTATTAACTTAGAGAAAACACATGATCGGGTACTTAGGAAACTTATATGGAAGTGTTTAGAAGCTAAGTGAGTTCCTATGAACTATATATAAGTTATTAGGGATATGTATGAAGGTGTAAAGACTAGAGTAAGAAAGATAGGAGGAGATACAAAACATTTTTCTATCAGTATTAGGCTACACCAATGTTCTCTATTGCTCCCCTTTTTGTTTGCAAAATTGATGGATGAACTCATCAAGAATATCAAAGGGGATGTGTCTTGGGTATATGTTATTGACTAATGACATTATTTTAGTAGAAGTGATAAAATATGGTGTCAATCAAGTAAAAATTTTGGAGTGATACATTAGAACTTAAAGGCATTAAATTGAGCAGGACTAAGACTGAGTACTTAGAGTGTAACTTTTCGAGCCAAAGGGTGGCGTCTAATGTTGAGGTAAAGATTGATTTAGAAGTTATACTATAAAAGGAGTGTTTTAAGTATCTAGGATCTATCATCCAAAGAAATGGAGAGAGTGACAAAGACACATTTCACTATATTAGATCAGGGTGACTTAAATGGAGAAGAGCATTAGGATTTTTATGTAATAAGAAGATATCATTCAAGCTCAAAGGTAAATTTTATTATTTATCAATTAGATCAGCCGTGCTATATGGAGTCGAGCATTTTCCCATCAAACAAGTGCATAACCATAAGTTAATGACGGTAAGGATGAGGATGCT
This sequence comes from Erythroxylum novogranatense, assembly GCA_029891385.1. Classification (NCBI taxonomy): domain Eukaryota; kingdom Viridiplantae; phylum Streptophyta; class Magnoliopsida; order Malpighiales; family Erythroxylaceae; genus Erythroxylum; species Erythroxylum novogranatense. Next base: position 51,658,451 of record CM057233.1, on the reverse strand, counting down.
TTGCTGGACATGCAATCTTACTAGAAAAGATAAGGTCAAGAATGTAATGGTAAGAGACAAAGTAAATGTGGCTAATATTAACAAAAAATTAAAAAAGATAAGGCTTACGTGGTTTAGACATGTTAAGGGGAGACACCATTGTTGGAGCTATGTAAATATAGTGCCTTTGAAAACAAGTGTATTTACATATAACTTAATCTTCTTCCAGTTACATTTTTTAATAAAAATATTTATTATTAATAAAACAAAAGAGTTTGGTTTTATTTGTATCAACATAATATAACTAGTCATAAGGTGTCAAGATTCTTTTGTATGTAATATACATATACATGGAGAAGTATGGGAAACATGTATATTATTAGAGTCTAAATTAATTGATTCACTGTTGAATAATCAAGTTGGTTGTTTGATTATGGTTTAAACGGTAGTGTTGTGATTTATCTCCATATAAGTAAAGGAGTTTACTTCAAGGGAATGATGAGTTTCATATCATGATATTAGTTGACTATCGATGATTGCACTACTAAATGAATTTGGAATCATGTATATTTTTTAAAGAATAAAGTAGGTCGCTTCTTTAATCTTAAAACATACACTTTAGCATTCATTTATTATTGACTACAATGTTGATGAGTGGTGAACTCATAAGTGTTTCATTATAATTTTTGATATGATCGGAATGGATTTTTAAAAAATATCAATCCAGTGTCTGCATGTTGGAATTATTAATTGAAACATATATTAGGGAACATTCACTCAAATAAAGAGTTTATAGTGATATCATCACTTATAGATGTTTTATAGAGATTGGTGATTAAACTGATGCCAGTAGTTTGATGGACTAGCTACCATCAAGTCTTAACACCAAGATGAGATCTTATGTGTTAATCACTATATAGAGTAAAACGAGAGATCTAGAAGGAAAAACAAACATAAGGACAACACGGTAATTTTACCCTTTATTGTGTGGATGGCTATAATATGGTTCATAATAGACATCTAATTAGAAACATGTATTCTCATAATATTTAGTAATTCAAGAATTCAACTAATTGTCTTTAGTGGAATGACATTTGGTTAATAAGTTGGAATTAATTCTAATGAGATTAAATTAATTTTGGGCTTATTGGAGGTTGAATTATATAATTCCAATTAGATTCCCGACTTGGCATCTAGGAAGGTTACCAAAGAAAGTAAGAAAAATAGATAGAGGTTTCTGGAAAGAAAAATGAGGCAGAAAAGAAAGAAGTGACCGAATTAGATTTGGAATACAAAAATCATAACATTTAATTAAGAATTAATTAAATTAGGTTTTAAAGCTTATGATTAAATGTTGGGCTTGCACTAATTAATTGTTAATTAGAAACCTAAATGTAAAATTAATATTAGATTGGACTTTGGTTTGATTTGATTAATTAGATTAATTAAATTGAAACAAAGTTATTAAAGATAAAAAGAGGGCAAATTTAAGTTAAATGGACTAAATGGACAGCTGCACATTTAAGGTGGGTTTTTATCATGCTTCATCATCATTAAATGGTTTAATGGTATCATCATTAAATGGAGTAATGATCTTGTCATTAAATGGTTTAATGGTTGTCTTTTAATGATGGTATGTAACCTTTTAGCATTCATTTGATTAAAGAAGGAAGAGGTGCACTTGATGCATTCTTTCCCTTCTTTCATCTCATAACTAAAAATGAGAGGGCTCATTTAGGCTATTGGTCTTTTCATATAGCCATCTTAAACAATTGAGAGTGTCTCATTTATTGACTTCTTTATTTTTGATTAAAGAATGAAGTGAGGCATTGAATACACATTGCTTTCTTCTTTCATCTTTAACTGAAATTGAGAGGTTCATTTTTGCTTCTTTTTGTCTTTTCATGTAGCCATATTAAAACAAATGAGAAAGTCTCATTTATTGACTTCTTCTTAATTTTTGAAAAAAGAGAAGAAGGTGTTACATTTTTGACTCACTCCCTCCTCTTTTTCATGAGCTAGCCGAAACTTATAATGAGATCGTCTCATTTTGGTTCTTTCAACTAGTTGATTATAAAAGGAAAACCTCTTCAATATTTATTTTCCTTTCCTACCAAAGGATCTTGTTAACAAAGTTTTCTAAGGAGAACAAGTGGTAGATCAGATTAGTCAAGGATACAATAACAAGGAGAGGATACATTAACAAGGAGAGGATACAAAAGCGAGGAATCAAAGTTGTAGCAAGGAGTTGGTATAATTTCCATCTTGTTCTTATGCTAGTTATTTTCCTTATACCGTATCATGTATAGATGAAAACAAGTTGATTTGGTTTTTATGTTTTCGCTGTATTTTGATTTTGAAAAAAGTTTTTGAAATCTACCATACAATCAAATCTAGTATGCTTTTGTTTTTCGATCCAACAATTGGTATCAGAGCCATTTTATTATGCATGATTTTGGTTCCTATATGTGATGCATGGGTTGGCAATTAAATTTTGTATGTTGCATATTTTTATATGATAGAAATATATATGGTGTATGTTTTGCTCTTTTGGTTGTCCATAGAATATAGTATTACCTTGTAAGTTTTCTTCGTTTAGTTTATAACAAGGAGGGGGTCTATCATCGTCATGTTTCCTCCTTGGCTTCATTTTTCTGTTCTCTTTGATTTTTTAATGTACAAATTTCTGTAATATTGAAGATGGAGCAACCATGGATCGAAGAAAAGGATAGGTAATGGTTTCGGTTTTTTGTTTTGGTGTAATGGCTTTTTCAGTTTTGTAAGATTTTCAAATGTTCGAATCTTGTATTCTTATGACAATTTTGGTTTTGTAAGTTTTACAACTATTGGAGTTTTGTATTCCTATTGACAAATTCATTTTTGTGAGGTTTATAAATGCTGAATTTTTTGTTTTCCTACTAACAAATTTTGGTTTTTGGAAAAACAAAACTTGTTGAAAAATAAATGCCATTAACATTTGTTTATCGATTGGGTCAAGTCATGTAAGTGAAGAGTTTGAAGTGAAAGATCCAAGTCTAAGAAATTTATAATGGGTTAAAGAGCCTTGTAATTTGTTTATGTTCTAGGATGGACAATCAAAAGTAATGTTATTATTTATCAGATGAATGGATGGATGGATGCTAATAATATGCAATATTATGTGAAAGTATGCCATTTAGAAAATTTCCAACCATAGGCTTTGCCATGCATTCAATATGTATGAGATATATAATGAAACAATATATGATCGATGATAAATTGCATTTAGATAAGAAGGTATTTATTAAAACTTAAAGACCAAAAAGATTGAGTAGGAGAGGATGCTAATGTGAGAGTCCATGATCTCCATATGATGACCCATTTGCATGTGGTAAAGTGTTACTCCACACTGGAGGACATGAATCTTAGATCTTGCATGGTTTGGGTCTCCTAAAGGATAAGTCCACTCATTGGTAACAAATGTGACCTCTCATCTAGGCATGATTTGCAAGTACCTTTAGTGGATGAATCAAATATTAAAGTAGTGCCCTAAAGGCAATCGCCTTTAGCGCGTTTTGTACAAAGTTGTGTACATATTTTATGAATAAATAAAGAAAGACATATTTCATTAATGTGATGTTCATTATTTATGAATTGATATTGATCTATGATCAAATTAATGAAGTCCATGATATATGACATAGCATGAAGGAAATTATGATGTGATCATACTACTGTGATTCCTATCATTTGCAATTATGTCAGTATCTAAATTATCCATAGTCGTAGGATTACTGAAACTAGACATCGGTAATCTGGAGAGACTAGCACATCTCAAACTCCTTGATTTGATCAAGCAGTGGATCTCAGAAACTGTAAATATGAGATGTTTAGGGTTGAGATGTGAATGCTTATTAGAGGTAGTAAGTACATTGGATGACATGCTATGAGATCATCACATGGATGTCCTATTCTAATGTCAGAGATAATCTCATCATAGCAATGGTGCAAATATCCTTAGACTTGAGGTACTCAAGGATATCTTGGATACTGATTCTGTGCTTTGACTCCATTCCTTGTTGCCTTAGAGGTCGCTCGTAGGGTGGTGATTAGGTACAGCTTGAGGTATTCGAAGGTAATTGAGTAGCTAATAGAGGATTCATCACTTCTGTGATAGCAGAAGTTGATACCCATGGCCTCTTGTCAGGGTCATTACTTGGAAATCTCTGGCCGAAGTTCATATGTCATGAAGAGTGTCTTCAGTGACATATAAAGTAATGAGTCCCAGGACGAGAACTGATATCACTTGGACTAGATTTGCCGTAGTCAGTCTAGTAAGAGTTGACACTTTGCCCATACTCATAACCAAGTGGGGTATAGTGTTGGGCCCGGGCCCCGTACGTCCAAATCCCCGAGAGCTGCCCCTCGGGCCGCGCCGGCATTCGGCGCCCAATATAACATCGGACCCGATCCCAACATTCATACAAATAACTAATCGATCCGTTTCACACACATAAACGCATACATATACATATTCTACACATGCATTCTAAACATGCCTTAATCATCTCAAGTTCATAAAACATATGTCATTGCCATTCGTGGAAATTCAACCAGTATTCGCAAAATATAACATAATACAAAATGGAATTAAATCCCACAATACAAAAGTATGCTCCATGATGAAATGTTGGTGGGCTAACCAAAGGACTAACTTATACAAATTCCTAGCTAGCTCAAAGTTTTGATGCCTAAGAGTCGATAATCGGCTCGATCCGCACTTTGAGGAGGGAGAGTAATGGGGTGAGCTCTGAGCTCGATGGCATATACGTTTATAGCCATTGGCAACAGGCCACACAATCAAGTATATACATATACATATCACTAGAAATTCATAATTCATCAATTCAATTCACATTCATATAACATAAGTCATGCATTTACTATTCCTCGACATATCAAGCAATATGCAACATAGTTGTCAAACTCATCATGTGTTATGCTCAACAAATCCATTGTGTATGCACAATCAATTGGCTTGAGAGTTTCGTAATCCATCCGGATAACCCAAAGGTAAATCCGTAATCCATCCGAGTCTGATTTCTCAAGGATCTCGTTGCCACAAGCGGGCAGCCGAGAGAAGGTTTTACTGTCAACGTGCACGTGACTCCATCCTTAACTCTCTTACCCAAACAAGGCACATAGTCCATTCGATCCATATTCAAAGCATGTTTCACATTTTCTCATATCTCGTTCTGGTCCATTGCCATAAAGGCCTATCAATTCATGCATAATTCTATCATACTCAAAGGCATAGTCAAAAGTTCTCATGTAATTCAATACAATCAAGATCATATAATGCAAGCAAGCACACATCATGCAATTGCCCATACACACAATAACCATAAACATATTACCCACTTAGTGTCGCTGGAGTATTGGACTCACTGCTGTCCTTCCTCTTGCGATTGGGTCAAAACAGCTTGGTTGCCTATAAGAAACCAAGTTTCCATACAATTAATATCCATAGCAAATATTCAATAAAGCTCGAAAAGCAAAAAGTAAAGCATTAAAAGTCTACATTCGACTTTCTCTTAAAATTCTCAAACCCTTGAAACAATCTCAGAACTTCCTTCTTCATACAACTTGTAGCCCCGATCTCTAGTTCACAACGGCTAAAAATCACCTCGATTGGAAATCTACACCAAAAGATATGCCCAAAATACCAAAATCTCATTTTGAAAGCAGGAGGCCTCATGCATGACGAAGGCTGTTAGTCGTAATGGCGAAGCTTATTCGCCGTGGCGAAGGCTTCCTTCATGCCGTCGAAGGCCATGGCGAAATGCTGCGCACACGCCACGACATGCACACAAAATTAATTCGCACGCCGCGACGTGTTCTTGAGCACGTCGCGACGTGCGGATCGGGAAAAACGTTCCCGAACTCGAAAATCTCAGATTTTCCAACCCCAATCCATTCCAAACTCAAATGCAACACATCTAAGATATAGATCAAGCCCTCTACAACATTCTAACCCATTCAAAGCTTCAAATCCAACACAAACATATCAACCTAAGGAAATCTCTACATTTTCACCCAAAAACCCTAAAACCTTCGTTATACTCAATCCAAGCTATCTAACTGTTTAATCCATCCAGAAATAAAATAGAAAGATGCTAAAGTTACCGATTGAAGCTCTAAAATCGTTGAAACTTGCCGAAATCACAAACCCTTTTTCCTCTTCTCTTCTCCCTCCACCGTCGGCACTTCTCTATTCTTTCCTTCTTCTTTTCTTTCCTTTTTCTCTTTTCTTTCTATTCCTTTCTTTTCCTTTTAACTTAAGATATGTAATAATGACTATCTTACCCCTCTATACAAGTCTAAACCCATTCAACTTAAATGAACTTCCCAAATTGCCCTCACATAATTAAATCCTCTAATTCTCATTTAAACCTCATAAAAGCATAAATATACCTCAATTATCCACTAATACTCCCAAAATAAATCAAACTAAACCATAAACACATAATTATCAAAATCCATGCTTAATATTATCATTAAAAAAATCGGGGTCTAACATTTCTCCCCCTCTTAAAAGAAATTTAGTCCTCGAAATTTACGAATCATCAAAGAGATCTGAGATACTTCAAGATAGCCTCCAATGGCTCCCATGTAGCCTCCTCTACTGAATGATTCCTCCATAGGACCTTGACCAACTGAACCGTCTTGTTCCTGAGAACCTTGTCCTTGGTATCCAAAATCTGTACTAGAAGTTCCTCATAACTCAAATCATCTCGCAACTGAACCTCACCAGCCTGAATGATGTGAGAAGGATCCGATCTATACCTCCTCAACATGGACACATGGAAAACATCGTGAATCTGCGATAACTCCGAAGGTAATGCCAATCTGTAGGCGAGTGGTCCAATCCTCTCAAGGATCTCATAAGGACCCACATACCTCGGACTCAACTTCCCCTTCTTGCCGAATCTCAATACTCCTTTCCAAGGAGATGTCTTAAGGAACACTTTCTCACCGACCTCATACTCCATCTCCTTTCGGTGAGCATCAACATAACTCTTCATCCTGTCATGTGCTGCCTTAATCCGTTGCTTAATCAGATTGACTTTCTCAACAGTCATCTGAATCAAATCTGGTCCTTCCAATTGCCTCTCTCCTTCCTCATCCCAACAGATCGGAGTCCTACACCTCCGCCCATACAATGCCTCATATGGAGCCATCCGAATGCTCGAATGGTGCGAATTATTGTGGCGAATTCGACCAACGACAAATGCTCATCCCATGCTCCTCAAAAATCCATCACACAAGCCCGAAGCATCCCCTCAAGTGTCCGAATAGTTCTCTCCGACTGACCATCCGTCTGAGGGTGAAAAGCCGTACTGAAATTCAGCTTTGTCCCCAAAGCTTCCTGCAAACTGCCCCAAAACCTCGAAGTGAACCGAGGATCTCGATCCGACACAATCGAATCCGGAATCCCATGCAATCTCACTATCTCATCAACATACTTCTTTGCCAACACATGCAAAAAATCAGTCTGTCGAATCGCCAAAAAGTGGGCTGACTTAGTCAACCTATCCACAATCACCCATATGGCATCATGCCTCCTGCTGGTCCTGGGCAATCCCATCAAAAAGTCCATCGTCACTCGTTGCCATTTCCACTCCGGAATAGGTAACGGCCTCAACTTGCCCGAAGGTGCCTGATGTTCAACCTTGACTTGCTGACACACTAGACACTTATTGACGAACTCTGCGATATCCCTCTTCATACCTTTCCACCAAAAATGCTCTCGCAGATCTCGATACATCCTGGTGCTACCTGGATGCATGGCATAAGGCGCATTGTGTACCTCATCCATAATTTCAGCCTTAACCTCCTGCACATTAGGAATACACAATCGACTCCCAACTGTCATAAGCCCATCATCCTGCATATCTATCTCAGAAACCCTGCCATTCCGAATCTCATCCCGGAGCTTGCTCAAATCTGCATCCTGAGCCTGTAACTCCCTAACCTTTTCCTTCAGCATCGGCCTCACTCGAAAATTAGTCAGAAGACAATCCGGCTCTTCCTGAGTCAAGCTTATCCTAAACTTGGCCATCTCTTCCAATAAAGGAAGATAAAGCGATTGAACATGAGCAATCGGCGATTTCTACTCGGGGCATCCGCCTGACATTGGCCTTGCACGGATGATAATCAATCAACAAATCATAATCCTTTAGTAGCTCCAACCACCTCCGCCGCCTCAAATTCAATTCCTTTCGACTCAAGAATACTTGAGACTCTTATGATCGGTGAAGATCCAGTCGAACTCCATCAAATAATGCCTCCAAATCTTGAGGCAAAAATCACGCTGCTAACTCCAAATCGTCGTCGGATAATTCAGCTCATACGGCTTCAAGCGCCTCGAAGCATATGCAATTACCGATCTCCACGCATCAAAACACATTGAGACCCTTCCTCGAAGCATCACTATATACGAATAACCCTCATCACCCGATGGCAAAATCAAAATTGGGGCACTCGTCAATCTGAGCTTGAGCTCCTCGAAGCTCCTCTGACACTCCTCACTCCAATCAAACTTCTCATTCTTCCTCAGCAATTTCGTCATCGGAGCGGATATCATAGAGAATCCCTCCACAAATCTCCTGTAATAGCCTGCTAAACCCAAAAAGCTCCTCACTTCTGCCACATTCTTCGGTGCTTCCCAACTCACAACTGCTTCTATCTTCTTTGGATCCACATGAACTCCTTGTTCTGAGATCACATGTCCAAGAAATGAAACTTCCCTCAGCCAAAATTCACATTTCATGAATTTGGCATACAACTCATTGCTTCTCAAGGTCTCCAAAGCCATCCTCAAATGCTCCTCATGTTGTTCATCACTCTTGGAATACACCAATATATCATCAATAAAGACAATGATAAATTGGTCCAAGAATGGCTTAAAAACTCGATTCATCAAATCCATAAACGTTACCGGAGCATTCGTCAATCCGAAAGGCATCACCAAAAACTCAAAATGCCCATACCGAGTCCTGAAAGCAGACTTTGGCACATCCGACTCCTTAATCCGTAACTGATGATATCCCGATCTCAAATCTATCTTCGAAAAGACTCTCGCTCCTTGCAATTGATCAAACAGATCATCAATGCGAGGAAGCGGATACTTGTTCTTCACCGTTACCTAATTCAGCTTCCTGTGGTCCACACACATCCTTAAGGATCCATCTTTCTTCTTCACAAAAAGAACCGGAGCTCCCCAAGGCGAAGAGCTCGGTCTGATATATTCTTTCTCCAATAACTCCTCCAACTGCTCCTTAAGCTCTTTCAATTCCGCCGGAGCCATCCGAGTAGAATTGAAATCGATCTTGTACCTGACAAAAGCTCAATAGGAAATTCAATCTCCCGAGCTGGCGGTAGTCCTGGAAATTCCTCGGGAAAGACGTCCGAGAAATCCCTAACTAATGGAATATCCTCCAGCTTCCCTCTATCAGCTCTGGAGTCTATCACATAAGCCAGAAACGCCTCACAACCTTTACTCATCATCTTCCCATTGTCAATCTTGACACATCCTAGCGGACTCGCTTTCGTCCCCGATAAACACTACTCTTCTGCCATCATTCAATTCAAACTCCACTGTCTTCTGTTTACAATCCAAATGGGCATTGTACTTTTCCAATGTATCCATGCCCAAAATCACATCTAAACCGCTCATCTCCAGTGGCATCAGATCTACCACTAGAAGTCCTCCACCAATGCTAATCTCACAACCTCTATATACTTGACTAATCACAATGCACTGGCCGATGGGAGTACTCACCATCAGTGGAGCATCCAATGGCCTCACAATCAAATCACACACGGGTCTACTCAAAGAAACAAATGAATGAGTAGAACCCGGATCAATCAAAACTATCACATCATCATAAAATAAGCATGCGTGCTGTGACAATATCCGTGCGGTCTCAGCATCCTCCCTAGTCATCGCAAACACCCTAGCTGGTGCCTGCCCTCTCGGTCTCCCCGGAAGATTCGCCCTCCTGGCAGCATCAGAACTACCTACCTCTGTCCCAGTCCTCTGACCCATGGTCTCTGTCCTCCTCGGAGCTGGCATCTGACCTCTCTCCTGTCGTGGAGGCTGAGGACACTCTCTGGCAACGTGTCTCTTCTCCCCACAGTTAAAACAAGCTCTGTCGATGAAGCACTCTCTCTATGAGGTTTCCGATGCTCACACGCGTCGGGATAACCGATCTATCTCCTCTCCTCTTCTACCACCACCCACCGTTGAAGCTTGATGAGAGACAGTAGAAGTCCTCATCGGCCTCGGCCGGCTAGCCCCACTGCTCCTCTCCTCTGAATAAACTAGGAAGCTCCTAGCACTCCTGTCTGGCATAGGGGTACTAGCGCTACCCCCTCTCCTAGACTGCTCTCTGCCCTTCCTCTTCTTATTCACAGCACTCTTGATATTCTCTATGTTCTCCACCCGAAGAGCTGCCTCAACTAACTGCTGAAAATCACTGAAATTCTGCACAATAACTTTCTCTCTGATAGCTAAATGCAATCTTGACTCAAACCTGCGACATCTGGCAACCTCACTCAGCATCAAGTCTGAAGCATACCGGGATAACTGAGTGAACCTGCGCTCATACTCAACAACTGTCATATCCCTCTGAGTGAGACTCAAAAACTCTCTCTACTTCTGCTGGACATAAACCTCTGACAGATATTTCTTCTTGAACGCAGCCACAAAATCCTGCCATGCCAACCCTACTGGCCTCATCTGACTGCTCGGCATGGTCTCCCACCAATGCAAAGCATCTCCACAAGCAAAGCGGCAAGATACACCACTCGCTCATCGCCTCATAATCCATCGATCCGGCACCCTTTACATTCTCATGACCATGTCTCGGCTTCCTCGGGATCATTTGTCCCAAAGAAGTCAAGCTGCCCATACTTCCTCGACTTGTCGAACTGTTTTCCCCTCTTCATTGGGCCGAGGAAGGAAGGTGGCATCTCGCCCATGCTTTGAACAAATGCCTGAGTAAAGGCCTGAAATATGGGCTCACTCTCTAGCCCTACAGAAGCCTCAACATGCATTGGGGCTACAGACTCATCGGTCCTCTCCTCCCTAGTCGGAGAGTCAGGTGCAGCAGACCCTTGCATAGCTCCACGTGTCCTTCTATGATGTGACATCTTACTCCTTCAAATAGAAACACTAAGGATTAGCTATATGGCAATCTACATGTATGCATGATATGCATGTCACTAAAGCAATGCAACAAATAACCATAGATCACACAATCCTATTATGCACTCTAAGCCAAGGACACCTAAACTTAGGCGCTCTGATACCAAACATGTTGGGCCCGAGCCCCGTACGTCCAAATCCCCGAGAGCTGCCCCTCGGGCCGCGCCGGCATTCGACGCCCAATATACCATCAGACCCGATCCCAACATCCATACAAATAACTAATCGATCCGTTTCACACACATAAACGCATACATATACATATTCTACACATGCATTCTAAACATGCCTTAATCATCTCAAGTTCATAAAACATATGTCATTGCCATTCGTAGAAATTCAACCAGTATTTGCAAAATATAACATAATACAAAATGGAATTAAATCCCACAATACAAAAGTATGCTCCATGATGAAATGTTGGTGGGCTAACCAAAGGACTAACTTATACAAATTCCTAGCTAGCTCGAAGTTTACGATGCCTGCAAAATCGACAATCGGCTCGATCCGCTTTTGAGGAGGGAGAGTAATGGGGTGAGCACTCTGACTCGATGGCATATCGTTTATAGCCATTGGCAACGAGCCACACAATCAAGTACATACATATACATATCACTAGAAACTCATAATTCATCAATTCAATTCACATTCATATAACATAAGTCATCCATTTACTATTCCTCGACATATCAAGCAATATGCAACATAGTATCAAACTCATCATGTGTTATGCTCAACAAATCCATTGTGTATGCACAATCAATTGGCTTGAGAGTTAGTAATCCATCCGGATAACCCAAAGGTAAATCCGTAATCCATTCGAGTCGATTTCTCGAGGATCTCGTTGCCAAGCAATGCAGCGTGGGAGAAGGCTTCTTGTCGGCGTGCACGTGACTCCATCAGTAACTCTCTTACCTAAACAAGGCACATAGTCCATTCGATCCATGTTCAAAGCATGTTTCACATTTTCTCACATCTCGTTCTGGTCCATTGCCATAAAGGCCTATCAATTCATGCATAATTCTATCATACTCAAAGGCATAGTCAAAAGTTCTCATGTAATTCAATACAATCAAGATCATATAATGCAAGCAAGCACACATCATGCAATTGCCCATACACACAATAACCATAAACATATTACCCACTTAGTATCCCTGGAGTATCGGACTCACTGCTGTCCTTCCTCTTGCGATTGGGTCAAAACAGCTTGATTGCCTATAAGAAACCAAGTTTCCATACAATTAATATCCATAGCAAATATTCAATAATATCTACATTCAACTTTCTCTTAAAATTCTCAAACCCTTCGAAACAATCTCCGAACTTCCCTTCTTCATACAACTTGTAGCCCCTGATCTCTAGTTCACAACGGCTCAAAAATCACCTCAATTGGAAATCAACACCAAAAGATATGCCCAAAATACCAAAAATCTCATTTTCGGAAAACAGGAGGCCTCGCCGCGACGAAGGCCTGTTCGTCGCGTCGAAGGCCCGCGGCGAAACGCCTGCGTGCACACAAAATTAATTCGCACGCCGCGGCGTGTTCTTGAGCACGTCGCGACGTGCGGATCGGGGAAAACGTTCCCGAACTCGAAAATCTCAGATTTTTCAACCCCAATCCATTCCAAACTCAAATGCAACACATCTAAGACATAGATCAAGCCCTCTACAACATTCTAACCCATTCAAAGCTTCAAATCCAATACAAACATATCAACCTAAGGAAATCTCTACATTTTCACCCAAAAACCCTAAAACCTTTGTTATACTCAATCCAATCTATCTAACTGTTTAATCCATCCAGAAACAAAATATAAAGATGCTAAACTTACCGATTGAAGCTCTAAAATCGTTGAAACTTGCCGAAATCACAAACCCTCTTTCCTCTTCTCTTCTCCTTCCACCGTCGGCACTTCTCTATTCTTTCCTTCTTATTTTCTTTCCTTTTTCTCTTTTCTTTCCATTCCTTTCTTTTCCTTTTAACCTAAGACATGTAATAATGACTATCTTACCCCTCTATACAAGTCTAACCCATACAACTTAAATGAACTTCCCAAATTGCCCTCACATAATTAAATCCTCTAAATCTCATTTAAACCTCATAAAACGCAAATATACCTCAATTATCCACTAATACTCCCAAAATAAATCAAACTAAACCATAAACACATAATTATCAAAATCCATGCTTAATATTATCATTAAAAAAAATTCGGGGTCTAACCTATAGCATGGTGAAAGGACGAATTGCACAGTAATTGTCTATGGAAAAGTTCGTGATATGGTTCATGATGAACATAAGTTCATTCGTCAAAAAAATTACTTTTCGGTCAATTGGGGGTCATGATGTGTTGCTAGATACCGCTCATGACTTGCTTGGATTAAGTGTTAATCTAAGTGGCCAACATAACCGAGAACCTAATGGGTCACACGCATAAGAGTGATTCGGAGAATTCGTAAAATAGTTTTGGATAGAGATCCAATAAATGGAGAGTAATGGAATTAAATGGATCCCGATGAGATCGAGATATGTCCCGATGAGATCGCGACATCGATATTACTGAAACAGGTCTTCGATGTTTTTTCCATACCAGGACCCGATAGGACCGACCCCACTGTGACTGGACTACTTCAGCATTTATATACATATATATATATCTTATTAATTAATCAAGTAATTAATATATATATATATATATATATCTCTCTGTGTGTGTGTGTGTGTGTGTGGTTTACGTGGAAGGAGAAGAATCTTCTTTTATCCTTGTCAAAAGTTGCATTTAACGCTTTTAAATGCAAGTGACAAGTGGCCATAAGAGATAAAAATCATTTTGAAGACAAAAGGTGAGGATGGTAGTTGGTTTTTAAAGAGGAAGAAAGGTTTTGTAAAAAAAAGGGCTTTCCTCTCTTCTTCATCATCGATCTTCAAGCTTCTTCTCCTCTCCAAGCATTCTCCTTCATCGTTTTCTCCAAGCTCTCCAAGAATAAGGTAAGAGCTAGCACTCTTTCCCTTGTTCTAGCTATTCCCGGGTCAAAGGGTTTTCTCCGGTTAGATTTTCCGACCTCTGTGTGGATACCGTTATAGACGGTCTCCTTTGGTCGTTATGGTTTGACTTTGTTATATGGACACATGGATCCTGGCTTTCGGGAAGGTCCCGGAACAAAAATTTTTGTTTTTCCGTACCTTGTGTATGTGATGCACACACCGAGATTTTCCTACAGTGGTATGAAAGCAAGGTTGTGTCGTGTATAACGAAGAAATCATAACAAGGTTGGAGCTGCCTTTTGGTTATGACGATGATGCATGTTGACTGTGTTAGATTCGAAATCAGTATAGAAAACTTGTTTTTGAAATTTTCTTGCCCAGATGTGCTCATAAGATGTTTTTGAATATGTTTGTGGAAGAACAGAATTTATCAATGTGATTTGATATGGTTTTGCTAATTTATTCCCTAATGTTCTGGTTGCTGTGTTTGTGCACATTCCTTGAACAGGCATGCTTATAAATTCGAGAATAAATTATAGAAATTGTTTTTTTGGATTTTCTTTCACCTACATGTCTCTAAGATGTTTATGAATGTCTATGAGGATGGAAAAATGTTTTCGAGGTGATTTACTATTTATTTGAGAATTTATTGTGTGCTGCTGGGAATATCTGTGTTGAGGAACACAGATTCAACATTGGCTTTGTTTCTGAGGTTGGTTGTGTTTTTATTGGAAATAAATCCTGAAAAATTTCATGGAGAATTTTGTGAACATTTTGTAACCTCTGTAATTTTTTCAGAATTTATTGAAATTGTTTCAATGAGTTGTTCAAGCAAAAGACAGAGCTTGGCAGTTTTGAGAAAGTTGCTGGAACTGTTTTGTTTAGAATGATAGATTGTGTATTTTTTGGTTCCAATGCCTTGGATCATTTTTAATGTGATTAAAAATATGTTACATTGATTTTGTATGCTTTCCAAAATGATTTTCTTGAAATTGGGTTTCCAAAAATTTTCGGATGTCAAATGTGTCTCATTAGCGTCTCGTTAGTATATATCCTTGTCTTGATTGTTTTGGTCGTCACCAATTTTGTGACCAGTGCTGAAGTAGTCTTGATAAAGTGTAGACTACCTAGAGATACTTAGGAATATTATTTGGTATTCGTTAAATTATTTGGAAATGTAGGAGAATAATAGTGTATTAATCAATTTCAAGTTTTTCATGTATAGTATGATTATATATGGTAAGCATGATACAATGAAAGTGTTTCATTGGTACATCAAAATAAAGAATATTACACTTGGTATTGTGAATTGGAACTGCACGGATTGAGAAATTAGCCGATTAGAGAACAATTCTATGCATAAGTCGACTTACACATGCATAAGTTGACTTGCATAGTCAGATAAGTCGACTTGCACAATGGTATAAGTCGACTTGCATGTGCACAGTAGCATAAGTCGACTTACACATGCACAAGTCGACTTACACATGCATAAGTCGACTTGCATGTTCAGGTAAGTCGACTTACAACATGCTTAGGTGGGATGATGGATGATTATAGGTATAGACTCAATGTGATTGATGAAATGCCCTCAATCATTCCATATAGTCATGGTGACTATAATCCTATAGAGTTTGAAATCCCTCACATAGAATATGAAAACTAACGCCTTCCATTAATATGGGGAGAACCAGAGTTCTTATAGAGTTCGGATTGTTGGGTAAACCCAAGCTCACTCTATACGGCTATGTTCGAACCATGAAAATAAGATTTTCGGATTAATGGGTCGGTTTTCACTAGAAGCGTTGATTTGTTGAGTAAACTCAAGGTCAACGTAGACAGAGGCAAAATTGGGTAGTGTACATCAGATGTACGCGCATCAAGAGTTGATAACCCAATGTGTGTGCATACATCACGAGTTGATAGCACTAGTCGATAATTGCACTTGTGATGTAACTAGTATGGCCGATACCTGCCGATTGATCTAAGGTGGCCTGTTGGGTAAACCCAAGGTCATTTTAGTAATGTCGGATATCTATGATGCAATTGGTATGACCGATACCTACCGATTGACCTAAGGTGGCTTGTTGGGTAAACCCAAGGTCATTTTAGTAATATCGGATATCGACCCACTAGGACAATTTTGTCATAATGTTTCTTGGATTCGTAATGAGGGTTATGGATTCTTTGAAACTAGTGGGAGCCATATGTATGTCATGCAAGTCCTTATGATCATACATATATTAATATTCTATGATCTTTCTCTCTTCCCTTTAGGTTTATTGAAGGCGTCTTCCGGTGTGAATTTGCGCTCACTTATGGACTCTAATAAATTAAGCGGACCTAATTTTCTCGATTGGTTGAGAAATCGAGAATTGTTCTCGGATCGAGGAACTGGGCTATGTCTAGATGTTCCACTTCTGATCCACTTCTTGTTGATGCTTCTGATGAGGATCAGAAAGTATATCGTAAGTATCTCAAAGACAGTGACATGGCTACTTGTATTATGCTCGCCTCTATGTCACCAGAGCTGCAGAAGCAACATGAGTGTAACATCCCGTTACTGTTAGCAAGGGTATTATAGTAATTCTGGGTTACACTGATAGGTTTCACTGCATTCACTGACTGAGCATGTTATTGGCCTCTAATTATAGAGGAACAGGTTTCTTGCATATGCATTTATTCATAGGTACATGCATTCATGATTTTCCGGCATTTTAAGTGGAAGTATGAACTGATTGAATTGTGAACTGACTGGACTGACTGGATTGTAATTGACTGAGGAATTAAGAGTAAGTGAGCTCGAATGACAGATTTAGAATAGTTTAAGAGTGATTGGTAATTGATAGTGGTTTATAGGAAATTTTCGAAATTCGGAGAAAATACGGATAGAAAATTTTGGAGTGTGATCGATTGATTGATATAATCTTGAAAGAATTGTCCAATGGCTAAGGAAATATTAGGGTTATACTGTCAGGAAATTTAAATGTTGAACCACTGAAATTTAGAGACTGAAATTTGGACTGAGTTGGAGACCTTTGTCTATAAATAGCTAAGTTGAGATTTGGCAAAGTTACTTAAGGCATTTCGTTTTCTTCTTCTCTTCTTCCACGGTGGGTTCGATTTCTTCCTCATTGGTGAGTTTCATTGATTATTCCTTATGTTTCCTTCTTATTGTGCTAGGCTAAGTGATTTATTGTGATTGTTGAAGGTTGAGAAGGATTTGGAGTGGATTAATCGTTGATTTTTGAAGGATTTAGGGTTTACGGTGATTTGGGGCTTTGTTCTGCGATTGGTAAGTTGTTAAGGCTTTATTGTTGTTATTAGTAGTTGTTTCTAGCAGTTATGGCATTTATTGGGATGGATTGAGTAGTTAGAGTGTTAATGGAGGTTTAAATAGCATTAATGGCGGAAAATCGATCGGAGAAGACGAAGAATAAATGACGCCGCATTTGTCTTGTGCGTCGTCATGGCGAATTTTCATTCGTTCGCCGCGGTGAGGGAGAACAGGACGTCGTGGTGAGCGTCAATTAGTTGACGCCGCGACGAGCCTCGTTTGTCTCGCGGTGCGCCCAAAATGTGTTGTTCGCTGCGGTGAGCAGCCTTCACGCCGCGGCGAGCGACCATTTTATGCCACGGCGAGGGTTTCTTGGCCGCAGCGAAGGGCATTTCTGATTGGATTGATTTTTGATTATTGGGCATAACTTATGGTATACACCTCCGATTGGGGTGATTTTCGATTCCTTATGATCTAGAGAAAGAGGTCTACAATTGAGGATAATTATGAGAGTTGGAATTTAATTTAATTGGTATTGATTTATCGAGATTAAGGTCAATTATGGTTCATAATGCGACCTGAATATTGAATTGAGACAATTGGAGTTTTAACTAGGATTTTCAATAGAGGTTTTGACCTAATGGTTATGGAATTGCTATAGGGAACTGTTATAGGAAATATTGAATTGAGAAAATTGAACTGAATTTTAGGATTGGATCAATTATTTTCTATCAATTGAGCGAAGAGTTAGAATGGGACATAAGAGTTCAAAATTGGGTTTTAGCGCCGGAAAAATCGTGAACATGCGTTGTACATAATTTCACTGAGACATATGCATTACTGAACTATTTAATTGAGCATCTAGTAATGGGACTGTATTTTACTGTTATAGAGGCATCGTTGGATCGTCATTTCACGGACATTCTTTGGAACTTCGAGCAAAGTGTTCGGAAGTTCTGGTGAGTAACCTAGTTGGTTTCTCAAATTCTTGATCTATTTAAATGCTCAGCGTGAATTACTTGCCAAATGTGAAATGTATGATTCTTGAAATATACATGATCGGATGGTATGCCTCTCTTGTATTGGATCGTGAAATTGCATGATTCTTGAAATGTACGTGATCAAATGACATATTTCTATTGATTGGATTGGATTCTTGTCTTTGGGTGAATTCTTGTATATTATCGAGAATCACAATCTCGGGCTTTTATAGCCATACTCAATTATCGAACATCGCATTGCATGCATAAATGCATGATCGGATAATGGACATGTGACCCAGTGCTATTATCATTGAAAAGAGCCTCGAGCTCGAACATCTTTATCTTGGACAAGACCCACGAGCCGAGGGAGAATCTCACGCGTCCCCATCGAACACCGATCGAGCACTTGGGCTGTCTTGAATAATGGAAAGAGTCTCATATGCATTATATACATGGTGATTGAATTGCCAAATTGTGTGACGATTACTGAACTGCGTGATGCCATGATTTACTGTAAATTATGATGTGAACTGTTTTATGCTATTGTAAATTGTTACTGATACTGTAAACTGTTATAGACTACTGTGAAATTGTTATATAATACTGTTAATCGAATATTACCGTGCCGTCTTGTACGCAATTTGCGTAATGCATGATTTGAGTGAACCATCGATGATGGTTTCTCACTGAGTTTGCAAACTCACCCAAAATTGCATCTAGTTTTTTCAGGATCGATAGAGTAGACCCCTAGCTCCGGAGATAGCCTTTTTCCTACTGTGCGAGCGTGCTGGCAGGAGAAGCGATGGAACACAGGTTGGTCAGCTGGGTTGGATTTTGAGGATGACTTAGGATAGATGCTTGTATCAGTTTCCTTTTTAGTTTTGTTCAGGGGACTGATAGACTTGTCTATTCTGTTATTGGATGACTGTATGTGATTGATATTATGATTTTAAAATTTAGTGGTTTTTGATATCGTGTTGTGTTATGGTTTTAAATTATTGTGATGCCATGTGGATTATTAAGGGAAATGTTCTGGTGGAGCACCTTTATTTTAGGATACGTATCGGAGCGACCTTCGGGTTTCCCGATGTGTACCCTATGGTGAGGGGGCGCTACAATGAGTCTATGGATGCTCATACCATAGTGTTTCATCTTAGAGAGCTTTTCGATGAGCAAGCTCGGTCTGAAAGGTTCGAGACCTCGAGGCTACTCTTCACTACTAAGATGACTCCAGGTTCATCTGCAGTGCAGTATGCACTGAAGATGAATGGGTATATTGAGAGGTTGGCTGTCTTGGGTTTTGTTATGGATTATGAATTAAGTGTTGACTTAATTTTGGTTGGATTGTCTGATAGTTATTCATAGTTTGTGTTAAACTATCGGATGAACCAAATATCCACGACAATCTCAGAGTTGATCAATCTGCTCAAGATAGCAGAGCAAGCTATCAAGAAGGATAGCAAGTCAGTGCTCGTGGTGGACTCTTCTTCATTTGGTTCAAAGAAAAAGAAACTGAAGAAGAAAAGGTCTAAGAAACCAAAAGGAAGTGTAGCCAAAAAGAAAACCAAAGAAACTGAACCAAAAGGAACTTGCTTCCATTGTAGCAAGACTGGCCACTGGAAGTGAAACTGTAAAGACTATTTGGAAGAATTGAAGCAGAAGAAGGCATTAGATGCCTCAGCTCCTTCAAGTACGTTTGTCATTGAGGTTAATACTATTTCTGACCATAACATATGGGTATTAGATACCGGTTGTGGGTCACACATATGCAATGATATGCAGGGCCTTAGGGATAATAGACAGCCCATGAAGGGAGAACTAGACCTGCGTGTAGGAAATGGAACAAGAGTTGCTACATTAGCTGTAGGCACTTATTTTTTGTCACTCCCCAGTGGGCTTATAATTAAACTGGATGAATGCTATTTTGTACCTGTTTTAACAAAGAAAATATTGTCTATTTCTTGTTTAAATAGAGCTGGTTTCCATTTGACTTTTAGTAGCAATGGTTGTTCTATTAGTTTGAATGGAATGCTTTATGGTACTGGTACATTATGCAATGGAATTTACATATTAGATATGTCACATCCAATTATGAATGTCAATGACACGAAAAAACGTAAACAAGATAATTTAAAATCAACTTACTTATGGCATTGTCGCCTTGGCCATATAAATGAGAGACGCATAGCTAAGCTCCATAAGAGTAGAAGTTTAGGGTCATTTGATTATGAATCATATGACACATGTGAATCTTGTTTATTAGGCAAGATTACTAAGTTACTGATCGTCGGCTTATCGTTCAATATTAAAAATTGATCATCGGAAAAAGGTCAAATAAAATTTATACCAAGGATTGCAATACAGGATGCAACCTCGGGTCGACTCTCAAGGAACCGGTGTACTAAGCGATCTAGACTAGCCTAATGTTTGAATGATGCATGCAATTAAAGCAATAAAAGGGGTTTTGATTTGATTAACTAAAAATTAAACTAAGCCAAAGTAAGAATAAATGTTTTGGGATTTTAGAAAACTAAGCGATTGAAATTAAACAAGTTTGAAATCAACTTACTAAAACTCTCACGAAAATGTAGCTCGGGTCATCATCGTTCAAAATAATATCGAGGTTTGAAATCCACTAAGTTTCGAAAGCTAAACCTTAACAACTCGTTAAGTCCAAAAATTAATTAATCAACTCGATTAATTAAAATTTGTTAAAAACCTTAGTGTATGTATACAATGATTAATGCAATAAATCGATCAAACAATAACATAACCAACTCAATCAAACACAACTAGGCAGATTAAATCGATTAATGCAATCATCCAAGCGATATACATGAACTCCATGTATTTAAGCACAACATTCAACAATAATCAATCCATAACATATATCAAAGTTTAACATCCGATTAAACTATAACCGGATTCAATCAAGTCATACAATGTATTCTCCAACTCGGAGTTAATACGAAAATATAAGAAATCTAAAACTAAGATCGATTACCCCAGTTAAGCTCACGAACTCAGACCCTCACTCCATCTTCAAGAGATCGGAGACTTAGCCACGCATCACGGCAGAAGAGTCCATCCTTCTTTGGACACCCGGCGTTGCTCATGACTCGAGCGGTGAAGGATGAAGGAATGGTGAAGCGAAATGAAGCGGAAAGAAGGTGGTGAATGTGGGCGATGTCTGTTGCCTCGAATCAAAAATGCAAAACCAAAGAAAAAAACCTATTAGGCGAGGCGAGAAAGCAGAGAAGAAGAAGTTAACCTCGGGAGAGCGGCGCTCGTTTTGCCTAAATGGCAAGATTTTATAGGGAGTTGTGCGGGCGGGTTGAACAGTGGATTAATTTCCATTTGTAGGCGGGTTACCCGACATTCATTGCGGCGAATGGCTGTAGTTATTCATGGCGAAGTCCGGATGGTCACTCGTCGCAATAAGTAATGCATTTAATTTATTCGCGCGGCGAATGGAGTTTAGGTTAAGCCCAGCGAATCTCGCGGCATGTTGACTTCTTGAATCTTGACTCCTTTGGTCCTACAAATACAACCTATTTGCAGTATCAATTGTCCCAATAAAAATTATGCAGAATTAATGACAAATGACAACAAAATCGACAATGTGCAATTTATCAAAACTCGATATGCGGGACCAAAATAAGCATAAAATCATAGATCGTGAGTCAACAGATGCATAATTACTAGAGAAAGCGGGCCTAATTTATAGTATAAATTTGGTCGATCAAATCCACACTTAAACCTTTGTACTCTGAACAAAGCTTATAAGAGTCAAAAAGGTACAAGAGTAAAAGAAAATTCTGCCCATGCTCAAACAACAACCAAAATTGACTCAATCCACTTTTTCAGAATTCTAACGCAGCAAATTGAAAGAGTGCTAATAAAACAAACATTGAAAGAATTTAAGAACAAGAGATTGAACAACGTGAATCACTCGGGATATGGTGTTTACGCTCGTCTCACTTGTATAGTAGGGATATTTTCTCTCAATCGCTTAATACATCTCCTACCATGAAGCATGTATCAATTTTATTTCTCCACTACAAGGACTATCAATTTGAAGATCAAGAGGTCTTTAAGGGTTGTAATGAGCGGAAGGCTAAATGAATGGATGACGTGAAAGAAAGAAAAATATGAGCATGCATAAAGTGAGGAATCGATGTCAACAGCAAAACTAAAACACTACACTAAAATAAATTGAATACACACACTTTTTTTTTTGGCTATCTCATTTTGAGATGCTAATCCCTTTGGGATGTAACACATTATGATCCCTTTTAGGGATACACAAGACTAACACTTTTCATTTTCAACACTTTTTTTTCAGCTAATAACTAAACACGGACTCTAGATCATCTAAGAATGTATGCAAATGCTCATAGAAAAGGCTCAAGGGCTAGCAAGAGGAAAAAGTGTTTAGGGTTGGTGTTTGGGGAAAGAGCTGAAAGAAAGAACGCCTCTAGCATATCCACAAAATCTAGTCCATCAAGCTTTGAGTAAAAATTGACACAAGTTCTAGAGAAGAATGGACTAGCAGATGCACACAAAAATATAGAGAAAAATTTGGCTCGAATATCCTTCCAACAAGGTTTTGTCTCGATGATCAATCTCAAGTCTTAAAACTTAAAATGCTACCTTGTTAGCATGCTCCCATTTACTTTGTTTTGAAAACATCAAAGTTAAAATTTTTGCCAAAACCAATTATCGTTCGAAGAATGGAGAGCATTTTCAAAAACTCAAGTATCAGTTTGAAACTTATAAGGGTTTTGCATGCAAGGGCACAAAAGAACAAGTGCAGAAAATGTTTTGATTGAGTCCAAATTTATGTTTCAAATTTATCAGTAAAAGCAGTGGGCCCACAAAAGTATGCACAAATTCTAATAGGAATTTCATGCAAAATATAATAGGGAACTAGCTCCCCCACACTTAAACATGGCATTGTCCACAATGACAAAAGTAGCAGGGCACACAGAAGAGGCAGAAAACACAAATAGACAAAATAGGGGAATCAATTTATTGAAACAGAAATGAAAATCCTACTTAACTACAGCTATTCCTACTGGATGGGTTTCTCCCCCCACACTTAATCAACACATTCATGCAACACAACATTTCAAGTCAAATCAAATAATGTGCACAAATATATTGAAAATGCAGGAAAAGAAACACCTGGTGCTCATGGTGGATCTTGTAGCTCGGGATGGACGGGCGGTTGATATCCAAGCTCCATGTCAATAGCTTGGGTCCTGGGCAGCTCCATGTCCATTCCCGTATCCGAATAAGCACCTGCACTATCAGCAAAATAGAAACTGCCTCCAAAGAGATCATTAGTGGTCGGGGTTAGAGTTTCTGCAAATTCAGAACAAGCTTCATCAATCACAACATCAAGCATATTCACCCCAAGCAAGGAGTAATCCTCGTTAGGGTGCTTCATAGCTTCATACATGTTGAAGCTCACTTGTTGATCACCAACCTCCATGGTGATCTTCCCTTCCTTCATACTGATCATTGTACTTGCCGTCCGAAGGAAAGGTCGTCCAAGGATTAGAGAGGTGTCTGCACCACTTTTCGAGACATATCCAAAGATGTAAAAATCGGCAGGGAACACTAATCCTTTCACTTGGACCAGAATGTCCTCGATGATGCCTACAGGATGCCGGAAAGATCTGTCAGCCAATTGTAACACTACCGAAGTAGGTTTAACACTCTTCACTCCAAGGGCTTCGTAGACAGATTTCGGCATCACATTGATGGCCGCTCCCAAATCCAGCAGTGCTCTTCCAATTGTCACCTTTCCTATGACACAAGGAATGGTGAACGATCCTGGGTCCTGACACTTTACCGGGATTTGGGGTTTAAACAAAGCCGACATGTTTGAACTCACCTGGACTCTTTCATTTGGCCTAAATTTCTTCTTGTTGGTGCACAAGTCTTTCGGATACTTGGCATAGGCGGCCTCTCTTAACTAGGTCCAAAGGGCACATTCACTTCCACCTTCCCAAATAGGTCAATAATTTCCTTTTCATGTTTCAGTTCGTTGACCCTTTTGCTCATCAGTAGGAATTTGGAAAGGAAGGTCCTTGATTAACTTCCCTCTTGGTTACTTCATTTCTACTAGATTTTTCCTTCTGACTCTTCTTCCCGAAATGCTCGATGATTGCTCTTTATCTTCAATTGTTGATTGCTTCTTCTTCCTCAACAATTCTTCTTCGCGATCACTCTCGATCATGACTTGCTTCTCTCTCACTTGGCGCTTCTTCAACCTCAATTTCTTGGTGCATTCTTCTTCTTGAGAATGTCGAAATGCACTTTCTTTCCACTCCTCATTTCAATTGCATTTAAACTCTTAGGGTTAATGACCGTGTTGGAGGGAATGGTTCCGCTTACTCTAGCTTGGTTGTCACTCAAATTATTAGACAATTGAGTTACATATGAGTTCAAGTTCTCGCCTTGGTCTCCCATTGATCCATGCGTTTTTCAAAGCGCTAAAGCAGGCAGCATTCTTAGCAGAGTCTGTTGGATGAGGTTTGCGATGGCGTTGAATTGATTTGTAGAAGTTCGTTCCTCTTTCATCAACGTCATCATACCATGCGAAGTTGATTAGTGTCCTCTTTTGGTGGTCGTGGTTGCACCGTCAACGCCACTTGATCGAAGCTGGTTTGTAGATGGTCGACTCCACTCCCTTGTTGAAAGCGGTTGGGTGCTCTTCCTTCATTATTCCTCCAATGAAGTTAGGATGAGATCTCCATCCTTCGTTATATGTGTTGGAGCACGGTCCCACTTAGAATTTTATGCGGGTAAGCAGCGAGACACTTCTTCATACCTTCCGGACGGACACCTTTGGAGATGTGCATCACCGATCCACAAGATTCGCAACTAGGTGCGACGATTCGATGAAAGGCGATGGGCGATGCACATTGATTCTTAAGTTCGGTAGTGATCGAGGATAGCGGGAAGTTATCCGATGTTCCAAGAATCTACTTTCGATTCCGAGCTCTCCATTCTCTTAGTTTGAGTGTCATGGCTCCTACTTCATTCACATTCCGGAATCGCAGACACTATATCTTGTTGATGATTGAGGCCATCCTCTTATCGGGGCCCACGCTTACAGTGCGGTGAGGTCAATCAACGAACCTCCGACGCGACATCCAACATTCCCTTTTCGATTTTTCACCCCATCGTAAAAATATTGAACCAATTGTTCATCGGGATCGATGATGGGGCACCGAGATAACAGATCTTGGAATCTGTTCCAAAAGTCATATAAGGTTCGTCGTAATCACCTTGGCGGAATAAATCTCTTTTCGCATTGACGAAGTCCTCGAGGCTGGAAAATATTTTTCCAGGAAAGCTTTCCGCAAGTTGGCCCAACTATGATAGGCATTCGCGACATGCCTTGGGAGGCTCATGTACCACTCCCGGGCCTTTCCTTCTAACGACAAGTGGAATACCTTCCACAGCACCTGGTCCAGATGTGCTCCTACAGGCTTCATACTTTGACAGATCATTGTGAGGGCCTGAAGATGCATGTAGGGGTCCTCACCTGCCAAACCGTGAAATTTGGGTAGGGAATTAATCAATAAACCTTTAACTTTGAAATTTACGTCGAAGTTAGGGCAGGCAGCAGTGAAAGGATCGTAGTTTACATCCGAGGTGGTAGCTTCTCGGATGGTTCTACGTCTGATGTTCGCATTGTTGTCATCAACTCTCTCCTGGTCACCATTTAATCCATGATCTCCGTTCCTTGGTTGGTAAAGGAAAATCTTGTTGTTCACCATATCAGTTTCTAATCGTTCTAGTGTGCTAAGTCTTTCTTGCTCTCTCTTGTTCTTCCTAAGTCGCCTAAGGTGTCGCTCAATTTCAGGTTGAAAATGAACTAACCTAAGTCTACGGGCATGCACAAGAGAAGTTCACTAATAACGCTCACTAAAAGCGATAGAGGATAAAATGAGGCTGAAATTCACACGATTCATTGTGGCTCGTAGAAGTTATTGCGGCTAACGAACATGATTGAGGATTCGCGCATGACGAATATATGAACTCATTGCGACGAATGATGAACTCGTTCGACGAATGATGAACTCGTCATGACCAAGAGGCACAAAGAAAGCACAAGCAAGGTAAAATTACCCGCAACTAAGCACGATAAGCAGAACAAGCGAATAACACCGAAAGCAAGCGAATAAGAATCACAAAATGTAATTAACACTAAAAGATGGAAGCAAAAGCAGAATGAAACAAAATTATGAAATGCAAAATAGAATGCAAACAAACCTTGGCTAACCTAGAAAACCAATTAATTTGGTTCCCGACAATGGCGCCAATTTGATCGTCGATTATCGTTTAATATTAAAATTGATCCTCGAAAACCGATCAAATAAAATTTATACCAAGGATTGCAATACAGGATGCAACCTCGAATTCGACTCTCGAGGAACCAAATGTACTAAGCGATCCTAGACTAGCCTAATGTTTGAATGATGCATGCAATTAAAGCAATAAAAAGGGGGTTTTGATTTGATTAACTAAAAATTAAACTAAGCCAAAGTAAGAATAAATGTTTTTGGGATTTTTAGAAAACTAAACGATTGAAATTAAACAAGTTTGAAATCAACTTACTAAAACTCTCCACGAAAATGTAGCTCGGGTCATCATCGTTCAAAATAATATCGAGGTTTGAAATCCACTAAGTTTCGAAAGCTAAACCTTAACAACTCGTTAAGTCCAAAAATTAATTAATCAACTCGATTAATTAAAATTTGTTAAAAACCTTAGTGTATGTATATAATGATTAATGCAATAAATCGATCAAACAATAACACAACTAACTCAATCAAACACAACTAGGCAGATTAAATCGATTAATGCAATCATCCAACTGATATACATGAACTCCATGTATTTAAGCACAACATTCAACAATAATCAATCCATAACATATATCAAAGTTTAACATCCGATTAAACTATAACCGGATTCAATCCATCATACAATGTATTCTCCGACTCGGAGTTAATACGAAAATATAATGAAATCTAAAACTAAGATCGATGACCCATTAAGCTCACGGAACTCAGACCCTCACTCCATCTTCAAGAGATCGGAGACTTAGCCACGCATCACGGCAGAAGAGTCCATCACTCGCTGGACACCCGACGTTACTCATGACTCGACGGTGAAGGATGAAGGAATGGTCATGGCGAAATGAAAGCGGAAGAGAAGGTGGTGAATGTGGGCGATATCTGTTGCCTCGAATCAAAAGCGCAAAAACCAAAGAAAACAAAATCTATTAGCGAACTGAAAAAAAACAGAGAAGAAGAAGTTAACCTCGGAGAGCGGCCGCTCGTTTTGCCCTAAATGGCAAGATTTTATAGGGAGTTATGCTGGTAGGGTCGAATAAGTGGATTAATTTCCATTTGTAGGCGGGTTACCCGACATTATTGCTGGCGAATGGTCAGAGTTATTCTTGGCGAAGTCGAATGGTCACTTTCGTCGCGTCAAGTAATTGCATTTAATTTATTCGCCGCGGCGAATGGAGGTTTGGGTTCGCCCCAGCGAATCTCGCGGCATGTTGACTTCTTGAATGTTCACTCCTTTGGTCCTACAAATACAACCTATTTGCAGTATCAATTGTCCCAATAAAAATTATGCAGAATTAATGACAAATGACAACAAAATACTGACAATGTGCAATTTATCAAAACTCAATGTGCGGGACCAAAATAAGCATAAAAATCATAGATCAGGAGTCAACAGATGCATAATTACTAGAGAAAACGGGCCTAATTTATAGTATAAATTTGGTCCAATCAATTACCCTTTAAGGGAAAGGGTGAACGAACGACTAGAGTATTAGACCTAATACACTCAGATGTATATGGTCCGATGTCCATCCATACTAGAAGTGGTTGTCTTTACTTCATTACCTTTATCGATGATTATTCTCGATATGGGTACCTGTATCTGATGAGATACAAATCTGAAGCATTTGAAAAGTTCAAACAATTCAGAAATGAAGTAGAAAACTAACTTGGGAAAAGTATCAAGACATTACGATCCGATCGTGGTGGGGAATACTTAGACCAACAATTTTTAGATTATCTCAGAGATAATGGGATTTTATCTCAATGGACTCCACCTTACACACCACAGCATAATGGTGTGGCAGAAAGGAGAAATCGAACCTTGTTAGACATGGTACGATCGATGATGGGCTTTGTAAAGTTACCAAAATCCTTTTGGGGATATGCACTTTCGAGGCAATTTGTTTATTTGTTAAGCGAGTTCCATCAAAGCAGATTGATGTTACTCCATATAAGATGTGGACTAACAAAAGACCCTATCTTACTCATTTGAAAGTTTGGGGTTGTCACCTTATGTGAAGCGGATGCGATTAGATAAACTTGATGCAAAGTCGACAAGTGTTTGTTTGTAGGATATCCTAAAGAAACAATGGGATATCAATTCTACCTTGCCGAGGAACAAAAGGTGTTTGTTTCAAAGCATGCTGTCTTTAGAGAAAGAGTTTCTTTTACAAGAAGGCGGTGGGAGCAAAATTGAACGAAGAAGTTCAAGATGCTCGAAACGAGCATGAATCAAGCTGCTGAACACAAGCTGTGACTCATCAGATGAAGTAAGATTCAACCTTCTACAACACATAAAATTAAGTAGGTCACGAGGATACGCTCTTTTCCGAGAGATATGGATTTCGTGAATGAATAGAATGACGTATTGCTCATAGAAGACAATGAGCTACCACTATGAAGAGTCTTGAAGAGTTGAGTCGAGAAATGGCTTCAAGCCATGAGCAATGAAATGGATTCCATGTATGAAAACCAAGTATGGACTTTGGTTGAGGCACCCGAAGGAATAAAACCCATAAGGTGTAAATGGGTTTTCAAAAAAAAAACCGACATGGATGGTAATGTGATTACCTATAAAGCAAGGCTTGTGGCTAAAGGTTTTCGTCAAAGACAAGGAATTGACTACGACGAGACCTTCAGCCCAGTAGCAATGCTTAAATCCATTAGGATACTCCTAGCCATTGCCACTAGTTATGGTTATGAGATATGACAAATGGATGTGAAGATAGCTTTCCTAAATGGAAATCTAGCTGAGGATGTGTATATGACACAACTAGAGGGCTTCACGTTCTATGATGGCGAAAAGGTATGCAAGCTTCAGAAATCCATCTATGGATTGAAGCAAGCATCCAGAAGTTGGAATACCCATTTTGATGAGGTAATCAAAGAGTTTGGTTTCTCACAAAATCCGAATGAACACTGTATGTATAAGAAGGTTAGTGGGACTGCAATCGTATTCCTTGTGCTATATGTAGATGACATATTATTACTAAGAA
The DNA here is from genome assembly GCA_029891385.1 of Erythroxylum novogranatense. Classification (NCBI taxonomy): domain Eukaryota; kingdom Viridiplantae; phylum Streptophyta; class Magnoliopsida; order Malpighiales; family Erythroxylaceae; genus Erythroxylum; species Erythroxylum novogranatense. The sequence continues at coordinate 51,628,595 of CM057233.1, read as the reverse complement.
ATGATTTCTCTATGCTACAATCTGTGAAGATTTGGTTGTCCAAACAATTTGCCATGAAAGACCTTGGTGAAGCAACTTATATCCTTGGGATAAAGATCTATAGAGATAGATCAAAAAGATTGCTTGGTCTTTCATAATCAACGTACATAGACAAGATGCTAAAGAGGTTTAGCATGGAACAATCTAAGAGAGGGTACCTTCCTGTGACTCATGGGATAACACTCTCGAAATCTATGTGTCCTCATACACAAGATGAGAGGATGCGCATGAATATGATCCCGTATGCATCTGCAGTAGGATCTATCATGTATGCTATGCTATGTACGAGACCCGATGTATCATATGCTCTAAGTGTTACGAGCAGATACCAATCGGATCCTGGTGAGGGTCACTGGGTGGCTATCAAGAATATCCTCAAGTACTTGCGAAGGACTAAGGATGTTTTCTTGATATATGGAGATGGAGATCTCAAAGTGGCGGGTATCTGGATGCTAGTTTTCAATCGATAAGGATGATTCTAAATCCCAATCAGGTTATATATTCACACTGAACGGCGGGATAGTCAGTTGGAAGAGTTCCAAACAAGAGACAACTGTCGATTCAACAACCGAGGCAGAGTACATTGCCGCTTCAGATGCAGCAAAGGAAGCAGTTTGGATAAAAAAGTTCATTACTGAACTTGGTGTGGTTCTTAATTTGTGATGGGCCCATCTGATTGTATTGTGACAACAATGGGGCTATTCTTGCAGCGAAGGAACCAAGGTCTCATCAACGATCCAAACACGTACTCCGCAGATATCATCTGATAAGGGAGATCATTGGACGAGGTGATGTCCAGATAGAGAGAATTCCCATCGAGCAGAATATTGCTGATCTATTGACGAAGCCATTATCACAGAAGAGCTTTGATTCTTATGTACTCGCCTATGGTATTAGATATCAAGGCGATTGGCTTTAGGTCATGTGGGAGATTTTGTTAGAGTAGTGCCCTAAAGGCAATAACCTTTAGCGCGTTTTGTACAAAGTTGTGTACATACTTTATGAATAAATAAAGAAAGGCATATTTCATTAATGTGATGTTCATTATTTATGAATTGATATTGATCTATGATCAAATTAATGAAGTCCATGATATATGACATAGCATGAAGGAAATTATGATGTGATCATACTACTGAGATTCCTATCATGTGCAATTATGTCGATATCTAAATTATCCTAGTCGTAGGATTCTTTGAAACTAGACATCGGTAATCCGGAGAGACTAGCACATCTCAGCTCCTTGATTTGATCAGCGGTGGATCTCGAAGCTGTAAATATGAGATGTTTAGGGTTGAGATGTGAATGCTTACTAGAGGTAGTAAGTACATTGGATGACCTACTATGAGATCATCACATGGATGTCCTATTCTAATTTCAGTGATAATCTCATCATAGCAATGGTGCAAATATCCTTAGACTTGAGGTACTCAAGGATATCTTGGATACTGATTATGTGCTTTGACTCTATTCCTTGTTGCGTTACAGAGGTCGCTCGTAGGGTGGTGATTAGGTACAACTTGAGGTATTAGAAGGTAATTGAGTAGCCAATAGAGGATTCATCACTTTTGTGATAGCAGAAGATGATACCCATGGCCTCTTGTCAGGGTCATTACTTGGAAATCTCTGGCCGGAGTTCATATGTCATGAAGAGTGTCTTCAGTGACATATAAAGTAATGAGTCCCAGGACGAGAACTAATATCACTTGGACTAGATTTGACGTAGTCAGTCTAGTGAGAGTTGACACTTTGCCCATACTCATAACCAATTGGGGTATAGCATGGTGAAAGGACGAATTACACAGTAATTGTCTATGGAAAGGTTCGTGATATGGTTCATGATGAACATAAGTTCCTTTGTCAAACCAATTACTTTCCGGTCAATTGGGGGTCATGATGTGTTGCTAGATACCGCTCATGACTTGCTTGGATTAAGTGTTACTTTAAGTGGCCAACATAACCGGGAACCTAATGGGTCACACGCATAAAAGTGATTCGGAGAATTCGTAAAATAGTTTTGGATAGAGATCCAATAAATGGAGAGCAATGGAATTAAATAGATCCCGATGAAATCGAGATATGTCCCGATGAGATCGCGACATCGATATTACTAAAACAGGTCTTCGGTGTTTTTTCCATACCAGGACCCGGTAGGACCGACCCCAGTGTGACTGAACCACTTCAGCATTTATATACATATATATATCTTATTAAGTAATTAAGTAATTAATTGATATATACATATATATATGTGTGGTTTACGTGGAAGGAGAAGAATCCTCTTTTATCCTTGTCAAAAGTTGCATTTAATGCTTTTAAATGCAAGTGATAAGTGGCCATAAGAGATAAAAATCATTTTGAAGACAAAAGGTGAGGATGGTCGTTGGTTTTTAAAGAGGAAGAAAGGTTTTGAAAAAAAAAGGGCTTTCCTCTCTTCTTCATCATCGATCTTCAAGCTTCTTCTCCTCTCCAAGCATTCTCCTTCATCGTTTTCTCCAAGCTCTCCAAGAATAAGGTAAGAGCTAGCACTCTTTCCCTTGTTCTAGCTATTCCCGGGTCAAAGGGTTTGCCCCGGTTAGATTTTCCGACCTCTGCGTGGATACCGTTAGATACTGTCTCCTTTGGTCGTTATGGTTTGACTTTGTTATATGGACACATAGATCCTGGCTTTCGGGAAGGTCTCGGAACAAAAATTTTTGTTTTTCCGCACCGTGTGTATGTGATGCACACACTGGGATTTTCCTACATCAAATGGTTGCACACTCAATATATTTATCAATAACTTGCCCACTGTAGCTCTGTTGATAAATGTATGGACGAAATTATGAAGCTTCTAAAAAAGTTAAACATGAAGATGCTTGGTGGTTTTTTGAGTGGGAGGGTCCCAATTTTTCTGTTAATGGATAAGATGGCCCACCGTCACTTAGTCTATTATAGATGAGAAAAATAACCGTCGTATAAAGATTTATTTTTTTAAGTTTTGTTAAATCTATCGTCATGCATACACGCATCATGATTTTATACCAAGTTCCAATATTTTGACTAGTATGCTTATTCTTTAATATTTATATTTTCAAAAATAATCACCATAATATGAATCCTCTCATAATGCTTTTGACTAATAACAAATTAAAAAACGAAGAAAAATTTAATGAATGGAGATACAACCTTGACATTGTTCTTTAATATGAACAAATTTCATGGGTATTAATAGAAAATAATCCTGCACCTTCAAGTGGAAATTCAACTTCTGAGAAAGCCTAACAACCCAAGCGATGGTAGAATGCTGATAAGACTACTAAATGCTATATTCTAGCTTCTGTCAGCAGAATGCTGCAAAAACAAAGTATGCATGAAAACTAATCGGTGTAATGGTCTATCACCTATATGAAATGTTTGGTGTGAGAACCAGGTTTGTAAGGGTGACAGCTATCCAAACCTTTCATAATCTCAGATAAAAAACTGGTGAACTTGTGTGGGATTACATGTTTAAGGTAATCTCTATGATTACCAAGGCTAAGATGCTTAGGGCGGATATGGATGTGGAAACATAGATGATTATGATCATCAATAGCTTAAACTCTTCTTTTTAGTAGTTTAAGTTAGACTATGAGCTTAACAGCAAGGATTACACCTTGAGTGAGTTGATGAATACTTTTCTAAGTATAGAGGAGATATTAAATATCAAGGCTAATGGGCCAGAGGCTAATGTAGCATCTTGTTCTAAGCCCAAGGATAAGGTAAAACAAAAGAAGAATGGTCCAATGAAAAAGAAGGTCCAAATAAGGGTCAAGCCTAACTCATGAAAAAGAAGGTCAAAGAGGACACCAAGGGAAAGTGTTTCCACTATGGTGAGAAGGGCCATTGGAAAAGAAACTGTGCAATCTACCTTGAGTCCCTTGAAAGCAAACAAGGTATGGACTTCCTAAGTTTGATAGGAACTAGAAATGTGGCAGATTCATCTGGTTCTTGGATATTAGATTCAGGAGCCACTGACCATATTTGCCATTCTTTGCTGGGGTTTTAGCAAAGGAAAAGACTACCTAAAGGCCAGTTTCAAGTGAAGATAGCAGATGGATCCTACATTTTCGTAGATTCAGTGGGAGTAGTTATTTTAGACTTTCCTATGTTGGATTTATGTAAATATAGTGCCCTGCAAAGCAAGTGTATTTAATTATAACTTAATTTTCTTCTAGTTACTTTTGTAATGAAAATATTTATTATTAATAAAGCAAAAGAGTTTGGTTTTATTTGTTTGAACATATTATATCTAGTCATAAGGTATCGAGATTATTTTGTAAGTAATATACATATACATAGAGATGTATGAAAAATATGTATATTATTACAATCTAAAATAATTGATTCACAGTTGAATAATTAAGTTGGTGCTTGATTATAGATTAGACTGTAGTGTTGCGATTTATCTCTAAGCAAGTAAAGGAGTTTACTTCAAGGGAATGATGAGTTTCATATCATGATAGTAGTTGAATATCGATAATGGCACTATTAAATGAATCTGGAATCATGTATGTATTAAAGAATAAAGTAGGTCATTACTTTAATATTAAATCATACACTTAAGCATTCATTTATTATAGACCACAATCTTGATGAGTGGTGAAATTATTAATTGAAACATGTATCAGGGAACATTCATTCAAATAAAGTGTTTATAGTGATATCATATCTTTTAGATGTTTTATAGAGATTGGTGATTAAAATGGCGCTAGTAGTTTGATGAACTACCTACCCATCAAGTCTTAACACAAGGATGAGATCTTATGTGTTAATCACCATATAGAGTAAAGCGAGATATCTAGAAGGAAAAACCAATATAAGGGCAAAACGGTAATTTTAACCTTTATTGTGCTGATGGCTATAATAGGGTTCATATTAGAGTTTGCAATTGGACATCTTATTTGAAACATGTGTTCTCATAATATTTAGTAATTCAAGAGTTCAACTAATTGTCTTTAATCGAATGACATTTAGTTAACAAACTGGAATTAATTATAATGAGATTAAATTAATTCCGGGCTTATTGGAGCTTGAATTATATAAGTCCAATTGGATTCTCCATTTGGTTTCTAGGAAGGTTATCAAGGAAAGTAAGAAATATAAATAGAGATTTTAAGCCTATGATTGATTGTTGGGCTTGCTTTAATTAATTGTTAATGAAAAGCCTATATGAACATTTATAAATGGGCTAGACTTTGGTTAAATTTGATTAATTAAATTAAAAAAAGTTATTAAAGATAAAAGGAGGTGGATTTTTGGTTTTATTAGATTAAATGTGCAACTGCACATTTAACATTGTTTTGCTATATTTAAAATGGTTTTTAACATGCTTTATCATCACTAAATGGAGTAATGAACTTATCATTAAATGGTTTAATGGTTGTCATTTAATGATAGCATGTAACCTTTCAGCATTCATTGGATTAAAGAAGAAAGAGGTTCATTTGATGGACCATCTTCCTTCTTTTCATGACAAAATAAAAAATGAGATGTATAATTTAGGTTATTGGTCTTTTCATGTAACCATCTTAAAACAAATGAGAAGGGTCTCATTTATTGACTTCTTTATGATTGATTAAGGAAGGATGTGATACATTAGATGCACTTCATTTCTTTCTTTATGGCTTAACTAAAATTGAAAGAAAGAATACAAGGGGTTGTTGAATTTTTATCTCACTCTCTCCTATCTTGTATGTGTGAGTAGAAAATTGCATGAGAGATGTCTCATCTTTGGCTTCTTTCTTCTAAGGAAAAACCTCTTCAAGTTTTCTTCTCCTTTCCCACCAAAGGATCTTTTTAACCAAGTTGTCCAATGAGAATAAGTGGCAAATCAGATTGGTCAAGGATATAATAACGAAAAGAGGATACATTACCTTGGAGTGGATACATTGCTGAAAATAGGATAGCACATCCAGGAATTACAGCTGTAGCGAAGGAGTCAGTATAATTTCCTTCTTGCATTTATGTAAATTATTTTCCTTATATCATATTACATATATTTTCCTTGTACTATATCATGTATGGCTTTGTATGTTGATTTGGTTATATATTGCTTCCATAACAATTTTGATTTCTAAAAAGTTTTGAAATCTTCCATTTTACCCAAATCGTGCATGTTTAATTTTTCGATCCAACTATTGGTATCAGAGCCAATTTTATTATGCATGATTTCAGTTCCTATATGTGACATATGGGTTGGAAAATTTTTGTATATTACATATTTTTATGTGATAGAATATATATGTTGTATGTTTTGCTCTTTTGGTTGTCCATAGATTCTAAAGTTACCTTGTAAATTTTCTTCATTTGGTTTGTAACAAGGAGGGTGGCTTATCATCGTCATGTTTCCTCCTTGGTTTCATTTTTATGTTTTCTTTGATTATGTAATGTACAAAATCATGTAATGACGAAGATGAAGAAGCCATGGATTGAAGAAATGAAGAGGTAAGGTTTCAGTTTTGATTAATGTGTATTGGCTAAGTTTTGGTTTTTAGAAAACAAAACTGATGGAATTTTGTTTTAACAAATTTTCGATTGTTTGAACATTTTTAACAAAGTTTCGATTTTTGAAAGTGTTGGAATTTTTTAGTTCATATGCATAAGTTTTAGTTTTTTGTGAAAACAATTGCAGATTTTTGTTTTCTTTTAGACAAAAATTCAGTTTTATGAAAATCAAAATTTTGTTAGAAAAGAAAAGCCATTACACACTTTTTACCAAATGGGCCGGGTCATGTGAGCAAAGAGTTCGAAGCTGAAGATCCAAGTTTAAGAAGAAATTATTGGGCCTAAAAGCCTTATAATTTTATTTATGTTTCTAAGATGGACAATCAAATGTGGCTTTTTACTTCCTGGGATGAATGGATAAATGAATGCAAATAACATGTGATTGCATGTCATTTAGAAAATTGCCAACCTTAGGCTTTGGCATGCATTCATTATGTATGAGATATATAATGAAACAATATAGGATGGATAATAAAATGCATCTAGACAAGATGGTATTCATTAAAACTTAAAGCCCAAAAAGATTGAGTAGGAGAGGATGCTCATGTGAGAGTCCACGGTCTCCATGTGATGACCCATTTGCATGTGGTGAAGTGTTACTCCCCACCGGAAGGCACGAATCCTAGATCTTGCATGGTTTGGGTATTTAAGGAAAAGTCTACCTATTGGTAACAAATGTGACTTCCCACTGAGGCATGGTTTGCAAGTGCCTTCAGTGGATGGATCAAATGGTTACTTATTCAACATATTTTATCAGTAACCTACCCACCGTAGCTCTGTTGGTAATAGTACGGACCAAATTATGGCACTTCTTTAAAATTTAGGCATGAAGATGCTTGGTGACCATTTTAGTGGGCGGGTCCCAGTTTTTTCTTTTAAAGGATAAGATGGCACACCGTCATTTAGTCCGTTATAGATGAGAAAAATAACCGTTGTATAAAGATTTTTTTAAAAAAGTTTTGTTAAATCTATCATCATGCATACATACATCATGATTTTATACAAAGTTCCAATATTGTTGTCTAATATGTTCATTCTTTAATAATTTATTTTTCAAACATAATCACCACAAAAAGAATCCACTCACTTTGCTCTCGACAAATAAAAAATTAGAAAATGCTGAGAATTTTAATGAATGGAGATGTAACCTTGACATTGTTCTTCAATATGAACGAATTTTTTAGGTATTAATTAAAAATGAATCTGCATCTCCGGGTGGGGATCCAACTCCTGAGCAAGTCCAACAACATGAGCAATGGTAGAATGTTGATAAGACTACTAAATGCTATATTTTAGCTTTTGTTAGTAGCATGTTGCAAAAGTAAATTGCTTGCATGAAAATTGTTAGTGCAATCGTCCATCACCTACAAGAGATGTTTGGTGTGAGGACCAGGTTTACAAGAGTGAAAGCTATCCAAACCTTTCGTAATCTCAGACAAAAACCTAGTGAACTGGTGCGGGATTACATGCTTAAGGTAATCTCTGCGATCACTGAGGCTAAGATGCTTGGGGTGGATATGGATGCGGACACACAGATTGTTGGGCCCCGAAATTTGTTATTTATTTATTTATTTACTTGACTTATTCTTTATTTTTGTTTTACTTTTTTTAATTATGTGTATATATATAAATATATTTTCATTGAGTCTTGGAATTAGTTAGTATGTTTGGGAATTAGAATTTGAATTAGAATGAAGGGTTAGGATTAAGTTAGGTTTATTTGAAGTAGGTTTGGATGTGTAGAGCCATATGAGACAAAAATAAGGGCAAAGTGGGAAGGTCCTTGTAAGTGAAGGGCATTTTAGGAGGAATAGGCCTTTGGTGGTTTAAATAAATGAATTAGAAGAAGGATAGGAGAAGTTGTCGTAGAACCCAAAAGAAAAGAAGAGAAAAACGTGACCTAAGGAGAAGAAAGAAGGAAGAGCCGTAGGAAGCTTGAAGGGAGGAAGAAGAAAAGAAGTGAAATCTACTTGTTGGAGGTAAGTTCCATCTTTGCAACGCTAGATTCAAGAATGGGATAAAATGGAGGTTAGGGTTTGTGTAGGGATTTAAGAAAGAAAGAAGAGAAGGGTAAAAACGAACGGATTTTGGGATTTCTAAGTTAGGGTTTTGGTTTTTCTAGCATAAATGGCCCATGGGTAGGTTAGGTTTAAAGTTTATTTTATCTTCACTTGACTTTTGTTGAATGCTGCGATTTTCCTTTGGAATGTATTTATTGAATGGAGTATGGTTTAATTGAAGGGAATCAAGAAAACCCCACTCAAGACAAGGAGGAAGGGCAATCTTGAATTCGGATTCTGACGTTTAGGTGGGTAACATTTTTATGGTTATTGTGTGATGGGCAAATTCCCTATGTGTGTTTTCTTCTTTTGTTTATGAGGAGGTAGTTGATCGGTCTTCGAGTAAACTTTTGATCCCTTTAGAAGTCGAGGTTGCTCTTAATTCCTTCTTGAAAATGGTAGATCTGTCTTTTAGCTTTCCAACGCTACCAAGTTTGTCAAATTTGGAGCTCGGAGTCAAAAGATATGAAGGTTTGAAGTTTTGGAGGTCGGATCGCGTGGCCGACCACTCGCTCACGCACGCCAGCTCGCACGCCCGCGCGAAAGGGCGCTCACGCGAGCGGGCGTCTGAGCGGACGAGCTCCTGCCCGCCCGCCCGCTCTGGCGGGCGCGAGGTCGCCGCCTGTTCGGGAATTTGGCGTCAAGGCGTCTCACATGCGACTTTGGGGAATCGACTGCGGCCAATCGACATCTCTCCCTTTATTTGGCCATAACTTTTTAGTCTGATCTCCGATTAAGCTGATTTTTGAAGCGATAGACTCCTAAGAACATTTTATATCTCTTCATGCCTCGTTGGTCGATATTGTTGTTAAATTAAAAAAGGTGGATTGAAACAAAGTAGGATGATAGGTTGATAATGTCTGACTATGCTTCAATGATTTGGTGATAACTTGAGCTATAAAGCTCCAATTAAGGCGATTCCTATTCTGAATTAAACTAGAGACATAGATTTACAAGTTATGTGAAGGAGCTGAGTGACAATCTAGCATCTAAGACTTTCAATTTCTGATATGAAATCGGTAGAGTGTTCAATCTTGGGTGTTTTTCTTTAAGACAGTATTTTGACCATAACTTCTTCATTTCTAATCCAAATTGAGGGTTTTTGGTGGCGTTGGAATCGTTAGACCATGGGGAACAAATTTCCTTAAGAAGTCGATCCAAAATTCTTATTGTAAGTCCCCCAAATTGTGGTCAGTATGTTGTCGGTTTTGGGTCTTCTATGCTTTTATGCTTTCGAATGTTGGGCTTCGGAGACGGGGTCCAACATTGTTTGGTATTAGAGCTTAGGTTCTCTCCTATGCTTACGATGCATAGTAGGGAAATTGTTTTGTTATGTGATTAAATTTTGCATTATGAATTGATTGTTTTTTTAAGTGACATGCATATCATGCATACATATAGGAACTAAGAATTAAAAAGAATTGTAGCTAATCATGAATGTTTTCATTGAAGGAGTAAGATGCCACCTCGTAGAAGGACACGGGGAGTTCTACAAGGTTCAATTACACCTGACTCTCCTCCAAGAAAGGAGAGCACCGATGAGTCGGTAGCCCCAGGAGTGACTGAGGCTTCTCTAGGGCAAAGTAGTGAACCCCTCTGATCTCAGACACAGCAGTCGCCTAGTCAGTCTGAACAAGTGCCTACTCTAGATCCGAGACTGTTCCAGGCATTTACCCAAACCTTTGTTCAGGCTATGGGTCAAATGCCACAGGCTTCTGATTCGGCCCCAGCTAAGAAGGGGAGACAATTTGACAAGTTGATGAAGTATGGAGCAGTGAACTTCTACGAGACCACTGATCCTGAGGAGGCCGAGACCTGGTTGAAGAAGACTGAGAGGGTATTAGATCAGATGGAGTGTGAGTGTTAGACCTCGAATTTTGTTTTTTATGATGACATTAAGCGTGAATTGTGATAATTATGTGATTAAGACTTAGTTTGATTTATTTTGGAATATTAGTGGATAATTGAGGTATATTAAGGTTTAATGTGGTTTAAATGAGATTTAGGGATTAAAATGTGTAAGGGCATTTTAAAAAGATTGCTTAACGTGGAATGGATTTAGGCTTATGAGGAGGGGTAAAATGGTCTTTGTCCACTCCTTAGGTTTTTAAAGGAAAGAAATAGAAAAGAAAGAGAAAGAAAGAGGAAAAAGAAAAGAAGGAAAGAAGAGAACAGTAGCGCCGATGGTGAGAAGAGGAGAAGAGAAGAGAGGTTTTGCGAGTTTTGAGTTTTTCGACTGATTCGAAGTTATTTCTGGTAAGTTTAGCTTCCTTCAAACTTGGTTTAGTTGGATTAAACCCTAAGATGGCTTGAATCTGTGAGGATCGAAGGTTTTAGGGTTTTAGGGTGAAAACGGTGAGATTTCTTGGGTTGATGCATTTGTGTTTGATTTAAAGTTTATAATGGGTTAGAAATGTAGCTTGAGACTTGATCTATAGTTTGGTTGTGTTGCATTTGGATTTGGAAAGGGTTGAAGATCGAAAAATGCAGGAAAAAGGGTTTCGGAGTCGTAGCTCCGACTCGCACGTCGCGACGTGCGCAAGAGCACGCCGCGACATGCGGAGAAGAATGGCATGTCGCGTGCACCAGGTGCACATCGCGGCGTGCACGCCGCGACGCGCAGGTGTGCCCGTCGCGGTGTGCGAGAGTTGCGCACGTGACGACGCACGCTTTAGTGCACGCCGCGACGAGCCCCCCTTGTTTCTGAAAGTGAGATTTTTACATTTTTGGGGATATCTTTTGATGTGGATGTCCGATTGAGGTGATTTTGAATTCGTTGTGATCTAGAAAGTAAGGACTACGAGTTGTATGAAGAAGGGAAGTTTGGAATTTGTTTCGAAGGGTTCGGGATTTTAGATGAAAGTCGCAGATAGACCTTTAATGCTTATTTTGATTATCAAGCTTATTGGAATATTTGCTATGGATATTAATTGTATGGAAACTTGGTTTATTATAGGGAACCAAGCTGATTTGACCCAATTGCAAGAGGAAGGAAAGCAGTGAGTCTGATACTCAAGCGATACTAGGTGGGTAATACATTTATGGTTATTGTGTGTATGGGCAAATTGCCTGATGTGTGCTTGCTTGCATTATATGACATTACTTGTATTGAATTACATGAGAAATATTGAATATGCCTTTGATTATGATTTTGCATGGCTTGATAGGTCGTATGGAAATGGACAAGAATGAGAATTTAGAAAACTGTGAAAAATGCTTTGAGCATGGATCGAATGGACTATGTGATTTGTTTGGGTAAGAGAGTTACGGATGGAGTCACGTGCACGTTGACAGTAAAGCCTTCTCCCGGCTGCCCGCTTGTGGCAACGAGATCCTTGAGAAATCGGACTCGGATAGTTTACGGATTTACCTTCAGTTTATCCGGATCGTTTACGGAACTCTCGAGCCAATTGTTTGTGCATACACTATTGATTTGATGAGCATAACATATGATAGATTTGATAGACTTGTTGCATAATGATTGTTATGTTGAGAAACAAAAATTGCATGACATATGTTTATATGAATGTGAATCAATTGGTGAATATTAACTGGCTATGAGCTTGTGTATAAATTTATATTGCCTGATTGTGTAGCTCGTTGCCAATGACTATAAACGTATATGCCACTGAGCTTCGTAGCTCACCCCATTACTCTCCCCTCCTCAGGTGCAGATCGAGACGATTGTCCACTTTGCAAGGCATCGAAAACTTCAAGCTAGTTAGGAGCCTTGTATAAGTTAGTACTTTGGTTAGCCCCCAGCATTTCATCATGGAGAATACTTTTATATTTGGGATTTCATTTTATTTTGTATTACGCTGCATTTGAGAATACTTGTTGAACTTCTTTGAAATTGTAATGGCATGAAGCCCCTTAGTTTATGGGGTGTTTAATTCATGGATGGGATGCATGTGTAGAATGTATGTATGAGATTAAGTATGTGTGTATGTAATGTATATGATTATATGAATCGACTTATGTATTTTTACGGATGTTGGGATCGGGTCCGACGGTATTTGGGCGTCCAACGCCGGCACGAACCCAAGGGGCCGCCCTTAGGAATGGGGATCCGGGACCCGGGCCTAACATGTTTGATATCAGAGCACCTAGGTTTAGTGTCCTTGGCTTAGAATGCATATAGGACGACTTGTTTGATCTATGATGAATTGTTGCATTGATTACGTGACATGCATATCTTGCATACATGTAGATTGAGATACAGCTAATCCTTAGTGTTTCCCTTTGAAGGAGTACGATGCCACCTCGTAGAAGGACACGAGGAGTTATGCAAGGATCTGCTGCATCTGACTCTCCTGCGAGAGAGGAGAGGACTGATGAGTCAGTAGCCCTAGGGAATGTTGAGGCTTCTGTAGGGCTAGGTAGTGAGCCCATTCCTTCACAGACGCAGGAGTCTCCGATTCCGCAGGAGCCAGTGCCTCCATTAGATCTGAGGTTGTTCCAGGCATTTACTCGAGGCATTTATGCGAGCTATGGGCGGATGCCTGACCTTCTGCGTCGGCCCAGATTCGAGAAGGGCGAGCGATTTGATAGATTGAGAAAGTATGGGCGATTGATTTCTTTGGGATGTCGGATCTGAAGAAGTCGAGACTTGGTTGAGGAAGGCGAGAGAGTGCTCGACGGATGGAGTGTGAGGATGACGAGAGGGTCATCTATCGTGAGTTTGCTTGGAAGATGCACTTCACGGTGGGAGGCTATGTGGAGTCGAGATGAGGCCGATGGGGTTGGCATGGCAAGATTTCGTGGTTGCTTCGGGAAGAAGTATCTGTCGAGGTTTATATTCAATGAAGCGGTAGTTTCTCGGTTTGACTTAGAGGATATGTCGATTGGCGAGTATGGCGTCGGTTCACGCAGATTGGCGAGTATGCCTCTATCGATGTTGAGTGAAGTTGCGGATGTCACGAGTTTGAGTCGAATTGCACAGCTATCGGAGAGAAGGTGATTGTGCATAATTTACTGTGATTTCCAGCATTTGGTTGAAGCGACTCGAGGTTGAAAATATTGAGAATATCAAAGTGTTGTGAACAAGAAGAAGAGGCGGAAGAGCGATTCAGGAGAGGAGGTAGCACTAGTACTCCTATGCAGAGCAGAGTGTTAGGAGCTTCCAGTTCATTCGAGAGGAGAGGAAGCGATGGTGCGAGCCGACTAGGCGATTAGGACTTCTCTGTTTCTCACCAAGCTTCACGGTGGGTGGCGATAGAAGGGAGATGGAGACAGGTCATTCGTCGAAGTGTGAGCCTGCGGGAGAGCTCATAGAGGAGAGTGCTTTAGGCGACAGAGCTTGTCTCAAGCTGTGGGGAGAAGGTACACATTGCGGAGAGTGTCCCGGCCTCCTGATAGGAGAGAAGTCGGATCTGGCTCAGGAGGGCGAGAGACCATGGGACGGAGGATCGGCATGTGAAGTGGGCGATTCGATCACGGCTAAGAGGGTGAATCTTTCGGGGAGACCGAGAGGGCAGGCACCAGCTAGGGTGTTTGCGATGACTAGGGAGGATGCTGAGACCGCACCAGATGTTGTCGCAGTGCAGTGCGATTATTTTACGATCTTTGTGATTGTGTTGATTGATCCAGGTTCTACTCATTCATTTGTTTCTTCGAGTAGACCCGTGTGTGATATGATTGTGAGCCCTTTGGATACTCCATTGATGTTGAGTACTCCAATCGGTCAGTATATTGTGATTAGTCAAGTGTATAGAGGTTGTGAGATTCGCATTGGTGGAGAACTTCTAGTGGTCGATTTGATGCCACTAAAGATGAGCTGTTTAGATGTGATTTTGGGCATAGATACATTGGAAAAGTACAATGCCCGTTTGGATTGTAAACAGAAGACAGTGGAGTTTGAATTGGATGATGGTAGAAGAGTAATGTTTACTAGGGACAGGAAAGCGAGTCCGCCCAGGATTGTCTCAGCTTTGACAGCAGAGAAGATGATGAGTAAGGGTTGTGAGGCGTTTTTGGCTTATGTGATAGACTCCAGAGCTGATAGAGGAAAGTTGAAGGATATTCCAGTAGTCAGGGAATACTCGGATGTCTTTCCTGAGGAATTGCCAGGACTACCGCCAGCTAGGGAAATTGAATTTCCCATTGAGCTTTTGTCAGGTACAAGGCCGATTTCGATTTCGCCCTACCGGATGGCTCCAGCGGAATTGAAAGAGCTTAAGGAGCAATTGGAGGAATTGTTGGAGAAAGGGTATATTCGACCGAGCTCTTCGCCTTGGGGAGCTCCGGTCCTATTTGTGAAGAAGAAAGATGGATCGTTAAGGATGTGTGTAGACTACAGGAAACTGAATCAGGTTACTGTGAAGAACAAGTATCCGCTTCCTCGCATTGATGATCTGTTTGATCAATTGCAAGGAGGGAGAGTCATCTCTAAGATCGACTTGAGATCGGGTTACCACCAGTTGAGGATTAAGGAGTCGGATATGCCGAATTATGCTTTTAGGACTCGGTATGGGCACTTTGAGTTTATGGTGATGCCTTTTGGATTGAAAAATGTGCCTACAACGTTTATGGATTTGATAAATCGGGTTTTTAAGCCATTCTTGGACCAATTTATCATTGTCTTCATTGATGATATCTTGGTGTATTCCAAGAGTGATGAGCAGTATGAGGAGCATTTGAGGGTCGCTTTAGAGACTTTGAGGACGCATGAGTTGTATGTCAAATTCGAGAAATGCGAATTTTGGCTGAGAGAAATTTCATTTCTTGGACATGTGATTTCAGAACAAGGAGTGCATATGGACCCAAAGAAGATAGAAGCTGTGGTGAGTTGGGAAGCCCCGAAGAATGTAGCAGAAGTGAGGAGCTTTTTGGGTTTAGCAAGTTATTACAGGAGATTCGTGGAGGGATTCTCCATGATAGCCGCTCCGATGATGAAGTTACTGTAGGAAAATCCCGGGAGGAACATCATATGTTCCAGCAACGGAAAAAAAAATTTTTGGTCCCGGGACCTTCCGAAAACCAGGATCCGGTGTGGTATGAAAACTCAAACTGAATAGCCAATAGAGACTATCTCTAAAGGTATCCACGCTTGAAATCGAGAAAACCTAACCGAAGTCAAACCCTTTTGACCGGGAATAGCTAGAACAGAATAAGAGCTGCTAGACCCTACCTACATCTGGAGAGCTTGAGAATAGCGTTGAATCCTTGCCTTGGAGAAGAGAAGAAATCGATGATGGCTTGATGAAGAAGAAGAAATGAAATCACCTTTCAACTTAAGCAACTCTTAAGCTTTCTTCTTTCCTCTTTGCCAAAACCTCGAGAATCACCATTCACCAAGCCTCCTTATATTGATTTTAACCTTTTAAAAATCATTCCATAAGAAGTTGCCAAGTGGTGGCTTTATAGCCATTCATTCTTTAATGAATAAAGTGTAAGGTTTGACTTTTCAAACCTTCTTATCCTCTCCTCTCCCTTTCCAGCGAAAACCATATATATATATATATATAATTAATTAATTAACATATATATATAATTACTAAGAGGTCGATCAAGCTGAGATTGGTCTCCAAACTCACAAGACCCCGATCTTTGAAACGACTCAGGAAACCTTTCTTAGCAATATTGATGTCGCGATCTCATGGGACATATCCCAATCCATTGGGATCCATTTAATCTAATGCTCTCCATAATTGGAACTCGTCCAATTACTATTTCTGATTCTCGAAACACTCTTATCGTGTGACCCTTTAAGTTCCGGTTATGTTGGCCACTTAGATTAACAATTAATCTGAGCAAGTCATGGCGGTATCTAGCAACACATCATGACCCCAATTCACGGAAAGTAATCGGTTTGATGAATTCATCACGAACGGATCACGAACCCTTCCATGAACAATTCTTGTGCAATTAGTCTTTTCATCATCCTATACCCACTTGGTTATGAGTATGGTTAATATGTCAACTCTTACTAGACTAAGTCTAGCCAAGTGAAATCGGTTCTGTCTTAGGACTCATTACTTTATATGTCCATGAAGACACTCTTCATGACATAGTCATGCTCTGGCGAGACTTAAAGTAATGATCTGACGAAGGCAGTATCTCTTACATTCTCGAAGTGATGAATCCTTTATTGGCTACTCAATTACCTTGAATACCTCAAGCTGTACCCAAGCATCACCTATGGTGACCTCTGGAAGGCCACGAGGAATGGAGTCAAAATGCAGGATCGGTATCAAGATATCCTTGAGTACCTCAAGTCTAAGGATACTGCACCATTCTTTATGATGAGATTATCGCGACATTAAATCCATATGATGATCTCGTGGCAGGTCATCCAATGAACTTACTACCACTAGTAAGCATCCATATGTCAACTCTAAATATCTCATATTTACGGTTTACGAGATCCCGCTTGATCCAATCGAGGAGTATGACATCTTAGTCTGTGGGATTAATGATGTCGATCTCATTAATCCTATGACTAGGAAAATTTGAATCTTGACATAATTGCACATGATAGGAATCTCGGAGTATGATCACATCATAATTTCCTTCATGCTATGTCATATATCATGGACTTCATTAATTTGATTAAAGATCACTATCAATTCATAAAGAACATCAAATAAATGAAACATGCCTTTCTTTATTTATTCATAAATTACATGCATGACTATGAACAAAATGCGCTAAAGGGATTGCCTTTAGGGCACTACTCTAACAAATCTCCCACTTGACCTAAAGCCAATCGCCTTGGTATCTAATACCATAAGCGAGTACATGAGAATCAAAATTCTTACGTGACAATGGCCGTCAGCGGATCGACAATAATACGCTGCTGTGAGGAATCCTCTCGATCGCGACATCACCTCTGAATGATCTCGAATCGGATGATATATCGCGAGTGCGTGTTTAGATCGTTGGTGAGACCTTGGTTCTTTTGCTGAGCAATAGCCCCATTGTTGTCACAATACAAGCTGTATGGGTCCATCACATTAGGAACACACCAAGTTGAAATGAACTTGATCCAACGACTTCCTTTGCCGCCTCGATGCGAGAATGTACTCTGCCTCGATCGTCGAATCGGCGATCGTCTCTTGTTTGGAACTCTTCAATGACCAGCTCCGCCGTTTAGTGTGAAAACATAACTTTGTTGGGATGCAGAGTCATCCTTGTCGGATTAAGCTGGCATCCATATGCCGCTCACTTGGAGATTTCCATCTCCATATATCGAAAACATCCTTAGTCCTTCGCAAGTACTTGAGGATATTCTTGTGACCACCCGATGACCCTCACGGGATCCGATTGGTATCTGCTCGTGACACTAAGAGCATATGATACATCGGACCTCGTACATAACATAGCATACATGATCGATCCTCTGCGGATGCATACGGGATCCGATCCATGCGAATCCTCTCATCTTGTGTCTTGGGACACATAGATTTCGAGTGTTATCCATGAGTAATGGGAAGGAACCCTCTCTTGGATTGCTCCATGCTAAACCTCTTTAGCATCTTGTCTATGTACGATGATTGTGAAAGACCAAGCAACCTCTTTGATCTATCTCTATAGATCTTTATCCCGAGGATATAAGTTGCTTCACCAAGGTCCTTCATCGCAAATTGCTTGGACAACCAAATTTTAGCTGATTGCATCATTGAGACATCGTTTCCGAGTAACGATATGTCATCCACATATAGCCAAGGAAAACAATTGCATTCCCATTAGCCTTCTTGTACACACGGTGTTCATCCGGATTTTGTGAGAAACCAAACTCTTTGATTGACTCATCAAAGCGGATGTTCCAACTCTGGATGCTTGCTTCAATCCATAGATGGATTTACGAAGCTTGCACCTTTTCGCCATCCTGGAAGTGAAGCCCTCTGGTTGTGTCATGTACACATCCTCGGCGATTCCGTTAAGGAAAGGCGTCTTCACATCCATTTGCCATATCTCATAATCATAATGGCGGCGATGGCTAGGAGTATCCGAATGGATTTAAGCATTACTACTGAGTGAAGGTCTCGTCATAGTCAACTCCTTGTCTTTGGCGAAATCCTTTGGCCACGAGCCTTCTTTGTAGGTAATCACATTACCATCCATGTCGGTTTTCTTCTTGAAAACCCATTTGCACCTATAGGTTTTATCCTTGGTGCATCAACCAAAGACTATACTTGGTTTATGTACATGGAATCCATTTAAACTTTCATGGCACAAAGCCATTTTAGGACTCATGAACATTTGAGAACCTCTTCATAGGTAGCGAGGCTCATCATTTTCTATGAGCAATCGTCATTCTGTTCACTACGAAATCCATATCTCTCGGGAGCAGGCGTCGCATCCTCTTGACCTCTGAAACCGTGTGCAATGAAGGTTGAAGCTATTACTTCATCGAATGAGTGGCAGTCTCGAGTTGACGATTGATCGTGCTTGTTTGAGCATCTTGAACTTCTTCAAGTTCAACTTTGCTCCCCTTGTCCTCTTGCGAGAAGAAACTCTTTCTCTAAAAGACAGCATGCCTTGAAACAAACACCTTTTGTTCCTCGGCAAGGTAGAATTGATATCCTTTGGTCTCTTTAGGATATCCTACAAACAAACACTTGTCGATTTCGCCAAGCTTATCGTGAATCCGCTTCACGTGGCGGGACAACCCCATACTTCGGATGAGAAAGATAAGGTTTTCTGTTAGTCCACATCTCATATGGAGTAACATCAAGCTGTCTTAGAGGGAACTCTGTTTAACAAGTAAGCGATTGTCTCTAGCGCATATCCCCAAGCGATTTTGGTAACTGCGAAACCCATCATTGATCGTACCATGTCCAACAAGGTTCGATTTCTCCTTTCAACCACACCATTGTCTTTGCGGCGTGTAAGGAGGAGTCCATCGAGATAATATCCATTATCTACGAGATAATCGAAGCTGTTGGTCTAAGTATTCTCCACCACGATCGGATCGTAATGCCTTGATACTTTTACCAAGCGGGTTTTCTACTTCATTTACGAATTGTTTGAACTTTTCAGCGCTTGATTTGTATCTCATCGATACAAGTACCCGTATCGTGAATAATCATCGATAAAGGTAATGAAATAACGACAACCACTTCGGCATGGATGGACATCGGACCGCATACATCTGAATGTATTAGGTCTAATACTCCAATCGCTCATTCACCCTTTCCTTGAAGGTAACTTAGTCATCTTGCCTAATAAACAAGATTCGCATGTGTCATATGATTCATAATCAAATGACCCTAAAGCGCCACTCTTGTGGAGCTTAGCGATCGTGTCTCATTTATATGGCCAAGTCGACAATGCCATAAAGTAAGTTGACTTTAGATTATCTCTTTTATGCCGTTTGGTGTCATTGACATTTAAAATTGGATTAGACATATCTAAT
Source organism: Erythroxylum novogranatense (assembly GCA_029891385.1). Lineage (NCBI taxonomy): Eukaryota > Viridiplantae > Streptophyta > Magnoliopsida > Malpighiales > Erythroxylaceae > Erythroxylum > Erythroxylum novogranatense. The sequence continues at coordinate 51,608,612 of CM057233.1, read as the reverse complement.
ATGTAAATACCATTGCACAATGTACGGTTCCATAAAGCATTCCATTAGAATTAATTGAACAACCATTGCTACTAAAATTCATATGGAATCCAGCTCTATTTAGACAAGAGCAGCATAATATATTCTTTGTCAAAGCAGGTACAAAATAACAATCATCCAATTCGGTACAAGCCCAGTGAGGAGATACAAAACATAGGTTCCTACGGCTAATCTGACAACTCTTGCTCCATTTCCAACACGTGGGTCTACTTCTCCCTTTATGAGTTGCCTCATCGTCCTCGAGGCCCCGCATATCATTACATATGTGAGCCACAACCAGTATCAAATACCGGATGTTGTGATCGATATGATTAACTTCAATGATGACATACAAACTGAAGTAGTCGAGGCATCGATGCCTTCTTACTTCTTGGCGACTCGAATAGACTTTGCAATTGCGCCTCAATGGCCATCTTTACATGATGGAAGCAAGTTCCTTTTAGGGCAGCTTCTTTGGTCTTCTTCTTGATGGCGCTTCCCTTTGGTTTCTTAGCCTTCTTCTTCTTTGGGTTCTTTTCTTCTTTGAACACGAAGAAGAAGAAGCTACTACTAAACACTTGCTTACTATCATTCTTGATAGTTACGCTCATTTGTCTTGAGCAGATTGATCATTTCGGTATTGTAGTGGATATTTGGTTCATCCGATAGTTTAGCACGAATCTGCATAGCGTCGGACAATCAACGAGAATTAAGTCTATACTTAATTCATGATCCATTCAAAACCTAAGGCGGCCAATCTCTCAATATAGCCATTCATCTTGAGCGTCTTTGCGGCGAGATGTCCTTGGAGCCATCTTGGTGGTGAAGAGAAGCCTTGAGGTCTCGAACCTTTCGGACCGGGCTTGCTTTCGTCAAACAGCTCCCTAAGATGAAAAACTATTGTGTGAGCATCCATGGACTCGTGCTGCTTCTGCAGCTTAGGTGGCATCGACGCAAGCATAATGCAAGTCGTCATGTCACTGTCCTTAAGATGCTTACTATATGCCTTCTGATCATCATCAGAAGCATTGACAGCAGGTGCATCTGGAAGCGGAAAATCTAGGATATATCCCAGACCTTCAGATCTGAGAACGATTCTCAGGTTCCTTAACCAATCAAGAAAATTCGGTCCAGTTAGCTTGTTTGACTCCATTAGCGAGCGAAGGTTCACACTTGACGACATTTTCAAACAACCTACACGAATAGAGAGGAAGAATGTTAGAATAGGAATAGCTGCATAATCATAAGGACTAGAATGATATGCAAAAAGCTCTCCCACTAGTTTCATAGAATCCATAACCCTCATTACGAGTCCAAAGAAACAAAATGACATTATGTCCTAGTGGGTTGATATCCGATATTACTAAGAATGACCTTGGATTTGTCCAACAAGCCACAAGTTAGGTCAATCGGTAGGTATCGGTCATACCAATTGCATCATCGATAACCGACATTAAGAATGACCTTGGATTTGTCCAACAAGCCACCTTATGTCTCGGGAGGTATCAGATATACCAATTACATCTTAGACACAACTATCAATCAGTGCTATCAACTTGTTGATGTATGCACTTACATTGGGTATCAACTCTTTGATGCGCATACATCCGATGTATGCTACCCAATTTCGCCTCATCACGTTGACCTTGAGTTTGCTCAACAAACCAACGCTTCTAGTGAAAACCAACCCATTAATCCGAAAATCATATTTTCATGGTTCGAACATATCCAGTATAGAGTGAGCTTGAGTTTGCTCAACAACCCGACCTATAAGAACTCGGTTCTTACCATATTAATGGAAGGCGTTAGTTTTCATATCCGAGGAGGATTTGGAAACTCTAGACTCCAAGTGAAGGATCATAGTCACGAAAACTATATGGAATGATTTAGGTTATTTCATCGATCATATTGAATCAATCTTATAATCATCCATCATCCAACCTAAGCATGCCACAAGTGGACTTTCATCAAATGCAAGTGGACTTATTGCATCTGCCACACACAAGTCGACTTGTTTGACACAAGTCGACTTATTTCACCTGCCCATGTATAAGTTCCACTTACAAGAAGCTACAAGTGGACTTATATTGAAATCTTGAACAAGTGGAACTTATCCTATTCACAAGTCGACTTATCCAAAAACCTTGAACAAGTCGACTTATTCCATATACAAGTCGACTTATTCAGGGAATTTTGCTAAAATCTCTAATCGGCTAATTCCTCAATCAATGCAATTCCAATTCTCAATACCATCATACCTAAGGTAATATCTATAAATTGATGCCTCAATGAACACTTCATTGATTCATGAATGCCTTAAATAGTCAAACTATATGAAAAACTTGAAATGAGTCATAACTCTAAGATTTCCAAATAATTTAGGAACACCCAAATTCTCACCCTAAGCATCTCTAGCTAGTGTATACACTCTCAAAACTACTCCGGCACTTGTCAAAAAAATTGTGACGGCCAAAACAAGCAAGAAAATGAAATATACCAACGAGACACAAATGTGAACAATTCGGCATTCAAAAATTCTTGGAAAAGAAAATTCAAGCAATTCACTTTGGCAATCATACTAAATCAAGATAACACATTTTTAATCACATTAAAAATGTTGCAAGGCATTGGAATTGAAAAAGCAACCTCAATCAAGCCAAGCAAAACAGTCCCAACAATTTTCACCAAAACTGTCCAGTTCTGTACATTGCTTGAAATGATCAATGAAACAATTTCAATAAATCAAGAAAAAATTATATAGGTTACTACATGTTCAGAAAATGCTACCTGAATTTTTTCAGGATTTTAGGCCATCAAAAACTCAGTCAACCAAAATAACAAAACCGATTAAAATTCTGTGTTCATAAGCACAGCAATTCCCAACAGTATAGAATAAATTCGTGAATAAATATCCAATCACCTTGAAATCCAATTTCCATGCTCATTGACATTCACCAACATCTTAGAGACATGTAGGTGGAGGAAAATCCAGAAAAAGATTTTTCTAGAATTTATTCTCGATTTTATCCTACTGCCTGTTCCAGAATCGTTTCACAAAACAACATCTCTAAGCTTAGGGAATTAATTAGCAAAACTATATCAAATCAAATCGATAAATTCTGAAAATTCATAGACATATTCTCTAACATGTTATGAACATTCCTGGGAAGAAAAATTTCGAAAACCCTATCTCTATAGCAATTCGAAAATTGAACAGAAAACATGCTACAGCATCACAAGCAATTAGGGTTTATGATCTAGCTTCAGTTAAAGCTTCATACACGACACCAGACGCTCTGATACCACTGTAGGAAAATCCCGGGAGGAACATCATATGTTCCAGCAGCGGAAACAAAATTTTGGTCCCGGGACCTTCCGAAAACCAGGATCCCGGTGTCGGTATGAAAACTCAAACTGAATAGCCAATAGAGACTATCTCTAAAGGTATCCACGAGATCGAAAACCTAACGAGTCAAACCCTTTTGACCCGGAATAGCTAGAACAGAATAAGAGCTGCTAGACCCTACCTCTGTCCTGGAGAGCTTGAGAATAGCGTTGAATCCTTGCCTTGGAGAAGAGAAGAAATCGATGATGGCTTGATGAAGAAGAAGAAATGAAATCACCTTTCAACTTAAGCTTAACTCTTAAGCTTTCTTCTTTTCCTCTTTGCCAAAACCTACGAGAATCACCATTCACCAAGCCTCCTTATATTGATTTTTAACCTTTTAAAAATCATTCCATAAGAAGTTGCCAAGTGGTGGCTTTATAGCCATTCATTCTTTAATGAATAAAGTGTAAGGTTTGACTTTTCAAACCTTCTTATCCTCTCCTCTCCCCTTTCCAACGAAACCATATATATATATATATATATATATATATATAATTAACATATATATATAATTACTAAGAGGTCCAGTCAAACTGGGAATTGGTCCTACTGGTCTCTAGGCCCCCGCAGATCAAGCTTGACTCTAAACCTTTCTTAGCAATATTGATGTCGCGATCTCATGGGACATATCCCAATCCATTGGGATCCATTTAATCTAATGCTCTCCATAATTGGAACTCTGTCCAATTACTATTTCTGATTCTCTGAAACACTCTTATCGTGTGACCCTTTAGGTTCCGGTTATGTTGGCCACTTAGATTAACAATTAATCTGAGCAAGTCATGGCGGTATCTAGCAACACATCATGACCCCAATTGACGGAAAGTAATCGGTTTGATGAATTCATCACGAACGGATCACGAACCCTTCCATGAACAATTCTTGTGCAATTCGTCCTTTCATCATCCTATACCCCACTTGGTTATGAGTATGGTTAATATGTCAACTCTTACTAGACTAAGTCTAGCCCAAGTGAAATCAGTTCCTGTCTTAGGACTCATTACTTTATATGTCCATGAAGACACTCTTCATGACATAGTCATGCTCTGGCCAGAGACTTAAAGTAATGATCTTGACAAGAGGCCAGGGTATCTCTTCTGTTCTCACAGAAGTGATGAATCCTTTATTGGCTACTCAATTACCTTCGAATATATCAAACTGTACCCAAGCACCACCCTATGAGTGACCTCTGGAAGGCCACGAGGAATGGAGTCAAAGTACAGGATCAGTATCCAAGATATCCTTGAGTACCTCAAGTCTAAGGATACTTGCACCATTGCTATGATGAGATTATCAGCGACATTAAATCCATGTGATGATCTCATGGCGAATCATCAATGAACTTACTACCACTAGTAAGCATCCATATGTCAACTCTAAATATCTCGTATTTACAGTTTACGAGATCCTTGCTTGATCCAATCAAGGGTATGACATATCTAATCCGTCCGGATTAATGATGTCGGTCTCATTAATCCTATGACTAGGAAAATTTGAATCTTGACATAATTGCACATGATAGGAATCTCGGGAGTATGATCACATCATAATTTCCTTCATGCTATGTCATATATCATGGACTTCATTAATTTGATTAAAGATCACTACCAATTCATAAAGAACATCAAATAAATGAAACATGCCTTTCTTTATTTATTCATAAAGTCTGTACATGACTATGAACAAAATGCGCTAAAGGGGATTGCCTTTAGGGCACTACTCTAACAGTTACTGAGGAAGAACCAGAAGTTTGTTTGGAGTGAGGAGTGTCAGAAGAGCTTTGAGGAGCTCAAGCGCAGATTGACGAGTGCCCCGATTCTGATTTTGCCTTTGGGAGATGAAGGTTGTTGGTTTCTGATGGCTCGAGGAAGGGTCTTGGATGCGTTTTGATGCAGGGAGATCGGGTGATAGCTTATGCTTCGAGGCAGTTGAAGCCTTATGAGCTGAATTATCCGACGTATGATTTGGAGTTAGCAGCTGTGATCTTTGCCTTGAAGATTTGGAGGCATTATTTGTATGGAGTTCAGACTCGGATCTTCACTGATCATAAGAGTCTGAAGTATTTGTAGAGTCAGAAGGAATTGAATATGAGGCAGCGGAGGTGGTTGGAGTTACTCAAGGACTATGATTTGTTGATTGAGTATCATCCGGGCAAGGCCAATGTTGTGGCGGATGCCTTGAGTAGGAAGTCGTCAATTGCTCATGTTCGATCAATTTATCTTCCTTTATTGGAAGAGATGGCCAAGCTTAAGATAAGCCTGAAGCAGGCAGAGTCAGATTGCCTTCTAGCTAACTTCCGAGTGAGACCGATACTCAGGGAGAAAGTTATAGAGTTGCAGGCTCAAGATGCAGAGTTGAGTAAGCTTAGAGAGGAAATTCGGAATGGCAAGATTTCTGAGATAGAGGTGAGGGATGATGGACTGATGAAAGTGGGAAACAGGTTGTGTATTCCTGATGTGCAGGAAGTTAAGGCCGAGATTATGGATGAGGCACACAATGCGTCTTACGCCATGCATCGAGTAACACCGGGATGTATCGGGATTTGAGAGGCGATTTTGGTGGAAAGGCATGAAGAGGATATAGCGAGTTTGTCGATGAAGTGTCTAGTGTGTCAGAAGTCAAGGTGAACACGGGCACCTTGAGCGAAGTTGAGGCCGTTGCCTATTCCGGAGTGGAAGTGGCAACGAGTGACGATAGACTTTTTGATGGGTTTGCCTAGGACCAGCAGGAGGCATGATGCCATTTGGGTGATTGTGGACAGATTGACCAAGTCAGCCCACTTTTTGGTGATCAAGCAGACTGATTCTTTGCATGTGCTAGCAAAGAAGTATATCGATGACATAGTGAGGTTGCATGGAGTTCCAGATTCGATTGTGTCAGACCGAGATCTGCGGTTTACTTCAAGGTTTTGGAGCAGTTTGCAGGAAGCTTTGGGGACGAAGCTAAATTTTAGTACGACGTTTTACCCTCAGACTGATGGTCAATCAGAGAGGACTATTCGAACACTTGAGGGGATGCTTCGGGCTTGTGTGATGGATTTCAGAGGAGCTTGGGATGAGCATTTGCCGTTGGTCAAATTTGCTTATAACAATTCGTACCATTCGATCATTCAGATGGCTCCATATGAGCCATTGTATGGGAGGAGATGTAGGACTCCGATCTGTTGGGATGAAGAAGGAGAGAGACAATTAGAAGGACCAGAATTGATTCAGACAACCGTTGAGAAAATCAATTTGGTTAAGCATCGGCTTAAGGCAACACAGGATAGAATGAAGAGTTATGTTGATGCTCACCGAAAGGAGATGAACTATGAAGTCGGTGAGAAAGTGTTCCTTAAGACATCTCCTTGGAAAGGAGTATTGAGATTCGGCAAGAAGGGTAAGTTGAGCCCAAGGTATGTGGGTCCTTATGAAATCCTTGAGAGGATTGGACCACTCGCCTACAGATTGGCATTACCTCCGGAGTTATCGCAGATTCACGACGTTTTCCATGTGTCCATGTTGAGGAGGTATAGATCGGATCCTTCTCACATTATTCAGACTAGTGAGATTCAGTTGCGAGATGATTTGAGTTATGAAGAGATTCTAGTGCAAATCTTGGATGCCAAGGACAAGGTTCTCAGGAACAAGACGGTTCAGTTAGTCAAAGTCCTATAGAGGAACCATTCGGTAGAGGAGGCTACTTGGGAGCCATTAGAAGCCATGCGGGAGAAGTATCCGCATCTCTTCGATGATTCAGGTAAATTTCGAGGACAAAATTTTTTTTAAGAGGGGGAGAAATGTTAGACCTCGAATTTTTTTTTTTATGATGACATTAAGCGTGAATTGTGATAATTATGTGATTAAGACTTAGTTTGATTTGTTTTGGAATATTAGTGGATAATTGAGGTATATTAAGGTTTAATGTGGTTTAAATGAGATTTAGGGATTAAAATGTGTAAGGGCATTTTAAAAAGATTGCTTAAGGTGGAATGGATTTAGGCTTATGAGGAGGGGTAAAATGGTCTTTGTCCACTCCTTAGGTTTTTAAAGGAAAAAAATAGAAAAGAAAGAGAAAGAAAGAGGAAAAAGAACAGAAGAAGGAGAGAAGAGAACAGTAGCGCCGACGGTGACAAGAGGAGAAGAGAAGAGAGGTTTTGCGATTTTTGAGTTTTCCGACTGATTCGAAGTTATTTCTGGTAAGTTTAGCTTCCTTCAAACTTGGTTTAGTTGGATTAAACCCTAAGATGGCTTGAATCTGTGAGGATCGAAGGTTTTAGGGTTTTAGGGTGAAAACGGTGAGATTTCTTGGGTTGATGCATTTGTGTTTGATTTTAAGTTGATAATGGGTTAGAAATGTAGCTTGAGACTTGATCTATAGTTTGGTTGTGTTGCATTTGGATTTGGAAAGGGTTGAAGATCGGAAAATGCAGGAAAAAGGGTTTGAGTCGCGACTCAAACCCGCACGTCATGACGTCTTGGAGAAGAATAACACGCCGCGTGCACAAGTGTGCGTCATGGGCCTTGAGTGTGCCCGTCGCGGCGTCACGAGAGTTCGCCGCCATGACGACTGATTTGGTGCCTTGCCAGCAGTAGGTCATTCGCCCTTGGCGGCGTCCTTTAAATCGTGGCGAGCCCCTTGTTTCCGAAAGTGAGATTTTTACATTTTTTGGGATATCTTTTGATGTGGATGTCCGATTGAGGTGATTTTGGATTCGTTGTGATCTAGAAATTAAGGACTACGAGTTGTATGAAGAAGGGAAGTTTGGAATTTGTTTCGAAGGGTTCGGGATTTTAGATGAAAGTCGCAGATAGACCTTTAATGCTTATTTTGATTATCAAGCTTATTGAAATATTTTCTATGGATATTAATTGTATGGAAACTTGGTTTATTATAGGGAACCAAGCTGATTTGACCCAATTGCAAGAGGAAGGACAACAGTGAGTCTGATACTCAAGCGATACTAGGTAGGTAATACGTTTATGGTTATTATGTGTATGGGCAAATTGCCTGATGTGTGCTTGCTTGCATTATATGACATTACTTGTATTGAATTACATGAGAAATATTGAATATGCCTTTGATTATGATTTTGGATGGCTTGATAGGCCGTATGAAAATGGACAAGAATGAGAATTTAGAAAACTGTGAAAAATGCTTTGAGCATGGATCGAATGGACTATGTGATTTGTTTGGGTAAGAGAGTTACGGATGGAGTCACGTGCACATTGACAGTAAAGCCTTCTCCCGGCTGCCCGCTTGTGGCAACGAGATCCTTGAGAAATCGGACTCGGATAGTTTACGGATTTACCTTCGGTTTATCCGGATCGTTTACGGAACTCTCGAGCCAATTGTTTGTGCATACATGATTGATTTGATGAGCATAACATATGATGGATTTGATAGACTTGTTGCATAATGATTGTTATGTTGAGAAACAAAAATTGCATGACATATGTTTATATGAATGTGAATCCATTGATGAATATTAACTGGCTATGAGATTGTGTATAAATTTATATTGCTTGATTGTGTGGCTCGTTGCCAATGGCTATAAACGTATATGCCACTGAGCTTCGTAGCTCACCCCATTACTCTCCCCTCCTTAGGTGCAGATCGAGACGATTGTCGACTTTGCAAGGCATCGGAAACTTCAAGCTAGTTAGGAGCCTTGTATAAGTTAGTACTTTGGTTAGCCCCCAGCATTTCATCATAGAGAATACTTTTATATTTGGGATTTCATTTTATTTTGTATTACGCTGCATTTGAGAATACTTGTTGAACTTCTTTGAAATTGTAATGGCATGAAGCCCCTTAGTTTATGGGGTGTTTAATTCATGGATGGGATGCATGTGTAGAATGTATGTATGAGATTAAGTATGTGTGTATGTAATGTATACGATTATATGAATCGACTTATGTATTTGTATGGATGTTGGGATCGGGTCCGACGGTATTTGGGCGCCCGACGCCGGCATGAACCCGAGGGGCCGCCCTCAGGAATGGGGATCCGGGACCCGAGCCTAATAGTGAGGATGATGAGAGGGTGGTTTATGCTACCAGTTTGCTTTAGGGGGATGCCTTGCACTGGTGGGAGTGTGTACCGGGGAGTTAGCTGAAGCCGATAGGGTTGACATACGGAGACTTCCTTGCTGCTTACAGGAAGAAATACCTGTCTGAGGTGTACATTCAGCAGAAGCAGAGGGAATTCCTGAGTCTAACCCAGAGGGAGATGACAGTTACTGAATACGAACATCGGTTCACTCAGTTATCAAGGTATGCTTCAGAGATGATGTTCAGTGAGGCTGCTAAGTGCTGCCGGTTTGAATCGATTCTGCACCTAGCTATTAGAGAGAAAGTGGTAGTGCAAAACTTTGGCGACTTTCAACAGTTGGTTGAAGTAGCGTTGAGAGTTGAGAACATCGAGAACATCAAGAGTGTAGTTAGCAGGAAAAGAAAGGGGAGAGAGCAGTTCAAGAGGGGAGGTGGTACTTTTATACCTGAGAGAAGTGCCAGAACCTTTCCTGTGCAGTCTGAGGAGAGGAGCAGCGGTGGGAGCCGAACTAGACCTGTGAGGACTCCTATTGTTTCTCACCAAGCCTCAACGGTGGGCAGCAGTAGAAGGGGAGATGGGGATAGGCCACCTCTTCCCAAATGTGAGCATTGTGGGAGACATCATAGAGGAGAATGTTACAGAGTAACAAGAGCATTCTTCAATTGTGGACAGAAGGGACACATGGTCAGAGAGTGTCCCAAGCCGGACAGAAGAGAGGGATCACAGATGCAAGCTTCGAGGAGAACAGAGACAGCGGGATAGAAGGCTATGACTGAGGTGGGTAGCTCTGGAGTACCTAAGAGAGTACATCCTCCAGACAGATCCAGGGGGTAAGCACCAATTAGAGTATTCGCAATGACTCGAGGGGAGGCAGAGACCGCTCCAGAAGTGGTGACGGGTATGGTTAAATTGTTTGATGATGATGTTCTTGTTTTGATTGATTCGGGTTCTACACATTCCTTTGTGTCATCGAGTAGGACTGTGCATAGGAGGAGTCTGAGCCCATTGGATACTCCTTTGATTGTGAGTACCCCAATCGGCCAGTATATTATTATTAGTCAGGTTTATAAAAATTGTGAGATAGGGATTAGTGGAGGAAAATTTGTGGTGGATTTGATGCTCTTGAAGATGGGGGGATTGGATGTGATCCTAGGTATGGATACATTAGAAAAGTATCATGCCAACTTAGATTGTAAGCAGAAGACAGTGGAATTCGAGCTAGAGAATGGCAGAAAAGTGGTATTTATGGGAGATAGAAAAGTCAGTCTACCTCAGATTGTTTCGGCTGTGACAGCAGAGAGAATGATGAGTAAGGGGTCTGAAGCATATCTGACCTATGTGTTAGACATGAAGGCAGATAGAGGGAGGTTAGAAGACATTCCTGTAGTCAGGGAATTTTCGGATGTCTTTCCCGAGGAATTGTCAGGACTACCTGCACCTAGGGAATTTGAGTTTCCTGTTGAGCTTCTTCCAGGTACTACGCAGATGTTAATTCTGCCTTACCGAATGGCTCCGACGGAATTGAAGGAGCTTAAGGAACAATTAGAGGATTTATTAGAGTAGGGTTACATTAGGCCGAGCTCTTCGCCTTGCGGAGCTCTGGTTCTCTTTGTGAAGAAGAAGAATGGGTCGTTTCGGATGTCTGTGGATTACAGGAAGCTGAATCATGCCACCATTAAGAACAGATATCCGCTCCCTCGCATAGATGATTTATTTGACCAATTGCAAGGGGCGAGAGTCTTTTCCAAGATAGATTTGAGATCGGGTTATCATTAGTTGAGGATTAAGGAGACCGATGTGTCAAAGACTACTTTTAGAACACGGTATGGCTACTTTGAGTTTTTGGTTATGCCTTTCAGGTTAACCAATACTCCTGCAGTCTTTATGGATTTGATGAATAGAGTCTTCAAGTCCTTCCTAGACCAATTTATCATTGTCTTTATTGATGATATATTGGTCTATTCTAAGAGTGATAAGGAGCATGAGGATCATTTGAGGGTTGCCTTGGAGACCTTGAGAAAGAATAAATTGTATGCCAAATTCGATAAATGCAAATTTTGGCTAAGAGAAGTAGTATTTCTTGGGCATGTGATTTCAGAGCGTGGAGTACATGTGGATCCACGAAAGATAGAAGCTGTGGTTAAATGGGAAGTACCTAAGAATGTAGCTGAAGTGAGAAGTTTCTTGGGATTAGTCGGATATTACATGAGGTTTGTGGAGGGCTTTTCTATGATAGCTGCTCCACTTTCCAAATTGACGAGGAAAAATTAGAAATTTGAGTGGACTGAGGAGTGTCAGAGCAGTTTTGAGGAATTAAAAAATAGGCTTACTACTACACCGATTTTGACATTACCTTATGGTGATGATGGATATATTGTATACAGTGATGCCTTTAGGAATGGTTTAGGGTGTGTATTGATGCAAGGAGAGAAAGTGATTGCCTATGCTTCTAGACAATTAAAGCCTTATGAAATGAACTATCCTATTCATGACTTGGAATTGGCTGCTATAATTTTCGCATTGAAGATTTGGAGACATTACTTATATGGAGTTACCACTAGGGTATTTACAGACCATAAGAGTCTTAAGTACCTACTGACTCAGAAAGAGTTGAATTTGAGACAGAGACGATGGTTAGAATTGTTAAAGGACTATGACTTGATGATAGACTACCATCCGGGGAAAGCTAATTTGGTAGCAGATGCATTGAGTAGGAAGTCCACTATGGCACATGTGGAAATGGTGTATCTTCCCTTACTGAAGGAATTAGCCAGACTTAATGTGACGTTGAGAAAAGTTGAACCTGATTGTATCTTGGCAAATTTCAGAATGAGACCAGTATTGAAAGAGAAGATTAAAAAATTGCAGGAATGGGATGAGTACTTGAGCAAGCTTAGAGAAGAGATAAAGAATGGTAAACCTTCTGAAGTAGAGATAAAGGAAGATGGATTGGTGGTATTGGATAACAGATTGTGTGTTCCAGACATGTTAGAGCTGAAGGATGAGATTCTTGATGAGGTGCATAATGCTCCTTATGCAATGCACCCAGGGAGTTCTAGGATGTATCGGGATTTGAAAGAGCATTTTTGTTGGAAGGGAATGAGGAAAGATGTGGCAGAATTTGTTAAAAGATGTTTAGTGTGTCAGCAAGTTAAAGCTGAACACCAAGCACCTTCAGGCAAGCTTAATCCTTTGCCGATTCCGAAATAGAAATGGGAGAAGATTACAATGGATTTTCTGATGGGATTACCGAGGACTAGCAAAAAGCATGACGCTATATGGGTGATCGTTGATAGACTGACCAAGTCAGCACACTTCTTGCCAATTAGACAGATAGATTCTTTGAATGTTTTGGCTAAGAAGTATGTGGATGAGGTAATTAGACTTCATGGGATTCCAAGCTCGATAGTTTCTGATAGGGATCCTAGATTTACCTCCAAATTTTGGGAAAGCTTGCAGGAGGCTCTAGGAACTAAATTACATTTTTAGTACGGCTTTCCATCCACAGACTGATGGACAATCAGAGAGGACAATACGAACCTTGGAGGCAATGTTGAGAGCTTGTGCCATGGATTTTAAAGGTTCGTGGGATGATCACCTACCTTTGATTGAGTTTGCTTACAATAATTCCTATCACTCGGGAATTCAGATGGCACCGTATGAGGCTTTGTATGGTAGGAGATGCAAATCTCTTATTTGTTGGGATGAAAAAGGTGAAAGGAAGCTTGTAGGACCTGAGTTGGTACATATTACAGTCGATAAAGTTAAATTGGTGAAGCAGAGGCTTAAAGCAGCTCAAGATAGGAAGAAAAGTTACACAGATGCCCATAAAAAAGAGATGGAATTTGAAGTGGGGAAAATGGTGTTTCTTAGAGTTTCTCCATGGAAAGGTGTTTTGAGATTTTGGAAGAAAGGCAAGCTTAGCCCGAGGTACATAGGCCCATATGAGATCATTGAGAGAATTGGGCTTTTGGCTTATAAGTTAGATTTTCCATTAGAGTTATCTAAGATTCACAATGTGTTTCACGTATCGATGCTGAGGAAGTACAGATCGGATCCTTCACATATAGTTCAATCTTTAGAGGTTCATTTGAAGGAGGATTTGACTTATGAGGAGCAACCAGTGGAGATCTTAGATTCAAAGGAAAAGGTGTTAAGGAATAAAAATGTAAAGCTGGTTAAGGTCTTGTGGAGGAACCATTCGACGGAAGAGGCAACTTGGGAGCCTTTAGAAGCCATGAAGGAGAAGTACCCATACCTCTTCATGGACTCAGGTAAGGATTTTGAGGACGAAAGTCTTTTAGGAGGGGAGAATTGTTGGGCCCCGAATTTTTTTTATTGATTTATTTATTTATTGATTTACTTGACTTATTCTTTATTTTTGCTTTACTTGTTTTAATTATGTGTATATATATAAATATATTTTCATTGATTCTTGGAATTAGTTAGTATGATTGGGAATTAGAATTTGAATTTGAATGAAGGGTTAGGATTAAGTTAGGTTTATTTGAAGTAGGCTTGGATGTGTAGAGCCATATGAGACAAAAATAAGGGCAAAGTGGGAAGGTCCTTATAAGTGAAGGGCATTTTAGGAGGAATAGGCCTTTGGTGGTTTAAATAAATGAATTAGAAGAAGGATAGGAGAAGTTGTCGTAGAACCCAAAAGAAAAGAAGAGAAAAACGTGACCTAAGGAGAAGAAAGAAGGAAGAGCCGTAGGAAGCTTGAAGGGAGGAAGAAGAAAATAAGTGAAATTTACTTGTTGGAGGTAAGTTCCATCTTTGCTACGCTAGATTCAAGAATGGGATAAAATGTAGGTTAGGGTTTATGTAGGGATTGAAGAAAAAAAGAAGAGAAGGGTAAAAACCAATGGATTTTGGGATTTCTAAGTTAGGGTTTTGGTTTTTCTAGCATAAATGGCCCATGGGTAGGTTAGGTTTAAAGTTTATTTTATCTTCGCTTGACTTTCTTGAATGCTACGATTTTCCTTTGGAATGTATTTATTGAATGGAGTATGGTTTAATTAAAGGGAATCAAGAAAACCCCACTCAAGACAAGGAGGAAGGGCAATCTTGAATTCGGATTTCAACGTTTAGGTGGGTAACATTTTTATGGTTGTTGTGTGATGGGCAAATGCCCTATGTGTGTTTTCTTCTTTTGTTTAAATTGTTTACATGTTGAGTTGTGTGGTACATTTGATAGTGTATGGTGAAATAAATATGTTTCCTTTGATGTGAATGAAAAGTATGAGATTATGACGATTTGGTAGAATGAAAGAAGCATAAAAATGCCATTTTGCGTTTGAATATGTGAGCATGACTTGGTTGTGATTGGGCAAGAGAGAACCCGTTTCATTAGTTTCGTGCACGATGACCCATAGCCTTCTCCCGGCTGCCCGCTTGAGGCCACGAGATCCTGAGGAATCGAACTCGTTGTGTTACGGTGTAAATCGTTGTGTTTAAGGAACTCTCGAGCCAATTGTGTGTTTTTCATCATTTAATTGTGTTTATGATGCATAATCCGTGATATGATTGATATAAGTTCTCATGTTATGCCTTATACGATGATTTTGGGTTATTTGTGCTTTATATGATAAATTCCTAATGTTTGGATTCTTGAATTATGTGTTGTATGGCTCATTACTCGATGGCTATAAAGGTGTTAGCCACTGAGCCGTGTTTTGCTCACCCCATTCTCCCTCCTTAGGTGAAAATCAAGTTGAGCGCTGAACCTTGCAAGGCATCGGGCATAACTCCAAGACTTTAGACACTTTTGTATTAAGTTAGTAACTAGCTTTTGGAATAGCTTTATAAGCATATCAAACATTGAGCATCTCATAACTTTTGTATTTTGTACTTGATTCTTGATAGATATGATGAATATGCTGATATGTAATTAAAGCTATGCTTGAACTCTTACGATTGAAAAAGAGAATGAGAGCTCTAGTACTCTCTTCTTCATGTGTATGTATTGAATTGCGATCTGTGTATGAGTCTTTTTAATTGTTGAGTTGCTGTTGGGTTTTGTATTGGGATAGCTCGCTGGGAATTTGCAATGGTTTATGAGTTGTTAAAGTTGGGCATAGGTGCTGTCAATTTCTGGGTTGATGTGCTCTTAGGGTTAACTTTGGGTATGTTGTGCATTTATTCATATTCTAGGCTGATATAGAGTGAATGAGATCATTTAACCTTCTTGAGAGTTGTAGGTGAGCTGTAGAGCTTTCCTATGATGTATAATGAGCTATTGTTAGGACCTGTAAATTGGAAGAGGTGAGTTGTTAAAATGGAGTGCAGGTGCTGTTAAAAATGACAGATTTTTATTAGCAGAAATTTTGAATCTATATGCGACCTGTATAAAGTTGGAGTTTGTTCTTTTGGTCTTCATGAAAGTGTTAGAGCGTTCTCTTACCTTTCTATAGCCACCAAGTTTGTAAAATTTGGAGTTCTGGGTCAAAAGTTATGATATTTGCAAGTTTGGGTACTGTTTAGGAGGAGCTAGTCGATCGGTCTTGGAGTAAACTTTTCATCGTTTTAGAATCTGAGCTTGCTCTTAATTCCTTCTTGAAAATGGTAGATCTTTCTTTTAGCTTTCCAACGCTACCAAGTTTGTCAAATTTGGAGCTCGGAGTCAAAAGATATGAAGGTTTGAAATTTTGGAGGTAGGATCGCGTGGCCGAGCGAGCGAGCGCCCGCTCGGGCGGGAGCTGCGTGGACTAGCTCCAGCTCGCACGCTCTCGCCGATGAGCTCCCACGCTCCCACCCACTCGGGCGTTCGTGAGGTCGCTTGTCTGAGAGTGAGATCGCTCGCCCGTTCGGGCGAGCAGGTGTGCGCGTTTGTCGCGCGACCTTTGGGGTCGACTTGCGGCCGACCGACCTCTCTCCCTTTATTTGGCCATAACTTTTTAGTCTGACCTCCGATTAAGCTGATTTTTGAAGCGATAGAATCCTAAGAAAATTTTCTATCTCTTCATGCCTCGTTGGTTGATATTGTTGTTAAATTAAAAAAGGTGGATTGAAACAAAGTAGGATGATAGGTTGATAATGTCTGACTATGCTTCAATGATTTGGTGATAACTTGAGCTATAGAGCTCCGATTGAGGCGATTCTTATTCCGAATTAAAATAGAGACATAGATCTACAAGTTATATGAAGGAGCCGAGCGACAATCTAGCCTTTAATACTTTCAATTTCTGACATGAATTCGGTAGAGTGTTTAGTCTTGGCTGTTTTTCTTTAAGACAGTATTTTGGCCATAAGTTCTTCATTTCTAATCCAAATTGAGCGTTTTTAGTGGCGTTGGAATCGTTGGACCATGGGGAACAAATGTCCTTAAGAAGTTGATCTGAAATTCCTATTGTAAGTCCTGCAAATTGTGGTCAGTATGTTGTCAGTTTTGGGTCTTCTATGCTTTTATGCTTTCGAATGTTGGGCTTCAGAGACGGGGTCCAACACAGATGATTATAATCATCAATAGCTTAAACTCTTGTTTTCAATAGCTTAAGTTAGACTATAAGCTCAATAGTAAGGATTATGCCTTGAGTGGGTTGATGAATACTATTTAAAGTATGGAGGATATATTGAATATCAAGGCTCTTAAGCCAGAAGCTAATGTAGCAATTTCTTCTAAGCCCAAAGGTAAGGGCAAGTAAAAGAAGAAGGGTCTAATAAGAAAGAAGGCCCAAACAAGGGTCAGGGCCTAACCTAGAAAAAAAAGGTCAAAGAGAACATCAAGGAAAAATGTTTCCACTATGATGAGATGTGTCGTTGGAAAAGAAACTATCCAGTCTACCTTGAGTCCCTCAAAAGCAAACAAGGTATAGGTTTTTTAAGTTTTTTTAGGAATTAGAAATGTGGCAGATTTATCTAATTATTGGATATTAGATTCAAGAGCCATCGACCATGTTTGCAATTTTTTGTAGGGGTTCCAGCAAAGGAAAATACTAACTAAAGGCCAGTTTCAAGTCAACAAAATAGATGGATCTTATGTTTCGACAGAATTAGTGGGAGTCATTATGTTAGACTTTCCTGATGGTCATAGGTTATATTTGGAGGATATATATATTACATCCCACTGATTGTAAGGAACATGATTTCTGTTTTTTGTTTAATAAATTCTGGCTATTCCTTATATTTTGAAACTATTGTTTCAATATATGAGAATAAGGATTTTATTTTTAATGTGATAATTAAACAAGGATTGTTTTTTATAGAACCTATGACAGGCTCACTAAACACCACAAAATTAATAAAACCAAGACAACCCAATGTCTCTAACATTAATTCAAAATATTTGTGGCACTTAAGAATGGGTCATATCAATCAGAAAAGACTTGACAGATTAGTAAAGGATGGGATCCTTATGGGCCTGGATAATGATCCATTACCTACCTATGAATCTTGTATTGAAGGAAAAATGACCAAGGCCTCATTTCCTTCCAAAGAAAACAGATTTGAATCTATGTTGGACTTGGTACATACTGATGTGTTTGGGCCCATGAATGTACAAGATAGAAGAGGTTATGTATAGGAAACCCCGCCCTTGAGGGTCACGAGCCCGATGGCCTAAGGGACATCTAGACATGTGTCCCGCAAGGGTGGCGTGCCCCCACCAGGAAGACTAACTTTTACTATTTCTGAACAGATGTTGACCTTAATCATTTTTCACAGCCTTGGGAAAAATAGCATAATTGACATTAGGATTATCGAGTTAAGATCCTCTTAGGACGATTCCAAAGAAGGCTTGGAGACCTATAACTTTAAGCAAGATCCTGAGGTGGGATTCTATCCTCTGTAGAGGGTCGGAAATGGAACAAAAGATAGGGGGAGGCGAATGACAAAAGAAGTAAAAGACAGAAGAAGCTAAATGCAGACGAAACAAAACACAGAAGAAGATGACGTCATCACAAAAAAAACACAGAAGGAGATGACATCATCACAGAAGAAGCAAAAAGACAGAAGAAGCAAAACACAGAGGCAGCAAAAGACAGAAGGAGCAAAAAGGTAGAAGAAGCAAAAGGCAGAAGAAGCAAAAGGCATAAGAAACGAAAGAAAGAAGGAGCGAAAAGGCAGAAGGAGCAAAACATAGAAGAAGTAAAATATAGAAAAAGCAAAACACAGAGGAAGACACGTCAGTAAAACACAGAAAAAGATGCATCCGCAAAACACAGAAGAAGACGCGTCAGCAAAACACAGAAGAAGACGCGTCAGCAAAACACAGAAGAAGTAAAACCCAGAAGGAGTAAAACTCAGAAGGAACAAAACACAAAAGGATGAAAACTCAGAAGGAGTGAAATTCAGAAGAAACAAAACACAGAAGGAGCAAAACACTGAAGGAACAAAACACAGAGGAGTTTATGAACAGTAACACAGAAGAAGTTGATGAACAGTAACACAGAAGGAGTTTATGAATAATAACATAGAAGAAGTTCATAAACAGTAATACAAAAGGAGTGAAACTAAGAAGAAACAAAACACAGATGATACAAAACATAGAAGAAGATGACACCAGGGCAAAAGAAGAAAAACTAAGAAGAAACAAAACGCAAATGATACAAAACACAGAAGAAGATGACGTCAACAATGATGTCATCACAAAAGAAACAAAAAGGCAGAAAAAGAAAAACTAGGAAGAAACAAAACACAGAAGATACAAAACACAGAAGAAGATGACGTCAACAATGACGTCATCACAAAAGAAGTAAAAAGGCAAAAGAAGTAAAACTACGAAGAAGCTAAATGCAGACGATACAAAATACAGAAAAATATGACGTCAACAATGATGTCACCACGGAAGAAGCAAAAAGGTAGAAGAAGCAAAACACAGACGATACAAAACACAGAAGAAGATGACGTCAACAAAGAAGTCATCACAGAAGAAACAAAAAGGTAGAAGAGGCAAAACTAAGAAGAAGCAAAACACAGACGATACAAAACACAGAAGAAGATGACGTCAATAATGATATCATCACAAAAGAAGCAAAAAGATAGAAGAAAAAAAACTAGGAAGAAACAAAACACAGACGATATAAAACACAGAAGAAGATGACATCATCAATGATGTCATCACAGAAAAAACAAAAGACAAAAGAAGCAAAACTAAGAAGAAGCAAAACGCAGACAATACAAAACACAGAAGAAGATGACGTCAACAATGACATCATCATAGAAGAAGCAAAAAGGCAGAAGATACAACTCCTCTCTTGCACCTCTTCCCTTATAAGGACCCTGAATTTCAACTCAGACGTCCAAAATTTTCTTGCTAACTATCGTTGGAAAGATGCCAGAAAGATTTACAACTAACGATAAGATACATTTGCCTAAATCAGCTTGGGTTAACCCAAATTTTTTCCTGAAGATAGAAAGCAAAGTTTCCTTTGTAAAGCTTGAAAATTTCAACGTATAAACTTGGGAGAGTCATGAGTAAATATGCAACATATTCTATTTGCATCAAAAGATAGAAAGTTTTACAAAGGCTTAGTGGGCATTTCAAACCGCAAATACATTAATACATTGACATCCCAAAATATAAAAGATACATGATTTGCTCAAAATACAACTAAAGCCCTACTTTACAAACTTGTTTCAAAATACAAAATAATCAAAACTAGGAGTGTTGCCTTGCCCTTTTGACCTACTCGATATCCTGCTCATCACCTGAATGTGTGGAAGGAGATTAGGGGGTGAGTTTAAAGCCCATGGGTAACAATCTTATAATCAGTAACAAGCAAAAATCGTTGAAATAATCATCTTCATTGCGAGAACTCACATTAATGCATAACATGGATACATCACTACTACCAACATATCATGAACACAAAAGACACATCAAATTGGTTCGGGTGGATCCAAAATAGAACATACTACGTATTTTCGCATAATGGTGTTGGGTAGCCGTGAACTTATGGGAGTCCATAAAGGAGCTCCATGCCATTAGCAGGTAGGCGGGAGAAGCCTTTAGACAAGTGCAGTTGACATACGTAGGGGATCACCACGAACCCACATAACATGTACTTTCATGACTTGTAAACTTATTGCCCAACATGGCACTAGATCAGAAGCTTGATTTTTCATGGCATGATATCTTTTCAAAATCATTTCATTTTTCATTTACAAGGTTTATGCACAAAATATGCAGCAATTTCTGAAGGCATTTAAAGAACAATTAAATGCACATTTGGAAGTAGTTGAAAACATTTATTTCACTTTTCTTGAAAGAAGACATTTATGGCTTATTAGCCAATTATAAAAATATAACCCACCTTGAATTTCTTGTTGATAATTTGCTCAAGTGAGCCTCTCTTCTTACTCCTCTTGTCCTTCTTGATTCCCTTTTTAACATAAATAAAACCCCTAAATTAGATGAGATTTTCAGATGAGAAACCAAAGAAGCTAAAGTATAAATTGATCCTAGAACTCTTAAACCCATGCGTTTTCTAAGCTTTTGAAACCAAAACCACTTCCAAAAATACAAAGCTTTAAAATGCTCTTACCTCAAATCTTCTCTAAATGAAGAAATGCTTGGTTCAAAAGAAGGCTCTTATCCTCCTCTATATTTTTCCCTTCTTGATCACTCTCAAAATCCCCTTTGAAGGTTAAGAAAAATCAAGACCTAGCTCAAAACTCTTTTCTCCCTCTAAACCCACGACACTCTCTCTACCTTCTTTCTTACTTTTGTGCTTTCTCTATTTTGTTCTTCCTCACCACGTTTTTGACTTTTAAAATGCAAGCCAATAAATTCCTTTTGCCATTTTGGCCCTCCTTCAAAGCCTTAAAGCCTTCCCACTTAAGGGATCTCCCTAAAATACCCCTTATGCAACTTATGGCTTTAACTTTAATCCAATTCACCTATGTAACATAATCTCATTAAGATAAACAGGCTACTTAATTCCAACGTAGACTAATCTAGCAAGATCCCAAAATTAACCTAATCATGCTCATTTATCAAGAAAAAAAATTTAGGGGTCTACAATTCTTCTTCTTTTAAAAGAATTTCGTCCTCAAAATTCATATTTGAGTCATTGAAGAGTTGTGGATACTTCTCCTTCATGGTTTCCAAAGGCTCCCGTATGGCCTCTTGCACAGAATGGTTTCTCCACAAGACTTTGACCAATTGAACTATCTTGTTCTTAAGGACCTTCTCCTTGGTGTCCAAAATCTCCACTGGAATCTCCTCATAATTTAGATCATCTCTCAACTGAACCTCAGTAGTCTGAATGATGTGGGAGGGATTTGACCTATACCTCCTCAACATGGATACATGAAAGACATCATGTATCTGTGACAATTCTAGTGGTAGCGCCAACCTGTAGGTAAGCGGTCCAACCCTCTCAAGAATTTCATAGGGACCCACATATCTCAGACTCAATTTGCCTTTCTTGCCAAACCTCATGACTCCTTTGCAAGGAGACATCTTAAGAAATACTTTCTCACCGACTTCATACTCCATCTCCTTTTGATGTCCATTAGTATAACTTTTTATTCTTTCCTAAGCTACTTTAAACCTTTGCTTAACTAACTTGACCTTTTTTAGTGTCATCTGGAGTAACTCTGATCCTATCAGCTTCCTTTCTCCTTCTTTATCCCAACATATCGGAGTTCTACATGTCATTCCATACAGTGCTTCATAAGGAGCCATCTGAATGCTTGAGTGGTACGAATTATTATAAGCAAATTCGATCAATGGCAAATGTTCGTCCCAAACTCCTTTGAAATCCATCACATATGCCCTAAACATTCCCTCAAAGGTCCGAATGGTCCTTTTAGATTGACCATCCATCTGGGATGAAAAGCCATGCTAAAATTTAACTTTGTTCCCAAAGCCTCTTGTAAACTTCCCCAAAATCTCGAAGTAAATCGAGGATCCCTGTCAGAAACTATAGAATTTGGAACCCCATGCAATCTCACTATCTCATCAATATATTTCTTTGCCATAACATGTAGAGAATCAGTCTGTTTAATTGCTAGAAAATGGGCTGACTTCATCAACCGATCAAAAATAACCCAGATGGCATTATGTTTCCTACTGGTCTTGGGCAAACCCATCAGAATATCCATGGTTATCCTTTGCCACTTTCATTCAGGAATGGACAATGGCCTTAACTTGCCTGAAGGTGCCTGGTGTTTAGGCTTAACTTACTGACACACTAGACACTTACTTACATATTCCGTTACATCTCTCTTCATGCCTTTCCACTAGAAATGCTCTTTCAGATCTCTATATGTCCTGGTGCTACCTGGGTGCATGGAATAAGGTGCATTGTGTACCTCATCTAACATTTCATCCTTCACCTCCTGATATCTGGAATACAAAGTCTATTTCCTACAACCATAAGTCCATCTTCCCTCGCTACCACTTCAGATTTCTTGCCATTCTAAATTTCTTTTCAAAGTTTACTTAAATCTGTATCTTGTGCTTATAACTACTTAACTTTCTCCCTAAGTATTGGTCTCACTCTTAAAGTAGCAATAATAAATTTAGGTTCCTCCTGTTTCAAACTTATCCTAAGTTTAGCCATCACCTCCAATAGCGATAGGTAAACTATTTGAAGATAAGCTATAGAGGATTTCCTGCTCCAGGCATCCGCTACCACATTCGCCTTTCCTGGATGGTACTCAATTAACAGGTCATAATCCTTGAGCAACTCTGACCTCCTTCTTTGTCTGAAATTTAATTTCTTTTGGCTCAACAAATACTTAAGACCTTTATGATCGGTGAAAATCCTCATTTGAACCCTATATAGATAATGTCTCCAAATCTTTAGGGTGAAAACTATTGCTGTTAATTCTAGATCGTGGGTCGGGTAATTCAGTTTATAAGGTTTTAGTTGTCGTGAGGCATAATGTAGCGCCCCCTTATCGTAGGGTATACACCGAGACGCCCGTGGGTTATCCCGATACATATCCTACAATAAGGGAGGGTTACGAGCAGTCAGTCACTACTATACTCTCATGGGATCATATTTATAAAACCATAATATAAAATCACTCAAATTTTGAAACTGAATTACTTAGAGCTGCTTAAGGACTATGACTGTACGATTGAGCACCATCCAGGGAAGGCCAATGTAGTGGAAGATGCGTTGAGTAGGGAGTCTCACATCAGCGCAGCTTAGATTCAGGTATTGAGACTGCCTAATTTGATTCAGTTGAGGGCTCTGAACGTACAGATGAATTTGGATCTGGATGGGGCTTTGATAGCTACTCTAAGGCTTAGGCCGATGCTACATAACAGGATCAGGCGAGTTCATGACAAGGATCCTGCTATGGTGAGACTGATTCAAATACAATTATTCACAAATTCATAAATTACATCATAATCACGAATAAATACTAGGAAATGCCATGAATGCATGTACATATATGTGCATGTGTAAAATGTCTCATTCCTTTCTATATCGAGAGGCCAAATGAGTGAACAAATCAAAATATGCAATGTGACCTCGTAGCCCGTCCCAATTTACCAATATACCCCTTCCCATCGGTGATGGGTTGTTACACATAAGCTATTACCTTATCTTCTTGCATTAACACACAACCCAAACACTTTCTCGAAGCATCACTGTATATTGTATAACCTTTACCTCCCATAGACAAAATCAGAATTGGAGCACTAGTTAATCTGCACTTGAGCTCCTTAAAACTTTTCTAGAATTCCTCACTCCACATAAACTTCTGATTCTTCCTCAATAACTTCGTCATCAGAGCAGCTATCATAGAGAACCCCTCAACGAATCTCCTATAATGTCCTGCCAGATCCAGAAAACTTCTCACCTCTGTCATTGTCTTGGGTGCATGCCAATCTACCACTGCTTCAACCTTTCTTGGATCAACTTGTATCCCATCTTTTGAAATCACATGCCCGAGGAATATCACTTCATGAAGCCAAAACTCACATTTGCTAAGTTTGGTATAGAGCTCCCTCTCCCTCAATGTCTGCAACACAATCCTAAGGTGCTCCTCATATTCCCCTTCATTCTTAGAATACACCAGAATATCATCAATAAACACTATGACAAACTGATCCAGATACTCCCTAAAGACCCTATTCGTAAGATCCATAAAAACAGTTGGAGCATTGGTCAGTCCGAATGGCATGACTAGGAATTGATAATGCCCATGTCAGTTCCTAAAGGCTATCTTGCTTACATCAGACTCCTTGATTCTGAGTTGATGATAGGCTGACCTGAGATCAAACTTAGAAAAGACCTTTGTTCCCTGTAGCTGGTCAAACAGATCATCAATTCGGGGTAGAGGGTACTTGTTTTTTATGGTCACCTTGTTGAGTCTTCGGTAATCTGTACACATCCACCATGTTCCATCATTCTTCTTAACAAACAAAACTGGTGCTCCCCAAGTTGACAAACTCGGTCTTATGTACCCTTTCCCTATCAGTTCCTCAAACTGTTCCTTAAGCTCAACTGGAGCCATTTTATAAGGTGGTATAGAGATGGGTATGGTTTTGGGAATCAAGTCGATGGCAAACTTGATTTCCCTCACCAGTGGCAAACTAGGTAAATCTTCTAGAAACACGTCTGAAAATTTCCTCACAATTGGAAGATCCTCTAACCTCCCTTCATTCACATCAATTTCCATAATATATGCTAAAAAGGCTTCACACTCCTTTCCCATCATTATGTCAGCCAACAAGGCCGAAATAATCCTTGATGATGATATTTTCCTATCCCCTCTAAAAATCACCTTTTCATTGTTTCCTAGGCCAAATTCCACCTTCTTAAGGCTACAATCTAACTTTACATGATACTTCTCCCTAGCATCCATTCCAAATATGACATCTAGCCCTTTTAGATTTAGAGGTAGTAAGTCCACAACCAGCTGAGCACCCTCAATGAAGAGCCCACAATCCCTAAAAACTTGACTTATAATTACATTCTTCCCTAGAGGAGTACTAACAATTAAAGGACTATGCAATGGCCTCAGATCAACATCATATAATGTCATGCTTGCATAAAAAAATGAATGCGTGGAGCCAGAATAAATCAAAACATATACTTAAAAATTAAATAATCGAGCCATACTCGTGACAACTTTAGGTGCGGCTGTAGCTTGCTCTCTAGTCATGGAAAATACTATAGCCTGTGTTTGACCCCTTGGCCTCCCTGGAGGAACAGTCTTCTTTGTAGCTCCAAAATGACCCACCTCTGTGATTGGTCTGGTTCCCACTGTTTCTGCTCTCCTTGGGGCTTGCAACTGGGACCCCTCTTGCCTTGTTAGTTGGGGATAGTCTCTGATAAAGTGTCCCTTCTCTCCACATCTGAAACATGCTCCAAGTAACTTGAAACAATCTCCCCTCTGGAGTTTCCCACAATACTCACATTGGGAGTTCATGTTCCTGCTCTTCTCCACCCTGCTATTACCTGTAAGTGATAAGTCGACTTGTACCATGTGTAAGTCGACTTACACATGTTCGGTACCGATAAGTCGACTTGTTCATTGGATAAGTCGACTTGTTCAAGGTCGGTACTATTTATTTGTGCCCTAAAGGCAATCCCCTTTAGCGCGTTTTATTCAAAGTCGTGTGCAGACTTTATGAATAAATAAAGAAAAAGCATTATTCATTAATTTGATATTCATAAACATTGTTTATGAATTGATTGGATCTTTAATCGAATTAATGAAGTCCATGATATATGACATAGCATGAAGGAAATTATGATGTGATCATACTACTGAGATTCCTATCATGTGCAATTATGTCAAGATATCTAAATTCTCCTAGTCATAGGATTAATGAGCTGGACATCATTAATCCGGATAGACTAACACATGTCATATTCCTTGATTGGATCAGCGGTGGATCTCGAAATTGTAAATATGAGACATTTAGAATTGACATGTGGATGCTTACTAGCGGTAGTAAGTACATTGGATGACTGCCATGAGATCATCACATGGATATCTTATCTAAGTGTCGGTGATAATCTCATCATAGCAATGGTGCAAGTATCCTTAGACTTGAGGTACTCAAGGATATCTTGAATCTTGATCACGTGCTTTGACTCCATTCCTTGTTGCCTTCAAAGGTAACTCATAGGGTGGTGCTTGGGTACAGCATGAGGTATTCAAGATAATTGAGTAGCCAATAAAGGATTCACCACTACGGATTAGCGGAAGAGATACCCGTAGCCTCTTATCGGGATCATTACTAAGGTGGCAAGCATGTATGTCATGAAGAGTGTCTTCATTGACATATCTGAGAATGAGTCCCAGGATGAGAAGCGATATCACTGGGCTAGACTCGGTCTAGTGAGAGTTGACACTTTGACCATACTCATAACCAAGTGGGGTATAGGATGGTGAAAGGACGAATTGCACGGTAATTATACATGGAAGGGTTCGTGATCTGGTTCGTGATGAATACATCAAACCGATTACTTTCCGGTCAATTGGGGGTCATGATGTGTTGCTAGATACCGCTCATGACTTGCTGAGATTAAGTGTTAATCTAAGTGGCCAACATAACCGGGAGCCTAAAGGGTCACACGCATAAGAGTGATTCAGAGAATCTGTAAAATAGTAATTGGACAGAGTTCCAATTATGGAGAGCATTAGGATTAAATGGATCCCAATGGGATTGGGATATGTCCCGATGAGATCGCGACATCGATATTGCTAAGAAAGGTTTCCGGAGCTGTTTTAGCACCGGGGCCCGGTAGGCCGGTAGGACCGACCCCAGTTTGACTGGACCTCTTAGTAATTATATATATGTTAATTAATTAAGTAAATAATTAATTAATATATATATATATATATGCTTGTCACGTGTATGGAGGAGAGGAAGCATGGAAGCTTCCTTTAAGATGCCTAGTCATCATCTTCATTTAATTACTAAATGACAAAACGAAATCTGAACAGATAGCATGCATCAACAGCAAATTCCATTAGGGTTTCTGATCTCGCTTAGGTTATAGCTTCATACGGGATACCAGACGCTCTGATACCACTGTAGGAAAATCCCGGAGGTACATCACATGTCTTGGCAGCGGAAAACAAAAATTTTGTTCCCAGGACTTTCCCGAATCCCAGGATCCCGGTATCCGTATGAAGACATCAACCTAAATAGCCAAAAGAGACTATCTCTAAAGGTGATCCACGCAGAGATCAGAAAATCTAACCGGATCAAACCCCTTTGACCCGGGAATAGCTAGAACAGATTAAAGCCTGCTAGAGCCTACCTCTGTCCTGGAGAGCTTCAGAAAACGTTGGACCCTTGTGCTTGGAGAAGAGAAACTATGACACTTGAGGAAGAAGAAGACTTGAGATCACCATTCCAACTTTCCTTAACACTTAAGGAAATATTCTTCTCTTCAAAACCTAAGCATCATCGACGAACTCATCTTCATTTCTTCATTTTTCTTTCTCAAAAGAGGTACATCACATGTACCGGCAGCGGAAAACAAAAATTTTTGTTCCAAGGACTTTCCCGAATCCCAGGATCCTGGTATCCGTATGAAGACATCAACCTAAACGAGATCAGAAACCCTAATGGAATTTGCTGTTGATGCATGCTATCTGTTCAGATTTCGAATTTATATTGTGATATGCTTTTCGAAATTTTTCTGCCCAGAATTGTTCATAACATGTTAGAGAATATGTCTATGAAATTTGAGAATTTATCGATTTGATTTGATATAGTTTTGCTAATTAATTCCCTAAGGTTACAGATGCTGTTTTGTGAAACGATTCTGGAACATGCATGAGTATAAAATCGAGAATAAATTCTAGAAAAATGGTTTTTCGGATTTTCCTTCACCTACATGTCTCTACGATGTTGGTGAATGTCTTTGAGCATGGAAATTGGATTTCAAGGTGATTGGATATTTATTCACGAATTTATTCTATGCTGTTGGGAATTGCTGTGCTGATGAACACAGATTTTGAATCGGTTTTGTTATTTAGGTTGACTGAGTTTTTGATGGCCTAAAATCCTGAAAATATTCATGTAGCATGTTCTGAACATGTACTAACCTATGCAATTTTCTCAGAATTTATTGAAATTGTTTCATTGATCATTTCGAGCAATGTACAGAACTGGACAGTTTTGTGAAAATTGTTGGGACTGTTTTGCTTGGCTTGATTAAGTGTGCTTTTTCAGTTCCAATGCCTTGAACCATTTTTAATATGATTAAAATTTTGTTATCTTGATTTAATATGATTTCCAAACTGAATTGCTTGAAGTTGCTTTTCCAAGAATTTTTGAATGCCGAATTGATCACATTAGCGTCTCGGTAGTATCTTGCATTATCTTGTTTGTTTTGACCGTCATATTTTTATGGCATGTGCTAAAGTAAATTTGATAATGTATGTGCTAGCTAGAGATGCTTAGGTTGATAATTAGGGTGTTCCTAAATTATTTGGAAATTAATGAGTTTTGACTCATTTCAAGCTTTTCATATGGTTTGACCATATAAGGCTTTCATGGTTCAATGAATTGTTCATTGATACATCAACTTATAGATATTACCCTACGTATAATGGTATTGTGAATTGGAATTGCATGGATTGAGGAATTAGCCGATTAGAGATTTTAGCAAAATTCCCTGGATAAGTCGACTTATATGTGACATAAGTCGACTTGTTCGCTTAATAAGTCGACTTGTTTTCTGGATAAGTCGACTTGTTTTCTGGATAAGTCGACTTGTTTTCAGAATAAGTCGACTTGTTCAAGATCTCAGTATAAGTCGACTTGTAATACCTTGTAAGTCGACTTGTTCATGGGCAGATGACATAAGTCGACTTGTGTCATACAAGTCGACTTGTGTGTGGGCAGAAGCATAAGTCGACTTGCATGTGATGAAAGTCGACTTGTGGCATGCATAGGTGGGATGATGGATGATTATAAGGATTGATTCAATGTGATTGATGAAACCTAAATCATTCCATATAGTCCTGGTGACTATTATCCTACGGCTTGGAGAAGAAGTAGATGAGACCCGAAATCCCTCCTCGGTATATGAAAACTAACGCCTTCCATTAATATGGTAAGAACCAGAGTTTTTATAGGGTTGGGTTGTTGAGCTAACCTCAAGCTCACTCTATACGAATATGTTCGAACCATGAAAATAAGATTTTCGGATTTATGGGTCAGTTTTCCTAGAAGCGTTGATTTGTTGAGCTAACCTCAAGGTCAACGTGGACAGAGGCGAAATTGGGTAGCATACATCAGATGTATGCGCATCAAAGAGTTGATACCCAATGTAAGTGCATACATCAACAAGTTGATAGCACTGATCGATAGTTGTGTCTAAGATGTAATTGGTATATCTGATACCTCCCGAGACATAAGGTGGCTTGTTGAGCTAACCTCAAGGTCATTCTTAATGTCGGTTATCGATGATACAATTGGTATGACCGATACTACCGATTGACCTAAGTTGTGGCTTGTTGGGTAAACCCAAGGTCACTCTTAGCAATGTCGGATATCGACCCACTAGGACATTATGTCACTTTGTTTCTCTGGATTAGTAAAGAGGGTTATGGATTCTAGGAAACTAGTGGGAGCCATATGCATGTCATGCAAGTCCTTATGATCATGCAGGCATTTCTATTCTATCATTCCTTCTCTCTATCGCGCTAGGTTGATTGAAGAAGTCTTTTGATGTGAATTTTCTCTCTATTCGGACTGAATTTTCTTGATTGGCTAAGGAATCGAGAATTGTTCTTAGATCGAGGGCTGGGATCGCCCTAGATGTTCCACTTCGAGTTACTTTCTTGTCGATGCTTCGATAAGGATCGAAAGCATATTGTAAGCATCTAAAGGGCGATGATATGGATACTTGCTTTATGCTTGCCTCGATGTCACTAGAGCTGCGGGGGAGCAGACGAGTTCATGGATGCTCACTCTATAGTATTTCATCTTAGGGAGCTGTTTGATGAGTAAGCTCGATGCGAAAGGTTCGAGACCTCAAGGCTTCTCTCACCATTAAAGATGGCTCGAGGATATCTGGCATGCAAGATGCCACGAAGATGAATGGCTATATTGAGAGATTGGCCGTCTTAGGATTTGTAATGGATTATGAGTTAAGTAGAGACTTAATTCTAGTTGGATTGTCGATGGTTATTCACGGTTAGTGATAAACTATCGGATAAACCAAATATCCACAACAATTCTGGTGATCAATCTGCTCAAGAGCAGAAACGAGCTATCAAGAAGGATAGCAAGCAAGTGCTAATGGTGGATGCTTCTTCTTCTAGTTCAAAGAAGAAAAGGCTAAGAAACCAAAGGAAGTGCCATCAAGGAAAAACCAAAGATACGCCCCAAAAGGATTTTGCTTTCATTGTGGCAAGTCTAGCCACCAGAGGCTAAAGCTGTAAAATCTATCGAGTCCTTGAAGCGAAGAAGGCATCGATGCCTCTACTTCTTCAAATATGTTTGTCATTGAGGTTAATACTATTCTGATCCAAACATATCGATTATTTGATACGGATGTGGCTCATACATATCAAATGATATGCAGGGCCTCGTGACGATGAAAGCTCATTCAAGGAGAACTAGACCTTCGTGTAGGTAATGTAGCAAGAGTTGCTACATTAGCCGTAGACACTTATGTCTTGTTACTCCCTACTGGGCTTATATTCAAATTGGATAATTGACTTTTTGTACCTGTTTTAAACAAAGAACATATTGTATGTTTTATGTTTAAATAGAGCTGGTTTCCATTGGACTTTTAGTAGCAATGGTTATTATATTAGTTGCAATGGAATGCTCTATAGTACTGGTACATTATGCAATTGAATTGACATATTAGATATGTCATATCCAGTTCTGAATGTCAATGACGTGAAAGACATAATCGAGATAATTTAAAATCAACTTACTTATGGCATTGTCGGCTTGGCCATAAATAAATGAGACACGCATTGCTAAGCTCCATAAGAGTGGATGTTTAGGGTCATTTGATTATGAATCATATGACACATGCGAATCTTGTTTATTATGCAAGATGACTAAGTTATCCTTTAAAGGAAAGGGTGAACGAATGAATGGAATATTAGACCTAATACATTCGGATGTATGTGGTCCGATGTCCATCCATGCCATAAGTGGTTGTTTTTACTTCATTACTTTTATCGGTGATTATTCACGATATAGGTATCTGTATCTGATGAGATACAAATCTGAAGCATTTGAATAGTTCAAATAATTCAGAAATAAAGTAGAAAACTAATTTGGTAAAAGTATGAATACATTACGATCTGATCGTGGTGGAAAATGCTTAGACCAATAGTTTTGATTATCTCGTAGATAATGGGATTTTATCTCGGTATACTCCACCTTACACGCATGACAGACAATGGTGTGGCTGAAAGGAGAAATCGAACCTTGTTAGACTTGGTGCGATTGATGATAGGTTTTACTGCATTTTGGGAATATGCGCTTGAGACAAATTGTTTACTTGCTAAACAGAGTTCTATTAAAGACGATTGTTGTTACTCCATATCGATGTGGACTAACTGAAAGCCCTATCTTTCTCATCCGAAAGTTTGGGGTTGTCACGCTTATGTGAAGCGGACACGGATTAGCTTAACGATGCAAAATCGACAAGTGTTTGTTCGTGGAATATCAATTCTACCTTGTTTAGGAACAAAAGTTGTTTGTTTCCAAGCATCTTTGTTTTCTTAAAGAAAGAGTTTCTTTTACAAGAGGACAGTGGGAGCAAAGTTGAACTTGGAGAAGTTCAAGATTCTCGAACAAACATAAATCAATCGCTCAATCAAAAGCGTAACTCATATAGATGAGGTAACAGTTCAACCTTCTACTACACACGAATTTCATAGGTCAAGTAGGATACGCACTGTTCCCGAGAGATATGAATTTCTTGTAAGTGAACAGAATGGCGTATTGCTCATATGAGATGATGTGCCTACTACCTATGAACAGGTTCTGAAAGGTTCAGAGTCTGGAACATGGCTTTGTGCCATGAAATCTGAAATGGATTCCATGTATGAAAACCAAGTATGGACTTTGGTTGTTACACCTGAAGGGATAAAACCCACAGGGTGCAAAGGAGTTTTCAGATTAGAAAACCAACATGGATGGTAATTTGATTACCTATAAAGCAATGCTTCTGGTTAAAGGATTTTTTCACAGACAAAGAGTTGACTATGACAAAACCTTCAGCCCCGTAGCAATGCTTAAATCCATTAGGATACTCCTAGCCATTGCCACTCATTATGATTATGAGATATGGCAAATGGATGTGAAGACAGCTTTCCTGAGAGGAAATCTTCCCAAGGATGTGTATGACACAACCTGAGGGCTTCACTTCCATCGATGGCGAAAAGGTATGCAAGCTTCAGAAATCCATGTTTGGATTGAAGCAAGCATCCAGGAGTTGGATTATCCGTTTTGATGAGTCAATCAAAGAGTTTGATTTCTCACAAAATCCGGATGATCATTGTGTGTATAAGAAGGTTAATGGGACTGCAATCGTATTCCTTGTGTTGTATGTAGATGACATACTGTTACTAGGAAACGATGTCTCTATCTTCGCAATCGATTAAAATTTGGTTGTCCAATCAATTTGCGATGAAAGACCTTGGTGAAGCAACTTATATCCTTGGGATATAGATTTATAGAGATAAATCAAAAGGTTGCTTGGTCTTTCACAATCATCGTACATAGATGAGATGCTAAAGAGGTTTAGCATGGAACAATGCTATGTACGAGGCCCGATGTATCGTATGCTCTAAGTGTTACGAGCAGATACCAATCGAATCCTGGTGAGGGTCATTGGGTGGCTTTCAAGAATATCCTCAAGTACTTGCGAAGCACTAAGGATGTTTTCTTGATCTATAGAGATGGAAATCTCCAAGTGAGCGGGCATTCAGATGCTAGTATTTAATCTGATAAGGATGATTCTGAATCACAATCAGGTTATATACATTCACACTGAATAGCGTGGCGGTTAATTGGAAAAGTTCCAAACAAGAGAGGACTGCTGATTCATCAACCGAGGCAGAGTACATTGACGCATGAGATACGCAAAGGAAGCGGTTTGGATCAAGAAGTTCATTACTTAACTTGATCTGGTCCCTAGCTGTGATGGGCCCATAGGATT
Organism: Erythroxylum novogranatense; assembly: GCA_029891385.1. Lineage (NCBI taxonomy): Eukaryota > Viridiplantae > Streptophyta > Magnoliopsida > Malpighiales > Erythroxylaceae > Erythroxylum > Erythroxylum novogranatense. The sequence continues at coordinate 51,575,098 of CM057233.1, read as the reverse complement.
GTATTGTGATACAATGAGGCTAGTGCGCAGGCAAAGGAACCAAGGTCTTATCGACGATCCGAACTCGTGATTACCGATTCGGGAGATCATTAGTCGAGATGATATCCCTGATAGAGAGAATTCCCACGAGCAAAGTGTTGTTGTTCCGTTGACAAAGCCATTATCACGGGAGAATTGTGATTCTCATGGACTCGCTTATGGTATTAGATACTAAGGCGATTGGCTTTAGGTCAGTGGGAGATTTGTAAGTGATAAGTCGACTTGTACCATGTGTAAGTCGACTTACACATGTTCGCACCGATAAGTCGACTTGTTCATTGGATAAGTCGACTTGTTCAAATCGATCTTGTTTATTTGTGCCCTAAAGGCAATCCCTTTAGCGTTTTATTCAAAGTCGTGTGCAGACTTTATGAATAAATAAAGAAAAGGCATTATTCATTAATTTGATATTCATAAACAATGTTTATGAATTGATTGGATCTTTAATCGAATTAATGAAGTCCATGATATATGACATAGCATGAAGGAAATTATGATGTGATCATACTACTGAGATTCCTATCATGTGCAATTATGTCAGTATCTAAATTCTCCCTAGTCATAGGATTAATGAGACTGGACATCATTAATCCGGATAGACTAGCACATGTCATATTCCTTGATTGGATCAAGCAGTGGATCTCAGAAATTGTAAATATTAGATATTTAGAATTGACATGTGGATGCTTACTAGCGGTAGTAAGTACATTGGATGACCTGCCATGAGATCATCACATGGATATCTTATCTAAGTGTCGGTGATAATCTCATCATAGCAATGGTGCAAGTATCCTTAGACTTGAGGTACTCGAGGATATCTTGAATCTTGATCACGTGCTTTGACTCCATTCCTTGTTGCCTTCCGAGGTAACTCATAGGGTGGTGCTTGGGTAGTGCAGCATGAGGTATTGAAGATAATTGAGTAGCCAATAAAGGATTCACCACTACGGATTAGCGTAAGAGATACCCATGGCCTCTTGTCAAGATCATTACTAAAGGTGGCAGCATGTATGTCATGAAGAGTGTCTTCATTGACATATCTGAGAATGAGTCCCGTGGCGAGGCTGATATCACTGGGCTAGACTCGATCTAGTGAGAGTTGACACTTTGACCATACTCATAACCAAGTGGGGTATAGGATGGTGAAAAGGCTTAATTGCACGGTAATTGTACATGGAAGGGTTCGTGATCGGTTCGTGATGAATACATCAAACCGATTACTTTCCGGTCAATTGGGGTCATGATGTGTTGCTAGATACCGCTCATGACTTGCTTAGATTAAGTGTTAATCTAAGTGGCCAACATAACCGGAGCCTAAAGGGTCACACGATAAGAGTGATTCGAGAATCAGTAAAATAGTCTGAGTTCCAATTATGGAGAGCATTAGGATTAAATGGATCCCAATGGATTGGGATATGTCCGATGAGATCGTGACATCGATATTGCTAAGAAAGGTTTAGGAGTTGTTCAAAGATCGGGGCTCCGACTTGATAGAGACCAAGGCCCAGCTTGATGGACCTCTTAGTAATTATATATATGTTAATTAATTAAGTAAATAATTAATATATATATATATATATATGCTTGTCACGTGTATGGAGGAGAGGAAGCATGGAAGCTTCCATAATGTTGCTTAGTCATCACTTTAATGATGACCAAAAAGACAAAAACCAAAAAGCTACAGGAATCATCTTCTTCTTTGGTTTTTTGAGAAAGAAAAATGAAGAAATGAAGATGAGTTCGTCGATGATGCTTAGGTTTTGAAGAGAAGAATATTTCCTTAAGTGTTAAGGAAAGTTGGAATGGTGATCTCAAGTCTTCTTCTTCCTCAAGTGTCATAGTTTCTCTTCTCCAAGCACAAGGGTCCAACGTTTTCTGAAGCTCTCCAGGACAGAGGTAGGCTCTAGCAGGCTTTAATCTGTTCTAGCTATTCCCGGTCAAAGGGTTTGATCCGGTTAGATTTTTCGATCTCTGCGTGGATCACCTTTAGAGATAGTCTCTTTTGGCTATTTAGGTTGATGTCTTCATACGGATACCGGGATCCTAGGATTCGGAAAGTCCTGGGAACAAAAATGTTTGTTTTCCGCTGTCGGTACATATGATGTACCTCCCGGGATTTTCCTACATTACCTCCCGCAGTAGAGGCTTGCACTGAAGCTGGCCTTGGCTGCTTGTGCCTAGTAGGGGCACTACTCCCCACCTCACTCTGTGTGCGGAAACTCTTCCTACCCCTCTCAAGCATTTGAGTACTCGCCCCTTTCTTGGAAAACTATTCCCTGTTCTTCCTCTTCCTGCTTACTTCACTTCTGATATTCTCCAGCTTCTCAGCCTGGAGTGTGGCATCTACCAGTTGTTGGTCGTCACAGAAGTTGTGGATTAGAATTTTCTCCTTAATCCCAAGATGAAGACCTCCCTCAAACTTGCAGCACTTATCCTCCTCATTAACAATAATGTTGATAGCATACCGGGACAGCTGGGTAAACTTTAGTTCATATTCACTCACACTCCTATCCCTCTGCGTGAGATTCAGAAACTCTCTAGCCTTCTCCTGGATATAGACTCTCGAGAAGTATTTCCTCCTGAAGACTTCCAAAAAGTCTCTCCATGACAACACTCGAGGCATATCCTGACTGTGGGGTATTGATTCCTACTAATGAAGTGCATCTCCCTGTAGAAAGCTCACTACATAATCTAACTTCTCCTCATCTGAGCACTTCATATGAATCAAAACCCTCTCAGTCCTCTTCAACTAGGCTTCAGCCTCTTCGGGATTTGTAGTCCCATTGAATTCTACAGCTCCATACTTGCGGAGCTTATCATACTAGCCACTCCTCTCCCCTGGAGCCTGCATCGGAACTTGTGACCCTTGGCCCATGACATATGTGAAGGCCTAGGTAAAGGCCTGAAAGAACTGCGAGTCCATAGATGACATAGAAGGAGGAGGCGGTGGCACTTCATACTGGACATTAGGTGCCTCAGAATCAGGAGTAGGGTGTGTCCCAGCATCTTGTGGGACATGGGATTCATCTGTACTCCCTTGGCGAGAGCCAGATCAAGTTAGAGCTCCTCGATTTCTCCTTTGAGGCGACATTTATCACTCCTTAAATATAAGAATAGTGAAAACCTTTAGTTTATGTAAAACAATTTCAAATCATATAAAACAACTTAAAAACCATGCACTTTGTTTACTTAAAAAAAATAATGCATGTTCATTTCATGTCTTAGACTACTCACCAAAAGCCTAGGATACTCCTAAACCTAGTAGCTTTGATACCATAAGTGTAGGACACCCCGCCCTTGAGGGTCACGAGCTTGACGGCCTAAAGGACATCTGGACATGTGTCCCGCAAGGGTGGCGTGCCCCCATCAGGAAGACTTACTTTTACTATTTCCGAACAAACGTTGACCTTAATCATTTTATGTAACATCCCGACCCTGATGGGAAGGGTATATGGGTCAACTGGTACAGGCTAGTTTGTTACATTGCATAGTCCGATATGAACCTGCATTTGGCCTCTAATTATAGAGGATTGAGTCATTTGGCACATGCACATGTAGGTACATGCATTTATGGCTTTTTCCCTACATTTGATTTTGTAAATGATTTGAATTGTGAATTTGTGAGATAATTAGATTGGATTATGATATATTAGGAATTATGGAATAATTGGGTGTGAATAGTGGAATTGGAACTGTACTAGAGTGATCGCAAAGTGACAGTGAACTTTAGGAAAAGTTTCTGGAATAACTAGGAGAAAATGTCCGGACCGAAAATTCTCCGAGTGGCGGACCGATGGACTGAATAGGATCGAAATAATTGTCTAATGGCGATGGAAAAATTGGAAATATTATTTTAGAAATTTATGTGTCGAGCCATTGAAATTCGAAAGCAAATTGGACTGGAAATGATCTTGTTAGAGGAAGAGGGAAAACCCTTTATAATGCCTAAATCCTCTTCTGAAACCTAAAAACCCATTTCATATACCTAGGGCACGTTTTCTTCTTCCCCTTCCTCAGTGATTTTCGATCTTCACCTTCAAGATTTGCTTGTTCCATCTTTGTGGTTGAAGATCAAGCCAAAGCCTTGTGAGAGTGACGATTTTTGAGAGTTGGAAGCTCACCGTTGATGTTAGAGAGAAGAGGAAAGGGATGGAGGATTTTCGGTAGCTTGGAGATTTAAGGCTTGATTGGTAAGTATTCTTAGTTTTAATGTTGTTTAGTATTGTGTTAAATGCATTCATGGGGTTAAATATGCAAGATTGGGTAGTTTAGAGTGATTAATACTGGTTTTTGAGAGTGAAAAATGGTGGAAAAATCGATCGGAGAAGACGATGTGGGCCGCACATCGCGACGTCTGAAAAAGGCCTCACCGCGGCAAGAAAATGCATGCTCGCCGCGGCGAGCGAATGAATTCACGCCGCGACGAACCTTTTTCCTCTACGTCGCGGCGAGTCCAGTGAAGGTGTTCGCCATGAATAATGGCTCCCACTGCTGATGAAGCGATCTTTTCACGCTTGTGACGAGAGATGATAGGCTGCGGCGAGGGACAAATTTCTAAAAGTTGTGTTTTAATTTATGGGGCATAACTAATTGTGTAGAACTCCAATTGGGGTGATGGTCGATTCGTTATAAATTAGAGAAAGGGGTCTATAATTGAGGAAAGGAATGAAAGTTCGAATTTAAATTAGTAGGATTGCAATTAGTGAAAGTCAGTTAAGAATATGATTGAAGTGCAACCTAAGGATTGTTCGTGATAATTGGGGTTATAGAAACTGAGCATAATGGGTGAATTTGATCTAGAAAATAGTGATATTAATTTTGAGGTAATACTCTAGCGAGTGTGACGTGATAAATTGACTGAATATGAGAATTGAAATTGGGAAGTTCCGTATTATGTTATTATATTGGAAATGAGCCGATATTGAGCAATTGAGTGAAAGTTAGATACTGAGTAAAAGAAAATAGAAAATGGGAAATGGTACCGGGAAAATCATGAATAGGCATAGTGTCTCTTTTATTCAAGGCATGTGCATCATCAATTATGTTTGACTGTGCATTTTGGTAATGAATGGAATTAATTGATTGTTATAGAGCCGATGGATCGATAATCCACGGACAGTGCTGGAGCTTCCAAGCAACAGCTAGGAAGTTCAGGTGAGTAACTTAGATGGTTCCTCAGCCTTTATGTGTTTAATATCTTGCAATAATGCCATGTGGAGATAATGGAGGGATCTATGTGTTTGTTTTGATTGATTTCGGATCATGGGTGTCCAAAGTATTTGAATGTGATATTGAAGTGCAAATTGTATATACTGTATGTGAATGCTACTATGAAATGATTGTGAATGTTATTTGATACATGTGCATTGCATATATATGTATATGACTGAATGTGGGACGAGAAAAAGGTGAAATGCCTTATAATTGTGATAAACAAATTCCATAATCGGTTAATAAATAATGGTTGTGACTAGAGCTGCTACCGAGAGGGATTAGTGCATACCCAGAGGGCTCTCCTATCCCTAATGTGAGCGGGCAGTAGTGCATACCCTGAGGGCTCTCCTACTTGCCTAAAATGTGATTACTGTTACTGAACCGAGCTTTGAGCTCGAGGGGAGTCAGTGCATACCCAGAGGGCTCTCCTACTCCCTAAGTGTATCTGAATTTTGTTACTGTTAAGTGCTCAGTCACAACTCAGAAAAGAATGGATAATAATGGGGAAAGTTCATGAGTGAAACTTTTATGTGTGAATATGAAAAAAAGGTGTAATGTTGTATATTCGTCTGATAAGTGTTATGTGGTGATATTGAATGTGTATAATTGACAATGCATGAGATAATTTGGTTTGTGATTGTTGGATCCCACCCCCCACACCTGGGCTAATATTTCCCACCCAGCGTGTGTTTGCGGGTTATACCACGGCGGGTGTTTGCGGGTTATACCGCGGCATCCAACTTAATCAGTACTGTCCTCTTTGGTCAAGGGTGAGGCCACGACTCGAACCCTTGACCTCAAGGTTTTATAGCTTCCACATGCTCGCCTCTTACCATTTGGCTAAATATTTCCCACCCAGCGTGTGTTTGCGGGTTATACCACGGCGAGTGTTTGCGGGTTATACCGCGGCATCCAACTTAATCAGTACTGTCCTCTTTGGTCAAGGGTGAGGCCACGACTCGAACCCTTGACCTCAAGGGTTTATACTAAAAGGCGCCTTTTAATGTTGGACCCCACCCCCCACACCTGGGCTAATATTTCCTACCCAGCGTGTGTTTGCGGGTTATACCACGGTAGGTGTTTGCGGGTTATACATGAGCATCCAACAATCGATCTTGTCCTCTTTGGTCAAGGGTGAGGCCACGACTCGAACCCTTGACCTCAAGGTTTTATAGCTTCCACATGCTCGCCTCCAGTAATATGATCTTACTTGGGCATATTAGTATGAATAAGGAATTGATACGAGTTTGTAAAGATAAAAGTGAATTTGTGAGAGTGTGCTAGGTGGTCATTTGATTTTGATGAAAGAAAAATGATGGTCTTTAGGAATTCGAAATTGATGTGCATGACTATTTGACGAATTCAAATGATTGGTTTGATTTGAGTGTTAAGAATATGTTTGATTTTCGGAATGTGTTGCGGAACTTAAGATTAGAACTTCTTGAGAAATTGTGATGAATTGATATAGATGAAAAAATGATGACATAATGATGATTAAACCATATTAGGATTCTTTAAGAAATGGACCATTGACTTGTGTCCATATATAAAGAAATAATGAGTTATAGATATAGTGTTTTGATATGATATGAGTGGTATATGGTTTAAGGAAGTGAAAATTGTGAAGAGATTGAGAATATGTATGATGAGTAAATTTGATGAAAAAGAAATTGATTATGAGTTGTGAAAAGAAATTAGTAAGAAAGTGCTTGATGATCATTGTTTAGAAAGAAATGTATTGCAAGAATGAGTGACTTGAAAGTTAAGTACATATGAATTTCGAGGACGAAATTCTTTTAAGAGGGGGAGAAATGTTGGACCCCGAACCTTGAGTGACAATTTGAGTTAGTAATAGGAATGGTCAAGTGGATGAGTTGATTGAAATGAAGGATTTAGAAAGTTTGACTTTTTGGAGAGAGAATGTTTGACTTTGAGAGTTGACTTTTGTTTGAGGCAAAATTTGATAAAATGGTCTTCTGGAAACTTGTAGGTTATGTTAAGAGATTTTTGTGGACATAAAGTTTGTAATTTTTCGATATCGGGAGTGAAAGTTATGATCAGTCAAAGTTTATGTTTGATAGGGTTTGACTTTTATATTGGTTGGAACTTTGACTGAGAAATTAACCTAGTTAGAGGTTAATTGAGCTTTGATGTTGTTCATGAAAATTGAAGGATTTGTTTTGATCTTTATTTCGATATAAAGTATGAAATTTTTCGATCTCGGAAAATTAAGTTATGATTTTTACAAGTTTGTATAGAGGATAGTATCTTTGACCGGAAAATGGACTCCCGTAGGAGTTGAATTGAGTTTTATGTTCTTCTTGGAAGATTTAGAGCTTTCTTTAAGCTTTCTATAGAGACTAAGTTTGTCAAAATCGGAGTTCGGGATTAAAAGTTATGAATTTTGGAAGTTTAGAGGAAAAAAAAAAAAGGAAGAAAATGATTTATCCCCGTCGCTAGGGCGACGCGTATCGCCATAGCAATGGCGGCGTCCAACCGCCGTCGCATCTGGCGACGCGTATCGCCATAGCGATGGCGAATGTCCAGCCGCCGTCGCTACGGCGACGCGCATCGCCATAGCGATGGCGAGCATTCGGCTCGCGTCGCTAGGGCGACGCGGTCGCCGGGGAGACCGCGTCTTCGCCTCGCCCAAACGCGGGCGTTTCTGCTTGGAACGACGCCGTTTTTGTTTCTTCAATACGACACCGTTTTGACTCCTTTCTTAGTTTCCTTTCACAAATTCGACCTTTGTTCACTATTTTGCTTATATCTTTTCCGTCCGACATCCGATTGAGTTGATTCTTTTTGCGTTGGATTCCTAAGACAATGAATTTCATTTTATAAGAAATTTGTGAACTTTTGAGATTAAATTAATAGTGATTAATTTAATCAAAGTGAGTCGGGAAATTTTCCGAGCATGATTCAGTGTTTTGTGAAATTCGGGATCTGTAGAGATCCGATTGAAGTGATTCTTGAGGCGAAATAAAGATAAGACAAAGGGCTACAAATCATATGAAGACATGAAATGTAAATTTTGCCCCTAAGACTTTTAATTTTTGAATTTAAGTTCGGATTAGGGTTTAATTTTTGGATTGGGAACACCTGTGAGTAATTTGAGTATAACTTTTGATCTGGGAATCGAAATGAGGCGATTCTTGTTTTGAATTAAATTAGAGACATAAGGCTACAATTGTTATGAAGACATCAAGTTTTAGTTCTGGGATTAAGAATGAGAAATTTTGGACGGAAATAATCGTACATAGGAAATGTGTTAGAATATGGATATTTCCGCACTGTTTCGCGCATAACTTTTGATGTGGTACTCCGAATTGAGCGCGATCAGTGGCGTTGGATTCGTATGAGTGAGAGGAACATTTCTAGAGAAGGAAGTTTTGACAAATTCCTTCAAATCGATAGTGCGAATCAAACCGCAAGTAAGTGTAATTTTAAGTTTTGAATGGAGGGCAAAATGGTCATTTGACCATCAATTAATGAAACTCATTAATGATTGTCGTTTTGAGCTATTAAAAACGATGAATGGTCTGGAAAATTACAGAAGAAGAGAAAGAAGAAGAAATAAAAGAGAGTGGAAGTTTCAGTATGGAGAAAAGATGAGAGAAAGTTATTTTGATTTTTCTACTTGTTTTCTTAAGGATTTTGGGATGGTTCCAAGAGAGAAAAGGTAGAGGAGCATAAGAGCTTCCTAAGGAACCAAAAAATTCAATTTGGAAGAGAAAGAGGTAAGAGAAATTTTTCTACTTTGAGATTTTGATTAATTTTAGGTTTAGAATTATGGCATATAAGATGGGTTTATGATTTATGAAGTTAATTTTGAAATATATGCTTTAGGCTGGGTTTAATTTTGGATGGAAAATTGATTAAGGTTTAGGCTAAATTTTATGATGAAGAATTTTGAGATATTTTGGTATAGAGTTATAGATAGTGATAAGAATTGATGATATATGAAATCAATTTTTGAAGAATTTGCATTTTATGGAATTGAATTTGGATAAATTGGTTTAGGCCAATTTTAGGATTTGGGGATTTTTGAAATTGAGGATTTAAATAGTTTGGAATTAATGTGAATTGATGAATTGTGAGTTTAATTTTGAAGAAATTATGTTTTATGAGATTGAATTTGGGTGTATTGGTTTAGGCCAATTTTAAAAATTGGGGATTTTCAAAATTGGAGATTGAAATAGCTTGGAAATATGATAATTATGAATTTCCGATAGTTAATTTTGGGAATTATGCAAATTTATGATGTGAATTTGGGTTATTATGGTTTAGGTCGATTTAATTGAAAGAAGGAAAGAAGCAAGGATCAAATTGGAGCTAGGATCAAGTGTTTGGCGTCATTTCGAGGTGGGTAGCATATTTATATTTTGATTTGTGAGCAATATGCAATTTTGAAAATTAAAGAAAGCAATTTTCAAAAATTAAAGAAAGCAAAATTTTGGATTTTGATACATTATTGTTTTAGTAAGTGTTTGAAAAGAAAGGTTGGTTAATGTTTGAAATTGTGATTTCAAAGGATTTCGAAAAATTATTACAAAGTGAATTATGTTTAAAAGAAAATAGAAATTTCGAAAGTTCATTTTGTTATGTATGCATTGCTAAATTATGTAAAGTGCTGAAATTATTGATTGATTGATTGAGTGATTTAATTGTATGTATTATGTGAATATATGAAAAATCAAAATTTGGAAAGTGCCTTGAGCAATTTGAATTTCCGTTTTGATATGTGTTATGTGGGTTTGGTAGGTCCTTTGGTGAGTCGTATTTGTCTCTATGTGTATAGCCTTCTCCAGGCTGCCTGCTAGTGGCACGGAGTCTCGATTTTGGACTCCTTCACGGCTACCTAATGGACCGCAATGCGGAAAGTGTAATACGTTCTATTCACGATCGCCTGCAGGACCATTATGCGGGATATGCAATCGCTCTGTTGGACCTAGCCAGACCATTCTGATGTGTTATATGTTTTGATTTGTTTATGTGTTCTGCATTCATATTTATGAAAAATTCAAGAAGTATTCAAGAAGTTTTGAAAAATGAGAAAAAGTGAGATTATTATGAAAAGTTTGAAAAATATGAAAAAAATGGGTTTGAGGAAATTGTTTGAAAAATTATAAAGTTTGAAAAATTAGCCCCTTTGGCAAAAAGATTATGAAAAATGATTTCGGCTTATTTATCGATTTATAAATGTGTTATCCACGAGCTTCCGAGCTCACCCCCCCTTTCATCCTCATCTCCAGGTTTCGAGCAGGAGATCGGATGAAAGAATGTGAAGACGTTAGTTTCGACTTTTGAATACGTTAGCTTTTGAGTAATTTGGATCTTGTGTATGAATATGTTTATGACTTTAGATAAGTTTGAAAAAATGTATTTGTGTATAAAGTTGAGTTTTGTGAATGATTGTAAAATCTGTATATGAAATTATGGATAATCTGGGGATATATATGTATGACTGATTTGGGAATTTGATTGAGTTATGAGATTGGTATGTTGATTTGAGAATTATGGAAGTGTTAGGTTTAAATGTGCGTTTCATTGGTGTTTGGATTAGGACGGGAGTGTCCGATGATTTTGAGCTGTGTTTGGGATTATAGAAGTGTTTTTGAACCCTTGCAGGTTTGGGTTAGGATAAAGGCAGCCGTTATACTGCCGAAATTTTGATAAAATTTGGGATAATTCGAGATTTGTATATGTTGTATTTGATTTGCATGAGATCAATAAGATGAGGAAAATGGAGATAAAAAAAAGAAAAAAAAAATTTATACCGGATTTGAAATGTCATAAGGTTTCCAACGCGATTATGTTCGTTCGATCATTTTTCTCTGGTTTTGGTTCTCGGATGTAGGATCCGCTTTGTTCAGTGTTTGTCTCCGCTTTCGCTTTGTATTTTTCGATAATTTCGTTTCGCTTTGCAATCTGTTCGTTTGATTCGATTAGTATTTGCTTCCGCTTGCATTTGCTTCCGCTTCGCTACTTTCGGATTTGTGCGCTTCCGCATTTTGTTTTCGATTCGACATTTCCGTTTTCCGTTCTGTTTGCGATGGGCTTTGTTTTCTGATTCGAAATTTCGATCCGAAATTTCCGCTTTCCTTCGTTTCCGTTTGCTTCGGTTTCCGTTCTGCTTATGTAGTTGGTTCCCAGATCGGGTCCCAACAGTGATAATATGAGATAAATTGAATTGTGAATGCATGACTTGGGTCAACCCTCGATGATGGTTTCTCACTGAGTTCGCAAACTCACCCAACATTGCAATTATTTTTCAGAATTTGGCGAGTACCCCGTTGGACAAACGGGAGTATGATTACAGCAAGCAAGTCAGAGTTCAGGTCGGGATCAGTCTCATGTCTGCATTTGAGTCTTTCTGATTTATGAATTGTACTGTTATTTCAGAGGACCCCAATTGGTTATTGTGATATTGTATTGTGATTTCTGAAATAGTGTTATGATTGAAAATATTTTCGTATCACGGGCCCAAATTGTTTACTGATTTACGCGCACTCGACTGTTTCCAAAAAAAAATGTTTTATTGAGTTTTCTGAACTGATTTGACAACTCTAGCATGCCACCCTCGTGGGGTCACGGGCTCGGATATCACCATCGATATCGGGTTTGGGTCTTGCGGGAGTGGGATGCTACATTTGTGGTATCAGAGCCCAGAAGTACAATCTTACATGGGCATTTTGAAAAAACTGTGTCAAGTACATGCATTTAGGACATGTCACGGCAGACAGTGACAACTTATCCCCAGTCTATCATATGAGTCATGTGCATGAGTATGTCTCAGTTGTTTAAGCGGTTAGAAATAGTGAGGAAAAAGGACGATATGTTAGAATGTGATAAAAAGGAAGTTGTGAATATTGTGAAATAAGACAAAGTGTATGGTTCGATTTGACAAATGAGGATTTGGTGTGTTGGTATTGGTGCATCTATATTATGAAAGGCAACATCAGTGTTATACTGGAGGATATCTTGGAATGGAGAATAGATATGAATGTATAGTTGTGGATTGATAGCGATATGATAAGAATGGTAAGATAGAAAGTGTATAAATAAAGTGAGTGGAAATAAAATGTTCTATGATCTATAGAGACTATAATTGGGTTTGATTACTGTGATGAGAGTTATGCATAGAGGTTTGTGACTTAAAGTCAGAATGTGTTAAGTGGGATATCGAGAATGATTGTACAATTATGATATTGATTTGAGAGTGAAAATTTATGGGTATGATACAATAATGAAAAGATTGAAATGTAAGAGAATGATAATGGAAGATGAAATAGATGTCAAGGTTAAATTGATTTGCCTATATGAACGCACATCTGATAATGGGGGTACCATGGCTAGCGAGTTAGTGGATAACCGCCAGTCATAGTTCTTATAGTGTAAAGTTCGATATGCGTTAGAATAAGAAATAAAAGTGCTTATAGTGATCTATTAGAATGAAATGAGATTGTAAACAGGATATGAATGGAGGCATAGATTGGATAGTGTAAGTGATTAATTGGTGAGCTATTTTATATCTGTCTCTCGATATCGATGAAACGATCTTGATGGTATGTATCTCAATGAACAGTATTAAGGGGATGTTCTGATTATACAAGTTATAGCATAATTGATTTCCATGTGATATTATGAATAGTTAAGCTCAATTTTCTAAGTTATTGAGAATGATTGATAAGAAATGAGACGACTGTTAATGATTAGGAATATCATGAGAGGTATTGATGAAAGTAGTAAGAATTCTTCTTTCAACGAAGAGTTCCCCTGAATTGGGTTGAGTTGATTAAACGATTCAATTGAAAAATTTTAGCAAAGAAAGAACATATTGGAGATGAATTTGAAATGAACGAAAAGTCATTAGTGGGAGTCCTAATCCTAGTGAAGATTTAAGAATAAGAGATAGAATATGTTACTTAAGGGATATGTATTATGCTAAGGTAAAGAATCTGACTGTGTAATAGGATTATTGAACAGTAAGGAGACATTAGTTGCGCAATAGAGGAGAATATCGGTTCATGAATATTTTGTGTAAAAAAAATGTTTTGAAAGTACAAAAATTGATACGATGAATGTGTTATCAACCTAGTTATAGTGATGGCAATAACTTGAGATATGTGGAGAAACTTGTGTAAAAGAACGTATGTCAGAATATGTTATGTGAAAGGGAATTATATGAATTAATCATGGGTATAAGGAGTCTATTATGCTACTGAAGAGTAAAATGTCTCAATTGTGTTTAGAGTGGATAATGACTATAAGCATAGATGATCAAGTGAATGCATTCGAAAAAAATGAAGTATACAGTTCCAAAAAAACGTACTTCTCTATCAAAAAAGCGTATTCGAAAAAAGATTTGGAAACGAAAAAGGATATTGGTCAGCGTTGAAAGCTTTTTCGTTAGCGAAATCTCTTTCTACTATTAATTCAAAAAGTTTTTGGGAGCGATAAATAAAAAATCAAACGTTGAAATAATTTAACTCCCTTTGAGATGTGAAAAAACTCTAGTTTTTTATTATTTCAAATTTTAGTTATTGTTTTAGATGTTTTATATTTTATATTATAATATTATAAATATATTAAATAAAAATATAAATAAAATATTTTTAAATAGAAATCAAATTGAATAGAATAATATTTAATATAATAAAATTTATTAACTAATGGCATAGTTGAGGAAATTGTTTATCATGCAAGTTTCATAAGAATGAATCTTAGTTGACCAAATAATAGTGGATGAATTAGTATTCGAACATGGCACATTGGGAGACTTAATGTCGATAGAGGTAATGATAAAATGCAGAATTGTAAGGGACTTATATGTATACGAGATTTGGAGTTAATTAGAACTAACTGAATGTTGGATACGTCCAAAAATTGTCAAAGATTTTCTGGATTTAGCTTTGACAAAATGTTTGAAGAAAAATGTGTGAATAGTATGACTGATGATTGTAATAGAAACATTTGGAGATTTTGCGATAATTACCGAAGTGTCCAAGCAAAGGTTATGATGCAGTCCGTAGAGACAGTGTAAAGTGGTTTTATGTACCTAGAGATAAGTATAGCCTCACGGGCTACATCCTGAGTGATGATTGAAATATATTGTACTGGATATTGTTTGGAAAAAATTTGGAGACTTTATTCGTACAGAAATGTGTTTAGATATATTCATAAATACGCAAAGCAATAATGATTAAGATATTAGTGAATTTGAAAGTATGGAAAAGGATTATGCGATTGAGGTATTTTGGGAATTTGAAAAGAATTATGTGTTTGAGTATTTCAGAATTTAGCTAGTAATGCAATGTAATGTATTGAATCAAAAAAAAATTGCGAAGGCAGAAAATCACAAATTAGGCGATGAGGTTTTTAAACCTAGTGTGATACTGAGGGCAAACTGTTGAGCTATTATTGGCAATTGGAATTCCAAATCAGATGTGTGTGTGTGTAAAAAGGATTGGCAAAACAGGGTTGAGGATTTTGAAAATGAGGACCGTATTGAGAAATTGTAAATGAATTCGATTTTTGAGAAAATGATAATTAGGACTGGATTAAGAAATATGGGTGATAACCACTAAAGAAACTGTTAGAGAAATCGTAAGGAACGATTAAAGTTTTATGTTCGAGTAAGAGTACATGGAAAAAGTAAGTAATGGGTTGGAATGTAAAATCGAATGATTATAGGTGTGGGTAACCAACAGATTTGACTGTTGGAGATAAATGTGAAATTGATATTTTGGAGTTCATAGGGACATGAGATTGATGTACAGTTCAATTTGATTGAGTGCATATCAATTGTATAAAGGTGACACCATTTGAATTGTGTATAAGGGACTTTACAGCGAAAAGAGTCGTTCACCCCTATATTAAAGTGAACAGGGTCTAAAAATAATCGAAGGCTATGATTAATGTGAGATAAGGTAGACAAGTGAAATGAATCTGAAATAAGGATAGAGAAATTAAAGTTAATGTCAATGAGTCGAAATGACTATTATATCGAGGGTATTAGAATCTTATGAAATTGGTGTTTGAACCCTATAGAGATGTAGTCTGCTAAACGATAAATGAAATGTTTCGAAGTGTATCACCTCGGCCAAGATACACTTAGATGAGATAAAGGTGAAATTGGGGGAAAATTAAATTCGTTATACGTGGCCTCTCTGTGACTGTGATATGAATAGAACTAAGGATTGAAAATTTCAGTTTCAAAGCATAAAAGATGATTCGGATTCGTAAAATGTTTCATGAACAGAATTAGGAAATATGGCTATGATTTGATATATATGTTATTGATGCCGAAAGTGAAAATTTCGAGAAAGCCTGAAAATGTCAATGAGAGATTGATTGTAATGATTCAGTATACTGATAGAAATTGATTATATAGTGAGATAAGTGGGAGATAGTATATCGAGATCGAACGATTTCCCCTGCCTTCCTGATCAATCGTATATGAAATTTCGAGGACGAAATTTTTGTAAGGAGGGGAGAATTGTAACATCCCGACCCTGATGGGAAGGGTATATGGGTCAACTAGTACAGGCTAGTTTGTTGCATTGCATAGTCTGATATGAACCTGCATTTGGCCTCTAATTATAGAGGATTGAGTCATTTGGCACATGCACATGTAGGTACATGCATTCATGGCTTTTTCCCGGCATTTGATTTTCTAAACAATTTGAATTGTGAATTTGTGAGATAATTAGATTGGATTATGATATATTAGGAATTATGGAATAATTGGGTGTGAATAATGGAATTGGAACTGTACTAGAGTGATCGCAAAGTGACAGTGAACTTTAGGAAAAGTTTCTGGAATAACTAAGAGAAAATGTCCGGACCGAAAATTCTCCGAGTGGCGAACCTATGGACTGAATAGGATCGAAATAATTGTCTAATGGCGATGGAAAAATTGGAAATATGATTTTAGAAATTTATGTGCCGAGCCATTGAAATTCGAAGGCAAATTGGACTGAAAATGATCTTGTTAGAGGAAGAGGGAAACCCCTTTATAATGCCTAAATCCTCTTCTGAAACCTAAAAACCCATTTCATATACCTAGGGCACGTTTTCTTCTTCCCCTTCCTCAGTGATTTTCGATCTTCACCTCCAAGATTTGCTTGTTCCATCTTTGTGGTTGAAGATCAAGCCAAAGCCTTGTGAGAGTGACGATTTTTGAGAGTTGGAAGCTCACCGTTGATGTTAGAGAGAAGAGGAAAGGGATGGAGGATTTTCGGTAGCTTGGAGATTTAAGGCTTGATTGGTAAGTATTCTTGGTTTTAATGTTGTTTAGTATTGTGTTAAATGCATTCATGGGGTTAAATATGCAAGATTGGGTAGTTTAGCGTGATTAATCTGGTTTTCGAGAGTGAAAATGGTGGAAAAATCGATCGGAGAAGACGATATGGGCCGGACGTCGCGACGTCTGAAAAAGGCCTCACCGCAGCGAGAAAATGTGTGCTCGCCGCGGCGAGCAAGGCGGGATGCCGCGGCGAGCGAATGAATTCACGCTGCGGCGAATCTTTTTCCTCTATGTCGCGGCGAGTCCAGTGAAGGTGTTCGCCACAGCGAGCAACCCTTTTCACGTCGCGGCGAGAGATGATAGGCCGTGGCGAGGGACGAATTTCTGAAAGTTGTGTTTTAATTTATGGGGCATAATTAATTGTGTAGGATGTTCGATTCGTTATAAATTTGAGAAAGGGGTCTACAATTGAGGAAAGGAATGAAAGTTCGAATTTAAATTAGTAGGATTGCAATTAGTGAAAGTCAGTTAAGAATATGATTGAAGTGCAACCTAAGGATTGTTCATGATAATTGGGGTTATATAAACTGAGCATAATGGGTGAATTTGATCTAGAGAATAGTGATATTAATTTTGAGATAATACTCTAGCGAGTGTGACGTGATAAATTGACTGAATATGAGAATTGAAATTGGGAAGTTCCGTATTATGTTATTATATTGGAAATGAGCTGATATTGAGCAATTGAGTGAAAGTTAGATACTGAGTAAAAGAAAATAGAAAATGGGAAATGGTACCGAGAAAATCATGAATAGGCATAGTGTCTCTTTTATTCAAGGCATATGCATCATCAATTATGTTTGACTATGCATTTTGGTAATGAATGGAATTAATTGATTGTTATAGAGCCGATGGATCGATAATCCACGGACAGTGCTGGAGCTTCCAGGCAACAGCTAGGAAGTTCAGGTGAGTAACCTAGACGATTCCTCAGCCTTTATGTGTTTAATATCTTGCAATAATGCCATGTGGAGATAATGGAGGGATCTATGTGTTTGTTTTGATTGATTTCGGACCATGGGTGTCCGAAGTATTTGAATGTGATATTGAAGTGCAAATTGTATATACTGTATGTGATTGCTACTATGAAATGATTGTGAATGTGATTTGATACATGTGCATTGTATATATATGTATATGACTGAATGTGGGCCGAGAAAAAGGTGAAACGCCTTATAATTGTGATAAACGAATTCCATAATCGGTTAATAAATAATGGTTGTGACTGGAGCTGCTACCGAGAGGGATTAGTGCATACCCAGAGGGCTCTCCTATCCCTAATGTGAGCGGGCAGTAGTGCATATCTTAAGGGCTCTCCTACTTGCCTAAAATGTGATTACTATTACTGAACCGAGCCTTGAGCTCGAGGGGAGTCAGTGTATACCCAGAGGGCTCTCCTACTCCCTAAGTGTATCTGAATTTTGTTACTATTAAGCACTCAGTCACAACTTAGAAAAGAATGGATAATAACGGGGAAAGTTCATGAGTGAAACTTTTATGTATGAATATGAGAAAAAGGTGTAATGCTGTATATTTTTCTGATAAGTGTTATGTGGTGATATTGAATGTGTATAATTGACAATGCATGAGATAATTTGGTTTGTGATAATATGAGATGAATTGAATTGTGAATGCATGAGTTGGGTGAACCATCAATGATGGTTTCTCACTGAGTTCGCAAACTCACCCAACATTGCAATTATTTTTTAGGATTTGGCGAGTAGCCCGTTAGACAAACGGGAGTATGATTACAGCAAGCAAGTCAGAGTTCAGGTCGGAATCAGTCTCATGTCTGCATTTGAGTCTTTCTGATTTATGAATTGTACTGTTATTTCAGAGGACCCCAATTGGTTATTGTGATTTCTGAAATAGTGTTATGATTGAAAATATTTTCGTATCACGGGCCTAAATTGTTTACTTATTTACGCGCACTCGACTGTTTAAAAAAATGTTTTATTGAGTTTTCTGAACTGATTTGACTGCTCTAGCATACCACCCTCGTGAGATCACGGGCTCGGATATCACCATCGATATTGGGTTCGGGTCTTGCGGGAGTGGGATGCTACATTTTACACAACTTTGAGACAAATAGCATAACTGACATTAGGATTATCGGGTTAAGATCCTCTTAGGACGATTCCAAAAAAGGCTTGGAGACCTACAACTTTGAGGAAGACCCTAAGGTGGGATTCTATCCTCTGTAAAGGGTCGAAAATGGAATAGAAGATAGGGGAGGCGAATGATAGAAGAAGCAAAAGACAAAAGAAGCAAAATGCAGACGAAGCAAAACACAAAAGAAGATGACATCATCAGAGAAGAAACATAGAAGGAGATGAAGCCATCACAGAAGAAGCAAAAAGGCAGAAGAAGTAAAAAAACAGAAGGAGAGAAAAGGCAGAAGAAGCAAAACACAGAGGAAGTAAAAAGGCAGAAGAAGCAAAAGATAAAAGAAACGAAAGATAGAAGGAGAGAAAAGGAAGAAAGAGCAAAACATAGAAGAAGACGCGTTAGTAAAACACAAAAGAAGATGCGTTCGTAAAACACAGAAGAAGACACGTCAACCAAACATAGAAGAAGAAGCCTCATCAAAACACAAAAAAAGCAAAACCCAAAAGGCGCAAAACTTAGAAGGAACAAAACACAGAAGGAAAAAAACTCAGAAGAAGTGAAACTCAGAAGGAACAAAACAGAGAAGCAGCAAAACACTGAAGGAACAAAACACAGAAGGAGTTCACGAATAGTAATACAGAAGAAGTTCATGAATAATAACACAGAAGGAGTTCATGAATAGTAATAAAGAAGAAGTTCATGAACAGTAACACAGAAGGAGCGAATGCTGGACCTTGGATTTTTCTAAATTTCTTATAAATTGCTTGAATGGTTATTTATGTTGTTTGTTGGTTTAATTTTTTTATTTTAGTATTGGGCCATTAATTAGAAATTTGAGGGAAGGGTTAGAAATTTAAATTAGAATGAAGGGTTAGGATAAAGTTAGATTAAGTAGTAGTAAGCTTGTTAAATGAAAGAGTAGAGTCATAAAAGACAAAATAAGGGCAAACTTGGAAAGCTCAAGTGAAAGGGGGGGGCAATATTGGAAGAAAAGGAGTAACAAAAGGGCAAAAATTAGAAGAGGAGAGGAAGATATCGTGAGCAGCCAAAGGAGAGGGAAAAAAACGTGAAAGAGAGGATAAAGGAGAGCAAAATCGTGGAGAAGGAAGGGAAAGGAAAGAAAATCAAGGAAAGAAGAAGAAATCAAGGCTTTCAAGGTAAGTTCTTCATCTTCTTCATGCTTTGGTAAAGAAATAGGTTGGGGTTTTGTGAATGTTGGGCCCCAAATTATTTTTCTTGATGTTATTAAGTATGAATTATGTTAGTTGTATGATTTATGACATAGTTTGATTTTATTGAAAGTATTAATGGAAAATTAGGATTTATTTGAGTACAGTATGGTGTAAGTGGAAATGAAAGAGTAAAAATGTATGAGGGCAAAATGGGCAAGTCACTTAAGGGTAAGAGGTTTTAGGCTTAACTAAGAAGGGAATTCTAGTCCTTGTGTTTCTTTTAAGCTTAAAGAGTTAGAAATAGAAGAAAGGAAAATAAGAAGAAGAGAGGAGGAGAAGAGATAGTCGTGGGAAGAGAAGAAGAAGAAGAGAAATTAGGGTTTTGCATTCTTGAGGATTCTGGGAGGAATTAAAGCATCATCAAGTAAGTTGTACTAATTTCTTCTTGTTTGGGTTGAATGAAACCCTAGAATAGCTTACCATGAGTAGGAATCGGTTGTTTCAAAGTTTATGGAAAAATGGTTAGATCTTTTAGGGTTGATGATCATGTTGTTGTTATGAATGATTTTGAGGTTAGAAATGAAGTATTAGAGGTGTTTTAATGTTTAGATGTGTTTATAATTGAAAGATGGGAGGATTATGGTTGAGAAGAGTGGAAAAATTAAGTTTCGGGAGGTTTACGCTGCGTCGCATGCGTCATGCCTCTTGGATGAGCTCTTGTGGCATTGCCTGCCCGCGCCCATGTATGAGCGCCAATTTTCATGATGACATGTTTGGTATTTTGGGCATAAATTTTGATGTAGATGTCCAAATGAGGTGATTCTTTTTGTGTTGTAAACTACAGACATAGGGATACAAGTTTTGTCAAGAAATGAAGTTCTGATTCAGTCTCTAAGGATATCCAATTTTGGATGGAAGTTGAGTATAGAATTTATGTTTCATAATAAGTTATAGTTTGAACTGCTAAAGTATGACTTTCCGATTTCTACACCAAATTGATTGGAATTTGGTTGTTTGGTTAAGGAAATCAAGTGAGGCAAGAGGAGCAAGAGGAAGAAGAGGAAAGGCATTCCTAAGCAAGTTTTAAGCAAGAATTCCAATGTGGGTTCATGTTTATAATAGAGTAAATAAGTTACTCATTGTTTTGTTCAAATCAAGAAAGATTTAATGCTTTAAATTGCATCATCAATGATTGCATTACATGCTATTGTGAAATGATTATATCTTGCTATATGATTTGCATTCATGATTATTAACAAGGTTTTCAAAAAGGGGTGTTCTCCTTTCAAGAACACATGTACATGAAGTCATGTTTTACGAAATATATGACAAGCAAGTTTACAAGCAAGTGCTAGTTTGGTAAACAAGTTTACAAGAACATAAATCATGCATATTTATGAGGGTTTGAGCTATGTCCCTCACGAATAGTGAAGTGCACATTGACTCATGAAAAGGCTTCTCCCGCCTGCCCGCATGTGGCACAGGGTTTCTCACATGGATTCCCTCACGAAACTACGTCTACACATAATCATTCCGATGGGAATGTGTAGTACGTCATGAATCAGGGACTAACCCAAACCATCATGTTATGTTATGTGTTTTATGATCTGTTGTTATGTTTCATGCATCATGAATTGTTCAAGAATCAATCATTTCAAGATAATGACTCTAATATGCTCAACTATTATGATTTCAAAGAACATCACGGAAATGAGTTATTTTTGAACAGTTTTTCTTATTTCTATATTATGAATATGTTCCCACGAGCTTTATAGCTCACCCCCTCTATTCTCCCCCATTTCAGGTGACGAGCAAGAGACCGAGTGAGTCACGAGTTATGGCAGCACTCCATTCATTTTGTTAGGCTTACTTATTTTCAATGTTATATTTTTGGAAGTCAAGGCATTAGTTACATTTCAAGTATTATTGGTTCAAGGGTATTTTTTATTTTTGGCTCTTGAACTCAAAGTTATATTTTGGTTTGAAATGTTCTTAAAGCTTTGTAAAACTCATCTTTTGGATAATGATTTATGGATTTGTTTGTTTAAATCAAATGAAAGCAGGTTTCAAGTTTGTTTCCAGTGGGCCCATTTAGCTTTCAAGAGTCTTTTTCCTTAATCATTTCATTAACATGTTTCACCCCACGCATACAGCACCACGCTCTAAAGTCCGATATTGGGCTCCGGCAACGGGGTCCAACAGTGAATAAGAAGTTGTAGAGAGAGAAAGGGGTTTGTGTTGGGAATGGTTGGAGGAAGAAGAAGATGGAGAGATCTATTGGGTTTTTGGGTTTCTAAGTTAGGTTTTGAGTTTTCTAACCTAGATGGACTATGGGTAGGTTAAACTTGAGCTTGATTAAGGTTAATTTCGTTTTGTTGTGATTATGAAAATTTGTGAAATTTCCATTTAAATTGGATTAAATGAGAATGTTGGTTGTGTTAGGGAATCAAGGACAACCTACCCAAAAGCAAGAGGAAGAACACTATTGAATTTGGATTTCAAGAGTTATAAGGTGGATAATTTATTTATAGTTATTGTCCAATGAGTAAATTGCATTGTTGTGTATTGTGTGCTAAATGGCTTGCTTTAAAATGTTGTGTTGTGAAGTTGCTTCAAAATGTATGACATTTCATAAGAATTGAATTGTGAGCATGATTATGCTATGCCTTGCATTATGGCATTTTGATTAAATGAAAAGAAGAAAAGTATGAGAATGTGAAATTTTGAATGATTGATTTGAGCATAAAAATTGATTGTGTTTGCGCGAGAGAGGAACCGTTTCGTAGTCACATGCACGTTGACGTAAAGCCTTCTCCCGGCTGCTTGCTTGTGACCCATGACATCTAAAAAAAGGACTTGTTTCGTTCACGGCGTAAACTTCGGTTTCTTCGTTTTATTCCACAGAGCCCTCGAGTCAATTGGGTGTGCATTTACATTTTAATGTGCCAATTTATGTTGACATTTGAGTGTTATGCTTTGAAGTGAATTACATCCAATATGTCACATGTGATGATGTTTTGAATTGTGGAATGTGAATTGAATTGTAAATGCTGAACTTTCATTACGATGTGTATGCCTATATGAATGTTATATATATATGGTTGATTGTGTGCTCATCGTCAATGGCTATAAACATCTTAGCCACTGAGCTGTGTAGCTCAATCCAATATTTTCCCACTCCTTAGGTGCAAATCGAGAAGATCGTTGAATCCTTGCAAGGCAATTGGACAATTTCGAGAGAGTTTGCTTTTGTACTAAGTTAGTAGTTAAACTTTTGGATAACTTTAGTAGCATATTGGGCATCAAATGTATTTTGTAACTTGTGTTGAAACTTTGATGAAATGTTGATATGTAATTAAAGCTATGTATGAAAGCTTTGTATGAACTTCATTTTGATTTGAAAATGAATTGAGAACTTGATAAGTTTCCTTGTGTATGTGGATTTTTATTTTGTAGTGTACAATTCATATTTCAAGTTTTCATAGGGGTGAAAATTGTGTATTGCATTCAGGGGGACAACTGGGTTGATTTAGGTGATTTTAGGCAAAGAGGTCTTCTTAAAAGTTTTAGTTTATCCTCTTAGCTTTCCATCAGTATAAAGTTTGTAAATTTTGGGTATCGGAGTTGAGAGATATGAGTATTGTAAGTGATGATGCTATATGGGAGGTATGAACATGACAGCTATGGTGAATGTTGAGAGTTTGTGTATTTTATGAGTTATTTGACTTGAGGTTTGAGAGTTTAATGCATTTAATTTGGTAATTGAATGTTTGAGGAGCGTTATGATGCTTGAAGGGTTCAATTTGGGGTGATTATAAGTGTATATGGTGTTAGAATGGATGTTGGAAGCATTGGAGAGGCTTTGGAAGGAGTTTTGGGTCACCAATGTCCGTTTAATGGACCTCCTTGGGTGAAAAAGGACCCTCAATCCAATGTATGTCTGTTTAACGGACATGGATGTCCATTTAACGGACGTTCTTGGATGAAAAATGGTTTTTCAGTCAGTGCATGTCCGTTTAACGGACATGTATGTTCGTTTAACAGACATTCTCTGGTCAGCTACAGTAAATCACGATTTAAACTATTTTAAAGGCCGAATCTCGCTTCGAGGTCTTCATGGAAGTCGTAGATATCGATGTTTTCTTTCCAACCGTCAATCCAATATTTTTTAAAAAAGGTATGGCAATCGCGCCAAGACATGTTCAGTTTGGGTAAGGACATAAACATACTGGATTCTTTTGGTCATAACTTCTTTGTCCAACTTCCAAATTGATTGATTCTTGAAGCATTGGATTCCCAACACGTTTGGATACCTGTCCACAAAAATTGGTAGCTTGTGGTTTTGAATTCAAAAATATTGATTCGAGGTAGTGAGGGTTTGTTGAAATAACCCCACAAGGAAACCCGTTTACGCTTTTTGACTCTGAATCGGATAGTTAGGCTCTAGGAACAGGGTCCAACACCTTGGTTGGGCTTCAGAAATGGGGCTTAACATCTTGTGGTATCAGACCTTAGGCTTTAAGGAGACCTAGGCTTAGAATATGTCGTGCTATGCATTATTGTGTTATGAGACAAATTGCTTGCATTTTGAATTGATTATTTGCATTAAGTGACATTTATATCATGCATACATATAGGAAATAGGATTAAGATTAACTGTGAGCTAATCGTTAGTGTCTCAATTGAAGGAGTGAAATGCCAACTCACAGAAGGACACGAGGAGTTATGCAAGGATCAGTTTCACCTGACCCTCCACCCAGAGAGGAGGGCACTGATGAGTCTAGAGCCTAAGGGGATGTTGAGGCTTCTGTAGGGAAAAGTAGTGAGCCCATTCGATCATAAACTCAGGAGTCGCCTGTTCCGCAGGAGCAAGCGCCTACCTTAGATCCGAGGTTGTTCCAAGCCTTCACTCAGGCATTTGTCCAAGCTACGGGATAGATGCCGCAATCTTCTGCTCCGACCCCAGTTAAGAAGGGGAAGCAATTCGACAAGTTAAGGAAGTACGGGGCAGTGGATTTCTATGGAACCATTAATCCCGAGAAAACTAAGACGTGGCTGAGAAAGAAAGAAAGGATACTGGATCAGATGGATTGCAAAGATGAAGAGAAGGTTGAATATGTTGCAAGTCTATTACAAGGGGATGCTCTACATTGGTAGGAGAGTGTCCTGGGAAATCATTTGAAGCCGCCAGTGTTGACGTGGGGGGACTTCCTCACTGCTTATAAGAAGAAGTATCTGTCTGAGGTGTATATTCAATAGAAGCATAGGGAATTTATGAATCTCAACCAGAGGTAGATGACAGTTAGTGAGTATGAGGTTCACACAGTTATCTTGGTATGTAGTAGAGTTGATGCTGAGTGAAGCAGTTAGGTGTCGTCGGTTTGAGTCAGGATTGCACCTAGCCATTAGGGAAAAAATGGTGGTGCAGAACTTTTGTGATTTTCAACAACTAGTGGAAGCAGCACTGAGGGTGGAAAATATCAAAAATATAAAGATTGTTGTCAACAAAAAGAGGAAAGGCAGAGAACAATCTAAAAGGGGAGGCGGTGCTCCTATCTTAGAGAGGAGTGCTAGGATTTTCCCTGCACAGTCTAAGGAGAAAAGTAATGGAGTGAGCAGGCCTCGACAGATGAGAACTGTCTCACATCAAGCCTCAATGGCTAGAGGCAGTAGGAGGGGGGATGGGGATAGCCACCGATTCGCAAATGTGAGCACTGCGGAAGGTTCCACAAAGGGGAATGTTATCGACTGACTAGAGCATGCTTCAATTATGGGGAGAAAGGACACATGGCAAGAGAGTGGTCAGATGAAAACTTCGAGGGGGGTCAAGACAGTGGGACACAGGACATTGACGGAAGTGGGTAGTAGAAGTTTTGATGCGGCCAGGAAAGTGAACCCTCCAGGGAGACCGAGGAGACAAACTCCAACTAGAGTTTTTGCTATGACGAGAGAGGATGCACAGAGAGCTCCAGAAGTCGTAACTGGTATGATTAAATTATTTGGTGAAGATGTTATTATTTTGATTGATTCAGGTTCCACTCATTCATTTGTGTCATTAAGTAGAACTGTGCATGGTAGAGAATTAAGCCCATTAGATACTCCTTTGCTGGTGAGTACCCCAATCGGCCAATGTATTATTATTAGTCAAGTCTATAGAGATTGTGAGATATTTATTGGACAGGACCAATTAGTGGTGGATCTAATGCCTTTGAGGATGGGAGGATTAGATGTATTTTTGGGTATGGGCACCTTGGAAAAATACAATGCCAACTTGGATTACATGTAAGTGGTAAGTCGACTTACACATGTTCGGTACCGATAAGTCGACTTGTTCATTGGATAAGTCGACTTGTTCAAGGTCGGTACTGTTTATTTGTGCCCTAAAGGCAATCCCCTTTAGCGCATTTTATTCAAAGTCGTGTGCAGACTTTATGAATAAATAAAGAAAAGGCATTATTCATTAATTTGATATTCATAAACATTGTTTATGAATTGATTTGATCTTTAATCAAATTAATGAAGTCCATGATATATGACATAGCATGAAGGAAATTATGATGTGATCATACTACTGAGGTTCCTATCATGTGCAATTATGTCAGTATCTAAATTCTCCCTAGTCATAGGATTAATGAGACTGGACATCATTAATCCGGATAGACTAGCACATGTCATATTCCTTGATTGGATCAAGCAGTGGATCTCATAAACTGTAAATATGAGATATTTAGAATTGACATGTGGATGCTTACTAGCGGTAGTAAGTTCATTGGATGACCTGCCATGAGATCATCACATGGATATCTTATCTAAGTGTCAGTGATAATCTCATCATAGCAATGGTGCAAGTATCCTTAGACTTGAGGTACTCAAGGATATCTTGATCCTGCTTTGACTCCATTCCTTGTTGCCTTCGGAGGTAACTCATAGGGTGGTGCTTGGGTGCAGCTTGAGGTATTAGAAGATAATTGAGTAGCCAATAAAGGATTCACCACTTACGGATTAGCGTAAGAGATACCCATAGCCTCTTATCGGGATCATTACTAAAAGGTGGCAAGCATGTATGTCATGAAGAGTGTCTTCATTGACATATAAAGTAATGAGTCCCGGGGCGAGAACTGATATCACTGGGCTAGACTCGATCTAGTGAGAGTTGACACTTTGACCATACTCATAACCAAGTGGGGTATAGGATGGTGAAAGAACGAATTGCACGGTAATTGTCTATGGAAGGGTTCGTGATCTGGTTCGTGATGAATACATCAAACCGATTACTTTCCGATCAATTGGGGTTCATAATGTCTTGCTAGATACCGCTCATGACTTGCTCAGATTAATTGTTAATCTAAGTAGCCAACATAACCGGGAGCCTAAAGGGTCACACGCATAAGAGTGACTCAAAGAATCTGTAAAATAGTTATTGGACAGAGTTCCAATTATGGAGAGCATTAGGATTAAATGGATCCCAATGGGATTGGGATATGTCTCGATGAGATCGCGACATCAATATTGCTAAGAAAGGTTTCCGGAGCTGTTACAGCACCGGGGGCCCGGTAGGCCGGTAGGACCAACCCCAGTTGGACTGGACCTTAGCAATTATGTTTTAATTAATTAATTAAGTAATTAATTAAGTAATTAATATATTAATTTAGCCATGTGTGTCGTTGGTAGAAGAGAAAAGGATTAGATCCTTTGACTTTTCAAAAGTCATTAATTTATTCCGTTAAATGTTAATGGTTTAGTTGCCCTCCACTTGTCCATTTCTTATGGTTAAGCTTTATGATTAAGCATAGACCATATATATATGTGTTTCATGTTTCTTCCTATTCCTAAAGGCCATCATCGAATTCTTTCTTCTCCAAGCATAAGGATTTCCAACGTTTGATCCAAGCTCTCCAAGGAAAGAGGTAGGGTCTAGCAGCCTTTAATCTGTTCTAGCTATTCCCGGGTCAAAGGGTTTGATCCGGTTAGATTTTCTGATCTCTGCGTGGATACCTTTAGAGATAGTCTCTTTTGGCTATTTAGGTTGATGTCTTCATACCGATACTTGGATCCTGGGTTTCGGGAAAGTCCCGGGAACAAAAATTTTTGTTTTCCGCTGCCGGTACATGTGATGTACCTCCCGGGATTTTCCTACAGTGGTATAAGAGCGTCTGGTATCGTGTATGCAGCTATAACCTAAGCGAGATCAGAATCCCTAATGGAATTTTCTGTTGATGCATGCTATCTGTTCAGATTTCGAATTTGTATTGTGATATTTTTTTCGAAATTTTTCTGCTCAGGATTGTTCATAGCATGTTATAGAATATATCTATGAATTTTCAGAATTTATTGATTTGATTTGATATAGTTTTGCTAATTAATTCCCTAAGGTTACAGATGCTGTTTTGTGAAACGATTCTGGAATAGGCATGAGTATAAAATCGATAATAAATTCTAGAAAAATGGTTTTTCGGATTTTCCTTCACCTACATGTCTCTAAGATGTTGTTGAATGTCTGTGAGCATGGAAATTTGATTTCAAGGTGATTGGATATTTATTCACGAATTTATTCTATGCTGTTGGGAATTGCTGTGCTGATGAACACAGATTTTGAATCGGCTTTGTTATTTAGGTTGACTAAGTTTTTGATGGCCTAAAATCCTGAAACAATTCATTTAGCATGTTCTGAACATGTAGTAACCTATATAATGTTCTCATGATTTATTGAAATTGTTTCATTGATCATTTCAAGCAATGTACAGAACTGGACAGTTTTGGTGAAAATTGTTGGGACTGTTTTGCTTGGCTTGATTGAGTGTGCTTTTTCAGTTCCAATGCCTTGCACCATTTTTAATGTGATTAAAAATGTGTTATCTTGATGTAGTATGATTGCCAAACTGAATTTCTTGAAGCTGTTTATCCTAGAATTTTCGGATGCCTAATTGATCTCATTAGCGTCTCGTTAGTATATTGCATTATCTTGTTTGTTTTGACCGTCATATTTTTTATGGCATGTGCTGAAGTAAATTTGATAATGTATGTGCTAGCTAGAGATGCTTAGGATGATGATTTGGGTGTTCCTAAATTATTTGGAAATTAATGAGTTTGACTCATTTCAAGTTTTCATATAGTTTGACTATTTAAGGCATTCATGACTCAATGAAGTGTTCATTGAGGCATCAATTCTGAATATTACCCTAGGTATGATAGTGTTGAGAATTGGAATTGTATTGATTGAGGAATTAGCTGATTAGAGATTTTAGCAAATTTCCCTAGATAAGTCGACTTGTATATGGAATAAGTCGACTTGTTCAAGGTTTTTGGATAAGTCGACTTGTGTATAGAATAAGTCGACTTGTTCAAGATTTAGTATAAGTGGACTTGTAGCACCTTGTAAGTCGACTTGTATATGGGCAGGTGAAACAAGTCGACTTGTGTCATACAAGTCGACTTTGTGTGAAAGAAGCATAAAGGCGACTTGCATTTGATGAAAGTCGACTTGTGGCATCTCGAGTTGGATGATGGATGATTATAAGGATTGATTCAATTGGATTGATGAAACCTAAATCATTCCATATAGTCTGGCGACTATGATCCTTCACTTGAGTCTAGAGTTTGAAATCCTCCTCGAATATGAAAACTAACGCCTTCCATTAATATGGTAAGAACCGAGTTCTTATAGGTCGGGTTGTTGGGCAAACCCAAGCTCACTCTATCTGGATATGTTCGAACCATGAAAATAAGATTTTCGGATTAATGGGTCGGTTTTCACTGGAAGCGTTGGTTTGTTAAGCAAACTCAAGGTCAACGTGGACAGAGGCGAAATTGGGTAGCAAACATCGGATGTATGCGCATCAAAGAGTTGATAACCCAATGAAGTGCACACATCAACAAGTTGATAAGACCGATCGATAGTTGTGTCTAAGATGTAATTGGTATATCGATACCTCCGAGACATAAGGTGGCTTGTTGGGCAAACCCAAGGTCATTCTCAATGTCGGTTATCGATGATGCAATTGGTATGTCCGATACCTACCGATTGACCTAAGTTGTGGCTTGTTGGGCAAAGCCAAGGTCACTCTTAGCAATGTCGGATATCGACCCACTAGGACTTTATGTCACTTTGTTTCTCTGGATTCGTAAAGAGGGTTATGGATTTTAGGAAACTAGTGGGAGCCATATGCATGTCATGCAAGTCCTTATGATCATGCAGGCATTTCTATTCTATCATTCCTTCTCTCTATCGCGTTTAGGTTGATTGAAGAAGTTTTTCAGTGTGAATTTATGCTCTCCTTTCTGGACTGATTTTCTTGATTGGCTGAGGACTCTGAGAATTGTTCTCGGATCCGAGGAAGCAGGATCGCCCTAGATGTTCCACTTGAGTTGCACTCTTGTCGATGCTTGATGGGGATCGAAAGCATATTGTAAGCATCTAAAGGCGATGATATGGATACTTGCTTTATGCTTGCCTCGATGTCACAGAGCTGCAGGAGCAAAGACGAGTCCATGGATGCTCACACTATAGTATTTCATCTTAGGGAGCGGTTTGATGAGTAAGCTTCGATGCGAAAGATTCGAGACCTCAAAGCTTCTCTTCACCACAAAGATGGCTCGAGGGACATCTATCGTCGTGATGCCACGAAGATGAATGGCTATAAAAGAGATTGGCTGTCTTAGGATTTATAATGGATTATGAGTTGAGTATTGACTTAATTCGGTTGGATTGTCGGCGGTTATTCACGCTCAGTGTTAAACTATCAGATGAACCAAATATCCACAACAATTCTTGAGCTGATCAATCTGCTCAAGACAGCTGAGCAGGCTATCAAGAAGGATAGCAAGCAAGTGCTAGTGGTGGATGCTTCTTCTTCTGGTTCAAAGAAGAAAAAGGCCAAGAAACCAAATGGAAGTGCCATCAAGGAAAAACCAAAGAAACTGCCCCAAAAGGATTTTACTTTCATTGTGGCAAGTCTAGCCACTAGAGGCGAAACTGTAAAATCTATCTGGAGTCCTTGAAGCAGTAAAAGGCATCAAATGCCTCTACTTCTTCAAATATGTTTGTCATTGAGGTTAATACTATTCCTGATCCAAACATATCGGTATTTGATACCGGATGTGGCTCATACATATGAAATGATATGTAGGGCCTCAGGGACAGTAGAAAGCTCATAAAAGGAGAACTAGACCTTTGTGTAGGTAATGGAGCAAGAGTTGCTACATTAGCCGTAGACACTTATGTCTTGTTACTCCCTAGTGAGCTTATATTCAAATTGGATGATTGTCATTTTGTACCCGTTTTAAACAAAGAACATATTGTATGTTTTATGTTTAATTAGAGCTGGTTTCCATTGGACTTTTAGTAGCAATGGTTGTTATATTAGTTGCAATGGAATGCTCTATGGTACTCGTACATTATGCAATTGAATTGACATATGAGACATGTCATATCCAATTATGAATGTCAATGACGCGAAAGACATAATCGAGATAATTTAAAATCAACTTACTTATGGCATTGTCGGCTTGGCCATATAAATGAGACACGCATCGCTAAGCTCCATAAGAGTGGATGTTTAGGGTCATTTGATTATGAATCATATGACACATGCGAATCTTGTTTATTAGGCAAGATGACTAAGTTATCCTTTAAAGGAAAGGGTGAGCAGTGAATGGAATATTAGACCTAATACATTCGGATGTATGTAAATCGATGTCCATCCATGCCAGAAGTGGTTGTTTTTACTTAATTACCTTTATCGATGATTATTCTCGATATGGGTACTTGTATCTGATGAGATACAAATCTGAAGCATTTGAATAGTTCAAATAATTCAGAAATGAAGTAGAAAACTAACTTGGTAAAAGTATGAATACATTACGATCTGATCGTGGTGGAAAATGCTTAGACCAATAGTTTTTTTATTATCTCAGAGATAATGGGATTTTATCTCAATATACTCCACCTTACACGCCGCAGCACAATGGTGTGGCTGAAAGGAGAAATCGAACCTTGTTAGACGTAGTGCGATTGATGATAGGTTTTACGATTTTGGGAATATCGCTCAAGACAAGCTGCTTACTTGCTAAACAGAGTTCCATTAAAAGATATTGTGGTTACTCCATATGGAGATATGGACTAAGCGAAAGCCCTATCTTTCTCATCTGAAAGTTTGGGATTGTCCTACTTACGTGAAGCGGACACAGTCAGATACATTTGATGTAAAAGCTGACAAGTGTTTGTTCGTGGAATATCAATTCTACCTTGCTTAGGAACAAAAGTTGTTTGTTTCCAAGCATGCTGTTTTCTTAAAGAAAGAGTTTCTTTTACAAGAGGACAGTGGGAGCAAAGTTGAACTTGGAGAAGTTCAAGATGCTCGAACAAACATAGATCAACTGCCTGAATCTGAAACTGTCACTCATATAGATGAGGTAACAGTTCAACCTTCTATTACACAAGAATTTCGTAGGTCATGTTAGATATGCTCTGTTCCTGAGAGATATGGATTTCTCGTGAGGAACAGAATGGCGTATTGCTCATACGAAATGATGCGCCTACTACCTATGAACAGGTTCTGAAAAGTTCAGAGTATGAAAAATGGCTTTGTGTCATGAAATCTGAATGGATTCCATGTATGAAAACCAAGTTTGGACTTTGGTTGTTGCACCCGAAGGAATAAAGCCCATAGGGTGCACATGGGTTTTCAAGAAGAAAATCGACATGGATGGTAATGTGATTACTTATAAAGCAAGGCTTGTGGCCAAAGGATTTCGTCAGAGACAAGGAGTTGACTATGACGAGACCTTCAGCCCCGTAACAATGCTTAAATCTATTCGGATACTCCTAGCCATTGCCGCTCATTATGATTATGAGATATGGCAAATGGATGTGAAGACAGCTTTCCTGAATGGAAATCTTCCCGAGGATGTGTATATGACACAACCAAAGGACTTCACCTCCTATAATGGCGAAATGGTATGCAAGCTTCAGAATTCCATGTATGGATTGAAGCAAGCATCCAGGAGTTGGAATATCCGTTTTGATGAGGTACTCAAAGAGTTTGGTTTCTCACAAAATTCGGATGTACATTGTGTGTATAAGAAGGTTCATGGAACTGCAATCGTATTCCTTGTGTTATAAGTAGATGACATATTAATACTAGGAAAACGATGTCTCTATGCTACAATCAGTTAAGATTTGGTTGTCCAAACCCTTTTGCGATGAAAGACCTTGGTAAAGTAACTTATATCCTTGGGATAAAGATTTATAGAGATAGATCAAAGAAGTTGCTTGGTCTTTCACAATCAACGTACATAGGTAAGATGCTAAAGAGGTTTAGCATGGAACAATGCTATGTACGAGACCCGATGTATCGTATGCTCTAAGTGTTACGAGCAGATACCAATCGGATCCTGGTGAGGGTCACTGGATGGCTGTCAAGAATATCCTCAAGTACTTGCGAAGCACTAAGGATGTTTTCTTGATCTATGGAGATGAAAATCTCCAAGTGAGCGGGCATACAAATGCCAGTTTTAATCTGATAAGGATGATTTTGAATCACGATCAGGTTATATACATTCACACTAAATAGCGTGGCGGTCAGTTGGAAAAGTTCCAAACAAGAGAGGACTGCTGATTCATCAACCGAGGCAGAGTACATTGCCTCATGAGATGCGCAAAGGAAGCGGTTTGGATCAAGAAGTTCATTACTGAACTTGATTTGGTCCCTAGCTGTGATGGGCCCATAGGATTGTATTGTGACACAATGGGGCTAGTGCGCACGCAAAGGAACCAAGGTCTTATCGACGATCCGAACTCGTACTACGCCGATTCGGAAAATCATCGGTTGAGATGATGTCCTGATAGAGAGAATTCCCACAGAGCAAAGTGTTGCTGTTCCGTTGACAAAGCCATTGTCACAGGAGAATTGTGATTCTCATGGACTCGCTTATGGTATTAGATACTAAGGCGATTGGCTTTAGGTCAAGTGGGAGATTTGTAAGTGGTAAGTCGACTTATTACATGTTCGGTAACCGATAAGTCGACTTGTTCATTGGATAAGTCAACTTGTTCAAGGTCGAGATTTGTTTATTTGTGCCCTAAAGGCAATCCCTTTAGCGCATTTTATTCAAAGTCGTGTGCGGACTTTATGAATAAATAAAGAAAAGGCATTATTCATTAATTTGATATTCATAAACATTGTTTATGAATTGATTTGATCTTTAATCAAATTAATGAAGTCCATGATATATGACATAGCATGAAGGAAATTATGATGTGATCATACTACTGAGGTTCCTATCATGTGCAATTATGTCAGTATCTAAATTCTCCCTAGTCATAGGATTAATGAGACTGGACATCATTAATCCGGATAGACTAGCACATGTCATATTCCTTGAATGGATCAAGCAGTGGATCTCAGAAACTGTAAATATGAGATATTTAGAATTGACATGTGGATGCTTACTAGCGGTAGTAAGTTCATTGGATGACCTGCCATGAGATCATCATATGGATATCTTATCTAAGTGTCAGTGATAATCTCATCATAGCAATGGTGCAAGTATCCTTAGACTTGAGGTACTCGAGGATATCTTGAATCTTGATCACGTGCTTTGACTCCATTCCTTGTTTCCTTCCAGAGGTAACTCATAGGGTGGTGCTTGGGTACAGCTTGAGGTATTCGAAGATAATTGAGTAGCCAATAAAGGATTCACCACTTCTGGATTAGCAGAAGAGATACCCATGGCCTCTTCGTCGGGATCATTACTAAGTGGCCGGCAAGATGTATGTCATGAAGAGTGTCTTCATTGACATATAAAGTAATGAGTCCCGTGGCGAGAACTGATATCACTGGGCTAGACTCGGTCTAGTGAGTTGACACTTTGACCATACTCATAACCAAGTGGGGTATAGGATGGTGAAAGGACGAATTGCACGGTAATTGTCTATGGAAGGGTTCGTGATCTGGTTCATGATGAATACATCAAACCGATTACTTTCCGATCAATTGGGGGTCATGATGTGTTGCTAGATACCGCTCATGACTTGCTCAGATTAATTGTTAATCTAAGTGGCCAACATAACCGGGAGCCTAAAGGGTCACACGCATAAGAGTGACTCAAAGAATCTGTAAAATAGTTATTGGACAGAGTTCCAATTATGGAGAGCATTAGGATTAAATGGATCCCAATGGGATTGGGATATGTCCCGATGAGATCGCGACATCAATATTGCTAAGAAAGGTTTAGGAGTCACATTACGACCGGGGGCTGATAGGCAGTAGGACCGACCCCAGTTGGACTGGACCTTAGCAATTATGTTTTAATTAATTAATTAAATAATTAATATATTAATTAATATATTAATTTAGCCATGTGTGTCGTTGGTAGAAGAGAAAAGGATTAGATCCTTTGACTTTTCACAAGTCATTAATTTATTCCATTAAATGTTAATGGTTTAGTTGCCCTCCACTTGTCCATTTCTTATGGTTAAGCTTTATGATTAAGCATAGACCATATATATATGTGTTTCAAGTGGGTGGCGTCGAGGGCTGGAAAAACTTTAGGGTTTGGAGAGTTTTCACTTAAAGGTTAAGTGAAAATGAAAGTGTTTCATGTTTCTTCCTATTCCTAAAGGCCATCATCGAATTCTTTCTTCTCCAAGCATAAGGATTTCCAACGTTTGATCCAAGCTCTCCAAGGACAGAGGTAGGGTCTAGCAGCCTTTAATTTGTTCTAGCTATTCCCGGGTCAAAGGGTTTGATCCGGTTAGATTTTCTGATCTCTGCGTGGATACCTTTAGAGATAGTCTCTTTTGGCTATTTAGGTTGATGTCTTCATACCGATACGGATCTGGGTTTCGGGAAAGTCCCGGGAATAAAAATTTTGTTTTCCGCTGCCGGTACATGTGATGTACCTCCCGGGATTTTCCTACATTACAAACACAAGACTGTGGAGTTCGAAATTGGTAAGGGTAGAAAGGTAGTGTTTGGGGGGACAGAAAAGCAAGTCCAACTAGAATGGTTTCGGCTTTGACAGTAGAAAAAATGATGAGGAAAGGATGTGACACATTTTTGGCCTATATGGTAGACACAAGGGCAGATGGAGGGAAGTTGGAAGAAATACCTGTGGTGATGGAATTCCCAGATGTTTTTCCCGAGGAATTACCAGGACTTCCACCACCTAGGGAAATTGAATTTCCCATTGACCTTTTTTTGGGCATAATGCCAATCTTGATTCCGTCTTATAGAATGGCTCCGGTAGAATTGAAAGAGCTTAAGGAGCAATTGGAAGATTTATTGGAGAAGGGTTTCATTAGACCGAGCTCTTCGCCATGGGGAGCTCTGGTCCTTTTTGTGAAGAGGAAAGATGGATCGTTGAGGACGTGTGTGGACTACCAGAAGCTCAACCATGTTACTATCAAGAATAGATATCCGCTCCCCCATATAGATGACTTGTTTGATCAATTGCAAGGGGCAAGAGTCTTTTCTAAGGTAGACTTGAGGTCGGGTTATCACCAATTAAGGATAAAGGAGTCCGATGTATTAAAGACTGCTTTTAGAACGCGGTATGGCCACTTTGAGTTCTTGGTCATGTCTTTTAGGTTGACGAATGCACCTGCAGCTTTCATGGACTTAATGAACAGTTTCTTCAAGTCCTTCTTAGACCAATTTATCATTGTCTTTATTGATGATATATTGGTTTATTCTAAGAGTTACAAGGAGCATGAGGAACATTTGAGGATTGCCTTGGAGACTTTGAGGAAGAACGGGTTGTATGCTAAATTTGATAAATGCAAGTTTTGGCTAAGAGAAATAGCTTTTCTTGGACATGTGATTTCGGAACAAGGAGTACATGTGGATCCGAGGAAGATATAAGTGGTTGTGAAGTGGGAGGCACCTAAGAATATAGCAGAAGTGAGGAGTTTCTTAGGTTTAGCTGGGTATTACAAGAGGTTTGTGGAGGACTTTTCCATAATAGCAGCTCCACTTACCAAATTGATGAGAAAGAATCAGAAATTTGTATGGACAGATGAATGTCAGAAAAGCTTTGAAGAGCTTAAGTATCAATTAACGAGTGCACCAATTTTGACTTTGCCTTCGAGTAATGATGGATACATAGTGTATAGTGATGCTTCAAGGAAGGGTTTAGGTTGTGTGTTGATGCAAGGAGATAAAGTGATTGCCTATGCCTCTAAACAATTGAAACCTTATGAGATGAATTATCTGACGCATGACTTGGAGCTGGCTGCCATAATTTTTGCATTGAAGATTTGGAGACATTACCTGTATGGAGTCACCACCAAGGTGTTTACAGACCACAAAAGTCTTAAGTATCTGATGAGTCAGAAAGAGCTGAATTTGAGACAGAGAAGATGGTTAGAGCTGTTAAAGGATTGTGACTTAATGATTGATTATCACCCAGGGATGGCTAATATAGTAGAAGATGAACTGAGTATAAAATCTACTATAGAACATGTGGAGACATTGTATTTTCCTTTGCTGAAGGAATTAGTCAAACTTAGAGTGACATTGACACAAGCTGAATTAGATTGTATATTGGCTAACTTTAGAGTAAGGCCAGTATTGAGTGAGAAGATTAAGGAATTGCAGGAACAAGATGAGTACTTGAGCAAGCTCAGAGAAGAGATAAAGAATGGTAAACCTTCTAAAATAGAGGTAAGGGAAGATGGATTGATGGTGGTAGGTAACAGACTATATATTCCGGATATGTTAGAGTTGAAGGATGAAATTTTGGATGAGGCATATAATGCGTCTTATGCAATGCACCCAGGAAGGACAAGAATGCATAGAGATTTAAAAGAGCATTTCTGATGGAAAGGGATGAAGGAAGAAGTTGCAGCATATGCTAAAAGATGCTTAGTGTGCCAGCAAGTCAAGGCTGAGCATCAAGCACCTTCAGGCAAGCATAAACCTATGTCGATTTCGAAATGGAAATGAGAGAAGATTACGATGGATTTCTTGATGGGATTACCAAGAACCAGCAAGAAGCATGATGCAATATGGGTGATTGTGGATAGGCTAACTAAGTCAGCCCATTTCTTGCCAATAAGACAGACAGATTCTTTAAATGTGTTGGCCAAAAAATACATGGATGAGATAATAAGACTTCATGGGATTCCAAGTTCGATAGTCTCGGATAGAGATCCCAGGTTCACCTCTAGATTTTGGGAAAGTTTACAGGAGGCTTTGGGAACTAAGTTGCACTTTAGTACAACTTTTCATCCGCAGACTGATGGACAATCGGAGAGAACAATACGGACTTTAGAGGCAATGCTGAGAGCTTGCGTTATGGATTTTAAAGGCTCATGGGATGATCATTTTCCTTTAATAGAATTTGTTTATAATAATTCCTATCACTCGGGAATTCAGATGGCAACATATGGAGCTTTTTATGGTAGGAGGTGCAAAACTCCTATTTATTGGGATGAGGAAGGTGAGAGGAGACTTGTAGGACCTGAGTTGGTGCAAGTCACTGTTGACAAGATTAAGTTGGTGAAGCAGAGACTTAAAGCAGCTCAAGATAGAATGAAGAGCTACACGGATGCACAAAGAAAAGAGATGGAATTTGAAGTTGGAGACAAAGTGTTTCTTAAAGCTTCTCCATGGAAAGGGGTTTTGAGATTTGGTAAGAAAGGCAAGCTAAGTCCGAGGTATATAAGCCCTTATGAGATTATTGAGAGGGTTGGGCCTTTAGCCTACAAGTTAGCTTTGCCAACAGAATTGTCTAAGATTCATAATGTTTTTCATGTGTCGATGTTGAGGAAGTACCGATCAGATCCTTCACACATAATTCAACCTTCAAAGGTCCAGCTAAGGGAGGATTTGACATATGAGGAGCAACCAGTGGAGATCCTAGATTCGAAGGAAAAGGTGTTGAGAAACAAGGTTGTGAAACTAGTTAAAGTCTTATGGAGAAACCGTTCGACAGAGAAGGCAACATGGGAGCCTTTGGAAGCAATGAAGGAGAAGTATCCGCATCTCTTCAATGTTTCAAGTAAGAATTTTGAGGAAGAAATTCCTTTAGGGGAGGAGAGTTGTTAGACCTTGGATTTTTCTAAATTTGTTATAAATTGCTTAAATGGTTATTTATGTTATTTGTTGGTTTAAATTTATTTATTTATTTTAGAATTGGGCCATTAATTAGAAATTTGAGGGAAGGGTTAGAAATTGAAATTAGAATGAAGGGTTAGGATTAAGTTAGAATAAGTAGTAGTAAGCTTGTTAAATGAAAGAGTAGAGTCATAAAAGACAAAATAAGGGCAAACTTGGAAAGCCCAAGTGAAGGGGGGCAATATTAGAAGAAAAGGAGTAACAAAAAGGGCAAAAATTAGAAGAGGAGAGGAAGATATCGTGAGCAGCCAAAGGAGAGGGAAAAATGTGAAAGAGAGAAGAAAGGAGAGAAAAATCGTGGAGAAGGAAGGGAAAGGAAGGAAAACTGTGGAAAGAAGAAGAAATCAAGGCTTTCAAGGTAAGTTCTTCATCTTCTTCATGCTTTGGTAAAGAAATACGTTAGGGTTTTGTGAATGAGAAGTTGTAGAGAGAGAAAGGGGTTTGTGTTGGGAATGGTTGGAGGAAGAAGAAGATGGAGAGATCCATTGGGTTTTTGGGTTTCTAAGTTAGGTTTTGAGTTTTCTAACCTAGATGGACTATGGGTAGGTTAAACCTGAGCTTGATTAGGGTTAATTTCGTTTTGTTGTGATTATGGAAATTTGGGAAATTTTCATTTAAATTGGATTAAATGAGAATGTTGGTTGTGTTAGGGAATCAAGGACAACCTACCCAAAAGCAAGAGGAAGGACACTATTGAATTTGGATTTCAAGAGTTATAAGGTGGATAATTTATTTATAGTTATTGTCCAATGAGTAAATTGCATTGTTGTGTATTATGTGCTAAATGGCTTGCTTTAAAATGTTGTGTTGTGAAGTTGCTTCAAAATGTATGACATTTCATAAGAATTGAATTGTGAGCATGATTATGCTATGCCTTGCATTATGGCATTTTGATTAAATGAAAAGAAGAAAAGTATGAGAATGTGAAATTTTGAATGATTGATTTGAGGCGAGAGAGGAACCGTTTCATAGTCACGTGCACGTCGACGTAAAGCCTTTTCCCAGCTGCTCGCTTGTGGCCCACGAGATCTGAAAAATGGACTCGTTTCGTTCACGGTGTAAATTTCAGTTTCTCCGTTTTATTCCACAGAACCCTCGAGCCAATTGGGTGTGCATTTGCATTTTAATGTGCCAAGTTATGTTGACATTTGAGTGTTATGCTTTAAAGTGAATTACATCCAATATGTCACATGTGATGATGTTTTGAATTGTGAAATGTGAATTGAATTGTAAATGCTGAACTTTCATTACGATGTGTATGCCTATATGAATGTTATATATATATGGTTGATTGTGTGACTCATTGCCAATGGTTATAAATATCTTAGCTACTAAGTTGTGTAGCTCAATCCAATATTTTCCCACTCCTCAGGTGCAAATCGAGAAGATCGGTGAATCCTTGCAAGGCAATTGGACAATTTCGAGAGAGTTAGCTTTTGTACTAAGTTAGTAGTTAGACTTTTGGATAGCTTTAGTAGCATATTGAACATTGAGTATCAAATGTATTTTGTAACTTGTGTTGAAACTTGATGAAATGTCGATATGTAATTAAAGTTATGTATGAAATCTTTGTATGAACTTCATTTTGATTTGAAAATGAATTGAGAACTTGAGAACTTCCCTTGTGTATGTGTTTGTTTATTTTGTAGTGTACATTTCATATTTCAAGTTTTCGTAGGGGTGAAAATTGTGTATTTCATTCAGGGGAAAAAATGGGTTGATTTAGGCTGTTTTAGGCAATAGGGTCTTCTTCAAAGTTGTAGTTTATCCTCTTAGCTTTCCATCGGTATAAAGTTTGTAAAATTTGGGTATCGGAGTTGAGAGATATGAGTATTGTAAGTGATGATGCTATATGGGAGGTATGAACATGACAACTATGGTAAATGTTGAGAGTTTGTGTATTTTATGAGTTATTTGAGTTAAGGTTTGAGGGTTTAATGCATTTAATTTGGTAATTGAATGTTTAAGGAGCGTTATGACGCTTGAAGGGTTTAATTTGGGGGGATTATAAGTGTATATGGTGTTAGAATGGATGTTGGAAGCATTGGAGAGGCTTTGGAAGGAGTTTTGGGTCACCCATGTCAGTTTAATGGACATTAGGTCCGTTTAATGGACCTCCTTAGGTGAAAAAGGACCCTCAACCCAGTGTATGTCCGTTTAACGGACGTTTTCAGATGAAAAATGGCTTTTCAGCCAGTTTATGTCCGTTTAACTGACGTCCTTGTGTTAGCTACAGTAAATCGTGATTTGGACCATTTTAAAGGCCGAATCTCACTTTGAGGTTTTCATAGAAGTTGTAGATCTTGATGTCTTCTTTCTAATCGTCTAAAAATGAAATCAATCGAGTATTTTTAGAAAACGTTATGGCAATCGTGCCAAGACATGTTCAGTTTGGGTAAGGACATAAACATACTGGATTCTTTTGGCCATAACTTCTTCGTCCAACTTCCAAATTGAGTGATTCTAGAAGCATTGGATTCCTAACACATTTTGCTACCTCTCTAAAAAATTGGTAACTTGTGGTTTTGAATTCAAAAAGATTGATTCGAGCTAGTGAGGCTTTGTTGACATAACCCCACAAGGAAACCCGCTTATGAGTTTTGACTCCGAATCAGATAGTTGGGCTGTGGGAACGGGATCCAATACCTTAGTTGGGTTTCAGGAACGGAGCCCAACAGCGAAACTAAGTAAAAGCAAAATAAAAATGATACAAAACCCAGAAGAAGATGATGTCATCAATGACGTCATCATAAAGAAGCAAAAATAAGAAGAAGCAAAATGCAGACGATACAAAACACATAAAAAATGATGTCAACAATGACGTCATCATAGAAGAAACAAAAAGGTAGAAGAAGCAAAACACAGACGATACAAAACACATAAGAAGATGACGTCAACAATGATGTCATCATAGAAGAATAAAAAAGGCATAAAAAACAAAACTAAGAAGAAGCAAAATACAGACGATACAAAACACAAAAGAAGACAACGTCAACAATCATGTCATCACAGAAGAAGCAAAAAGATAGAAGTAGCAAAATTAGGAAGAAGCAAAACACAGACGATACAAACACACAGAAGAAGATGACGTCATCACAGAAGAAGCAAAAACGTAGAAGAAGCAAAATTAAGAAGAAACAAAACGCAGACGATACAAAACACAGAAGAAGATGACGTCATCAATGACGTCATCACAAAAGAAGCAAAAAGGCAAAAGAAGTAAAACTAGGAATAAGCAAAACACAAACGATACAAAGCACAGAAGAAGATGACATCATCAATGACGTCATCACAGTAGAAGCAAAACTAAGAAGAAGTAGAACGCAGACGATACAAAACACAGAAGAAGATGACGTCAACAATGACGTCATGATAGAAGAAGAAAAAAGGTAGAAGATACAACTCCTCTCTTGCACCTCTTCCCTTATAAGGACCCTGACTTTCAGCTCAGACGTCCAAAATTTTAATGATAACTATCATTGGAAAGATGCCAGAAAGATTCACAACTAACTATAAGACACGTTTGCTTAAATCAGCTTGGGTTAACCCAGATTTTTCCCTGAAGTCAAAAAGCGAAGTTTCCTTTATGAAGCTTGAATAATTTCAACGTACAAACTTGGGAGAGTCATGAGTGAATATGCAAACATATTCCATTTGCATCAAAATATAGAAAGTTTTACAAAGCCTTAGTGGGCGTTTCAAGCCGCAAATACATTAATACATTGACATCCCAAAATACAAAAGATACATGATTTGCAAACTTTGTAGGAAAATCTCGGTGTGAGCATCACATGCCCACGGTGCGGAAAACAAAAATTTTTGTTCCGGGACCTTCCCGAAAGCCAGGATCCATGTGTCTATATAACAAACTCAAACCATAACGGCGAAAGGAGACCGTCTCTAACGGTATCCACGCAGAGATCGGAGAACCTAACCGGGACAAACCCTTTGACCCGGGAATAGCTAGAACAAATTAAAGACTGCTAGATCTTACCTTTGTTCTTGGAGAGCTACGAATCAACGATGCAGCTTGGAGGAACTTGGAGAAGAGAACTTGATGAAAGATGAAGAAGTTTAGGATTTCTCAAATCCCATCTTCAAACCCACGATCATCACCTTTGAAAGAGAAGTAGGAAAACAATTTTTTCTACCATTCTTCTCTTCTTCCAAAAGCCAACAATGATACTCATCTATCTTTCATTCTTTTGTCTTCTAGCCATTAAATGCTTTTGATGACAAAGCATGAAATGGAGAAGCTTCTCCTCTCTTCTTCCATCAATCCACGTTGCATATATATATATATATATATATATATATTAATTATTTAATTAATTAATAACATATATATATGTATATATAAATGCTGAAGTGGTCCAGTCACACTGGGGTTGGTCCTACCGACCTACCGGGTCCCGGTATGGAAAAACCACCGGAAACCCTTTTCAGCAATATTGATGTCGCGATCTCATCGGGACATATCTCGATCTCATCGGGATCCATTTAATTCTATTGCTCTCCATATATTGGATCTCTATCCAGAACTATTTTACGAATTCTTCGAGACACTCTTATGCGTGTGACCCATTAGGTTCCCGGTTATGTCGGCCACTTAGATTAACACTTAATTGAAGCAAGTCATGAGCGGTATCTAGCAACACATCATGAACCCCAATTGATCGGAAAGTAATTGGTTTGACGAATGAATTTATATTCATCATGAACCTTTCCATAGAC
The DNA here is from genome assembly GCA_029891385.1 of Erythroxylum novogranatense. NCBI lineage: Eukaryota > Viridiplantae > Streptophyta > Magnoliopsida > Malpighiales > Erythroxylaceae > Erythroxylum > Erythroxylum novogranatense. The sequence goes on along the minus strand of CM057233.1, from coordinate 51,531,401 downwards.
AATTGTCGTGCAATTCGTCCTTTCACCATGCTATACCCCACTTGGTTATGATTATGGGCAAAGTGTCCACTCTTACTAGACTGACTAAGTCAATTCTAGTCCAAGTGATATCAGTTCTTGTCCTGGGACTCATTACTTAATATGTCACTGAAGACACTCTTCATAACATATATACTCCGGCCAGAGATTTCCAAGTAATGACCCTGACAAGAGGCCATGGCTATCATCTTCTGCTATCACAGAAGTGGTGAATCCTTTATTGGCTACTCAATTACCTTCGAATACCTCAAGTTGTACCCAAGCACCATCCTATGAGCGACCTCTGTAAGGCAACAAGGATTGGAGTCAAAGCACAGAATCAGTATCCAAGATATCCTTGAGCACCTCAAGTCTAAGGATACTTGCACCATTGCTATAATGAGATTATGACTGACATTAGAATAAGACATCCATGTGATGATCTCATAGCAGGTCATCCAATGTACTTACTACCTCTAGTAAGCATCCACATCTCAACCCTAAATATCTCATATTTATAGTTTCTGAGATCCACCGCTGACCAAATCAAGGAGTTTGAGATGTGCTAGTCTTTCCGGACACCGATGTCCGGCCTCGGAATCCTATGACTAGGGATAATTTAGATACTGACGTAATTGCACATGATAGGAATCTCAGTAGTATGATCACATCACAATTTCCTTCATGCTATGTCATATATCATGGACTTCATTAATTTGCTTATTGATCAATATCAGTTCATAAATAATGAACAGCAACATAATGAAATATGCCTTTCTTTATTTATTCATAAAGATTGTACACAAATTTATACAAAATGCGCTAAAGGCGATTGCCTTCAGGGCACTACTCTAACAAACTTGTTTCAAAATACAAAATAATCAAAACTAGGAGACCTACTCGATATCCTGCTCATCACCTGAATGTGTGGAAGGAGATTGAGGGGGGTGAGCTTAAAGCCCGTGGGTAATAATCTTATAATCAGTAACAAACAAAAATCATTAAAATAGTCATCTTCAATGTAAGAAATCACATTAATGCATAACATGGATACATCACTACTGCCAACATATCATGAACACACAAGACACATCAAATTGGTTCGGGTGGATCCAAAACAGAACGTACTACGCATTTCCACATAACAGTGTTGCATAGCCGTGAACTTATAGGAGTCCATGAAGGAGCTCCATGCCACTAGCGGGCAGGCGGGAGAAACCTTTAGATAAGTGCACTTGACATACTTAGGGGATCACCACGAACCCACATAATATGTACTTTCATGACTTGTAAACTTGTTGCCCAACATGGCACTAGATTAGAAGCTTGATTTTTCATGGCATGATATCTTTTCAAAATCATTTCATTTTTCATTTACAAAGTTTAAGCGCAAAATATGCAGCACTTTCTCAAGGCATTTAAAGAATAATTAAATGCACATTTGGAAGTAGTTGAAAAAATTTATTTCACTTTTCTTAAAAGAAGACATTTATGGCTTATTAACCAATTATAAAAATGTAACCCACCTTGAATTTCTTGTTGATAATTTGCTCAAGTGAGCCTCTCTTCTTGCTCCTCTTGTCCTTCTTGATTCCCTTTTTAACATAAATAAAATCCCTAAATCATATGAGATTTTCAGATGAGAAACCAAAGAAGCTAAAGTATAAATTGATCCTAGAACTCTTAAACCCATGCATTTTCTAAGCTCTTGAAACCAAAACCCCTTCCAAAAATTCGAAGCTTTAAAATGCTCTTACCTCAAATCTTCTCTAAATGAAGAAATGCTTAGTTCAAAAGAAGGCTCTTATCCTCCTCTATATTTTTCCCTTCTCAATCACTCTCAAAATCTCCTTTGAAGGTTAAGAAAAATCAAGACCAAGCTCAAAACTCTTTTCTCCTTCTAAACCCACGACACTCTCTCTACCTTCTTTGTTACTTTTGTGTTTTCTCTATTATGTTCTTCCTCAGCATGTTTTTGGCTTTTAAAATGCAAGCCAATAAATTAATTTTCCCATTTTGGCCCTCCTTCAAAGCCTTAAAGCCTTCCCACTTAAGGGATCTCCCCAAAATACCCTTTATGCAACTTATCACTTTAACTTTAATCCAATTCACATATGTAACATAATGTCATTAACATAAACAGGCTACTTAATTCCAACATACACTAATCTAGAAAGATCCCAAAATTAACCTAATCATGCTCATTTATCAAGAAAAAAATTTGGGGGCCAACATTATAAATACTTGATAACTTTTATAAATTATTACTCTAGACATGGTTATTTGTATTTGATGCATAAAAAGAGTGAGTCCTTTGAAAAATTCAAAGAATTCAAAGCTAAAGTTACGAAGCAGCTAGGCAAGCCATTAAAACAAATTCAATTAGATCGAGGAGGTGAGTACTTATTTGAGAGTTCTAGCATAATTTAATTGACAATGGAATAGTTTCCAACTCGTCAGCTCCTCCAACACTTAAACAGAATGGTGTAGTTAATAGGAGAAATAGGACTCTATTAGATATGATAAGAATAATGATGTCTTACGCTAGCCTTCCAGAATCATTTTGGGGATATGCCATATAAACAACAACTTATCTTCTTAGCTTTGCTCCATCTAAATTGGTTCCTAAAATACCTAGGGAGTTGTGGATTGGTTGAGTGCCTTCTTTGTGACACTTAAGGACTTGGGGCTTCCCAGCCCATGTTCTAAGGCCTGAATCCATAAAGATAGAACCAAGGTCAGAATTATGTTTTTTGGTAAGATATCTTACGGGTACTCGAGGGTACTATTTTTACAGTCCTTAGGATAAGAATGTATTTGTGTCAACAAATGCAGCCTTCCTAGAGGAAGAGTTTGTGAGAAATCACAATGGAAGAAATGAAGTGGTACTAAAAGAGTTAGCTATTTCATCTAAACCAAGAGTTGATTTGGATATAGCTAACCATGCATCGTTATGTTAGTCAAAATAAAATAACTACACCTACTACTATAGCAATGGTGAGTCTAGGTAGATCCCACAGAGAGTGTGTGTAAAAAATTAAAGAAAGCATGCAAAAAATTGATTAAAACGGGGAATTCGACAGGGACCTAGTTCTTTGGTTCAATCTCGAGCTACACCCTAATTAAGCATATTTCATTAATTTGTTGTTCTTTAACCTCTCTTAGCAATTATTAATCGTGGGTTAATAATTAACTCGAGTTTTCCCTTACATTTTGTTTAATCAAGATACGATCGTTAATTAAAACTAATTACTGAATAACCTAGGATACGATCTCTAGATTTAATTAGGTAGTAGCATTACGAATTAGGAAAATTGATTAATCAAGGCAACAACCACATATGATGTGTCATTTAACCTAGTTCATGTTATCCCTAATGATTACGAATCATTAGTCGCTACACATGAAATTCAACATAACAATTATGGATTATGTCAAAATTCTAGCAATGGTTGCAATTAATGATTCAATAAACGCATTAAAATCATCACCTCACAATACCTAGTAGGTTTATACACAAATAACTGAACAATCACGAAAATCTGATTATCCATACATAAAACCCAAATTAATTAGCATAGGATAACACAATCAATTTCTGATAAGAGAAAGAACAACAAAATAATAAAAAATACTAAACTCAGGTAATCAGTGTCGATGTCGCCTTCAAACTGGCATCGGGATACCTAGCCTTTCATAGGTCTTTCCTAGAAAAATGCTTCATCCCCAATGTTATAGCCCTATCGAAGAACTCTTGGTTTCTCCTCACAACCACAAGCTTCTCTCAATTTCACTATTCATCGATGTGATGATTTAATGTGGTAGTGTTTGGATCATGGACACTGTTCACTCCACAACCCTCCCAGCTCCTTATCACGCACGCAACTCTCCTCACACCTGCCTCCCTGTGTAGCCACCAAGCTGCCAACTGCAGCACACCTAAGCCTACGCCTCTATTCATGCCTCCGCTGTATATTGATTGGATAAATAAACATTGCTCTTTTTAAAGCTTCTCCTCATACCTTATAGGACACTGCGTTTAATGCAACATATGCATACGTTTGACGTAGCGTACACTGCATTAAACACTTAATGCTTGCATTTCACACTTAACTTATTGGACCCCGATCTTTGAGTGAAAATTTGAATAAGTAAAACGAAATTTAAGGAGTTAAAGGATATTGATAAGAAAAGAAATGATTTGATTTTGATATCTTTGGGGTTTTGAGTGGATTGGTATGGTTTATGAAAGTAAGTGGATGAGTTGATAGAAAGTAAGTTGAAAATCATGAAATAAAGAGAGAAAGTGCGAGAAAATGAAAATTTGTGAAAAGTTTGACTTTTTGGTCTTTGATAGTTGACTTTTGATTTAGGCTTAATTTGAGAAAATGATCTTCTGGAAACTAGTAGTTTATGTCAAGAGCTTTCTGTAGCCATAAAGTTTGATATTTTTCGATATCGGGAGTGAGAGTTATGATCAAATTTAGAGATTTGCATGAGAATAATTTTTCCAAAAGTGGAATTTGGTTGTGTGATTTGAATGAGGTTGACTAATGAGGTAAGAAATGAGAATAAGAAAAGAAAAAAAATTATACCGGATCTCGAATTTGGATAGTCTAGGTTTCCAACGCGACGCTTTTCTCTGTTACTTTGTTTCGGATGTCTCTGTCGATTTGGTATTCGATTCCGATTTGCATTTTCTTCGAGTATGCGCTTCGCTTTCGATTCTTATGCTTTGTTTTCTGATTCGAAATGTCGATGCGAAATTTCCGTTTCCATTCGATTCCGTTTTCTGTTCTGCTTTTTCCGGTTGGGATTCGGTTTCCGGATCGGGTCCCAACATAGATGGTATCAGAGCCCAGTATTATGATCATACTTGGGCAATATGATTATTGAGATTGAATTTAGTGAATGTTTGTTTGAGGTTAAGAAATTTGATTGATTTTAGGTGTGTGTAAATGAACTTGAGATTTGAAGTTCATAATGGCGATTTGATTTTGTACATGCAATTATGAGATGAGATGAAGGGAAGAAATATGTATGGAAGATTCATTAGTTAAGTTGAAATGATTATTGGTCCTTATTGGGTTTCTTAAACAATGGGACCACATGACTTGTGAAAATGTATTAAGAAATATTTGATTTGAGGAAATAGGCATTTAACACAAGAAGTGAGTAAGCAAGATAAGTTGAGAAATATGTGTGATCAAGGAAAAGTTATTTACTTGGTGATTTCACGATGAATTTCGAGGACTAAATTCTTTTAAGAGGGGAGAAATGTTGGACCCCGATCTTTGAGTGAAAATTAGAATAAGTAAAACGAAATTTAAGGAGTTAAAGGATATTGATAAGAAAAGAAATGATTTGATTTTAATATCTTTGGGGTTTTGAGTGGATTGGTATGGTTTATGAAAGTAAGTGGATGAGTTAATAGAAAGTAAGTTGAAAATCATGAAATAAAGAGAGAGTGTGAGAAAATGAAAATTTGTGAAAAGTTTGACTTTTTGGCCTTTGATAGTTGACTTTTGATTTAGGCTTAATTTGAGAAAATGATCTTCTGGATAAAATGGGTCATTTTTCGACTTAGGACGAAACAGTTATAAACGTTTGAAGCTTGCTGCCCATTATTCATTTTGGTTCACGGATTACTATTCATTTCGCTATTTTGGGCTGAATCGTCGAACGGATTTTTCGTACCTTTAGAGCGGGAATCGATTTTTCCATCCTTCATGAAGGATGTAGAGGGTCTTTTAATCTTTCCATCGAGGTATGATATGTCATATTCAGAGTTAGGAGTAAAAAGTTATGAGGATCAGAAATTGGTTGTTTACTATTCATATGGTCATTTACTATTCATTTGGTCATTTCCAATTTCCCTCTTATAACTCTTGCATTTGAGTTCTCATTTTGGATACGTATGAGTGTATATAATGTTGGGACCCGATCCGAAAACCGGATCCCAATCGAAAAAAGTATAACGAAAAACAGAATCGAATGGAAACGGAAATTTTGCATCGACATTTCGAATCAGAAAACAAAGCATAAGAATCGAAAGCGAAGCGCATACTCGAAGCAAATGCAAATCGGAATCGAATACCAAATCGACAGAGACATCCGAAACAAAGTAACAGAGAAAAGCGTCGCGTTGGAAACCTAGACTATCCAAATCCAAGATCCGGTATAATTTTTTTTCTTATTCTCATTTCTTACCTCATTAGTCAACCTCATTCAAATCACACAACCAAATTCCACTTTTGGAAAAATAATTCTCATGCAAATCTCTAAATCTGATCATAACTCTCACTCCCGAGATGGTTATAGTTTAGGAATGGCATAGACAAAGTTAGGTAGGTTTTAATTCATGTTTTGCATTCTTTAAAATTTTCCAGCTTTGATGTTTAGTGTTAATTAAGGCTTTTGATTAAGGAAAAATAGGGTAATTGGAGGTATAGGAAAGGTATAAGTGAGATTATGTAAGGTTAAAGTCAAGTTTTTCCATGCTTTAAAATTTTCCAGCATTTGATCTTTTGTTAATTAGAATTGTTATGTTTTGATTAAGGTCCAATAAGGCAATTGGAAGTAGAGGAGAGGCAATTTGGTCAATCCTAGAGCTAAAGGGATTAAGGTGGGTGATTTCTTAATACTTGGGACAATAGGCATATTAAAGTTTTGATGATAAATGAAAACTAACGTTTTCTAATTACTTAGAATGTTTGTATGAATTATGCTTTGTGATGTTCTGAACTTGTATGTGATATTCTTTGATTATGACTGTATGTGGGAATGATTTGTTTAATGATTTGTTAAATGAATTCCGATGATTTGTGACTTTCAAATGAATTAGCTTTGATGATGAGTTGATGTCTTTTGGGTATACATATGTATGGAAAATGTTTGGAAATTTGATTGAAAGTGAACAAAATTGGATTATATGAATTTGGAAAAATGCCAGGTTAGGCGTTCATGTGTGAATGATGTGAAAGTACATGCTTATGTGGGTTTGTAGTGATCCCTCCGTTAGCAAGTGCAAGACTTGTCATATAGGCTTCACCGCCTTCCCGCTAGTGGAATAGGAGCTCCGAAATCGGACTCCCCTCTGTTCACGGCTATACATGGTCGCTTGACGGACATGTGTAGTACGTCATGTTAGGATCACTCAAACCATTTGTTGTGTGATTTGTGTTGGATGCCGCGGTATAACCCGCAAACACACGCCGCAGTATAACCTGCAAACACCTACGGGTGGGGTGTGGGGTCCAACATCAAACCATCTGTTATGTGATTTTGTGCTATTGTTTGATATTCGTTAACTTTGTAAATTGTTTGAATTGTTGTATTCTGTGATGAGTTTTGAAAAAATTTGAAAATGGTTTTCTTAATGTGACTTTGTATGAATGAATGAATGAAAAATGGTTTTTGCTTATTTCTCTTATATTAAGTTATTACCCACGGAGCCGTCGAGCTCACCCCCCCATTTTCCCCTCCGCAGGTCGTAAGCGAGAAATTGAGTAGTCGCATCGGGATTGAGGCAACTCCGATGCATTTTGTTATGTTAGAAGTCATATGATAGAAAACAGGGCTTTGGATAGCGTTTTGACCCTAAGGATGTACTTTGTCTTGTGTTCTTTGAGTTTAGGACGAACGGGCTAAATGCCCTTTGATGCTTTATATTGGTTTATTTCCTTGTAAATATAAAGATTTTAAAGTTTCAATGTATCTTGTATAAGTTTCTTATGTATATGGTTATATGGTGAAATTGGACAAAAGAAAGAGTAAGTAAGAATTTCTTTATGTTTTGAGAACCATTAGAATCTTAAGAGTGAGATTGCTTTGTGGTTTGAGATATGGATGAAGTTTCAAGAGTGTGTTTGCGCTTTGGAGTTTGGGTTGTGCTATTGAGTTTTGGAAGATTGAAGTGATTTTTATGCAGGTTTGGAGCTTGGATGAGTTAAATTGAAGATTTTGGCTAGAGCATTCTTAAGGGAGGTGCTGTCCAATTTTTTTTAAAATGGACAGCAACTTCGCTTAGGTTTTAGACCTCTTAAACGCAAAATTTGAGATTTGTATATGGATGAATTTCCAATGTGGGAATTATTTGTATTTGATTCAAATGAGCTTGAATATGATAGTTATAAGAAAAAGAAAAGGAAAAAAAAATCATACCGGATTTTGGAACGTCTTAGAGTTTCCAACGCGATTATGTTCATCTATTCGAATGTGTTTCTGTGTTCTTGATTGTTCTCGGAAGTCGGCTCCGTTTGTTAAGTATCGATTCTGCTTCGCTTCGTTTTGCTCCGGTATTTTCGTTTTCCATTTTTCGTTTTCCGGTTGGGATTCGGTTTCCTGATCGGGTCCCAACATAACTCTCTGCTGCAGTTACCATTTAGCTCCTTCCTCACCATACATCACTGTCGTCAGGTTGAGTTTGTCAACAAATTAAGGAAAACTCCAAACTTAAATGTTATTGTCTTCATTTTTTTTTATGCCACCACCAACAAACTATAATCTTTTTTTGCTTTGTGCCTTTTCCTTGTTAAAGATTTATTCTCTAATTTGCTTTAGAATATCTTGTCTTTTTGGTCTCAAATATATATCAAGATATCCAACCTAATAGTCAACACAAATTGAAGAAATTAAGCATTGTATCTTGAAAATAGGATTGAAACCACATGGAAATACATAAGAAAATATAAGATAATTCAATTCTATCAATAGTAGAACATGATGTCGCAATGGATTCAAGAGTTTAATTGGAAGAACAACCTTATCGGAAGAACAACCTGAACATCAAGTAATGCCTAGACGTAGTGGGAAGATTGTGAGACAACTAGACAGGTATCTAGGTCTAGGAAAAGGCATTATATCCATCTCAAACGAAGAAGAAACGGATCCCATTCCTTAAACACAGGCTCTTAATGATGTTGATGTAGAAAAATGACTCAAGGCAATGGAATCAAAATAGATTCCATGTACGCCAATGAAGTCTGGATCCTTGTAGATCAACCACCTGATGTAAAAACCACAAGGTATAAATGGATCTACTGTTGGGACCCGATCTCGGATCGGATCCCAACTGAAAAACGAAACGAAAGCAACCGAAACCAAAATGAATTCACAGCTAAGAAATTGAATCCGAAGCAGAAAGACATCATACAAAAGAACGAACGGATCGGAATTCGAATCGAAAGCAAAAACAGAAACATAAACAGATCGGATACGAATCAAATTACAAATCGTAAACGAATGGATTGAAAACGAAAACATAAATCGAAACACAAAGTGAAAGAAAACGAATCGAATAAATTTACAAAACGGATTGAAGCAGATCAGATACTGAGACACATAAAAACGGATCCGACATCTGATAACATACATCTTAAAAGAAATGTCGCGTTAGAAACCCTAAGACATTCCAAATCCGGTATAAATTTTTTTTCTCTTTCTTTTCCATTTTACTCAATCTCATACAAAGCAATACTCTTTTTCAATTTGGAAGTCATCAGTTCCATAAGCCCAATCAACAACTCAAATCATAATATTCGTTTTATACATTTATACAAATCCCATATATTCATATTATTTCTACCAAAATTTCGGCAGCATAACGGCTAAATTCTAACTAACCCAAAACCTGCAAAGTGTTTAAAACGCACTTCCTATAATTCCCAATCAAACACACAATCATCAAAATTCACCAGACCCTCCGTCTGGGATCTCAGTAAACATAAACCTATATCTAGTACTTTACATATCACAAATCATCCATATTCAATCCACCATTTTCAGAATTTACATTACATCACATTCATTTATATACACAATTTTCTAATTCAATCCATGATATGCATAAACAATTACAATTTCTCTTTCATAAACCCATAATCATACACAAATGCCTATATAACTCAATTCAACACCCAAATCCAGAATTCCTATACATCCCGAAATAATTGCTTGTAATACAATAATGGCAATTTAAGCCATATACATAACCAAAATCCATAATCCAAAGTACACAAAATACAGACACATGCAAACATCGAACTAATGTCTTGACTTTCTTTCATCCGATCTCCTACTCAAAACCTGGAGATGGGGATGAAAGGGGGGTGAGCACAAAGCTCGTGGATAATATGTTTATAAAATGAACAATAAGCAAAAACCATTTTTCAAGACGCTTACCATTTTTAAACATTTCACAGTCAGAAATTTAGCAAAAGTTCATTTTCATCTTTTAAACTTTTCAAAAGAACTCATAAACAATTTCTCAAACTTCACGATTGAAAGCTTACTTTTTCATTTCTCAATTTTCTCCAATTTTCATAAATCATAAGCAATTTCAAAAACAACATGAATGCAATCACATAAAATCGCAAATCAAAACATAAAATATATCAAACGGTTTGAGTCGGTCCAAAATGAAACGTACTGCAAATTCTCGCATAACGGTCCTATGTAGCCGTGAACGGAACGTACTACACCTTCCCGCATAACGGTACAGTGTAGCTGTGACTTATGGGAGTCTGAAATCAGAACTCTAGTGCCACTTGCGAGCAGGCGGGAAAAGCGTTTAATTTAAAAAGAGACAGTGAACTGACTCACTTAAGGGACCTAACGAAACCCACATATCACATAATTCGCACTTGAAAACGGATGGCCCGAAGGCATATTTCAAAATCTTGTTTTTCACATGTCATGTCATAATCGAACATCGTATCATATAATTTCACATATCGAAAATCTTAATCACTCAAACACAAAGAATGCATAAATTGAAGTAATTTCTTCAAATCATAATTTAAATAATATCAAATTCACAAATGCACAAACATTATCCATAATTCATATAGCAGTTTCACCTTTTTGATCAAAACAATAAAATCATCAATTAAAGGCAAATTCTCAACTTATTCAAAATATTTCAAAAAATAACGAATTCGATAAAGATTACATTTTCTTAAATCATTTCTCAAAAGCAAGGGATTTTAATCATTCAAAATAAACATTTAAAAACTCTTTTCACTTTCTTTATTTTTCAAGAGCACAATAATAGCTTATAATTCAAATTATAAACACATTACCCACCTCGAATCGATGCTAGAAGCTTGTCCCTAGCTTCAATTTGACCATTGCTTCTTTCTTTCTTCCAATTGAAATTTTCCTAAATCAAATTAACCCAAATTCAACTTCATAATTGACATAATCCTCAAATTGAACTTAGAAAATACTAATTCCACATATAATCAAGCTATCTAAATCATAAATTTTCAAAATCCCCAAATCCTAAGATTGGGCATAAACCCTAATTAATTTACATCCAAAATTAAACCAATACTACTTAGCAATCACCAAAATTGATTTCATAAACCACAAACCCATATCATTTCTATGCTATGTAAACCAAAATTTCATGAAAAACTCAAAGATCTAAAATTTCTCTTATCTCATATTTCCCCCATTTTTGAAATTGTTTTGTTCCTTAGGAAGCCTTCATGCTCTTCCTCCTTTTTCCCCTTTAAACTTCTCTCAAACTCTTCTTGGAAGCTTGGAAAAATCGAAAACTCTTGGCTTCCTCTCTTTTCTCCATTGCCGAAACCTTCCTCCCCTCTTCTCTTCTTTTTATTTCTCCTTTCTTTCCCTAAGGTATCGTGCTTCTACTTGAAAAAAACGACAGCCCTCTCTTGTTTTCTATAGCCATGTCATTAATGAATGGTTAATGACCAAATTGCCCTTCCACTTAAACCTAAAGTCTTAACTCTTTAAGTGATGTTCCCTAATTGCCCCTAAACTTTATTTCAAGTCATTCACACTTTAGGACATTTTTCTCACTATCTAAATGAAAGAATTTGCCAAAACTTCCTTCTAGATAATTGTTCCTTATTATCTTAATTTCATAACGCCACTAAAATCATTTAATTTGGTGCTCTACATCAAAAGTTATAGTCCATACATTTCGGACTGTTCTTATGATAACACAATTTCCTATGATTTACTTCCATCACAAAATTGACATTCTTAAAGAAAAAATTGAAATTAGATTTCTTCATAACAATTTATCGTTATTTCTCTAGTTTAATCCAAATCAAGAACCACCTCATTTGGATAACTAGAGAAAAAGTTATAGCTAAAATACTTCCATATGTTCCTAATCCAAGACTGAACACTAATCCGAACTTCAATTCAGAAATTGAAAGTCTTAGGGGCTAAATTGAAATTTAAATTCTTCATATGACTTGTGGCCCCATGTCTTAATTTTATTTTGTCTCAAGAATCACTTCAATCGGATCTCCACAGATCCTGAATTTCTCAAAGTACTGAACTATGTTCAGAAAATTTCCCATCTCACTTTGATTCAAACAATCTTCCTTAATTAAATCTCTAAAATTCATAAATTCCCGTATAAATGTAATTAATTGTCTTAGGAATCTAACGCTTCAAAAAACAAGTCAATCGGATGTCGGACGGTAAAGATATAAGCAAAAGATTGGATAAGGTCGGATGAGAAAGGAAAGTAGCAAAATTAGAAGGAACAAATCGTTCCGATTAACATAAGACGTGAGCTTATTTCAAGAAAATCACCTTAGTTATAAATGGTTCATCTTATTTCTATAATATCAAACATGAAGCTCTATATCTCATGATCATTTTGAAGAAAGAATCGTCCCAATCGAAGCTCTATAGCTCAAGATATGCTTAATACGCTAAAGCATGCACATACTCAAATCATGCTCTTCTAACCGACCTCTCATAACTTTTCAATCAAACTTTTTAAATTTAACTCCAAATGATACAAATTTTCATGGATAGGTAGAAAAACATGTTAGAAATCTAAGGCCTTAAGAATCACCTCAATCTAAGGTTGGACGAAAGAGTTATTGCCCAACAAACCCAACATGTTCATGTTCTGATTCCAATCGAACATACTTTGGCGCAAACGCCATAACTCTAACTATAGATGTAGGATTGATTTCATTCTTAGACCATTAGAAATTAGACATCTATGGATAAAACTTTCATGAAGACCAAAATTTGGAAATCTGTCTTTAGGACTTCCAAAACACACGGACCGTTTGAAATCACACAGTCAGGCCGTGTAACGTTCAGGTGAAATGGTGTTCCTGTGCTGGAAAATACACGACCCGTGTAAATTCACACGGGTAGACCGTGTAACTTTCAGTTATAGCAAAATTTTCACCCTCCAAGACCCGTCCAAAGGGTCTTAAACCCATCCTAGCTTCCCCTTTACTCATATTTTACCAAAAATCAACTTTTTCTAGTCTGATATCACTTCACAAACTCTAAAGGTCTGGGAATTTCGTTTACCACGACATCCTAGCTTGTAATAAGTATAAATCTCAACTCCGATCTTAAAAACTTGCATACTTGGTATCGTTACAAAGATAAAAGAACAAGCTACAACTTAAAAGAAGGCAACTTTGCCCAATTCTATTTCAATTATTCCTAAATTTCCCTTGAATCAGCATACACATTTTTATCCTCATGCAAAACTTAACATTCACAATTCAAATCATCTCAACTTCACTTCTTCTATTTCAACCTCATTCGAACAATTCAATTTGCCATTGGAATTCATCCAACACTCCAACTCAATTCATACGATTTCGTGCTTTTCCCATAATATCGTACATATATAACCATGGTTCATGCTTAAAGTTTCTCTACTCATCATCCATACTTAATTCACATTCTAATTTCATAATCATCCATATATCACTTCATAATTCAAAGCCATACACAAACCCATATTTCATTTAGGCACAATAACATCTATAACACAATTTATATATATAAATACTCATTTTATTTCAAGTAATAACTCTAAATTTCTATTTTAAGATTGGGGTCCAACATTTTACTTTGAAGAAGTAAAATTGAAATCTTGGTTTGAAGATTTCCAAATTTTGTTCACAAATAGGAGAAATGAGTTCGAATATGGTGATTAAGTTAAGTGGGCACCCCATTGGACAAATTGTGAGAAAAATGATTGGAAGCTATAAAAAAAATCGATGATGGTTAAGGAGACCTCATTGGAATGCGTTCACATCACATGGTTCCGTTTAAGAGTTGGGTTCCAGAAACGACGCCCAACATCTACAAAAGGACAAGAGGATCAGATGGAAGGGTAGATACCTTTAAAGCTAGATTGGTAGTTAAAGGCTATACTTAAAAGGAGGGTATAAACTATGATAAGACATTTTCTCGAGTTGCTAATCTTAAATCCATCAGAATTCTTTTGGCCATAGCAGCCTATTTCAATTATGAAATTTAGAAAATAGATTACAAGACCGTATTTCTTAATGGGGATCTTGAGGAAATCATGTATATGGCCCAACTAGAAGTTTTCATTGAGCTAGGTAATGAACATAAGGTATGTAAATTGCAGAGGTCCATTTATAGGCTTAAGCAAAAATTTAGGTTTTAGAACATTAGGTTTGATAAGTCTATCAAAACTTATAGGTTCATACAAAACCAAGATGAGCCTTGTGTCTATAAAAGGATAAAAGAAGGAAAGTTTATTTTTCTAATCCTGTATGTTGATGACATTCTACTCATTAGGAATGATGTAGGAATGTTATCTACAGTTAAGGGATGGCTAAACTAAAAGTTCTCAATGAAGGATTTAGGAGAGGCTAACTATGTTCTAGGGATCAAACTTGTAAGGGATTGTAAGAACAAACTGATAGCCTTGTCTCAAGTAACCTACATTAAGAAAATGCTCAATAAGCTTGCGATGCAATATTCCAAGTTGATAGCCTTGTCTGAAGTAACCCACATTAAGAACATGCTCAATAAGTTTGCGATGAAAGATTCCAAAAGGGGTTCACACCCACTATACATGGAATCAAACTTTCAAAGGAGTAAGCACCTAAGACCCAAGAGGAGGTCGAATGCATGCATAACATTCCATATGCTTCGACAGTTGGAAGTTAAATGTATGATATGCTTTGCACTAGATCAGATATCTGTTACGCTGTGGGACTAGTAAGTAGATTTTAGTTTAATCTAGGAATGGAGCATTAGACTGCGATTAAGTTCATACTGAAGTATCTCCGTAGGACAAAAAACTCAATACTTGTTTACTATGGAAATAACTTTATTTTGACAGGATATACAAATTTTGATTTCCAATAAGATTATGATTCAAGGAAATCAACTTCTAGTTCTATATTTGTTTTAAAAGGTGGAGCCACAGTGTGGAGGAGTATCAAGCAATCTTATGTTACTTATTCGACTATAGAGGCTGAGTATGTTGCTGCTTATGAAGCAGCAAAAGAAGCAGTATGACTCTGCAAGTTTCTAAATGATTTGGAGGTGGTTCCTGAGGCAAAAAATGCCATTACACTTTATTGTGATAATAGTGGGGCAGTGGCTAATTCTAAAGAACCTTAGAATTGTAAAGTTGCCAAACACATTGAGAGAAAGTATCATCTCATATTGGGCCCCGATTTTCCTCTTTCTTATTAAATCAGCATGTTTAAATTTATTTTGGGGTTTAGTTTGCTTAAATGCATTTGGTTAGAATGATTTGAGGTTTTAGTGCTTAGGTTGATGGAATTTAAATGGAGGAATTAAGTTTAAATTAGAGTTTTATATGTTGTTAGAAAGTAAAGGAATAAGATGGTATGGGGGCAATTTGGGTAGTTCACTTAAGTTTGAGAGGCTAAGGCTTATATTGAAGGGTATAATGGACATTTGATGGTTATTAGGAGTGGAAATTAGAAGAAGAAAAATAAAAAGAAGAGGGAAAGAAGAGAGTGTTGTGGAAGAGAGGAAGAAAAGAGGGAAAAGCTAGGGTTTTAGAAAATTTTGAAAAACTTGAAGACTTTGAGGCTAAAACAAGTATGAGTTTATTCCATCTTGTTTTGGTTACATGAAACCCCAAATGTAGCTTAACATGTGTGGAAAGTGTTAGTGAATTCTTTATGCAAGTGTTCTCTTTTAGGGTTAGTGATCCAAGATAGATTTTGGTGTTTTGTTAATGATATTGGTTTGAAATGAGCTTGGAAATGAAGTAGAAGAGATGTTTTAATGTTAAGATAGGTTATATTTAAAAGATGGGAAGTGTATGGGTGATGAATGTCGAAAAAATATCTTCAGAATGAGTTTCTAGGAGCGTTACGCATGAACTGCTGGCCCTGGCCACAAGACACCACCAAATTCGTCATGTGAGCTTCTTTTCGCTTGTGGTGAGGACCCATTTTCCTACACCGACATGTTTTAATATTTTAGGCATAACTTTTGCTGTAGATGTCCAAATGAGGTGATTTTTAATTCGTTGTAAACTAGAGACATAGGTCTACAAGGTTTTTGAAGAAATGAAATTGAAATTCAGTCTCTAAGAATCTTAAATTTTAGATGAAAGTTGAGCATAGAATTTTGTTTCATGCATAATGAAGGTCCGAAATTGTTTAGTTAGCAACTCTTCGATTATTGAACCAAATTGAATGAAATTTTGGTTATTGTTTAAGGAAATCAATAGAGGCAAGAGGAGCAAGAGGAAAATCAAATTTGAGCAAGTAATAAGCAAGGATTTCAGGTGGGTTACAATTTTATGATTAAGTAATAAGCCACTAATGTTTTCTTTCAAATGATAGAAATAAACGATTTCAACTACTCCATGAACATGTTTTGTAACTCTTTGAATGCTTTGATAAAGCTTTATGTGTTTGGTATGAGTTTATTGCGTTGATGATTTGTGAAAAGAATATGACAATGATTTTTAAAAAGATACTATGTTTGAAAAAGATTAAGTTTCGAAAAATTTGCCATTTTGGGCAACAAGTTTACAAGATATGAAATACATGTTATATGGGTTTGTGGTGGTCCCCTAAGTTAAGTCAAGTGCACTTGTCAAAGCTTCGCCCGCCTGCCCATTAGTGGCATTGGAGCTCCTTTAAGGACTCCCATAAGTTCACGGCTACACAGGACTGCTACGCGGGAATGTGTAGTACGTTCTGTTCACGGCTGCACAGGACCCTTAGGGAAAATGTGTAGTACGTTCTGTTTTGGATCCACCCAAGCCATTTTGTTATGTCTATGTGTTTATGATTTGTGAACAAATTGAGGAATGCATGATTTATGTTGATTATGAATTGTTTGGCAAATGAGAATTTTGAGCTATATGTGCTTTATGATTCAATGTGCATTCTTTAGTGAAAATAAGTATTTCAATGGTTTTGCTTGTTACTGGTTATAAAATTGTTTCCCACGAGCTTTATAGCTCACCCCCATTCTCTTCCCCCTATTCAGGTGATGAGCAAGAGAACGACTAGGTCAAGAGTTACGGCATCACTCCAAAGTGTCATACTTTTGTATTTTTGTTAGAGTTTTGGAAATTCAAGGCTTTAGCCGCATTTCAAGTTTTATTTGTTCAAGTGTATTTTGTATTTTTGGTTCTTAAACTCAACTGATGTATTATGGCTTGAAACGCCATTAAATCTTTGTAAAACTCTTCTTTTGGTTATCAATAAGATATGGTTGATATTGATTTTTAGCTTCAAACCTTTCGCATTAAATCATTTTATCATGAGAATAAGATTTTGAAAGGTTGTGTTTATGTTCAAGTTTATTTGGTGTTGGGTTGTTTTGACGAAAATGGCTAAAAAATTTTAACTTATGTGTTCTGTGGAAAAAAAGCTCTCGTCGCGACGAGACCCTTTGCCCGCCGCAACGAGACCTTTTGCTCGCCGCGACGAAGATAAAAATTATGGGTTCGTCACGGAGAAAGTTGATTCGCTCGCCGCGGTGTAACTTCCCAAAAGGTTTCGCTGCGGCGAAACAATATACGTCGCGGTGACGCCCGCCTTTGCTTCTGAGGAATTTTTCTTCTAATATTTTCAACTTCTAAGTCTTCCCTCCACGCTCAAGTTTTATGTTTCCATGTCTGATGTTGAGCTTCGAAAACGGGATCCAACATCTCATAAGGGAGATAATATAATGTGGTGAGGTGAATGTAGTAAAGATTCCCACAGAACAAAACCTTGTCAAAGCATTTACGAAGTTGTTGTCTCAAAAGAGTTTTGAGGGTCACATAGTAGGGATGGGAATGAGCGATATGTCAAACTTGCTTTAGGGCAAGTGAGAGATTGTTAAGAGTTATGTAAATATAGTTCCCTGGAAAGCAAGTGTATTTATTTATAACTTAATTTTCTTCCAATTACTTTTGTAATGAAAATATTTATTTTTGATAAAACAAAAGAGTTTGGTTTTATTTGTTTGAGCATTATATATCTTGTCATAAGGTACCGAGATTCTTTTGTAAGTAATATATATATAGATAGAGATGAATGGGAAACATATATATTATTAGAATCTAAAATAATTGATTCACAGTTGAATAATTAAGTTCGTAGCTTGATTATGGTTTAGACAGTAGTGTTGTGATTTATCTTTGTTCAAGTTAAGGAGTTTACTTAAAGGCAATGATGAGTTTCATATCATGATAGTAGTTGACTATTGATAATGACACTATTAAATGAATCTAGAATCACGTATGCTTTAAAAAATAAAGTAGGTCAATACTTTAATCTTAAAAGATACACTTAAGCATTAGTTTATTATGGACCACAATCTTAATGAGTGGTGAACTCATATATGTCTCATTATAGTTTTTGATATGATCAAAATGGACTTTTATAGAGTATCAATCCAGTGTCTGCATGTTGGAATTATTATTGAAACATGTATCAGGGAACATTCACTCAAATAAAGAGTTTATAGTGATATCGTCACTTTTAGATGTTTTATGGAGATTAGTGATTAAACTGGCGCCAGTAGTTTGACGGACTAGCTACCCATCAAGTCTTAACACCAAGATGTGATCTTGTGTGTTAATCACCATATAGAGTGAAACGGGTGATCCAGAAAGAAAAATCAACATAAGGGCAAAACAGTAATTTTATCCTTTATTATGCAGATGACTATAATATGGTTCATATTAGAGTTTGTAATTGGACATATTATTTGAAACATGTGTTCTCTTAATATTTGGTAATTCAAGAGTCCAACTAATTGTCATTAGTGGAATGACATTTAGTTAATAAAACGGAATTAATTCTAATGAGATTAAATTAATTCTGGGCTTATTACAGCTAAGTCCAATTAGATTCTCCATTTGGCTTTTAGGAAGATTATCAAGGTAAGTAAGAAATACAAATAGAACCTATGATTGAACGTTGGGCTTGCTTTAATTAATTGTTAATTAGAAGCCCATATGAACATTCAGAAATGGGCTAGACTTTGGTTTTATTTGATTAATTTGATTAATTAAATTAAAATAAAGTTATTAAAGATAAGAAGGTAGATTTTAGGTTTTATTGGGTTTAATGTGTAGCTGCACATTTAACATTTGTTTGCTATATTTAAGATGGTTTTTAACATGCTTTACCATCATTAAATGGAGTAATGAAGTTATCATTAAATGGTTTAATGGTTGTCATTTAATGATAGCATGTAACCTTTTAGCATTCATTGGATTAAAAAAGAAAGCGGTGCATTTGATGGACTATCTTCCTTATTTTCATGACCAAACTGAAAATGAGATGTATCATTTAAGTTATTGGTTTTTTCATATAGCCATCTTAAAGCAAATAAGAAGAGTCTCATTTGTTAGATTCTTTATGATTTATTAAGGAAGGATGTGATGCATTTGATGCACCTCACTTCTTACTTTGAGGCTTAACTGAAATTGAGAGAAAGAATACAAAGGGCTATTGAATTTTTATCTCATTCTCTCTTATCTTGCATGTGTGAGCCGAAAATTGCATGAGAGGTGTCTAATCTTTGGCTTCTTTCTTCTAAGGAAAAACCTCTTCAAGTTTTCTTCTCCTTCCCCACCAAAGGATCATATTAACTAAGTTATCTAAGGAGAACAAGTGGTAGATCAAGTTGGTCGAGGATGTAATAACGAGAAAAGGATACATTACCTTGAAGTGGATACATTGTTGAGAATAGGATAACACAGTGAGGAATTAAAGCTATCGTGAAGGAGTCGGTATAAATTATATCTTATGTTTATGTAAATTATTTTCCTTATACCGTATCATATATGGCTTTGCATTTTGATTTGGTTATATATTGCTTCCGCTACAATTTTAATTTTTAAAAAGTTTTGAAATCTTTCATTTTAGCCAAATCGTGCATGCTTAATTTTTTGATCCAACATCCTAGTGGTCATACGTTATATTTGGAGGATGTATATTACATCCTAATGATTGTAAGGAACATGATTTTTTCTTTTTGGTTTAATAAAATCTTGTTATTCCTTATATTTTGAAAATGTTGTTTCAATATATAAGCAGAAGGATTTTATTTGTAATACGATAATTAATCAGGGATTGTTCTTTATAGAACCTATAATAGGCTCACTAAACACCACAAAATTAATAAAACCAAGAAAATGTAATGACTCTAGCATTAATTCAAAATATCTATGGCACTTAAGAATTGGTTATACCAATCAGAACAGACTTGATAGGTTAGTAAAGGATGGGATCCTTATTGTTGGAGTTATGTGAATATAGTGCCCTGGAAAGCAAGTGTATTTACTTATAACTTAATTTTTTATAGTTACTTTTGTAGTGAAAATATTTATTATTAATAAAACAAAAGAGTTTGGTTTTATTTTGTATGAGCATTATATATCTAGTCTACACATATACATAGAGATGTATGGGAAACATGTATATTATTAGAATCTAAAATAATGGATTCACAGTTGAATAATCAAGCTGGTCGTTTGATTATGGTTTAGACCATAGTGTTGAAATTTATCTCAGTGCAATAAAAGAGTTTACTTTAAGGGGATGATGAGTTTCATATCATGATAGTAGTTGACTATCGATAATGGCACTATTAAATGAATCTAGGATCAAGTAAGTTTCAAAGAATAAAGTGAGTCGTTACTTTAATCTTAAAACATACAACTTAAGCATTCGTTTATTAAGGATCACAATCTTGATGAGTGGTGAACCCATATGTGTTTCATTATAATTCTTGATATGATAAGAATAGATTTTTACAGAATATCAATCCAGTGTTTGCAAGTTGGAATTATTAATTGAAACATTTATCGGGAAAAATTTACTCAAATACAGAGTTTATAGTAGTATCATCACTTCTAGATGTTTTTATAGAAATTGGTGATGAAACTAGCGCCAGTAGTTTGAAGGATTAGCTACCCATCAAGTCTTAATAATAAGATGAGATCTTGTGTGTTAATCACCATATAAAGTAAACCTGGGGATCTCGAAGGAAAAACTAACATAAGGGCAAAACGATAATTTTACCCTTTAATGTGCGGATGACTATAATATAGTTTATATTAGAGTTTGCAATCAGATATCTTATTTTAAACATATGTTCTCATAATATTTAGTAATTCAAGAGTTCAACTAATTGTATTTAGTGGAATGACTTTTATTTAACAAGTTGGAATTAATTCTGTTGGAGCTTGAATTATACAAGTTTAATTAGATTCCCCATTTGGCTTTTAAGAAGGTTATCAAGCAAAGTAAGAAATACAAATAGAGGTTTTAAAGCCTATGATTGAATGTTAGGCTTAGACTAATTAATTATTAATTAGAAGCCCAAATTAATATTTAGAAATGGGTTAGACTTTAGTTTATTTGATTAACTAAATTAAAACAAAGTTAATAAATGGAGGAAGAATTTCGATTTTAAATGAAAAAATGTACAACTACACATTTAACATTAGTTTGTTATATTTAAGATGGTTTTTAAACATGCATGTAATCTATAAGCATTCATTGGATTAAGGAAGAAATAGATGTATTTGATGGACCATCTTCCATCTTCCATCACCAAAAACTGAAATTGATATGTCTTATTTAGGTTAATAGCCTTTTCATATAGACATATTAAAGACAAATGAGAAGATTCTCATTTTTTGACTTCTTTATGATTGATTAAAGATTGAAGAGATACATTTGATGCATATCTCTTCTTTCTTTTGATGTTAACTAAAATTGAGAAGAAGTGAGAAAGTGTTCTTACATTTTTTACTCTCTCTCTCTCCTATCTTGCATGGTATAGCTGAAAATTGCATGAGAGGGGTCTCATCTTTGGCTTCATTTTTCTAAGGAAAATCTCTTCAAGTGTTTCTTCTCCTTTCCCACCAAAGACTCTTGTTAATCAATTTGTCCAAGAAGAGCAAGTGGTAGATTGGATTAGTTGAGGACACAATATCGAGAAGAGGAAGCAATAATGAGAAGAGGATACATCACCTAGGAGAGGATACGATGTCGAGGATAGGATAGCACAGTGAGGAATTAAAGTTGTAGCAAAGGAGTTGGTAAAAATTTCTATCTTGTTAGTATGCAAATGTCTATCCTTATACCATATCATGTATGTCTATACATGTTGATTTGGTTATATTGTTTCCACTACAATTTTGATTTCTAAAAAGTTTTGAAATCAACCGTTTTATCCAAATTGTGCATGCTTTATTTTTCTGATCCAAAAATTGGTATCAGAGCCAGTTTTCTTATGCATGATTTCGGTTTCTATAAATGATGCATAGGATGGTAATATTTTTTGTATGTTGCATATTTTTATGTGATAGAAATATATTTGGTGTATGTTTTGCTCTTTTGGTTGTCCATAGATGGTATTACCTTGTAAGTTTTGTTCATTTGGTTTGTAACAAGGAGGGTGGCCTATCATCACCATGTTTCCTCCTTGGTTTCATCTTTATGTTTTCTTTGATTATGTAATGTACAATATCATGTAATGATGAAGATGAAGAAGCCATGGATGAAGAAATGAAGAGGTAAGGTTTTGGTTTTGTTTTAAGTGTATTGGAAAAGTTTGTTGACAAATTTTCATTTTATGACACAACAAGTTTCGGTTTTGATTAAAAAAATAAGTTCTGGATTTTTCGTTTAATATGGACAAGTTTCGGTTTTGATGAAAAAAAGTGCTGGATTTTTGTTTCATATGGACAAGTTTTGGTTTTGATGAAAAACTTGTGCTGAAATTTTTGTTTTCAACGTGACAAATTTGTTTTTTTGAAAATCAAAACTTTGTTGTAAAAGAAAAGTCATTACACACTTTTTACTGAATGGGCCAGGTCATGTGAGCAAATGGTTCAAAGTAGAAGATCTAAGTCCAAGAAGAAATTGCTAGGCCTAAAAGCCTTGTAATAGTTTTTATGTTTTCAGGATGGACAATCAAAAGTGAATTATTAGTTCATGTGATGAATGGATAAA
The DNA here is from genome assembly GCA_029891385.1 of Erythroxylum novogranatense. NCBI lineage: Eukaryota > Viridiplantae > Streptophyta > Magnoliopsida > Malpighiales > Erythroxylaceae > Erythroxylum > Erythroxylum novogranatense. The sequence goes on along the minus strand of CM057233.1, from coordinate 51,508,134 downwards.
TGAATGCAAATAAAATTTGATATTATGTGATTGTATGTCATTTAGAAAATTGCCAACCCTAGGCTTTTCCATGCATTCATTATGTTTGGGATATATAATGAAACAATATAGGATGGATAATAAAATGCATCTAGATAAGATGGTATTCATTAAAACTTAAAGCCCAAAAAGATTAAGTGGGAGAGGATGCTCATGTGAGAGTCCACGGTCTCTATATGATGGCCCATTTGCATAGGGTGAAGTGTTACTCCCCACCAAAGGGCATGAATCCTAGATCTTGTATGGTTTGGGTCTCCTTAGGAATAAGTCCATTTATTGGTAACAAATGTGACCTCCCATTGAGGCATGGTTTGCAAGTACCTTTAGTGGATGAATCAAATCGTTACACACTCAACATATTTTATCAATAACCTATCCTCTGTAGCTCTGTTGGTAAAAGGGTGGACCAAATTATGATGATTCTCAAAAAGTTAGGATTGAAGATGCTTGGTGTTGGGACTAAAACCCAACTACTTAAACTTCACACTATCACTCTTGCTTTGATACCACAACTGTTGGGACCCGATCTCAGAGACCGGCGTCCCAACCCAAAAACGGAAGCCAAAACGAAACGAATCATAAAGAGGCGGAACGAATAAAACGATTGATCACAAAGCAAAACAAATCATTAACGAATCGAAAGCGAACTTGGAAGCAAAGCATCCAAACAAAGTCGAATCAAATTGGCTCGAAGACAACCAAACAAACGATCCAATCGAATTGAAACACAAATTTTGACATCCGCACAAATATCTTAGAAAAGTGTCCAAATGGTCGCGTTGGAAACCTTAGACTTAAACTGCCCAAAATCCGGTATAATTTTTTTCCTTTTCTTTTCTCTCTTTTCTCATTCCTCAATCCAAATACATTCACATACGATCGCACTATCCAATGTCCAATACACGTTCCTTCACATTTTTCCATATACAAATCATGCTTATATCTCAGTTGAACATACAAAAGTTATATAACATATCCATATGCAATACCATAACTCAATAGCAATCTCATAATTCAATTACAATTTATACACCATTTCATAAATCAAAGCTTTATACAAATCATAGTGGCATTTTCAAGCCTTATACATTACCCATAACCCTAAACCAAAGTACACAATACACAATGATTCTAGACTTCTCAGCAACCATCTAACTTAAAAATAATACAATATAAACACATGCAAACAGAAATCTTCATTTTCTTTCACCCAATCTTCTTCTCATCACCTGTGGATGTGAATGAAGGGGGTGAGCTTTACAACCCGTGGGTAACAGTTTATAACAAATATATAAGCAAAATCCTTGAAAAATTTGTTCTTTTATGGTCTTACAAATCATTTCTTTGAAATCCGTAAAGCACATTTTTTAAAAATTCCGCTCTTGCTGTAGTCAAATCATAATTGCAAAACGTATGATTTTTAGGCTTTCAGCCATAAACCCATAGGTTGCAAAAAATGAATGCATCAACTTGACAATTCATAAATGCAATGGCAACTCACATATGCAATGCACACAATTGGCTCGAGAGTTCCATAAACACGACGAAAAACTGAAGTTTTATCGTAAACACAACGAGTTCGATTTCTCAGGATCTCGTGGCCCTAAGCAGGCAGCCGGGAGAAGGCTATCTATATGTCGACGTGCACGTGACTAACGAAACAGGTTCTCTCTTGCCCACACAAAAGCACATATCATGCTCAAATCCATCTATCGAATGCTCTGTTCTGAATATACGAGATGCCATGGAATCTTCCGAGGCATAACACAAATGTATTTTGAAATTCATCAAAAGTTCATGTATTGAATCAATAATGATTTTTCAAATCATTCATACAATGATGCAACATTTATGATGCAATTGAAATCAGAAAATCTCTTTGTTTAAGGAAAGCAGTAGTGGCTTATAAATCTATTATAAACAGGTACCCACCTCAAATCGATGCTAGAAACTTGTTCCTTGCTCCAATTTGTCCATTGATTCCTTCTTTCTTCCAATTGAAATTTCCTTTCATCTTCTCAAATTTCGGATTTTCTTAGCTCATGAAGGAGCTCTCTTAATTCTCCACCTTTTCTCTCTTGAAACAACGTTTAAAATCTATCTTCAAGTGGTAGAGAAATCGAGCCTTAGCTTTTCTCCCCTTTTCTTTCTCCTTCTCCACCACTGAATGCTTCTCTCTTCTCCTTTCTCTTCTTATTTCTTTCCTTCTTTTCTCTTAAGTGTCGTGGGTTGCCTCTTAAAATGACAGCCCACTTGCTTTTATAGTACCATGTCATTAAATGACTTAAAATTGACCCATTTGCCCTTACTCATAAGCCTAAAACTTAACTCTTTAAGTAAACTTCCAAAATTGCCCCTTCCTTTTTGCCTTAAAAACTTTAGGGAAATTTCCCTCTATGTCTTACGAATCCATCGCTTCAAGAATCAGAATGTTTGGAGCTCTATAACTCAAGATATCTCCAAAATACTGAAGTTTGTTCTTCAGACCCAAGGCTAAACACTACACCTAAATTCCGACCAGAATTTGAAAGTCTTAGAGGCTAAATTATAGCTCGGCTCCTTCATAAAATTTGAAGCCCCATGTCTCTATTTTAATTAGCAACAAGAATCAACTCAATCCGAGCTCTAGTGATCGAGATATATCCAAAATACTGAACACTGTTCAGCCATTACAACACCGGGACTAACCACTACACTAAACTTCCGTCCTGCATTTGGAAGTCTTAAAGGCTAAATTATAGCTCAGCTCCTTCATAACATTTGTAGCACCATGTCTCTGTTTTAATTTTCAAAAAGAATCAGATTGATCGGAGCTCTATCGATCGAGATATCTCCAAAATACTGAACACTGTTAGGACCTTTTCCACAGGTCAGCTCACTTAGATCAGGTCGACCTTTTTCCATTTAATGCTAAAACCAATAAATCTAGTATGGAAAGATAGAAAAATGTCTTAGGAATCCAACGTTTTGAAAATCGGATCAATCGGATATCGGACGAAGAAGTTATGGTCAAAAGAAGGAAGAGAGGTCGGTCGGCTGGAAATCCACACAGCGGGCCGATCGACCAACGCCCGAGCGGGTGCTCGCTGCCGAGCGATCGGCCGTGTGATCCGACCTATCAGACTTCAAACCTTCATAACTTTTGACTTCGAGCTCTAAATCAGACGCGGTTTGTTTCATTGGAAAGATAAAAGAGAGATATACCATTTTCAAGAAGGACTCAAAGGCAAGCTCGGTCACTAAAGGGGTCAAAAGTTTGCTACAATGTGACCGATCGATAAACTCCTCAACAGTACCAACACTTGTAAACATCATAACTTTTTATCCAGAACTCCAAATTTGACAAACTCGGTGTCTATAGAAAGATAAAAGGACCCTCTACAACTTTCATTAAGGCCTTAAACATCATATCAACTTCTAAATGGGTCAAAAACTCCATATAAAGTGACTGGTCGATCAGCTTCACACTAAACAGCATCAAAACCCCTAACAATCATAACTTTCTACTCCCTTGTCCAATATTTTCGTGCTTTATATCAATGGAAAGATAAGAACAAGCTATACAATGTTCATGAAGAACTCCAAAAAAACTTCAACCTCTATCTAAGTCAATGTTTCAATCAAAGTTTCTGCCCTGATAGCAATCACCTAAGCAATATCCAAATTTCACATTATCATATCTTTCAACCTCCACAACCAAGAATCACATATTATACATCATTTTAAAGCTATTCAAATTCTCTATAACTTTCATGTAGACCATTTACTCCAATTCAAACCACATCAGTACGGAAATCTCCTCAAAACACAACATATACAATCCTACACTTAGAGCATTTTCCAAAACCAAAGCAAAATACACTTAACTTTCAAAGATCATAACTTTCAATCCCGATATCGAAAAATAGCAGATTTTATTGCTACGAAAATCTCTCAACATAATCTACAAATTTCATGAAGATCATTTCCTCAAAATCTACCTAAATCAAAAGTCAACTCTTTACTCCAAAGGTCAAATTTCTTAATTCTCCAAAATATAACACTTTCACCAATCATTTCTTGCTTTTCAACTTCCATTTCAATCAACTAGTTCATTTTGACTTTCATAACTCATACAACTCTACTTGAATTTCAAAGTCATCAAAACCAATCACTTCATTTCTCATCAATCTCCTTTAAGCACAATAACATCTATAACACAATTCATATCCGAAAACACTCATTTAATTCCATTTAATATTTCAAATTTCTACCAAAAGTTCGGGGTCTAGCACTTGGTAGTTTTTTGAGTATGAGGGTCCCAGTTTTTCTTTTAATGGATAAGATGGCCCACCGTCACTTAGTCTGTTATAAATAAGAAAAATAATCCTCGTATAAAGTTTTAAATTTTTTAAGTTTTGTTAAATCTATCATCAGGCATACATGCATCATGATTGTATACAAAGTTCCAATATTGTTGACTGGTATGCTCATGTTTTAATAATTTATAATTTCAAACATAAACAACCACAATATGAATCCATTCACTTTGCTCTTGACAAATAACAAATTGAAAAATGGGGAGAATTTTAATGAATGGAGACGTTACCTTGATACTATTGTTCAATATGAATGAATTTCATGGGTATTAACTAAAAATGAGCCTGCACCTCCGGGTGGAGATTTAACTCTTGTACTAGTCTAACAACATGAGCGATGGCAGAATGCTAATAAGATTACTAAGTGTTATTGTTAGAGTAGTGCCCTAAAGGCAATCGCCTTTAGCGCATTTTGTACAAAGTTGTGTACATTCTTTATACATAAATAAAGAAAGGCATATTTCATTAATTTGTTGTTCATTATTTATAAACTGATATTGATCTGTAATCAAATTAATGAAGTCCATGATATATGACATAGCATGAAGGAAATTATGATGTGATCATACTACTGAGATTCCTATCATATGCAATTATGTCAGTATCTAAATTATCCATATTCATAGGATTACTGAGACTGGACATCGGTAATCCGGAAAGACTAGCACATCTCAAGCTCCTTGATTTGATCAAGCAGTGGATCTCAGAAACTGTAAATATGAGATATTTAGGGTTGAGATGTGGATGCTTACTAGAGGTAGTAAGTACATTGGATGACCTTGTAAGTACAAGTCGACTTGTACTACTGATAAGTCGACTTGTTCTTGAAAAGTACCGATAAGTCGACTTGTACATTGGATAAGTCGACTTATTCAAGGACGGTACTGTTTATTTGTGCCCTAAAGGCAATCCCCTTTAGCGCGTTTTATTCACAGTCGTATGCAAACTGAATGAATAAATAAAAAAAGGAATTCTTCATTAATTTGATGTTCATGAACATTGTTTATGAATTGATTGGATCTTTAATCAGATTAATGAAGTCCATGATATATGACATAGCATGAAGGAAATTATGATGTGATCATACTCCTGAGATTCCTATCATGTGCAATTGTGTCAGTATCTAAATTCTCCCTAGTCAAAGGATTAATGAGACTGGACATCATTAATCCGGATAGACTAGCACATGTCATATTCCTTGATTGGATCAGCGGTGAATCTCGAAACCGTAAATATGAGATATTTAGAATTGACATGTGGATGCTTACTAGCGGTAGTAAGTTCATTGGATGACCTGCCATGAGATCATCACATGGATATCTTATCTAAGTGTCAGTGATAATCTCATCATAGCAATGGTGCAAGTATCCTTAGACTTGAGGTACTCAAGGATATCTTGAATCTTGATTACGTGCTTTGACTCCATTCCTTGTTGCCTTCGGAGGTAGCTCATAGGGTGGTGCTTGGGTACGACTTGAGGTATTGAAGGTAATTGAGTAGCCAATAAAGGATTCACCACTTCGGATTAGCGGAGGAGATACCCATGGCCTCTTGTGGGATCATTACTCGAAATCTCGGCGAGTGAATATGTCATGAAGAGTGTCTTCATGGACATATAGAGTAATGAGTCTGGGACGAGATCTGTTATCACTGGGCTAGACTCGGTCTAGTGAGAGTTGACACTTCAACCATACTCATAACCAAGTGGGGTATAGGATGGTGAAAGGACGAATTGCACGGTAATTGTCTATGGAAAGGTTTGTGATCTGGTTCGTGATGAATACATCAAACCGATTACTTTCCGGTCAATTGGGGGTCATGATGTGTTGCTAGATACCGCTCATGACTTGCTCAGATTAATTGTTAATCTAAGTGGCCAACATAACCGGGAGCCTAAAGGGTCACACGCTTAAGAGTGTTTCAGAGAATCTGTAAAATAGTAATTGGACAGAGTTCCAATTATGGAGAGCATTAGGATTAAATGGATTCCGATGGGATTGGGATATGTCCCGATGAGATCGCGACATCAATATTGCTAAGAAAGGTTTAGGAGCTATTTCAAAGATCGGGGCCGGTGAGGCGGTAGGACCTAACCCAGTTAGATGGATCTTTAGCAATTATATATATTAATTAATTAAGTAAATAATTAATTAATATATATAAATATATGCCATGTGTACGTTGGATGTGGGAGAAGAGGATAAAGTCATTTGACTTTTCAAAGTTATTACTTTAATCATTTATGAAATGAATGGCCATTAGCTCCACACATGTCATCATCTCATGGTTGGCTTTTTAATTGTTAAAAAGACATAAAAGATGGCTTGGAGAGTTGAATGGCCGTATGGTTTGCGTGAAAGGAGGATAAGAAATTGAAAGCTTAAAGGTTAAGCTTTGATTTGAAAAAGTTTCATGTTTCTTCTTCTTCCATCAAGCATCATCTTTTCTTCTCTTCTCCAAGGCATGGATTCCAACGTTTTCCTTCAGCTCTCCAGGACAGAGGTAGGGTCTAGCAGCTCTTAATCTGTTCTAGCTATTCCCGGGTCAAAGGGGTTTGACTCGGTTAGGTTTTCGATCTGCGTGGATCACCTTTAGAGATAGTTTCTTTTGGCTATTTAGGTTGATGTCTTCATACGGATACCTGGATCCTGGGTTCGGAAGGTCCCGGAAAAAAATTTTGTTTTCCGCTGCGGTACATGTGATGTACCTCCCGGGATTTTCCTACAGTGGTATCAGAGCGTCTGGTATCCCGTATGAAGCTATAACCTAAGCTAGATCAGAAACCCTAAGTGCTGTTGATGTTGATGCATGTGTACTGCCCAGATTTCGAATTGCTATACAGATAGGTTTTTCGAAATTTTTCTGCCCAGGATTGTTCATAACATGTTAGAGAATATGTCTATGAATTTTCAGAATTTATCGATTTGATTTGATATAGTTTTGCTAATTAATTCCCTTAGGTTACAGATGCTGTTTTATGAAACGATTCTGGAACAGGCAGTAGTATAAAATCGAGAATAAATTCTAGAAAAATCTTTTTCTAGATTTTCCTTCACCTACATGTCTCTAAGATGTTGGTGAATGTCTGTGAGCATGGAAATTGGATTTCAAGGTGATTGGATATTTATTCACGAATTTATTCTATGCTGTTGGGAATTGCTGTGCTGATGAACACAGATTTTGAATCGGTTTTGTTATTTAGGTTGACTGAGTTTTTGATGGCCTAAAATCCTGAAAAAATTCATGTAGCATTTTCTGAACATGTAGTAACCTATATAATGTTCTCATGATTTATTGAAATTGTTTCATTGATCATTTCAAGCAATGTACAGAACTGGACAGTTTTTGTGAAAATTGTTGGGACTGTTTTGCTTGGCTTGATTGAGTGTGCTTTTTCAGTTCCAATGCCTTGCACCATTTTTTAATGTGATTAAAAATGTGTTATCTTGATGTAGTATGATTGCCAAACTGAATTGCTTGAATTACCTTTTCCAAGAATTTTTGAATGCCGAATTGGTCACATTAGCGTCTCGTTAATATATTGCATTATCTTGTTTGTTTTGACCGTCATATTTTTTATGGCATGTGCTGAAGTAAATTTGATAATGTATGTGCTAGCTAGAGATGCTTAGGATGATAATTTGGGTGTTCCTAAATTGTTTGGAAATTAATGAGTTTTGACTCATTTCAAGCTTTTCATATAGTTTGACTATTTAAGGCATTCATAGTTCAATGAATTGTTCATTGATACATCAAATTTATCAGATATTACCTTAGGTATGTAGGTGTTGTGAATTGGAATTGTACTGATTGAGGAATTAGCCGATTAGAGATTTTAGCAAAATTCCCTGAATAAGTCGACTTGTATGAGGTATAAGTCGACTTGTTCAAGGTTTTTGGGATAAGTCGACTTGTGTATAGAATAAGTCGACTTGTTCAGAATCTCAGTATAAGTCGACTTGTAGTACCTTATAAGTCGACTTGTTCATGGGCAGGTGAAATAAGTCGACTTGTGTCATACAAGTCGACTTGTGTGTGATCAGAAGCATAAGTCGACTTGCATTTGATGAAAGTCGACTTGTGGCATGCTCAGTTGGATGATGGATGATTATAAGGATTGATTCAATACGATTGATGAAACCTAAATCATTCCATATACTCTTCGTGACTATAATCCTTAAGCTTGGAGTCTAGAGACCGAAATCCTCCTCGGTATATGAAAACTAACGCCTTCCATTAATATGGTAAGAACCGAGTTCTTATAGGGTTGGGTTGTTGAGCTAACCTCAAGCTCACTCTATCTGAATATGTTCAAACCATGAAAATAAGATTTTCAGATTAATGGGTCGGTTTTCCTAGAAGCGTTGATTTGTTGAGCTAACCTCAAGGTCAACGTGGACAGAGGCGAAGTTGGGTAGCATACATTAGATGTATGCGCATCAAAGAGTTGATACCCAATGAAGTGCACACATCAACAAGTTGATAGCACTGATCGATAGTTGTGTCTAAGATGTAATTGGTATATCTGATACCTCCCGAGACATAAGGTGGCTTGTTGAGCTAACCTCAAGGTCATTCTTAATGTCGGTTATCGATGATGCAATTGGTATGACCGATACCTACCGATTGACCTAAGTTGTGGCTTGTTGAGCAAACTCAAGGTCACTCTTAGCAATGTCGGATATCGACCCACTAGGACATTATGTCACTTTGTTTCTCTGGATTCGTAAAGAGGGTTATGGATTCTAGGAAACTAGTGGGAGCCATATGCATGTCATGCAAGTCCTTATGATCATGCAGGCATTTCTATTCTATCATTCCTTCTCTCTATCGCGTCTAGGTTGATTGAAGAAGTCTTTCAGTGTGATTTTTCGCTCTCTATTCTGGACTGGATTTTCTTGATTGGCTAAGGACTCTGAGAATTGTTCTCAGATCTGAGGAACTGGGATACGTCTTAGATGTTCCACTTCCAGATGCACCTGCTGTCGATGCTTCTGATAAGGATCAGAAAGCATATCATAAGCATCTAATGGACGGGGACATGGCTATTTGCCTCGATGTCACCAGAGCTGCAGAAGCAGCACGAGTCCATGGATGCTCACGTTATAGTATCTCATCTTAGGGAGCTGTTTGTTGAGCAAGCTCGGTCTGAAAGGTTCGAGACCTCAAGGCTTCTCTTCACCACAAAGATGGCTCCAGGGACATCTGCTGTCCAGTATGTCCTGAAGATGAATGGCTATATTGAGAGATTGGTCGTCTTAGGATTTGTAATGGATTATGAGTTAAGTAGAGACTTAATTCTGGTTGGATTGTCTGATGGTTATTCACAGTTTGTGATAAACTATCGGATAAATTAAATATCCACAACAATACCTGAGCTGATCAATCTGCTTATGACAGCTGAGTAGGCTATCAAGAGAGATAGCAAGTGCTAATGGTGGATGCTTCTTCTTCTAAATCAAAGAAGAAAAGGCATAGAAACCAAAGGGAAGTGCCAACAAGAAGAAGACCAAAGATTCTTCCCCAAAAGGATTTTGCTTTCATTGTGGCAAGTCTAGCCACTAGAGGCGAAACTGTAAAATCTATCTGGAGTCCTTGAAGCAGAAGGAGGCATCAGATGCCTCTACTCCTTCAAATATGTTTGTCATTGAGGTTAATACTATTCCTGATCAAAACATATCGGTCTTTAATACCGGATGTGGCTCATACATATGAAATGATATGCAGGGCCTCAGGGACAGTAGAAAGCTCATAAAAGAGAACTGGACCTTCGTGTAGGTAATGCAGCAAGAGTTGCTACATTAGCCGTAGGCACTTATGTCTTGTCACTCCCTGGTGAGCTTGTAATCAAATTGGATGATTGACATTTTGTACTTGTTTTAAACAAAGAACATATTGTATGTTTTATGTTTAATTAGAGCTGATTTCCATTGGACTTTTAGTAGCAATGGTTGTTCTATTAGTTCGAATGGAATGCTCTATGGTACTGGTACATTATGCAATGGAATTGACATATGAGATATATCATATCCAATTATGAATGTCAATGACGCGAAAAGACATAATCGAGATAATTTAAAATCAACTTACTTATGGCATTTTCGAACGGCCATATAAATGAGACACGCATCGCTAAGCTCCATAAGAGTGGATGTTTAGGGTCATTTGATTATGAATCATATGACACATGCGAATCTTGTTTATTAGGCAAGATGACTAAGTTATCCTTTAAAGAAAAGGGTGAACGAGTGAATGGAATATTAGACCTAATACATTTGGATGTATGTGGTCCGATGTCCATCCATGCCAGAAGTGGTTGTTTTTACTTCATTACTTTTATCGGTGATTATTCACGATATAGGTATCTGTATCTGATAACATACAAATCTGAAGCATTTGAATAGTTCAAATAATTCATAAATGAAGTAGAAAACTAACTTGGTAAAAGTATGAAGACATTACGATCTGATCGTGGTGAAAAATGCTTAGACCAACAGTTTTGGATTATCTCAGAGATAATGGGATATTATCTCAGTGGACTCCTCCTTACACGCCGCAGCACAATGGTGTGACTGAAAGGAGAAATCGAACCTTGTTAGACATGGTGCGATTGATGATAGGTTTTGCACAGTTTTGGGAATATGCGCTCGAGACAGCTGTTTACTTGCTAAACAGAGTTCCATCAAAGACAGTTGTGGTTACTCCATATGGAGATATGGACTAACTGAAAACCCTATCTTTCTTAGCTGAAAGTATGGGGTTGTCACCTTCACGTGAAGCGGACACAGTCAGATTAGCTTGATGCAAAGCTGACAAGTGTTTGTTCGTGGAATATCAATTCTACCTTGCTTAGGAACAAAAGTTGTTTGTTTCCAAGCATGTTGTTTTCTTAAAGAAATAGTTTCTTTTACAAGAGGACGATGGGAGCAAAGTTGAACTTGGAGAAGTTCAAGATGCTCGAACAAACATAGATCAACCGCTGAACTCAAAGCAGTAACTCATGTAGATGAGGTATCGATTCAACCTTCTACTACACACAATTTACGAGGTCACGTAGGATACACCTTGTTCGAGAGATATGAATTTCTTGTAAGTGAACAGAATGACGTATTGCTCATATGAGATGATGAGCTGCTACTATGAAGAGGTTACAAAAGTTGAGTCCGAGAAATGGCTTTAAGCCGAAATCAAATGGATTCCATGTACATAAAACCAAGTATGGACTTTGGTTGTTACACTGAAGGATAAAACCCACGAGGGTGTAAAGGGTTTTCAAGAAGAAAACCAACATGGATGGTAATTTGATTACCTATAAAGCAATGCTTACGGTTAAAGGATTTAAATCACAGACAAGGAGTTGACTATGACGAAACCTTCAGCCCCGTAGCAATGCTTAAATCCATTCGGATACTCCTAGCCATTGCCACTCATTATGATTATGAGATATGGCAAATGGATGTGAAGATAGCTTTCCTGAGAGGAAATCTACCCGAGGATATGTATGACACAACCTGAGGGCTTCACTTCCATCGATGGCGAAAACGTATGCAAGCTTCAGAAATCCATGTTTGGATTGAAGCAAGCATCCAAGAGTTGGATTATCCGTTTTGATGAGTCAATTAAAGAGTTTGGTTTCTCATAAATTTCGGATGTTCATTGTGTGCATAAGAAGGTTAATGGGACTGCAATCGTATTCCTTGTGTTGTATGTAGATGACATACTGTTACTAGGAAACGATGTCTCTATGCTGCAATTAGTTAAAATTTGGTTGTCCTAACAATTTGCCTTGAAAGACCTTGGTAAAGCAACTTATATCCTTGGGATATAGATTTATGTAGATAGATCAAAGGTTGCTTGGTCTTTCACAATCATCGTACATAGATGAGATGCTAAAGAGGTTTAGCATGGAACAATGCTATGTACGAGGCCCGATGCATCGTATGCTCTAAGTGTTACGAGCAGATACCAATCGAATCCTGGTGAGGGTCACTAGGTGGCTGTCAAGAATATCCTCAAGTACTTGCGAAGCACTAAGGATGTTTTCTTGAACTATGGAGATGGAAATCTCCAAGTGAGCGGGCATTCAGATGCTAGTATCTAATCGATAAGGATGATTACGAATCATGATCGGGTTATATACATTCACCTTGAATAGCGTGGCGATCGATTGGAAAGAATTCCAAACAAGAGAGGACTGCTGATTCATCAACCGAGGCAGAGTACCTGTCGCATGAGATGCGCAAAGGAAGCGGTTTAGATCGAAGTTCATTCTCGAACTTGATCTGGTCCCTACCGTGATGGGCCCATAGGATTGTATTGTGATACAATGGGGCTAATCGCAGCAAAGGAACCAAGGTCTCATCGACGATCCGAACTCGCTTGCCGCCGATTCGGAGATCATTAGTCGAGATGATATCCCGATAGAGAATTCCCACGAGTAAAGTGTTGTTGATCCGTTGACAAAGCCATTGTCACGGGAGAATTGTGATTCTCATGGACTCGCTTATGGTATTAGATACTAAGGCGATTGGCTTTAGGTCAAGTGGGAGATTTAGTAAGTACAAATCGACTTGTACTCTTGATAAGTCGACTTGTTCTTGAAAAGTACCGATAAGTCGACTTGTACATTGGATAAGTCGACTTATTCAAGGATCGATCTTGTTTATTTGTGCCCTAAAGGCAATCCCCTTTAGCGTTTTATTCACGATCGTATGTAGGTGAATGAATAAATAAAGAAAAGGCATTCTTCATTAATTTGATGTTCATGAACATTGTTTATGAATTGATTGGATCTTTAATCGATTAATGAAGTCCATGATATATGACATAGCATGAAGGAAATTATGATGTGATCATACTCACGAGATTCCTATCATGTGCAATTGTGTCGATATCTAAATTCTCCTAGTCAAAGGATTAATGAGCTGGACATCATTAATCCGGATAGACTAGCACATGTCATATTCCTTGATTGGATCAGCGGTGGATCTCGAAGCGTAAATATGAGATATTTAGAATTGACATGTGGATGCTTACTAGCGGTAGTAAGTTCATTGGATGACTGCCATGAGATCATCACATGGATATCTTATCTAAGTGTCGGTGATAATCTCATCATAGCAATGGTGCAAGTATCCTTAGACTTGAGGTACTCGAGGATATCTTGAATCTTGATTACGTGCTTTGACTCCATTCCTTGTTGCCTTCAGAGGTAGCTCATAGGGTGGTGCTTGGAGTGCAGCTTGAGGTATTCGAAGGTAATTGAGTAGCCAATAAAGGATTCACCACTTCTGGATTAGCAGAGGAGATACCCATGGCCTCTTATCAGGATCATTACTCGGAAATCTCTGGCCAGAGTGAATATGTCATGAAGAGTTTCTTCATGGACATATAGAGTAATGAGTCCTAGGACGAGATCTGTTATCACTTGGGCTAGACTCAGTCTAGTGAGAGTTGACACTTCAACCATACTCATAACCAAGTGGGGTATAGGATGGTGAAAGGACGATTCGCACGGTAATTGTCTATGGAAGGGTTTGTGATCTGGTTCGTGATGAATACATCAAACTGATTACTTTCCGGTCAATTGGGGGTCATGATGTGTTGCTAGATACCGCTCATGACTTGCTCAGATTAATTGTTAATCTAAGTGGCCAACATAACCGGGAGCCTAAAGGGTCACACGCTTAAGAGTGTTTGGAGAATCAGTAAAATAGTAATTGGACGAGTTCCAATTATGGAAACATTAGGATTAAATGGATCCCGATGGGATTTGGATATGTCCCGATGAGATCGCGACATCAATATTGCTAAGAAAGGTTTAGGAGTCGTTTGAAGATCGGGGCCGATGGCCGGTAGGACCGACCCAGTTGGGCTGGGCCTTTAGCAATTATATATATTAATTAATTAAGTAAATAATTAATTAATATATATAAATATATGCCATGTGTACGTTGGATGTGGGAGAAGAGGATAAAGTCATTTGACTTTTCAAAGTTATTACTTTAATCATTTATGAAATGAATGGCCATTAGCTCCACACATGTCATCATCTCATGGTTGGCTTTTTAATTGTTAAAAAAACATAAAAGATGGCTTGGAGAGTTGAATGGCCGTATGGTTTGCGTGAAAGGAGGATAAGAAATTGAAAGCTTAAAGGTTAAGCTTTGATTTGAAAAAGTTTCATGTTTCTTCTTCTTCCATCAAGCATCATCTTTTCTTCTCTTCTCCAAGGCATGGATTCCAACGTTTTCCTTCAGCTCTCCAGGACAGAGGTGTAGGAAAATCCCGGGGTAGGCATCACATGCCCACGGTGCGGAATTTAAAATTTTGAGTCCGGGACATTCCAAAGCCGAGGATCCATGTGTAGTACAAACAATCAAACCATAACGACCAAAGGAGACCGTCTCTAACGGTATCCACGCAGAGGTCGGAAAAACTAACCGGGACAAACTCTTTTGACCCGGGAATAGCTAGACTAAAGAAAAGAGTGCTAGCTCTTACCTTAGCCTTGGAGAGCAAATGAAATGATCTTGGTGGAACCTTGGAGAGGTAGAAGCAAACTTGAGATGGATGAGAGGAAGAAGATGGAAACAATTTTCCAAAGACATGTAAACTTTCGACTCTTCCCTTTCTCCAACCGTGCAAGCCCCATCCCAATCTCTTCTTCTTTATTTTTAACACTTAAAAACACAATATATAAAGCTTGGTGGAAGGCTTCCACGTAGGTGGCATGAAAAATGCCTTAATTTGCTAAATCATCATTAGTTTGACTTTTTCAAACTAACTTTTCATCTCCATTTAATGTTCCACCGAAATTCCCATATATATATATAATTAATTAATTATTTACTTAATTAATTAATATATATAATTGCTGAAGTGGTCGATCAAGCTGGGTCGGTCCTACAAACCTCGGCCCCGCCGGTGAAAAATCACAAAGCGGTTTTCAAGAATGTCGATGTCGCGATCTCATCGGGACATATCCCAATCTCATCGGGATCCATTTAATCCTATTGCTCTCCGGATATCGGATCTACGTCCAAACTATTTCTGATTCTCAAAGTCACTCTTGTCGTGTGACCCATTAGGTTCCGGTTATGTTGGCCACTTAGATTAACACTTAATCTGAGCAAGTCATGAGCGGTATCTAGCAACACATCATGACCCCAATTGACCGGAAAATAATTGGTTTGACTAATGAAACCAAATCACGAACCCTTCCATAGACAATTCTGTGCAATTCGTCCTTTCACCATGCTATACCCCACTTGGTTTGAGTATGGGCAATGTGTCAACTCTTACTAGACCGATCGGATCAAATCTAGTCCAAGTGTAATCGTTCTCGCCCTAGGACTCATTATTTTATATGTCCATGAAGACCATCTTCATGACATATGTATGCTCGGCCAGAGACTTCAAAGTAATGATCACGATAAGAGGCCATGGGTATCTCTTCGCTATAATGAAGTGGTGAATCCTCTAATGGCTACTCAATTACCTTGAATACCTCAAGTCGCACCCAATCACCACCTATGAGCGACCTCGAAAGGCAACAAGGAATGGAGTCAAAGTACGAATCAAGACCAAGATATCCTTGAGTACCTCGAGTCAAGGATACTTGCACCATTGCTATGATGAGATTATCAACGACATTTGTATAGGAAATCCATGTGATGATCTCATAGCAGTCATCAATGTACTTACTACCACTAGTAAGCATCCACATGTCAAATCTAAATATCTCAATATTTACGGTTTTCGAGATCCTTTGCTTGATCCAATCAAGGAGTTTGACATGTGCTAGTCTATCCGGATTAACGATGTCGGTCTCATTAATCCTATGACTAGGGATAATTTAGATCTTGACATAATTGCACATGATAGGAATCTCAATAGTATGATCGCATCATAATTTCCTTCATGCTATGTCATGTATCAGGGACTTCATTAATTTGATTAAAGATCACTATCAATTCATAATAAAATGAACATCAAATAAATGAAATATGCCTTGCTTTATTTATTCATAAAGTCTGTACATGACTATGAACAAAATGCGCTAAAGGGGATTGCCTTTAGGGCACTACTCTAACAAGAGGTAGGGTCTAGCAGCTCTTAATCTGTTCTAGCTATTCCCGGGTCAAAGGGGTTTGACTCGGTTAGGTTTTCTGATCTCTGCGTGGATCACCTTTAGAGATAGTCTCTTTTGGCTATTTAGGTTGATGTCTTCATACGGATACGGATCTGGGTTGGGAAGGTCCGGAAACAAAAATTTTGTTTTTTTTGCGGTACATGTGATGTACCTCCCGGGATTTTCCTACAGACCTGCCATGAGATCATCACATAGATGTCCTATTCTAATGTCAGTGATAATCTCATCATAGCAATGGTGCAAGTATCCTTAGACTTGAGGTGCTCAAGGATATCTTGGATACTAATTCTGTGCTTTGACTCCATTTCTTGTTGCCTTACAGAGGTTGCTCATAGGATGGTGCTTGGGTACAGCTTGAGGTATTCGAAGGTAATTAAGTAGCCAATAAAGGATTCACCACTTCTGTGATAGCAGAAGATGATACCCATGGCCTCTTGTCAGGGTCATTACTTGGAAATCTCTAATCAGAGTACATATGTCATGAAGAGTGTCTTCATTGACATATTAAGTATTAAGTAATGAGTCCCAGGACAAGAACTGATATCACTTGGACTAGATTTGGCGTGGTCGATCTAGTGAGTTGACACATTGCCCATACTCATAACCAAGTGGGGTATAGGATGGTGAAAGGACGAATTGCACGGTAATTGTCTATGGAAAGGTTCGTGATCTTGTTCATGATGAATATAGATTCATTCGTCAAACCAATTACTTTCCGGTCAATTGGGGGTCATGATGTGTTGCTAGATACCGCTCATGACTTGCTTAGATTAAGTGTTGATCTAAGTGGCCAACATAACCGGGAACCTAATGGGTCACACGCATAAGAGTGTCTCGGAGAACTCGTAAAATAGTTTTGGACAGAGTTCCAATAAATGGAGAGCAATCGGATTAAATGGATCCCGATGAGATCGAGATATGTCTCGATGAGATCGCGACATCGATATTGCTGAAAAACGTTTCCGGGGGTTTTTCTCATACCGGGACCCGGTAGGTCGGTAGGACCGACCACCAGTGTGACTGGACCACTTCAGCAATTATATACATATATATATATGATTAATTAATAAAAGAATTAATTAATATATATATATATATATATGAGTAACGTGGCATGGAGGAGGAGAGGACATGACTTAACTTTATATATATATATATATATAAAGTGCCATACGTGGAAAACATCCCCATCTAAGCATTTAATGTCTTTTAAAAGTTAAAAGACAAATGTCAAATTTAGATAGAAGATGAGGATGGTCGTTGGTTTATAAGGAGAAAAAAAACGATGGATGAAGGTTGGAGGTTTTAGAAAGGGTTTCTAAAGCGTACTCTCTCTTCTTCATCTTTCATCAAGATCTTCCTCTCCAAAGCTACCTCTTCATCGTTTGATTCAAGCTCTCCATAGAACAAAGGTAAGATCTAGCAGTCTTTAATTTGTTCTAGCTATTCTCGGGTCAAAGGGTTTGTCCCGGTTAGGTTTTCCGATCTTTGCGTGGATACCGTTAGAGACGGTCTCCTTTGGTCGTTCGGTTTGACTTTGTTATATACTCACATGGATCCTGGCTTTCGGGAAGGTCTCGGAACAAAAATTTTTGTTTTCCATACCGTGGGCATGTGATGCTCACACCGGGATTTTCCTACAGTGGTATCAGAGCCACTTGTGTTGTATATAACGAAGAAACCATGACTAGGTCGGAGCTACCTATTGCTTGTGACGATGATGCATGTTGTAAATATGTGAATTTCGAATTCAGTATAGAAATATATTTTTCGAAATTTTCTTGCCCATATATGTTCACAAGATGTTGTTACATATGTCTGTTGAAGCCCGGAATTTATCAATGTGATTTGATATGGTTTTGCTAATTTATTTCCTAATGTTCTAGTTGTTGTCTTTGTGAACATTCACTGAACAGGCATGCTTATAAATTCGAGAATAAATTGTAGAAAAATGGTTTTTCGGATTTTCTTTCACCTACATGTCTCTAAGATGTTTATGAATGTCTATGTGGATGGAAAAATGTTTTCAAGGTGATTTACTATTTATTTGTGAAGTTATTGTGTTCTGCTGGGAATAACTGTGTTGAGGAACACTGATTCTACATTGGTTTTGTTGCTGAGGTTGGATGAGTTTTTTGTTGGAAATAAATCTTGCAAAAGTTCATGGAGAATTTTGTGAACATTCAGTAACCTCTGTAATTTTCTCAGAATTTATTTAAATTTTTCAATGAGTTTTTCAAGCAAAACACAAAGCTTGGCAGCTTTGAGATAGTTGCTGGAGCTGTTTTGTTTGAAATGATAAATTGTGTAATTTTCAGTTCCAATGCCTTGGATTATTTTTAATGTGATTAAAAATGTGTTACATTGATGTTGTATGCTTGCCTAAATGAATTTCTTGAAATTAGGTTTCCAAATAATTTTCGGATGTCAAATGTGTCTCATTAGCGTCTCGTTAGTATATTCCCTTATCTTGATTGTTTTGGCCGTCACAAATTTTGTGACATGTGCCGAAATAGTCTTGATAAAGTGTAGACTACCTAGAGATACTTAGGGTGATAATTTGATATTCTCAAATTATTTGGAAATCTAAATGAATAAGAGTGTATTCATCAATTTCAAGTTTCATGTATAGTTTGACTATATATGGTAAGCATGGTACAATGAAAGTGTTTCATTGGTACATCATAATAAAGGATATTACACTTGGTATTGTGAATTTGATCTACACGGATTGAGAAATTAGCCGATTAGAGAGCAGGCCAAATTCCAGTCGACTAGAACATGCACCACTCGACTGGAAAGTGACTTCCAGTCGACTATAATATGTTCCAGTCGACTGGAAAGCGGATTCCAGTCGACTATAATATGTTTCAGTCGACTGGAAAGTGCACAGTAATCAATTCCATTCGACTAGAACATGTTCCAGTCGACTGGAACGTGCACAGTAACCTATAGTCGACTAGCACAAGTTCCAGTCGACTGGCACATGCACCAGTCGACTTGAACATGCACCAGTCGACTACAACAACATGCAAAGATGGGATGATGGATGATTTTAGGTATAAACTCAATGTGATTGATTAAATACCCTAAATCATTCCATATAGTCATGGTGACTATAATCCTACAGCTTGGAGAAGAAGAAGATGACACCTGAAAACCCTCAAATAATATGAAAACTAACGCCTTCCATTAATATGGAGAGAACCAGAGTTCTTATAGAGTTGGGTTGTTGGGAAAACCCAAGCTCACTCTATACGGATATGTTCGAACCATGGAAAATAAGATTTTCAGATTAATGGGTCGGTTTTTACTAGAAGCGTTGATTTGTTGAGCAAACTCAAGGTCAACGTGGACAGAGGCAAAATTGGGTAGTGTACATCAGATGTACACGCATCAAGAGTTGATGACCCAATGTGTGTGAATACATCAAAAGTTGATAGCACTAGTCGATAGTTGCACCTAAGATGGAAATGGTATGATTGATACCTGCCGATTGAACTAAGGTGGCTTGTTGGGCAAACCCAAGGTCATTTTAGGAATGTCGGATTTCTATCTATGATGCAATTGGTGTAACATCCCATCTCCCATAGGAAGGGTTTATTGGTAATTTAGGACGGGTTAGAAGTATTAAATTATATCTCGGCATGCACATACAGCATATAGCCTCTATGATTGATGGTTTGTTGTACTTGCACATGGTATACATGCATTCATGACATTTTTCGACTTAGGTTTCAAATTGAGATCTTTTGTGAAATTTATGGGATAATCGTATTTGAAAAATTATTTGGAGTGCTTCGTTGAGTGTTTTACATTTTTAGGGATTTATGAGAATTTTTCTGGAATTTTTTGGGATACTTGACCGAACCGGGAAAATTCCAACTGGCTGACTGAATGGATTTTCGGTACTAAAAATTGACGGTCAAATAGCACTGGACTATTAGACATATGATTTTAGGAATTATGAACTTTGAGCCATTAGAATTTGGAGACAAGTTGGACTAGAAATTTAACTGAAATTGGAAAGAGCCTTAAGAGGAATTAAAAAAAGACAAGTGGCAAGTGACACATGTCACTTGCCTACTTAGTCTTAGATTTAATGGTTCTTTATTTAACCTAAAACACTTAAGCTTCCACGACACTTTAAGGGAAAGAGTAAAACAAAAAGGTGATTTAAGGCTTTCTTCTCCTCCATTCGTGGGTTCCTCTTCCTTTCTCTTCTCCTTTGGTTTTCTCTACTTATTCTAGCCTACTTGCTCTCTTCTCTTCTACCTTAAGTGTTTCCTTTCCATGTGTTCAAGCTTAAGCCTCCTCCATCTCTTAAAAATGGTGATTTTTGTATAAGTAAAGTGAGGTGAAGGAATTGGTGTTGGTTGGAGGGACTTGAAGAATTGATAGCTTGAACTTGTTTAAGGTGAGTATTGATGTTTGTTCTTATGCTTTTGGTAGTTAGAAGCCATTATGGGAATCACTTGTGCATTTATTTCATGATGATAAGGGTAGGTTTGAATGGGTTTAAAAGCATGCTTGTGTATGGATAAATGAATGACTATAGTTCCATTGATTTTGGCTTGGTTTGGATTGAGTTTTGCAAGGTTTGATGAATGGAAAACTTAGGAAGATAATTTGTGTAAGTGCTGCCACTTATGCTCTCTTATATAAGTATATGTTGTGATGAAATTGTGACTGAATTAGAGGCATAAGTGGATGCTTAGTGATGTGTTATAGGTGTTAGAAGTGATAGGAGTTTGGTTGTTGATGTAAGCTGGAAAATTGTTATTGACCCTATTGCAATGTTTTGATCATAACTAATTTTGTAGGTGAGGAAATGAGGTAAGGTTTGTGCTCAATGAAACTTTGGGATGTTGGCTACAACTTTGTGTGAAATAGGTGTTATTAGATTGTAATGCTAGAAGGGTGAATTTTTGCATGGAAAGTTTCTGTTTTATTGTCTGTGAACAGTAACCGCAAGTATGACTAATGTGTTTTGTTGATTTTTCTAAATTAATTGACATGGAATTAGGGAACATGGTCTTCATGAAAGTTGAATCATATTAAGTTAGCTTTCCATTTCCTCTGATCTTGCAATTTTTCGATATGTATATTGGGAGTTATGCATTGTGGCATGTTGACTGATTTTCTGTCATTTGTGGAAAGCTAGCCTCATTGTCGATTTTGTGAGCTTTCGGATTGGAGGCAATTTTACCAATTTATGTGGACTGAATTGGTGTGAGTGAGCTCTTAAAAGTTGTAGAGGAAGAAATTATCTTGAAAATGATATATGGCATGTAATTTTTGAAGGTCAGATTTGGGAGTTATGATTTTACAAAAACTGAACCTAAACTAGGTTGTGAATGGCTGATCATGACAGTAGCTTCCATAACAGTTTTGAAATTGTTAGAAATCTAATTGGAGTTTGAGTTCTTCATGAAAATTGAAGTTTGAGATCTTATCTTTTCAGGGATATAAGTTAGTGAATTTTGTGACTTTTGTGTTAAGAGAATCACTGTTTGGAAAATTACTGTCCAGATTGGTTGATTTCAGTAGGCAGATTCTTTGTGGAATTGTTTGACCTTGTTAGCAAGTGAATTTGATTTTGGGTTGTTCATGAAAGTTGTAGATAACATTTTGATCTTACTTCCTTAATTATTGTGTAATTATTGACTGAAGAATCAGAGAGTTATTGAATTTTCAATGTACTGCCCTGTGTTGATAGGTTTTGAGTAGGCAGTAGGTTTGATAGGATTTTTGACACCCTTAGGGGTGAAATTGATTTTTATGGTCTTCTTGAGAATTGTAGAGGGTTTCATGATCTTTCCAATGAGATATAGTTGGTAATTTTCTGAATTGTGTGCCATGAGTTATTGGTGTTGAAAGTTGGCTCGAAATCAGGAAAATAAAGAAGGGAATAAGGGTTATATATATATAGATGTTAAGTGTTTAATTTGAATTTTGGTTTCTTTTGTCAATTTCTTTTCCGTCCGACGTCCGATTGACCTGATTTTTGAGGCATCGGATTTGTAAAATATTGAATTTCATTTTGTGAGAAATTGGGAATTTTTAGCTGAGAAATTGACGTGGATCCAGGTAATTGTTCTATGGTCACTGTTTTATTTATTTTTGGACCGATCGAGGTCCGAATTGAGTGCTGTTAGTGGCTATAGCTTTCTAATTTTTAGATGAAATTATTATGACGGGAAAATTTTGGATTAGGGCCGGGAATGCCATGAACATGCATTATACACGTTTTAATGATTCCATGTGCATTGTTTGGTCATTCTAACTATACAGTTGGTAATGTGTACTTATTTTAATTGCTATAGAGGCTCAGTTGGACCGTAGTTTCACGGACGTGGCAGAGACTTCCCGACATTAGCTCGGAAGTTATTAGGTGAGTAACCTAGATGGTTTCTCGATTATTAATTGTTTATAATTTTGAACTTATAACACTGTGAAGATAACGGTGGGCCATGTGTTTATTTATGGTGATTAGGGCGAAGGTGCCGATGTACTGGGAGATACTGACATAGAAGTGTCCTACTTGCTATATGTGATTTGACTGTGATTGGAATGTG
Organism: Erythroxylum novogranatense; assembly: GCA_029891385.1. Lineage (NCBI taxonomy): Eukaryota > Viridiplantae > Streptophyta > Magnoliopsida > Malpighiales > Erythroxylaceae > Erythroxylum > Erythroxylum novogranatense. The sequence goes on along the minus strand of CM057233.1, from coordinate 51,485,005 downwards.
ATTATTTGTGAACCAATTGTGTGAATGTGTTAATTTGGGATTATCAATCGTGTTTGTGGTTATACTGTGAATCGTTGTGAAATAATTGTTTGAATATGATAAATTGGATTCGATTGTGATGTCGTATTGTTTAATTGTGACACATGCATTCCATGCATGAATGCATGATCAGTTAATAAGAGTTGTGACCGGAGCAGCCACCGAGAGCTACTAGCTCAACGTTTGTATTGGGCCTTAAGCCCCACAGTGATTCAGAGCCTTTGGCTCAACGATTAATGTGCCCATATTGGGACAGTTCAGAGCCTCAGGCTCACCGATTAATGTGCCCATATTGGGACAGTTTAGGCGCTCGATCACAACACCGTAATAAATTGGAAAGGGTCACATGCGCATTACATATGCATTGGATTGCACTTCTTTGAATGAATGAAAATTTGTTGTCTTGTAATTACATGGTATTTCGATTGTAAATTGGGAAACAACTGTCTTATGGTTGAATGTTTTACGAATTCACTTGGTTCTGTATGTATAACCGTGTGAAATGTATAAATGGTTTGCGTTCAATTGGAACTGTGCAATGTGCTTAAATATGCAGCAATGTGAATATATGTTATGTGAAACGACGTGTTGCATGAATTGGGTGAACCATCGATGATGGTTTCTCACTGAGTTCGCAAAACTCACCCAAAATTTGCAATTATTTTTTAGGACTCAGAAGAATATCCCGTTAGGCAACGGGCGTATGACATCTGCTGGTTAAGGAAGCAGAGAAATGGTCGGGATCAGTTCGCGTCTGTCTTAGTGTATTTCTATTTTTTTGACTTTTGTATTACTGATTTGGACAATTTGTAAAGTCAACAGACTGAAATAAATTGTAAATATGAAAAGGGCCACGAGGCCATTAAATTGTGTATGTAAATTGTTTTCCGCATAATATGTGATGTGTATGTATGTGCGTTTAAAAAAAATTTATTTATACTGAGTTTTGACTGACTGAGTGATGTAGCACGCCACCCTCGCGGGGCACGAACTCGGATATCACCATCGATGTCGGGTTCGGGTCATGCGGGAGTGGGGTGTTACAATTGGTATGACCGATACCTACCGATTGAACTAAGGTGGCTTGTTGGGCAAACCCAAGGTCACTTTTAGGAATGTCGGATATCGACCCACTAGGACATTATGTCATAATTTTTCATGAATTCGTACTAAGGGTTATGGATTCTTTGAAACTAGTGGGAGCCATATGCATATCATGCAAGTCCTTATGATTATGCATCTATTCCTATTCTAACATTCTTTCTCTCTTTTCCCTATAGGTTATTGAAGATGTCTTCTAGTGTGAATCTTCGCTCACTAATGGACTCCAACAAATTAACTGGACCAAATTTTCTCGATTGGCTGAGGAATCTGAGAATTGTTCTCAGGTCTGAGGAACTGGGATATATCCTAGATGTTCCACTTCCTGATCCACCTATTGCTGATACTTCTGATGAGGATCAGAAAGCATATCGTAAGCATCTTAAAGACAGTGACATGGCTACCTGCATTATGCTTGCCTCGATGTCACCAGAGCTGCAGAAGAAGCATGAGTCTATGGATGCTCATACCATAGTGTTTCATCTTAGGGAGTTGTTTGATGAGCAAGCTCGGTCTGAAAGGTTCGAGACCTCGAGGCTACTCTTCATAACTAAGATGACTCCAGGTTCATCTGCAGTGCAGTATGCACTGAAGATGAATGGGTATATTGAGAGGTTGGCCGTCTTAGGTTTTGTTATGGATTATGAATTAAGTGTTGACTTAATTCTGGTTGGATTGTCTGATAGTTATTCACAATTTGTGTTAAACTATCAGATGAACCAAATATCTATGACAATCCCTGAGTTGATCAATCTACTCAAGACAGCAGAGCAATCTATCAAGAAGGATAGTAAGCAAGTGCTTATGGTGGATTCTTCTTCTGGTTCAAAGAAAAGGAAGCAGAAGAAGAAGAGGTCTAAAAAACCAAAAGGAAGTGCAGCCAAGAAGAAGACCAAAGAGACTGCACCAAAAGGAACTTGCTTCCATTGTGGCAAGATTGGACACTGGAAGCGGAACTGTAAAGTCTATATAGAAGAACTGAAGCAGAAGAAGGCATCAGATGCCTCGACTTCTTCAGGTATGTTTGTCATTGAGGTTAATACTGTTTCTGATCATAACATATGGGTATTAGATACCGGTTGTGGCTCACACATATGCAGATGATATCGAGGGCCTCGGGACGATGAGGCGACTCATGAAGGAGAGATAGACTGCATGTGGAAAATGGAGCAAGAGTTCTTGCATTAGCCGTAGCACTTACTTTTTTCACTCCCCTTTGGGCTTGTAATTAAATTGAATGATTGTTATTTTTACTGTATTAACAATGAACATATTATCATTTCTTGTTTAAATAGATTTGGTTTCCATTTGACTTTTAGTAACAATGGTTATTCTATTAGTTTGAATGGAATGCTTTATGGTACTGGTACTTTATGCAATGGAATTTACATATTAGATATGTCACATCCAATTATGAATGTCAATGACACAAAAAGACATAAACGAGGTAATTTAAAATCAACTTACTTATGGCATTGTCGCCTTGGCCATATAAATGAGAGACGCATAGCTAAGCTCCATAAGAGTGGGAGTTTAGGGTCATTTGATTATGAATCATATGACACATGCGAATCTTGTTTATTAGGCAAGATGACTAAGTTACCCTTTAAGGAAAGGGTGAACGAGGCAACTGGAGTATTAGACCTAATACATTCAGATGTATGTGGTCCGATGTCCATCCATGCCAGAAGTGGTTATCTTTACTTCATTACTTTTATCAATGACTATTCTCGATATGGGTACTTGTATCTGATGAGATACAAATCTGAAGCATTTAAAAAGTTCAAACAATTCAGAAATGAAGTAGAAAACTAACTTGGAAAAAGTATCAAAACATTACGATCTGATCGTGGTGGGGAGTACTTAGTCCAAGAATTCTTGGATTATCTCAGAGATAATGGGATTTTATCTCAATGGACTCCTCCGTACACACCACAGCACAATGGTGTGGCAAAAAGGAGAAATCGAACCTTGTTAGACATGGTACGATCGATGATGGGCTTTGCATAGTTACCAAAATCCTTTTGGGGGTATGCAATTGAGACAGTTGTTTACTTGCTAAACAGAGTTCCATTAAAGACAGTTGATGTTACTCCATATGAGATGTGGACTAACAAAAGACCCTATCTTACTCATTTGAAAGTTTGGGGCTGTCCTGCTTATGTGAAGCGGACATAGTCGATAAACTTGATGCAAAGTCGACAAGTGTTTGTTAGTAGGATATCCTAAAGAAACAATGGGATATCGATTCTACCTTCACGAGGAACAAAAGGTGTTTGTTTCAAAGCATGCTGCCTTTTTAGAGAAAGAGTTTCTTTTACAAGAAGGCGGTGGGAGCAAAATTGAACTTGAAGAAGTTCAAGATCTTGTAACAGACGCAGATCAATCGCTGAACTCAAGCTGTGACTCATACAGATGAAGTAACAGTTCAACCTTCTACAACACACGAAATTGTGAAGTCACGTAGGATACGCTCTGTTCCCGAGAGATATGGATTTTCGTGAATGAACAGAATGACGTATTGCTCATAGAAGATAATGAGCCTACTACTATGAAGAGGTTACGAAGAATTGAGTTCGAGAAATGGCTTCAAGCCATGAAGGCGAAATGGATTCCATGTATGAAAACCAAGTATGGACTTTGGTTAATGCACCAAGGAATAAAACCCATAGGGTGTAAATGGGTTTTCAAAAGAAAACCGATATGGATGGTAATGTAATTACCTATAAAGCAAAGCTTGTGGCTAAAGGTTTTCGCCAAAGACAAGGAGTTGACTACTGACGAGACCTTGACCCGATAGCAATGCTTAAATCTATTAGAATACTCCTAGCCATTGCCACTCATAATGATTATGAGATATGGCAAATGGATGTGAAGATAGATTTCCTAAATGAAAATCTAGCTGAGGATGTGTATATGACACAACCTGAGGGCTTCACCTCCTTTGATGGCAAAAAGGTTTGCAAGCTTCAGAAATCCATTTATGGATTGAAGCAAGCATCCAGGAGTTGGAATATCTGTTTTGATGAGGTAGTCAAAGAGTTTGGTTTCTCACAAAATCCGGATGAACACTGTGTGTATAAGAAGGTCAATGGGACTGCAATCGTATTCCTTGTGCTATATGTGGATGACATATTATTGCTAGGAAACGATGTCTCTATGCTACAATCAGTCAAGATTTGGTTGTCCAAACAATTTGCCATGAAAAACCTTGGTGAAGCAACTTATATCCTTGGGATAAGAATCTATAGAGATAGATCAAAAAGGTTGCTTGGTCTTTCACAATCAACGTACATAGACAAGATGCTAAAGAGGTTTAGCATGGAGCAATCCAAGAGAGGGTACCTTCCTGTGACTCATGGGATAACACTCTCGAAATCTATGTGTCCTAAGACACAAGATGAGAGGATGCGCATGAATATGATCCCGTATGCATCTGCGGTAGTATCTATCATATATGTTATGCTATGTACGAGACCCGATGTATCATATGCTCTAAGCGTTACGAGCAGATACCAATCGGATCCTGGTGAGGGTCACTGGGTGGCTGTCAAGAATATCCTCAAGTACTTGCGAAGGATTAAGGATGTTTTCTTGATATATAAAGATGGAGATCTCAAAGTGAGCGGGTATCTGGATGCGATTTTCAACTGATAAGGATGATTCCAAATCCCAATCAAAGGTTATGTATTCACATTGAGCGGCAGGCGGTCGATTGGAAGAGTTCCAAACAAGAGACGACAGCCGATTCAACAACCGAGGCAGAGTACATTGCCGCTTCAGAAGCAGCAAAGGAAGCCGTTTGGATCAAGAAGTTCATTACTGAACTTGGTGTGGTTCCTAGCATAGCCGTTTGGATCAAAAAGTTCATTACTGAACTTGGTGTGGTTCCTAGCAGTGATGAGCCCATACAGTTGTATTGTGACAACAATGAGGCTATTGCGCAGGCGAAGGAACCAAGGTCTCATCAACGATCCAAACATGTACTCCGCAGATATCATTTGATCAGGGAGATCATTGGACGAGGTGATGTCCAGATCGAGAGAATTCCCACAGAGCAGAATATTGCTGATCCGTTGACCAAGCCATTGTCATAAAAGAGTTTTGATTCTCATGTACTTGCCTATGGTATTAGATATCAGGGCGATTGGCTTTAGGTCAAGTGGGAGATTGTTAGAGTAGTGCCCTAAAGGCAATCGCCTTTAGCGCATTTTGTACAAAATTGTGTACATTCTTTATACATAAATAAAGAAAGGCATATTTCATTAATTTGTTGTTCATTGTTTATAAACTGATATTGATCTGTAATAAAATTAATGAAGTCCATGATATATGACATAGCATGAAGGAAATTATGATGTGATCATACTACTGAGATTCCTATCATGTGCAATTATGTCAGTATCTAAATTATCCATAGTCATAGGATTACTAAGACTGGACATCGGTAATCCGGAAAGACTAGCACATCTCAAGCTCCTTGATTTGATCAAGCAGTGGATCTCAAAAACTGTAAATATGAGATATTTAGGGTTGAGATGTGGATGCTTACTAGAGGTAGTAAGTACATTGGATGACCTGCCATGAGATCATCACATGGATGTCCTATTCTAATGTCAGTGATAATCTCATCATAGCAATGGTGCAAGTATCCTTAGACTTGAGGTGCTCAATGATATCTTGGATACTGATTCTGTGCTTTGACTCCATTCCTTGTTGCCTTACAGAGGTTACTCATAGGGTGGTGCGTGGGTACAGCTTGAGGTATTAGAAGGTAATTGAGTAGCCAATAAAGGATTCACCACTTCTGTGATAGCAGAAGATGATACCCATGGCCTCTTATCAGGGTCATTACTTGGAAATCTCTGATCAGAGTACATATGTCATGAAGAGTGTCTTCATTGACATATTAAGTATTAAGTAATGAGTCCCAGGACAAGAACTGATATCACTTGGACTAGATTTGACGTAGTCGTTCTAGTGAGAGTTGACACATTGCCCATACTCATAACCAAGTGGGGTATAGGATGGTGAAAGGACGAATTGCACGGTAATTGTCTATGGAAAGGTTCGTGATCTGGTTCATGATGAATATAGATTCATTCGTCAAACCAATTACTTTCCGGTTAATTGGGGGTCATGATGTGTTGTTAGATACCGCTCATGACTTGCTTAGATTAAGTGTTGATCTAAGTGGCCAACATAACCGGGAACCTAATGGGTCACACGCATAAGAGTGTCTCGGAGAACTCGTAAAATAGTTTTGGACAGAGTTCCAATAAATGGAGAGCAATTGGATTAAATGGATCCCGATGAGATCGAGATATGTCCTGATGAGATCGCGACATCGATATTGCTGAAAAACATTTCCGGGGGTTTTTCCCATACCAGGACCCGTTAGGTCGGTAGGACCAGACCACCGGTGTATTGGACCACTTCAACAATTATATATATATATATATGATTAATTAATTAAAGAATTAATTAATATATATATATATATATGAGTAACGTGGCATGGAGGAGGAGAGGACATGACTTAACTTTATATATATATATATATATAAAGTGCCATACGTAGAAAGCATCCCCATCTAAGCATTTAATGTCTTTTAAAAGTTAAAAGAAAAATGTCAAATTTAGATAGAAGATGAGGATGGTCGTTGGTTTATAAGGAGAAAAAAACGATGGATGAAGGTTGGAGGTTTTAGAAAAGGTTTCTAAAGCATACTCTCTCTTCTTCATCTTTCATCAAGATCTTCCTCTCCAAAGCTACCTCTTCATCGTTTGATTCAAGCTCTCCATAGAACAAAGGTAAGATCTAGCAGTCTTTAATTTGTTCTAGCTATTCCCGGGTCAAAGGGTTTGTCCCGGTTAGGTTTTCCGATCTCTGCGTGGATACCGTTAGAGACGGTCTCCTTTGGTCGTTCGGTTTGACTTTGTTATATACTCACATGGATCCTGGCTTTCGGGAAGGTCACGGAACAAAAATTTTTGTTTTCCACACCGTGGGCATGTGATGCTCACACCGGGATTTTCCTACAGTTATATTCTAGCTTCTGTCAGCGGCATATTGCAAAAGTAAATTGTTTGTATGAAAAATACTAGTGTAATGGTCCATCACCTACATGAGATGTTTTGTGTGAGGACCAAGTCTGCAAGAGTGAAAGCTATCCAAACCTTTCACAATCTTAGTGCAGGATTACATGCTTAAGGTAATCTCTGTGGTCACTGAGGATGAGATGCTCTAGGTGGACATGGATGCGGACACACAGATGATTATGATCATCAATAGCTTAAACTTTTCTTTTTAGTAGTTTAAGTTGTATTATGAGCTCAACAGCAAGGATTACGCCTTGAGTGAGTTGATGAATACCCTCTAGAGTATGAAGGAGATATTAAATATCAAGGCTTATAGGCCAGAAGCTAATGTAGCATCTTTTTCTAAGCCCAAAGGTAAGGGCAAGCAAAAAAAGAAGGGCTCAATGAAAAAGAAGGCCCAAACAGGGGTCAAGGCCTAACCCCATGAAAAAGAAGGCCAAAGAGAACATCAAGGGAAAGTGTTTCCACTATGATGAGAAGGGCCATTGGGAAAGAAAATGTACAATCTACCTTGAGTCCTCAAAAGCAAACAAGGTATGGGTTTCCTAAGTTTATTAGGAATTAAAAATGTGGCAAATTTATCTGATTATTGGATATTAGATTCAAGAGCCATTAACCATGTTTGCAATTCTTTGCAGGGGTCCAGGAAAGGAAAAGACTATCTAAAGGCTAGTTTCAAGTCAAAATAGCATATGGATCCTATGTTTCAGCAGAATTAGTGGGAGTAGTTATCTTGGAATTTCCTAGTGGTCATAGGTTATATTTGGAGAATGTTTATTACATACCAATGATTGTAAGGAACATGAAATAAAATCTAGTTATTCCTTATATTTTGAAAAAATTGTTTCAATATATAAGAATAAGGATTTTATTTGTAATGTGATAATTAAATAGGGATTGTTTTTTATATAACCTATGACAAGCTCACTAAATACTACAGAATTGATAAAATCAAGACAATCCAATGTCTCTAGCATTAATTCAAAATATATGTGGTACTTAAGAATGGGTCATATTAATCAGAAAAAACTTGACAGATTAGTAAAGGATAGGATCCTTATGGGGATCCTTATGGGCTTGGATAATGATCCATTACCCACATGTAAATCTTGTATTAAAGGAAAAATGACCAAAGCCTCATTTCCTTTAAAAGGAAACAGATTTGAATCCACGTTGGACTTGGTACATACTGATGTGTGTGGGCCTATGAACATACAAGCTAGAGTAGGTTATGAATACTTCATAACCTTTATAGATGATTACTCTAGACATGGCAATTTGTATTTGATTCATAAAAAGAGAAAGTCCTTTGAAAAGTTCAAAGAATTCAAAGATGAAGCTGAGAAATAGCTAGGCAAGCCATTAAAACAATTTCGATCGGATCGAGGGGCTGAGTACTTATTTGTAGAGTTCTAGCAATATTTAATTGACAATGAAATAGAATCCAACTTTTCAGCTGCTCGAACACATTAACAAAGTGGTGTAGTTGAGAGGAGAAATAGGAATCTATTGGAAATGGTAAGATCAACGATGTCCTACGTTAGTCTTCCAAAATCGTTCTAGGGATATGCCATACAAATGACAACTTAACTTTGCTCTATCCAAATCAGTGCCTAAAACATCTAGGGAGTTATGGAATGGTCAAGTGCCTCCATTGTGGCACTTAAGGACTTGGGGTTACCTGGCCCATGTTCTAAGGCCTGAATCCACAAAGATGGAACTAAGGTCAAAAGTTTGTTTATTTGTAAGATATCTTATGGGTACTCAAAGGTACTATTATTACAGTCCTCAGGACAAGAAGGTATTTGTGTCGTCAAATGCAACCCTCTTAGAGGAAGAGTTTATGAGAAATCACAAAGGAAGAAGTGAAGTAGTACTCAAAGAGTTAGCTATTTCATCTAAACCAAGAGTTGATTTGGATACAATAGAACAATATGTTGAAATGGATTCAAGAGTTGAGTTGGAAGAGCAACCTGAACATCAAGTAATGCCTAGATATAGTGGGAGGGTTGTGAGACAACTAGAAAAGTATTTAGGTCTAGGAGAAGGCATTATAACCATCTCAAACTGAGAAGAAACATATCCCAATACTTTTCCAAAGGCTATTAATGATGTTGATGTAGAAAATGGCTCAGGGCGATGGAATCGGAAATAGATTCCATGTATGCCAATGAATTCTAGATCTTTATAGATCTACCACCAGATGTAGAATCCTTAGGGTGTAAATGGATCTACAAAAGGAAAAGAGGATCAAATGGAAAGCTACAGACCTTTAAAGCTGGATAGGTAGCTAAAGGTTATATTTAAAAGGAGGGTATATACTATAAGGAGACATTTTCTTCAGTTGCCATGCTTAAGTCCATAAGAATTCTTTTGGCCATAACAACCTATTGATTATAAAATATAGCAAATGGATTTCAAGACCACATTTTTTAATTCAGAACTTGAGGAGACCATTTATATAGCCCAACTAGAAGGATTCATTGATCCAGGAAATGAGCATAAGGTATGCAAATTGTAAAGGTCCATTTATGGGCTTAAGTAAGCATCTAGGTCTTGGAACATTAACTTTGGTAAGTCTATCAAAACTTATGGCTTCATACAAAACCTAGATGAGGCTTGTGGCTATAAAAGTATGCAAGAAGGCAAGGTTATTTTCCTAATCCTGTATGTTGATGACGTTCTACTCATTGGGAATGATGTAGGAATGTTATCTACGGTTAAGGGATGACAAAAACGAACAATTCTCAATAAAGGATTTAGGAGAGGCTAGCAGTGTTCCAGGGATCAAACTTATAAGGGATCATAAGAACAATTTGATAGCCTTATCTCAAATAACTTACATTGAGAACATGCTCAATAAGTTTGTGATGCAAGATTCCAAAAGAGGTTTCACACCTACAAGATATAGAATCAAACTTTCAAAGGAGAAAGCACCTAAGACCCAAGAGGAGGTCGAACGCATGCATAACATTCCATATGTTTCGGTAGTTGGAAGTTTAATGTATGCTATGTTTTACACTAGATCAGATATCTGTTACATAGTGGGACTCGTAAGTAGATTTCAGTCTAATCCAAGAATGGAGCATTGGACTGTGATAAAGTGCAAACTAAAGTATCTTCGTAGGATGAAGAACTTAATGCTGGTTTACTCTAGAAGTAACCTTATTCTGGTAGGATATATGGATTTTGATTTCCAATCAAATGTTGATTTAAGGAATTCAGCTTCTAATTCCATATTTATTTTAGGAGGTGGAGCTATAGTCTGGAGAAGTATCAAACAATCTTATGTTGCTGATTTGACTATGGTGACTAAGTATGTTGTTGTTTGTGAAGCAACAAAAGAAGTAGTCTGGCTTCGCAAGTTCCTAAATAATTTGGAGGTGGTTCCTAAGGCAGAAAAGGCCTTCAAAATTTATTGTGATAATAATGGGGCAGTGGCTAATTCTAAAGAACCTTGAAACAATAAAGCTGCCAAACACATTAAGAGAAAGTATCATCTCATAAGGGAGATAATACAATGTGGTAAGGTGAATGTGGTAAAGATTCCCACAAAGCAAAACCTTGCTAATCTGTTTATTTCAAAAGAGTTTTGGGAGTCACATTACAGGGATAGGTATGAAGGATATGTCAAACTTGCTTTAGGACAAGTGGGAGATTATCGGAGTTATGTAAATACAGTGCTTTGGAAAGCTAGTGTATTTACTTATAACTTAATTTTCTTCCAGTTACTTTTATAATGAAAATATTTATTATTAATAAAACAAAAGAGTTTGGTTTTATTTGTATGAGCATTACATATCTAGTCATAAGGGACTGAGATTCTTTTCTAAGTAATATACATATATAAAGAGATGTATGGGAAATATGTATATTATTAAAATTTAAAATAATTGATTGACAGTTAAATAATCAAGTTAATCAGTTGATTATAGTTTAGACTGTAGTGTTGCAATTTATCTTTATGCAAGTAAAATAGTTTACTTCAAGGGAATGATGTATTTCTTATCATGATAGTAGTTGACTATCGATAATGGCACTACTAAATGAATCTGGAATCAAGTATGTTTTAAAAAATAAAGTGGGTCGTTAGTTTTGTTGGGCCCCAATTCGCATTAAGCATGTTTTAATTTATTTTTGAGGTTTAATTTGAAAATTCCTTTTTGTTGGACTAAATTGAGGTTTATAGTGTTTAGAGGGATGAAAGTTAAGTGTAGGATTAGTTTAAATTAGAATTGAATTAATTGTTAGAAATTGAAAGGAATAAAATGACTTGAGGGTAATTTGAGAAGTTTATATATGTTCTTAGAGTGTAAGGATTTGAAGGAGGGCTACTTAGGTCCATTGGAGTTTAAAAAAAAAAACAAAAAGATAGGAAATTATGGTGTGTGGTCGTTTATTGAGGAGAAGAGGCAAAGGAATTGCTTGTTTAAGAAGACAAAACCAAAACTACGTAGTTTTGAGAGTTGAAGCTTAAGTTATAACTTAAAGGAAATGTGTTAGGCTTTTTTTTAAAGGTGAGTCACGACATTAAAAAGAGAAAAGGAGAGAGTGAGAGTTTCGGATAGGTAAAGAAGAAGAAGAAGAAGAAGAAGAAGAAGAAAGAGGTTAGTTCTTTATGATTTTCTTGCTTAGTGAAGAGTTGTAGAGTTCTTAAGAAGGAAAGGAGAAGGAAAGGATTAAGTGCCCATCAAAGCCAAGAAGATAGAGAAATTTGGTGGGTCACTCTTTAAGGTAAGGAAAATGTGGAATTCTTTGGATTTATAAGTGGGTTTTGATGCTAATAGCTTAGGTAAGGTTTGGGTAAAGTTAGATAGGTTTTTCTTTATGTTTTCCTCTCCTAGGAATATCTAATTTGGGATATCTTATGTTAATTGGGTTATTATTGCTTAATAAAGGCGAAGAGAGGTTATTAGAGCAAGAAGCAGGGTCAATTGACTAATTTCAAGGCTAAAGGATTAAGGTGGGTGATTTCTTAATAATTAAGTTAATGAACATGTTAAAGTTTTTATAATAAGTGCTATTGAATGTTTACAAATGAATTATCAATGTTGCTTGTTATTCTTGAAATGGTTTAAATTTGTATGAGATGTGAAAATATGTGTATAATTGTTTGACAAGTGAGAAAGAGATTCGAATATGTGATTTGGGCAATTTTGTTAAAGTTAGGTTGTAATGGCCATTGGTGGCTACTATGTATGAAATGCAAGAATGATGTGATATGCATGTTTCTATGGGTTTGGGGTGGTCCTTTATGTGATAGGTGCACCTATATAGGCTTCTCCCGCCTGCCCGCTAGTGGCCACGGAGTTCCTCACGGACTCCCACATGTGTTCACGGCTACACATGACCGCTTTGTGGAAATATGTAGTACGTCCTGTTGGACCCACCCAAACCAAGTTATGTGTGATTATGTGATATTCTTGTCTAAGTTGATCTTGTATGTTATGTTGTTTGTAAATGCCTTTGATAATTTGATGTTAATGAAGAATTGCTTTATGGAAAAGATGCTTTAGTTCAATTGCTTGAGAATAAATTGCTAAAGGATTTTGGCATGTTTATTCTTAATTATTAAGTTTTTACCCAAGGAGCAGTCGAGCTCACCCCCCATTTTCCCCTCCATAGGTCATGAGTGAGAAACCTAGACACCGCATCAGGAATGAGGCATTACTCCGATGCATTTTTGGTTTTTGAAATCAAATGTTAGAAAACAAGGCTTTAGATAGCATTTTGGAACTAGCGTTGTACTTTGTATTTTGTTCTTTGAGACTATGATGTATTTGGGCTAAAATGCCCTCTAAAGCTTTGTAATAACTTTTGAATTTCATGTAAATGCAAGATTGTTGAGTTTTAATTGTAATTCATGAAATTTGCATATGTTTTATACACATGCATCATTGTATGGTTTGAATTGACAAAAAAAAGGAACGAGATTGTATGGTTTTAGAATTTGGAATGGAATAGATGTCTAGGAGTGCGGTTGTTGCCTTGAATTGTGTTTGGAGATACTTTTGGATTGAATTATGATGTATGAGGTTGGATATTGAGTTTTATGCAGGTGATGGAGTTTGAATTGAAATTTGTTTAGTTGAATTTTCAAGGGAGGTGCTGTCAAATTTTACATCATAAGGTTGGATATTGAGTTTTATGCAGGTGATGGAGTTTGAATTGAAATTTGGTTAGTTGAATTTTCAAAGGAGGTGCTGTCAAATTTTTGTAAAATTTGACAGAAACTTCACTTAGGTTTTAGACTCTCTTACGGCTTGAATTGGATCGAGAAGTCTTCTTGAAGATTGTAGTATAGGTTTAGAACTTTCCAATGATATATAATTTGCCACATTTGGACTTAGGGTTAAGAAGTTATGAGGTTGGGAATACAATCAGTTACTGTTCATATAGCTATGTTACTGTTTCATTGATCCTTTTATGAGCAGTGCCTTTGAATGACTTTTTACCTCATTTAATGATGAAACTAACTTTTGCATCCTGCATAGAAATTGTAGAACATCTTGTTATCATTCCATGGTGGTATAACATGAAGTTTTTGGTATTTGGAGCAAGAAGTTATGAGAGTTAGAAAGAATGCAGTTTCTGTTCATTTTACTGCTTATATAGTTTGTGTGTTGTGATAGCTTTGGAGAATGTTGGAAATTAGGATCTCGATGTGCAAATTGAGTTGAAATTTGAGAACCTAGTAAGTTGATCTTGGATATTAAGGTGTTATGAAGTGTTTAGGCTCTAGAATAAGTAAATTTGGGAAGTGTATAAATGGTTATGAAGTTAGGTTGAAGGTGAGAGGTTTGGGAGAGGCATTGGAGTTTTGGGAAATCCAATGTCCGTTAAACGGACATCCTCGGGTGCAAAAACACCCCTTATCCAGCCCATGTCCGTTAAACGGACATTCGTTAAACGGACGTGAATGTCCATTTAACAGACAATCTCAGATCAATTGGGCCACTTTCACCCGTACATGTCTGTTAAACGGACATCCAAATACGGGAACGATGTTGAATTTCAAAATTTTTAGAGGCCGAATCGCATTTTGTGGTCTTCCTGATAGTTGTAGATCTAGATGTCTACTTTCCAATGGTCCAAAAATGAACGAAATCTGATTTATAAATCGAAAGTTATGGTGATCGTACTAAGAGAGGTTCAAATTGATTTACGGTGTGAACATACTTAATTCTTTTGAGCATAAATCCCTCATCCGACCTCCAATTGAGGTGATACTTGAACCATTAGATTTATAAGACATATATGTTTCCCTTCACAAATATTGGTACCATTTGGAGTTAAATTGAAGAAGTTTGCATTAAAATAAATGAGAGGTCGGTTTGGAGATCATATTTGGAGTATGAGCTCTTTTAGGCTTTTTAAGCATAACTTGAGTTATATAACTCCGTTTGGGGTGATTCTTGTTTTAAAATAAACTCGAGGCATAAAGATACAATTTATATGAATAAGACAACTTATGATTTTGGTGGTTAAATAGTGTGCGCTCGCCACGAATTTGGAGTTACAGCTAAGGACCCTACAAGGTTATAAGCACAAGGTTCATGATTTTGCAGATTTAGTGCCAAAACACGTTTTCCATCATGGTGAGGAATCCCTCCCTCATGGATTGCACGTCCAGAGGTCACGTGGGACATCAAACGTGTGATCCACTGGGGAGGGTTTCCAACACTTATGGTATCAGAGCCTTTGGTTGAGGTTCGGGTAAAAGGAGAACTTTAGGGTTTTCACGACCTCTATTAAAATCGCATGATTTGTGCTCTTTTGCATTGTTTTAACTGATTTTACGTGCCTACATGATGATTTTGACTAAATGTTGATTTTGCATGATATTGACCAGATTTTTCATGATTTACATCGTGCGATACATTTTGACAAATTGTTTTTGCATGAACTAAAGTTTCTCACTGGTTTTATTTTGAAGGAGTATTATGCCACCTTGTAGAAGAACTCGAGGAGCTCGACTTCGTTCTCGCTCTCACCAGGGGAGCACATATGAGTCTCATGTCCTACAAGATGCGAGGACACACTCTGCCCCTAGTTTAGAAGCACCTAGTGTGCAACCTGAGGAGCCTCCACCTCCTCCTCCTCCTTCTATGCCTACGATGGACCCGCAGTTTTTCTAGGCCTTTGCCCAGGCTTTCACCTATGCCATGGGTCAAGGGTCTCAGGTTCCGGTGCCAGCTCCAGTGGTTAGGGGCGGGCAGTATGATAAGCTAAGGAAGTTTGGAGAGGTGGACTTTCATGGTACCACCAATCCAGAGGAAGCTGAAGCTTGGATGAAGAGAACAGAGAGAGTCTTGGTCCAGATGAAGTGCTCTGATGAGGAGAAGCTGCAGTATGCAGTTAGTTTACTGCAGGGAGATGCTCTTCACTGGTGGGAGTCAGTGCCACAGAGTCAAGCTGTGCCACCAGTACTCACATGGAGGGACTTCGGAGAACTGTTTAGAAAGAAGTACCTTTCCTGGGTCTATACCCAGGAGAAGGCTTGAGAATTCTTTAATCTGACTCAGAGGGAGATGTTTGTGAGTGAGTATGAGTTAAGATTCACCCAGTTATCTAGATATGCACCGTATATTGTGACAAATGAAGAAGATAAGTGCTGCAAGTTTGAGGAAGGCCTTCACTTGGGCATCAAGGAGAAGGTGATCCTCTATAATTTCTGTGATTATCAGCAGCTAGTGGATGCTGCACTCCAGGCTGAGAAGCTGGAGAACATTAGGCAGGAGTTGAGCAGGAAGAGGAAAAGCAGAGTGCAGTCTTCCAGGAGAGGGGGTAGTGTGCAGACAACTGTCAGGGGTGAGAAGAGTTTCCGTGCTCAGAGTCAGGGTGGCGATAGTGCCCTCAAGAGAAACAGCGATTCAGACTCAGGTGATCTGAGTTTCCTCAGTGGGAGGAAACAATAGAATAGAAAGAAGCAGGCATCAGAACCCTGTATGTGAGCACTGTGGGAATATGCATCGGGGTGAGTGCCGTAAACTTTTGGGTTCCTATTTTTGGTATGGAGAAAAAGGGCATCGGATCAAGGATTGCCCTCTGATGATTAAAAGGGAAGGATCTCAGCCACAAACTTAGAGGAGAGCAAAGACAGTGGGAACCAGACCAACTGTTGGGGTGGGCAGTTTTGGGTCAGTGAAGAAGCCCATTTCTCTAGGGAGACCAAGAGGACAAGCACAGGCTAGGGTGTTTGCCATGACATGGGAGGAAGCTGCAGCCGCACCGGAGGTTGTTACTGGTATAGCTCAGCTCTTTCATTTTGATGTGTATGTACTGTTTGATTCTGGTTCTACACATTCCTATGTCTCTACAAGTATGATATTGCCTGATTTGCAGTCAGTTCTCTTAGATGATTTTCTACTTATTAGCACTCCGTTAGGGAGGAACGTCATTGTAAGCTGGATCTTTAGAGATTGTAAGCTTGTGATCGAGGGATCTAGTTTTGTAGTAGATCTGCTACCTCTAGATCTGAAGGGGTTGGACGTTATTGTTGGAATGGATGTAATGGAAAAGTATCGGGCGAAGCTTAATTGTGGTCGAAAGGAAGTGGAATTTGATATGGGTGAGGGACGTAAGGTAATTTTCAGAGGGGATAGAAAGTTGGCACCGCCAAGGCTCGTTTCAGCTTTATTAGCTGATAAACTGATGGGAAGAGGCTGCGAAGCCTTCTTGGTGTGTGTCATGGATACCAATATGAAGGAGAGCAAGGTGGAGGATATTCCCATTGTGAGGGAATTTCCTGATGTGTTTCCAGAGGAGTTGCCCGGTTTGCCACCGGAGAGGGAGATTGAGTTTGCTATCGACGTGGCCCCCGGGACAGCTCCTATCTCTATTCCACCATACAGGATGGCTCCAGCTGAGCTGAAGGAGCTTGAGGAACAGTTAGAGGATTTATTAGAGAAGGAGTTTATTAGACTGAGTTCCTCACCTTGGGGAGCACCGGTCTTGTTTGTTAGAAAGAAAGATGGAACTTGGAGGATGTGCATCGATTACAGGAGGATTAACAAGGTGACCATTAAAAACAAGTATCCTCTGCCTCGGATAGATGATTTGTTTGATCAGCTACAGGGAGAAATGGTCTTCTCTAAGAGTGATCTCAGTTCTGGCTACCATCAACTCAGGATTAAAGAGTCTGATGTGAGTAAGACAACCTTCAGGACACGGTATGGGCATTATGAATTTTTTGTTATGCCTTTTGGACTGACCAATGCTCCTGTTGCTTTTATGGATCTGATGAACAGAGTTTTTAAGGAGTTTTTGGATCAGTTTGTTATCGTGTTCATTGACGACATTCTAGTGTATTTAAAGAATGTGGGAGAACATGAGCAACACTTGAGAATATTATTGCAGCGGTTGAGAGAGATAGAGCCTTATGCTAAATTCACTAAATATGATTTTTGGCTTCATGAAGTAGTTTTTCTTGGCCACATTATTTCTAAGAATGGGGTGCATGTAGATCCAAAGAAGATTGAAGCAGTTGTGAATTGGCATGCCCCAACGACAGTAACAGAAGTGAGGAGCTTTCTGAGTTTAGCAGGCTATTATCGGAGATTCGTAGAGGGATTCTCAATGATAGCTGCTCCTTTGACCAAGTTATTAAGGAAGAACCAGAAGTTTGTCTGGAGTGATGAGTGCCAACAGAGTTTTGAGGAGCTCAAGCATAGATTGACTAGTGCTCCAATTTTGACTTTGCCTACAGGAGAAGGAAGTTATATAGTGTATAGTGATGCTTCTAGAAAGGGGTTGGGATGTGTGCTTATGTAGGGAGATAAGGTGATAGCATATGCCTCACGACAGCTAAAGCCTTATGAGGTGAATTATTCGACCCACGATCTGGAGTTGGCAGCTGTGATCTTTGCCTTGAAGATCTGGAGGCATTATCTGTATGGAGTGCAAACTAGGATCTTCACAGATCAAAAATGTCTCAAATACTTGTTAAGTCAGAAGGAGCTGAATTTGAGACAGAGAAGGTGGATTGAGCTGCTTCAAGATTATGATTTGTTAATTGAATATCATCCAGGTAAGACAAATGTTGTTACAGATGCTTTAAGCAGGAAATCTTCCATAGCATATGTTCAGATAGTGTATCTATCACTATTGGAAGAGATGGCTAAGCTCAGGATCAGTTTAAAGAAGGAAGAGACTGATTGTATGATTGCTACATTTAGGGTGAGGCCAATCCTCAGGGAAAAAGTGAAAGAGTTACAAGTTCAGGACGCAGAACTAGGAAAACTGCGAGAAGAGGTTTAGGAGGGTAAGAAGTCTGATATGATAATGAGTGATGATGGACTCCTGACAGTCGGGAATAGACTTTGTATTCCAGATATCAATGAGGTGAAGAATGAGATTCTAGATAAGGCGCACAATGCGCCTTATGCTATGCATCCAGGTAGCACCAGGATGTACAGGGATCTTAAGGAACATTTCTAGTAGAGAGGTATAAAGAAGGATGTGGCTGAGTATGTGAGTAAGTGTCTAGTGTGTCAGCAAGTTAAGGATGAACACTAGGCACCTTCAGGTCAGTTGAGACCATTATCTATTCTAGAGTGGAAGTGGCAGAAGGTGACTACGGATTTTCTGATGGGATTGCCTAGGACCAGTAAAAGGCATAATGCCATATGGATGATTGTGGATAGATTGACAAAATCAGCCCATTTTCTGGCAATCAGACAGACCGATCCTCTGCATGTGTTAGCTAAGAAGTACATTGATGAAGTTATAAGATTGCATGGGATCCCGAATTCGATTGTGTCTGATAGGGATCCTCGCTTTACATCGAGATTTTGGGGCAGTTTGCAGGAAGCTTTAGGTACTAAGTTGAGTTTCAGCACCACTTTCCATCCTCAGACCGATGGTCAATCTGAGAGGACCATTCGGACCCTAGAGGAAATGCTCAGGGCATGTGTGATAGATTTTATAGGAGCATGGGATGAGCACTTGCCTCTGATCGAATTTGCCTATAATAATTCGTATCATTCGAGCATTCAAATGGCACCGTATGAGGCTCTATATGGGAGGAGATGTAGGACTCCAGTGTGTTGGGATGAAGAGGGAGACAGGAAGCTATTGGGTCCAGAGTTGATTCAGATGACTGTTGATAAGGTCAACTTGGTTAAGCACAGGCTGAAGGCAGCTCAGGACAGGATGAAAAGTTATGAAGATGCTTACGAGAAGGAGATAGAATATAAGGTCGGTGAGAAGGTTTTCCTCAAGACTTCTCCTTGGAAAGGAATTTTGAGATTTGGGAGAAAGGGTAAGCTGAGTCCAAGGTATGTGGGACCTTATGAGATTCTGGAGATAATTGGTCCGTTAGCATACAAATTAGCATTGCCTCCTATGCTCTCACAAATTCATGATGTCTTTCATGTCTCTATGTTGAGGAGATATCGATTAGATCCTTCTCATGTCATACAAGCTAATGAAGTTCAGTTGAGTGATGACTTAAGTTATGAGGAGCTTCCAATGTAAATTTTGGATACAAAAGAAAAGGTTTTGAGGAACAAGACTGTGCAGCTAGTCAAGGTTTTATGGAGGAATCATTCAGTGGAAGAGGCCACATGGGAGCCATTGGAAGTTATGAAGGAGAAGTATCCTCATCTTTTCATTGATTCAGGTAAGAATTTCGAGGACGAAATTTTTTTAAGAGGGGGAGAAATGTTAGGCCCCGATTCGCATTAAGCATGTTTTAATTTATTTTTTAGGTTTAATTTGAAAATTCCTTTTTGTTGGACTAAATTGAGGTTTATAGTGTTTAGAAGGATGAAAGTTAAGTGTAGGATTAGTTTAAATTAGAATTAAATTAATTGTTAGAAATTGAAAGGAATAAAATGGCTTGAGGGTAATTTGGGAAGTTTATATATGTTCTTAGAGTGTAAGGCTTTGAAGGAGGGCTACTTAGGTCCATTGAAGTTTTTTTTTTTAAAAGATACAAAATTATGGTGTGTGGTCGTTTATTGAGGAGAAGAGGCAAAGGAATTGCTTGTTTAAGAAGACAAAACCAAAACTACGTAGTTTTGAGAGTTGAAGCTTAAGTTATAACTTAAAAGACATGTGTTAGGCTTTTTTTTTAAAGGTGAGTCATGACATTAAAAAGAAAAAAGGAGAGAGTGAGAGTTTCGGATAGGTAAAGAAGAAGAAGAAGAAGAAGAAAGAGGTTAGGTCTTTATGATTTTCTTGCTTAGTGAAGAGTTGTAGAGTTCTTAAGAAGGAAAGGAGAAGGAAAGGATAAGTGTCCATCAAAGCCAAGAAGATAGAGAAATTTCGTGGGTCACTCTTTAAGGTAAGGAAAATGTGGAATTCTTTGGATTTATAAGTGGGTTTTGACGCTAATAGCTTAGGTAAGGTTTGGGTAAAGTTAGATAGGTTCTTCTTCATGCTTTCCTCTCCTAGGAATATCTAATTTGGGATATCTTATGTTAATTGGGTTATTATTGCTTAATGAAGGCGAAGAGAAGTTATTAGAGTAAGAAGCAGGGTCAATTGACTAATTTCAAGGCTAAAGGATTAAGGTGGGTGATTTCTTAATAATTAAGTTAATGAACATGTTAAAGTTTTTATAATAAGTGCTATTGAATGTTTACAAATGAATTATCAGTGTTTCTTGTTATTCTTGAAATGGTTTAAATTTGTATGAGATGTGAAAATATGTGTATAATTGTTTGACAAGTGAAAAAGAGATTCGAATATGTGATTTGGGCAATTTTGTGAAAGTTAGGTTGCAATGGCCATTGGTGGCTACTATGTATGAAATGCATGAATGATGTGATATGCATGTTTCTATGGGTTTGGGGTGGTCCTTTATGTGATAGGTACACCTATATAGGCTTCTCCCGCCTGCCCGCTAGTGGCCACGAAGTTCCTCACGGACTCCCACATGTGTTCACGGCTACACATGACCGCTTTGCGGAAATATGTAGTACGTCCTGTTGGACCCACCCAAACCAAGTTATGTGTGATTATGTGATATGTTTGTCTAAGTTGATCTTGTATGTTATGTTGTTTGTAAATGCCTTTGATAATTTGATGTTAATGAAGAATTGTTTTATGGCAAAGATGCTTTAGTTCAATTGCTTGAGAATAAATTGCTAAAGGATTTTGGCATATTTATTCTTAATTATTAAGCTTTTACCTACAGAGTCATCGAGCTCACCCCCCATTTTCCCCTCCATAGGTCATGAGAGAGAAACTGAGACACCGCATCGGGAATGAGGCATTACTCCGATGCACTTTTGGTTTTTGAAATCAAATGTTAGAAAACAAGGCTTTAGATAGCATTTTGGAACTAGCGTTGTACTTTGTATTTTGTTCTTTGAGACTATGATGTATTTAGGCTAAAATGCCCTCTAAAGCTTTTTAATAACTTTTGAATTTCATGTAAATGCAAGATTGTTGAGTTTTAATTGTAATTCATGAAATTTGCATATATTTTATACACATGCATCATTATATGGTTTGAATTGACAAAAAGAAGGAACGAGATTGTATGGTTTTATAATTTGGAATGGAATAGATGTCTAGGAGTGCGGTTGTTGCCTTGAATTGTGGTTGGAGTTACTTTTGGATTGAATTATGATGTATGAGGTTGGATATTGAGTTTTATGCAGGTGATGGAGTTTGGATTGAAATTTGGTTAGTTGAATTTTCAAGGGAGGTGCTGTCAAATTTTTGTAAAATTTAATAGAAACTTCACTTAGGTTTTAGACTCTCTTAGGGCTTGAGTTGGATCAAGGAGTTTTCTTGAAGATTGTAGTATAGGTTTAGAACTTTCCAACAATATATAATTTACCACATTTGTACTTAGGGTTAAGAAGTTATGAGGTTGGGAATACAATCAGTTACTGTTCATTTAGCTATGTTACTGTTTCATTGATCTTTTTATGAGCAGTGCCTTTAAATGACTTTTTTCCTCGTTTAATGATGAAACTAACTTTTGCATCCTTCATAGAAATTGTAGAGCATCTTGTTATCTTTCCATGGAGGTATAACATGAAGTTTTTGGTATTTGGAGCAAGAAGTTATGAGAGTTAGAAAGAATGCAGTTTCTGCTCATTTTACTGCTTATATAGTTTGTGTGTTGTGATAGCTTTGGAGATTGTTGGAAATTAGGATCTCGATGTGCAAATTGAGTTGAAATTTGAGAACCTAGTAACTTGATCTTGGATTTGAAGGTGTTATGAAGTGTTTAGGCTCTAGAATAAGTAAATTTGGGAAGTGTATGAATGGTTATGAAGTTAGGTTGAAGGTGAGAGGTTTGGGAGAGGCATTGGAGTTTTGGGAAATCCAATGTCCGCTAAACGGACATCCACGGGTGCAAAAAAACCCCTTAGCTAGCCCATGTCTGTTAAAGGACCTGAATGTCCGTTTACTGGACAATCTCGGATTAATTGGGCCACTTTCACCAGTACATGTCCGTTAAACGGACATGGATGTCCATTTAACAGAAAGATACGGGAAATATGTTGAATTTCGAAATTATTAGGGGCCGAATTGCATTTTTTGGTCTTCATGAGAGTTGTAGATCTAGATGTTTAATTTCAAATGGTCCATAAACAAACGAAATACGATTTATAAATTGAAAGTTATGGTGATCGCGCTAAGAGAGGTTCAAATTGATTTAGGGTGTGAACATACTTAATTTTTTTGAGCATAAATCCCTCATCCGACCTCCAATTGAGGTGAGACTTGAACCATTAGATTTCTAAGACATATATCTTTCCCTCCACAAAAATTTGTACCATTTTTAGTTAAATTGAAGAAGTTTACATTAAAATAAGTGAGAGGTCGGTTTGGAGACCATATTTAGAGTATGAGCTCTTTTAGGTTTTTTAAGCATAACTTGAGTTATATAACTCAGTTTGGGGTGATTCTTGTTTTAAAATAAACTCGAGGTATAAAGCTACAATTTATATGAATAAGACAACTTATGAGTTTGGTGGTTAAATAGTGTGCGCTCGCCACGAATGCGGAGTTACAGCTAAGGACCCTACAAGGTTATAAGCACAAGGTTCATGATTTTGCAGATTTAGCGTCGAAACAAGTTTTCCATCATGGTGAGGAATCCCTCCCTCGTGGATTTCGCGTCCAAAGGTCACGTGGGATGTCAGACGCGTGATCCACCGGGGAGGGGTTCCAACAAGTTTAATCTTAAAACATACAACTTAAGTATTCATTTATTATAGATCACAATCTTGATGAGTGGTGAACTCATGTGTTTCATTATAATTCTTGATATAATTAGAATTGGTTTTTATAGAGTATCAATCCAATGTCTGCATTTTGGAATTATTAATTGAAACATGTATAAGAAAAAAATTCATTCAATTAAAGAGTTTATAATGATATCATCACTTCTATATGTTTTATGAAAATAGGTGATTAAACTGGTGTCAGTAGTTTCATGGACTAGCTACCCATCAACTCTTATCACCAAGATGAGATCTTGTATGTTAATCATGAGTAAAACGGGAGATCAAGAAGGAAAAATCAACGTAAGGGAAAAACAGTAATTTTACCCCTTATTGTGCGGATGGCTATAATATGGTTCATATTAGAGTTTGCGATTGGACATATTATTTAAAACACGTGTTCTCATAATATTTAAAAATTCAAGAGTTCAATTAATTGTCTTTGGTCGAATGACATTTAGTTAATAAACTGGAATTAATTCTAATGACATAAATTAATTCTGGGCTTATTAGAGCTTGAATTATGTAAGTCCAATTAGATTCCCCATTTGGCTTGTAGGAAGGTTAACATTAGTTTGCTAAATTTAAGATGGTTTTTTAACATGCTTTATCATCATTAAATGGATTAATGATCTTATCATTAAATGGTTTAATGGTGGTCTTTTAATTGTAGCATGTAATCTATTAGCATTCATTGGATTAAAGAAGAAAGAGGTGCATTTGATAGACCATCTTCCTTCTTTCATCAACAAAAATCGAAATTGATATGTCTTATTTAGGTTAAAGTCTTATCATATAGCCATATTAAAGGCAAATGAGAAGAGTCTCATTTATTGGCTTCTTTATGATTGATTAAAGAATGAAGTGATGCATTTGATGCATATCTCTTCTTTCTTTTGATGTTAACCGTAAGAAGCTGCTCTTGCATTTTTGACTCTCTCTCTCCTATATTGCATGGTATAGCTGAAAATTGCATGAGAGGTGTCTCATCTTTGGCTTTATTCTTCTAAGGAAAAAATCTCTTTAAGTGTTTTTTCTCTTTTCCTACCGAAGGATCTTGTTAACCAAATTGTCCAAGAAGAACAAATGGTTGATCGGATTGGTCGAGGATACAATATCGAGAAGATGAAACAATAACGAGAAGAGGATACATTACCTCGGAAAGGATATATTGCTGAGGATAGGATAACATAGTGAGGAATTAAACCTATAGCGAAGGAGTCGGTAAAAATTTCTATCTTGTTAGTATGCAAATATTTATCCTTCTACCTTATCATGTTTGATCATGTTGAGACCCGATCCGGGAACCGGATCCCAACCGGAAAACAGAAACGGATACGACGAACGAAATGGAAGATAGCTAAAACGAATAACAAAAGACGGAAACAAAGTACAGAGCGGAAACAAAATGGAAGCGAAAATAGCGAAACGAATCGAATAAGCAGGCGAAGTCGATAAAGACAACAAAGCGAACGCGGAATTAAATCGAATGCAAATCGAATACAGATCGCAAGCAAAGCAAACAAGCGGATCAAGTTAACCTGAAGCAAATTCCGACATCCATAACAAATATGATAGACAACTTATCGCGTTGGAAACACTAAGACATTCCAAATTCGGTATAATTTTTTTTTCTTTCTCTCTCTTTCTTTTTCTCATTTCTTACATCTTACATACTTTAATCATCTTTCATACAAATCATAAATCTCATCCGAAACTATCTAATTCTTATTTATTTTTCTTTTTCAACTTATTATCTAACGAAATTTCGGCAGCATAACGGCTGCATTTTCAACAACCCAAACCTGCAAAGGTTCAAAACACACTTCTAAATTCTCAAGTGATCACACAATCATCCAATTCGACCAGACCCTCCGTCCGGGATCTTAGCAGATAAACACACTCCTATATCTAAACCACTTCAAATCATTAATCATGTCCAATTCCAATACGCATTTCAATCTTAAATCCATAAACAAATTCCTAAATCAATACCATTATCATACACAATGTCATACACAATTTCATATACAAATTCCATGATTCCAAACACATTATCATTTGATTTCTTACAAATCCTTAATGACTTTTCAAGCCATTTACAGACTTACAAATTGCTCAAGATACAGAAATATACACAAATCGAACAAGTGTCTCGACGGTTTTCATCCAATCTCGCTTCAATACACGGAGATGGGGATGAAAGGAAATGAGCTAAAATAGCCCGTGGATAATATGTTTATAAATTGAAAAATAAGCGAAAACATATTTGGAAAAACTTTACCATTTATTTTCAAAATTTCACATTAGAAATTTGGCAAATCTCGTATTTTTCACACTTTTCAAAATATTGCCAAAACAATTACAATCGCTTTTCAGTTGAAAAACCACCATAATTTATTTCTCAAAATTGTTCACATTTTGTTTGTAAAAATGATGCAATGCAACACACTTATAAACAGAACAAAACACACAAAACACATCAAATGGTCTGGTTATGCCCAAACAGAGCGTCTCGCACATTCTCATAGCGGTGTCCTGCAAAGGAAGTGAGCGAACGTACTACACTTTCCCGCATAGCGGTCCAGTGTAGCCGTGGAGGGAGTCTAAAATCGGAGCTCCTATGCCACTAGCGGGCAGCCGGGAGAAGGCTTTAAACAAATAAAGATAGTGCACTGACTCACTGTAACACCCCACACCCGCAAGACCCCAACCCGACATCCACAGTGATATCCGAGTCCGTGTCCCGCGAGGGTGGCGTGCTAACCACTCATTTAGAAATCGGTACATTATTCTTTTAAAACATATGTGAGGAATTCCAAGCCCAAATTGGGTACTCATTTAATCACATTCAATTTCAATACACACATTTTCAAAAGCCACTGAGGTCCATTTCACAAATACAAATAAACACTTTATTACAAAAATAAAGACATGAAATGCAGACACGAACTGATCCCGACTTCTGACCTTCACTTGAATCCTGTAAACATACTCCCGTTTTACTAACGGGGTACTCTTCGATTCCTGAAAAATAATTGCAATGTTGGGTGAGTTTGCGAACTCAGTGAGAAACCATCATCGATGGTTCACCCAACTCATGCATTCACAATTTACACAATTTCCCAAAGTATCACAATCCAAATTATCACACGCATTGACAAACTGTACACATATAAGGCATATCGCTTTTCACACTATTCACATTTCATCAATCATACATATCGACGCTGCACACAAATCTTTTCCCAAAATTTTCATTCATTACAAAATGCACAGTCAAAATAATTAATGATGCACATGCCTTGAATAACAGATGTACTATGCCTATTCATGATTTTCCTGGTACCATTTCCCACTTTCCACTTTTTTTTACTCAATAACTAACTTTCGCTCACTTGATCAATATTGGCTCATTTCGATTCAATAACATGCCGTAGAACTCACCAATTTCATTTATACCAATCAGTTCCATTTACCAATTCATATGCACTAAACTAAGCTCACAAGATCTCAAAACCACTTTTCATTTTGAACTAAATCAAATTCACTTATTACAGACTCCAATTACACTGAATTCATATTCGAAATTCTCATAATTATAACCCAATTATCAGGAAACTATCCTTAGGTTGCAATACAATCAAATTCTTAACTTTCTTTCATTAATTGAGATCTCTAAAAATTGAATTCAAACTCTCATTCTTTTCCTCAATTATAGACCTCATTCTCTAGATCATTACGAATCAAACATCACCTATATTGGAGGTCTACACAATTAGTTATGCCTCAAAAACCCAATTAAAACACATCAGAAACTGTTCCTCGCCGCGGACGATAGACGCCGTCGTGACGACGTCTGGAGTCGCTTCGCCGCGACGATCTGAGGCCGCCTTGTGGCGTATGTTACCTTCGGGCTCGCCGCGACGTGAGGGAGTAGCTCGCCGCAGCGTCAATGTTTCACGCTCGCTGCGACGTCCCCACCTTGCTCGTCGCGACGTCTAAACAATTTCCATGTCGCAACGTCTAAACCTTTATTCGTAGCGACGTGCGACCCTGGTTCGTCTTCTCCGATTTCCTTTTTCCTCTTTCTCTCTCTAAAACCAGTACTAACACAACTTAAACACTTTAATCTCTAACAACTAACCCCATGCATGCTTTAAACACAATAATAACAACATTAAACCATTTTACTTACCAAAACAAACTAAATCCTCAGATTTCCGAAAATCGTCCAACTCCCTTTACCTTCCTCTGTCTCCCACGGTTTCCACCCTTACAACTCAACAATCTCCCTCAAGCATCAAGCCAGCTAAACACAGAAAGAGGAAGTAACAAGCAACGATCGTGGGTGGAGGAGGATCAAAATCGTCGAAGGAGGAAGGGAAACGATCGTGCCCTAGGAAGAAAGAAAAGAGGATTTTTGCCTTCTTCAATTAAAATCTAAATCATTTATAGGTTAATCACTTAAACCTCTAGTCTTTATCCTCAAGTCTCTATCTCTTTTCACTTTCATTTCCGGTCCAATTCATCTCCAAATTTCAATGGCTCAACATATTAAATTCCAAGATCATATATCTAAATTTCCATTGCCATCAAATACTTATTCCGGTCATATAAAAATCAATCAGTCCGCCACTCGGAAATTTCCGGTCCGGACATTTTCTCCCAATTTTTTAGAAACAAATTCTAAGGTTCACAATCAATTAGCGATCACTCTAATACAGTTTCAATTCTACCATTCACACCCAATTATTCCATAATTCCTAATATATCACAATCCAATCTAATTATCTCACAAATTCACAATTCAATTCATTTACAAAATCAAATGCCGGGAAAAGTCATGAATGCATGTACCTATATGTGCATGTGCCAAATGACTCAGTCCTCTACAATCAGAGGCCAAATAAATGTTCACATCAAAAATATGAAATGCAAATTATTAGCCTGACCCAATTGACCCATACACCCTTCCCATTAGGGTCGGGATGTTACACTCACAAGGGACCTAACCAAACCCACATAACACATAAGTGAAAAGGAAATTCAAATTGCCCGAAGGCACTTTTCAAAAATCTTGATTTTTCACATTTTCATATCTGAACCACATATCCAAGCATGAAATCATATATCAATCCACATTCAATCCAAATTCATCAGTTTGATCACGTATCAATCCAAATCATAAATATGAATGCAATGTATTTCTTTAAAACATAACTCAAACATATACATATTCATAATGCCCACTTTTCAAGTTTATCTAATAATTCAAAAACCGTGAATTTCTTCAATCTTGTAATTTTTTAAAATCATTTCTAAAATATGGAATTTAATCCTTTGAAATCATAATCTTTCAAACATTTACATAAACAACAATTTTTCAAAGCTTGTCTTCTTGATTTTTCAAATCACATGCTTATGCTTAAAATTCAATAAATAAACGTACTACCCACCTCGAAATGATGCTAGGAACTCGTCCCGATCATCAATTTGATCCTTGCTTCTTTCCTTCTTTCAATTAAAATTGACCTAAGCCATAATCATCCAAATTCAACATCATAATTTGCATAATTCTCAAAATTAACTATAGGAAACCCAAATTCATCACTTTACCAAGCTATCTAAAGCAAGAATTTCTAAAATCCCCAAATTCCAAATTTGACCTAAACCGATTCACTCAAATTCAATATCATACTTAACTTAATTTCTCAAATTGAGCTTAGAAAACATTAATTCCTCGCATATTCAAGCTATCTAAATCTCCAATTTTCAAAAACCCCAATTTCCAAAATTGGCCAAAACCAATTTACACAAATTCACTATCATAAATCACAATTTCTTTAAAATTGATTTCATATTTCACAAACCCATATTCTCATCTATAATTCTACACCAAAATTTCACAAAATCCTCTAACATAAAATTAAGCCTAAACCTTAATTAATTTTCCATCCAAAATTAAACACAACCTAAGGCATATACATCAAACTTAGCTTCATAAATCACAAACCCAAGTTGATTTCCATATTTCTAAACTCAAATTTCATCAAAAACACAAATTCCAAAATTTTCCCTTACCTCTTTTCTTCTCCATTTTCGAAATTTCTTGGTTCCATTTGAAAGCTTTTACCTCCTTCCTCCTTTTTCCCTTGGAAGCTACTCAAAACTCTTGCTTGAAGACCCTTGAAAATCGAAATCTAGCATTTTCTCCTTCTTTTCTCCCATGGCCGAAAGTTCTCCTCTCTTCTCTTCTCCTTATTTTCTTCTTCTTTTTTCTGATTTTTCCAGCCCATTTTGTGGCTTTACATTGCTTAAAATGACATCTCCTTTTGTGTTTTAAAGCCATGTCATTAATGACAGTCAAATGACCATATTGCCCCTCCATTCAAAGCTTAAAGTCATGCTTACTTGCGGGTTGATTCGCACTATCAATTTGAAGGAATTTATCAAAACTTCCTTCTAGAGAAATGTTCCTCTTTGTCTTAATTTCATAATGCCATAAGAATCATCCAATTCGGAGCACTACATCGAAAGTTATATGCAAAACATTTCAGGTTGTTCATATTCTAACACATTTTCCAGCACGTTATTTTCATTCAGAAATTAACATTCTTAATCCCAAAATTGACATTTGATGTCTTCATAACAATTTTAGCTCTATTTGTCTAGTTTAATTCAAATTAAGAATCGTCTCATTTCGATTACCAGAGAAAAAGTTATGCTGAAAATACTTTCAAATGTTCTTAATCCAAAACTGCACACTAATCTGGATTTCATTTCATAATTTAAAAATCTTAGGGAAAAATTAAAATTTCCTTTCTTCATATGACTTGTAGCCCCTTGTCTTAACTTTATTTCGCCTCAAGAATCACTTCAATCGGATCTCTACAGATCCCGAATTTCTCAAAATACTGAACTATGTTCGGAAAATTTCTCGACTCATTTTGATTAAATTAATCACCCTTAATTTAATCTCATAAATTCACAAATTTTCCGTAAAAATGAAATTCACTGTCTTAGGAATTCAATGCTTTTAGAATCAACTCAATCGGATGTCGGACGGAAAAGTTAGAAGCAAAAGATCGGAAGAGGGTCATATTCCTTATAAGATGGAAATAACAATTAAATAATTAATAAATAATAATAATAAATTAATAATAATAAATTTTTTTAAAAGGCCCTCCTCGTCAGGGCGATGTATCGCCCCAACGACGGGGCTTTCATCACTCTTTTTTCAATATATATATATATATCTGAATTTTTCAAAAATCGTAGCTCTTGATTCCGAATTTCAAATGTAACAAATTTGGTCTCTATGGAAAGCTTGAAGGAAGATCTACAACTTCCATGTAGAATTCAAAGATCAATTTCATCTCTAAAGGGAGTCAAAAATTCAGTCAAAGGTACTGTCCCAATTTAAGATATCCCTAAACAATTGCCAACTTTGAAAATTCATATCTTTCAACTCCAAAATCCAATCATGTCATATTTTATATCGATGCAAAGCTTGGAAAGTTCTCTACAACTTTCATGAAGGACATAAACATCAATTTGACCTCTAAGGAAGTCAATTTTTTAGTCAAACGTTATGTCCTCTAATATTCATGCTAAAACCATAACAGAAACTTGTAAAAATCATAACTTATTATTCCTTGATCGAAAAATTCTATACTTTATGTCATAATAAAGATAAAATCAAACTTTTTAACTTTCATGAAGAACTTAAAGGCTAAATCAACCTCTAACTAGGTAAATTTTCTAGTCAAAGCTTCAGCCATATACTAGGTCAACCTATAACATTTTTCAAACAAAATCAAATTTATACTAAACTTTGACTGCTCATAGCTTTCACTCCTGATATCGAAAAATTGCAAAATTTATAGCGACAGAAAGCTCTTAACATAAACTACAAGTTTCCAGAAGACAATTTTATCAAATTTTGCCTCAAACTAAAAGTCAACTCTCAAGTCAAACATTTTATCACTATTCATCCCCAACGTCAAACTTTCTAAATTCTTCAAATTTTCACACTTTTTCTTTTTAATTCTTGCTATTTAACTTCATTTCAATCAACTCATCTACTTTAATTTCATAAACCATACCAATCTACTCAAAACCCGAAGATATCAAAATCAAAATCATTCTTTTCTTATGAATTTTCTCAAAGCATAATTACTTTTATTTCACAATATATATATATATATATATAACTACTCATTTAATTTCACTGATTATTTTCAAATTCCACTTAAAAATCGGGGTCCAACAGATCATGCATGTTGATTTGGTTATATTGCTTCCGTTGCAATTTTGACCTCCAAAAGTGATGTGAGCTCAAGAGAGAGTCGAAAGACAAGTCAACTATCAAATGACCCATTGAACATGCTGAAAGGACCAATTACTCATGCTAATGCTAAGAGGCTTAGAGAAGCTTTTGATGGGCTTATATGTACCATGGTTGGTGAGGAAAAGGCCTTTGGAGATCAAGTTACAATCAATAACATCAAGGCAATAACACTATTCACCTGTTGGCCAAAATTCTAACATTGATTCAGGCTGAATTAGCCCTACTTTCCAACATGAAAGTTGTATATTTTTGTCTTATCTTTCTAACGGTGTAAGATTTGTCTTAAGTGGAGGTCTATAGCCCAAGATATGCTCGATTTACTAAAGGATGTTCTGCAGGAAAAATTGTTACGACCTCTTAAGTAACGTTTCGTTTTTCTAACTAGATTTTTCATTTTTAGTCCCACTTTTTGGGACTTTAAAAGGTAGTATTTCTACACTTCATTGGGGAGACTACATTGAGAATAGTTTTAGGTCACTTTGTGAGGGATTCAATCCTGAAATTCTCTACAAACCAATTTTACGAACTTATCCAGTGATTAGTTGGATTGCTTGTGGCGTTCTTTTGATACCAGATGACGCAGATCCCCTAGAATCGACTCAATTAGGAACCCATTGATCGATTGGATCAAAACCCCAACCCAAGAATTCAAAGTTGTCAGAAGATCTTTTGACACCTTGACACAAGATTAACAATGCAATCAGAAACCAAAACGCACAAAGATATCAAAAGAACTTATCAAGCAATCCGACTAATCACTTGATAAATTCGTAAAATCGGTTTGTAGAGAATTCAGGATTGAATCCCTCACAAAGTAACCTAAAACTATTCTCAATGTAGTCTCGCCTATGAAGTGCAGAAAAACCACCTTTTAAAGTCTCAAAAAGTGGGCTTAGAAATGAAAAACCTAGTTAGAAAAATGAAACATCACTTAAGAGGTCGTAACAATTTTTTATGCAGAACATCCTTTAGTAAATCGAGAATATCTTAGGCTACAAACCTCCATTTAAGGCGTATCTTATACTGTTAGAAAGCTAAGACAAAAATCTACAACTTTCATGTTTTAAAGTGGGGCTGATTTGGCAGAACACGTGAATAGTGTTATTGCCTTGATGTTATTGATTCTAACTTGATTTCCAAAGGCCTTTTCTTCATCAACCATGGCACATATAAGCCCACCAAAAGCTTCTCTAAGGCCCTTAGCATTAGCACGAGTAATTGATCCTTTTGGCATGGTCAATGGGTCATCCGATAGTTGACTTGTATTTCGACTCTCTCTTGAGCTCACTTTAAAAATGTTTTAAAATCTACCATTTTATCCAAATCGTGCATGCTTTATTTTTCCGATCCAATACTTATAGGCTTGGATAATGATCCACTACCCACTTGTGAATCTTGTATTGAAGGAAAAATGAACAAGGCCTCATTTCCTTCCAAAGGAAACAAATCTGAATACACATTGGACTGATACAAACTGATGTGTGCGGGCCTATGAACGTACAAGCTAGAGGAGGTTATTAATACTCTATAACCTTTATAGATTATTACTCCGACATGGCTATTTGTATTTGATGCACAAAAAGAGTGGGTTCTTTGAAAGGTTCAAAGAATTCAAAACTGAATATGGTAAGCGGCTAGGCAAGCCATTAAAACAACTTCGATCAGATCGAGGTGGTGAGTGTTTATCTGGAGAGTTTCAACAATTCCTAATTAACAATGGAATTGTTTCCAACTTGTCAACTCCTCGAACACCTCAACAGAATGGTGTAGTTGAGAGGAGCAATAGGACTCTATTGGAAATGATAAGATTAAAAATGTCATATGCTAGCCTTCCAGAATCATTCTGAGGATATGCCATACAAACGACAACTTATCTTCTTAACTTTGCTCCATCGAAATTGGTGCCTAAAATACCTAGGGAGTTATGGACTGGTTGAGTGCCTTCATTGCGATACTTAAGGACTTGGACCCACCTAACCCATATTCTAAGGCTTGAATCCACAAAGATAGAACCAAGGTCAGAAATATGTTTGTTTGTAGGATATCCTATAGTTACACAAGGGTACTATTTTTACAGTCCTCAAGACAGAAAAGTATTTGTGTCGATAAATGTGACCTTCTTTGAGGAAGAATTTGTAAGAAAACATAAAGGAAGAAGTGAATTAGTACTAAAGGAGTTAGCTATTTCATCAAAACCAAGAGTTGATTTGGATATAGTAGAACAAGAAGTCAAAATGTATTTAAGAGTTGAATCGAAAGAGTAGCCTGAACATCAAGTAGCCTAGACGTAGTGGGAGGGTTGTGGGACAAGTAAACAGGTATCTACGTTTAGGAGAAGGCATAATTGCCATGTCAGACGAAAAAGAAACAAATCCCATTACTTATACATAGGCTATTAATGATATTGATGCAGAAAAATGATTCAAGGCGATGGAATCGAAAATAGATTCCATGTTCACCAATGAAGTCTGGACCCTTATAGATCTTCCACCATATGTAAAAGCTATAGGGTGTAAATGGATCTACAAAAGAAAAAGAGGATCAGATGGAAAGGTAGAGAATTTTAAAGCTAGATTGGTAGCTAAGGGCTATACTCAAAAAAAGGGTATAGACTATGAGGATACTTTTTATTCGATTGCCATACTTAAGTCCATCAGAATTCTTTTAGCTTTAGAAGGCTATTTCGATTATGAAATATGACAAATAGATATCAATACCACATTTATTAATGGGGATCTTAAGGAGACCATTTATATGGCCCATCCAGAAGGATTAATTGAGCTAGGTAATGAGCATAGGGTATGCAAGTTGCAAAGGTCTATTTATAGACTTAAGCAAGCATCTAGGTCTTGGAACATTAGGTTTGATAAGTCTATAAAAACCTATAGATTCATAAAAAACCTAGATGAGCCTTGTGTCTATAAAATGATACAAGAAGGCAAGGTTACCTTCCTAATCCTGTATGTTGATGACATTCTGCTCATTAGGAATGATGTAGGAATTTTATCTACGGTTAAGGAGTGGCTAAACGAATAGTTCTAAATGAAGGATTTAGGAGAGGCTAGTTATGTTCTAGGGATCAAGCTTATAAGGGATCGTAAGAATAAATTGATAGCCTCGTCTTAATTAACCTACATTGAGAACATGCTTAATAAGTTTGCCATGTAAGATTCCAAGAGGGGCTTCACACCTACTAGGCGTGGATTCAAACTTTCAAAGGAATAAACACCTAAGACCTAAAAAGAGGTCGAATGTATGCATAACATTCTATATGCTTCAGAAATTGGAAGTTTAATGTATGCTATACTTTGCACTAGACTAGATATCCGTTACACAATGGGACTGGTAAGCAGATTCCAGTCCAATCCAGAAATGGAGCATTAGACTGCAGTCAAGTGCATACTTAAGTATCTTCGTAAAATGAAGAACTTAATGCTTGTTTACTCTAGAAGTAATCTTTTAGGCTTGCCTATTTACCCACGACTAGGACTTGACAATTACAAAACCAAACAAGTTCATTTCATTTGCATAATAATTATTCAATCATATTTACATGCATCAAATATTTCAGACATTCATTATCCCGAGGTTCAGAACATAATCATCATAAAACACAATTCAATACAGTACTAAATAGAACAAAATAAAATGTGAGAATCCTAAATATTATTAATGATCGCTCCCTTTTTTCTTAATGTCTTAAAGTTTCGGTGATATCTGGAAATGACTGCTCTACTTGCTCTTCTATAAACAATCAAATACAATTTCATATTACCAAATTGTTCATGTAACTGAATATGCATATTTAAGAATGTATCATATAGCATGCATGTTCAATGACATATTCCTGGCTATATCTCCTTACTAAACTGATTTAAACATCAATTGTATTCCAAAATTTCCATAATTCATAAACTCATTCACTATTCCAGATTTCTCCTCAAAACAAACATTCAGGTCTACTTTGGATGATCATTTAGATTTAAAAAATTTAATATTGAAGCTACATTTCCTTCTATAGAATTGTCCCCTTTTGTCTTAGGTTTCCACTTATTACAAGATCATAGAATTTTGTTCAATATACTGAAAGTTATAATCAAAAGACTTCAGATTGTTCTGAAACTACAACATAATTCTTAACTCAAGGTCATAACTAATTTTGTAATTAAAACTAGAATTACAGTTTAACCTCTGCAAGAAAATTGTAGCCTTATGTCTCTATTTTAAATAGAATTAATAATCAACTCATTTGGAAATCTACGGATCAAGATATAAGCAAAATACTGAAGTATGTTCAGTAAAATCATCCCAGTTATCAAACTTTAGTACAATCACAATTTCATCTTAAATTCTTTAATCAACCCATTTCAGATGGTCCTAATTTTTGGTGGAGCTGAAGATCAATGTATTATGAGTCTATCGGTTCAATTCCCATATCAATTGGATGTTTAGAGAAGAAGTTATAATAAAAAATCTAGGTATGTTCAGAAAATAACCCCCTTCAGAAAACATAGAAATTGCAGTCGTGCAAGCATTCCAGATGGACTAGCGATGTCGCGATTGTGCAGCAAAGTTGCGATTGTGCTTCTCCTTCTAAACCGAAAATTTTCTTCTTCTTCTTTGATTCTTGAAATCCTTAATTCATCATCTTAATCCATCCTTAATTCATATTATCTTCATTTTACACCTATGCAACTTATCTTATGATAAAAAAAAAACTCAAAATTCAAAATCAAAAATTCAAACTTCAAAAACCAAAATCATACACGTATTTTACCATCTTCAACTTTCTCTCTCTATTGTTAAAGTTGTAACAATGTTAGTCCATAAACCCAAACAGAACCTATAGCCATACGGTTCTACTCATATTCTAGTCCATCTTACTCTCATACAACCCAAAACTTAAGATTCATCACAGTCACCAAAATCCAAAACTCACATACGGTTCTTTTCCTGCATAAATACTGTACTTCATATTTTTCTACATGCCTTCAAATTCACTAAATCTCACTTAACACATTGATAACATCACCGAAGCTATCCTTCTCACCCACCTCATTTTCTGCTTTAGTTTACTTCACTAAGTTTCTCTTTAAACTGCATGTAAATCGATATTTCACTTATTGTACATTCCATTGCACATTATTATCAACTTATCTTTCTCATCACTATCACCTAATTTTCTTCATTCACAACTCATGCATGTATTCATTTCCAACATGTAAAACATCATCACACTCATTCACAGAACTCAGAAACTTAAACTTCACTTACCTTGTATTTAGAAAATCATCAGTAGTGAAAGTGAAGGTCAAAGTTCAGTGAAACAAAGCAAAGTCAAAAAGAAGTAAGGAGATACAAAGTTTTGTCTTACACTGCTGTGATATCGTGTTTTAAAAACTCATTGACACGTTGCCCCTTTGCATGTGAGCCATTTTTCATCCACATAGAAGTGTTAAATGGCAAAATTCCATTGGTTTATTTTTCCTAGTCCAAAATCCAAATACTCCAAATTTTCAAAAAATTCCCAAAATTCACCAAAAATTTTGAAATAATAATAATATGCTCTAAATAAGTTTTTGTCATTAATAAACCACAATTCTCATCTTAATTGAAATTTTAAAACCAATTATACCCGAAAATGTCACTGCATGCATGCATAAAAATTTGTATGAGTCAAAAATACATATCCACATATAAGTGAGTACTCAAATATGCAAAGCATATAATGCACTGCAAATTCCTCAATATTCTAACCCCTAGTATGGGGTGTTACAATTCTTCCCTCCTTAAGAGATTTCGTCCTCAAAATTATACCTGATCTGAATAGTTGCGGATAGTAAGCTTTCATGGTTTTTTTGGTTCGCCAGTTGCTTCCTGAAGTCTAAGGTGTTGCCAGAGTACTTTTACCAAAGGTACTGACTTGTTCCTAAGTTGTTTAACTTCTCTGGATAATATAAAAATTGGCCCTTCTTCATAAGACAAATCTGGTTGTACTTGAATTTCTTATACAGGAATCTTATGTGTAACATTAGATCGATATCTTCTCAACATAGAAACATGAAATACATCATGTAACCTGGCTAATTCTTCAAGAAGAGCTAACTGATAAGCTACTGGTCCAATTCTTTTCAGAATCTTACAAGGACCAATGAATTACGGACTAACCTTACCTTTTTTCCCAAATTGAAGTATGTGTTTTTATGGTGACACTTTAAAAAATACCTTGTCTCCTACTTGATACTCAATATCTCTCCTTTTTAGGTCAGCATAGGATCTCATTCGATCACTGGCAACTTTCAACCTTTGTTGGATAACTTGAATCTTTTCTTCAGTATCTTTTACAATATCAGGCCCCGATAATCTTGTTTTCACTCAACTCAGCTGATTGGACCAAATTTATACTATAAATTAGGCCCGTTTTCTCTAGTAATTATGCATCTGTTGACTCCTGATCTATGATTTTTATGCTTATTTTGGTCCCGCACATTGATTTTTGATAAATTGCACATTGTTAGTATTTTGTTGTCATTTGTCATTAATTTTGCATAATTTTTATTGGGACAATTGATACTGCGAATGGGTTGTATTTTGTAGAACCAAAGGAGTCAACATTCAACAAGTCAACATGCCACGAGATTACTGGGCTTAACTAAACTCTCCATTCGCCGAGGCTTAATTAATGGTATTTAATGTATTCGCCATGACGAGTGACCATCCGGACTTCGCGCAATAACTCTGACTACTCGCCGCAGCCGAATGTCGGGTAACCCGGCCTATAAATGGAAATTAATCCACTGATCCGACCCGGCCCGCACAACTCCCTATAAAATCTTGCCATTTAGGGCAAAAACGAGACGGCCGCATGTAGTTTTCTTCTTCTTCCTTCGCTTCTAATAGTTTTCGTTTTCGTTTGTTTTGCGATTAAATCAATGGACGACGCTTGCCTCATTCATCTCTTCCATCGCTTTCTCATCTGCGTTCGTTCGTCGTTGGAAACATGAACCGAGGTGATCCTTCAACAAATAAGATTTCATCCGGCACCATGGTCGGCTAAGTGCACTATCTTCGAAATGTAGCCATGGTTGGAGTTCCGTGAGCTAAACAAGGGTAATCGATTATAGTTAGGATTTGATTTGTATTTGCAATGATCCGAGTTGGTATTTTTGCAATGTATTTCGATTGAATCTTGCTATAGTTTAGTAGGATGTTAACTATGATCTATGGTATGGATCGATTTACATTGAAGTTTGTGCCAAATACATGAAGTCTCATGTATGTTAAATGATTTGCATGAGTTGATTTAATCTACCTAGTTGTGTTTGGTTAAATTAATTTTGTGTTTATTTGATTAACTTGTTGCATTAATCATTCCATAGCATACACTAAGGTTTTAACTAATTTTAATTAATCGAGTTGATTAATTAATTTTTGGACTTAACGAGTTGTTAAGGTTTAGCTTTCGAAACTTAGTGGATTTCAAACCCCGATATTACTTTGAACGATGATGACCCGAGCTACATTTTCAGGAGAGTTTTTATTAATTGTTTTTAGTCCCTTTTAATTTCAATCGTTTAGTTTTCCAAAAATCCCAAAAACATTTATTCTTACTTTGGCTTAGTTTAATTTTTAGTTAATCAAATCAAAACCCCCTTTTTATTGCTTTAATTGCATGCATCATTCAAACATTAGGCTAGTCTAGGATCAGTTAGTACACTGGTTCCTTGAGAGTCGACCCGAGGTTGCATCCTGTATTGCAATCCTTGGTATAAATTTTATTTGACCGGTTT
This sequence comes from Erythroxylum novogranatense, assembly GCA_029891385.1. Classification (NCBI taxonomy): domain Eukaryota; kingdom Viridiplantae; phylum Streptophyta; class Magnoliopsida; order Malpighiales; family Erythroxylaceae; genus Erythroxylum; species Erythroxylum novogranatense. Next base: position 51,445,427 of record CM057233.1, on the reverse strand, counting down.
CCGAGGATCAATTTTTAATATTGAACGATAAGCCGACGACCAAATTGGCGCCGTTGTCGGGGAATCAAATTAATTGGTTCTTTAGGTTAGCCAGTGTTTGTTTTGATTTTAATTTTTGTTGTTTGCATTTTATTTGCATTGCATAATTTCATTCTTAATTTCTGTTCTGCTTAAGTGTTTTTAGTGTTAATTCTGTTTGTGATTTCATTCTGCTTTGTTCTAAGTGTTTAGTCTGATTGTTTTTGTTTATTGTGATTAATTTTTAGTTAATTTCGTTTGCTTTGCTGGTCTGTGCTTCTTGGCTGTGACGAGTTCATTGTTCTTCACAGCGAGTTCATCATCATTGCCGCAATGAAGTTCATATATTCGCCGCAGCGAAAGTTACAATTTTACTCGATTCGCGCAGAAGTTCCTACACGCCGCAAATAACTGAGTGAATTGAAGCCTTGCTATCCGCTGTCATTTTAGTGAGCTATCTTAGGTGAACTTCTCAGGCATGCCCTGTAGACTTAGGCTAGTTCATTTTCAACCTGAAATTGAGCGACACCTTAGACAACTTAGGAAAACAAGAGAGAGCAAAAAGACTTAGCACACTAGATCGACTAGAATCTGAGATGGCTGAACAACAAGAATATCCCGGTCACCCACCCCGAAATGGAGATCACGGTCTTAACGGTGACCAGGAATGCGTAGATGACAACAATGCGAACATTAGACGTAGAACAATCCGCGAAGCTACAACTTCGGACGTAAACTACGATCCTTTCATCGTTTCGCCCTAACTTCGACGTCAATTTCGAAGTTAAAGGTTTATTGATCAACTCTCTCCCCAAATTTCACGGTTTGGTGGGAGAGGACCCCTACATGCATCTTCAGGCCCTCACAATGATCTGTCAAAGTATGAAGCCTGTAGGAGCACATCTGGACCAGTTGTTGTGGAAGGTATTCCACTTGTCGTTAGAAGGAAAGGCCCGGAGTGGTATATGAGCCTCCCAAGGCATGTCGCGAATGCCTATCACAGTTGGGCCAACTTATGAAAGCTTTTCCGAAAAGTATTTTCCACTTCTAGACGCCGTCGATGAGAAAGGAGATATATTTCGCCAAACAAGATTATGACGAGTCCTTGTATGATTTTGGAGCAGATTCCAAGATCTGTTATCTCGGTGCCCCATCATCAAATCCTCGATGAACAATTGGTTCAATATTTTATGATGGGGTAAAGAATCAAGAAAAGGAATGTTGGATGTCGTCGGGAGGTTTGTTGATTGACCTCACCGCACTGTAAGCTTGGGCCCCGATAAAGAGGATGGCCCCAATCATCAACGATATAGGTCCGCGATTCCAGAATGTGAATGAAGTAGGAGCCATGACACCAAACTAAGAGAATGGAGAGCCCGAATCGAAAGTAGATTCTTGGAACATCGGATAACTTCCAGCTTATCCTCAATCACTACGGAGCTTAAGAATTTGAATGTGCATCGCCGTCACCTTCCATCGAATCGTCGCACCTAGTTGCGAATCTTGTGGATCGGTGATGCACATTTCAGCGTCTGTCGTCCTGTATATGAAGAAGTGTCTCATTGCTTACCCAGGCGGACAAAATTCTAAGTGGGACCCGTGCTCTAACACATATAACAAAGGATGGAGATCTCATCCTAACTTCATTGAGGAATAATGAAGGAAGAGCACCCAACCATTTTCAACAAAGGAGTGGAGCCGACCATCTACAAACCAGCTTCCGATCAGAAGTGTTGACGGTGCAACCACACCACCAAAAGAGGACACTAATCAGCTTCTGCATGGTATGATGACGTTGATGAAAGAGGAACGAACTTCTACAGCAAATCAATTCAACGCCATCGCAAACCTCATCCAACAGGACTCCGCTAAGAATGCTGCCCGTTTTAGCGCCTTGGAAAAATGCATGGATCAATGGGAGACCAAGGCCGAGAACTGAACTCGTATGTCACCAATTGTCTAATAATTTGAGTGACAATCAAGTTAGGAGCAGCGGATCCATTCCCTCCAACACGGTCATTAACCCTAAGAGTTTAAATGCAATTGAGCTGAGGAGTGGAAAGAAAGTGCATTTCAACATTCCTCAAGAAGAAGAATGCACCGAGGAAATTGAGGTTGAAGAAGCGCCTCAAGTGAGAGAGAAGCAAGTCGCATGCGATCGAGAGTGATCGCGAAGAAGAGCTTCGAGAGAAAGGAAGCAAGCCTCAAAGAACAAGGAACTACTTTAGAGAGTTCCAACGATCATGCAAAGGATGGAGAGTCAAGCAAGCAAGCAGGTAAAGGTGAAGAGGTAAATATTCATGAACTTCCGTTTCCTAATTCGTATATGATGAGTAAGCGCTTAAAAGAGAAACAACATGAGAAGGATATCATTGATCTGTTTGGGAAAGTGGAAGTGAATGTCCCTTTACTTGACTTGGTTAAGCGAGTTCCGGCCTACGCTAAATATTTGAAGGATCTGTGTACAAACAAGCGTAAGTTTAGGCCGAATGAGAGAGTCCAGGTGAGCTCAAACGTGTCCGCATTATTCAAGCCCCAAATTCCTGTGAAGTGTCAGGACCCAGGATCGTTCACCATTCCTTGTGTCATAGGAAAGGTGACAATTGGAAGAGCACTGCTGGATTTGGGAGCGGCCATCAATGTGATGCCGAAATCTGTCTACGAAGCCCTTGGAGTGAAGAGTGTAAAACCTACTTCGGTAGTGTTACAGTTGGCTGTACAGATCCTTCCGACACCCTGTGGGCATCATTGAGGACATTCTGGTCCAAGTGAAAGGATTAGTGTTCCCTGCCGATTTTTACGTCCGGATATGTTCATCAAGTGGTGCAGGACACTTCTCTAATCCTTGGACTACCCTTCCTTCGGACGGTAAGTACAATGATCAGTATGAAGGAAGGGAAGATCACCATGGAGGTTGGTGATCAACAAGTGAGCTTCAACATGTATGAAGCTATGAAGCACCCTAACGAGGATTACTCCTTGCTTGGGGTGAATATGCTTGATGTTGTGATTGATGAAGCTTGTTCGAATTTGCGTAAACTCTAACCCCACCACTAATGATCTCTTTCGAGGCGCTTCTATTTTGCTGATAGTGCGGTGCTTATTCGATACTTAGAATGGACATGGAGTCGCCCAGACCCAAGCTATTGACATGGAGCTTGGATATCAACCGCCCGTCCATCCCGAGCTACAAGATCCACCATGAGCACCAGGTGTTTCTTTTCCTGCATTTTCAATATATTTGTGCACATTATTTGATTTGACTTGAAATGTTGTGTTGCATGAATGTGTTGATTAAGTGTGGGGGGAGAAACCCATCCAGTAGGAATAACTGTAGTTAAGTAGGATTTTCATTTCTGTTTCAATAAATTGATTCCCCTATTTTGTCTATTTGTGTTTTCTGCCTCTTCTGCATGTGCCTCGCTACTTTTGTCATCAGGACAATGCCATGTTTAAGTGTGGGGGAGCTAGTTCCCTATTATATTTTGCATTGTACACCTATTAAAATTTGTGCATAATTTTGTGGGCCCGTTGCTTTTACTGATAAATTTGGACTCAATCAAAACATTTTCTACACGTGTTCTTTTGTGCCCTTGCATGCAAAACCCTTATAAGTTTCAAACTGATACTTGAGTTTTTGAAAATGCTCTCCATTCTTCGAACGATAATTGGTTTTGGCAAAATTTTAACTTTTGAAGTTTTCAAAACAAAGTAAATGGGAGCATGCTAACAAGGTAGCATTTTAAGTTTTAAGAATTGAGATTGATCATCGAGACAAAACCTTGTTGGAAGGATATTCGAGCCAAATTTTTCTTCTATATTTTGTGTGTGCATCCGCTAGTCCATTCTTCTCTAGAACTTGTGTCAATTTTACTCAAAGCTTGATGGACTAGATTTTTGTGGATATGATAGAGGTGTTCTTTCTTTCAGCTCTTTCCCCAAACACCAACCCTTAAACACTTTGTCCTCTTGCTAGCCCTCGAGCCTTTTGCTATGAGCATTTGCATACATTCTTAGATGATCGGTAGTCGTGTTTAGTTATTAGTCTGTTGAAAAAAAGTGTTGAAAATGAAAAGTGTTAGTCTTGTGTATCCCGAAAAGGGATCATAATGTGTTGCATCCCAAAAAGGGATTAGCATCTCAAAATGAGATAGCCAAAAAAAAAAAAGTGTGTGTATTCAATTTATTTTAGTGTAGTGTTTTAGTTTTGCTGTTGACATCGATTCCTCACTTTATGCGCATGCTCATATTTTTTCTTTCTTTCACATCATCCATTCATTTAGCCTTCCGCTCATTACAACCCTTAAAGACCTCTTGATCTTCAAATTGATAGTCCTTGTAGTGGAGAAATAAAATTGATACAAGCCTATGGTAGGAGATGTATTAAGCAGATTGAGAGAAAAATATCCCTACTATACAAGTGAGACGAGCGTAAACACCATATCCTGAGTGATTCTCTGTTGTTCAATCTCTTGTGCTTAAATTCTTTCAATGTTTGTTTTATTAGCACCCTTTCAATTTGCTGCGTTAGAATTCTGATAAAGTGGATTGAGTCAATTTTGGTTGTTGTTTGAGCATGGGCAGAATTTTCTTTTACTCTTGTACCTTTTTGACTCTTATAAGCTTTGTTCAGGAGTACAAAGGTTTAAGTGTGGGGGAATTTGATTGGACCAAATTTATACTATAAATTAGGCCCATTTTCTTTAGTAATTATGCATCTGTTGACTCCTGATCTATGATTTTTATGCTTATTTTGGTCCCGCACATTGATTTTTGATAAATTGCACATTATTAGTATTTTGTTGTCATTTGTCATTAATTTTGCATAATTTTTATTGGGACAATTGATACTGCGAATGGGTTGTATTTTGTAGGACCAAAGGAGTCAACATTCAACAAGTCAACACGCCGCGAGATTCGCTGGGGCGAACCAAACTCTCCATTCGCCGAGGCGAATTAATGGTATTTAATGTATTCGCCGCGACGAGTGACCATTCGGACTTCGCCGCAGCGAATGTCGGGTAACCCGGCCTATAAATGGAAATTAATCCACTGATCCGACCCGGCCTGCACAACTCCCTATAAAATCTTTCCATTTAGGGCAAAAACGAGACGGCCGCACAGAGTTTTCTTCTCTTCTTTCCTTCGCTTCTAATAGTTTTCGTTTTCTGTTTGCTTTGCAGATTCGCCGCTTCAAATGGACGACCTTGCCTCATTCATCTCTTCCATCGCTTTCATCTGCGCTCGTCCGTCGTTAGAAACATGAACCGAGGTGATCCTTCAACAGCGAAGATTTCATCCGGTACCATGGTCGGCTAAGTGCACTATCTTCTGAAATGTAGCCATGGTTGGAGTTCCGTGAGCTAAACAAGGGGTAATCGATTATAGTTAGGATTTCAGATTTGTATTTGCAATGATCCGAGTTGGTATTTTTGCAATGTATTTCGATTGACTCTTGCTATAGTTTAGTAGGATGTTAACTATGATCTATGGTATGGATCGATTTACATTGAAGTTTGTGCCAAATACATGAAGTCTCATGTATGTTAAACTGATTTGCATGAGTTGATTTAATCTACCTAGTTGTGTTTGGTTAAATTAATTTTGTGTTTATTTGATTAACCTGTTGCATTAATCATTCCATAGCATACACTAAGGTTTTTAACGAATTTTAATTAATCGAGTTGATTAATTAATTTTTGGACTTAACGAGTTGTTAAGGTTTAGCTTTCGAAACTTAGTGGATTTCAAACCCCGATATTACTTTGAACGATGATGACCCGAGCTACATTTTCAGGAGAGTTTTTATTAATTGTTTTTAGTCCCTTTTAATTTCAATCGTTTAGTTTTCCAAAAATCCCAAAAACATTTATTCTTTCTTTGTCTTAGTTTAATTTTTAGTTAATCAAATAAAAACCCCCTTTTTATTGCTTTAATTGCATGCATCATTTAAACATTAGGCTAGTCTAGGATCAGTTAGTACACTGGTTCCTTGAGAGTTGACCCGAGGTTGCATCCTGTATTGCAATCCTTGGTATAAATTTTATTTGACTGGTTTCCGAGGATCAATTTTTAATATTGAACGATAAGCCGACGATCATCAGCCTAACATGTAAGAGTTTTCCTACTATACAATGCTTCATTAGATGCCATGCCGATGCTTATCTGATAACTGTTGTTGTAAACAAACTCCATCAAAATCAAATAATTTTCCTAACTCCTTGAAAACTTTAACACACAACCCGGTAACATATCTTCCAATATTTGTATAACTCGTTTAGATTGTCCATCTGTTTGGGGATGGGAATCAGTACTAAACTTAACCTGAGTACCCAAAGCCCTTTGTAAACTTTTCCAAAATCTTAAAGTAAATCGAGGACCATGATAAAAAATGATAGACAATAGTATGTTGGACCAATGGTGGTTGACAAATTAAATCCCTTTATGTTTTGATAATAATAAAATATCTAGAATTAGTTAAGAAATTATTTCAGGTGTTACTCAAGGAAAGAATCATGCAAAACAAGATGAGCAAATGTTTAATTATTGAAAATCAAGAAAGGTGTTCATTCTAAGTATAAGTGGCATAAAATATGAAGATTCTAGAGGATTTGAACGAATGTTACTATTGAAGGCTAAACAAGTCGACTTACACATTACAAGATGGCTTACATATGAAGATGAACTCAGACAAGTCGACTTATAGCAAACAAGTCGACTTATCCGGAGAAACAAGTCGACTTATCGGGAAACAAGTCGACTTATCGAGGGAAACAAGTCGACTTATACATAACAAGTCGACTTATTAGAGAGCGGAGGTACATGTTTTACGAATGGTTGAAACAAGTCGACTTATGTATTAGACAAGTCGACTTATTGAAGCACGATTCAGCTCCAACGGTCCAATTTGCTAAAATGGAATGGAGAAGATCAAGCAACGGCTATATCAAATCAAGCAACGGCTAGAGGAGCTCCAACAGCTATATTTCTTTGACTATAAATAGAGGATGAAGCAAGGAGATGATATATAAGTTCTATAAGCTCAAATACTCTCTTATTGCTTCACATTGCTCATTATTGCTCTTATATTGTTACAAATTACCTTGAGATTTGTTCTTCAATTTTTACATTGTCTTGTTAAAATTGAGTGGCTAGAGGAAAGGTCACGTGAGGTAGGATTTGTGTCGTAATACAAATCGTGTGTAAAGGTTGCTTGAGTAGAATTCAAGTGAAGTTGTAAAAGTTCACACTCAACTACAAAGTGTGCAAATAAAGTGATTGGCAAAATCCTAAGTGGGAGCTTAGGTAGAGGACGAGGTCTTAGCACCGAACCTCTATAAAAACAGTGTTTGATCTTCTTCCTATACTATTTCATTTAAGTTTATTTAAATTATTTTGTGTGTTTAACTTCGATTTTCTTGTAGAAATTTTCAAAGAATTTTAAGATCTATTCAACCCCCTTCTAGATCACTTACAATTGGTATCGAAGCGTATATCCGATGGCACACAACAACCTAGCGGAAGAAGGTAATACTAATAACCGACCTCCTTTGTTTAATGGCTCTAACTATTTTTCGTGGAAAATCCTATGAAATACCACATTATAAGTTTAGGAGTTGAATATGGAAGATCATTATCTTTGGACTTCAAGCTCCTCTAAAAGAAAATGGTGAGTTGAAAACCGAGCTGGAGTATGATGATAACAATTGGAAGCAAGCTTACATCAACGCCAAAGCTATGAAGTCGATATATCGTGCATTAACGGTTGAGGAAAGAAATCGGGTAAATTCTTGCACCAACGCCAAGGAAATGTGGAGAGACTTGAGTCACTCATGAAGGGACAAATCAAGTTCGGAGACAAAATCAACATGCTTCTCCACGACTATGAGATGTTCAGAATGAAGGAAGGTGAGTCAATTTCTATAATGCTTGACCGCTTTGTAGAAATTATAAATGGCTTAGGCAACCCGGGAAAGCACATGACGGATAGTGAGAAGGTAAAGAAGATTCTTCGCTCATTACCTAAGGAATGGGACTCTCAAGTCACCGCAATCATGGAGTCGAAAGATCTAAACCATCTAGAATTCAATGCTTTAGTAGATCTCTCATCAACTATGAGATAATTCTCAACCAGAGGAGGTAGAGGTAAGCCTAAAAATCTATTGCTTTTAAAGCTAACACCTCTTTTGACGAAAGTGATGAGGAACTAGATGAAGACGAAGAAGATGAGGAAATCGCTATGTACGCCGAAATTTAAGGAAGTTCAAAGGACTTCTCAAAACCGAAGGAAAGAATTAAATGGCGTAAAACAGTAGAAAGAAAGAGATTCGCATCGAAAGAAAACAAAAGGCTATGATGAAAAGAAAGGTAACGAAGAATGTTGGAGATGTGGAAAAAGGGGACATCTCGCAAGAGAGTGCAAAAGCTCGTCATCAACATCGAACTTTCAGAAAAATGACAAATACGACAAAGGTAAAAAGAAGACTAGCTTGGTAGCCACTGAGTGACGATGAGGAAGCCTACCAAAGTGACGAAGAAAACAATTTACGCTTATGGCAAAAAGTTCATCAAGCGATGATGAAAATGAGGTAACTCTCAATGACCAAGATCTACAAGATTCTTTTGATTCTCTACAAGCTGATTTTGAAGAAGCTATTGAGATTAACAAAAAATTAAGAAAGAAAATACGTGAATTGATTGCTGAAAATAGTGTTCTACATGAAACAATTGATGATTTAGATAGCCCAAAAGAAGATCATTCAAGATGTCTTATTGAAAAGAAAATCTTATTTGTGAACTTGATAGACTTCGAAAAGAATTTTCTTATGTGGTTGGAAAGTTTGCTAGTGGAAATGCTAAGTTTGAAGAACTATTGTCTTTACAAAGATATACTATCTCCAAACATGGTTTAGGATATGATCCATATAATGTAGAATGTTCTTTAATTTCAAAATTTACTAAAGATGGAAAAGTTGCACAATGTGCTAGATGTTTGAAAGATGGTCACATAGAACTTGTTTGCAAAAGTACTAGAAGATGTGTTAAGATAAAGAAAATTTGGGTTATAAAAGGCACAACACCACCCAACGTGGTTTATATGGCTAACCAAAATGGACCCAAAATGGCTTGGGTACCTATAAGAAGAAAGAACGTTGATATTGTAGGTACAAGCAAAGAATGAAAGGTCGTCAAGCACTTGGTACATCGATAGCGGGTGTTCAAGACACATGAGTGGAGACAAAACCTTTTGTGGAAATTCAACCAAAGAATCAAGGATTTGTCACTTTGAGACAACAACAAAGGTAAGGTCATAGGAATTGGTAAAGTGGGTAAGGAACCTTGCCAACCATTGACAATGTTTTGCTTGTTGATGGGTTGAAACATAATCTACTAAGTGTTTCTCAACTTTGTGACATGAATTTTAATGTAAGTTTTGAATCATCACATTGCATGGTTAAGAAGGATGATCATATAGCTTTTATTGGCTTAAGACATGGTAATACGTACATTGTAGATCTGCATGATGATAGTTCTTTCAATGAAAATGCCTAGTGACACTAGAAGAAAATGCATTTTATGGCATAGGAAATTAGACATGCACCGCTGCCTTTAATTTCTAAGCTTTCAAAGAATGACATTGTAAGAGGTTTGCCTAAGATTAAATTTGTTAAAGATAATTGTGTGAGTCATGTTTGAAAGGAAAACATGTTAGAGCATCTTTTAAACCAAAGAAAGAAATTTGCATATCTAGAATTCTTGAACTTGGCATATGGATTTAATTCGACCATCTAGGCATGCTAGTCTTAGTGGAAAATTGTATGTCCTAGTGATTGTAGATGATTTCTAGATTTACTTGGGTAAGATTTCTTGCTAATAAAAATGATGCCATTAATGAATTTACCAAGTGGTGTAGATTGGTTCAAAATGAGAAAATCTGTCTATAGTTACAATTAGAATCGATCATGGAGGAGAATTGAATGTGAACCTTTCAAAATCTTCATGATAAATACGGTATGGAGCACAACTTCTACACCAAGAACACCGCAACAAAATGGTGTGGTGGAAAGGAAGAATCGCCACTGAAGAAATGAGCAGGACTATGCTAAATGAGTACAATCTTCCTAAATCATTTTGGTGTATATCAATACCGCATGCTACATCATCAATAGGGTACATTTATGAAGAGACAAAAATATGACACCCTACTTAACTCGAAAGGTAAGAGACCCAATATTTCCTATTTTCATCCATTTGGTTGTAAAGTTTTATACATAATAATGGAAAGAGTAATTTAGGAAAATTCGATTCTAAATCGATGTTGGTGTATTTATTGGTTATTCTCAAACTAGTAAGGCTTTTAGAGTTTATAATAATAGACTAAATGTGTTGAAGAAAGTATACATGTTAAATTTGATGAAATAATTTCACCCCGAGAAAGGTTTGTTTTGATGATGATGCAGTAGTTCAGTAATAAATTTGAAGAAATTGAATCCAAGATTGAGGAATTGAAGTTGGATGAAGAAAACCATGTACCGACACTAAATCTTGGGCAAAAGCAAAGAATCATCCTATGGAGCAAGTGATCGGTGATTTGAATGTTGGAGTAAGGACTAGGAGAAACATTTATGAGAATATGAGTAATTCAGCTTTTATTTCATTGGTGGAACCCAAAATATGAAGAAGCGCTTAAAGATGAGAATTGGCTTTAGCTATGCAAGAGGAGCTTAATCAGTTTAAGTTAAATGATGTTTGGGATTTGGTAGCTCCACCAAAGGATAAGACCATCATTGAGTCAAGTGGTAAATCGGATTAAATACGATGAGAATGGTGAAGCAATCAAAAATAAATCAAGGTTAGTGGCTCAAGGATTTTATCAAGAAGAAGGTCTTGATTACAATGAAACATATGCTCCTGTGGCTCGATATTGCTATGTGCTTTCGCGTCACATAAAAGGATCAAATTAAATCAAATGGACGTCAAGAGCGCATTTCTAAATGGGTATATTCAAGGAGAAGTCTATATCAAGCAACCGCCGGGATTTGAAGACCATGAGCATCCAGATTACGATACAAACTCAAGAAGGCACTTTATGGACTAAAGCAAGCACCCAGAGCTTGGTATGAGAGGTTATACATTTCTAACTCAACATGGATATGTTCGTGGTAAGATAGATAATACTTTGTTTATTAAACATGTTGATCATGATATGCTTATTTGTCAAATTTATGTTGATGATATTGTGTTTGGTGCTACTAATGAATTTTGTGTAAGGAATTTAGTGATTTAATGCAAGGTGAGTTTGAAATGAGCATGATGGGAGAACTCAAGTTCTTTCTAGGATTGCAAATCAAGCAACAAAAAATGGCATTTTCATCCATCAATCAAAGTACACCAAGGAACTTTAAGAAATTTAAAATGGATGAATGCAAAGTGGCAAGAACACCAATGGCGACAAACTGGTCTTGAAAAACATGAAAATGAAGAAGACGTTGATCAAAACTCTATAGAGGTATGATCGGCTCTCTTTATATTTAATCGCTTCTAGACCTGATATCATGTTTGCCACATGTCTATGTGCCGATTTCAATCATGTCCTAAGGTTTCACATTTGAGTGCATGCAAAAGAATTTTTAGATATTCGAGTAGAATCGCCGATCATGGTTTGTGGTATCCTAGTTGTGATTCATTTGATTTGTATGCATATAGTGATGCTGATCATGGTGGCTGTAGAATTGATAGAAAAGTACTAGTGGATTGTGTCATTTCAGGTTCATCTTTAATTTTGGGCTAGTAAAAGCAAGTCAGTAGCCATTTCCATCGCTGAATCAATATGTAGCAATTGGAAGTGCTTGTGCCCAAGTTCTTTGGATTAAACATCAATTGCTAGATTATGGTATTATGGTTAAAAATATTCCTATTTATTGTGATAATACAAGTGCAATTTGTTTAAGTAAAATCCTATATTGCATAGTAGGACAAAGCACATTGAAATTAGACATCATTTTATTCGTGATCATTGCTTGAAAGGTGACATTGTTTTGAAGCATGTTTCTACTAATGATCAATTGGCTGATATTTTACTAAACCGCTTAAGGAAGATGTGTTTGTGAATATTAAATTGAGACTAGGAATGTGTGATTTACATTCATTTGGTTGAGTTTATGTTTGGTTACATTTACATCAAATGGTCAAAATTTAAGGCATTTATGCAATCACATCCAAGATACATTCATCGTGTTGTTTACTTAGGAAAATTTAAATGAATTATTCGGGAATTTTGGACATACTGCTTGATCGACCATTATCAAGTCGAGGTATGAGGAAATTAGTGTCTTGGGCAAACAGAAAATCGGAAAATAACTCGACTTATTTGGAAAACAACTCGACTTATTAAGGTCGATAAGTCGACTTATTTTGGAAACAAGTCGACTTATTATCGGATCGGAGGCTTTTTAAAACCTTTCCTCTTCATCTTCTCCGCAGATTTTCTCCTCAAAACTCTAAACCCTTTCTCTCAACTCGACTTGTTCGCACATACTCCTTAAATCTCCTTCACCCATCCATTTTCAACCTTCACCCACTCACTACCCACTCATTACCTCTCTAATCCTTCCTCTTTTCAAAACCCTTCTTAAAACCCTAACCCCAAATCTACGTTTTCTTACTCCTTCTCTCTAGATCTTCCATGGCTCCAAGAAAACTTCTCAAAAGGAAAAGAATCCACTCCATCTCAAGATCCTCGTGTTCCTCCAAAGCCACGGGTTCGTGGGTCTTCTTCAAGAGGAGATGCGACAAGGAGGATGATGTTCTTGAACCTAGATTCGCCTCAAGGATGCTCAAATGTGTATTACAAGGTATTGAAAGACGAAGTCTTAATTACCTCTATGATATTTGATTGGATTGAGCTTGATAGAAGTGAGTTCTCTGAGGTATTTTCTCAAATTGTGAATCTTGGGTTAAAAGAGTTTTTAGGTTTTCATGATATTATCTATGAAGAAGTGGTAAAGGAATTTTATGCAAATCTGTTTGTGATTAGAAGCAATGTTGAAGAAGGAGTTCTCTTTTCTTCAAAAATTAACGGGAAAGCTTTCTATCTCAGCGAATCAGACTTATGTACGATGTTTAATTTGCCTAGAGGAGGAGTTAGGCCTAGAGCATCGTTTATTGATTATGAGATTTTAAGAAATGCTGAGGGCGATATCGATGAGGAAGTCAAGAAAATTTCGCTATCTCGAGAAAAAGGTGCTGACTTGTTGATTGGCTATGTTCACCATTCCCTCCATTTGAGGCAATGGATTTACCTTTAAATTATCGCTTATCGCATTACGTCGTTAATGAGTCAGGTTTCCTAAGAAGGCTAGCAATAATCGATCAACGCTTGGATAAGGAAATTTTGTGGCATATGGAGGAGGGTCGGAAAATAAACTTTTCGAGTTTGATTATTCAAATGATGAGGAGAAAAGCAAGCTTATTACGTGGACAGTGAAAGGAAAATTAGTCCGCATACAGAATGCCTTATGCAAAGATCGATCACCCATATCTCTCAAAGTTAGAAGATGTGACTTGACTCCTATGCTAGTTTTCCCTATCCGCAGAATCGGAGGTTCACACCTTATAACCTAAGAAGCATGAAGTTGGTTGGACGGTTGAGAAAGGTTGGGTCTATTCCTATCATGTAGAAAAGCTTGGGTTGACTTTGGTAGGTGAGCAAGCTTCTTCGAGAAAACGATCTAGACAACAGATCGCCCGGGTAGTTCACGGCCTCGTAATGTAGAAAGGAGTGAGGTATCACAAACCGACATTCAAGAACTCCGTGATCAGTTGGATGAGATTAATGAGCGCCATGATGATCAACAAGATACTTTGATTAGACCGAAAGGAAAATTGATGAAAATCGCAGATTCTTACCCGATTGGAAAAGAGCATCAAGAAGATTTTGATAAGCTAGGTGTAGGCACGATGATTCTTCATCTTGATGTGTATTGCATTGTGCCTTGACCAACATTTCAACTTGTGTTTACTTGCTTTATGTGTTTCATTTCATTTACTTGTTTTGCTGGTATGACATTTCTATTATGTGTTTCATTGCATTTATCTTTTGAATTATGGATTTTTGCTATTTTAATCTTTTGGATTTTTTGATCATGACAAAAAGGGGGAGTAAGATTGAAATTGATATTTGATTTAGGGGGAGTGAACATGCTTTAATATTTATTCATTAATTCTTTAATTAAGGGGGAGACAAACTAACCATCAAGACAAGGGAAACCTTGATCATATTTTATATCTTTCAAATTTCTTGTCAATTTCTAAATATTTTGTCATTATCAAAAAGGGGGAGATTGTTGGACCAATGGTGGTTGACAAATTAAATCCCTTTATGTTTTGATAATAATAAAATATCTAGAATTAGTTAAGAAATTATTTCAGTGTTACTCAAGGAAAGAATCATGCAAAACAAGATGAGCAAATGTTTAATTATTGAAAATCAAGAAAGGTGTTCATTCTAAGTATAAGTGGCATAAAATATGAAGATTCTAGAGGATTTGAACGAATGTTACTATCAAGGCTAAACAAGTCGACTTACACATTACAAGATGGCTTACATATGAAGATGAACTCGCACAAGTTGACTTTTAGCAAACAAGTCGACTTATCGGAGAAACAAGTCGACTTATCGGGAAACAAGTCGACTTATCGAGGGAAACAAGTCGACTTATACATAACAAGTCGACTTATTAGAGAGCGGAGGTACATGTTTTACGAATGGTTGAAACAAGTCGACTTATGTATTAGACAAGTCGACTTATTGAAGCACGATTCAGCTCCAACGGTCCAATTTGCTAAAAATGGAATGGAGAAGATCAAGCAACGGCTATATCAAATCAAGCAACGGCTAGAAGAGCTCCAACAGCTATATTTCTTTGACTATAAATAGAGGATGAAGCAAGGAGATGATATATAAGTTCTATAAGCTCAAATACTCTTATTGCTTCACATTGCTCATTATTGCTCTTATATTGTTACAAATTACCTTGAGATTTGTTCTTCAATTTTACATTGTCTTGTTAAAATTGAGTGGCTAGAGGAAAGGTCACGTGAGGTAGGATTTGTGTCGTAATACAAATCGTGTAAAGGTTGCTTGAGCCTAATTCAAGTGAAGTTGTAAAAGTTCACACTCAACTACAAAGTGTGCAAATAAAGTGATTGGCAAAATCCTAAGTGGGAGCTTAGGTAGAGGACGAGGTCTTAGCAGACCAACCTCTATAAAAACGAGTGTTTGATCTTCTTCCCTATACTATTTCATTTAAGTTTATTTAAATTATTTTTGTGTGTTTAACTTCTGATTTTCTTGTAGAAATTTTCAAAGAATTTTAAGATCTATTCAACCCCCCCTTCTAGATCACTTACATAGTACTCTATGCAAGCTCACTATCTCATTCACATATAAATCTGCAAGCCTATCCGAAGAATAGTCAAGACAAATAGGCAAAAAGTGAGATGATTTGGTAAACTTATCCACAATCGCTCGTACAACGTTATGCTTCCTTTGAGTGAGAGGAAGTGTAATAACAAAGTCCATGGTAATGTTATCCCATTTCTATTGAGGAATAGAAATAGGATGTAATAAACCAGATGGGACTTGGTGCTCAACTTTAACGTGTTGGAATGTCAGAAATTTAGCTACATAATCCACAACTTCCCATTTCATACCTGACCACTAATAATACTACTTCAGATCTTGATACATCTTGTTTCCCCCAAGATGTATAGTAAAGAATGTATTATAAGCCTCAAACAACAACTTTCTCTTCAGTTCATCATTAACTGGCACACATTATCGATCTTTATAATACAATTCACCATATCCTTTCACCGAAAAATCAGGTTACTTACCATCCTGAGTAGCCAAAATAAGTTGTTGTAACTTATCATCAGCTCTCTGAGCATCACAAATCTTTTGTCTCAAGGTAGGGCTTGCTTTCAAATGAACTATTAACACTCCATCATTTACAAATTCCCATTCACTCTGTTTCATTGATAATGCTGAAATGGTCTTCTGACTCAAGGCATCAGCCACAACATTGGCCTTACCCGGATGGTAATCTATAATACAATCATAATCTTTAAATAGTTCCAACCGACACCCTTATCTCATATTTAGTTCTTTCTAGGTAAGCAGATACTTCAAAATCTTATGATCAATAAAATTTCTACACCTTTCACCATACAAGTAATATGCCGCCAAATTTTTAAGGCAAACACTACTACTGCAAGCTCTAGATCATGTGTAAGGTAATTCTGTTTATGATGCTTTAGCTACCTAGAGGCATAAGCTACTACCTTTCCTTCGTGCATCAAAACACAAGCCAAATTGTTTCTAGATGCATCACTAAACAAATCATACTACTTCCTAAAAATAGGTTGCACTATAGGAGCTTCAATAAGCATACCTTTCAGTTGATCAAAACTACTTTGGCATCTATTAGACCATTCATACTTCTCTCCTTTCCATAACAGTTTAGTTAAAGGGGATGCTATTGTAGGAAAATCCCGGGGTGTTCATCACATGAACACAGTGCGGAATTTAAAATTTTGAGTCCCGGGACATTCCCGAAAGCCAGGATCTAAGTGTATGTACAAACAATCAAACCATAACGACCAAAGGAGACCGCCTCTAATCAGATCCACGCAGAGGTCGGAAAACCTAACCGGGACAAACCCCTTTGACCCGAGAATAGCTAGAACAAGGTAAAGAGTGTGCTAGCACTAACCTTGATCTTGGAGAGCAAGTGATTGAACTTTGGTTGAGCCTTGGAGAGTAGAAGCTACCGTGAGTTATGAAAGGAAGAAGATGAAAATCAAATTTCCAAAGGTTAACTATTAAGCATTCGGCCTTCTCCTTCAAAAACCACCGAATAAGCTTGCTTCTATAACCTTCTTATATGTATATTTAACTAATTAAAACATATAAAAGCTAAGTTAAGGAGAGCCCCACGTGGGAGGCAATAAACCATTAAGAGAGTCAATGTTAATGATTCATTTTGACTTGGTCAAAACTAATCTCTTCCTTTCTTATGGCTTCCACCGAAACTAGCATATATATATAATAATTAATCAATTCTTAATTAATTAATTAATATATATATATTTATCAAGAGGTCCACCAAACTGGGTCGGTCCCATCGCCTATCGGGCCCCGCCGCAATAAATCACGGAGACGATTTTCAAGAATGTCGATGTCGCCATCTCATGGGACATATCCCAATCTCATCGGGATCCATTTAATCCTATTGTTCTCCGTGATATCGGATCTCATTCAAACTATTTTATAGATTCTCCGAGTCACTCTTACGCGTGTGACCCATTAGGTTCCCGGTTATGTTGGCCACTTAGATTAACACTTAACTCGAGCAAGTCATGAGCGGTATTTAGCAACACATCATGACCCCAATCGACCGGAAAGTAATTGGTTTGACTAATGAAACCATATCACTTAACCCTTCCATAGACAATTATCAGGCAATTCGCCCTTTCACCATGCTATACCCCACTTGGTTCGAGTATGGGCAATGTGTCAACTCTTACTAGACCGACGATCAAAGCTAGTCCAAGTGTAATCAGCTCGCCCTAGACTCATTACTTGATATGTCCATGAAGACCCTCTTCATGACACATGTGTGCTCCGTGCGAGACTTCCAAGTAATGATCCCGATAAGAGGCTACGGGTATCTCTTTCGCTATCACGAAGTGGTGAATCCTCTATTGGCTACTCAATTACCTTCAATACCTCAAACTGCACTCCAATCACCACCCTATGAGCGACCTCCGAAAGGCAACAAGGAATGGAGTCAAAGCACGTAATCAAGACTCAAGATATCCTCGAGTACCTCAAGTCTAAGGATACTTGCACCATTGCTATGATGAGATTATCAACGACATTTTTATAGACATCCATGTGATGATCTCATGGCAGTCATCCAATGTACTTACTACCACTAGTAAGCATCCACATGTCAAATCTAAATATCTCAATATTTACAGCTTTTTGAGATCCACCGCTGATCCAATCAAGGAGTTTGACATGTGCTAGTCTATCCAGATTAACGATGTCCAGTCTCATTAATCCTATGACTAGGGATAATTTAGATACTGACATAATTGCACATGATAGGAATCTCAGTAGTATGATCGCATCATAATTTCCTTCATGCTATGTCATATATCATGGACTTCATAAATTTGATTAAAGATCACAATCAATTCATAATAAAATGAACATCAAATAAATGAAATATGCCTTGCTTTATTTATTCATAAAGTCTGTACATGACTATGAACAAAACGCGCTAAAGGGGATTGCCTTTAGGACACTACTCTAACAATCTTATGGTACTGTACACATATAAGTCGACTTACACGAGTGGACAAGTCGACTTATCAATACCGAGCAAGCACAAGTCGCCTTACACTTACAAATCTCCCACTTGACCTAAAGCAAATCACCTTGGTATCTAATACCATAAGCGAGTACATGAGAATCAAAATTCTTCTGTGACAATGGCTTTGTCAACGGATCAGCAATATTCTGCTCTGTGGGAATTATCTCTATCAGGACATCACCTCGAGCAATGATCTCCCGAATCAAATGGTATCGGCGGAGTACGTGTTTGGATCGCTGATGAGACCTTGGTTCCTTTGCCTGCGCAATAGCTCCATTGTTGTCACAATACAATTGTATGGATCCATCACAACTAGGAACCACACCAAGTTCAGTAATGAACTTCTTGATCCAAACGGCTTCTTTTGCTACGTCTGATGCGGCAATGTACTCTACCTCGGTCGTTGAATCAGCAGCCGTCTCCTCGCTTGAATTCTTCCAACCGATCGCTCCGCCGCTCAACAGTGAAAACATAACCTGATTGGGACTTGGAATCGCCCTTATCGATTGAAAATCGCATCCGTATGCCCGCCACTTGAAATTTCCATCTCAATATATCAAGAAAACATCCTTAGTTCTTCGCAAGTACTTTAGATATTCTCGACACCACCCAAAGGACCTTCACCAGATCCGATTGGTATCCGCCATAACACTTAGAACATATGATACATCGAAGTCTCGTACATAGCATTGCGTATATAATAGATCCTATCGCAGACGATACGGATCATATTCATACGCATCCTCTCGCCCCGTGTCCGAGGACACATAGACTTCGAGAGTGTTATCCCATGAGCAATGGGAAGAAACCTCTCTTGGATTGCTCCATGCTAAACCTCTTTAGCACCTTGTCTATGTACGCTGACCGTGAAAGACCAAGCAACCTCTTTGATCTATCTCTATAAATCTTTATCCCAAGGATATAAGTTGCTTCTCCAAGGTCTTTCATGGCAAATTGTTCGACAACCAAATTTTTACAGACATAAAGATAGAGACATCGCTTCCTAGTAACAATATGTCATCTACATATAACACAAGGAATACGATTGCGCTCCATTAACCTTCTTGTACACACAAGTGTTCATCCAGATTTTGTGAGAAACCAAACTCTTTGATTGTCTCATCAAAACGGATATTCCAACTCCGGATGCTTGCTTCAATCCATAAATGAATTTCAAGCTTGCATACCTTTTCGCCATCACCGAAATGAAGCCCTCAGTTGTGTCATGTACACATCCTCACCAGATTTCCATTCAGAAAGTCGTCTTCACATCCATTTGCCATATCTCATAATCATAATGAGCGGCAATGGCTAGGAGTATCCTAATGGATTTAAGCATTGCTATCGATCAAGGTCTCGCCATAGTCAACTCCTTGTCTTTCGACGAAAGCCTTTAGCCACAAACCTCGCATTATAGGTAATCACATTACCATCCATGTCGGTTTTCTTCTTGAAAACCCATTTGCACCCTATAGATTTTATCCTTCAGTGCATCAACCAAAGTCCATACTGGTTTTCATACATGGAATCCATTTCGATTTCATGGCACGGCCATTTTTCGACTCAACTCTTCGTAACCTCTTCATAGGTCGAGGCTCATCATCCTCTATGAGCAATACGTCATTCTGTTCACTTACGAAATCCATATCTCTCGGGAACAGAGCGATCCTACTTGACCTACTTAATTTCGTGGTGAAGTAAAAGGTTGAACTGTTACCTCATCCGTATGAGTTACAGTTTGAGTTCAGCAATTGATTCTGCGCTCGTCCGAGCATCTTGAACTTCTTCAAGTTCAACTTTGCTCCCATCGCCCTCTTTTAAAATAAACTCTTTCTCTAAAAGACAAAGATGCGTTGAAACAAACACTTTTGTTCCTCAAAGAAGGTAGAATTGATATCCTCTTGTTTTTTAGGATATCCTACTAACAAACAATTGTCGATTTTGCTTCAAGCTTATTTGACTTTGTCCGCTTCACATAAGGTGACAACCCCATACTTTCAAATAAGAAAGATAAGGTTTCTTGTTAGTCCACATCTCATATGGAGTAACATCAACTGCCTTTGATGGAACTCTATTTAACAAGTAAACAAATTGCCTCAAGTGCATACCCCAAAAGGATTTTGGTAACTGTGCAAAGCCCATCATAAATCGTACCATGTCCAACAAGTTTCGATTTCTCCTTTCTGCCACACCATTATGCTGTGGTGTGTAAGGAGGAGTCCACTGAGATAAAATCCCATTATCTCTGAGATAATCCAAAAACTCTTGGTCTAAGTATTCACCACCACGATCGGATCGTAATGTTTTGATACTTTTACTAGGTTGTTTTTCTACTTCATTTCTGAATTGTTTGAACTTTTCAAACGCTTCAGATTTGTATCTCATTAGATACAAATATCCATATCGAGAATAATCATCGATAAAGGTAATGAAGTAACAACAACCATTTCTGGCATGGATGGACATCGGACCACATACATCTGAATGTATGAGATCTAATAATCCAGTCGCTCGTTCACCCTTTCCCTTAAAAGATAACTTAGTCATCTTGCCTAATAAATAAGATTCACATGTGTCATAAGATTCATAATCGAATGACCCTAAACTTCCATTCTTATGGAGCTTAGCGATGCGTCTCTCATTTATATGTCCAAGGCGACAATGCCATAAGTAAGTTGATTTTAAATTATCTCTTATATGTCTTTTTGCGTCATTGACATTCATAACCGGATGTGACATATCTAATATGTAAATACCGCTGCATAATGTACCAAGACTATAAAGCATTCCATTTGAGCTAATAGAACAACCATTGTTACCAAAAGACAAATGGAAACCACTCTATTTAAACAAGAAACCGTAGAAAATCCCGGAGGTACATCACATGTACCGCAATGAAAACAAAATTTTTGTTCCTGGACCTTCCCAACCCAGATCTAGGTATCCGTATGAAGACCTCAAACCTAAATAGCCAATAGAGACTATCTCTAAAGGTGATCCACGCAGAGATCGAAACCTAACCGGATCAAACCCTTTGACCCGGAATAGCTAGAATGTAATAAAGCTCGCTAGAGCCTACCTCATCCGGAGAGCTAGTGATTGAACCTTGGTGGAAGCCTTGAGAGTGGAAGCAACTTGAAAAGAAGAGATGAAGGAGATGAAAATCAAATTTTCCAAAGGCTTAACCCTTAAGCTTTCGATCCTTCCTTCCACCAACGTAAGCCTCCTTTTTATCACTTCTTATATGTTTATTTAACACTTAAAACACATATAAGAAGCTTGGTTCAAGGGCATCCACGTAGAAAGCATGGAAGTGCCTTAAAATGATAAATAATGATGAATTTTGACTTTCAAACTTCCTTTATCCTCTCCATTTATGGCTTCCACGAATCAACATATATATATAATTAATTAATTTTAATTAATTAATTAATATATATATATTTGCTAAAGAGGTCCATCAAACTGGGTCGGTCCTACTGGCCATCGGCCCCGCGTCGTAAAAAATCACCTAAACCTTTCTTAGCAAGATTGATGTCGCGATCTCATCGGACATATCCCAATCTCATTGGGATCCATTTAATCCTAATGTTTCCATAATTGGAACTCGTCCAATTACTATTTTACGATTCTCTGAAACACTCTTAAGCGTGTGACCCTTTAGGTTTCCGGCTATGTTGGCCACTTAGATTAACAATTAATCTGAGCAAGTCATGAGCGGTATCTAGCAACACATCATGACCCCCAATTGACCGGAAAGTAATCGGTTTGATGAATTCATCACGAACCGGATCACTAACCCTTCCATGACAATTACCGTGTAATTCGTCCTTTCACCATCCTATACCCCACTTGGTTATGAGTATGGTCAAAGTGTCAACTCTCACTAGACTGAGTCTAGCCCAAGTGATAACAGATCTCGTCCTAGGACTCATTACTCTATATGTCCATGAAGACACTCTTCATGACATATTCACTCGCCGAGATTTACAAGTAATGATCCCGACAAGAGGCTATGGGTATCTCTTCGCTAATCCGTAAGTGGTGAATCCTTTATTGGCTACTCAATTATCTTCAATACCTCAAGCAGCACCCAAGCACCACCCTATGAGTTACCTCCGAAGGCAACAAGGAATGGAGTCAGTACGTGATCAAGATTCAAGATATCCTCGAGTACCTCAAGTCTAAGGATACTTGCACTATTGCTATGATGAGATTATCACCGACACTTAGATAAGATATCCATGTGATGATCTCATGGCAGGTCATCCAATGAACTTATTACGCTTAGTAAGCATCCACATGTCAATTCTAAATATCTCATATTTACGCTTCGAGATCCACCGCTGATCCAATCAAGGAATATGACATGTGTTAGTCTATCCGGATTAATGATGTCCGGCCTCATTAATCCTATGACTAGGAGAATTTAGATACTTGACATAATTGCACATGATAGGAATCTCGTGAGTATGATCACATCATAATTTCCTTCATGCTATGTCATATATCATGGACTTCTTTAATCTGATTAAAGATCCAATCAATTCATAAACAATGTTCATGAACATCAAATTAATGAATTATGCCTTTTCTTTATTTATTCATTCACCCAGATACGACTGTGAATAAAACGCGCTAAAGGGGATTGCCTTTAGGGCACAAATAAACAGTACCGTCCTTAAATAAGTCAACTTATGCAATGTACAAGTCGACTTATCGGTACTTTTCAAGAACAAGTCGACTTACCAAGAGTACAAGTCGACTTGTACTTACAAATCTCCCACTCGACCTAAAGCCAATCGCCTTTAGTATCTAATACCATAAGCAAGTCCATGAGAATCACAATTCTCCCGTGACAATGGCTTTGTCAACTTAACAACAACACTTTGCTCGGGAATTCTCTATTAGGATATCATCTCGACTAATGATCTCCGAATCGGCGGAGTACGAAGTTCGATCGTCGATGAGACCTTGGTTCCTTTTCTCTCAAGACTAGCCCCATTGTATCACAATACAATCCTATGGGCCCATCATGCCTAGGGACTAGATCATGTTCAAGAATGAACTTCTTGATCCAAACCGCTTCATTCGCAAGATCTCACGCGGCGTGTACTCGCCTCTATTGTTGAATCGCCAGTCCTCTCTTGTTTTGAAACTCTTTCAATTGACCGCCACGCTATTCAGTGTGAATGTATATAAGAATTATCCTTATCAGATTAGATACTGGCATCTGAATGCCCGCTCACATGGAGATTTACATCTCCAAACATCAAGAAAACATCCTTAGTGCTTCGCAAGTACTTGAGGATATTCTTGACAATCACCTAGTGACCCTCACCAGGATCCGATTGGTATCTGCTCGTAACACTTTAGAGCATACGATACATCGGGCCACGTACATAGCATCGTTTCATGCTAAACCTCTTTAGCATCTCATCTATGTACGATGCTTGTGAAAGACCAAGCAACCTTTTGATTTATCTCTATAAATCTATATCCCAAGGATATAAGTTGCTTCATCAAGGTCTTTCAAGGAAAATTGTTTGGACAACCAAATTTTAACTGATTGCAGCATTGAGACATCGTTTCCGAGTACCAGTATGTCATCTACATACAACACAAGGAAAACGATTGCATTCCCATTAACCTTTTTGTACACACAATACTCATCCGGATTTTGAGAAAAACCAAACTCTTTGATTGACTCATCAAAACGGATGTTCCAACTCCTGGATGCTTGCTTCAATCCATAGATGGATTTCTGAAGCCTGCATACCTTTTCGCCATCACTGGAAGTGAAGCCCTCTGGTTGTGTCATACACATCCTTGGGTAGATTTCCTCTCAGGAAAGTTGTCTTCACATCCATTTGCCATATCTCATAATCATAATGAGCGGCAATGGCTAGGAGTATCCTAATGGATTTAAGCATTGCCACGGGGCTGAAGATTTCGTCATAGTCAACTCTTTGTCTGTGACGATATCCTTTGGCCATTAGCCTCGCTTCATAGGTAATCAGATTACCATCCATGTTAGTTTTCTTCTTGAAAACCCCTTTGCACCCTGTGGGTTTTATCCCTTCAGGTGTAACAACCAAAGTCCATACTTGGTTTTATACATGGAATCCATTTCAGATTTCTGGCTTAAAGCCATTTCTCAGACTCTGAACTTTTCAGAACCTCTTCATAGGTAGTAGGCTCATCATCTCCTATGAGCATTACGTCATTCTCACTTCACTTACGAAATTCATATCTCTCGAACAAAGGCGATCCTACTTAACCTACGTAAATTGTGTAGTAGAAGGTTGAACTGTTACCTCATCTATATGAGTGACAGTTTGAGTTCAGCGATTGATCAGGTTTGTTCGAGCATTTTAAACTTCTCCAAGTTCAACTTTGCTCCCACCGTCCTCTTGTAAAAGAAACTATTTCTTAAAAACAGCATGCTTGGAAACAAACAACTTTTGTTCCTAAGCAAGGTAGAATTTGATATCCCATTTAACAAACACTTGTCGATTTTGCATCGTTAACTGACCGTGTCCGCTTCACATAAGGTGACAACCCCAAACTTTCGATGAGAAAGATAGGCTTTCATTAGTCCATATCTCCATATGGAGTAACCACAACTCGTTTTAATGGAACTCGCTTAGCAAGTAAACAAATGCCTCGAGCGATATTTCCAAAACTGTGCAAAACCTATCATCAATCGCACCATGTCTAACAAGGTTCGATTTTTCCTTTCAGCCACACCATTGTGCTGTGGCGTGCAAGGAGGAATCCACTGAGATAATATCCCATTATCTCTGAGATAATCCAAAAATGTTGGTCTAAGTATTTTCCACCACGATCAGATCGTAATGTCTTCATACTTTTACCAAGTTAGTTTTCTACTTCATTTCTGAATTATTTGAACTATTCAAATGCTTCAGATTTTGTATCTCATCAAATACAGATACCTATATCGTGAATAATCACCGATAAAAGTAATGAAGTAAAAACAACTACTTTTGGCATGGATGGACATCGGACCACATACATCCCAATGTATTAGGTCTAATATTCCATTCACTGCTCACCCTTTCCTTTAAAGGATAACTTAGTCATCTTGCCTAATAAACAAGATTCGCATGTGTCATATGATTCATAATCAAATGACCCTAAACTGCCACTCTTATGGAGCTTAGCAATGCGTATCTTATTTATATGGCCAGTCCGACAATGCCATAAGTAAGTTGATTTTAAATTATCTCGATTATGTCTTTTCGCGTCATTGATATTCATAATTGGATATGACATATCTAATATGTCAATTCCATTGCATAATGTACCAGTACCATAGAGCATTCCATTGCAACTAATATAGCAACCATTGCTACTAAAAGTCAAATGGAAATCAGCTCTAATTAAACATAAAACATACAATATGTTCTTTGTTTAAAACAAGTACAAAATGTCAATCTTTCAATTTGAATATAAGCCCAGTAGGGAGTAACAAGACAGAAGTGCATACGGCTAATGTAGCAACTCTTGCTGCATTACCTACACGAAGGTCCAGTTCTCCTTTTATGAGTTTTCATCGTCCCCGAGGCCCCGATATCATTTCATATGTATGAGCCACATCCGTATCAAATAATCGATATGTTTGGATCAGAATAGTATTAACCTCAATGACAAACATATTTGAAGAAGTAGAGGCATCCGATGCCTTCTTCGCTTCAAGGACTCGTGATAGATTTTACAGCCGCCTCTAGTGGCTAGACTTGGCACAATGAAAGCAAAATCTTTTGGGGCGTAATCTTTGGTTTTCCTTGATGGCACTTCCTTTGGTTTTTGGCCTTTTCTTCTTTGAACTGAAGAAGAAGCATCCACCATTAGCACTTGCTATCTCTCTTGATAGCACCGTCATTTGTCATGAGCAGATTGATCACCAGAATTGTTGTGGATATTTGGTTCATCCGATAGTTTAACACTAACCGTGAATAACCATCGACATCCAACCGTAATTAAGTCTCTACTTAATTCATAATCCATTACAAATCCTAAGACGGCCAATCTCTCAATATAGCCATTCATCTTCGTGGCATACCGCATGCTAGCTATCCTTGGAGCCATCTTTGTGATGAAGAGAAGCCTTCGAGGTCTTGAACCTTTCGCATCGAGCTTGCTCAACAAACAGCTCCCTAAGATGAGATATTATAACGTGAGCATCCATGGACTCGTCGCTTCGCAGCTCGTGACATCGAGACAAGCATAATGCAAGTATCCATATCATCGCCTTTAGATGCTTACGATATGCCTTCGATCATCATCAAGCATTGACAAGAGTGCATCCGGAAGTGGAACATCTAGGACGATCCTGTTCCTCGATCCGAGAACAATTCTCGAGTCACCAATCAAGAAAATCGGTCCGAAAGGAGAGCATAAATTCACACTGAAAGACTTCTTCAATCAACCTAAACGCGATAAAGAGAAGGAATGATAGGATAGAAATGCCTGCATGATCATAAGGACTTGCATGATATGCATATGGCTCCCACTAGTTTCCTAGAATCCATAACCTCTTTACTTAATCCAAAGAAACAATGTGACATAATGTCCTAGTGGGTCGATATCCGACATTGCTAAGAGTGACCTTGGGTTTGCCCAACAAGCCACAACTTAGGTCAATCGGTAGGTATCGGTCATACCAATTGCATCATCGATAACCGACATTAAGAATGACCTCGAGGTTAGCTCAACAAGCCACCTTATGTCTCTGGAGGTATCAAATATACCAATTACATCTTAGACACAACTATCGATCAGTGCTATCAACTTGTTGATGTGTGCACTTCATTGGGTATCAACTCTTTGATGCGATACATCTAATGTATGCTACCCAATTTCGCCTCATTCACGCCGACCTTGAAGTTTGCTCAACAAATCAACGCTTCTAGGAAAACCGACCCATTAATCCGAAAATCTTATTTTCATGGTTTGAACATATTCAGATAGAGTGAGCTTGAGGTTAGCTCAACAACTCAACCCTATAAGAACTCTGGTTCTACCATATTAATGGAAGGCGTTAGTTTTCATATACCGAGGAGGGATTTGGGTCTCTAGACTCCAAGCTTAAGGATTATAGTCATAAAGACTATATGGAATGATTTAGGTTTCATCAATCGTATTGAATCAATCCTTATAATCATCCATCATCCAACCTGAAGATGCCACAAGTCGACTTTCATCAAATGCAAGTCGACTTATGCTTCGCTTCACACACAAGTCGACTTATGTCACCTGCCCATGAACAAGTCGACTTATAAGGTACTACAAGTCGACTTATACTGAGATCCTGAACAAGTCGACTTATTCTGGAAATTTGCTAAAATCTCTAATCGGCTAATTCCTCAATCCATGCAATTCCAATTCACAACACCTACATACCTAAGGTAATATCGATAAATTTGATGTATCAATGAACAATTCATCGAACCATGAAAGCCTTAAATAGTCAAACTATATGAAAAACTTGAAATGAGTCAAAACTCATTAATTTCCAAACAATTTAGGAACACCCAAATTATCATCCTAAGCATCTCTAGCTAGCATATACATTATCAAATTTACTTCAGCACATGCCATAAAAAAATATGACGGTCAAAACAAACAAGATAATGCAATATACTAACGAGACGCTAATGTGATCAATTAGGCATCCGAAAATTCTAGGATAAACAACTTCAAGCAATTCTGTTTGGAAATCATACTACATCAAGATAACACATTTTTAATCATATTAAAAATGGTGCAAGGCATTGGAACTGAAAAAGCACACTCAATCAAGCCAAGCAAAACAGTCCCAACAATTTTCACTAAAACTGTCCATTCCTGTACATTGCTCGAAATGATCAATGAAACAATTTCAATAAATCATGAGAAAATTACATAGGTTACTAAATGTTCACAAAATGCTACATGAACTTTTTCAGGATTTTAGGCCATCAAAAACTCAGTCAACCTAAATAACAAAATCGATTCAAAATCTGTGTTCATCAGCACAGCAATTCCCAACAGCATAGAATAAATTCGTGAATAAATAACCAATCACCTTGAAATCCAATTTCCATGCTCATAGACATTCACCAACATCTTAGAGACATGTAGGTGAAGGAAAATCCAGAAAAAGATTTTTCTAGAATTTATTCTCGATTTTATACTACTGCCTGTTCCAGAATCGTTTCACAAAACAGCATCTGTAACCTTAGGGAATTAATTAGCAAAACTATATCAAATCAAATCAATAAATTCTGAAACTTCATAGACATATTCTCTAACATGTTATGAACATTTCTGGGCAGAAAAATTTCGAAAAACCTATCTCTATAGCAATTCGAAATCTGGGCAGTACACATGCATCAACATCAACAGCACTTAGGGTTTCTGATCTAGCTTAGGTTTTAGCTTCATACGGGATACCAGACGCTCTGATACCACTGTAGGAAAATCCCGGGAGGTACATCACATGTACCGACAGCGGAAAACAAAAATTTTTGTTCCCGGGACCTTCCCGAACCCAGGATCCAGGTATCCGTATGAAGACCTCAAACCTAAATAGCCAATAGAGACTATCTCTAAAGGTGATCCACGCAGAGATCAGAAAACCTAACCGGATCAAACCCCTTTGACCCGGGAATAGCTAGAACAGAATAAAGCCTGCTAGAGCCTACCTCTGTCCTGGAGAGCTAGTGATTGAACCTTGGTGGAAGCCTTGGAGAGTGGAAGCAACTTGAAAAGAAGAGATGAAGGAGATGAAAAATCAAATTTTCCAAAGGCTTAACCCTTAAGCTTTCGATCCCTTCCCTTCCACCAACGTGTAAGCCTCCTTTTTTTATCACTTATATGTTTATTTAACACTTAAAACACATATAAGAAGCTTGGTTGAAGGGCATCCACGAGAAAGCATGGAAGTGCCTTTAAATGATAAATAATGATGAATTTTGACTTTCAAACTTCCTTTATCCTCTCCATTTATGGCTTCCACGAATCAACATATATATATATAATTAATTAATTTTAATTAATATATATATATATATATATATTTGCTAAAGAGGTCCATCAAACTGGGGTCGGTCCTACGGCCATCGGCCCCTATGTTTAAAAATCACCTAAACCTTTCTTAGCAAGATTGATGTCGCGATCTCATCGACATATCCCAATCTCATTGGGATCCATTTAATCCTAATGTTTCCATAATTGGAACTCTGTCCAATTACTATTTTATAGATTCTCTCAAACACTCTTAAGCTGTGTGACCCTTTAGGTTTCAGCTATGTTGGCCACTTAGATTAACAATTAATCTCGAGCAAGTCATGAGCGGTATCTAGCAACACATCATGACCCCAATTGACCGGAAAGTAATCGGTTTGATGAATTCATCACGAACCGGATCACGAACCCTTCCATAGACAATTACTGCAATTCGCCCTTTCACCATCCTATACCCCACTTGGTTATGAGTATGGTCAAAGTGTCAACTCTCACTAGACCGAGTCTAGCCTAAGTGATAACAGATCTCGCCCTAGACTCATTACTCTATATGTCCATGAAGACACTCTTCATGACATATTCACTCCGCCGAGATTTACAAGTAATGATCCCGACAAGAGGCTACGGGTATCTCTTCGCTAATCCGTAAGTGGTGAATCCTTTATTGGCTACTCAATTATCTTCAATACCTCAAGTCGCACCCAAGCACCACCCTATGAGTTACCTCGAAGGCAACAAGGAATGGAGTCAGCACGTGATCAAGATTCAAGATATCCTCGAGTACCTCAAGTCTAAGGATACTTGCACCATTGCTATGATGAGATTATCACTGACACTTAGATAAGATATCCATGTGATGATCTCATGGCAGGTCATCCAATGAACTTATTACCGCTAGTAAGCATCCACATGTCAATTCTAAATGAACTTATTACCGCTAGTAAGCATCCACATGAACTTATTTAGGGCACAAATAAACAGTACCGTCCTTAAATAAGTCGACTTATGCAATGTACAAGTCGACTTATCGGCATTTTCAAGAACAAGTCGACTTACTAAGAGTACAAGTCGACTTGTACTTCAAAAAAATGATTTATATGTTCTTTGTTAACACGGTACAAAATAACAATCATCCAAGTTAAGTACAAGCCCATCGGGAGTGTCAAAACATAAGTCCCTACGGCTAATGCAAAGAACTCTTGCTCCATTACCAACACACAAGTCCATTTCTCCCTTTATGAGTCGCCATCGTCCTCGAGGCCCTCGTGATATCATTCAGCATATGTGAGCCACAACCGTATCTAATACCCATATGTTATGATCGAAACAGATTAACCTCAATGACAAACATACCGAAGAAGTCGAGGCATCCGATGCCTCTCTTCGCTTCGATTCTTCCAGATAGACTTTGCGATTACGCCCAATGACCGATCTTACCGAATGGAAGCAGTACCTTTTGGTGCGATCTCTTTGGTCTTCTTCTTGCCTTTGGCTGTGCTTCCTTTGATTTTCCTTGGGTTTTTACCTTCTTCTTCTTCTTTTCTTTTCTTGGAACCAGAGGAAGAAGAATCCACCAATAGCAACGCCTTGCTATCTTGCTTGACAACTTTGTTTCATTGTCTTGAGTAGATTGATCACCAGAATTGTGGTGGATATTTTGTTCATCCGATAGTTCAACACAAACCGTGAATAACTATCCGACAAGCCAACAAGAATCAAGTCTATACTTAACTCACAATCCATCACAAAACCTAAGACAGCCAACCTCTCATATAGCCATTCATCTTCAATGCATATTGCATCGCAGATGAACCAGAGTCATTTCGTTGTAAAGAGCAACCTTGAGGTCTCGAATAGTTCGGACCGAGCTTGCTCATCAAACAACTCGTTGATGAAACACTATCGTGTGAGCATCCATAGACTCGTCGTCGCTTCGCAGCTCAGTGACATCGATGCAAGCATAATGCAGTGGCTATGTCATCGCCTTTTAGATGCTTACGATATGCCTTCGCTCATCATCGAAGCTCCTTCAAGAAGTGGATCCGAGCGGAAAATCAAGGATATATCCTAGATCCTCGATCTCGAGAACAATTCTCGATTTCGCAGCCAATCAAGAAAATTTGGTCCGATTAATTTTTTGAGTCCATTAGGCGTGAAGATTCACACCGTCGACATCTTCAACCAACCTAAACATAGAGAGAAAGAAAGTTAGAATAGAATTAAATGTATGATCATAAGGACTTAAATGACATACATATGGCTCCCACTAGTTTCAATAGAATCCATAACCCTCATCATGAATCCAAGAAACAAAATGGCACAATGACCTAGTGGGTCGATATCCGACATTGCTAAGAATGACCTTGGGGTTAGCCCAACAAGCCACCTTAGGTCAATCGGTAGGTATCGGTCATACCAATTGCATCACGAATGCAACTATCGCCATGCTATCAACAGTTGATGTATGCACATACATTGGGTTATCAACACTTGATGCGTGTACATCCGATGTACACTACCCAATGTCGCTTCTCGTCCACGCTGACCTCGAGGTTAGCTCAACAAATCAACGCTTCTAGGAAAACCGACCCATTAATCCAAAAATCACATTTTCATGGTTTGAACATATTCGTATAGAGTGAGCTTGAGGTTAGCTCAACAACCCAACCCTATAAGAACTCTGGTTCTTACCATATTAATGGAAGGCGTTAGTTTTCATATTTTAAGTGAGGGATTTTAGGTCTCATCTTTACGATCTCATCCAAGCTATAGGATCATAGTCACTTGACTATATGGACTGATTTAGGCATTATATCAATCATATTGAATTCATACCGAAAATCATCCATCATCCCACCTCAGCCTGATACAAGTCGACTTATTCTGATATAAGTTGACTTATGCTGTTGTGCATGTACAAGTCGCCTTATAACAGTGTACAAGTCAACTTATACGACTCTTGCTCATGTAAGTCGACTTATCAACCTGTACAAGTCGCCTTACACAAGGAAATTTGCTATCTAGTCGGCTAATTCTCAATCCAGGCATTTCCAATTCACAATACCATATACCAAGTATATTATCCTTTATATTAATGTGCTAATGAAACATTTTCATTGAAACATGCATGCCATATAGTCAAACTATATATGAAAACCTTGAAACCGATTAATCCACCATTAATCACTAGATTTCCACATAATTCAAGGACACCAAATAATCATACTAAATAGCTCTAGATAGTCTACACATTATCAAGATTACTCCGGCACTAGTTACAAAAATTGCGACGGCCAAAATAAGCAAGATAATGGAATAAGCTAATAAGACGCTAAAGTAACCTATTCACCATCCGAAAATTATTGGAAACCCAATTTCAAGAATCTCATTTTGGGATGCATGCCACATCAATATAACACATTTTAATCACTATAAAAATGATTCAAGGCATTGGAACCGAAAATAATACAAGCAATCATTTCAAACAAAACAGCCCCAGCATGTTTCTCAAAACTGCCAAGCTCTGCCTTCTGCTCAAAATGATCATTGAAACAATTTCAATAAATGCTGAGAAAATTACAGAGGTTCAAACATGTTCCTAAAATGCTTCATGAAATTTTCCAGGATTTATTTCCCACATAAACTCATTGAAACTCAGCAATCTAGTTGAACCAGAATCTGTGTTTTTCAACACAGACATTCCCAGCAGCATACAAGAAATTCGGAAATAAATAGTAAATCGCCTTGAAAACCTTTTTCCATCCACAGAGACATTCAGAAACATCTTAGGGACATGTCGATGAAAACCAATCCGAAAAAAAAAAATTCTAAAATTTTGTCTCGAATTTACAAGCATACCTGTTTCAGAAACGTTCAACAAGACAGTATCCGAAACTTGAGGGAATTAAATAGCAAAAACATATCAAACGACATTGATAAATTTTTTCCTTTTATAGACACATTCAGCAACATCTTATGAGCAGGTCTATGCAAGAAAATTTCGAAAACCCTAATTCTACACTGGTTCGAAATTGCACACAGTCAGCATGCTACACAGCTCAATTCACAAAGGAACTCCGACCTAGTTATCATTTCGACTGTTTATACAACACAAGCGGCTCTGATACCACTGTAGGAAAATTCCGGGATGTTCATCACATGAACACAGTGCGGAATTTAAAATTTTGAGTCCTGGGACATTCCCGAAAGCCAGGATCCAAGTGTATGTACAAA
Organism: Erythroxylum novogranatense; assembly: GCA_029891385.1. Taxonomy (NCBI): domain Eukaryota; kingdom Viridiplantae; phylum Streptophyta; class Magnoliopsida; order Malpighiales; family Erythroxylaceae; genus Erythroxylum; species Erythroxylum novogranatense. Next base: position 51,411,702 of record CM057233.1, on the reverse strand, counting down.
CAATCAAACCATAACGACCAAAGGAGACCGTCTCTAACGATATCCACGTAGAGGTCGGAAAACCTAACCGGGACAAACCCCTTTGACCCGAGAATAGCTAGAACAAGGTAAAGAGTGTGCTAGCACTAACCTTGATCTTGGAGAGCAAGTGATTGAACCTTGGTTGAGCCTTGGAGAGTAGAAGCTATCGTGAGTTATGAAAGGAAGAAGATGAAAATCAAATTTCCAAAGCTTAACTATTAAGCATTCGGCCTTCTCCTTCAAAAACCACCGAATAAGCTTGCTTCTCTAACCTTCTTATATGTATATTTAACTAATTAAAACATATAAAAGCTAGGTTAAGGAGAGCCCCACGTGGGAGGCAATAAACCATTAAGAAAGTCAATGTTAATGATTCATTTTGACTCGTCAAAACTAATCTCTTCCTTTCTTATGGCTTCCACGAAACTAACATATATATATAATAATTAATCAATTCTTAATTAATTAATTAATATATATATATTTATCAAGAGGTCCAACAAACTGGGTCGGTCCCATTGGGCTATCGGCCCTCACGGCAATAAATCGCCGGAGACGATTTTCAAGAATATCGATGTCGCGATCTCATCGACATATCCCAATCTCATCGGGATCCATTTAATCCTATTGCTCTCCAGATATCGGATCTCTGTCCAAAACTATTTTACTGATTCTCCGAGTCACTCTTATCGTGTGACCCATTAGGTTCCGGTTATGTTGGTCACTTAGATTAACACTTAACTCGAGCAAGTCATGAGCGGTATCTAGCAACACATCATGACCCCAATCGACTGGAAAGTAATTGGTTTGACTAATGAAACCATATCACTTAACCCTTCCATAGACAATTATTGTGCAATTCGTCCTTTCACCATGCTATACCCCACTTGGTTTGAGTATAGGCAATGTGTCAACTCTTACTAGACCGATCGATCAAAGCTAGTCCAAGTGTAATCGGTTCTCGCCCTAGACTCATTACTTGATATGTCCATGAAGACCTCTTCATGACACATGTGTGCTCCGGCGCAGAGACTTCCAAGTAATGATCCCGATAAGAGGCTATGGGTATCTCTTCGTTATCACGTAGTGGTGAATCCTCTATTGGCTACTCAATTACCTTCAATACCTCAAACTGCACTCCAATCACCACCCTATGAGCGACCTCGAAAGGCAACAAGGAATGGAGTCAACACGTAATCAAGACTAAGATATCCTCGAGTACCTCAAGTCTAAGGATACTTGCACCATTGCTATGATGAGATTATCACCGACATTTGTATAGGAAATCCATGTGATGATCTCATGGCAGTCATCCAATGTACTTACTACCACTAGTAAGCATCCACATGTCAAATCTAAATATCTCAATATTTACGGTTTTCGAGATCCACCGCTTGATCCAATCAAGGAGTTTGACATGTGCTAGTCTATCCAATTAACGATGTCCAGCCTCATTAATCCTATGACTAGGATAATTTAGATACTGACATAATTGCACATGATAGGAATCTCAGTAGTATGATCGCATCATAATTTCCTTCATGCTATGTCATATATCATGGACTTCATAAATTTGATTAAAGATCACAATCAATTCATAATAAAATGAACATCAAATAAATGAAATATGCCTTGCTTTATTTATTCATAAAGTCTGTACATGACTATGAACAAAACGCGCTAAAGGGGATTGCCTTTAGGGCACTACTCTAACAATCTTATGGTACTGTACACATATAAGTCGACTTACACGAGTGGACAAGTCGACTTATCAGTACCGAGCAAGCACAAGTCGCCTTACACTTACAGCTATCACCGAGAACCCCTTCACAAATCGACGATAGTAACTAGCCAATCCCAGAAAACTTTTTATTTCTGTCACATTCTGTGGTGAGTTCTAGTTAACAATTGTTTCTATCTTATTAAGATCAACTCTAATCCCTTGATAAGAGAAAACATGCCCTAGAAAAGATATCTCCTGAAGCTAGAAATCACACTTGCTCAACTTAGCATACAATAGTTTTTCCTGCAGGGTTTATAACATAATTCAAAGATGTTCAGTACGGTTATATTCATTCTTTGAATACACCAGGATATCCTCTATAAATATCACCACAAACTGGTCCAAATAAGGCCTGAAATTTTATTCATCAGGTCAATAAATATTGCTAGAGTATTAGTTAACTCGAATGACATTTCTAGGAATTCATAATGTGTATAATGGGTCCTAAATGTAGTCTTCGGTACATCCATCTTCTTTATCTGAAGTTGATAATACCCCGATCGCAGGTCTATCTTTGAAAACACTTCTGCATCTTTCAGCTGATCAAATAAGTCTTCAATCCTTGGCAACGGATACTTGTTCTTCACTATGACTCAATTCAATTGCCTACAATCGATGCATATCTGTAGTGTACCATCCTTCTTCTTAAGAAATAACATCGGTGCTCCCCATGGTGACACACTGGGTCTAATAAACCCTTTATCTAGAAGCTCTTGTAACTGCACCTTCAACTCCTTCAATTCAGTAGGAGCCATTCTGTACGGTACTCTGGATATAGGAGCACTGCTAAGCATTACTTCAATAGATAATTCTACATCCCTTTCAGGAGGGAGTTTAGGAAATTCCTCCGGAAGCACATATGGAAATTCATTAACCACTAGAATATATAGCAATTTACCACCCTCCTTCTTAGAATCAAACAAAAAAACTAGATATACTTCACATCCCTTCTTGAGAAGCTTTCGAGCTTATATATCAGACACCACATTTGTTAAAAACTAGTGCAAATGCTATGCAATATTATTTCAAACTGATTGGGCCTCCTAAACATAACTATCTTGGCATTACACTTAATTACTGCCTGATGCTTGGATAACCAATCCATAACTAGAATCAGATCAAATTAACGAAAAGCCAATCTAATCAGATATGTTACATATTCATTCCTTGAATCATAATAAGGTAATTCCTAAACACTTGATTAACCAACATGCTACTACCCAAAGGACTGGTTACATGAATGTCACATTATAATTGATCTATAGACATCTTCATATCAAACATTTCTCCAGCATAGATATAGAAATGTGTAGATCAAAGATCAATCAATGCATGCATTACGAGCAATAACTTTAGGTGCATCCTGATCCTCATAAGCTTTCAATGCATAAGCTCGAGCTGAAGCAGAAGGTACATATGGTCAATCTACAGTTTCTAATTGGGTACCCCGATTAGGTCTGTTCTGACCAGATCCTCCTCGACCTTTACTGTATCCTCTGTTCTCAACAGATGCATGAAAGACCTCTACTAGTTTTTGATATCTTAGATTGTCTTATAGGGCAATTGGCTATCATTTGCTCTATACTACCATAGGAAAAGCATGCACTTGTAGCCCTCCAACAAACACCCCTATGATGTGTAGAGCAATGAGGACTCTCTAGGGCACCAGAACCTTAGCCCCCAAAGGAACCCCTACCAGAAGTAGCTGATGAGGGAAAGTTTTGTTACCTTCCCCAAGTGACAGATCTCTGAGTATTTTTTGGTGTAGAGGAAGTACTGGCCTCCTCTAGTTAAGCTCCTTCACTGACTCCTTTCTCTTATGATCGTCTCTTGCCTTTCAATTTTTGTGGAATCTTGTACTAATTGGGGGTAATTTACATGTTGTAACAGAGTAAATGCTACCAGATACTCCGTGATGGATTCATGCAAACCATCCTAAAACTAATGGCACTGGAACTCCTTAGCAAGTAGCAATTCGGGAGCATACTTACTGAGTTAGTCGAATTACCGATCATACTCAGCAACTGACAAGTTTCTCTGCTTCAAATTCAGAAATTGTTTTCACTTCTCGCTTTTATAAGCCTCCATCACATACTTAGCCTTGAATTCTTGGGGAAAGAAATCCCAAGTCAGAGGCACGGGTAACTGGGGATTTCACTGAACAAACTTCCACCACTCGTAGGTGTTAAGTCAAAATGACTTTACATAAAAATGATTTTGATGTATAACAAACAAAGAGAGATCATATACAAGAAAAACAAAACAGCCACAGACGCAGACGCAAATGAAAAGCAGACGCAGACGCAAATGCAAAGCAGACGCAGACGCAAATGCAAAGCGAACCTGACGCATTTAAATGCAAAGCGAATACGCATTTAAATGCAAAGCGAGACGCAGATGCAAATGCAAAGCAGACACAGACGCAAATGCAAAGCAGATGCAGACGCAAATGCAAAGCAGACGCAGACGCAAATGTAAACCAGACGCAGACGCAAATACAAAGCAGACGCAGACGCAAATACAAAGCAGACGCAGACGCAAAAGCAAAGCAGACGCAAATGTGAAGCAGATGCGATGCACGAGAAAAAACAGACGCAAGAGTCGCCTCGAAAGAATTACGTAACTCAACTGATTAACCATTTCTTTAAAGATTAAAGATTAAAGATTCAAGATTCAAGAAGCGAGCTAGAGACGAAGGCTATAAATTCAAGTCAAGTCAAAACCTAAAAGTCACGATCTTAGAAAAATTACACAAAGTGAAAAGCGATTAAGTGCAAACTAGTGAAGTGCTATCTTCATTGTAAAAAGTGTTCAAATATTTTCTAAAAAGAAAAGGTGTCTGAGATAGCTGCAGAGGCTAAGTGTGAAAGAATACTAGTTGTAGAGACTCAAGAGGCTCGTGAAAGAATACTTGTAACGATTGAAGAGATAGTGAAATCTCGTAAGAAACTCGAGGATCGGACGTAGCCCACGGTTTGGGGTGAACCAGATAAACCGCGTGTCTAACACTCTTACTCTCTATCTCGCTTTTAATTTCAAATTTTATCATTACGCATCGCTCATATACATAGTATTGAGAAGTTTGATCAATCGGAATAAATAAAAATTTCAGTAAAGATTTTTATTCCTAATAAGTAATTCGAAAAGACTTATAAAAAGGGAATACACAATTCAACCCCCTTCTCGCATTCTATTATTGTTTTCTAAGTCAGATTAACGTGTGATTCACTTCAATTGGTATCGAGCAAGGTATCCAAGAATCACTTTGGCAAAGTGTGGATTAAAGATAATGGCGAGTCACATGTATACATCATTTCAAGGAGCCTCACCACTAGACCTCCAAAGATTCAACGGAGAAGACTATCACCATCGGAAAGATAGGATGCGGTTATTCATCGAATCTACTAATGTTGACCTTTGGGACGTTATAGAGAACAGACCGTACACACCTGTAGATGAAGAAGGCGATTCTATTCCACGGAACAGACGGACGGCTGATCACAAAACAAGAATACAGTTAAATTCAAAGGTGAAATTTTTCTTGACATGTGCCCTAAGCAGGAGCGAGTATGACAAAGTGCACAGTTGTGACACTGCAAAAGAGATGTGGGACACATTGTCTATTGCTCACGAAGGCACAAGTCAAGTTAAAGAATCCAAGATAAGCATTCTTGTGCATCAATATGAACTTTTCAGGATGGAAGATGAAGAATCTATTGAACAAATGTTTGGAAGATTTCAAACAATTGTCAATGGATTGAAAGCTCTTAGAAGGACATACAACAATCAAGATCATGTTCGAAAGATTCTAAGAAGTCTTCTAAGAGATGGAGACCTAAAGTTCTCAAGAAGGTAAGAAGTCAAGACTTGAGCGTGTTAAAGCCGGATGAGTTCTTGGGATCCTTAAAGATTCATGAAGTAGAACTCAACGTCAAGACAAGCCCAAGCGGGATAAGTCAATAGCAATGAAGGCCGAACAAAAGAATCATAAGACTCAGAGAAGGAGGAAGTCATCAAAAGCATTGAAAATTGAAGAATCAAAGGATGACAACTCCGGTAATCTGAATCGACTCAAGTGATGAAGATGACGAATTATCTTTCATTTCCGTAAAGATAAGACGATGTGGAAGAAAAGCCCAGAGGGAACCGGACATTCGTAAAGAATGGGAAAGATGAAGCTAAACCGAGAAGTCTTCTATCATTTGCTACGAGTGCAACCACTGGACACTACAAGTCCGAATGTCCTACTCTCAAGAAGAAACCAAATAAGAGTAGAGAAGGCAAGAAAAGCATGATGGCAACATGGAGGACCTAGATTCATCTGAATCGACATCTGAGCTCCGAGTCATCGTAACATGCAAACATTTGCCTAATGGCCGAGGAAGATCTTGATGAGGAGGTAAAATCAGATTATGATAATTTGCATGATGCCTATTCAGAATTGTTATAAGATTCTCATACTATTCTGAAACAGTTCAAGCTGTTAAAGAAGAAGTATGTAGAAAATATTAGACATACCGAGGTAATAGAGAGAAAATGTTTGTTTAAAGAAACAATTAGAAGATAAGAAGAAAATTGTAGAGATGATCGTAAGAGATTAATCAACTTAAACTAAGGATTAAGAATTTATCATTGATTTAGCTACTTTCACGTAAAGTACAAAGAAAATGAATGAGATGCTTGGAAAATGTAGACATCCGAGTGATAAGACTGGATTAGGTTTACAGAAACAAGATTCATCTTGTAAAAATCATCATTCAAAAAGAAGATATAGGATGATTCATTTTAACATTCTAATAATATGCATCATAGATCACATCATATGCATACTACTAACCATAAAGGACCCAAGAAAATTTGGGTACCAAGAAATAAAATAGTTTCTCCCGCAGATATCCTTCCTTGGAAGATACTGCAAGCACCATTGGTATTTAGACAAAGGATGCTCGCGACACATGACAGAAGAAGGTCTATTTTCCTAGACCTTTAGTATAAGAAGGAGGATCAAGAACTTTCGAGACAACCAAATAGGCAAAGTTATTGGAATCGGAAAATAGGTAAAGATTCCTTTGCATGCATAAATAATGTATCGCTTGTTGATGGTCTAAAGCATAACTTGATTAGCGCGACCAATTGTGTGATTACGGTTTCACATTACATTCAATCAAAATCTTTGCGAAGTCAAAAACAAAGATAGGTCTATACTTTTCTCTGCCAAGAGAAGAAACAACCATTACAAAATCAATTTAGAAGATTTTCAAAACCAAAATATTTCATGTTTTCTATCTTCTCAAGAAGAAAGACTAACTGCATAAAAAGCTAGGTCATGTCTCTTTGAAACATATTTCAAAATTGGTAAAACATGATTTGGTAAGAGGTTTGCCAAAATAAGTTTTGACAAAGAACTTTTCTGTGAAAATTGTTTGAAAGGAAAACAAGTTAAAACCTCTTTCTCTTCTAAAAGTTTTGTAACCTCATCAAGACCTTTTAATCGTTACATATGGATTTATTTGGTCCTACAAGGACATTAAGTCTTAGCGTAAAGAAATATGGACTCGTCATTGTTGATGACTTTACTCGATTTTGTTGGATATTGTTTTATCACACAAAGATGAGTCTTTTAAGTGCTTTAGAATCTTATCCAAAGTTACGTAATGAAAAGGAATGTCCATAGCCGAAGATCGGGAGTGACCATGGTGGAGAATTTGAAAATGAGAAGTTTAGAGTATACTGTGAGGAGAATGGAATTTCCCACAACTTCTCAGCCCCTAGAACTCCACAACAAAATGGAGTTGTTGAAAGAAAGAATAGGACGATTCAAGAGATGGCAAGGACAATGCTATGTGAGACGAATCTTCCTAAGTATTTCTGGGCAGAAGCTGTGAATACAGCATGTTATATTCAGAATAGGATCATGTTGCGACCTATGTTGAAAAAGACTCCTTACGAGTTATAGAAAGGAAGAAGACCAAGCATATCTTACTTTAATCCATTTGGGTGCAAATGTTCCATTCTGAATACGAAAGAGCTGTTGGATAAATTCGATTCGAAGACCTATCCAGGAATCTTCCTAGGCTACTCATTATCGTCTAAAGCGTTTCGAGTTTATAACTTGACTTCAAATATTGTTGAAGAGACGATCCATGTCAAGTTTGATGATAATTCTCAACCCCATAAGGAAGATGACGTGGAGAATGAAGGTCCTTCAAAGAACTTAGATGATACCTCAGAAACTCCCTCGTCAGACACTCATGGGAACAAGATTGAAGATATTCCATAAACTATAGAACTAAGACGAAATTGGAGATATAAAAGTTCTCATCCAGAAGAACTAGTTATCGGTGACACCTCAGAAGGAGTTAGACAAGGTCCGATTCGTAAGAGAAGCTAATGTAGCCTTTATCTCCAAGTAGAGCCTAAGAAGGTTGAGGAAGCTCTTCAAGACGAAGCTTGGGTGTTAGCCATGCAAGAGGAGCTGAATCAATTTACTAGAAATAACGTCTGGTCCTTAGTCCCAAAACCTTTTAAGAAATCCATTATTGGAACCAGATGGGTTTTCAAGAATAAGTTAGACGAATCAGGAAGAGTGAGTCGTAATAAGGCTAGATTAGTAGCACAAGGCTATAATCAGCAAGAAGGAATAGACTACAATGAAACATATGTTCCAGTGGCGAGACTTGAAGCTATAAAGATTTTGTTAGCATATGCGATCTGTCATGATATAAAGTTGTTTCAGATGGATGTTAAGAGTGCATTTTTGAATGGTTTTATAGATGAAGATGTGTATGTGAAACAACCACCTGGCTTTGAAGATGTTAAAAAACCAGACTATGTCTATAGACTTCACAAAGCCTTATACGGTCTGAAGCAAGCTCCTAGAGCTTGGTATGATCATCTGAGTACCTTCCTAATAGAGAATGGTTTCAGTAGAGGTCAAGTTGATAAGACGCTCTTTAGAAAGAGTTTTCAGAATGATTTTATCTTAGTACAGATCTACGTTGATGATATCATTTTTAGTGCTACTTCAAAAGAGTTGTGTTTAAAGTTTGAGAGCTTAATGAAGAAAGAATTTGAAATGAGTATGATGGGCGAGTTAAAGTTCTTTCTTGGGTTGCAAGTTAGGCAGACCAAAGAGAAGATCTTCATTCATCAACAAAAGTATGTGAAAGAGTTGTTGAATAAGTTTGATATGAATAATGTGAAGCCTATGGCAACTCTGATGCATCCTTCAAACCTTTTGTCGAAAGACGAACTTGGTAAGAAGGTGGATCAAACCCTATATAGAGGGATGATCGGTTCTTTACTATATCTTACAACAAGTAGACACGATATTCGCTCAGGTGTATGCAGGTGCAAGATTTCAAGCCGATCCTAGAGAGTCTCATTTTATTGTTGTTAAAAGAATTTTGAGATATCTCGCAGTACTACCGATCTTTGCTTAATGTTTGAGAAAGGTAAAGAATTTAGGTTAATTGATATTGCGATGCGGACTATGCCGAAGACAGAATCGAAAGAAAAGCACAAGTGGAGGATGTCATTTTCTGAGGAAATCTAGTCTCTGGTCAAGCAAGAGACAAAGCTCAATTGCTCTATCAACCGCTGAAGGTAATATATATCCGCCGAAGTCTTTGCTCACGATATTTGTGGATCAAGTATCACGAAGACTATTCAGTTAAAGAGGAGGAGATTCCAATTTATCATGACAACACCAAGTATGATAAATCTATCAAAGAATCCAATTCAGCATTCCAGAGTGAAGCATATAGAAGTCAGACATCATTTCTTGAGAGATTATATTCAGAGGAAAGTGGTGCTTCTACAGTTTGTTGAAACAGAACTTTAGTGGGCAGACATCTTCACTAAACCACTAAGTGAAGAACGGTTTCAGAAGATAAGACGCAATCTTAACATGGTGATGTTAAATGAGCAGTCAGGCTAAAGTAACGTGGAAACTAACGGCGTTAGTTACATTGAGTTACAGCTGGTAACTTCTGTCAAGAAAGATTTTTGGAGGGAAAAATCTGATAATCTCGAGGTTCTTAATGATTCTAGAACCCACCGGACCATAACCATATTGTTGGATCGGAAAAAGAAAGCATGCTTAGTATGGAGAAACGATAGATTTCAAAACTTTTTAAGAAATCATCTTGCAGCGGAAGCAATATATCCAAATCAACATGCTAATCCATACATGATATGGTATAAGGATAATAAAACCAAGAACAAGATAAAAGGAATTACCGACTCCTTGATGCAGCTTTTAAATCCTCTCGCCGCGCTATCCTCTCCTTCTTATATCCAAATCCTTTGCCTTTGAGTCTTTTCCTTTAGCAATCTATCTTCTTCCTTGTTGTAGTATCCTCAACCAATTAGATTTACCACTTGTTCTTCAAGGACAACTAGGTTAACAAAATCCTTTGGTGGGAAAGGAGAAGAAATATTTGGAGGAGATTTTCTTAGAAGAAGAAGAACCAAAATGAAACTCTTTCAATTCTTTCACTTAGGAATTTCGGTTCTACCTTGCATGAAAGGAGAGAATGTCTAAAACCATGCAAGAACCCTTTCTTACATCTCAATTTCGAAATATGCATGAATGGAAAGAGTGAGAGGCATCCAATGCCTCACTTCTTACATTAATCACTCATCAAATAGCCAATAAATGAGACTTACTTCATTTATCTTTAAAATGGCTATTTGAAAAGACCATAACCTATAATTGAATACCCATTTCGGTTTTGGCAAGAAGAAAGAAGGAAGATGGTCCATCTAATGCACATCTTTCATCTTTAATATAATGAATGCAAATAGGTTACATGCCAACATTAAAAGCCAACCATTAAACCATTTAATGGTAAGTTCATAACTCCATTTAATAATGATGAACCATAATAAAGACCATCTTTATTTAGTATTTTAATGTCAAATGTGTGGTTACACATCTAACCTAACACAATTTCGAAATTGCTTCTTCTCCATTTTAAAAAAATTGTTTTAATATAATTAATCTAATCAATTACATTAAACCAAAACAAGCCCATTTCTAAATGAACATATGGGCTTCCAATTAACCATTAATTAGTATAAGCCCATCATTCAATTATGGACTTCTAAAGCCTCCAAACTACTTCTTACTTAGCTTGATAACCTTCCTTAAAGCCAAGTGGGGAATCTTATTGGACTTTGATAATTCAAGCTCTAATAAGCCCAAAAATAATTCAATCTCATTGGAATTAATTCTAGCTTATTAACTAAATGTCATTCCACTAAAGACAATTAGTTGAACTCTTGAATTATTAAATATTATGAGAATATGTCCAATTGCAAACCCTATTTAGACCCTTATTATAGCCATCCGCACAACAAAGGGTAAAATTACCGTTTTGCCCTTATGTTGGTTTTTCCTTCTAGATCTCTCATTTTACTTTATATGGTGATTAACACATAAGATCTCATCTTAGTGTTAAGACTTGATGGGTAGCTAGTCCATCAAACCATGGCGCCGTTTAATCACCAAATCTCCGAAAACATCTGAAGAGATGATAACACTATAAACTCTTTATTTGAGTGAATGTTCCACGATACATGTTTCAATTAATAATTCCAACATGCATAATCGGATTAATACCTCGTAAAAATCTATTCGATCATATCAAGAATTATAATGAAACACATATGAGTTCACCACTCATCAAGATTGTGGTTCATAATAAGCGAATGCTTAAGTTGTATGTTTTAAGATTAAAGTAATGGCCTACTTTATTTTTGAAAACATACTTGATTCCAGATTCATTTAATAGTGCCATTATCGATAGTTTACTACTATCATGATATGAAACTCATCATTCCCTTTAAGTAAACTCCTTTACTTATATGGAGATAAATCGCAACACTACATTCTAAACCATAATCAAACGACCAACTTGATTATTCAACTGTGAATCAATTAATTCAGATTTTAATAATATACATGTTTCACATACATCTCTATGTATATGTATATTACTTACAAATGAATCTTGGTACCTTATGACCAGATATATAATGCTCATACAGATAAAACCAAACTCTTTTATTTTATTAATAATAAATATTTTCATTACAAAATCAGAATCGAAGAAGATAAAGTTACATGTAAATACACTTGCTTTCCAGGGCACTATATTTACATAACTCCAACAATCTCCCACTTGCCCTAAAGCAAGTTTGACATATCCTTCATTCCCATCCCTTCTAGGTGACCCTCAAAGCTCTTTTGAGTCAATGTCTTTGTGAACGGATCGCAAGGTTTTGCTCTGTAGAATCTTTACCACATCCACTTCTCCACGTTGTATTATCTCCTTATGAGATGATACTTTCGCTCAATGTGTTTGGCGACTTTGTGGTTCCGAGGTTCTTTAGAATTAGCCATCGCCCCACTATTATCACAATAAAGTGTAATGGCTTTTTACGCCTCGAATTACCTCCAAATCATTTAGGAACTTCGAGCAGGGATCGCTTCCTTCACGCTTCACAAGCAGCAACATACTCAACCTCCATAGTCGAATCAGCAATACAAGATTGCTTGTGTAACATCCCATTACCGGTGTGATGGGCATATCGGTAATTAGGATGGTTTGAGCAGTGAGTGCATTCATGATTGAATTGCACATATAGTGAGTTTTGCATCAGTGATAAATGAGATTAATTGAGTAAATTGCACATGCATCTTAGTATCATGCATTCATGATTATTCCAGCATTTAATTGCGGTTTTGAGAAATGAATTGTGAAAATTGGGATAAAGTGTTAGATATGATTTAGTGAGAAATGGGTTATTGAGAATTTAGTGATAAGAAAAAATTGAGTAGTCAAGTTGGTTAGATTGTGCATTGATTGAGAATTTAAAGAGTATTGAGTGGTATAGTTGATTTAGAGTGAGAATCGAATTTGAGGAAATTGAAATTGAGATTTGAGTATAGAATTGAGTGTTTTGTATTTTTGAGGAATTTTGGGAATTTTTTCGAAATTTTTAGAGATATGAATTCGGACCGGAAAATTTACCTAGAGACTGATAATTGTGATTTCGGTTCTGAAAGTGAGTGAATTGTGACTTGAAAATTTAAAGTTATGAGTTTAAGAATTTTTGGTGATGAGCCAGTGAAATTAGGGATTGAAATTAAGTGATTTGAGGATTGATAGATTTTGAATCTCAGTTGAAATCAGCCTAGTGTATATATATATATAAGTGGCTTGGGAGTTAGGGTTAAACATATTTTTCCCCTTTTCCCTTCTCCTTCGCCGTCGACGATCGTGAGTTCTTCCTCGAGATTTCGTTGATTTCTCTTGATGTGGCTGAGGTTTTGTTTGTGATTGAGTGTGGGTGATGCTTTGGTTGAGATCCGAGAGTGATTTGAGAGCGATTGAAGCTTCGAGAGTTTCGGACGTTTTCGATTTCTAGGGTTACCGTCGATTTCAGTGATTTGGTAAGTTTTATGTGTTTAATGTTGTATTTATGGTTATTACTGGTTATTTATGGCATTTAATGTGTTAGTATGGTAGTTGAGAGAGTTATATGAGGTTTTGAGAGCATTAATGGCGAAAATGAGAATCGGAGAAGATGAACCAGTCGCACTTCGCGACGTAAGAATTAAATAATTAATTGAGACGTCGCGACGAGCGGAAGGATTTAGACGCCGCGACGTGAGGTACGTAGACGTCGCGGCGAGCAGGGGAAATTTCACGCCGCGACGAGGGCTAGAGGATGTCGCGGCGAAGGCGTGAACAGTTTCACGCCTTGGCGAAGCGATCCCCGTGCGCCATGGGCGAGAGTCCTGAGGCCGCGCGAAGAGCGTAAAATTGAGAGAAATTGTTTTGGGTTTTATGGCATATCTTTTAGTGTAGACCTCCTATTGAGATGAACTTTGATTCTTTGTGAGCTAGAGAATGAGGTCTACGATTGTGGTAGAGATTGAGAGTTTGAATTTGATCGCGAAATTTTAATTAGCTAAAGAGAGTCAATGTCAATAGTGAATTCGGTTGTGAAGCGAGAGATAGCGGGACGTAAATAAAAGGCTGAAAATCATGACCATGCATCATATCATTGCGAATTGAATTGAGACATGTGCATTAGTGAATTTAATTAATTGAGCATTCAGTGATGAGAATTCATTTGAATTGTTATAGAGGCGCGTTGGATCGACAATCCACGGATATTTGGGACTTCAGCGAAGAGTTCGGAGTTTCTGGTGAGTAACCTAGTTGGTTCCTCAATCTTTGTGTGATAAAATGTACTGTGAATGTGTGAATAAATGTGTCTAGAGATTGTGAATCAGTGTATCAAACTCTGAGTAGTGTTCTGAATGTGCTGAATTGAGTAGAGTGTTATATATGTGCTAGTGACTGTGAAAATGTGAGTGCTTGCTTAGCATGAATAAAAGTGATAATTAACCGTCAGGATCGGATACTAGTGATCAGAGCTTTAAGCTCGATATCAGTGAATGGGCCTAGGGCCAAAAAGGAAATAGTGCATACCCAGAGGGCTCTCCTATTCCTAAAGTGAGTGGGCAGTAGTGCATACCTTGAGGGCTCTCCTACTCGCCAAAAAGTGTAACTACAGTGTTAACACCCAGTCACAACAATATCATAAAATGAGAATTTGCATACATTATGCATCTGACAGTGTAGTGAGATTGTGAACACATGTGATATGTGTTGATTGTGAATCGTTGTGTCTGAGATACGTGATAGTGTAACTGTGTAAATTGTGTAAAGTGCTTATAGTGTTGTAAATTGTCTTAAAATATATCTATGAGATATATATATATATATTATGTGTATATGCATGAGTTGGGTGAACCATCGATGATGGTTATAGACGTTTTTATCAGTTTCCCTTTTTGGATTGTTGTATATAGTTGTAGGGGACTTATAGTCTGGTCTATATTTTGGATTGATATTGCGAAATGAAAGAAATATTGTGGTTTTAAATATTAGTGAATTGCATGTTGTGGTTTATTTTATTGATGCCATGTGAGTGTTTAGTGATCGTTAGCGATCGTAGCACTTCCTTATTGTGGGATATGCGTCGGAACGACCCACGGGCGTCCCGGTGTATACCCTACGATGAGGAGGCGCTACATTAGGTAGTATCAGAGCATGATTTGGCATCTTTTGGGCATAGTATATTTTTAGGCCTGAATTTCAGTGCGAAAAGCGGTAATTGATTGGAATTGTGATTTTATTGTAGGTCATCCGTTCTTGGGGATCAAGTGGATCAACCAGCTGACCTAGGATCCGTGGGAGCTAGTAAAGAGTCCCCTATGCCTCGTTCTGATGAGTTGCCTCCCAGAATTCCTGTTCCCGTGAGTCGGGAGAGGAGATATGATTTGCTGCGTAAGCAGGGAGCGGTTGACTTCTATGGTAGCACCGACCCTGCGGAGGCTGAGGGATAGCTAGAGAGGACAGAGAGAGTCCTTGACTAGATGGGCTGTGATTCTGAGGAGCGTTTCGATTATGCAGTGTCTTTGCTTGAGGTTACGCATATATCGCTGGTGGAAGGTCGTTCGGCAAGCGGTACCACCGCACCTTGCACTCTGAGTTGGGAGGATTTTCTGAGAGCGTTCAAAGATAATTTCATGCCCAAGATTTATCTGGACATGAAATTGCAGGAGTTTCTAGAGTTGAGACAGGGGCAGTTGTCTGTGGCCGACTATGAGGTTCGGTTCAACCAGTTGTTAGTGTATGCTTCTTCACTGGTGGCTTCTGAGGCTGACAAGTGTCGACGTTTTGAGGGCGGACTCAATTTGGAGATCCGTACCTATTGGCCGATCGGACATGGCGCTTTTATTGGTGAGGCGCCATTGTGAGGATTGAGCGATTGTTGAGATAGAGACGATGAGAGGCGGATCGGGACCCAGGGGCAAGAGGCCCAAAGGATGTGATCGAGGCAGAGGGTCCGATGGCAGAGAGCGATCCTTGTGTCGCCCTGAGGTGGTAGACGATTCGAGTTTGGGCAGAGGGCAATTTGCCCGATCTAGTGGTGGTCGCGGCGGTGTTAGAGGTTGGGACAGAGTATTCCGCTATGTGAGTTCTGCGAGAGGAGGCACGATGGAGAGGCCGGAGGATCTTGGAGCATGCCTCAAGTGTGGTTCGATGGACCACCGGCTCAGAGTGCCCTTCCTGTGGAGGCCCGATCTGCTGCGGCCGGTAGAGCGGCGGTGTTACTTGAAGGCAGCAGAGCAGCGGAGGTGGCTCTGGTCAAGAGGTCGAGGCCGAGAGGATCGATGGTGAGATCGAGGGACAGAGAAGCGTGGGCGGCGGTCCTGTGCCGTAGTCTATGCTATGACTTCGGAAGAGGCGCAGGAGTCTCCAGATGTCGTTGCGGGTATGCTTCTAATTTACGGTTATGAAGCATATGCATTGATGGATCTGGATCCACTCATTCATTTATTGCACCGCATGTGGCATGTAGGCGCATTGTGATAAAGAGATTGCGGTGTGGGCTGAGGTGAGTACACCTCTCAGTAGTACGACAAATGTTGGAGAGGTCTGCAAGGGTGTCGGATAGTGATTGATCGAGCGAGTTGAGAGCGGACCTTATATTGTTGTCTTTGAGAGAGATTGATGTGATCCTAGGGATGGGTGCCATCGCCCATAGAGCATGATGGATTGCTTTACCAAGGAGGTCGTGTTAGATTCTCCTGGTCAACAGAGAGCTATTTTTTGAGGTATTAGCCAGGCAGTGCCAGTTAGGATGATTTCCTTCATGAGTGCTCTGAGACTGATGCGAGGGGGTTGTGAGGCCTATTTGGCTCATGTGGTGGATTCTAGAGTGCAGCAGAGTTTGCAGGATGTTCTCGTGATCAGGGAGTTTTCGGATGTGTTCCCCGATGAGTTACCGGGTTTACCGCCGGATCGGGAGATAGAGTTTGTGATAGACCTCGTTCCAGGTGCTGCTCCTATATCTATACCTCCGTATAGGATGGCACCGGTGGAACTGAGAGAGCTTAAGGCTCAGTTGCAGGAGTTATTGGATAAGGGATTTATTAGACCCAGTGTTTCTCCGTGGGGAGCTCCAGTGCTGTTCGTGAAGAAGAAAGATGGGACTTTGAGACTGTGTGTCGATTATAAGCACCTTAATCGGGTTACTGTCAAGAATAAGTACCCACTGCCTAGGATCGATGATCTATTTGATCAGTTGCAGGGGGCTCGAGTGTTTACCAAGTTGGACTTGAGGTCAGCATATTATCAGTTGAGGATAGCGGAGGCCGATGTGCCTAAGAGTGCGTTCAGGAGTAGGTATGGGCATTTCGAGTTCCTAGTGATGCCGTTTGGGTTGTCCAATGCCCCGGCAGCCTTTATGGCCTTGATGAATAAGGTATTTCAGCCCTACCTTGATCAGTTTGTGATTGTGTTCATTGATGATATCCTAGTGTATTCGAGGAGTAGGCAGGATCATGCGGAGCATCTGAGGATCGTGTTGCAGATCATGAGAGAGAGGCAGTTGTTTGCCAAATTCACTAAATGTGAATTCTGGCTGGATGAGGTAGTGTTCCTAGGGCATATTGTGTCTGGTGAGGGTATCCGGGTGGATCCTCACAAGATTGAGGCAGTGCAGAGTTGGGAGGTTTCGAGGAACGTATCAAAGTTGCGTAATTTCCTCAGTTTAGCAGGGTATTACCGGAGGTTTGTCGAGGGGTTTTCAGTGATTTCGGCCCCTTTGACGAAACTTCTGAGGAAGAATGTGGTTTTCAGATGGACAGATGAGTGTCAGAGGAGCTTTGAGGAGCTTAGGCATCGATTGACCACGGCACCGATGTTGGCTTTGCCATCAGGGTCCGGAGGATTTGAGGTATTCAGTGATGCTTCGCAGCAGGGTTTGGGTTATGTGTTGATGCAGCATGGGAGAGTGATAGCGTATGCCTCGAGACAGTTGAGGTCTCATGAGGTGAATTATTCAGTGCATGATTTAGAGTTGGCTGCAGTAGTGTTTGCTTTGAAGATCTGGAGGCATTATTTGTATGGTGAGACGTTCCAGATCTTCACAGATCATAAGAGTTTAAGATATATTTTGAGTCAGCGAGAGTTGAATATGAGACAGAGGAGGTGGATTGAGCTTCTGAAGGATTATGACTGCACGATTGAGTATCATCCAGGGAAGGCCAATGTGGTGGCGTATGCTTTGAGTAGGAGATCTCATGTCGGTCTGACTCCGATTGAGTGAGAGATTGCCCATTTGATTCAAATTGAGAGCACTTAATGTGCGAGATGGATTTGGCTCAGATGGAGCCTTGATAGCTACTCGAGGCGAGACCGATGTTGCAGGATCGGATCAGGAGAGTCCGATGTCGAGGATCCGGTGTTAGTGAGATTGATAGATAGAGTTAGATTTGGTCGGGGTTGATTTTGAGTTGAGAGATGAGACTCTTTGGATGGGTCGAGATTATGTGTGCTCGATGTGGATGAGCCGAGACGAGAGATTCTAGAGGAGGCGCGTGTGGCTGCTTTATGCGATGCATCTGGCGTCACCAAGATGTATAATACTCTTAAGTTGCATTTACGGTGGCGGTATGAAGAAGCAAGTGGCGTAGTTTGTTTCGGTGTTTGGCGTGCGGCGAGTTAAGGCCGAGCACCAAGCCCCAGTTGGGAGATTGCATTCGTTGCCCATTCCGGAGTGGAAATGGGAGCGGATCACTATGGATTTTATTATGGGGTTGCCTAGGACGCCGAGGCAGTGTGATGCGATCTGGGTCATAGTGGACCGGTTGACCAAATCGGCTCACTTCTTGCCAATGCGAGAGAATAATACTCTTGATCAGTTGGCCCAGAAGTATGTGCCAGAGATTGTGCGACTGCATGGGGTTCCAGTATCAATTGTTTCAGATAGGGATCCCATATTTACTTCGAGGTTCTGGAGGAGCCTGCAGTCAGCTTTGGGTTCGAGGCTGAACTTTAGTACAGCGTTTCATCCTCAGACAGATGGGCAGAGTGAGAGGACGATCAAGACTGTTGAGGATATCTTTGAGCATGTGTATTAGAGTTCAAAGGTCTTGGGACCATGCTTGGCTCGATTGAGTTTGAGTATAATAATCGCATGCGAGCGGGATTGGGATGGCACCGTGATGAGGCCTTGTATGGCGGTAGTGTAGATCACCTCTTCTTTGGGATGAAGAGGGTGTGAGGATGCTTGAGGGCCCCGAGCTGATCCAGGATACAGTGGATAAAGTGAGAGTGATTCGAAGTCGCATTAAGGCGGCTCAGGATAGACAGAAGAGTTATGTGGATCAGCATCGGCGTGAGATGGAGTTCAGTGTAGACGACAGAGTGTTTCTCCGAGTGTCACCTTGGAGAGGAGTGTTGAGATTTGGCCGTAGGGGTAAGTTGAGTCCCCGGTTTATCGGTCCGTATGAGATTATTGAGAGGATTGGACCGTTGGCCTATAGACTGAGATTGCCTAGTGAGATGTCCCAGTTGCATAATGTGTTTCATGTGAGTATGCTTCGGAGATATCGCTCAGACCTGACGCATGTGATCCCGGCCCATGAGATTGAGATAGCGAGTGATATGAGTTATGTTGAGGAGCCGGTACAGATTATCGGAGCGAGGGTCAAGCAATTGAGGAGCAGGGTGATTCCATTGGTGAAAGTCTTATGGAAGAACCATTCATCAGAGGAAGCAACTTGGGAGACTGAGGAGCACATGAGGAGGCAGTACCCTCATCTGTTCAACCAGTCAGTTAAGAAATTTCGAGACGAAATTTTAATTAGGAGGGGAGAATTGTAACATCCCGTTACCGGTGTGATGGGCATATCGGTAATTAGGATGGTTTGAGCAGTGAGTGCATTCATGATTGAATTGCACGTATAGTGAGTTTTGCATCAGTGATAAATGAGATTAATTGAGTAAATTGCACATGCATCTTAGTATCATGCATTCATGATTATTCCAGCATTTAATTGCGGTTTTGAGAAATGAATTGTGAAAATTGGGATAAAGTGTTAGATATGATTTAGTGAGAAATGAGTTATTGAGAATTTAGTGATAAGAAGAAATTGAGTAGTCAAGTTGGTTAGATTGTGCATTGATTGAGAATTTAAAGAGTATTGAGTGGTATAGTTGATTTAGAGTGAGAATCGAATTTGAGGAAATTGAAATTGAGATTTGAGTATAGAATTGAGTGTTTTGTATTTTTGAGGAATTTTGGGAATTTTTCAGAATTTTTAGAGATATGAGTTGGATGAAAAATTTACCTAGAGACTGATAATTGTGATTTCGGTTCTGAAAGTGAGTGAATTGTGACTTGAAAATTTAAAGTTATGAGTTTAAGAATTTTTGGTGATGAGCCTGTGAAATTAGGGATTGAAATTAAGTGATTTGAGGATTGATAGATTTTGAATCTCAGTTGAAATCAGCCTAGTGTATATATATATATAAGTGGCTTGGGAGTTAGGGTTAAACATATTTTTCCCCTTTTCCCTTCTCCTTCGCCGTCGACGATCGTGAGTTCTTCCTTGGAGATTTCGTTGATTTCTCTTCAGTGTGGCTGAGGTTTTGTTTGTGATTGAGTGTGGGTGATGCTTTGGTTGAGATAAGAGTGATTGGAGAGCGATTGAAGCTTGGAGAGTTTCGGACGTTTTCAATTTCTAGGGTTACCGTCGATTTCAGTGATTTGGTAAGTTTTATGTGTTTAATGCTGTATTTATGGTTATTACTGGTTATTTATGGCATTTAATGTGTTAGTATGGTAGTTGAGAGAGTTATATGAGGTTTTGAGAGCATTAATGGAGAAAATGAGAATCGGAGAAGATGAACCAGTCGCATGTCGCGACGTAAGAATTAAATAATTAATTAAGACGTCGCGACGAGCGGAAGGATTTAGACGCCGCGACGTGAGGTACGTAGACGTCGCGACGAGCAGGCAAAATTCCACGCGCGATTTAGGGTTAGAGGACGCCATGGAAGCGATCCTGTCTTGGCCGCGAAGAGAGAAAATTGAGAGAAATTGTTTTGGGTTTTATGGCATATCTTTTAGTGTAGACCTCCTATTGAGATGAACTTTGATTCGTTGTGAGCTAGAGAATGAGGTCTACGATTGTGGTAGAGATTGAGAGTTTGAATTTGATCAGCGAAATTTTAATTAGCTTAAAGAGAGTCAATGTCAATAGTGAATTACGGTTGTGAAGCGAGAGATAGCGGGACGAAATAAATACTGGAAAATCATGACCATACATCATATCATTGCGAATTGAATTGAGACATGTGCATTAGTGAATTTAATTAATTGAGCATTCAAATGATGAGAATTCATTTGAATTGTTATAGAGGCGTAGTTGGATCGACGGTCCACGGATATTCTTTGGGACTTCGAAAAGAGCTTCGGAGATTCTGGTGAGTAACCTAGTTGGTTCCTCAATCTTTATGTGATAAAATGTACTGTGAATGTGTGAATAAATGTGTCTAGAGATTGTGAATCAGTGTATCGAACTCTGAGTAGTGTTCTGAATGTGCTGAATTGAGTAGAGTGTTATATATGTGCTAGTGATTTGTGAAAATGTGAGTACTTGCTTAGCATGAATAAAAGTGATAATTAACCGTTGGATCGGATACTAGTGATCGAGCTTTAAGCTCGATATCGATGAATGGGCCTAGGGCCAAAAGGAAATAGTGCATACCGGAGGGCTCTCCTATTCCTAAAGTGAGTGGGCGTGAGTGCATACCACGAGGGCTCTCCTACTCGCCAAAAAGTGTAACTACAGTGTTAACACCCAGTCACAACAATATCATAAAATGAGAATTTGCATACATTATGCATCTGACAGTGTAGTGAGATTGTGAACACATGTGATATGTGCTGATTGTGAATCGTTGTGTCTGAGATACGTGATAGTGTAACTGTGTAAATTGTGTAAAGTGCTTATAGTGTTGTAAATTGTCTTAAAATATATCTATGAGATATATATATATATATATTATGTGTATATGCATGAGTTGGGTGAACCATCAATGATGGTTTCTCATTGAGTTCGCAAACTCACCCAACATTGCGATATATTTTTCAGGTCAGCGTCAGTAGGACTCTAGCTCCCGTGATAGTTTTCCTGCAGTGAGAGTTCGTGATCAAGTGCAGCGATGGATCACAGGTCGGTCAATTGGAGCAATATCTATATTTTTTTGGGATGACCTAGTATAGACGTTTTTATCAGTTTCCCTTTTTGGATTGTTGTATATAGTTGTAGGGGACTGATAGTCTGGTCTATATTTTGGATTGATATTGCGAAATGAAAGAAATATTATGGTTTTAAATATTATTGAATTGCATGTTGTGGTTTATTTTATTGATGCCATGCGAGTGTTTAGTGATCGTTAGCGATCGTAGCACTTCCTTACTGTGGGATATGCGTCGGAACGACCCACGGGCGTCCCGGTGTATACCCTACGGTAAGGAGGCGCTACAGCTTGACACTCCTCCAAACTATGGCTCCACCTCCTAAAGTAAATATAGAACCAGAAGTTGATTTCCTTGAATCAACATCTGATTGGAAATTAGAATCCGTATATCCTGTCGGAATAAGATTACTTCCAGAGTAAACAAGCATTAAGTTCTTCGTCCTACGAAGATACTTAAGTATACACTTAACCGCAGTCCAATGTTCCATTCCTGGATTGGACTGAAATCTGCTTACCAGTCCCACTGCGTAATAGATATCCGGTCTAGTGCACAACATTGCATACATCAAACTACCAACTGTCGAAGCATATGGAATGTTACGCATGCGTTCAACCTCCTCTTGGGTTTTAGGTGCTTGTTCCTTTGAAAGTTTGATTCCATGTCTAGTAGGAGTGAAACCCCTCTTGGAATCTTGCATGGCGAACTTATTGAGCATATTCTCAATGTAGGTTAGTTGAGACAAAACTATCTTCTTGTTCTTACGATCCCTTATAAGTTTGATCCCTAGAACATAGGTAGCCTCTCCCAAATCCTTCATTGAAAACTGTTCATTCAGCCATCCCTTAACCGTAGATAACATTCCCACATCATTCCTAATGAGCGTAATGTCATCAACATACGTGATTAGAAAGTAACCTTACCTTCTTGTATTCTTTTGTAAACACAAGGCTCATCTAGGTTTTGTATGAACCCATAGGTTTTGATAGCCTTATCAAACCTAATGTTCCAAGACCTAGATGCTTGCTTAAGTCCATAAATGGACCTTTGCAACTTGCAAACCTTATGCTCATTACCTAGCTCAATGAATCCTTCTGGTTAGGCCATATAAATGGTCTCCTCAAGATCTCCATTCAGAAATGCGGTCTTGACATCCATTTGCCATATTTCATAATCGAAATAGGCTGCTATGGCCAAAAGAATCCTGATGAACTTAAGCATGGCAACCGGAGAAAAATTCTCCTCGTAGTCTATACCCTCCTTTTGAGTGTAGCCTTTAGCTACCAATCTAGCTTTAAAGGTCTCTACCTTTCCATCCGATCCCCTTTTCCTTTTGTAGATCCATTTACACCCTATGGTTTTTAGACCTGGTGGTAGATCTACAAGGACCCAGACTTCATTAGTATACATAGAATCTATTTTCGATTCCATTGCCTTGAGTCATTTTCCTGCATCAACATCATTAATAACCTGTGTATACGTAACGGGATCTGTTTCTTCTTGGTCTGAGATGGCAATTAAACCTTCTCCTAAACCCAAATACCTATCTGGTTGTCTCACAACCCTCCCACTACGTCTAGACACATCTTGATGTTCAGGTTGCACTTCTGATTCAACTCTTGAATCCATTTCGACATCTTGTTCTGTCATATCCAAAACAACTCTTGGTTTGGATGAAATTGCTAACTCCTTTAGTACTACTTCACTTCTTCCTTTGTGATTTCTCACAAACTCTTCCTCTAAGAAGTTTGCATTTGTCACACAAATACCTTCCTATCATGAGGACTGTAAAATAGTACCCTCGAGTTCCAGATATCCTACAAACAAACATACTTGACCTTGGTTCCATCTTTGTGGATTAGGGCTTTAGAACATGGGCTGGACAGCCCTGAAGTCCTCAAGTGCCTCAATGAAGGCACTCGGCGATCCACAACTCCCTAGGTGTTTTAGGCACCAATTTGGATGGAGCAAAGTTAAGAAGATATGTTGTCGTCGTTGTATGGCATATCCCCGTAAACGATTCTGGAAGGCTAGCATAGGACATCATTGATCTTACCATTTCCAATAGAGTTCTATTTCTCCTCTACGCTACACCATTTTGTTGAGGTGTACGAGGAGTCGACAAATTGGAAACAATTCCATTGTCAATTAAATATTATCGAACTCTCCGGATAAATACTCACCACCTCGATCCGATCGAAGCTATTTTAAT
The DNA here is from genome assembly GCA_029891385.1 of Erythroxylum novogranatense. Taxonomy (NCBI): domain Eukaryota; kingdom Viridiplantae; phylum Streptophyta; class Magnoliopsida; order Malpighiales; family Erythroxylaceae; genus Erythroxylum; species Erythroxylum novogranatense. Next base: position 51,387,544 of record CM057233.1, on the reverse strand, counting down.
GGCTTGCAAGTTGCTTCTCACTTCAGCTTTGAATTCTTTGAACTTTTCAAAAGATTCACTCTTTTTATGCATCAAATACAAATAGCCATGTCTTGAGTAATCATCTATAAAAGTTATGAAATATTCATAACCTCCTCTAGCTTGTACATTCATGGGCCCACACACATCAGTATGTACCATGTCCAATGTGGATTCAAATCTGTTTCCTTTAGAAGGAAATGAGGCTTTGTCATCTTTCCTTCAATAAAAGATTCACAGTGGGTAATGGATCACTATCCAAGCCCATAAGGATCCCATCCTTTACTAGCCTGTCAAGTCTTTTCTGATTGATATGACCCATCCTTAGATGCCACAGATACTTTGAATTAATGCTAGAGATATTGGATTGTCTTGGTTTTATCAATTTTGTGGTGTTTAGTGAGCCTTTCATAGGTTCTATAAAAAACAATCCCTGTTTAATTATCGCTTCACAAATAAAATCCTTATTCTCATATATTGAAACAACCTTTTCAAAATATAAGGAATAGCCAGATTTTATTAGACAAAAAATAGAAATCATGTTCCTTACAATCATTGGCATGTAATAAACATCTTCCAAATATAACCTATGACCACTAGGAAAGTCCAAGATAACTACTCCCACTGATTCTGCTGAAACATAGGAACCATCTGCTATCTTAACTTGAAATTGGCCTTTAGGAAGTCGTTTCCTTTGTTGGAACCCCTGCAAAGAATTACAAACATGGTTAGTGGCTCCTGAATCTAATATCCAAGAAGTAGATAAATCTGCCACATTTGTAGTTCCTAACAAACTTAGGAAGCCCATACCTTGTTTGCTTTGAGGGACTCTAGGTAGGCGGGATGTTTCTTTTCCGATGGCCTATCTCATCACAAGTGGAAACACTTTCCTTTGATGTTCTCTTTGTCCTTCTTTTCATGGATTTGGCCTTGACCCTATTTGGGCCTTCTTTTCATTGGACCCTTCTTCTTTCCTTGCCCTTACCCTTGGGCTTAGAAGAAGAAGCTACATTAACCGCCCATGAGCCTTAATATTCAATATTTCCTCCGTGCTCTGAGGGTATTCATCAACTCACTCAAGGTGTAATCCTTCTTTGTTGAGCTCATAGTCCAACTTAAACTGCTGAAAAGAAGAGTTTAAGCTATTGATGATCATAATCATCTGCGTGTCCGCATCCATATCCACCCCAAGCATCTCAGCCTCAGTGACCGCAGAGATTACCTTCATCATGTAATCCCACACCGGCTCACGTGTTTCATCCGAGATTATGAAAGGTTTGGATAGCTTTCACTCTTGCAGACCTAGTCCTCACACCAAACATCTCATGTAGGTGATGGACCATTACACTAGCAGTTTTCATACAAGCAATTTGCTTTTGCAACATGCCGCTAACAGAAGCCAGAATATAACACTTAGTAGTCTTGTCAGCATTCTGCCAACGCTCATGTTGTTAGACTTGCTCAGGAGTTGCATCTCCACTTAGAGGTGTAGGCTCATTTTCAGTTAACACCCATGAAATACGTTCATATTGAAGAACAATGTCAAGGTTACGTCTCCATTCATTAAACTTGTCTCCGTTTTCCAATTTGTTATTAGTCAAGAGCAGGGTGAGTGGATTCATTTTGTTGTTGATTATGTCTGAAAATATAAATTATTAAAACATGAGCATACTAGTCAACAATTTATGGAACTTTGTATAAAATCATGATGCATGTATGCATGATGATAGATTTAACAAAATTAAAAATTAAAACATTATCTGACGGTTATTTTTCTTATCTATAATGGACTAAGTGATGGTGGGCCATCTTATCTATTAAAAGAAAAGCGGGACCCTCCCACTCAAAAACTACTAAGCATCTCATGCTCAATTTTTAAAAGCATCTTAATTTGGTCCATACTTTTACCAACAGAGCTACGGTGGGCAGTTTATTGATAAAAAATGTTGAGTGTATAACCATTTGATTCATTCACTAAAGATACCTACAAATCATGCCTTGGTGGGAGGTCACATTTGCTATCATTAAGTGGACTTATCCTTAAGGAGACCCAAACCATGCAAGATCTAGGATCCATGCCCTCCGATGGGGAGTAACACTTCACCACATGCAAACGGGCCATCATTTGGAGACGTAAACTCTCACAGAGCATCCTCTCCCACTCAATCTTTTTGGGCTTTAAGTTTTAAATACCATCTTGTCTAGATGCAATTTATTATCCATTCTATATTGTTTCATTATATATCTCATACATAATGAATGCATGGCAAGGCCTAGGGTTGGCAATTTTCTAAATGACATGCAATCACATAATATCACATATTACAAGCATTCATTTCTCCATTCATCACATGAACTAATAAAGCCACTTTTGATTGTCCATCCTAGAAACATAAAATAATTACAAGCCTTTTAGGCCCAAAATATGCTTCTTCATCTTGGATCTTCCGCTTCGAACTCTTCGCTAACATGATCCGGCCCATTCGGTAAAAAAAATGTAATGACATTTATGAAATTAGAATTTTGTCATTTTGAAAAAAAAAATCCAGCACTAGATTTTTAGAAAACCAAATTGGATTCTTTGAAACAAAAAACCAGCACTTGTTTTCCAATCATAACTGAAATATGATTCATTGAAACAAAAATTCCAGCAACTTAGTTTTCACAAAACTTATGCCAAAACACAAAAGGATACATCGAAAATTTTACCTTTCCATTTCTTCAATCCATGGCTGCTCCTTCTTCATCATTACATCAATTTTGTACATTACAAAATCAAATAAAATAGAAAAAAGAAACCAAGGAGGAAACATGGTGATGATAGACCACCCTCCTTGTTACAACCAAATGAAGAAATCTTACAAGATAAAATTTAACTTCTATGGACAACCAAAAGAGCAACATACACCATATATATTTCTATCACATAAAAATATGCAGTATACATAAAAAGATTGCCAACCCATGCATCCACCATATAGGAACCGAAATCATGCATGAAATGTTGGGACCCGATCCGAAAACCGGATCCCAACCGAAAAACGAAGAACGAAGGAGACGAAAGCGAATAGAAACGGAAATTTCGTATCGACATTTCGAATCGGAAACAAAATGCGGAAGCCAATCGCAAACACTAGCTCGAATCACAAAGCAAGCAGAAGCAAAGCAAATGCGAAGCGAATATAGAATCGAATGGAAGCAAATGAAAGCGGAAGCAATAACTAATCGAATCAAACGAATAGATCTCGAAGCGAAATGAAATCAAGCAGAACACATCCGACATCCGGAAACAATAATCAAAGAAAACTTATCGAATGAACGTAATCGCGTTGGAAAACCTAGACTATCCAAATCCGGTATAAATTTTTTCTTTCTTTCTTTTTCTCATATTCACATATAACATCTTTAGGCAAACTCATTCAAAACAAACAAACAATTTCCACCCTTGGGAAAATCATTCTCATGCAAATCTCAACACTTGCTCATATCCGTACAAATCTCATTATACATTTTTATCCCAAATTTTATCAAAATTTTAAAGATAACTACCGCCTTTATCCTAACCCAAACGCAAAGTATTCAAAACACACTTCTAAAAACTCAATCAAAAAAACAATCATCAAAATCAACCGGACCCTCCGTCCGGGATCTCAGCAGAAACAAACGCAATCTTAATTCTAAAACATTCTCATAACTATAATACAATATATTGATCTCATAACTCAATCTCATTTCCAAACTTATACACAATTCCATATACAATTTCATACCCAACTTTATACGCAAATACATTTATCCCAAACTTATCTTAAGCCATAAACATATTCATACTAAAGATCCAAATTACACAAAATCTAACAGATACAAATGTCGAAACTGATGTCTTCACATTCTTTCATCCGATCTCACCTTTCGAAACACGGAGATGGGGATCAGGGGGTGAGCTCGGAAGCTCGTGGATAACACATTTATAAATTGAATAATAAGCGAAATCAATTTTCATAAACTTTTGCCAAAAGGCTAATTTTTCAAACTTTATAATTTTTCAAACAATTTCCTCAAACCCTTTTTCATATTTTCAAACTTTTCCTCAAACCCTTTTCATATTTTTCAAACTTTTCATAATAATCTCACTTTTCTCATTTTTTCAAACTTCTGAATTTTTCATAAATATGCATGCAACATTCAGAGACAAAATTGAAAACACATAACATATCGAATGGTGCAGCTCGGTCAAAGTAGCGTACTACACTTTTTAATGTTGGACCCACTTTGGGCTAGCATTTCCCACCCAGCGTGTGTTTGCGGGTTATACCGCATGCATCCAACACAAATCAGTCCGCATAAGCGGTCCAAGTAGCCGTGGAGGGAGTCCGAATCGAACTCCGTGCCACTAGCAAGCGGGGGAGAAGGCTATACAAATAGAGGCAAAACGACTCACAAAGGACCTAACAGAACCCACATAACACATAAGCTTAAAAGCAGAAATTGAATTGCTCAAGACACTTTTCAAAATCTTGATTTTCACACATTCACATAGTATAATATTAAATCACTTCAATCAATCAGTTCACATATAAATCAAAGTCATAACAATGAATGCAATAATTTCCTTCAATATAATTTAGATTTATTCAAAATTTCATTCTCACATTATTCAAACAATCTAAACACAACGGATTTCATAGACTTTGCATTTTAAATAAAATTTATTCCAAAGCCAATTTTTCAAACATTTTAAAAACAATAATTTATCAAAAATCCAATTCTTGCTTTCTTTAATTTTTGAAACTTTATATATAGCTTACAATTCAAAATGTAAATATGCTACCCACCTCGAATTAAATGCCGAAACTTGATTTCAAGCTCCAATTGATCCTTGCTTCTTTCCTTCTTTCAATTTAAAATTGACCTAAGCCATAATCATTCAAATTCCACATCATAATTTGCATAATTCTCAAAATTAACTATCGGAAATTCATAATCATCATATTTCCAAGCTTTCTAAACCAGAATTTCTAAAATTTCCAATTTCAAAACTTGACCTAAACCAATACACTCAAATTCGATCTCATAAATAACTTAATTTTCAAAACTAACTTCACAATTCATCAATTAACACTAATTCCAAAATATCTAGATCCTCAATTTCAAAATTTCCCAAATCTTAAAATTGACCTAAACCAATTTATCCAAATCCTATATCATAATTCACAATTTTCTCAAAACTAATTTCATATTCCACAAACCCATATTATTATCTTTAATTCTACACCAAAATTTTACAAAATTCTTAATCACAAAATTAAACCTAAACCTTAATCAAATTTCCATCCAAAATTAAACACAACCTAAAGCATATATATCAAAATCAACTTCATAACCCACAAACCCAAGTCTTTATCCATATTTCTAAACCAAGAACTCATCAAAATCTCAAAACTCAAAATTTCCTCTTACCTCATTTCTCCTCCAATTTTCGAATTTCTTGGCTCATGAAGAAGCTCTCTTCATTTTCCATTCTTTTCCTTCTTGGAAAAATCCCAAAAGCTTGAAGAATCAAGTAGAAAAAATCAAAACTTACCTTTCTCTCTCTTTTCTCCCATAACCGAAACTTCTCCATTCTTCTTCTCCTTCTTATTTTCTTTCCTTTCTTCTGAAATTTCCAGCCACTTTCGTGGCTTTATGATGTACAAAACGAGTTCTCCACTTGTGTTTCATTAATGAAGGTCAAATGACGAAATTGCCCCTCCTTTTAAAGCTTAAAGTCATGCTTACTTGCGGTTTAATTCGAACTATTAAGCTAAAGAAATTTGTCCAAACTTCCTTCTAGAGAAATGTTCCTCTCAATCATACGAATCCAACATCACTGACCGCGCTCGATTCGGATCACTACACCAAAAGTTATGCACAGAACAGTTCGGGAATATCCATATTCTAACACATTTTCCATGTACGATTATTTCTGTCCAAAATTTCACATTCTTAGTCACAGAATTGAAACTCGATGTCTTCATCACAATTGTAGACTTATGTCTCTAGTTTAATTCAAAACAAGAATCGCCTCATTTCGATTCCCAGATCAAAAGTTATACTCAATTTACGTACAGGTGTTCTCAATCCAAAAATTACACTCTAATCCGAACTTCCATTCATAATTCGAAGGCCTTAGGGGCAAAATTGACATTTTATTTCTTCATATGATTTGTAGCCCCTTGTCTTATATTTATTTCGCCTCAAGAATCGCTTCAATCGAATCTCTACAGATCCCGAATTTCACAAAATACTGAACCATGCTCAGAAAATTTCCCGACTCACTTTGATTAAATTAATCTCTATTAATTTAATCTCAAAAATTCACAAATTTCTATGAGGATGTAGATAATTGTCTTAGGAATCCAACGCCATAAGAATCAACTCAATCGGATCTCTGAAGGAAAAGATATGAGCAAAATAGTGGACAAAGGTCGGATTGGAGGAGGAAGCAAGAACACTAAAGGAGCAAAACGGCGTCGTATTAGGGCGAGGTCACCCTGGTGACGCGTCGCCCTGGTGATGCGAGCCAAACGCTCGCCGTCACCCTGGTGACGCGTCGCCCTAGCAATGGGGGTGATACATTTTTCCTTTTTTTTTCACATAAAAGTTCCAAAATTTATAACTCTTAATCCCGAACTCCGATTTTAACAAACTTAGTCTCTATAGAAAGCTTGAGGGAAGCTCTAAATCTTCCACGAAGGAAATATGTAACATCCCGTTACTGTCAGCAAGGGTATTTTGGTAATATAGAGACTGACTGAACTGACTGGAATATGATTGAGTGAGTAATTGGGTTCAAATGATTGATTTAGAATAATTTAAGTGTAACTGGTATTTTATAGTGGCTTATAGGAGATTTCCGGGAAATTCGGGAGATAATGCCCGGACCGGAAATATTGGAGAGGATCGATTGTTGTATAATCTTGAAAGAACTGTCCGATGGCAATGGAAAAGTTAGAGTGGACTGATAGGAAATAAATATCTTTGAGCCATTGAAATTTAGAGACTAAAATCTGGACTGATATGGAGACTTAGTTCTATAAATATTGGGGTTGAATGAAATTTGGGAGAAATTGGCTAAGGCATACGAAGTTTCTTCTTCTCTCCTCCACGGTGAGTCTCGATCTCTCCCTTGGTATGAGTTTGCGATTGTTTCCTTATTGGATCTCTTCCTGTGTAAGGTTAGCGGTTATTTGTGTTTAATGAAGGATTGAGAAGCTTGAGAGTGTTGATCGTGGAGGTTTGAAGGTTTTAGGGTTTCCGGTGATTTTTGAGGGATTTTGTGGATTGATCGTCGATTGAGGCACCGTTGGATCGTCGTTCCACGGACATTGCTGGGACTTCCAGGCAATAGCTCGGAAGTAACAGGTGAGTAACCTAGTCGGTTTCTCAAATTCTTGAGTGTCTAAATGTTCACTGTAATTTACTTGATAACGTGAAGTACATGATTACTGAATTATATGTGATTGGATTGCACTGTATTATTACTGAAATGTAAATGACTGAGTTGTATGTTCTTACTGTATAGAACTGAACAATGTGAATTGCACTGTATGACTGCATGACTACTGAAAAGGGGTACGATTGAATTGTATGTGTTTCTTGATTGGATTGGATTCTTGAATTATCGATTCTTCGTTACATCGGGCTTTATAGCCATACACCGTAAATTATCAATCATCAATTGAATTATCAGAAGTTCTTGAGAGTTACACTCATCGGGCTTTTATAGCCATATCTTGAGCTATGAATCTTGAATTTCTTGAACATCGCATTGCATGCATAAATGCATGATCGATAAAGGATCGTGACCCAAGTTGCTAATTTCCTTTGAAAAGAGCCTAGAGCTCGAACATCGTCTCGTCCGGCTTAGCCCAGGGGAGAAATCACGACGCGTCCCCATTGTTCTTCGGTGAGCACTTGGGCACAACATCAATAATAGGAAAGAGTCTCATATGCATCATATACATGGTCGATGAACTACCAAATTGTGTGACGATTCGAATATGCGATGCCATGATTTATGTAAATTGTGATGTAATATGTAAATCGTTCTATGCTTGAAATGTTGTTACCGACATCAGATATCTTGATATAGACTCATCGATATCGTTATGTGAACTATTCTACGCCATCAGATATTGCTAATGATATCGTATCATCGTAGCAAACTATTATAGACTCATCGCATAATCGTTATATAAATCGTTAATTGTTATTCTGTGTGTAGTCGCAATGCGCAATTTGCGTAATGCATGATTTGAGTGAACCATCGATGATGGTTTCTCACCGAGTTCGCAAACTCACCCAACATTGCAATTATTTTTCAGAACAGAAGAGTACCCGTTAGCAAAACGGGAGTATGTCATGAGGATTCAAGTGAAGGTCGAAGTCGGGATCGATCAGGTATCGCATTGCACGCCTTTACTTTTGTACTAAAGTGTTTATTATGTAATTGTAAAATCGACCTAAGTGGCTTTTTTGAAAATGAGTGTATCCTATTGGACGGGATTGAATGAGTGCCCAAAATTGAGTATAGAATTCGCGCATTTGTTATAGAAAGTAATGTACCGATTTTACGGCGAGTGTTCTAATACGCCACCCGCATGGTCACGGGCTCGGATATCACCATGGATATCGGGTTTAGGTCTCGTCGGGAGTGGGGTGCTACATTTGTGGTATCAGAGCCCAGAAGTACAATCTTACATGGGCGTTCTGAGAAAAATGTGTCAAGTGCATGCATCTAAGTCGTGTCATAGCAGACAGTGACAACTGATCCCTAGTCTAGCATATGAGTCACATGCATGAGCATGTATCAGTCGTTTAAGCGATTAGAGATAGTGAGGAAAATGATAATGTGTGAGAATGTGATAAAAGGAAGTTGTGTACATCATGAAACCCGAAAAGAGTATATGGTTTGATTTGATAAGTGAAGATTTGTGTACTGGTATCAGCGGTTATAGTATGAAATGCACTATGAGAGTTCTGCTGAGTATACTTTTGGAATGTGAAATAGAAATAAAGTGATAGTTATGGATTGAGAGAGGAAAATGAGAATAGAAATATGATGAAAATGAAAAGAGTCATGATTTATGAATGAGAATCAATTATCTTAGTAAGAAATCAAGAATGACTGTATACAGTGATGATATTGAGTTGAGTGTGAAAAGTTCGTGAGTATGAGACAATTATGAAAAGATTAAAGTGTAAAATACTGATAATAGCAGGTGAAAGAATGAATAGGGTTCAGCTGATTTGTCTAAGTGAATACACACCTAATCATGGAGCCCCGTGATAAGTGGAAATATGGAGCGTAAGTGTCTTATTTGTGAAATGGCATGAGAAGAAATTAATGAGTTAGTGGATAATTGCCAGTTCGATTCTTATAGAATGAAAGTGTTTATAGTGATCAATTGGAAATGAATAGAGATTGTATTCGATCCTCTCGCACGAGGTCGGGTGCAAAAAGGAAAGTTGTTGAGCTCAGATTTGATTTCCACTGGAAGTGTACATTTGATAGTGGGATCACCCTTATGGGTGAAATGATTGGGCATAAGTGAATAATATGCGTGAATATGTTATAGGAGGAAATTAGGTGGCCTATTAAATAAGCCCCGATTATTATTCCCGTGGCCCCAAGCTCGAGATGAGTTAGGCAAGGCACGAGAATGTTTGTAGTGATCAATTGAGAAAGAAGTGAGACTATTAATGATCGAGAGCTGGTACCAAAAAGAGAAAGGTTATCGAGAATTAAATGAGATTAAAGTGTCCTTAGTAGTATAGGCTACTAATGGGTAAACTGATGTAAGTGTATATTCAGATATGATGTGATGATTATAGCGATGCGTTCAAGATATTAAAGTAAATGACATTATTTAAATGCTCTGTAGAGCCTCATCATAAGGAATGTTATAATCTTGTAAGGCATGGCATGAACTCGCTCCTATTGGAATAAGAGGACTGATCGATAGTGAGGAGAAATAGTTGATTGACAAGATTTTATGAGCGGTGTTAATGAGTGATAAGGTTTGATCCGATAATTTGACTTGAGAGTGACCATTGAAGAGATACACTTTGAAATGAAGTGAAAGTTAATTTTTGGAGTCCTCATCCTAGCGAAGACTCAAGTGTAAGAGATACCATATGTTACTGAAAATGTGTACATTATGTTGATGAGATGACTCTGATTGTGTAAGAGAATTACTGAATATCAAGGGAATGTTAACTGCAGATGTGAAAAGAAAATAGAGTTGTATATGTTTGTGTTGTGTTTCGAAAGTATAAAAGTGAGTGATATAAATGTGAAGTGAATGAGTTAAATATGATAAGTGTAGTGAAATGAGATACATGTGATTGATTGTGCAAATGTGAACATTTGTGACTGTGATTGAGTGTATAAAATTATAAGTAGCGTTCCAACTGTGATAAGCGAGTGAAGTGCTAGATATATGTCGATAAGTGCTAGTGGCTGTGTAAATGTGAGTAAATGCTTAGTAAAATAATAAACGGTAATTAAACTGTTATGGCTGGAGCTTAGTGATCAGAGCTTTGAGCTCGATATCAGTGAAACGGCCTAAGGCCATAACGACAGTAGTGCATACCCAGAGGGCTCTCCTACTTGCCAAGAATGCGATTAGTGTAAAAGGGAATAGTGCATACCCAGAGGGCTCTCCTATCCCTTATGTGAGTGGGCAGTAGTGCATACCCGGAGGGCTCTCCTGCTTGCCGAAAATGTGATCAGTGTGAAAAGTGCGAATCGGGACAAAGGAAATGCTCGACACAACAAAGATCATAAATGGGAATTTGTTTACATTAAGCATCGGATTTGTGTTGTGAGTGATACATTGTGATAGTGTGAAAGGCTTATCGCCTCATATGTGTAAAGTGGCAATGCATGAGAGGAAGTGAATTGTGAGAATTGCTCGGTGATATGGTTAAATTGTGATTATCTTTCAAACGTGAAATTGTCCGATAGTGTTCGATTGTGTATTGTAGGCGTGTGTTGTGAAAATTGAGAATCAATGCAATTAAGTGACAAAATGTGTAAATAGATCGGTAAAATGTTTTATGGATGGAATAATAAAGTGTTAAGATCGATAGATGTGTTTACGAACCGAATGTGAGGTCGATGCGATTAATTATAAAGATGTGAGTGAGAATCGAATAGAAGGGAGGGTTAATTCCCTTATCTCGAGATCTATTGTATATGAAATTTCGAGGACGAAATTTTAATTAGGAGGGTGAATTGTAACATCCTGCTATTTGTCGACAAAGCGGTATTTTGGTAATATAGAGACCGATCGAACTAAGCGGAATATGATTGAGTGAGTAATTGGGTTCAAATGATTGATTTAGAATAATTTAAGTGTAATCGGTATTTTATAGTGGCTTATAGGAGATTTCAGAAATTAGGAGATAATGCTCTTGACCGGAAATATTGGAGAGACCGATGATTGATCAGATAATCTCGAAGAACTGCTCGATGGCAATGGAAAAGTTAGAGTGGTGATAGGAAATAAATATGCTGAGCCATTGAAATTTAGAGACTAAAATCTGGACTGATATGGAGACTTAGTTCTATAAATATTGGGGTTGAATGAAATTTGGGAGAAATTGGCTAAGGCATACGAGTTTCTTCTTCTCTCCCTCCACGGTGAGTCTCGATCTCTCCCCTAGGTATGAGTTTGCGATTGTTTCCTTATTGGATCTCTTCCTTGTGTAAGGTTAACTGGTTATTTGTGTTTAATGAAGGATAGAGAAGCTTGAGAGTGTTGATCGTGGAGGTTTGAAGGTTTTAGGGTTTCCGGTGATTTTTGAGGGATTTTGTGGATTGATCGTCGATTGAGGCACCGTTGGATCGTCGTTCCACGGACATTGCTGGGACTTCCAGGCAATAGCTCGGAAGTAACAGGTGAGTAACCTAGTCGGTTTCTCAAATTCTTGAGTGTCTAAATGTTCACTGTAATTTACTTGATAACGTGAAGTATATGATTACTGAATTATATGTGATTGGATTGCACTGTATTATTACTGAAATGTAAATGACTGAGTTGCATGTTCTTACTGTATAGAACTGAACAATGTGAATTCCACTGTATGACTGCATGACTACTGAAAAGGGGTACGATTGAATTGTATGTGTTTACTGTATTGGATTGGATTATCAATTATCGACATTGTTACTTTGGGCTTTATAGCCATACACCGTAAATTATCAATCATCAATATGAATTATAAGAAGTTACCGAGATACACTCTCGGGCTTTTATAGCCATATCTTGAGCTATCAATCTGAATTTATGAACATCGCATTGCATGCATAAATGCATGATCGATAAAGGATCGTGACCCAAGTTGCTAATTTCATTGAAAAGAGCCTAGAGCTCGAACATCGCATCGTCTCGCTTAGCCCGAGGGGAGAAATCTCGACAGCGCATCCCCATCTGCATCGATCGAGCACTTGGGCACAACATGAATAACCGAAAGAGTCTCATATGCATCATATACATGACCGATCGAATCGCCAAATTGTGTGACGACATCGAATCTATGCGATGCCACGATTCATCAGAATTGTGATGTAACATCGTAAAGCGCTCTATGCTCTTTGAAATGTTGTTACCGACATCAGATAATCGATATAGATCATCAGATATCGTTATGTGAACTATTCTACGCCATCAGTATTATTGCTAATGATCAGTATCGTAGCAAACTATTATGACTCATCGTATAATCGTTATATAATATCGTTAATTGTTATTCTTGTGTAGTCTTTGCATTTAATTTCGTGAATGCATGATTTGAGTGAACCATCGATGATGGTTTCTCACCGAGTTCGCAAACTCACCCAACATTGCAATTATTTTTCAGAACCAAGAGTACCCGTTAGCAAAACGGAGTATGTCGGGATTCAAGTGAAGGTCGAAGTCGGGATCGGTTCAGGTATACGCATTGCACGCCTTTACTTTTGTACTAAAGTGTTTATTATGTAATTGTAAAATTGACCTAAGTGGCTTTTTTGAAAATGAGTGTATCCTATTGGACGGGATTGAATGAGTGCCCAAAATTGAGTATAGAATTCCGCGCATTTGTTATAGAAAGTAATGTCTCGATTTTTACGAGCGAAGTGTTCTAGTATGCCACCCTCATGGTCACGGGCTCGGATATCACCATGGATATCAGGTTCAGGTCTCGTCGGGAGTGGGGTGCTACAAAATAAAACTCAATTCGACTCCTACGGGAGTCCATTTTCCGGTGAAAGATACTATCCTCTAATAATCATACTAAAATCACAATATAAACTTGTAAAAATCATAACTTATTTTTCCAAGATCGAAAAATTCTATACTTTATATCAAAATAAAGATCAAAACAAATACTTCAATTTTCATGAAGAACATCAAAACTCAATTAACCTATAACTAGGTTAATTTCTCACCAAAGATTCACCATCATAATTAAAGTCAAAAGTCAACCTTATCAAACATAAACTTTGACTGATCATAACTTTCACTCCCGATATCGAAAAATTGCAAACTTTATGTCTACAGAAAGCTCGTAACATAATCTACAAGTTTTATGTAGATCATTTTATCAAATTTTGCCTCAAACAAAGTCAATTCTTAAAGTCAAACATTCTCTCTCCAAAAAGTCAAACTTTCTAAATCCTTTAAATTTTCACACTTTTTCTTTTTAATTCATGCTATTTAACTTCATTTCAATCAACTCATCCACTTTCCTCTCATAATCCATAAAAATTCATTCAAATATCAAATTCTTCTAACCGAAATAATTCTTTTCTCCTACAATTTTCTTAAATTCATCACATTTCCTTAAATTCATTCTCATTCTCACCAATTCTTTCTCACTTAAATTCATTGTAATATTTCTATTATCCTCAAAAGTTCGGGGTCCAACATGAAAAACCGGCTCTGATACCAATTGTTGGATCGGAAAAAGAAAGCATGCTTAGTATGGAGAAACGATAGATTTCAAAACTTTTAAGAAATCATCTTGCAATGAAGCAATATATCCAAATCAACATGCTAATCCATACATGATATGGTATAAGGATAATAAAACCAAGAACAAGATAAAAGGAATTGCCGACTCCTTCGCCATGACTTTAAATCCTCATTGCTTATCCTCTCCTTCTTATATCCAAATCCTTTGCCTTTGAGTCTTTTCCTTTAGCAATCTATCTTCTTCCTTGTTGTAGTATCCTCAACCAATTAGATTTACCACTTGTTCTTCAAGGACAACTAGGTTAACAAAATCCTTTGGTGGGAAAGGAGAAGAAATATTTGGAGGAAATTTTCTTAGAAGAAGAAGAACCAAAATTGAAACTCTTTCAATTCTTTCACTTAGGAATTTCGGTTCTACCTTGCATGAAAGGAGAGAATGTCTAAAAACCATGCAAGAACCCTTTCTTTCATCTCAATTTCGAAATATGCATGAATGGAAAGAGTGAGAAGCATCCAATGCCTCACTTCTTACATTAATCACTCATTAAATAGCCAATAAATGAGACTTACTTCATTTATCTTTAAAATGGCTATTTGAAAAGACCATAACCTATAATTGAATACCCATTTCGGTTTTGGCAAGAAGAAAGAAGGAAGATGGTCCATCTAATGCACATCTTTCATCTTTAATCTAATGAATGCAAATAGGTTACATGCCAACATTAAAAATCAACCATTAAACCATTTAATGGTAAGTTCATAACTCCATTTAATAATGATGAACCATAATAAAGACCATCTTTATTTAGTATTTTAATGTCAAATGTGTGGTTACACATCTAACCTAACACAATTTCGAAATTGCTTCTTCTCCATTTTTAAAAAAATTGTTTTAATATAATTAATCTAATCAATTACATTAAACCAAAACAAGCCCATTTCTAAATGAACATATGGGCTTCCAATTAACCATTAATTAGTATAATCCCATCATTCAATTATGGACTTCTAAAGCCTCCAAACTACTTCTTACTTAGCTTGATAACCTTCCTTAAAGCCAAGTGGGGAATCTTATTGACTTTGATAATTCAAGCTCCAATAAGCCCGTAAATAATTCAATCTCATTGGAATTAATTCTAGCTTATTAACTAAATGTCATTCCACTAAAGACAATTAGTTGAACTCTTGAATTATTAAATATTATGAGAATATGTCCAATTGCAAACCCTATTTAGAACCTTATTATAGCCATCCGCACAACAAAGGATAAAATTACCGTTTTGCCCTTATGTTGGTTTTTCCTTCTAGATCTCTCATTTTACTTTATATGGTGATTAACACATAAGATCTCATCTTAGTGTTAAGACTTGATGGGTAGCTAGTCCATCAAACCATCGCGCCAGCTTAATCACCAAATCTCCTTAAAACATCTAGAAGAGATGATAACACTATAAACTCTTTATTTGAGTGAATGTTCACGATACATGTTTCAATTAATAATTCCAACATGCGCATAATCGGATTAATACCTGTAAAAATCCATTCCGATCATATCAAGAATTATAATGAAACACATATGAGTTCACCACTCATCAAGATTGTGGTTCATAATAGCGAATGCTTAAGTTGTATGTTTTAAGATTAAAGTAACGCCCACTTTATTCTTGAAAACATACTTGATTCCAATTCATTTAATAGTGCCATTATCGATAGTCTACTACTATCATGATATGAAACTCATCATTCCCTTTAAGTAAACTCCTTTACTTATATGGAGATAAATCGCAACACTACGCCTAAACCATAATCAAACGACCAACTTGATTATTCAACTGTGAATCAATTAATTGATTTTAATAATATACATGTTTCCCATACATCTCTATGTATATGTATATTACTTACAAATGAATCTTGGTACCTTATGACCAGATATATAATGCTCATACAGATAAAACCAAACTCTTTTGTTTTATTAATAATAAATATTTTCATTACAAAAGCAGAATCAAGAAGATAAAGTTACATGTAAATACACTTGCTTTCCAGGGCACTATATTTACATAACTCCAACACCTATATGTAGACTGAAGATGAAATTATAGCAATCTTTTCATCATCTCCTGACGATTCATTTCTGCTTTACCAATTCTGTCAAAAACATTTCGCTCAAAAAGTTCTCCAGAAGATATTTTCACTCTATACAATGGAAGCAGCCATGGTTTATGGAAGACTTGTGGACTTTGAATCACTAAGAAGAGACGGCATGGATGTAGAACCAGAAATCATAAGAGCTGGTTGGAAGAACTTCTTTCAGATACAAGAACCAGTCTATACAAATGAAGTATACGATTTCTGGAAAAACGCTCGTCTGATAGATAACACCATTGTATCCTCTGTAGAGAGAATATATGTTCTTGTCACAAAGGATTTGATAAAGAATGTGACTGACTGTCCATCAGTTGGTGAGAAATTGTCTACTAAGGCCGGATGGATGACCTCAGTCGGAATGAAAGAAGAAGATATCAAGAGGCAACTACATGGCACAAATAACTCAAGGGAGAGGAAGACATCAAATTTGATTCCGAAGGCTAGGGTGCTTCACGCAATTTTGTTTAATTGCATTCTACCCAGAGTCGGTTCAAGACATTTAGTGACCACTCTGGATGAACAATTTCTGTTCTACCTACTGAATCGAAGCCCCATAGATTTACCCTTCTTAATCTTTATGGTTAAGGGGTTAAAGGAAACTACCAGTTATCCTTATGGTATGATTTTGACGAGGATTTTTAAGGAATCCAAGATTCGCCCGCACCACTTATCGTATAAACTGCTTCTGTGAAGAACAAGATCGATGCACACACGATACGATGAATGGGTCTGAACACAGTAGACAAAGACCAAGCCGACTCTTCAAGGAAGTCAAGAACTGAGGGGGAGCGTGTATTGAAGAAGACTCCTGTCTCAAGTTCTCAGTCTCTAGTGAGTATCAAATCACCTACTGCTGAACTATGGAGAGTGCTAGGTAAACCTCTCATGAAAATGGCGAGTCCTCTTTTCAAAGAAAGCCAATCTCAGAGGACAAAACAAAGTGCGCCAAAAAGACAAGGAGAAAGTCTTTTGAACGAAGTTGTCAAGAAAGCAAAGAGATCACCAAGAATTAGGACTCTGAGGCAATAGGAAGAAAAGATTGCCAGAGAACAGAGTCGAGAAGAAACTTCTAAATCTTGTGCACCCAGAGCCACAAGATCCTTAGTCTCTATTCGGAAGATGATACGCGAGAAAATCCAAAGAGACCGAGAGGAAGAGAAAAGCAACATCGAGAAAAGAAAATCTCCAATGAAGATCGGTAGAAACTAATCAAGCGAGAGAAAAGACTAAGAAGGTTAGTCGAAGAAGATCATTTCAAGCCGCCGAGGACGTTAGTCAACGAAAGAAACTATTAATACTGCTCAAGTAGAAGCAGTAAGCGAAAGTTTTACGCTCAGATACCCCTATTGTTCATCAAGAAGAAGAACCAACTAAAGAAAGCACGGTTCAGAAACACTGTTGCTCAACAGAGGAGCGAGAGATGAAAGCTTGTTCAGATGACTCCTAATGAAGCACATCAAGAAGCAACAATAGCCTCAGATTAGGAGGATGATAAACCGTGTCTAATGGTATACAACTACCACAAGTTTTGAGCAAGCGAAGTTGAAGATCAAAATGGTGGAAGTAGTTACGAACGTAAGACCGCTATTGCAATCGGTGTTCAACCAGTGAAGAAGATAGTAGCTGTGGTACAACCTATGGTGATTAATCATAACACATAGGAGTTACTCAAAGAAGACGAAAAAATCTTCTATGATACTTTGGGATTTGCTACTACTATGCCATATCCTACAAAATGTCCCTGCCATCCGTGTACTATTTTCCCAATCACTAAAAATACAGAGATAATGGTTACACCAGATATACAGCCAAGATTCCCAAAAGATTTTACCAGGGGGAAATCAAAATTATATCCTGAAGATGATGCTAGTGATGATCTGTCCGCAGATCAAATTGCAGAAGAGGTGCGAAAAATTGATGAAGCATGCACGCCTGCACAGAAGTCAGATAAAGCGAGTTGCAGCCATACTAATAGTGAGGAAGACTGCCCAGTAGGGGGAAGAATAAGAACAGGAACATTTACTGAGTTCCTCGTTCAGACAGTTCTTTGTATTAGCCCTTTGTCTAATACACTATCTATTGAAGCATAAGCTCTACCCCTGCAAGGAAGACAGTTGCTGATGCTGCCTGCTCCTTTTGATTTAGATCTTCCTGAAGCTGAAACGTTCATTCGTCCACCTACCTTTGAGATCAATGAAGACTACATCCCATCCTCTGATGCTTACACTACTTCAATTTCTTTCGCTCCTCCATCAGCAGAAGTTGATCAAGCCTCTTCGTCGGTTGATCCACCAGATGAAGTTAGCAGATTACGAAGTGAACTCAACGACATGAAGGAGACGGTGAATGATCTGAGAAAGATTATAGCGTAATGCTGAAGAACCGTAATCGTTAATCATTTTTATTATAACAAATAGGGAGAGCAGGAAAGAAGATAATCAATGTAAAAGGAGAGGATGTTGAGACAAAGAAGGTGTGACCACAATGCATTTAAGAAAGGAAGAAGATAAGTTTTTCTACTTTGCAAAATCAGAATTTACTTTGTTCTGTTTTCTTTTCTTGTATGTAATTTGTTATATTCAAAAAGGGGGAGATTGTTAAGTCAAAATGACTTTACACAAAAATGATTTTGATGTATAACAAACAAAGAGAGATCATATACAAGAAAAACAAAACAGCCACAGACGCAGACGCAAATGCAAAGCAGACGCAGACGCAAATGCAAAGCAGACGCAGACGCAAATACAAAGCAGACGCAGACGCAAATACAAAGCAGACGCAGATGCAAATACAAAACAGACGCAGACGCAGACGCAAAAGCAAAGCAGACGCAAATGTGAAGTAGATGCAGACGCAGTAAAGAAACAGACGCAAGAGTCAGTTCGAGTTAGTTACAGAACTCAACTGATTAACCGTTTCTTTAAAGATTAAAGATTCAAGATTCAAGAATCAAGAAGCGATTAGAGGCGAAGGCTATAAATTCAAGTCAAGTCGAAACCGAAAAGTCACGATCTTAGAAAAATTACACAAAGTGAAAAGCGATTAAGTGCAAACTAGTGAAAAGTGCTATCTTATTTGTAATAAAGTGTTCAAATTTTTTCTCGAAAAGAAAAGGTGTACGATATAACTGCAGAGGCTAAGTGTGAAAGAATACTGGTACACACAGTGTTCATCCGGATTTTGTGAGAAACCAAACTCTTTGATTGACTCATCAAAACGGATATTCCAACTCCTGGATGCTTGCTTCAATCCATAGATGAATTTCTAAAGCTTGCATACCTTTTCGCCATCACTGGCAGTGAAGCCCTCTGGTTGTGTCATGTACACATCCTCGGCCAGATTTCCTTTAAGGAAAGCTGTATTCACATCCATTTGCCATATCTCATAATCATAATGAGCGGCAATGGCTAAGAGTATCCGAATGGATTTGAGCATTGCTACGGGGCTGAAGGTCTCGTCATAGTCAACTCCTTGTCTTTGACGAAATCCTTTGGCCACAAGCCTTGCTTTGTAGGTAATCACATTACCATCCATGTCGGTTTTGTTCTTGAAAACCCATTTGCACCCTATAGGTTTTATCCCTTCAGGTGCATCAACCAAAGTCCATACTTGGTTTATGTACATGGAATCCATTTCGGCTTTCATGGCACAAAGCCATTTTTCGACTCGAACTTTTCGTAACCTCTTCATAGTAGCAGCTCATCATCTTCTATGAGCAATACGTCATTCTGTTCACTTACGAAATCAGTATCTCTCGGAACAATGCACATCCTACTTGACCCACGAACTTCTTGGCAATGAAGGTTGAATCGCTACTTCATCCGAATGAGTGGCGGTCTCGTGTTCAGCGATTGATCATGCTTGTTTGAGCATCTTGAACTTCTTCAAGTTCGACTTTGCTCCTTGTCGCCTTTGCAGAAGAAACTCTTTCTCTAAAGACAACATGCTTCAAACAAACACCTTTTGTTCCTCAAAGAAGGTAGAATTGATATCCCATGGTCTCCTTAGGATATCCTACAAACAAACACTTGTCGACTTTGCTTCAAGCTTATCTCGATCAATCCGCTTCACGAAGGTGACAACCCAATACTTTCAAATGAGAAAGATAAGGTTTTACGTTAGTCCACATCTCAAATGGAGTAACATCAAGCTGTCTTAGAGGGAACTCGTTTAGCAAGTAAACAAATTCTCTAGCGATACCCCAAAACGATTTTGGTAACTGCGAAACCCATCATTGATCGTACCACGTCCAACAAGGTTCGATTTCTCCTTTCAACCACACCGTTGTCTTTGCGGCGTGTAAGGAGGAGTCCATCGAGATAAAATGCCATTATCTCGAGATAATCCTCAAACTGCTGGTCTAAGTATTCTCCACCACGATCGGATCGTAATGCCTTGATACTTTTACCAAGCTGGTTTTCTACTTCATTTCAATTGTTTGAACTTTTCAAACGCTTCACATTTGTATCTCATCAGATACAAGTACCCATATCGTGAATAATCATCGATAAAGGTAATGAAGTAACGACAACCACTTCTGGCATGGATGGACATCGGACCGCATACATCTGAATGTATTAGGTCTAATACTCCAATCGCCGCTCACCCTTTCCCTGAAGGATAACTTAGTCATCTTGCCTAATAAACAAGATTCGCATGTGTCATATGATTCATAATCAAATGACCCTAAAGCGCCACTCTTGTGGAGCTTAGCGATGTATGCCTCATTTATATGGCCGTGCCGACAATGCCATAAGTAAGTTGACTTTAGATTATCTCTTTTATGCCGTTTGGTGTCATTGACATTTAAAATTGGATTAGATATATCTAATATGTAAATACCATTGCACAATGTACCAGTTCCATAAAGCATTCCATTAGAATTGATAGAACAACCATTGCTACTAAAATTCATATGGAATCCAAATCTATTCAAACAAGAAATGTATAATATATTCTTTGTCAAAATGGGTACAAAATAACAATCATCCAATTCCAAAGACAAACCCAAAGAGGAGAGACAAAACATAGGTTCCTACGGCTAATGCAAAGAACTCTTGCTCCATTTCCAACACGTAGGTCTACTTCTCCTTCATGAGTTGCCCTCATCGTCCCCGAGGCCCTGCATATCATTACATATGTGAGCCACAACCAAGATCAAATACCCGGATGTTGTGATCGATAATGATTAACTTCAATGACATACAAACCTGAAGTAGTCGAGGCATCCGATGCCTTTTTTCGCTTCGACTCCAGATAGACTTTGCAATTGCGCCTAATGGCCATCTTTACCGAATGGAAGCAAGTTCCTTTGGGGCAGCTTCTTTGGTCTTCTTCTTGATGGCGCCCCTTTGGTTTCTTTGCCTTCTTCTTCTTTGGGTTCTTCTTCTTCGACCCAAAAGATGAAGAAGCAACCACCAAGACTTGCTTACTATCACTCTTGATAGTTCCGCTTCACTGTCTTCGAAAGTGATTGATCACTCAGTATTGTAGTGGATATTTGGTTCATCCGATAGTTTAGCACTAATGCGTATAAGCGCCGGACAATCCAACAAATTAAGTCTATACTTAATTCATGATCCATTGCAAAACCTAAGACGGCCAATCTCTCAATATAGCCATTCATCTTCGTATGCATCTTGCATGCGAGATGTCCTCGAGCCATCTTGGTAGTGAAGAGAAGCCTCGAGGTCTCGAACCTTTCGGACCGGGCTTGCTCGTCAAACAGCTCCCTAAGATGAAAAACTATAGTGTGAGCATCCATGGACTCATGCTGCTTCTGCAGCTCAGGTGACATCGACGCAAGCATAATGCAAGTCGCCATGTCACTGTCCCTTAGATGCTTACTATATGCCTTCGATCATCATCGAAGCATCGACAACAGTGCATCTGAAGCGGAAAATCTAGGATATATCCTGCACTTTCAGATCGAGAACTATTCTCAGATTCCTTAACCAGTCAAGAAAATTCGGTCCAGTTAACTTGTTGGAATCCATAAGTGAGCGAAGATTCACACTTGACGACATTTTCAAACAACCTACACGGATAGAGAGGAAGAATGTTAGAATAGGAATAGCTGCATAATCATAAGGACTTGAATGATATGCAAAAGCTCCCACTAGTTTCATAGAATCCATAACCCTCATTACAAATCCAAAAAACAAAGTGACATAATGTCCTAGTGGGTCGATATCGATATTGCTAAGAATGACCTTGGGTTTACCCAACAAGCCATAACTTAGGTCAATCGGTGGTATCGAACATACCAATTGCATCATCGATAACCGACATTGAGAATGACCTTGGGTTTACCCAACAAGCCACCTTATGTCTCGGAGGTATCGATATAGCAATTACATCTTAGACATAACTATCGATCGATCGCTATCAACTTGTTGATGTATGCACTTACATCAGTATCGACTCTTTGATGCGCATACATCTTATGTATGCTACCCATTTCGCCTCATCCACGTTGACCTTGAGTTTACTTAACAAACTAACGCTTCAAAGTGAAAACCAACCCATTAATCGAAAATCATATTTTCATGGTTCAACATATCCGTATAGAGTGAGCTTGGGTTTACCCAACAACCCATCCCTATAAGAACTCTGGTTCTTACCATATTAATGGAAGGCGTTAGTTTTCATATACCGAGGAGGGATTTAGAAACTCTAGACTCCAAGCTGAAGGATCATAGTCGCTAGGACTATATGGCATGATTTAGGTTTCATCAATCAAATTGAATCAATCCTTATAATCATCCATCATCCAACCTGAGCATGTCACAAGTCGACTTTCATCAAATGCAAGTCACCTTATGTACCTTACACACAAGTCGACTTATATCCTGATACAAGTCGACTTATGGCAAAAGTCTTGAACAAGTCGACTTATCCAGAAAACAAGTCGACTTATCTAGAAAACAAGTCGACTTATCCTGCAAACAAGTCGACTTATGTAGCAAACAAGTCGACTTATGCTGAAAACAAGTCGACTTATGCTGAAAACAAGTCGACTTATGTAGCAAACAAGTCGACTTATTCTGCAAGATTGCTATTATTTCTAATCGGCTAATTCCTCAATCAATGCAATTCCAATTCTCAACACCATCATACCTAAGGTAATATCTGTAAATTGATGTATCAATGAACACTTCATTGATCCATGAATGCCTTATATGGTCAAACCATACATGAAAAGCTTAAAATGAGTCAAAACTCATAAATATCCAAACAATTTAAGAACACCCAAATTCTCACCCTAAGCATCTCAAGCTAGTGTATACACTCTCAAAACTACTCCGGCACTTGTCACAAAAATTGTGACGGCCAAAACAAGCAAGAAAATGAAATGTACTCACGAGACACAAATGTGACCAATTCGGCATTCAAAAATTCTTGGAAAAGCAACTTCAAGCAATTCAATTTGGCAATCATACTACATCAATATAACACATTTTTAATCACATTAAAAATGCTGCAAGGCATTGGAATTGAAAAAGCAAACTCAATCAAGCCAAGCAAAACAGTCCCAACAATTTTCACCAAAACTGTCCAGTTCTGTACATTGCTTGAAATGATCAATGAAACAATTTCAATAAATTCTGAGAAAATTATATAGGTTACTACATGTTCAGAACATTCTACCTGAATGTTTTCAGGATTTTAGGCCATCAAAAACTCAGTCAACCAAAATAACAAAACCGATTAAAATTCTGTGTTCATCAACACAGCAATTCCCAACAGCATAGAATAAAATCGAAAATAAATATCCAATCACCTTGAAATCCAATTTCCATGCTCACAGACATTCAAGAACATCTTAGAGACATGTAGGTGAAGGAAAATCCAGAAAAGATTTTCTAGAATTTATTCTTGATTTTATACTACTTCCTGTTCACAGAATCGTTTCAAAACAGCATCTGTAAGCTTAGGAAATAATTAGCAAAATTTATCTAATCAAATCGATAAATTCTGAAAATTCATAGACATATTCTCTAACATGTTATGAACATTCCTGGGTAGAAAAATTTCGAAAACCCTATCTCTATAGCAATTCGAAATCTGAACAGAATGCATGCTACAACATCACAAGCAATTAGGGTTTATGATCTAGCTTCAGTTAAAGCTTCATACACGACACCAGACGCTCTGATACCACTGTAGGAAAATCCCGGGAGGAACATCACATGTTCCAACAGAAGAAACAAAAATTTTTTATTCCCGGGACCATCCCGAAACCCAGGATCCCGGTATCGGTATGAAAACTCAAACCTGAATAGCCAATAGAGACTATCTCTAAAGGTATCCACGCAGAGATCAGAAAACCTAACCGAATCAAACATCTTTGACCCGGGAATAGCTAGAACAGAATAAGAGCTGCTAGACCCTACCTCTGTCCTGGAGAGCTTGAGAAAACGTTGAAACCTTGTGCTTGGAGAAGGAGAAGTCGATGGTTGCTTAAGGAGAAGAAGAAAATGAACCTTTTAAAGCAAAGCTTAACTATTAAGCTTTCATCTTCTGTTCCTTTCTAAAACCTACGAACCATCATCTTCTTTTACATGTATATAAGTCTTTTAACTTTTAAAAGACTAAGCATGAGATGATGCCATGTGGAAGCTTCATTACCATTCATTTATTTAACTAATTAAATAAACAAACTTTGACTTTTCAATGGCTTTATCTCTTCTCCCTTTCCAACGCACATGTACATATATATATATAATAATTAATTAATTAATTACTTAATTAATTAATTAGAATATATTTGCTAAGGTCCAGTCCAACTGGGGTCGGTCCTACCGCCTCTCGGGCCTCGTGTCAAAACAAATTCAAAACTTTTCTTAGCAATATTGATGTCGCGATCTCATCGACATATCCCAATCCCATTGGGATCCATTTAATCTAATGCTCTCCATAATTGGAACTCGTCCAATTACTATTTTACTGATTCTCCGAGTCACTCTTATGCGTGTGACCCTTTAGGTTTCGGTTATGTTGGCCACTTAGATTAACAATTAACTGAGCAAGTCATGAGCGGTATCTAGAACACATCATGACCCCAATTGACCGGAAAGTAATCGGTTTGATGATTTCATCACGAACCCTTCCATAGACAATTCTTGTGCAATTCGTCCTTTCATCATCCTATACCCCACTTGGTTATGAGTATGGCTAATATGTCAACTCTTACTAGACTAAGTCTAGCCCAAGTGAAATCGGCCTCTGTCGAGGACTCATTACTTTATATGTCCATGAAGACACTCTTCATGACATAGTCATGCTCGCCGGAGACTTAAAGTAATGATCCCGATAAGAGGCTAGGTATCTCTTACATTCTCACGTAGTGATGAATCCTTTATTGGCTACTCAATTACCTTCAATACCTCAAACTGCACCCAAGCACCACCCTATGAGTAACCTCCGAAGGCCACAAGGAATGGAGTCAGTACAGGATCAAGATTCAAGATATCCTTGAGTACCTCAAGTCTAAGGATACTTGCACCATTGCTATGATGAGATTATCACCGACATTAAATCCATGTGATGATCTCATGGCGTGTCATCCAATGAACTTACTACCACTAGTAAGCATCCATATGTCAACTCTAAATATCTCATATTTACGCTTCGAGATCCACCGCTGATCCAATCAAGGAGTATGACATATGTTAGTCCGTGGGATTAATGATGTCCAGCCTCATTAATCCTATGACTAGGAGAATTTGAGATCTTGACATAATTGCACATGATAGGAATCTCGTGATTATGATCACATCATAATTTCCTTCATGCTATGTCATATATCATGGACTTCATTAATTTGATTAAAGATCAATATCAATTCA
The DNA here is from genome assembly GCA_029891385.1 of Erythroxylum novogranatense. NCBI lineage: Eukaryota > Viridiplantae > Streptophyta > Magnoliopsida > Malpighiales > Erythroxylaceae > Erythroxylum > Erythroxylum novogranatense. The sequence goes on along the minus strand of CM057233.1, from coordinate 51,361,521 downwards.
TAAAGAACATCAAATAAATGAAACATGCCTTTCTTTATTTATTCATAAAGTCTGCACATGACTATGAACAAAAAGCGCTAAAGGGGATTGCCTTTAGGGCACTACTCTAACACAACCCACCTTATGTCTCGGGAGGTATCAGATATACCAATTACATCTTAGACACAACTATCGATCAGTGCTATCAACTTGTTGATGTATGCACTTACATTGGGTATCAACTCTTTGATGCATACATCCGATGTATGCTACCCAATTTCACCTCTATCCACGTTGACCTTGAGTTTACTCAACAAACCAACGCTAAAGGAAAACCAACCCATTAATCGAAAATCATATTTTCATGGTTCAACATATCAGATAGAGTGAGCTTGGGTTTACCCAACAACCCATCCCTATAAGAACTCGGTTCTTACCATATTAATGGAAGGCATTAGTTTTCATATACCGAGGAGGATCTAGAAACTCTAGACTCCAAGTCAAGGATCATAGTCACTAGGACTATATGGCATGATTTAGGTTTCATCAATCAAATTGAATCAATCCTTATAATCATCCATCATCCAACTCGAAGATGTCACAAGTTGACTTTCATCAATGCAAGTCACCTTATGCTTTGCTTCACATAAGTCGACTTGTATAATACAAGTCGACTTATGACATCGCCCGATGTATAAGTCGCCTTGTAATGTGCTACAAGTCGACTTATACAGAGATTTTGAACAAGTCGACTTATGCCATGCACAAGTCGCCTTATCCAGGAGAAATGCTATAACTCTAATCGGCTAATTCCTCAATCCATGCAATTCCAATTCACAATACCATCATACCTAGGGTAATATCTGTAAATTGATGTATCAATGAACAATTCATTGATCCATGAATGCCTTATATGGTCAAACCATACATGAAAAGCTTAAAATGAGTCAAAACTCATAAATATCCAAACAATTTAAGAACACCCAAATTCTCACCCTAAGCATCTCTAGCTAGTCTATACTTTCTCAAAATTACTTCGGCACAAGCCACAAAATTTATGACGGCCGAAACAAACAAGATAATGATATATACTAACGAGACACTAATATGACCTTTTAGGCATCCGAAACTTCTTGGAAAAGCAAATTTAAGCAATTCAATTTGGCAATCATACTACATCAAGATAACACATTTTTAATCACATTAAAAATGGTGCAAGGTATTGGAACTGAAAAAACACACTCAATCAAGCCAAGCAAAACAGTCTCAACAATTTCCACAAAACTGTCTAGTTCTGCATTTTGCTCGAAATGATCAATGAAACAATTTCAATAAATTTGGATAAAATTACATAGGTTACTAAATGTTCAGAACATGCTACCAGAATGTTTTCAGGATTTTAAGCCATCAAAAACTCAGTCAACCAAAATAACAAAACCGATTCAAAAACTGTGTTCATCAGCACAGCAATTCCCAACAGCATAGAATAAATTCGTGAATAAATATCCAGTCACCTTCAAATTTAATTTCCATGCTCATAGACATTCACCAACATCTTAGAGACATGTAGGTGAAGGAAAATCAAGAAAAAGATTTTTCTAGAATTTATTCTCAATTTTATACTCATACCTATCCACAGAGTGTTTCACAAAACAGCATCTGGAACCTTAGGGAATTAATTAGCAAAACTATATCAAATCAAATCGATAAATTCTAAAAATTCATAGACATATTCTCTAACATGCTATGAACAATCCTGGGCAGAAAAATTTCGAAAACCCTATCTCTATAGCAATACGAAATCTGGACAGAATGCATGCTACAACATCACAAGCAATGAGGGTTTGTGATCTAGCTTCAGTTAAAGCTTCATAAACGACACCAGACGCTCTGATACCACTGTGGGAAAATCCCGGAGGAACATCACATGTTCCAGCAGCGAAAACAAAATTTTGTTCCGGACCTTCCGAAACCCAGGATCCCGTGTCGGTATGAAAACTCAAACCTGAATAGCCAATAGAGACTATCTCTAAAGGTATCCACGCAGAGATCGAAAACCTAACCGGATCAAACACCTTTGACCCGGAATAGCTAGAACAGAATAAAGCCTGCTAGAGCCTACCTCTATCCTTGGAGAGCTTGAATCAACGTTGGAAAGCTTAGAAGAAGAGAAGATCCGATGATGCTCGAGGAAGAAGACTTGAAAATCACCTTTCCAAAGCAAAGCTTAACAATTAAGCTTTCAACTTCTTACCTTTGCAAAAACCTACGAAACCATCTCTTCTCATTACCTTTTATATGTCTTTTACACTTTAAAGACTCATAAAAGGCTTATGGTGGAGGCTTGTCCACGTTAGCCATTTATATATATATATATATATATATAAACTTAAAAGATGATCTTCTCCTTTATGCTTCCACGTATCACACATATATATATATATATATTAATTAATTATTTAATTAATTAATCATATATATATATATGTATATAATTGCTTAAGCGGTCCAGTCACACTAGGGTCGGTCCTACCGGCCTACCGGGTCCCGTTATGGGATAAACCCCCGGAAACTTTTTTCAGCAATATCGATGTCGCGATCTCATCGGGACATATCTCGATCTCATCGGGATCCATTTAATCCAGATTGGTCTCCATATATTGGAACTCGGTCCAAAACTATTTTACTTAATTCTCTGAAACACTCTTATCGTGTGACCCTTTAGGTTCCTGTTATGTTGGCCACTTAGATTAACACTTAATCGAGCAAGTCATGAGAAATGCCTAGCAACACATCATGACCCCAATTGACCGGAAAGTAATCGGTTTGATGAATTCATCACGAACCGATCACAAACCCTTCCATAGACAATTCATGTGCAATTCGTCCTTTCATCATCCTATACCCCACTTGGTTATGAGTATGGCTAATATGTCAACTCTTACTAGACTAAGTCTAGCCCAGTGAAATCGCCTCTGTCGAGGACTCATTACTTTATATGTCCATGAAGACACTCTTCATGACATAGTCATGCTCGCCAGAGACTTAAAGTAATGATCCCGACAAGAGGTTGTGGTATCTCTTCTCGCTCACGTAGTGATGAATCCTTTATTGGCTACTCAATTACCTTCAATACCTCAAAGCTGCACCCAAGCACCATCCTATGAGTAACCTCCGAAGGCCACAAGGAATGGAGTCAGTACGTGATCAAGATTCAAGATATCCTCGAGTACCTCAAGTCTAAGGATACTTGCACCATTGCTATGATGAGATTATCACCGACATTAAATCCACGTGATGATCTCATGGAAGGTCATCCAATGAACTTACTACCACTAGTAAGCATCCATATGTTAACTCTAAATATCTCATATTTACAGCTTCGAGATCCACCGCTGATCCAATCAAGGAGTATGACATATGCTAGTAGTCATGGGATTAATGATGTCCAGCCTCATTAATCCTATAACTAGGAAAATTTAGATAATCGACATAATTGCACATGATAGGAATCTCAGGATTATGATCACATCATAATTTCCTTCATGCTATGTCATATATCATGGACGTCATTAATTTGATTAAAGATCAATATCAGTTCATAAAAAACATCAAATAAATGAAACATGCCTTTCTTTATTTATTCATAAAGTCTGTACATGATTGTGAACAAAAAGCACTAAAGGGGATTACCTTTAGGGCACTACTCTAACAATCTGTCACCAGAGCTGCAGAAGCAACATGAGTCCATGGATGCTCACACTATAGTATTTCATCTTAGGGAGCTGTTTGACGAGCAAGCCCGGTCCGAAAGGTTCGAGACCTCAAGGCTTGTCTTCACCACAAAGATGGCTCCAGGGACATCTGCTGTGCAATACGCCCTGAAGATGAATGGCTATATTGAGAGATTGGCCGTCTTAGGTTTTGCAATGGATCATGAGTTAAGTATAGACTTAATTCTGGTTGGATTGTTCGACAGTTATGCACAGTTCGTGTTAAACAATCGGATGAACCAAATATCCACTACAATACCGAATGATCAATCTGCCAAGAGCATTGAGCGCACTATCAAGAGTGATAGTAAGCAAGTGTTGGTAGTAGCTTCTTCTTCTTGAGTTCCAAAAGAAAAGAACCCAAAGAAGAAGAAGGCAAAGAAACCAAAAGGAAGCGCCATCAAGAAGAAGACCAAAGAAGCGCCCGAAGGAACTTGCTTCCATCATGTAAAGATGGCCATTGAGGCGCAATTGCAAAGTCTATTTGGAGTCGCCAAGGTAAGAAGGCATCGATGCCTCGACTACTTCAGTTTGTATGTCATTGAAGTTAATATCATCATCGATCACAACATTTGTGTATTTGATACCGTTGTGGCTCACACATATGTAATGATATGCAGGACCTCGTGATGAGGTAACCCATGAAGGAGAAGTAGACCCACGTGTTGGAAATGGAGCAAGAGTCACGATTAGTCAGAGGAACCTATGTTTTGTATCTCCTCACCGGGCTTGTTTCGAATTGGATGATTGTTATTTTGTACTGCTTTGACAAAGAATATATTGTCTGCTTTCTTGTGCGAATAGAGCCGATTCCATATGAATTTTAATAGCAATGGTTGTTCTATCAATTCTAATGGAATGCTTTATGGAACCTGGTACATTGTGCAATGGTATTTACATATTAGATATGTCTAATCCAATTTTAAATGTCAATGACACCAAACGGTATAAAAGAGATAATCTAAAGTCAACTTACTTATGGCATTGTGCTTGGCCATATAAATGAGACACGATCGCTAAACTCTATAAGAGTGGCGTTTAGGGTCATTTGATTATGAATCATATGACACATGCGAATCTTGTTTATTAGGCAAGATGACTAAGTTACCCTTCAAGGAAAGGGTGAACGAGCGATTGAGTATTAGACCTAATACATTCGATGTATGCGTCCGATGTCCATCCATGCCGAAGTGGTTGTCGTTATTTCATTACCTTTATCGATGATTATTCACGATATGGGTACTTATATCGATGAGATACAATGTGAAGCGTTTGAAAAGTTCAAACAATTCGTAAATGAAGTAGAAAACCACTTGGTAAAAGTATCAAGGCATTACGATCCGATCGTTTGGAGAATACTTAGACCAACAGCCAGATTATCTCGTAGATAATGGGATATTATCTCGGTGGACTCCTCCTTACACGCCGCAAAGACAATGGTGTGGCTGAAAGGAGAAATCGAACCTTGTTGGACATGGTACGATCAATGATGGGTTTCGCAAAGTTACCAAAATCGTTTTGGGGGTATGCGCTAGAGACAGCTGTTTACTTGTTAAACAGAGTTCCCTCTAAGACAGTTGATGTTACTCCATATAAGATGTGGACTAGCAGAAAACCTTATCTTTCTCATCTGAAAGTATGGGGTTGTCCTGCTTACGTGAAGCGGATTCAGTCAGATAAGCTTGAAGCAAAGTCTGACAAGTGTTTGTTTGTAGGATATCCTAAAGAGACCATGGGATATCAATTCTACCTTGCTGAGGAACAAAAGGTGTTTGTTTCGAAGCATGCTGTCTTTTTAGAGAAAGAGTTTCTTCTCCAAGAAGACAGTGGGAGCAAAGTCGAACTTGAAGAAGTTCAAGATGCTCAAACAAGCACAGATCAACCGCTCAACTCGAGATGTCACTCATTCGATGAAGTAACATTCAACCTTCCGTGACACACGGTTCGAGGTCAAGTAGGATGCGACCGCTCCCGAGAGATATGGATTTCGTAAGTAAATGTAATGACGACACTCATAGAAGATGATGAGCCTGCTACCTATGAAGAGGTTACAAAAGTTCGAGTCGAAAAATGGCTTGCGCCATGAAAGTTTAAATGGATTCCATGTACATAAACCAAGTATGGACTTTGGTTGATGCACCAAGGATAAAACCTATAGGGTGCAAATGGGTTTTCAAGAAGAAAACGGACATGGATGGTAATGTGATTACCATAAAGAAGGCTTCAGGCCAAAGGATTTCGCCAAAGACAAGGAGTTGACTATGACGAGACCTTCAAATTTCGTAGCAATGCTCAAATCCATTCGGATACTCTTAGCCATTCAGCCATTATGATTATGAGATATGGCAATGGATGTGAATACGCCTTTCCTTAAAGGAAATCGCCGAGGATGTGTACATGACACAACCAGAGGGCTTCACCGCCAAAGGATGGCTAAAAGGTATGCAAGCTTTAGAAATTCATCTATGGATTGAAGCAAGCATCCAGAGTTGGAATATCCGTTTGATGAGTCAATCAAAGAGTTTGGTTTCTCACAAAATCCGGATGAACACCGTGTGTACAAGAAGGTTAATGGGAATGCAATCGTTTTCCTTGTGTTGTATGTAGATGACATCTGAAACTCTAAACGATGTCTCATTGATGCAATCAGCTAAAATTTGGTTGTCCAAGCAATTTGCGATGAAAGACCTTGGTGAAGCAACTTATATCCTTGGGATAAAGATCTATAGAGATAGATCAAAGAGGTTGCTTGGTCTTTCACAATCATCGACATGACAAGATGCTAAAGAGGTTTAGCATGGAGCAATCCAAGAGAGGGTTTCTTCCCATTACTCATGGGATAACACTCGAAATCTATGTGTCCTAAGACACAAGATGAGAGGATTCGCATGGATCGATCCCGTATGCATCCGCAGAGGATCGATCATGTATGCTATGTTATGTACGAGGTCCGATGTATCGTATGCTCGAGTGTCACGAGCAGATACCAATCGGATCTTGGTGAGGGTCACTGGGTAGCTGTCAAGAATATCCTCAAGTACTTGCAAAGGACTAAGGATGTTTTCTTGATATATCGAGATGGAAATCTCCAAGTGACCGGGCATACGGATGCCGAGCCTAATCGACAAGGATGACCTGCATCGATCAAAGTTATGTTTTCACGCTAAACGGCGGAGCGGTCGGTTGAAGAGTTCCAAACAAGAGACGATCACGATTCGATTAATCGAGGCGAGTACATTCCGCATCGAAGCGCAAAGGAAGTCGTTGATCAAGAAGTTCATTTCAACTTGGTGTGGTTCCTAGCTGTGATGGACCCATACAGTTGTATTGTGACAACAATGGGGCTATTGCTCAGGCAAAAGAACCGAGGTCTCACCAACGATCTAAACACGCACTCGCAGATATCATCCGATTCGAGAGATCGCTAGAGGTGATGTCGCGATCGAGAGGATTCCCATAGAGCGTAACATTCTCGATCCGCTGACGAAGCCATTATCACGTAAGAATTATGATTCTCATGTACTCGCTTATGGTATTAGATACCAAGGCGATTGGCTTTAGGTCAAGTGGGAGATTGTTAGAGTAGTGCCTCAAAGGCAATCCCTTTAGCGCTTTTTGTTCACAAATATGTACGGACTTTATGAATAAATAAAGAAAGGCATGTTTCATTTATTTGATGTTCTTTATGAATTGATATTGATCTTTAATCAAATTAATGATGTCCATGATATATGACATAGCATGAAGGAAATTATGATGTGATCATAACCGAGATTCCTATCATGTGCAATTATGTCAAGATTCAAATTTTCCTTAGTCATAGGATTAATGAGACTGGACATCATTAATCCTGACTGACTAGCATATGTCATACTCCTTGATTGGATCAAGCAGTGGATCTCATAAACTGTAAATATGAGATATTTAGAGTTGACATATGGATGCTTACTAGTGGTAGTAAGTTCATTGGATGACCTGCCATGAGATCATCACATGGATTTAATGTCAGTGATAATCTCATCATAGCAATGGTGCAAGTATCCTTAGACTTGAGGTACTCAAGGATATCTTGGATACTGATCCTGTACTTTGACTCCATTCCTTGTGGCCTTCCAGAGGTTACTCATAGGATGGTGCTTGGGTACAGTTTGAGGTATTCGAAGATAATTGAGTAGCCAATAAAGGATTCATCACGTGAGAATGTAAGAGATACTCGCCTCTCGTCAGATCATTACTTTAAGTCTCTCGCCGAGCATGACTATGTCATGAAGAGTGTCTTCATGGACATATAAAGTAATGAGTCCTCGACAGAACCGATTTCACTGGGCTAGACTTAGTCTAGTAAGAGTTGACATATTAGCCATACTCATAACCAAGTGGGGTATAGGATGATGAAAGGACGAATTGCACAGTAATTGTCTATGGAGTGGTTCGTGATCTGGTTCATGATGAATTCATCAAACCGATTACTTTCCGGTCAATTGGGGGTCATGATGTGTTGTTAGACGCCGCTCATGACTTGCTCAGGTTAAGTGTTAATGTAAGTGGCCAACATAACCGGGAACCTAAAGGGTCACACGCATAAGAGTGTTTTAGAGAATTCGTAAAATAGTTTTAGACTGAGTTCCAATATATGGAGAACAACTGGATTAAATGGATCCCGATGAGATCGAGATATGTCTCGATGAGATCGCGACATCGATATTGCTGAAAAAGGTTTCCGGGGGTTTATCCCATAACGGGACCCGGTAGGCCGGTAGGACCGACCCCAGTGTGACTGGACCGCTTAAGCAATTATATACATATATATATATGATTAATTAATTAAATAATTAATTAATTAATATATATATATATGTGTGATACGTGGAAGCATAAAGGAGAAGATCATCTTTTAAGTTTATATATATATATATATAAATGCCTAACGTGGACAAGCCTCCACCATAAGCCTTTTATGAGTCTTTAAAGTGTAAAAGACATATAAAAGGTAATGAGAAGAGATGGATTCGTAGGTTTTTGCAAAGGTAAGAAGTTGAAAGCTTAATTGTTAAGCTTTGCTTTGGAAAGGTGATTTTCAAGTCTTCTTCCTCAAGCATCATCGGATCTTCTCTTCTTCTAAGCTTTCCAACGTTGATTCAAGCTCTCCATGACAGAGGTAGGCTCTAGCAGCTTTATTCGTTCTAGCTATTCCCGGTCAAAGGTGTTTGATCCGTTAGGTTTTTCGATCTCTCGCGTGGATACCTTTAGAGATAGTCTCTATTGGCTATTCAGGTTTGAGTTTTCATACCGACACCGGGATCCTGGGTTTTCGGGAAGATCCCGGGAACAAAATTTTTGTTTTCCACTGCTGGAACATGTGATGTTCCTCCCGGGATTTTCCCACAAATTGGAGCCTTGGGTGCAGTCATACAATGCAACAATGTCATCAGATCTTGGGACAACTTAATTAAAGCTTCTCCCTGAGTTGGGGGAGGAGGTGGCACCTCAGCTTCTCCTCGATTCACCCTAAAGGGTCCAGATATCTATGGACAAGTGTACTCAGGGTGATTGCTCTCAACAACCTCGTCAACGATTTTACGTGATCCTTCCATCTCTAATTCTACAGTCAAAACATAGGACACCACATTAGGCCAAAACGTAACTTTTACACCCTAGTGTAAGGAAGAGTTAAGCACTAGTTAAACCAAAATCACCTAAACCTTGCTCTGATACCAAAAATGATGTGTCACCCTAATACCCCCCGGAAGGATATGAGGGCGCCACACCATACACAAATAGAACCGAAACAAAACAATTCAAATCATACAAAACATCCATTAAAAGTATTTCCAAAAACTGAAGCAAGCATACATTACACATCACTCATACTGAGCTTATCAATATATACCATAAATTCAGAAACTAGCCTGAATTAAGGTTATTACAAACCTTCATAAAAAAATTCAAATTCATATATACATCAGACACTAGCAAAAAATTAAACTCAAAATACATTTTTGTCAAAACAAAAACTTAGACTCCTTTGGCCATTACGGTTGACTTGTCCCAGTCCTTAAGTCCTTCTCTATGAACCTACATGGGGCAAATCCAACATACTAAGCATATAGATTAGTGAGTAATAACTAAATTGTGTCATCAACAGATACTTAATCATATTATAAAAAGCATCTCAACATACTGAAATTTAGAACATAATAAGATTTATTAATGAAAATCACTTCCCATGCTAAAGTCAGACATTTCAATAGCAGAACAAAACATACATAATACAAAATAAAATTTCAAAATAGGGTGTTAACCCATCAAATCAAAAATATGGTTTGTTTCATATCAAAGCTTATCACATATCAAAGTGAAAAATGAGTTAGACTGTAAATCCATGAACAAAAGTAGGTAACGAGACTTATACAGAGGGAGACTGAAGTCTCAACACTGAAGTGTCACAAAGGAAGATCAAACTCTCGACACGGAAGTGTCACAGTGGGAGACGGAAGTCTCAACATCGAAGTGTCACAGAGGTAGACCGAAGTCTCAACGCTAAAGTGTCACAGAAGAAGATCGAAGTCTTGACACCGAAGTGTCACAGAAGTAGCTGCAGACCCTTCTAGGCATGCCTACTTACCCACGACTAGGACTTGTATTGGGCCCTGAATTTTTTTTATTAAGCACGATTTAAATTAATTTTGGGGTCTTGATAGATTTTATTTGGAGTTTAATTATTATGTAATTTTTAGGAGGATTTATTGCATGGATTGATGGAATTAAAGTATTAATGTTATAAGAATGTATTAAGGGCAAAATTGGCAAGTCACTTAAGCTTAAAAGATATAAGGATTATATTAGAGGGCAAAAGAGACATTTTATGATTATTAAGAGTATAAAGTAGAAGAAGAAAAATTATTGTCTTGTTTGAGAAGAGAGAAGCACGAGAATTGGAGAGAGAAAAAGAGAGAGAGGAGAAAAAGAAGAGAAAAGCTAGGGTTTTGGAGATTCTTGAAGACATTGAAGAATTTGAAACTTTAACAAGTAAGTTAAGTTATGTTTTAAATTTCATGGGTTTGGTTAAATGAAACTCAAATGAAGTTGAATGTGTGTAGAAATTTGTTGATGAATGATATAGGCAAATGTTCTCTTTTAGGGTTAATGATCAAAGATAGATCATGATGTATTTGTAAATGATATATGGTTGAAATGAAGTGGAAAATGAAGTAGAAGAAATGGTTTAGGTTTAAGATATGTTATATGCGAAATGTGGGAAGTAAGAAGATGGAAAATGTAGCAAAACCTATTCTCAAAGTAGATTTCTGTGAATGTTCGCTGCGGCAAACTTCTGAGTTTTGTCGCAGCGAAGTCAACTTTCCTACACAGAACATGCTTTGGTATGTTAGGCATAACTCTTTGTGTAGTTATTCAAATGGAGTTATTTTTAATTTGGAGTAAACTAGATACATAGCCTACAAATTGTATAATGAAATGGAGTTCTAATTCAGTCTCTAAAGATTTGGATTTTTGAATGGAAATTGAACAAAGAATGTTATTTTAGTATAAGAATAGCCCGAAGATATTTGTAGTGTAACTTTTAGAGTATTGAACCAAATTGAATGATTTTAGTGTCACCAGAAACTTAAGATAATGAGGAACATTTTTATAGAAGAAAATATTATCAAATTTTGTCATTTATTTGATTAGAATGATCATGGAAAATTGACCCGAAGGTTTGGATTTATGGAAGGGTTTTGGTTCATGAAGCTTAGGAAATGCATGGGTTTAAATACTCTAAAATCATTTTAGTGAATGTATTTTCTTAGGATTCTCAAATTAGAATTCCTATTAAATTGAGATTTTGTTATTTTTAAAGGAAATCAAGAGAGGCAAGAGGGGCAAGAGGAAAGACATCCTTAAGCTAATTTCTTAAGCGAAGAATTCAAGGTGGGTACATGTTTAAAATAGAATAAAAAAGCCACTAAATATTTTCTTTAAATCAAGTAAGTTTAATGATTTCAATTGCACCATAGATGTTGCATTTATTGCTTCTTGAATAGATTGTGAAATTGTTATATATTTGATACATGAATTGTACTGATGATTTATGAAAAGACATTGAAAATGATTCTTTTTCAAAAGATACATGTTTATAAATTCAGGTTTTCATAAATAATTTTTGAAATATCTCATGTTCATGAAGAACAAGTTTCAAAAATGTGCCATATGGGCAAACTATTTTCAATTCATGAATTACATGATATCTGGGTTTGGTGTAATCCTTTCAAAAATGTCACGTGCATGTTGACCAAATTAAAGGCTTCTCCCACCTACCTGCTAGTGGCACGGAGTTCCTTCATTGACTCCCTCAAGTTTACGGCTACGTAAAACCACTATGTGAAATTGCGATAGTGCGTCAAATTTACGACTACACAGGACCATTATATGGAAAGTGTAGTTTGTCATGTTCATAGATTTGCCCAAGCCATTATATTGTGCTTATGTGTTTATGTGCTTATGATATATTAACAAGTTTGATGCATACATGATTTGAAATTTGTGAATGTTAGTTAAGAATTTGAGAACAATACGTTTTATAAATTCAATTAGATTTTGTATTAACAAATTAACATTTCAAAAGTTTTGCTTTTTTTCCTTTATAAACTATTACCCACAAGCTATAAGCTCACCCCCTTATATGTATCATCCTCAAGTAAAGAGCATGAGATCGAGTAACCAAAGGTTGAGGTATCACTCCACTTTTGCAATGTTTTTATGTTTTAAGCTAGTTTTGTAAAACAAGACTTTAGTTGCATTTTGTGTATTTCTAGTTTATGTAAACTTGGTATTTTTTGGATTATGATGTATTGTGGCTCGAAATGCCCATTAAAGAACTCTTATCTTTTGATATTAATGAAAAATATTTCATTTGGCTCATGGTTTTTATTGTTCCAAGGTATTTTGATTTAGAAATGAGATTAAAGATTTGAAAAGTTGCTTACATTTTATATGTATTTCGGGTATTTTAGAATTTTGGTGAAATTTAGAAAAATATTGATTTATGGGCCAATGGTAGAGTGACAAGTGGATAAAATTCTGTGTGACATATGGACCTATAGCTATGAGACAAATGGTAGCTTATTTAGTGGACAAGTAGAAGACATGCAATGGAAACAAGTGTCGGGCGTGCAAGAAATACACGTAACATTATGTTTTGAGTTAGAAATGTGTCTCTGTAATGTGTCTTCTTCGTTCTTCTTCATCACCGAACAAACTGGTATGGTCTCTGTACTTCGGATTCGATTTCATTGCTGGAATTGGAGTTGAACCAAGTAAGTGTTGTTTTCATGCAATTCAGTGACTATATGGTCTGTTTCCCACGGTACATGCATGGATATTTGAGTGTTCATAGAAATGAATGGGATAAGTCTGATGATGCTCTAGTGATTGGTAATGAAGTTGTGCATGAGAAGGTAAAGCAGTAGAGTTTCGGTGAATGCATGTGCTAAATGCCTTAGAGGAGGAGTTGAATTTGTGAATGTGGGAAAAATGCAGAAACTTGGAATTTGCATGTATGAGAATCGATTGTGGTGTTTAAGTATGAATATTGGATTTTTGAATTGTATGTGTATTGATGAGCTAAAAATGAGTTAGAAGAATTGTTTGAATGTTATTGAGTTAATTGATGTGAGAATAAACATAGGAATGTAGACAATGTTAAGAGGAAAACTGGGGAAGAAGAGTTTCAGTAACCAGACGTCGCGACTCATTTCTTTTTGTACGTCGCGACGTGAAAAGCACCTTCGAGCTCATCGCGGCTCATTCCTTTCGTACATCGAGGCCTCCAGTTTTGTTCTCGCTGCGACTCATTCTTTTTTGTACGTCGCGACGTGAAATGCACCTTTGAGCTCATCGCGGCTCATTCCTTTCGTACGTCACGGCCTCCATTTTGGTTCTCTCAGCGACTCATTTTTTTTTTTACGTCGCGATGTGAAATGCACCTTTGAGCTCGTCACGACTCATTCCTTTTGTACATAGCGGCCTCTATTTTTTTTCTCGCCGTGACTCATTATTTTTTGTACCTCACGATGAATGACTCATCCTTGAACTCGTCGCAGCGACCATTGCAAGAAAATCCCGAAAAAAATTGATTTCTGTACGTCGCGACTTCACATTTTGTCCTCGTCGCGGCGAGGTACCTCCGTTGACAGCTCGAACATACTTTAGTACTTTGACCATAAAGTTTTCTGTACATGTCCAAATGAGAGGATTTTTGATTCTTTGTAAACTAGAGATATAGGGCTACAACGTTTGTGAAGAAATGGAGTTTTAATTCTGTCTCTAAGGTTTTCAATTGTTGGTTGGAATGTGAGGTAAGAATTATGATGAAACGTATGAACCGTCTGAAATATTTTTAGCATATCTCTTCGTATACTGAACCAAATTAAATGATTATGGTGTCATTAGAAAGATAAGAAATGGGAGAACAACTTTACAAAAGGAAGTTTTGTCTAATTTGGTCATTTACTTTATCCGATTTAGCATGGAAAGTTGACCCGTATGTGTATTAGAGGAAAAATCTGAAGTGGTCAATGAAGTTATGAAATTGTATTACATTGTTTTGTTCAATCCAATTGTAATTATACATGGTATTAATGAGGGCTTTGATATCTGAATGATTTCTCTAAGGATCGCATCATTGTACCCCGAAATTATCATTGAACATGCATTGTCCGTACATTCTATACATTGATGTGCATAAAAGAACCACTTGTGTATTTATGCAAAAATGTGATATTTGTGAATGTGTTTTGTATATTTTAGAGGAGCATATCGGACGCCAATCAGATATTATCGGACCATCCAGACAATAGCTTATTGGAGCGTACTGTTAGTCAACCTAGATGATTTCCTAGGATTGATCTGATTTGATTTTTTTTACACTTCCAACATTATTAAACTGTTTGCGATTTGTTATGAATTCCGGACTTTAAATTATCCGAGGAGATCAATATTCAAGAATGTATTGGAAGTGCTTTGATTGTGGCTTTGAGTGCTATGAAATTCTGTATGATATGTGAATCCTCAACAAAAGTTGAATGCCAGACTTAGGTCCGATGATTATGAGTTTTGTTTGAGCATCCTATGTGATTGCCATATATGCCATATTCAGTTTTGATGCATTGGAAGTGTTCGGATTTGATATGAAACCCCTTATGATATGTGAATTCTCAATGTATATTGAATGCCGGACTTAAGTCCGATGATTATGAGTTTCTGATTGAACATCATATGTGATTGTCTGATATGGCATAATCAGCATTTGATGCATTTCATAAAATGCATGCTCAGATAAAGGCTTTGTGACTTAAGTAGCCAGTATGAAGCACTTCCACATTGAGCTTTGCTCCGTGATATATGTGTGTGCACGTAGAGCTATGCTTCGTGATTCTGTTCCGACTGAGCCCTAGAGGCCAGTATTTGTATAAGTATGTGATAGGCACTCAGTCACAACAATAAGAATGAATGTAAGTCTCATGCATATAGCATTCTTATAAAATTGAAACTCATTAAATGATTTGCAAAGCTGAAGTGAGTGTAAATTGATATGAACTATTGCTATACGTGGCTACATGAATTGTGTGATCATATGAGATGCCATGTTATATGAATATCAGGAATAGATATATGATTTGAATGAATATTTGTGATATATGTGATGTGTATGCGTAATCTGGTGAAATCATCAATGATGGTTCACTCATTGAGTTGCAAAACTCATCAAAAATTGCAATGTGGCTTTTCGGGTTCTGAGGAATTATTCAGCTAGGCTAAATGGAGTATAGCCACTGAGGTCTGATATGGATTAGGGGTCGGGATCAGTTTGCACCTGCACATGTCTTCATTGGTTTTTATTTTTGAATTATGTTCAGCAAGAATTGTACAAAGTGTATGTAAAAGATTTGGTAATGAAATAACTTTATGGCTTTAAGTGTTTTGTATCTGAAATGGGCCCAAATTTATGGTTGAATACTAATGTTTGTAAAGATTGTAGCTTGGAAATGGAAATGTTTTTAAATAACATGGGCCCAATTTGATTAGTAATTTCCGCTTACATGTACCTTGTTTGAAAGAAACAAAAGTTTTGTAATGAATTTTGTCTGAATGATCGTTTTAGCATGCCACCCTCGCGAGGTACGTACTCGGAAATCACCATGGTTGTCGAGTATGTGTCTTGCGAGAGTGGGGTGCTACAGTTTAGGTCCAGATGTAAGACTAGGTTTAGGAGTATCCTAGGCACAAAATGGGTAGGTTAAGACATGAAATGAACATGCATTGTTTTAAATTGTTTCACATGATTTGAAATTGTTTTATATGATTCTAATTGTTTTACATGATTTGAAATTGTTTTGCATAAATTAATATGGTTTCAAATTGAAGGAGTTAGTATGCCGCCTCGAAAGAGAACTCGAAGAGCTATGACTCAATCTCGCTCTTGCCAAGGGAGCACGGATGAATCTTATGTCCCATAAGCTGTGGGGACATATTTTGCTCCGAATTCTGAGGCACCTAGTGTGCAACAAAAGTTGTCTCCACCGCCTCCTCCTGTGCCTTAAACAAACCCCATGGATCCATGATTCTTTCAAGCCTTTGCTCAGGCTTTCACTTACGTCATGGGTGAAGGGTCTCAAGTTCTAATGCAAACTCAAGTGGATAGGAGTGGGCAGTATGATAAGCTTCGCAGGTATAGAGCTGTGGATTTCAATGTTACAAAAAATTCGAAAGAGGCCAAAGCATAGTTGAAGAGGACCGAGAGAGTCCTGCTATAAATGAAGTGCTCCAATGAAGAGAAGTTGGATTATGCAGTTAGCTTGCTGTAAAGGGATACACTTCATTGGTGGTAATTAGTCCCCCACAATCAGGTTATGCCTTCGGTGTTGTCATTGAGAGATTTTGTCGAACTGTTCAGGAAGAAGTACCTCTCTAAGATTTATGTACAAGAGAAGGCCAAGGAGTTTTTGAATCTCACACAGAGGGACATGAGGGTGAGTGAGTATGAGCTAAAGTTTACCCAGCTCTACCGATATGCGGCCATCATTGTGACGAATGAGTAAGACAAATGCCGTTAGTTTAAGGGAGGTATCCATTTGGGGATCAAGGAGAAAGTCTTGATCCACAATTTCTGTGATTACTAGCAACTGCTATATGTTGCACTCTAGGCTGAAAAACTAGAGAATATAAAGAATGAAGTAAGCAGGAAGAGGAAGAACAGGGAGCAGTCTTTTAAGAAGGGAATGAGTGCTCCAATGTCTGAGAGGAGTACAAGGAGTTACCACACATAGAGTGAAGTGGGAAGAGCTGGTTCTACCAAAAACAAGCAGGAAAAGACAATTTCAGGGCAAGCCTCAAATGTAGGAAACACTGGAAGGACAAGAAGGAGTAAATACACAAACCCCCAATGTGAGCATTATGGGAAACTTCACAAGGGAGAGTGCTTCAAGTTACTTGGAGCATGCTTTCGATGTGGGGAGAAGGGACATATGATTAGAGACTATCCCCAGGTACTGAGGCAAGCGGGGTCATAGCTACACACCCCAAGGAGAGCAGAAATAGTAGGAACCAGGCCAGTCACTAAGGTGGGCAGTTTTAGAGCTACAAAGAAGGCTATTCCTCCAGGAAGGTCAAGGGATCAGGCAAAGACAAGGGTGTTTGCTATGAACAGAGAGGAAGCTACAGCCGCACCTGAGGTTGTCACGGGTATGGCTTAATCATTTAATTCAACAATGTATTTACTAATTGATTCTAGTTCCACACATTCTTTTTTTTTTGCAAGCATGGCATTACATGGTGTGAATTCGATGCCTTTGGATAACTCTTTGATTGTTAGTACCCCATTAGGGAGGCATGTGATAATAAGTCAAGGATATAGAAGTTGTGAGCTCTTTATTGATGGTGCTAAACTGGTAGTAGACTTACTACCTCTAGACCTAAAATGCTTAGATGTTATACTTGGAATGGATGTCATGGAGAAATATCATGCGAAGTTGGATTGTAGCCTTAAGGAGGTGGAATTTGATTTGGGCAATAGTGAGAAGGTGATTTTTAGAGGGGATAGGAAACTACCATCACTAAGAATTATTTCGGCTTTACTAGCTGACAGGATGATGGGAAAGGGGTGTGAAGCCTTCTTGGTGTATGATGTGGACATTGATGTAAATGAAGGAAAGTTGGGGGGTTTTTTTATTGTGAGGGAGTTTCCGAATGTGTTCCCAAAGGATTTACCTAGTTTGCCACCGATGAGGAAAATCGAGTCTGATATCGACTTGATTCCCAGAACCACACTCATTTCTATACCATCGTATAGGATGCTCCAGCTAAATTGAAGGAGCTTAAGGAAAAATTAGAGGAACTGTTAGAGAAGGGGTTTATAAGGCCGAGTTCATTGCCATAGGGAGCACTTGTCCTATTTGTTAAAAAGAATGATGGAACATGGTTTATATGTATTGATTATTGAAGACTCAACAAGGTGACTGTTAATAACAAGTACCCTCTATCACGAATAGATGATCTGTTTGACCAACTGCAGGGAGAAATGGTTTTTCCAAAATCAATCTTCGGTCAGACTATAATCAACTCAGAATCAAGGAATCTAATGTAAAGAGACAGCCTTCAGGACATGGTATGAACATTATGAAATTTTAGTCATGCTATTTGGATTGACAAATGCTTCAGCTACTTTTATAGATCTTATGAATAGGGTCTTTAGGGAGTATCTAGATCAATTTGTCATCGTGTTTATAAATGAAATTTTGGTGTATTCTAAGAGTGAAGAGGAACATGAGGAGCATCTCAGGATAATGCTGCAAACACTGAGGGAGAAGGAGCTTTATGCTAAGTTCAGCAAGTGTGAGTTTTGGCTTCATGAGGTAGTATCCCATGGAAGGATGGGGTACACGTTGATCTGAGGATAATTGAAGCAGTGGTGAATTGACATGCACTAAAAACAGTGACAGAATTGAGGAGTATTTGTAGAAGGATTTTCTGTGATAGTTATGCCGATGACTAAGTTATTGAGGAAGAATCAGAAATTTATATGGAGTGAGGAATATCAAAATAGCTTTGAGGAGCTTAAGCATAGATTAATAAGTGCTCCAATTTTGATTTTTCCTACTGGAGATGAGGGTTGTATAGTGTATAGTGATGGTTCAAGAAAGGGTTTGGGCTAAAGATTTGGAGACATTATCTGAATGGAGCTCAGATGAAGATTTTGATAGATCATAAAAGTCTCGAATATTTATGGAGTCAGAAAGAACTGAATTTGTGACAGAGAAGATGGTTAGAGCTAATCAAGGATTATGATTTATTGATTGAGTATCATCCAAGAAAGGCAAATTTAGTAGCAGATGCCTAGAGTAGGAAATCATCAATAGCCCATGTTCAGATAGTTTATTTACCTTTATTGGAAGAGACGACTAAGCTTAAAATAAGTTTGAAATAGGAGGAACCTGAGTGTATTGTTGTTACTTTCAGAGTGAGACCAATACTCAGAGAGAAGGTTAGGGAGTTATAAGCACAAGATGCAGAATTAAGCAAGCGTTCGGAAGAAATTCAAAATGGCAAGAAGTCTGAAGTGGTAGTGAGGGATGATGGACTCTTGGTTGTAGGAAGAAGACTTTGTATTCCGATTGTTAAGGAGGTGAAGGATGAGATACTAGATGAGGCACACAATGCTCTTTATGCCATGCACCCAGGTAGTACTAGGATGTACAGGAATTTGAGAGAGCCTTTCTAGTGGAAAGGCATGAAAAGGGATGTAGTAGAATATGCAAGTAAGTATGTAATGTGTCAACAAGTCAAAGCTGAACACCAGGCATCTTCAGGTAAGTTAAGGTCATTGTCTATTCCTGAGTGGAAGTAGCAAAGAGTAACTGTTGGGCCCCGATTTGCATTAAGCATGATTTTTTTTATTTTGAGGTTTAGATTGATAATTCCTTTTAGTTAGATTAATTTGGGGGTTAATAGAAATTAATTGGAGGGATTTAGTTAAAATTTGAAATTTGATAAATTATTAGAATTTAAAGACTTGAGTTGGTGTAGGGTTAAAGTAGGAAGCGTGCTTAGGTTATTAAAGCTTAAGGTTTATAAAGTGGGCTTTTAGTCCTTTTAAATTGCATTAAATGAAAGAGAATGAAATTTTAAATAGAATAAATGAGGAGGAAATGTATGGTGAAGGGAAGAGCCACGGATTTTGTAAGGAATAGAAGAGTTTTATTAAAACAAGAAGACATTAAGTAAGTAGGTGAAGTGGCCGTATGAAATGAAGAGTAGGTTACGAAATTTTAAGGAATTAAGGAAGGACTTGGATGAGTGTAGCTGTATAAGTGAGGAATTTGACTTATAAGAAGAGACTTGATCAAAACTACGTAGTATTAGCTTAGGTTTATAAGTAAGAAACAAAGTCCCTTAAGTCATTAGAAATAGAAACTTATGACATTCACCAAGGAGAAAACAAGAGGGAGACTTTTGACCATGAGATAAGGAGAAGAAGAAGAAGAAGAAGAGAAGTAAGGGCTTGTTGATTTATTACTTTAGAAAGGAGGATTTAAGGGCTTGCTTTAAGAAGAAAGTGGAAAGGAAGGGATTAAACTTCCATTAGAAGCAAGAAGAAAATTCGTGGGTCTCTCTCTAAGGTAAGAAAATTTTCAAAATTTATGATTTTATGGATGGATTTTGATGCTAAAAGCTTAGTTAAGTTATGGGTAAAGTTAAATAGGTGTTAATTCATGTTTTCTCTCCCTAAGGATTATGAATTTTGCTATCTCTTATGCTTATGGGATTGTTATGCTTAATGAAGGTCTAGAGATGCCATTGGAAGTTGAGGAGAGGCAAATTAATCAATCCTAGAGCTCAAGGAATTAAGGTGGGTGATTCCTTAATAATTGAGTTAATAGGCAATTTAACGTTTTTAGAATAAATGCAAATTAATGATTTCCAATGATTTAAGAATTTTCCATTAATATTTCTTTGTGAGGATTTAAACTTGTACGTGATGTTTCTTGAATGTAAATTTATGTTGGAAACGATGGCGAAATGATTTGATAAGTGAAAAAGATTGATTATGTGATTTTGACAATTTGATGTTTTCTAATGACTTAGAATGTTTGTATGAACTATTCTTTGCTATGTCTTTCACTTGTATGTGATGTACTTTGATTGTAAATTATGTGAGGAATCATTTGCATAATGTTTTGTTCTGTGAAAAGACTTGAATGTGTGATTTCGGAAAAGATTTGCTAGTTTGGTCCAATCATGCGAAAGTGATTTTGAAATGGCCAGTTACGGCTAATAATTTCGAATTGTGTGAATTATGAGCCTTCTTTAGGTTTGTGGTGGTCCAGTCTAATTCAGGTGCACCTGTCTACCCATAGGCTTCTCCTGCCAGCCCGCTAGTGGCTGTGGAGTTTCCTCTCAAGGACTCCTATCCGTCACGGCTACACATGACCGCTTCGCGGAAATGTGTAGTACGTTCTGTTTCGAATCCACCCGAACCACTTTGTTTATGAATTTGTGAAATGTTATGTTGTCTTGTGATGTGTTAAATGTGTAAATTCATTGAAGTGATAAATTCTGTGAAAAGATTTGAAAAGTAAAAATGATTAACGTAACATTGTTTTGAAAATGAATGAATGCATAATGATGATTTTTGCTTATTTCTCGTTTATTAAGTTGTTACCCACTGAGCCGTCGTACTCACACCCCATCTTTCCCTCCACAGGCATCGAGTGAGAAACCGAGTCATTGCATCGGGATTGGAGAAATACTCCGATGCATTTTGCTTTTGAAGTTATAATTGAGAAAACAATGCTTTAGGTTGTATTGTGGAGAAATGGTTCTCTTTGTATTTTCGATTTTGTTACTTTCGATGTATTCGGGCTAGAATACCTTGAGACTTTGTATTGACTTATTTCCATGTAAATGTAAGAATTTCGAATATTGAAATGTATCTTATGTAATGTTTTCTCAAATGTAGCATGAAATGGTTTCATTGGACAAAAGAAAGAGTTAAGTTAGATTAATTGATGTTTTGGAAACAATTAGAATCCTAGGAGTGTGCTACTGCCTTTGAAGTATATTTTTTTTGGAGTTGGGATAATTGGGTTTGAGTTGTGTTATGGAAGTTGGAAGAATGAATTTTTATGCAGGTTGTTGAATTGAATTGAAGATTATGATTAGTTGCATAATAGGGGAGATGCTGTCCAATTTTTCCTAAAATTGGGCAGCAACTTCACTTAGGTTTTAGGACACTTTAGAGCTTGAATTAGTTTTGGTGGTCTTCTTGAAGAATGTAGAACATGTTTAGATCTTTCCAATGACATAAATTTTGCCACATTTAGACTTAAGATGAAAAAGTTATGAGAGCTGAAAGATTTCAGCTGCTGTTGATGAGGGCTGAAATTTTGCAGCACCTTTAGAAGGCTTTTTCACCCTCTTGGAGGCTGATCTGGTTTTTTCTTTCTTCATGAAAAATGTAGATAATCCTTTCTTCTTTCTATTTAGGTATTCCATGCCTTATTTCGACTTAGGAGTAAAAATTTATGGGAATTAGACTTAGTTTAGTTACTGTTCATTTGGCAATTTTGGACAGAACCTTTCGGAGGGTTTTTCACCCCTTTAGAGCTTGTTTTGGTTTTTCCATCCTTCATAGAACATGTAGATTATCTTTTCCCCTTTCCGATGAGGTATCATTTGAAATTATGGGAGTTAGGAATAAAAAGATATGAGTTTGGGAATGTTGACAGTTACTGTTCATTAGGCTAAATTACTGTTACATTGATTTTCACTTAGGCTGAAACTTTGAGAGAGTTTTTACCCCTTTAAATGATTGAAATGATTTTTTTTTCCTTCATGAAACTTGTAGGTAATCTTCTTATCTATCCAATGAGGTAAAATGTGTCATTTTTAGACTTTTGTGCTAAAAGATATGAATTCTCAAATTCTTGGTATTGTGTAAGGAAATTGACATTTTTAGTGGCAGCAAATTTAAAGCAAATTTTCACCCTCTTAATGACTAAAGTAGTTTTTAAATCCTTATAGGATGTAGTATAGCTTCCTTTTATCTTTTTATTGTACTAAATTTATGAAATTTCGATTTCAGGGTGAAAAGTTATTAAAGTTTAAAGTTAGAGAAGTTTTCATTAGTTTTAAGAGTTGAATTTTCAATTTGGAGAAATTAAACCCCGTTTCCTATTTTTATTCGTTTCTCCTCCGTTTGACCTCCGATTTTCATGATTTTCGAAGCGTTGGATTTGAAATTTTTTTTTACCCCTTTTTAGTAAAATGAGAGTGACGGGTTTGGTCGGACTTTACGGATGATATTAAAGAGAGTCAATTACGTGACGGTTTTGAATGTAATTCCGTTTTCGGGCGATTTTGTGAGCTATAGAGATCCGATTGAGGCGATTTCTGATTCTAATTGATCGAGAGATATGAAATTTCATTTTAGCTTAGGATTAGGATTTATTTATGGGCCCTAAGCAGAGAAATTTTATTGGGTGATAATTAGGGTGAACTTATCAAGCTTTGTTCGGATGACGTTAAATAAGTTCGATTTGAGGTTTCTTTCGTGGTGAGGAATTCCTCCCTCGTGAGATGCACGTCCAGATGTCACGTAGGACGTCGGGCATGCGACTCATCGGGGAGGGGTTCCAACAGTTATGGTATCAGAGCGCTGGAATTGAGATCTTACATGGGCGCATGTGTTTAAGTTACTCAAATAAGCAATTGTTAAGAGTTTAGACTGATCGAATTAGTGAGAAAAACAGTAATCTTTCATTGGATAAATGGAAATGCGAAACAGCATATGGGTAATATGACAGAAAATGATTCAATGAAATTGAAGTGGGCGGGGGGATGTCGTGTATGGCGTTATGGTGATATACCCCGGAAGGTGATATGGATGTAGAAGTATGAACATGGCTTTTCAAGTGGAAACATTGAGCTTAAAGTGAACAAGTGGAATGTATTGAAAACAAAGATTCTTATAGTCTTAATAATATGAAATCGAAACCTACGTGGGTGTAAGTGGGTACAGTTGATAATTTGAGTAATGAGCTTTTAAGTTTTCTTTTTCCGAATCAAGAAATAAAAGTTTGTTTTTGAATCAAGAGAATGAAATGTTTTCACTTACTTCGTAAATGTTGCTTTGATTGCTTGTGATTGATTTGAGAAATTTTCTACATGTTTGATATGTACATTGTGTGATTATTTTACATCTATAAATTTGAATAAATGGTGTATATATATATATGTAGATGTAATGTGAAGGATAATGGGAAGCTAATATGAATGATGGTGATATTTGTACAAGGCCACAAAGGTTAAATTGTTGTCATTGTGCGTATCTATATGATGACCCATCATCACATACAAGTGAGAATATTAAGCACCTAGGTTATATATATATATGGAGATGATAAAGGAAGAAACTTATGATTTATTGGATATTTGTTAGTCATAGCTCCCATAGTCTAAAGTTTGAGGGGAAACTAGAGTAACATATGAGGGTGCTCAAAATGATCATGTGGGAATAAACTGAGATTTGTTAAAAAAAATGTCACAATAAGAAATAAATTGACCTGAGAAGAATATTGTCTTGGATTAATGGAGACCAAAGTATCAAACATGAAAAATATGAATTAGTAAGTGGACAGAATAGGATGAATTTGATGACGCCACCTAAGCATATGCAGCACTGAGTATGTTCATTACTCCTTTGGGTTTTGGGTAATTTGAACAATATGACCTGGTGGGGAAGATAGGAATTGTTCTTCCCGTGGTATTAAGAATAGTTAATAATAGGTGATTGATAATAGTTAATAATAGATGATGGTAGCAAGAAACCCTCTTTTGAAAAAAAAATTGTTAAAGTTAGAATAAGCAAATCAGGTAGTTTATATTAAAGATGATCAATGGAAGAACTGATCATGAAAGAATATGTGATAATTTGAAAATTAGGACACTCCCTAACAGAGGATCAAGCAGGGAGGTGAAATATGTTACCGAAAAAGGAATGTACTTTTGTTTGATGTAAAGGGGCGTATGAGTGGATTTTGACTTTATAGAGACACGACTTTGCTAGTATGAGGAATATGTACGTTCAAGTTATATTATGTGAAAGTATGTTCGAGAGATGTAAATCCGACTTGATGAAGGTATTCAAATCACGAATTTAAGTTTGCAAATAAATGACAATGAATGGAGAAATTGGTATGAATGAGCAAACATAAGAATGAGTCTAAGCGAGATCTGAGGAAAGTTAAGGAATGGAGAAAATCATCCGCGAAGGGAAGTCAATTAGGAAATTGAAAGGAAAGTGAGACAATGCACCTCATTAAGGAATCAGTTATTTAAGAAATCACGAGAGCTAATCAGGAGGCACATGAAATGTGTTAATAAATGCTTGAGTTAACAAATTCACAATAGCACTATGGTATTGGAGACTAAAAAGATTCAAGATTTGATGGTGTATTCAAGGCAGTCGAAGAATTGAGAAGAATAGTATAAAATGTGTAAAGAGTATGAGTAACCTAAGTAAAAAGAATTTTGAAGGAACTATGCTAAGGTAAATTATATCATATAGATTTGGAAATTTTATAGTACGTACTGATGTTGTATAAGACATTTGGTTGAAATCCAACGTAGCATAATAAAGTGATTTCATATGTATGGAGACAACTGAAGTCCTATGAGTTGATTATTGGATACATGATTGAAAACTGTTACATTAATGATTATTTTGAAAGTTTGAAGACAGTAATATACATATGCAAGTACCGATCGTAAAAGTCTGAGACAATCAATGAATTGGGAGAAGTAATTATAAGACGTAGAAGATTGATATAAACACCGAAAGGCTATGATTGTTCTAGCGAGAAATGAAGTGTTATATCAGATACCTTAAGTAGAAATTTGATTTTGAGATTTTCAGAACTAATACAAAAGAAAGCATTGAATAGAGGGTTTGGTTTACCTCAAATTAAGGATAAAGAGATAGTGGAATTTAAAACAGCTATGAGTTTCAAGTTTGAATGAGAAGAAGGATATAGGGTGAGTGAAACAAGAAGTATGGAAAAATCAATAACGATGTTTGAGTTGAAAAAATTGAATATGAGACTGAGGTAATAGATAGAATTATTCGAAGGATTATGATTATATAAGTAAGTATTATATTGGTAAATCTAATGTTATGATTGGATGCATTGAATAGAGAATTTAATAGCAGTGTCTCATAAATTTGGATATTGAGGTTATCAAATCTAGTGCAGTAAAGAGTGTAGAATGTGGAATTGAATTTTGGGCAAAATGATTAGTCACTGAAAGTTTAGATCAGTTCATATAAACCAAGACCCAATTGAAGATTCAGAACTTGTAAATTGTACTAAGAAATTAGAAATGAGTATGAATTTTAAGTTCGGGTAGGAAAAAATGATACTGGGTGATCGAGATAATAAGTATGCGTACTGGAAAAGATGATTAAACAATGAGACTGTGAGAAAAGTGCAAATGGTGATTTAAGTTATACAACCTAGAAGAAATATGTCAAGTGACTGAAAGTTTGTATTGTCGACGATTTTAATTGTCGGAGATATGCTTAAAATTTAGAGTTTAGAGTTTGTAGAAATATGAGGTCAATGTATAGTTCTATTTGACCTTAAGCATCACAATCGTTGGCATAGTGTTTTCAATCGAATACTGCATAAGGAGTTAGATGATAGAAAGCGTCATCGCTTTTGTACTATTATGAGTAAGGCCTAAAAATGATTGAATGTTAGGTCAATTGGAGAGGTTGTTGATAAGTGAAGTCAATCAGTATTAGAAAGTCAGTAATCAAGGTAGATGAATGAATTAGGTGGGTTCACCGCAAATATATGAAATACGGGAGATTGACATAAAAGTTACATGAACTGAGACTAAAGTGATGTGAATCAGTAAGTGAAAGCTAAGCCACTATGAATTGGTTGTGCTCACGAAGGTGTGCTCACGATAGGAAAAAGAATTCGCTAAGCCACTATGAATTGGGTCGTATGGAATTATTTTGAGTTAGTGCTACTGACAAAAGATGACTTGGATTCAAAATGAGATATACGTGAGTATGTTAAGGAAATATGGATGTGATAGGATTGTAGGAAAATCCCGAGGTAGGCATCACATGCCCACAGTGCGGAATTTAAAATTTTGAGTCCCGGGACATTCCCGAAAGCCAGGATCCATGTGTAAGTACAAACAATCAAACCATAACGACCAAAGGAGACCGTCTCTAACGGTATCCACGCAGAGGTCGGAAAACCTAACGGGACAAACTCTTTGACCCGGAATAGCTAGACTAAAGAGAAGAGTGCTAGCTCTTACCTTAGCCTTGAGAGCAAGTGAAATAATCTTGGTGGAACCTTGAGAAGTAGAAGCAATGTTGAATGGAAGAGATGAAGAAAATGAAAACAAGTTTTCAAGCTTAACCCTTAAGCAATTTTCGATTCTTCTCTTCTCAAAACCGCAAGCCCTTTCCAATTGCTTCTTATATATGTTTTAACTCTTAAAACACACATTAAAAGCTAGGTTTGAGGAGTCCACGATATGGCATAAGAAATGCCTTAATTTGCTAAATAATGATGACATTTGACTAAGTCAAACTTCATTCTTCTCATCACTTTAGTCTCCACCGAAAAATCACATATATATATAATTAATTAATTATTTACTTAATTAATTAATATATATAATTGCTGAAGTGGTCCATCAAACTGGGTCGGTCCTACCGCCTCATCGGCCCCCCCGCTTAAAAAATCACCGAAACGGTTTTCAGCAATGTCGATGTCGCGATCTCATGGGACATATCCCAATCTCATCAGATCCATTTAATCCTATTGCTCTCCGGATATCGGATCTCCGTCTCAAACTATTTTACTGATTCTCCGAAGTTACTCTTATGCGTGTGACCCATTAGGTTCCGGCTATGTTGGCCACTTAGATTAACACTTAATCTCGAGCAAGTCATGAGCGGTATCTAGCAACACATCATGACCCCAATTGACCGTAAAGTAATTGGTTTGACTAATGAAACCATATCATGAACCCTTCCATAGACAATTACCGTGCAATTCGTCCTTTCACCATGCTATACCCCACTTGGTTTGAGTATGGGCAATGTGTCAACTCTTACTAGACTGATCAGATCAAATCTAGTCCAAGTGTAATCAGTTCTCATCCTAGGACTCATTACTTTATATGTCCATGAAGACCATCTTCATGACATATGTATGCTCCGGCGCCAGAGACTTCAAAGTAATGATCCTGATAAGAGGCCATGGGTATCTCTTCTGCTATAACAGAAGTGGTGAATCCTCTATTGGCTACTCAATTACCTTCAATACCTCAAGCTGCACTCCAATCACCACCCTATGAGCGACCTCTGAAAGGCAACAAGGAATGGAGTCAAAGTACAGAATCAATACCCAAGATATCCTTGAGTACCTCAAGTCTAAGGATACTTGCACCATTGCTATGATGAGATTATCACTGACATTTGTATAGGACATCCATGTGATGATCTCATAGCAGGTCATCCAATGTACTTACTACCACTAGTAAGCATCCACATGTCAAATCCAAATATCTCAATATTTACAGTTTTCGAGATCCACCGCTGATCCAATCAAGGAGTTTGACATGCTAGTCTATCCGGATTAACGATGTCCAAAGGTCATTAATCCTATGACTAGGATAATTTGATCTTGACATAATTGCACATGATAGAATCTCAATAGTATGATCACATCATAATTTCCTTCATGCTATGTCATGTATCGGGGACTTCATTAATTTGATTAAAGATCACTATCAATTCATAATAAAATGAACATCAAATAAATGAAATATGCCTTGCTTTATTTATTCATAAAGTCCATACATGACTATGAACAAAATGCGCTAAAGGGATTGCCTTTTAGGCACTACTCTAACAATCTCCCACTGACCTAAAGCCAATCGCCTTGGTATCTAATACCATAAGCGAGTACATGAGAATCAAAATTCTTCTGTGGCAATGACTTTGTCAATGGATCAGCAATGTTGTGCTCTGTGGGAATTCTCTCTATCAGGACATCACCCCGCGCAATGATCTCCCGAATCAAATGGTATCGGCTGAGTACGTGTTTGGATCGTTGATGAGACCTTGGCTCCTTTGCCTTCGCAATAGCCCCAATGTTGTCACAATACAATCAGATGGGTCCATCACACTAGAACCACACCAAATTCGAAATGAACTTCGATCCAAACTGCTTCCTTTCATGCAATGTACTCGCCTCGGTCGTTGAATCGTGATCGCCTCCTGTTTGGAACTCTTCCAACCGATCGCTCCGCCATTTAGTGTGAAAACATAACCTGATTGGGACTCGAGTCGCCCTTATCGATTGAAAATCGCATCAGATGCCCGCCACTGAGACTTCCATCTCCATATATCAAGAAAACATCCATAGTTCTTCGCAAGTACTTTTAGATATTCTCGACAGCCACCCAAAGGACCTCACCAGATCCGATTGGTATCGTCAGAACACTTAGAGCATATGATACATCGGGTCTCAGACATAGCATTGCGTACATAATAGATCCCACCGCAGACGATACGGATCATATTCATACGATCCTCTCATCATGTGTCCGAGACACATAGACTTCGAGAGTGTTATCCCATGAACAATGGGAAGAAACCCTCTTGGATTGCTCCATGCTAAACCTCTTTAACACCTTGTCTATGTACGTTGATCGTGAAAGACCAAGCAACCTCTTCGATCTATCTCTATAAATCTTTATCCCAAGGATATAAGTTGCTTCTCCAAGGTCTTTCATGGCAAATTGTTCGACAACCAAATTTTTACAGATTGCAAAGATCGAGACATCGCTTCCTAGCAACAATATGTCATCTACATATAATACAAGGAATACGATCGCAGTTCCATTAACTTTCTTGTACACACAGTGTTCATCCGGATTTTGTGAGAAACCAAACTCTTTGATTGTCTCATCAAAATGGATATTCCAACTCCTGGATGCTTGCTTCAATCCATAAATGGATTTCTGAAGCTTGCAAACCTTTTCGCCATCAGTGGAAATGAAGCCCTCAGGTTGTGTCATGTACACATCCTCAGCCAGATTTCCATTAAGGAAAGTTGTCTTCACATCCATTTGCCATATCTCATAATCATAATGAGCGGCAATGGCTAGGAGTATCCTAATGGATTTAAGCATTGCTACTGGACTGAAGGTCTCGTCATAGTCAACTCCTTGTCTTTGACGAAAGCCTTTAGCCACAAGCCTTGCTTTATAGGTAATCACATTACCATACATGTCAGTTTTCTTCTTGAGAACCCATTTGCACCCTATAGATTTTATCCCTTCAGGTGCATCAACCAAAGTCCATACTTGGTTTTCATACATGGAATCCATTTCAGATTTCATGGCACGAAGCCATTTTTCAGACTCTGAACTCTTCAGAACCTCTTCATAGGTAATAGGCTCATCATCCTCTATGAGCAATACGTCATTCTGTTCACTTACGAGAAATTCATATCTCTCGGGAATAGAACGTATCCTACTTGACCTACGAATTTCGTGTGTAGTAGAAGGTTGAACTGTTACCTCATCTTGTATGAGTTACAGATTTGTGTTCAGCAATTGATCCGCTCGTCCGAGCATCTTGAATTTCTTCAAGTTCAACTTTTCTCCCACCGTCCTCTTTAAAAGAAACTCTTCTCTAAAGACAGATGCATCAAACAAACACCTTTTGTTCCTCAAGAAAGTAGAATTGATATCCTCTTGTTTCTTTAGGATATCCTACGAACAAACACTTGTCGATTTTGTTCCAAGCTTATCTCGACCGTGTCCGCTTCACATAAGCAGTGACAACCCCATACTTTCAAATAAGAAAGATAAGGTTTCTTGTTAGTCCACATCTCATATGGAGTAACATCAATCGTCTTTGATGGAACTCGCTTAACAAGTAAACAAATTGTCTCAAGTGCATATCCCCAAAAGGATTTTGGTAATCGTAAAGCCTATCATAGATCGTACTATGTCCAACAAGGTTCGATTTCTCCTTTCTCGCCACACCATTATGTGTGGTGTGTAAGGAGGAGTCCACCGAGATAAAATCCCATTATCTCTCGAGATAATCCAAAACTCTTGGTCTAAGTATTCACCACCACGATCGGATCGTAATGTTTTAATACTTTTCCCAAGTTTGTTTTCTACTTCATTTCTGAATTGTTTGAACTTTTCAAACGCTTCATATTTGTATCTCATCGACATCAGTACCCATATCGAGAATAATCATCGATAAAGGTAATGAAGTAACGCAACCACTTCGGCATGGATGGACATCGACCACATACATCTGAATGTATTAGGTCTAATAATCCAATATTCGCTCACCCTTTCCCTTAAAGGTAACTTAGTCATCTTGCCTAATAAACAAGATTCACATGTGTCATAAGATTCATAATCGAATGACCCTAAACTTCCACTCTTGTGGAGCTTAGCAATCGTCTCTCATTTATATGGCCAAGCGACAATGCCATAAGTAAGTTGATTTTAAATTATCTCTTTATGTGTTTTAGCGTCATTGATATTCATAACGGATGTGACATATCTAATATGTAAATTCAATTGCATAATGTACCAAGACCATAAAGCATTCCATTTGAACTAATAGAACAACCATTGTTACCAAAAGACAAATGGAAACCAAATCTATTTAAACAAGAAAGCAGAAGATGTTCTTTGTTAACACGGTACAAAATAACAATCATCCAAGTTAAGTACAAGCCCTTCGGGAGTGTCAAAACATAAGTCCCTACGGCTAATGCAGCAACTCTTGCTCCATTGCCAACACGCAGTCCATTTCTCCTTTATGAGCGCTTTCATCGTCCTCGAGGCCCCGTGATATCATTGCATATGTGTGAGCCACAACCGATATCTAATACCCATATGTTATGATCAGAAATAGTATTAACCTCAATGACAAACATACCAAGAAGTCGAGGCAATTGATGCCTTCTTACGCTCGATTCTTCCAGATAGATTTTGCGATTACGCCCAATGACCGGCCTTACCGCAATGGAAGCAGTACCTTTTGGTGCAGTCTCTTTGGTCTTCTTCTTGCCTTTCGCTGCACTTCCTTTCGCTTCTAAGCCTTTTTTCTTCTTCTTCTTCTTCGAAGCAGAGGAAGAAGAATCCACCAATAACAACGCCTTGCTATCTTGCTTGACAAATTGTTTCATTGTTTTGAAGCAGATTGATCACTCGAATTGTGGTGGATATTTGGTTCATTCGATAGTTCAACACAAACCGTGAATAACTATCTCGACAAACCAACAAGAATTAAGTCTATACTTAACTCGTAATCCATCACAAAACCTAAGACGGCCAACCTCTCAATATAGCCATTCATCTTCAATGCATATTGCATCGCAGATGAACCAGAGTCATCTTCGTTGTAAAGAGCAACCTTGAGGTCTCGAACCGCTCGGACGTAGCTTGCTCATCAAACAACTCTCTAAGATGAAACACTATCGTGTGAGCATCCATAGACTCGTCGCTTCGCAGCTCAGTGACATCGATGCAAGCATAATGCAGGTGGCTATGTCACTGTCTTTTAGATGCTTACGATATGCCTTCTGATCATCATCAGAAGCTCCTTCAGGAAGTGGATCCGGAAGCGGAAAATCAAGGATGTATCCTAGATCCTCAGATCTGAGAACAATTCTCAGATTCCGCAGCCAATCAAGAAAATTTGGTCCGGTTAATTTGTTTGCATCCATTAGTGAGCGAAGATTCACACTAGTCGACATCTTCAATCAACCTAAACGTAAAGAGAGAAATAAAGTTAGAATAGAATTAAATGTATGACCATAAGGACTTAAATGACATACATATGGCTCCCACTAGTTTCAACAGAATCCATAACCCTCATCATGAATCCAAGAAACAAAATGGCACATTGACCTAGTGGGTCGATATCCGACATTGCTAAGAATGACCTTGAGGTTTGCCCAACAAGCCACTTCTTAGGTCAATCGGTAGGTATCAGTCATACCAATTGCATCATCGATGACCGACATTAAGAATGACCTTGAGGTTAGCTCAACAAGCCATCTTATGTCTCGGGAGGTATCAGACATACCAATTACATCTTAGACACAACTATCGATCAGTGCTATCAACAGTTGATGTATGCACATACTTTGGGTTATCAACACTTGATGCGCGTACATCTGATGTACACTACCCAACTTCGCCTCTGTCCACGTTGACCTTGAGGTTAGCTCAACAAATCAACGCTTCTAGGAAAACCGACCCATTAATCCGAAAATCATATTTTTATAGTTTGAACATATTCGTATTGAGTGAGCTTGAGGTTAGCTCAACAACCCAACTCTATAAGAACTCTGGTTCTTACCATATTAATGGAAGGCGTTAGTTTTCATATTTTAAGTGAGAGATTTTAGGTCTCATCTTTCTAATCTCATCCAAGGATCATAGTCACCATGACTATATGGTCTGATTTAAGGCATTGTATCAATCACATTGAATTTATACCGAAAATCACCCATCATCCCACCAAGGCATGATATAAGTCGACTTGTATATGTATAAGTCGACTTATGGCTCATATAAGTCGACTTATGCATGTGTAAGTCGACTTGTGCAACAATGCATGAACAAG
The DNA here is from genome assembly GCA_029891385.1 of Erythroxylum novogranatense. Lineage (NCBI taxonomy): Eukaryota > Viridiplantae > Streptophyta > Magnoliopsida > Malpighiales > Erythroxylaceae > Erythroxylum > Erythroxylum novogranatense. The sequence goes on along the minus strand of CM057233.1, from coordinate 51,328,008 downwards.
TCGACTTGTACCATTGTGCAAGTCGACTTATTAGTCTGATGCAGATCAAACAAGTCGACTTATGAACATATAAGTCGACTTGTTCATTTGCATTTGGAATTGCTATCTAATCGCTAATTCTCAATCCAGGCATTTCCAATTCACAACACCAATATAACAAGTATATAAACCTTTATATTAATGTGCTAATGAAACATTTTCATCAACTCATGCATGCCATATAGTCTAACTATATATGAAAACCTTGAAACCGATTAATCCACCATTAATCACTAGATTTCCACATAATTCAAGGACCCCAAATTAACATGCTAAGTATCTCTAGGTAGGCTACACGTTATCAAGATTACTCCGGCACTTGTCACAAAAAATGCGACGGCTAAAATAACCAAGATAACGGAATGAGCTAACGAGACGCTAAAGTGACCTATTCGATATCCAAAAATTATTGGAAACCTAATTTCAAGAATCTCATTTTGGGATGCATACCACATCAATATAACACATTTTTAATCACTATAAAAATGATTCATGGCATTGGAACAGAAAACAACACAATCAATCATTCCAAACAAAACAGCCCCAGCAAGTTTCTCAAAACTGCCAAGCTCAACATTTTGCTCAAAATGACCATTGAAACACTTTCAATAAATACTGAGAAAATTACAGAGGTTAAAACATGTTCCCAACATGCTCCATGAATTTTTCCAGGATTTATTTCCCACAAAAACTCATTGAACCTCAGCAATCTAGCCGAACCAGAATCTGTGTTCTCCAACACAGACATTCCCATCAGCACACAAGAAATTCGGAAATAAATGGTAAATCACCTTGAAAACATTTTTCCATCCACAGAGACATTCAAAAACATCTTAGGGACATGTCGGTGAAAACCAATCCGAAAAACAATTTTTCTAGAATTTCTTCTCGAATTTACAAGCATACCTGTTTCAGAAACTATCAACAAGACAGCATCAGAAACTTGAGGGAATTAAATAGCAAAACCATATCAAATCAAATTGATAAATTCTCATCTTTCACAAACATATTCTATAACATGTTATGAACAATTCTGAGCAAGAAATTTCGAAAACATGCATCTCTATACTGATTCGAAATTCACACAAATAACATGCATCAGCAGCTCAATTCACTAAGGAACTCCGACCTAGTTATCATTTTAACTGTTTATACAACACAAGTGGCTCTGATACCACTGTAGGAAAATCCCGGGGTAGGCATCACATGCCCACAGTGCGGAATTTAAAATTTTGAGTCCCGGGACATTCCCAAAAGCCAGGATCCATGTGTAAGTACAAACAATCAAACCATAACGACCAAAGGAGACCGTCTCTAACGGTATCCACGCAGAGGTCGGAAAACCTAACCGGGACAAACTCTTTTGACCCGGGAATAGCTAGACTAAAGAGAAGAGTGCTAGCTCTTACCTTAGCCTTGGAGAGCAAGTGAAATGATCTTGGTGGAACCTTGGAGAAGTAGAAGCAATGTTGAATGGAAGAGATGAAGAAAATGAAAACAAGTTTTCAAGCTTAACCCTTAAGCAATTTTCGATTCTTCTCTTCTCAAAACCGTGCAAGCCCCTTTTCAATTGCTTCTTATATATGTTTTAACTCTTAAAACACACATTAAAAGCTAGGTTTGGAGGAGTCCACGTATATGGTTTAAGAAATGCCTTAATTTGCTAAATAATGATGACATTTGACTAAGTCAAACTTCATTCTTCTCATCACTTTAGTCTCCACCGAAAATCAACACATATATATATAATTAATTAATTATTTACTTAATTAATTAATATATATAATTGCTGAAGTGGTCCAGTCAAACTGGGGTCGGTCCTACCGGCCTACCGGGCCCCGCCGGCGAAAAATCACTGGAAACGGTTTTCAGCAATGTCGATGTCGCGATCTCATCGGGACATATCCCAATCTCATCGGGATCCATTTAATCCTATTGCTCTCCAAATATCGGATCTCTGTCCGAAACTATTTTACAAATTCTCCGAGTCACTCTTATGCGTGTGACCCATTAGGTTCCCGGTTATGTTGGCCACTTAGATTAACACTTAATCTGAGCAAGTCATGAGCGTATCTAGCAACACATCACGACCCCAATTGACCAGAAAGTAATTGGTTTGACTAATGAAACCATATCACTAACCCTTCCATAGACAATTACCGTGCAATTCGTCCTTTCACCATGCTATACCCCACTTGGTTTGAGTATGGGCAATGTGTCAACTCTTACTAGACCGATCGATCAAATCTAGTCCAAGTGTAATCAGTTCTCGCCTTAGACTCATTACTTTATATGTCCATGAAGACCATCTTCATGACATATGTATGCTCCGGCCAGAGACTTCAAAGTAATGATCCCGATAAGAGGCCATGGGTATCTCTTCGCTATAATGTAGTGGTGAATCCTCTATTGGCTACTCAATTACCTTCAATACCTCAAGCTATACCCAATCACCACCCTATGAGCGACCTCTGAAAGGCAACAAGGAATGAAGTCAAAGTACAGAATCAGTACCCAAGATATCCTTGAGTACCTCAAGTCTAAGGATACTTGCACCATTGCTACGATGAGATTATCACTGACATTTGTATAAGACATCCATGTGATGATCTCATAGCAGGTCATCCAATGTACTTACTACCACTAGTAAGCATCCACATGTCAAATCCAAATATCTCAATATTTACAGTTTTCTGAGATCCACTGCTTGATCCAATCAAGGAGTTTGACATGTGCTAGTCTATCCGGATTAACGATGTCCGGCCTCATTAATCCTATGACTAGGATAATTTAGATACTGACATAATTGCACATGATAGGAATCTCAATAGTATGATCACATCATAATTTCCTTCATGCTATGTCATGTATCAGGGACTTCATTAATTTGATTAAAGATCACTATCAATTCATAATAAAATGAACATCAAATAAATGAAATATGCCTTGCTTTATTTATTCATAAAGTCTGTACATGACTATGAACAAAATGCGCTAAAGGGGATTGCCTTTAGGGCACTACTCTAACAAGGATTAGGGTGTTATCGACACAGGAAGTGGAAATTGTGAGTGACCTGAAGCGTTAGGAGGAACTAGTTAAGAAAGTGAATGACCAACCACAAATTGAATGACCGAGTGAGTCTACTGAATGCCATTCATTGAAAGAAAGTTTTTGATTGATGAAGTTAAATGAGAAATGGAGAAGCATCCTGCACTCCTAATAAATCCGATAAGAATTTCGAGAACGAAATTCTTTTAAGGGGGGGAGAAATGTTGGGCCCCGATTTGCATTAAGCATGATTTTTTTTTATTTTGAGGTTTAGATTGATAATTCCTTTTAGTTAGATTAATTTGGGGGTTAATATAAATTAATTGGAGGGATTTAGTTAAAATTTGAAATTTGATAAATTGTTAGAATTAAAGACTTGAGTTGGTGTAGGGTTAAAGTAGGAAGCGTGCTTAGGTTATTAAAGCTTAAGGTTTATAAAGTGGGCTTTTATTCCTTTTAAATTGCATTAAATGAAAGAGAATGAAATTTTAAATGGAATAAATGAGGAGTAAACGTATGGTGAAGGGAAGAGCCACGGATTTTGTAAGGAATAGAAGAGTTTTATTAAAACAAGAAGACATGAAGTAAATGGGTGAAGTGGCCGTATGAAATGAAGAGTAGGTTACGAAATTTTAAGGAATTAAGGAAGGAATTGGATGAGTGTAGCCGTATAAGTGAGGAATTTGACTTATAAGAAGAGACTTGATCAAAACTACGTAGTATTAGCTTAGGTTTATAAGTAAGAAACAAAGTCCCTTAAGTCATTAGAGATGGAAACTTACGACATTCACCAAGGAGAAAACAAGAGGGAGACATTCGGCCATGAGATAAGGAGAAGAAGAAGAAGAAGAAGAGAAGTAAGGGCTTGTTGATTTATTGCTTTAGAAAGGAGGATTTAAGGGCTTGTTTTAAGAAGAAAATGGAAAGGAAGGGATTAAACTTCCATTAGAAGCAAGAAGAAAATTCGTGGGTCTCTCTCTAAGGTAAGAAAAATTTTGAAATTTATGATTTTATGGATGGGTTTTGATGCTAAAAGCTTAGTTAAGTTATGGGTAAAGTTAAATAGGTGTTAATTCATGTTTTCTCTCCCTAAGGATTATGAATTTTGCTATCTCTTATGCTTATGGGATTATTATGCTTAATGAAGGTCTAGAGAGGCCATTGGAAGTTGAGGAGAGGCAAATTAATCAATCCTAGAGCTCAAGGAATTAAGGTAGGTGATTCCTTAATAATTGAGTTAATAGGCAATTTAACATTTTTAGAATAAATGCAAATTAATGCTTTCTAATGATTTAAAAAGTTTCCATTAATATTTCTTTGTGAGAATTTAAACTTGTACGTGATGTTTCTTGAATGTAAATTTATGTTGGAAACGATGGCGAAATGATTTAATAAGTGAAAAAGATTGATTATGTGATTTTGGCAAATTGATGTTTTCTAATGTCTTAGAATGTTTGTATGAACTATTCTTTGCTATGTCTTTCACTTGTATGTGATGTATTCTGATTGTAAATTATGTGAGGAATCATTTGCATAATGTTTTGTTATGTGAAAAGACTTGAATGTGTGATTTCGAAAAAGATTTGCTAGTTTGGTCCAATCATGCGAAAGTGATTTTGAAATGGCTAGTTACGGTTAATAATTTCGAATTGTGTGAATTATGAGCTTTCTTTGGGTTTGTGGTGGTCCAGTCTGAGTCAGGTGCACCTGTCTACCCATAGGCTTCTCCCGCCTACCCGCTAGTGGCTGTGGAGTTTCCTCTCAAGGACTCCTATCCGTCACAGCTACACATGACCGCTTCGTGAAAATGTGTAGTACATTCTATTTCAGATCCACCCGAACCACTTTGTTTGTGAATTTGTGAAATGTTATGTTGTCTTGTGATGTGTTAAATGTGTAAATTCATTGAAGTGATAAATTCTGTGAAAAGATTTGAAAAGTAAAAATGATTAACGTAACATTGTTTTGAAAATGAATGAATGCATAATGATGATTTTTGTTTATTTCTCGTTTATTAAGTTGTTACCCACTGAGCCGTCGTGCTCACACCCCATCTTTCCCTCCACAGGCATCGAGCAAGAAACCGAGTCATTGCATCGGGATTGAAGAAATACTCCGATGCATTTTGCTTTTGAAGTTATAATTGAGAAAACAATGCTTTAGGTTGTATTGTGGAGAAATGGTTCTCTTTGTATTTTGAATTTTGCTACTTTCGATGTATTCAGGCTAGAATGCCTTGAGACTTTGTATTGACTTGTTTCCATGTAAATGTAAGAATTTTGAATATTGAAATGTATCTTATGTAATGTTTTCTCAAATGTAGCATGAAATGGGTTCATTGGACAAAAGAAAGAGTTAAGTTATATTAATTGATGTTTTGGAAACAATTAGAATCCTAGGAGTGTGCTACTGCCTTTGAAGTATATTTTGTTTGGAGTTGGGGTAATTGGGTTTGAGTTGTGTTATGGAAGTTGGAAGAATGAATTTTTATGCAGGTTGTTGAATTGAATTGAAGATTATGGTTAGTTGCATAATAGGGGAGATGCTGTCCAATTTTTCCTAAAATTGGGCAGCAACTTCACTTAGGTTTTAGAACACTTTAGAGATTGAATTAGTTTGGGTGGTCTTCTTGAAGAATTTAGAACATGTTTATATCTTTCCAATGACATAAAGTTTGCCACATTTAGACTTAAGATCAAAAAGTTATGAGAGCTAAAAGATTTCAGCCGCTGTTGATGAGGTCTGAAATTTTGCAGCACATTTAGAAGGCTTTTTCACCCTCTTGGAGGCTAATCTGGTTTTTGCTTTCTTCATGAAAATGTAGATAATCCTTTCTTCTTTATATTGAGGTATTCCATGCCTTATTTCGAGTTAGGAGTAAAAAGTTATGGGAATTAGACTTAGTTCAGTTACTGTTCATTTGGCAATTTTGGACAGAACCTTTGGGAGGGTTTTTCACCACTTTAGAGCTTGTTTTGGTTTTTCCATCCTGCATAGAACATGTAGATTATCTTTTTCCCTTTCCTATGAGGTATCATTTGTAATTATTGGAGTTAGGAATAAAAAGATATGAGTTTGGGAATGTTGACAGTTACTGTTCATTAGGCTAAATTACTGTTCCATTGATTTTCACTTAGGCTAAAACTTTGAGAGAGTTTTTACCCCTTTAAATGATTGAAATGGTTTTTGTTTCCTTCATGAAACTTGTAGGTAATCTTCTTATCTTTCCAATGAGGTAAAATGTGTCATTTTTATACTTGTGTGCTAAAAGATATGAATTCTCAAATTCTTGGTATTGTGTTGGGAAATTGACATTTTTAGTGGCAGCAACTTTAAAGCAAATTTTAACCCTCTTAATGGCTAAAGTAGTTTTTAAACCCTTCTAGGAAGTAGTAGAGCTTCCTTTTATCTTTTCATTGACACTAAATTTATGAAATTTCGATTTCGGGGTGAAAAGTTATTAAAGTTTAAAGTTAGAGAAGTTTTCATTAGTTTTAAGAGTTGAATTTTCAATTTGGAGAAATTAAACCCCGTTTCCTATTTTTATTCGTTTCTCCTCTGTTTGACCTCCGATTTTCATGATTTTTGAAGCGTTGGATTTGAAATTTTTTTTAACCCCTTTTTAGTAAAATGAGAGTGACGGGTTTGGTCGGACTTTACGGATGATGTTAAAAAGAGTCAATTACGTGACGGTTTTGAATGTAATTCCGTTTTCGGGTGATTTTGTGAGCTATAGAGATCCGATTGAGGCGATTTCTGATTCTAATTGATCGAGGGATATGAAATTTCATTTTAGCTTAGGATTAGGATTTATTTATGGGCCCTAAGCAGAGAAATTTTATTGGGTTATAAATAAGGTGAACTTATCAAGCTTTGTTCGGATGACGTTAAATAAGTTCAATTTGAGGTTTCTTTCGTGGTGAGGAATTCCTCCCTCATGAGATGCGCGTCCAGATGTCACGTAGGACGTCGGGCACGCGACTCATCGGGGAGGGGTTCCAATAGTAACCATGGATTTTCTGACGGTTTTGCTAAGACCAATAGGAAGCATGATGCCATATAGGTTATTGTTAATCGTTTGACGAAGTTAGCCCATTTTCTAGCAATCAAACAAACTGATTCCCTACATGTGCTAGAAAATAAGTATATTGATGAGATATTAAGATTATATGGGATTCCAGATTATATAGTTTCTGACAGAGATCCTCGGTTTACTTCAAGATTCTAGGGAAGCTTACAAGAGGCTCTGAGAACTAAATTGAATTTTAGCATTGTTTTTCATCCTTAGACAGATTGTCAATCTGAGAGGACCATTCAGACCCTTAAGGGAATGCTTAAGGCATACATGATGGATTTCAAAGGAGCTTAGGATGGACATTTGCCATTGGTCGAATTTACTTATAATAATTCGTACCATTCGATTATTCAGATGGCTCCTTATGAAGCACTCTATGGAAGGAGGTGTAGAACTCCAATATGTTGGGATGAAGAAGGAGCAAGGAAACTGAGATGGAGAGAGTTACATCAGATGATAGTGGACAAGGTCAACATAGTTAAACAATGGCTTAAGGTAGCTTTGGATAGAATGAAAAGCTACACTGATGCACACCGAAAGGAGATGGAGTACGAAGTGGGTGACAAAGTTTTCTTAAGACATCTCCTTTGAAAGGAGTAATGAGATTTGACAAGAAGGGCAAATTGAGCCCAACATATGTGGGTCCTTACGAGATTGTTGAGAGGATTGGATCACTTGCCTACTGGTTGGCACTATCATAGGAATTGTCTCAAATACATGATATTTTTATTGTTTTCATGTTGAGGAGGTATAGATTGGATCCCTCCAACATCATTCAGACCACTGAGGTTCAGTTGAGAGATGATCTGAGTTATGAGGAGACTCTAGTTTAGATTTAGGACACCAAGGAAAAGGTCCTCAGGAACAAAACAATTCAATTTGTCAAAGTCCTGTGGAGAAACCATTCTATGAAAGTGGCCACGTGGGAGCCATTGGAAGCTATAAAAGAGAAGTAGTCACCCCTTTTCGATGACTCGGGTAATAACTTCGAAGACAAAATTTTTTTAAGAGGGCGAGAAATGTTGAGCCCTGAATTTTTTTTTATTAAACATGATTTGAATTAATTTTGGGGTCTTGATAGATTTTATTTGGAGTTTAATTATTATGTCAATGTTGGGAGGATTTATTGCATAGATTGATGGAATTAAAGTATTAATGTTATAAGAATGTATCGAGGGCAAAATTGGCAAGTCACTTAAGGTGAAAAGACATAAGGCTTATATTAGAAAGCAAAAGGGACATTTTATGATTATTAAAAATATAAAGTAGAAGAAGAAAAATTGTTGTCTTGTTTTAGAAGAGAGAAGCACGAGAATTGGAGAGAGAAAAAGAGAGAGAGGAGAAAAAGAAGAGAAAAGCTAGTGTGTTGGAGATTCTTGAAGACATTGAAGAATTTGAAACTTCAACAAGTAAGTTTAAGTTATGTTTTAAATTTCATGGGTTTGGTTAAATGAAACTCAAATGAAGTTGAATGTGTGTAGAAAATTGTTGATGAATGATATAGGCAAATGTTCTCTTTTAGGGTTAATGATCAAAGATAGACCATGATGTATTTGTAAATGATATAGGGTTGAAATGAAGTGGAAAATGAAGTAGAAGAAATGGTTTAGGTTTAAGATAGGTTATATGTGAAATGTGGGAAGTAAGAAGATGGAAAATGTAGCAAAACCTATTCTCGAAGTAGATTTTTGTGAATGTTCGCTGCGGCGAACTTCTGAGTTTTGTCGCGGCGAAGTCAACTTTCCTACACAGAACATGCTTTGGTATGTTAGGCATAAATTTTTGTGTAGTTATTCAAATGGAGTTATTTTTAATTTGGAGTAAACTAGAGACATAGCCTACAAATTGTATGATAAAATGGAGTTCTAATTCAGTCTCTAAAGATTTGAATTTTTGAATGGAAATTGAACAAAAAATGTTATTTTAGTATAAGAATAACCCGAAAATATTTGTGGTGTAACTTTTAGAGTACTGAACCAAATTGAATGATTTTAGTGTCACCAGAAACTTAAGACAATGAGGAACTTTTTTATAGAAGAAAATATTATCAAATTTCTTCATTTACTTTATTAGAATGATCATGGAAAATTGACCTGAAGGTTTGGATTTATGGAAGGGTTTTGGTTCATGAAGCTTAGGAAATGCATGGGTTTAAATACTCTAAAATCATTTTAGTGAATGTATTTTCTTAGGATTCTCAAATTAGAATTCCTATTAAATTGGGATTTTGTTATTTTTAAAGGAAATCAAGAAGGGATCAAGAGAGGCAAGAGGAGCAAGAGGAAAGACATCCTTAAGCTAATTTCTTAAGCGAAGAATGCAAGGTGGGTACATGTTTAAAATAGAATAAATAAGCCACTAAATATTTTCTTTAAATCAAGTAAGTTTAATGATTTCAATTGCACCATAGATGTTGCATTTATTGCTTCTTGAATAGATTGTGAAATTGTTATATATTTGATACATGAATTGTACTGATGATTTATGAAAAGACTTTGAAAATGATTCTTTTTGAAAAGATAAATGTTTATAAATTTAGGTTTTCAAAAATAATTTTCGAAATATCTCATGTTCATGAAGAACAAGTTTCGAAAATGTGCCATATGGGCTAAATATTTTCAATTCATGAATTACATGATATCTAGGCTTGGTGTAATCCTTTCAAAAATGTCATGTGCACGTTGACCAAGTTAAAGGCTTCTCCCACCTACCTGCTAGTGGCACGGAGTTCCTTCATTGACTCCCTCAAGTTTACGGCTACGTAAAACCACTATGTGAAATTACGATAGTGCGTCAAATTTACGACTACACAGGACCATTATATGGAAAGTGTAGTTTGTCATGTTCATAGATTTACCCAAGCCATTATATTGTGCTTATGTGTTTATGTGCTTATGATATATTAAGAAGCTTGATGCATACATGATTTGAAATATGTGAATGTTAGTTAAGAATTTGAGAACAATACGTTTTATGAATTCAATTAGATTTTTTATTGAAAAATGAACATTTCAAAAGTTTTTCTTTTTTTCCTTTATAAACTATTACCCACGAACTTTAAGCTCACCCCCTTATATGTCTCATCTTCAAGTAAAGAGCATGAGATCGAGTAACCAAAGGTTGAGGTATCAATCCACTTTTGCAATGTTTTTATGTTTTACGCTAGTTTTGTAAAACAAGACTTTAGTTGCATTTTGAGTTTTTCTAATTTATGTAAACTTGGTATTTTTTGGATTATGATGTATTGTGGCTCGAAATGCCCATTAAAGAACTCTTATCTTTTGATATTAATGGAAAATATTTCATTTTGCTCATGGTTTTTATTGTTCCAAGGTATTTTGATTTAGAAATGAGATTAAAGATCAGAAAAGTTGCTTACATTTTATGTGTATTTTGCCCTTGAGATTGAATAAATGAGGTTGGTTGAAAGATTTTAAGTTGCATTAAATAAGGTGGATTGTGAAGGGCTTTGGGTTCTGTTTCAACTAGTTTCGCCAAGACGAAGATATTTTCCAACGTTTGCCGTGGCAAACTACAATTTTTTGTTGTGACGTAATTAACCCGAAGCGAACATGCTAGATTTCTCCCATATGTTCGTCGCAGCGAACCCCGCCTTGCTTCCAAAAGGTTTTGGTTTCAAATCCCCAGTCTTCCTCCACACTCACACTCTCACGACCTCGACATTGGGCTCCAAAAATAGGGCCCAACATGTTATGGTATCAGAGAGACTAGGGTAACATCCCGTTACTCATGTGAGGGCTAAAATTATGAATTACGAGAATTATTGAGAAATCAGAAAGTACAATTCATGTTTATGCTAAATTTGACATGCACATTTTTGCACATTCATATAATTGTACATGCATTCTTTGACATTTCCGGGTATAATTGAGTTATTAATGCAATTAAAATGTGATTTGGCAATTTTAATAATATTTCGGGTATTTTAGAATTTTGGTGAAATTTAGAAAAATATTGATTTATGGGCCAATGGTAGAGTGACAAGTGGATAAAATTCTGTGTGACATGTGGACCTATAGCTATAAGACAAATGGTAGCTTATTTAGTGGACAAGTAGAAGACATGCAATGGAAACAAGTGTCGGGCATGCAAGAAATACACGTATCATTATGTTTTGAGTTAGAAATGTGTCTCTGTAATGTGTGTTCTTCGTTGTTCTTCATCACCGAACAAACTGGTATGGTCTCTGTACTTCGGATTCGATTTCATTGTTCCAATTGGAGTTGAACCAAGTAAGTGTTGTTTTCATGCAATTCAGTGACTATATGGTCTATTTCCCACGGTACATGCATGGATATTTTAGTGTTCATAGAAATGAATGGGATAAGTCTGATGATGCTCGAGTGATTGGTAACGAAGTTGTGCATGAGAAGGTAAAGCAGTAGAGTTTCGGTGAATGCATGTGTTAAATGCCTTAGAGGAGGAGTTGAATTTGTGAATGTGGGAAAAATGCAAAAACTTGGAATTTGCATGTATGAGAATTGGATTGTGGTGTTTAAGTATGAATATTGGATTTTTGAATTGTATGTGTATTGATGAGCTAAAAATGAGTTAGAAGAATTGTTTGAATGTTATTGAGTTAATTGATGTGAGAATAAACATAGGAATGCAGACAATGTTAAGAGGAAAACTGGGGAAGACGAGTTTCAATAACCAGACGTCGCGACTCTTTTTTTTTTGTACGTCGCGACGTGAAATGCACCTTTGAGCTCGTCGCGGCTCATTCCTTTCGTACGTCGCGACCTCCATTTTTGTTCTCGCTACGACTCATTCTTTTTTGTACGTCGCAACGTGAAATACTCCTTTGAGCTCGTTGCAGCTCATTCCTTTCGTACGTCGCGGCCTCCATTTTTGTTCTTGCCACGACTCATTCTTTTTTTTACGTCGCGATGTGAAATGCACCTTTGAGCTAGTCGCGGCTCATTCCTTTGGTACGTCGCGGCCTCCATTTTTGTTCTCATCGCGACTCATTCTTTTTTGTACGTCACAACATGTGACTCACTCTTGAGCTCTTCGCGGCGACCGTTGCAAGAAAATCCCGAAAAAAACTTATTTCTCGGCTGTACGTCGCGACTTCACATTTTGTCCTCGCCGCGGGAGGTCCCTCCCTTGACAGCTCGAACATACTTTAGTACTTTGACCATAACTTTATTGTAGATGTCCAAATGAGGTAATTTTTAATTCTTTGTAACCTAGAGATATAGGGATACAACTTTTGTGAAGAAATGGAGTTTTAATTATGTCTCTAAGGTTTTCAATTTTTGGTTGGAAGTGAGATAAGAATTCTGTTAAAACTTATGAACCATCTGAAATATTTTGAGTATATCTCTTCGTATACTGAACCAAATTAAATGATTATGGTTTCATTAGAAAGATAAGAAATGGGAGAAAAACTTTACAAAAGGAAGTTTTGTCTAATTTGGTCATTTACTTTATCCGATTTAGCATGGAAAGTTGACCCGTATGTGTATTAGAGGAAAAATCTAAAGTGGTCAATGAAGTTATGAAATTGTTTTACATTGTTTTGTTCAATCCAATTGTAATTATACATGGTATTAATGAGGGCTTTGATATATGAATGATTTCACTAAGGATCGCGTCATTGTGCCCCGGAATTATCATTGAACATGCACTGTGCGTACATTTTATACATTGATGTGCATAAAAGAACCACTTGTGTATTTATGAAAAAATGTGATATTTGTGAATGTGTTTTGTATATTTTAGAGGATCATATCGGATGCCAATCGGACATTGCCGGACCATCCAGGCAATAGCTTATTGGAGCGAACTGTGAATCAACCTAGATGATTTCCTAGGATTGATATGATTTGATTTTTTTTACACTTCCAACATTATTAAACTATTTGCGATTTGTTATGAATTCTGGACTTTAAATTGTCCGAGGAGATCAATATTCGGGAATGTATTGGAAGTGCTTTGATTGTGGCTTTGAGTGCTATGAAATTCTGTATGATATGTAAATCCTCAATAAAAGTTGAATGCCAGACTTAGGTCCGATGATTATGAGTTTTGTTTGAGCATCCTATGTGATTGCCATATATGCCATATTTAGTTTTGATATATTGGAAGTGTTCCGATTTGATGTGAAACCCCTTATGATATGTGAATTCTCAACGTATATTGAATGCCAGACTTAGGTCCGATGATTATGAGTTTCTAATTAAACATCATATGTGATTCTCTGATATGACATAATCAGCATTTGATGCATTTCATAAAATGCATGCTCAGATAAAGACATTGTGACTTGAGTAGCCAGTATGAAGCGCTTCCACGTTGAGTTATGCTCCGTGATATATGTGTGTGCACATAGAGCTATGCTCCGTGATTCTGTTCCGACTGAGCCTATAGGCCATTATTTGTATAAGTATGTGATAGGCACTCAGTCACAACAATAAGAACGAATGTGAGTCTCATGCATATAGAATTCTTATAAGATTGCAACTCATTAAATGATTTGCAAAGCTGAAGTGAGTGTAAATTGATATGAACTGTTGCTATACGTGGCTACGTGAATTGTGTGATCACATGAGATGCCATGTTATATGAATATCAGGAATAGATATATGATTTGAATGAATATTTTTGATATATGTGATGTGTATGCGTAATCCGGTGAAATCATCAATGATGGTTCACTCATTGAGTTGCAAAACACATCAAAAATTGCAATGTGACTTTTCAGGTTCTGAGGAATTATTCAGCTAGGCTAAATGGAGTATAACCACAGAGGTTTGATATGGATTAGGGGTCAGGATCAGTTTGCACCTACACATGTCTTCATTGATTTTTATTTTTGAATTATGTTCAGCAAGAATTGTATAAAGTGTATGTAAACAATTTGGTAATGAAATGACTTTATGGCTTCAAGTGTTTTGTATCTAAAATGGGCCAAAATTTAAGGTTGAATACTAATGTCTGTAAAGATTGTAGTTTGGAAATGGAAATGTTTTTAAATGAAATGGGCCCAATTTGATTAGTAATTTCCGCTTGCATGTACCTTGTTTTAAAGAAACAAAAGTTTTGTAATGAATTTTGACTGAATGATACTTCTAGCATGCCAACCTCGCGGGGTACGTACTCGGAAATCACCATGGTTGTCGAGAATGTGTCTTACGAGAGTGGGGCGCTACAGTTTAGGTCTAGATGTAAGACTAGGTTTAGGAGTATCCCAGGCACAAAATAGGTAGGTTAAGACATGAAATGAACATGCATTGTTTTAAATTGTTTCACATGATTTGAAATTGTTTTATATGATTCTAATTGTTTTACATGATTTGAAATTGTTTTGCATAAATTAATATGGTTTCAAATTGAAGGAGTTAGTATGCCGCCTCGAAAGAGAACTCGAAGAGCTATGACTCAATCTCGCTCTTGCCAAGGGAGCACGGATGAATCCTATGTCCCATAAGCTGTGGGGACACATTTTGCTCTAAATTCTGAGGCACCTACTGTGCAACATAAGGTGTCTCCACCACCTCCTCCTATGCCTTAAACAAACCGCATGGATCCGTGATTCTTTCAAGCCTTTGCTTAGGATTTCACTTACGTCACGGGTGAAGGGTCTCAAGTTCTAATGCAAACTCAAGTGGATAGGAGTGGGCAGTATGATAAGCTCCGCAAGTATGGAGTTGTGGATTTCAATGATACGAAAAATCCAGAAGAGGCCAAAGCATGGTTGAAGAGGACCGAGAGAGTCCTGCTTCAAATGAAGTGCTCCAATGAAGAGAAGTTGGATTATGCAGTTAGCTTGCTGTAAAGGGATACACTTCATTGGTGGTAATTAGTCTCCCACAATCAGGTTATGCCTTCGGTGTTGTCATGGAGAGATTTTGTCGCACTGTTCAGGAAGAAGTACCTCTCTAAGGTTTATGTACAAGAGAAGGCCAAGGAGTTTCTGAATCTCACACAGAGGGACATGAGGGTGAGTGAATATGAGCTGAAGTTTACCCAGCTCTGCCGATATGCGGCCATCATTATGGCGAATGAGAAAAAAAATTGTCGTAAGTTTAAGGAAGGTATCCATTTGGGGATCAAGGAGAAAGTCTTGATCCACAATTTCTGTAACTACTAGCAACTGCTATATGTTGCACTCTAGGCTGAAAAACTAGAGAATATAAAGAATGAAGTAAGCAGGAAGAGGAAGAACATGGAGCAGTCTTCTAAGAAGGGAATGAGTGCTCCAATGTCTGAGAGGAGTTCAAGGAGTTACCACATACAAAGTGAAGTGGGAAGAGCTGGCTCTACCATAAACAAGCAGGCAAAGACAGTTTCAGGGCAAGCCTCAAATGTAGGAGGCACTGGAAGGACAAGAAGGAGTAAATACACAAACCCCCAATGTGAGCATTATGGGAAACTTCACAAGGGAGAGTGCTTCAAGTTACTTGGAGCATGCATTCGATGTGGGCAGAAGGGACATATGATTAGAGACTATCCCCAGGTACTGAGGCAAGAGGGGTCACAGCTACACGTCCCAAAGAGAGCAAAAATAGTGGGAACCAGGCCAGTCACTAAGGTGAGCAGTTCTAGAGCTACAAAGAAGGCTATTCCTCCAGGAAGGTCAAGGGATCAGGCAAAGGCAAGGGTGTTTGCCAGGAACAGAGAGGAAGTTATAGCCGCACCTGAGGTTGTCACGGGTATGGCTCAATCATTTAATTCAACAATGTATTTACTACTTGATTCTAGTTCCACACATTCTTTTTTTTTTCTGCAAGCATGGCATTACATGGTGTGAATTCGATGCCTTTGGATAACTATTTCATTGTTAGTACCCCTTTAGGGAGGAATGTGATAATAAGTCAAGGATATAGAAGTTGTGAGCTCTTTATTGATGGTGCTAGACTGGTAGTGGACTTACTACCTCTAGACCTAAAATGCTTAGATGTTATACTTGGAATGGACGTTATGGAGAAATATCATGCGAAGTTGGATTGTAGCCTTAAGGAGGTGGAATTTGGCGGAAACCCTTTTCAGCAATGTCGATGTCGCGATCACATCGGGACATATCCCAATCTCATCGGAATCCATTTAATCCTATTGCTCTCCAGATATTGGATCACTATCCAAAACTATTTTACAGATTTCCGAATCACTCTTATGCGTGTGACCCATTAGGTTCCCGGTTATGTTGGCCACTTAGATTAACACTTAATCTAAGAAAGTCATGAGCGGCGTCTAGCAACACATCATGACCCCCAATTGACCAGAAAGTAATTGATTTGACTAATAAACCCGAGCTCATCAGGAACCAGATCACGAACCTTTCCATAGACAATTATCGTGCAATTCGTCCTTTCACCATCCTATACCCCACTTGGTTATGAGTATGGTCAAAGTGTCAACTCTCACTAGACTGAGTCTAGCCCAAGTGATATCGGGTCTCGTCTTAGGACTCATTACTCTATATGTCCATGAAGACAGTCTTCATGACATGTTCACTCCGACGCCAGAGATTTCCAAGTAATGATCATGAAAAGAGGCTATGGGTATCTCTTCTGCTATTCCAGAAGTGGTGAATCCTTTATTGGCTACTCAATTACCTTCAAATACCTCAAACTGTACCCAAGCACCACCCTATGAGCGACATCTGGAAGGCAACAAGGAATGGAGTCAAAGCACAAAATCAGTATCCAAGATATCCTTGAGTACCTCAAGTCTAAGGTGTAGGAAAATCCCGGGAGGTACATCACATGTACCGGCAGCGGAAAACAAAAATTTTTGTTCCCGGGACCTTCCCGAACCCAGGATCTTGGTATCGGTATGAAGACATCAACCTAAATAGCCAATAGAGACTATCTCTAAAGGTGATCCACGCAGAGATCAGAAAACCTAACCGAGTCAAACCCCTTTGACCCGGGAATAGCTAGAACAGATTAAAGGCGCTAGACCTACCTCATCTGGAGAGTGAAGGAAGCGTTGGAGACTTGCTTGGAAGAAGAGAAAATCGATGGTGCTTGATGAAGAAGAAGAAGATGAAATCACTTTCCAAGCTTTTCCTTAACACTTAAGAAAAACCTTTTGTCTTCCTCTCCTTTCAAAACCGTCGACCATCTACCCTTCATAAGCCTTTTATATGTCTTTCTTTAACCATTAAAGATGCTTCCTTAAGAAGCTAACATTTGGATGATTAATAGCCATTCATTTCTTTAACTTAATAAAGTAATAAGTTGAAAAGTCAAATGGCTTTATCTCTTCTCCCTTCATCCAACGTGCACATGGCTATATCTTTATATATATTAATTAATTATTTACTTAATTAATTAATATATATAATTGCTAAAGCAGACCAGTCAAACTGGGAATTGGTCCTACCAAACCCTCTAGGACCCCGATCTTTGAAACGACTCAAAACCTTTCTTAGCAATATTGATGTCGCGATCTCATGGGACATATCCCAATCCATTGGGATCCATTTAATCTAATGCTCTCCATAATTGGAACTCGTCCAATTACTATTTTCTGATTCTCTGAAACACTCTTAAGCGTGTGACCCTTTAGGCTCCGGTTATGTTGGCCACTTAGATTAACAATTAATCTGAGCAAGTCATGGAGGTATCTAGCAACACATCATGACCCCAATTGACCGAAAAGTAATCGGTTTGATGTATTCATCACGAACCGGATCACAAACCCTTCCATGACAATTCTGGTGCAATTAGTCCTTTCACCATCCTATACCCCACTTGGTTATGAGTATGGTCAAAGTGTCAACTCTTACTAGACTGAGTCTAGCCCAAGTGATAACAGATCTCGTCCTAGGACTCATTACTCTATATGTCCATGAAGACACTCTTCATGACATATTCACTCTGGCCAGAGATTTCCGAGTAATGATCCTGACAAGAGGCCATGGGTATCTCCTCTGCTAATCCAGAAGTGGTGAATCCTTTATTGGCTACTCAATTACCTTCGAATACCTCAAGTTGTACCCAAGCACCACCCTATGAGCTACCTCTGGAAGGCAACAAGGAATGGAGTCAAAGCACAGAATCAGTATCCAAGATATCCTTGAGTACCTCAAGTCTAAGGATACTTGCACCATTCTATGATGAGATTATCACCGACATTAGATAAGATATCCATGTGATGATCTCATGGCGGGTCATCAATGAACTTACTACCGCTAGTAAGCATCCACATGTCAATTCTAAATATCTCATATTTACGGTTTACGGGATCCACCGCTTGATCCAATCAAGGAATATGACATGTGCTAGTCCATCCGGATTAATGATGTCGGTCTCATTAATCCTATGACTAGGAGAATTTGATCTTGACATAATTGCACATGATAGGAATCTCGGGAGTATGATCATATCATAATTTCCTTCATGCTATGTCATATATCATGGACTTCATTAATCGATTAAAGATCCAATCAATTCATAAACAATGTTCATGAACATCAAATTAATGAATTATGCCTTTTCTTTATTTATTCATTCGATGCGCACGATTGTGAATAAAAGCGCTAAAGGGATTGCCTTTAGGGCACAAATAAACAAGATCGATCCTTGAATAAGTCGACTTATCCAATGTACAAGTCGACTTATCGGTACTTTTCAAGAACAAGTCGACTTATCAGTAGTACAAGTCGACTTGTACTTACATAAGGATACTTGCACCATTGCTATGATGAGATTATCACTGACATTATAATAGAATACCCATGTGATGATCTCATGACAGGTCATCCAATGTACTTACTACCACTAGTAAGCATCAACATGTCAAATCTAAATATCTCAATATTTACAGTTTCTGAGATCCACTGCTTGATCCAATCAAGGAATATGACATGTGCTAGTCTATCCAGATTAACAATGTCCAGTCTCGTTAATCCTATGACTAGGGATAATTTAGATACTAACATAATTGCACATGATAGGAATCTCAGTAGTATGATCACATCATAATTTCCTTCATGCTATGTCATATATCATGGACTTCATTAATTTGATTAAAGATCAACATCAATTCATAACAAAATGAACATCAAATAAATGAAATATGCCTTGCTTTATTTATTCATAAAGTGCATGCATGACTATGAACAAAATGCGCTAAAGGGATTGCCTTTAGGCACTACTCTAACAATCTTATGGTATGGACATACATAAGTCGACTTACTTTGGTGAACAAGGCGACTTATCGATCGAAACAAGCATAAGTCGACTTACAGATGGTACAAGTCGACTTACACCTACAAATCTCCCACTTGACCTAAAGCCAATCGCCTTGGTATCTAATACCATAAGCGAGTACATGAGAATCAAAATTCTTACGTGACAATGGCTTTGTCAACGGATCAACAATGTTACGCTCTGTGGAATTCTCTCTTCGGGACATCACCCCGCAATGATCTCCCGAATCGAGGCGGTATCGGTGAGTGCGTGTTTGGATCGTTGATGAGACCTTGGTTCTTTCGCTGCAAGAATAGCTCCATTGTTGTCACAATACAATCTGTATGGGCCCATCACGGTGGGAACTACACCAAGTTCGATAATGAACTTCTTGATCAAACTACTTCCTTTCTTTGCATCCGATCTTTGCAATGTACTCTTCCTCGATCGTTGAATCGTGATGCGTCTCTTGCTTGGAACTCTTCCAACCGATCGCTCCGCCATTCGATGTGAAAGCGTAACTGATTGGGACACAGAGTAAATCCTTATCAGTTGAAAAGCGGCATCTGTATGCTCGCTCACTTGGAGATTTCCATCTCCATATATCAAGAAAACATCCTTAGTTCTTCGCAAGTACTTTAGGATATTCTTGACAGCCATCCAGTGACCTTCACCGGGATCCGATTGGTATCTGCTCGTAACACTTAGAGAATATGATATATCGGGTCTCGTACATAGCATTGCGTACATGATAGATCCTACTGCAGATGCATACGGGATCATATTCATGCGCATCCTCTCATCTGTGTCTTAGGACACATAGACTTGAGCGATATCCCATGAGACATGGGAAGATACCCTCTCTTGGATTGCTCCATGCTAAACCTCTTTAGCATCTTGTCTATGTCGTTGATTGTGAAAGACCAAGCAACCTCTTGATCTATCTCTATAGATCTTTATCCCGAGGATATAAGTTGCTTCTCCAAGGTCTTTTATGGCAAATTGTTTGGACAACCAAATTTTACTGATTAAACATTGAGACATCGTTTCCTAGTAACAATATGTCATCTACATATAACACAAGGAATACGATTGCAGTTCCATTAACCTTCTTATACACACAATGTTCATCCGGATTTTGTGAGAAACCAAACTCTTTGATTGTCTCATCAAAACGGATATTCCAACTCCTGGATGCTTGCTTTAATACATAAATGGATTTCTGAAGCTTGCATACCTTTTCTCCATCATAGGAGATGAAGCCCTCAGGTTGTGTCATATACACATCCTCGATCGATTTTCATTCAGAAAGTCGTCTTCACATCCATTGCCATATCTCATAATCATAATGAGCGGCAATGGCTAGGAGTATCCTAATGGATTTAAGCATTGCTACTGGACTGAAGGTCTCGTCATAGTCAACTCCTTGTCTTTGACGAAATTCTTTAGCCATGTCCACAAAATCTCTCCATGTCAACACTGAAGGAACAACTTTGTTGTGGGGCACCGACTCCCTGTCGGTGCATCACCGCCTGATCGATTGCATAATCTAGCTTGTCCTCATCTGAGCATCTCATCTGAACTAGGACCCTCTCGGTCCTCTTCAACCAAGCTTTAGCCTCTTCTGGATTTGTAGTCCCACTGAAATCCACAGCCCCAAACTTCTGGAGCTTGTCATACTGTCCACTCCTGTCTACGGGAGCTTGCATCGGCATCTGCGATCCCTGTCCCATAGCATACGTGAAAGCCTGTGCAAAGGCTTGAAAGAAACTCGGATCCATGGGAGTTCCCTGAGGCATAGGAGGAGGCGGAGGAGGCACTTCTTGTTGCAAACTAGGTGCCTCTGAAATCGGAACAGAGTGTGTCCCGGCATTTTGAGGAATATGGGATTCATCCGTACTCCCCTGACGAGATTGAAATCGAGTCGTAGCTCCACGAGTTCTCCTTCGAGGTGGCATGATCACTCCTTGAATAGAAAACCATTGAAAAATTTTAGTGCAAGTACGACAATTTTTCAAAGTATGCATAAACAGTTTCACTCGTGTAAAACTATGCAAGTGTAAAACAATGCAAGTTATTTCTTGAAAACCATGTCATGCACCCTAGATCAAAAACCTAGGCACTCGATACCAAACAATGTTGGACCCATTGCGGAGCCCAACGTCGGCGTGTGAGGCGTGGCGGGAAAGCGTGATCATAATACATCTAATACATTTCAAAAGAAAGACCGCGGAAGAGTAGTGGGCTGTTGGAAGGTACACTTGAAACCCGCTTTCATGCATAATTTAAGTAAACAAAGCGAAACATGGATTAAACGATTTAGAAAGGAGACCATCGAAGTTCAATGGACTCATCGTGAATAAACTCAAAACGTGCTTTCATGCTTGTAAGCAACCAAAATCGTAATTCATGTTTCAATTGATGATATCTCAAAAACAAATTACAACTCTGAGTTCAAGAGCCAAAATATAAAACACTCTTGAACCAATGATACTGAAATGAAATTAAAGTCATGAAAATAAACATGACAAAATATAAGCTGAGTGTTGCTTGTACTCGTGACTCACTCACTCGATCTACGGCTCGTCACTGTATGGGGAGATTAGAGGGTGAGCTATAACGCTCGTGGGAACATATTTATAATATAGTAATAAGCAAAAATAATATTCAAAATATCTCATTGCCGTAATACTTGTTGAAATCATAATACTCAACATGTATGAGTCATTTCTTATAAAGTGCTTGATTTCTGAATAAATCATGATGCATGTCACATAACATTTCATAACACATAACATGATGGTTTGGGTGTCCGGGTTAAGTGACGTACTACACATAGCCATCGAAATGTTGATGTGTAGAGCGTAGTTTCATGAGGGAATCTATCGAGAAACCACATGCTACACAGGCAAAAGGAGAAGCCTTTACGAGTCAATGTGCACTTGACTATCGTGAGGGACACCGCAAACCCACATAAGCATGCATAATTCGTATTCTTGTAAACTAGTTTGCCAATCTGGCACTTGCTTGTAATCTTTCTTGTAAACTTGCTTGTAAACTTGCTTGTCATGCATATTTCATAAAGCTTGAATTCATGCACTTGTATTCGTGAAAGGAGAACACTCCTTTGTAAAAATCTTGATAATAATCATGAATGCATAACACAATGCAGAATATGATCAATCATGATAGTATGCAATGCGATCGTGAATAATGTGATGTGAATGTATAAGATCTTGCTTGATTTGAAACTAAACAATGAGCACTTATATACTTTATTATAAACATGAACCCACACGATATCACCTTGTTCTTGCTTAGGATTGAATTTCCTCTTGTGCCTCTTGATCCTCTTGCCTCTCTTGTTCTCTAAAATAAGAACCACAATCTCATTTAATAATTCATGCTAAGTCAAAAGTTCCATTCTTAACTTCTATCTAGAATTCCATATCCTTAGAAACCAATTCATCACTTCATCACTTCATCTAACTTGTAGACCTATCTCTCTAGCTCACAATGCCTCTAAAATCACCCCAAAAGGACCTCTGTAGAAAAAGATATAAGGTTTAAAACCATTTCTGTCAAAAATTGGAAACTTCGCATGGTGAGAAGCGTGCACACATGGCAAAGGCCGTCTCTTGTGGCGAGAGACCTACACGTCGCAGCGTGTACGCGCCTCTTCGCGAGCGCCGTGTCTCCCAACCCGCTGGCACGCCGCGTCTCACCAAGCCGCATCTCACCAACTAATTTGCACACATGGCGTGTGCAGCCTTTCCAGACTGCGCATGGCGTGCTCATGAACTGTCCTGTGGCGTGTGGGTGTGAAACTCATCCGAACCCAGATTTTCCAGATTTTTGCAGAATCAAACCTATTCTTTTCGTTCATTCAACACTCTTAAACTCTACATAATGCATCCTACTCCATTTCTACACTTATCTAACACAACAACAATCACAAAAACACAACCAAAACAACAAATCTACCAAAGTTCACCTCAAACCCTAACTTCACCGATTTCTACTCATTTCCAGCAAATCAAAGATTCAATCCAACACAAACAAGTATAGAAGAGTGATTCTTACCGTAAGAACACTTGAAATCCGTCAAAGATCTACAAACAAAGCTTTCCCTCTTTTCTTCCTCTCTTCTTCCTCTCACTGTCGCCGACTCTCTTCTTCGGTTTCTCTTCCTTTCTATTTCTCTTCTTTTCTTCTCTTCTTATCTTATTTTCCTTACTTCCTTAAATCCCTAAACCCTAAGAGCCCAAATACTCAAAAGCCCATTCTTACAAGCCAAAAATCATCCTAACTCAAATACTTGACCAATATGCCCTTAACCATAATTACCCTTTCATAACTATTTTTTTACTCTTCCTAACACTTATTCCATAAACACATATTTCATACCAAACTCAATTAAATCCAAATTTTCCATGAATATTTTCAATAAAATCAATCTAGACCATAAATCATAAATCAAAATAATTCATGCTTAATAACATCAAGAAAACAAAAATTTTGGGGTCCAATATGGAATCCATTTCAGATTTCATGGCACGAAGCCATTTCTCAGACTCTGAACTCTTCAGAACCTCTTCATAGGTAGTAGGCTCATCATCTTCTATGAGCAATACGTCATTCTGTTCACTCACGAGAAATCCATATCTCTAGGGAGCAGGCGTATCCTCTTGACCTCACGATTTTGTGTGTAGTAGAAGGTTGAGCTGTTACCTCATCTGTATGAGTTACGGTTTCGAGTTCGTGCAATTGATCTGCGTGCATGCAGGCATCTTGAACTTCTTCAAGCTCAATTTTGCTCCCCTTGTCTTCTTGTAAAAGAAACTCTTTCTCTAAAAGACAGCATGCATCGAAACAAACACCTTTTGTTCCTCGGTGAAGGTAGAATTGATATCCTCTTGTTTCTTTAGGATATCCTACGAACAAACACTGTCGGACTTTGCTTCAAGCTTATCGACTTTGTTAAGCTTCACATAAGGTGACAACCCCAAACTTTCAAATAAGATAGATAAGGTTTCTTGTTAGTCCACATCTCATGTGGAGTAACATCAAGCTATCTTTGATGGAACTCGTTTAACAAGTAAGCAAATTGTCTCAAGCGCATATCCCCAAAAGGATTTTGGTAGCTATGCAAAGCCCATTATAGATCGAACCATGTCCCAGAAGGTTCGATTTCTCCTTCTCGCCACACCATTGTCTTTGTGGTGTGTAAGGTGGAGTCCACTGAGATAAAATCCCATTATCTATGAGATAATCCAAAAACTCTTGGTCTAAGTATTCGCCACCACGATCAGATCGTAATGTCTTAATACTTTTCCCAAGTTGTTTTTCTACTTCATTTCTGAATTGTTTGAACTTTTCAAACGCTTCAGATTTGTATCTCATCAGATACAAGTACCCATATCGAGAATAATCATCGATAAAGGTAATGAAGTAACGATCACCACTTCTGGCATGGATGGACATCGGACCACATACATCTGAATGTATCAGGTCTAATAATCCAGTCGCTCGTTCACCCTTTCCCTTAAAAGGTAACTTAGTCATCTTGCCTAACAAAGAAGATTCACATGTGTCATGTGATTCATAATCAAATGACTGTAAACATCCACTCTTATGGAGCTTAGCGATGCGTCTCTCATTTATGTGGCCAAGGCGACAATGCCATAAGTAAGTTGATTTTAAATTATCTCTTTTATGTATTTTCTTGTCATTGACATTCAAAATTGGATGTGACATATCTAATATGTAAATTCCATTGCATAATGTACCAGTACCATAGAGCATTCCATTTAAACTAATAGAACAACCATTGCTTCCAAAAGTTACATGGAAACCAGCTCTATTTAAACAAGAAACAAACAATATGTTCTTTGTTAAAACCGGTACAAAATAACAATCATCCAAATTGAATACAAGCCCACTGGGGAGTGTCAAAACATAAGTCCCTACGGCTAATGCAGCAACTTTTGCTCCATTACCAACACGTAGGTCCATATCTCCCTTAATGAGCCGCCTCATCCACGAGGCCTGCATATCATACATATATGTGAGCCCAACCGGTATCTAATACCCATATGTTGTGATCAGAAATAGTATTAACCTCAATGACAAACATATCTGAAGAAGTTGAGGCATCTGATGCCTTCTTACGCTTGAGGACTCGGATAGACTTCTGGTTTAGCCTCAGGTGGCGGTCTTGCGAATGGAGCGAGGTTCCTTTGGGGCAGTACCTTTGGTTTTCTTTTAGCTATTCTTCTTACTTTCTGATCTCTATCAGAAACATCAACAGCAAGTGGATCAGAAAGTGGAACATCAAGGACATAGCCCAGTTCCTTAGATCTGAGAACATTTCTCAGATTTCTTAGCCAATCAAGAAAATCAGGTCCAGGTAATTTGTTCGAGTCCATTAGTGAGCGCAAGTTCACACTGGAAGACATCTTCAAACAACCTAACCATAGAGAGAGAGAAACACTGTTAGAATAGACTTAAATGCAGGATTTAAGTTAAATGCATGATCATAAGGACTTAAATGACATGCATACAGCTCCCACTAGTTTCATAGAATCCATAACCCTCATTATGAATCCAAGAAACAAAGTGACAAAATGTCCTAATGGGTCGATATCCGACATTGCTAAGAATGACCTTAGGTTTGCCCAACAAGCCACTTCTTAGGTCAATCGGTAGGTATCAGTCATACCAATTGCATCATCGATAACCGACATTAAGAATGACCTTGAGGTTAGCTCAACAAGCCACCTTATGTCTCGGGAGGTATCAGACATACCAATTACATCTTAGACACAACTATCGATCAGTGCTATCAACGGTTGATGTGTGCACATTCATTGGGTTATCAACACTTGATGCGCATTATCCGATGTACACTACCCAACCGCCTCTGTCCACGTTGACCTTGAGGTTAGCTCAACAAATCAACGCTTCTAGGAAAACTGACCCATTAATCCGAAAATCTTATTTTCATGGTTCGAACATATTCGTATAAAGTGAGCTTGAGGTTAGCTCAACAACTCAACCCTAGAAGAACTCTGGTTCTTACCATATTAATGGAAGGCGTTAGTTGTCATATTACGAGGAGGGATTTCAAATTCAGGTCTCATCTAAGCTATGGGATTATAGTCACCATGACTATATGGAATAATTTATGGCATGACATCAATCACATTGAATTTATACCGAAAATCATCCATCATCCCGCCAAGGCATGATATAAATCGACTTATCCAATGCAAGTCGACTTATGCTGCTGCACACGTACAAGTCGCCTTGTATCAATATACAAGTCGACTTATGCGACTCTTGCACATGTAAGTCGACTTATCCAACTGAACAAGTCACCTTACACAAGGAAAATTGCTATCTAGTCGACTAATTCTCAATCCAAGCATTCCCAATTCTCAACACCAATATAACAAGTATATAAACCTTTATATTAATGTGCTAATGAAACATTTTCATCAAATCATGCATGCCATATAGTCAAACTATATAGGAAAAACTTGAAACCGATTAATCACTATTAATCACTAGATTTCCACATAATTTTAAGAATATCAAATTATCATGCTAAGCATCTCTAGGTAGGCTACACGTTATCAAGATTACTCCGGCACTTGTCACAAAAATTGCGACGGCCAAAATAACCAAGATAACGGAATAATCTAACGAGACGATAAAGTGACCTATTCGACATCCAAAAATTATTGGAAACCAAATTTCAAGAATCTCATTTTGGCATGCATACCAGATCAATATAACACATTTTTAGTCACATAAAAAATGATTCAAGGCATTGGAATTCAGAAATACACAACCAATCATTTCAAACAAAACAGCCTCAGCAACTTTCTCAAAACTGTCAAACTCTGCCTTTTGCTCGAAATAATAATTGAAACAATTTCAATAAATGCTGAGAAAATTACAGAGGTTAGTACATGTTCACAAAATGCTCCATGAAGTTTTTTAGGATTTATTTCCAACAAAAACTCATCAAACCTCAGCAATCTAGCCGAAACAGAATCTGTGTTTTTCAACACAGACATTCCCAGCAGCATACAATAAATTCGGAAATAAATAGGAAATCACCTTGAAAACATTTTTCCATCCACAGAGACATTCAAAAACATCTTAGGGAAGTTTTGGTGAAAACCCATCCGAAAATTGTTTTTTCTAGAATTTATTCTCGAATTTACAAGTATACCTGTTTCAGAAATGTTCAACAGGACAGCATCCGAAACTTAGGGAATTAAATTAACAAAACCATATCAAACGACATTGATAAATTTTTTCCATTTATAGACTCATTCAGCAACATCTCATGAGCAGGTCTATGCAAGAAAATTTCGAAAACTCTAATTCTGGACAGAATTCGAAATTAACACAGGCAGCATGCTACACAGCTCAATTCACAAAGGAACTCCGACCTAGTTATCATTTTAACTGTTTATACAACACAAGTGGCTCTGATACCACTGTAGGAAAATCCCGGGGTGTCCATCACATGGACACAGTGAGGAAAACAAAACTTTTTTGTTCTGGGAAGTTCCCTTAAGCCAGGATCCATGTGTAAGTATAATCAGTCAAACCATAACGACCAAAGGAGACCGTCGCTAACGGTATCCACGCAGAGGTCGGAAAACTAACCGGGACAAACTCTTTGACCCGGGAATAGCTAAAATAATTAAAGACTGCTAGATCTTACCTTATTCTAGGAGAGCTTAGGATTCAGCCTTGAGGAAGAACCTTGAAGATGAGAGAGAGAGATGAGAAAACCTTAAGAAAAATCAAATTTTTCAATGCTTACCCATTAAGCATTCGGCCATCTCTTCTTTCTCCATTTTAAAACCGACGAGCCTTACATGCTTTCCCAAGCCTTCTTATATATTCTTTAACTAATTAAAGCATATATGAAAGCTTGGATGGGAGGAGGTCACGTGGATGGCCATTAACTTATTAAAAACAAGTTAATCATCATCTTTGAATTAGTCAAAAGTGACTTAGTCAATGCTTATCCTTTCCCAAGGCTTCATCCACCGAACATGTCTCCCTTAAGCCTTCTCATATAACTAATTCACTCATTAAAAGGCATATGAAAGGCTTGGTGGAGGCATGGCCACGTTGATGGCTAAGTAATTAATGAAAAAGTTAAGTTTGACTTTTCAAACTTATCTTCTTCTCCTTATTAATTAATTCTCAATTAATTAATTAATATATATATATTTGCTGAAAAGGTCCAGTCAAACTGGAGTCGGTCCTATCGGCCTACCGGGTCCCGGTACCGAAAAATTGACGGAAACCCTTTTCAGCAATGTCGATGTCGCGATCACATCGGGACATATCCCAATCTCATCGGGATCCATTTAATCCTATTTCTCTCCAGATATTGGATCACTATCCAAAACTATTTTACAGATTTCCGAATCACTCTTATGCGTGTGACCCATTAGGTTCCCGGTTATGTTGGCCACTTAGATTAACACTTAATCTAAGCAAGTCATGAGCGGCATCTAGCAACACATCATGACCTCCAATTGATCGGAAAGTAATTGGTTTGACTAATGAACCCGAGCTCATCAGGAACCAGATCACGAACCTTTCCATAGACAATTATCGTGCAATTCGTCCTTTCACCATCCTATACCTCACTTGGTTATGAGTATGGTCAAAGTGTCAACTCTCACTAGACTGAGTCTAGCCCAAGTGATATCGGGTCTCGTCTTAGGACTCATTACTCTATATGTCCATGAAGACAGTCTTCATGACATGTTCACTCCGACGCCAGAGATTTCCAAGTAATGATCCTGACAAGAGGCCATGGGTATCTCTTCTGCTATTCCAGAAGTGGTGAATCCTTTATTGGCTACTCAATTACCTTCGAATACCTCAAATAGTACCCAAGCACCACCCTATGAGCGACCTCTGGAAGGCAACAAGGAATGGAGTCAAAGCACGAATCGGTATTCAAGATATCCTTGAGTACCTCAAGTCAAGGATACTTGCACCATTCTATGATGAGATTATCACCGACATTATAATAGAATACCCATGTGATGATCTCATGGCAGGTCATCAATGTACTTACTACCACTAGTAAGCATCCACATGTCAAATCTAAATATCTCAATATTTACGGTTTCGAGATCCTTTGCTTGATCCAATCGAGGAATATGACATGTGCTAGTCTATCCGGATTAACAATGTCGGTTTCGTTAATCCTATGACTAGGATAATTTGATCTTGACATAATTGCACATGATAGGAATCTCGGTAGTATGATCACATCATAATTTCCTTCATGCTATGTCATATATCATGGACTTCATTAATTTGATTAAAGATCAACATCAATTCATAACAAAATGAACATCAAATAAATGAAATATGCCTTGCTTTATTTATTCATAAAGTCTGTACATGACTATGAACAAAATGCGCTAAAGGGATTGCCTTTAGGGCACTACTCTAACAATCTTATGGTATGGACATACATAAGTCGACTTACCTTTGGTGAACAAGGCGACTTATCGATCGAAACAAGCATAAGTCGACTTACAGATGGTACAAGTCGACTTACACCTACACCTGAGTGTATTGTTGTTACTTTCAGAGTGAGACCAATACTCAGAGAGAAGGTTAGGGAGTTATAAGCACAAGATGCAGAATTAAGCAAGCATTCGGAAGAAATTCAGAATGGCAAGAAGTCTGAAGTGGTAGTGAGGGATAATGGACTCATGGTTGTAGGAAGAACACTTTGTATTCCGAATGTTAAGGAGGTGAAGGATGAGATATTAGATGAGGCACACAATGCGCTTTATATCATGCACCTAGGTAGTACTAGGACGTACAGGAATTTGAGAGAGCCTTTCTAGTGGAAAGGCATGAAAAGGGATGTAGCAGAATACGCAAGTAAGTATGTAGTGTGTCAACAAGTCAAAGCTGAACACCAGGCATCTTCAGGTAAGTTAAGGCCATTGTCTATTCCTGAGTGGAAGTAGCAAAGAGTAACCATGGATTTTTTGACGGTTTTTCTAAGACTAGTAGGAAGCATATAGGTTATTGTTGATAGTTTGACAAAAGTTAGCCCATTTTCTAGCAATCAAACAAACTAATTCCCTGCATGTGCTAGCAAATAAGTATAATGATGAGATATTAAGATTATATGGGATCCTAGATTATATAGTTTCTGATAGAAATCCTCGGTTTACTTCAAGATTCTAGGGAAGCTTACAAGAGGCTCTGAGAACTAAATTGAATTTTAGCATTGTTTTTCATCCTTAGACAGATTGTCAATCTGAGAGGACCATTCAGACCCTTAAGGGAATGCTCAAGGCATATGTGATGGATTTCAAAGGAGCTTAGGACAAGCGTTTGCCATTGATCAAATTTACTTATAATAATTCGTACCATTCGAGTATTCAGATGGCTCCTTATGAAGCACTGTATGGAAGGAGGTGTAGAACTCCAATATGTTGGGATGAAGAAGGAGCAAGGAAACTAATATAGCGAGAGTTACATCAGATGATAGTGGACAAGGTCAACTTTGTTAAACAAATGCTTAAGGTAGCTTTGGATAGAATGAAAAGCTACACTGATGCACACCGAAAGGAGATGGAGTACGAAGTGGGTGACAAAGTTTTCTTAAGACATCTCCTTTGAAAGGAGTAATGAGATTTGGCAAGAAGGGCAAATTGAGCCCAAGATATGTGAGTCCCTACGAGATTGTTGAGAGGATTGGATCACTAGCCTACTGGTTGGCACTGTCATAGGAATTGTCTCAGATACATGATGTTTTTCATGTTTCCATGTTGAGGAGGTATAGATCGGATCCCTCCCACATCATTCAAACCACTAAGGTTCAGTTGAGAGATGATCTGAGTTATGAGGAGACTCTAGTTTAGATTTAGGATTCCAAGGAAAAGGTCCTCAGGAATAAAACAATTCAATTAGTCAAAGTCCTGTGAAGAAACCATTCTATGAAAGAGGCCACGTGGGAGCCATTGGAATCTATAAAAGAGAAGTATTCACCCCTTTTCGATGAATCGGGTAATAATTTCAAAGACAAAATTTTTTAAGAGGGGGAGAAATGTTGAGCCCTGAATTTTATTTATTTATTAAACATGATTTGAATTAATTTTAGGGTCTTGATAGAATTTATTTGGAGTTTAATTATTATGTCAATGTTGGGAGGATTTATTGCATGGATTGATGGAATTAAAGTATTAATGTTATAAGAATGTATCAAGGGCAAAATTGGCAAGTCACTTAAGGTGAAATGACATAAGGCTTATATTAGAAAGCAAAAGGGACATTTTATGATTATTAAATGTATAAAGTAGAAGAAGAAAAATTGTTGTCTTGTTTGAGAAGAGAGAAGCATGAAAATTGGAGAGAGAAAAAGAGAGACAGGAGAAAAAGAAGAGAAAAAGCTAGTGTGTTGGAGATTCCTGAAGAGATTGAAGAATTTGAAGCTTCAACAAGTAAGTTATGGTTTAAATTTCATGGGTTTGGTTAAATGAAACTCAAATGAAGTTGGATGTGTGTAGAAAGTTGTTGATGAATGATATAGGCAAATGTTCTCTTTTAGGGTTAATGATCAAAGATAGATCATGATGCATTTGTAAATGAGATAGGGTTGAAATGAAGTGGAAAATGAAGTAGAAGAGATGGTTTAGGTTTAAGATGGGTTATATGTTAAATGTGGGATGAAAAAAGATGGAAAATGTAGCAAAATCTGTTCTAGGAGTAAGTTTCTATGAAAGTTCTCCACGACGAGCTTCTGGGTTTTGCCACGGCGAAGTCAACTTTCCAACATAGAATACGCTTTAGTATTTTAGGCATAACTTTTTGTGTAGTTATCCAAATAGAGTGAGTTTTGATTTGGAGTAAACTGGAGACATAGGAATATAAATTGTATGATGAAATGGATTTCTAATTCAGTCTCTAAGGATTTGAAGTTTTGAATGGACATTGAACAAAGAATGTTGTTTTAGTATAAGAACAGCCTGAAAATATTTGGGGTGTAACTTTTAGAATACTGAACCAAATAGAATGATTTTGATGTCATTAGAAACTTTAGACAATGGGAAAAAGTTTTCTAGAAGAAAGTTTTATCAAATTTTGTCATTTACTTGTTCAGAATGATCATGGAAAATTGACCTGAAGGTTTGGATTTATGGAAGGTTTTGGTTCATGAAACTAATGCATGGGTTTAAGTACTCTAAAATCATTTTAGTGAATGTATTTTCTTAGGGTTATCAAATTAGAATTCCTATTGAATTGGGATTTTGTTATTGTTAAAGGAAATCAAGAAGGGGATCAAGAAAGGCAAGAGGAGCAAGGGGAAAGATATTCTTTAGCCAATTTCTTAAGCAAGAAATTCAAGGTGGGTACATGTTTATAATAGAGTAAAAAAGCCACTAAATGTTTTCTTTCAATCAAGGAAGCTTAATGATTTCAATTGCATCATAGATGTTGCATTTATTGCTTCTTAAATGGATTGTGAAATTGTTAGATATTTGATACATGAATTGTGTTCATGATTTATGAAAAGACTTTAAAAATGATTCTTTTTGAAAAGATACATATTTGTAAATTTAGGTTTTCAAAATATCTCATGTTCATGAAGAACAAGTTTCCAAAATGTGCCATATAGGGAAACTGTTTTCAATTCATGATATGTGGGTTTGGTGTAATCCATTCAAAAATGTCACGTGCATATTAACCAAGTTAAAGACTTCTCCCACCTGCCCGCTAGTAGCACAGAGCTCCTTCATGGACTCCCTCAAGTTTACGGCTACTCAAAACTACTATGTGGAATTGCGATAGTGCATTAAGTTTACGACTACACAGGACCATTATGTGGAAATTTGTAGTTCGTCATGTTCATGGATTTACCCAAACAATTATTATGTGCTTATATGCTTATGATATGCTAACAGGTTTGATGTATACATGATTTGAAATTTGTGAATGTTGGTTAAGAATTTGAGAACAATACGTTTTATAAATTCAATTAGACTTTGTATTGACAAATAAACATTTCAAAAGTTATGCTTATTTTTCTGTTATAAACTGTTACCCACGAGCTTTAAGCTTACCTCTCTTTTCCATCCCATCTTCATGTGAAGAACATGAGATCAAGTAACCAAGAGTCGAGGAATCACTCCACTTTTGCAATGTTTTTGTATTTTAAGCTAGTTTTGTAAAACAAGGCCTTAGTCATATTTTGATTATTTCTAGTTTATGTAAACTTGGAATTTTTTGGATTATGGTGTATTGTGGCTCGAAATGCCTATTAAAGCTTTGTAAAACTCTTATCTTTTGATATTAATGGAAAATATTTCGTTTTGCTCATGGTTTTTATTGTTGCAAGGTATTTTGATTTAGAAATGAGATTAAAGTTTAGAAAAGTTGATTATGCTTTATGTGTATTTTGTCCTTGAGATTGAATAAATGAGGTTGGTTGAAATATTTTAAGTTGCATTAAATAAGGTAGGTTGTGAAGGCTTTGGGTTTCAGTGGGTTTCGCCGCGTTGAAGTCAAGAGTTCATCGCGACGTATTTGACCTGAAGATGTTTTACCTTCATACGATAACTTCGCTACAGCGAAGCAAAAAGGGTCGTTGTGGCGAAGATATTTTCCAAGGTTTGCAGTGGTGAAGCATAATCGTTCGCCACGACATAATTAACCCGAAGGGAACATGCAGGATTTCTCCCATATGTTCGCCACGACAAACCATCCAAAGGGTTTTGGCTTTAAATCCCAAGTCTTCCTCCACGCTCATGTTCTCACAACTCCTATGTTGGGCTCCAGAAATGGGGTCCAACAACTTGAAAGTTACAAAACCAAACAAGTTCATTTCATGTGTATAATATGTTAGTAGTGTGCCCTAGGCCAATAAACATTTGTGATTCACGTATTAACATTATGATTTGTTAATAATATATTATGAGGTATTCATTTTATATATGCATGTATTTCATTTATGTAATGTGAGTTACACTCCATGAATGGTATTAAACTTATGTCATCAAGTATGTGACTTGATAGTAAAACCATAAGTGTTATAATACTATTCTAGACTGTCCCTAATCGATCATTATTGGTGGAACAATAATGAATTAAGGCTAGTATGTGTTCTGATTGATGATCACGTTTCTTGATCATGGATATGAGATATCAAATCGAAACATAGATATATGTTAGAGAACATATATTGGATCGACCCAAAAGAGAATACTACATGGTTTCATGTCATTAGTGATTCTCAATATGGTTTGACTTTAGTCCTTTGACCTGAAATCATCATGGTTCCCTACATGAGGAATTTAGTGTTTTGATATTAGACTAAGTTATTTTAACCGAATAACAAATAGTCTTATGTTGGACACTAAATGAATCATGCGGAGGATGTGAATAGCGTAGATGGGATTTGTACCTCTCTTAAGTGAGAGAGATATCATTTGGTCCTCTTGACAAGTGTGGTGAAGAAATGCATGGCCGTGCTCAAATGAATTGATGAAGAGTCATCAATGTCATTTGTTATAATCAGTCAACTTGCGGATCAAGAAACTATGATTAATCAAAGGTTGACATGTACCATGCCTTGTGATTAATCTTGATATCGTGTTACAAAAGGATGAGCTTATAATCATGATTACTGAGTTAAATCGGATTATCGATCCTCATTTGATTTGGGTAGTCATAATGTCTTGCTAGAGGCCGCTTATGACTTATGGGCCTTGAAGTGTAATCAAGCCCATTGCCAACATCAAATGAGCCTACACTGTCGCACACAAAGAGTGATGTGATCTGGGCTTATTCTCTTGGGCCTAATTTATTAGGTGTTAAATAAATATATTTAGATATATTTATTGGGCTAGATTTAATTAAGTTGTCGGGCTTTTATTATATATATGATATAATGGGCGAAACTTAATAGGCCTGAATGAGATTAGGGTTTCTCTATAAATAGAAGCTTAGGTCTCATTAGGTGAAGACACAACTGTTGTCGAAACCCTACCGCCAAGAGAAAGATCGTGCGGCGTTCGAAGGTTTTCGGGACGTCTTAGCACTCTGACGCAGCCGGATCGTGCATGCTCGTGTGGATACCGGTAGAGGACATTAGCGATTTGCGGTGTCTTGGAATCCGAAAAGAAGCAATCCATCCACGAAAATAAGGTATTTTCATTAATCCTCGTGTTTTCGATTATACTTGATAATTTTGTATGGTCTCTTCCGCAGCGTATTGTGAATACTCGGACCATATGCGATCCAACAGTGGTATCAGAGACAGGTTTAATCGTTAATCTTGGATTAAAGGCTTGATTTTATTGTTGATTTGTTTTGATGCTTCGAAACACACTATACTGTAGAAAAAGATTTCTTTTTTAATGTATGTCATCTTCTGGAAATTGTTTCCCGAAGCTGGAAATTGTTTCCAATCTAATTTGTGTTAATCGTTGATGCATGATCTGGAAATTGTTTCCTCCACTGCCGCATATACAGTGCTAAGGGGTTTCTGAAATCCTTGTTATTTGATGCATGTTTTGTGATGCTTCTGGAAATTGTTTCCTATGCACCCATGTTTTGACGCATGTTCCTTATTTTGAATCCCGAATTCTACGAAAGCATGAAGGGTTTTATGCGTTTATCCGAAGCCATGTTTTGCCTCTGTGTATATGTTTTGAGTTTTAAGCCTTTAGATCTGGATCAAATTTGGCTTATGTGATTTCTTGTGTTTACGGTTAAAGATTTTTGGCTTTATGGTTTCTGATTTGTGGATTATGAATACTGCCTGTGTTGATATTATAATTGCGATTGTTTTGAAATTGCATATGGGATTGTTTCTGGAATCCTCTATCTGCGTTTTTCTGGGTTGGTTTTTACAATGGTCTGCGTTTTCCCCTCTTTTCCATAGATCTGAAAAACGATGGGTTTGTTTGAAACTTTCCCATGGATCTGCGTTTTTTCTTCTCTACAGATCTGGAAAATCGATGGGTGAGTAACACCCATCGACGAGCGACGCGACACCATCGTTAGATGATGGTGTCGTCGGCGGCAATGGCGTCTCCGGTGACGCCATGGCCT
This sequence comes from Erythroxylum novogranatense, assembly GCA_029891385.1. NCBI lineage: Eukaryota > Viridiplantae > Streptophyta > Magnoliopsida > Malpighiales > Erythroxylaceae > Erythroxylum > Erythroxylum novogranatense. Next base: position 51,291,548 of record CM057233.1, on the reverse strand, counting down.
GCGGAAACCGTCGAGTGGAGACCCACGGTTGAAGATTCGTTCATTCCTTGGAGATCAGACGGTTGTGCGTGGGACGTGGGGTGCGGTTCAACGTGGTTGTGGAAACATGGGAGTGGTGGAAGGAAGATCCGAAGAAAGGGAAGAAAAAAAAACCAGAAGAGGGGCGGGCTACTTGAGAAGGCGGCGGCGCGTGTGGGACACGCGCGCGCGTCTTCGAGAGCGTGGACACGCCCACGCAGTGTCAAGCGCTGGCGGCGTCTGCGTGCTGCGCGCCTGCACCTGCCCCTTCCATTTTTTTTTTAATTTTTAAAATTGTTTTAAAATCCTAATTTAATTAATTTAATAGAGATTAAATTAATAAATATTCCTAATAAAATAAAATGGTATTTTATTAAATTTGAAAATTGTTTTCAAAGGATTACTTATTAGGAAAGGGTTTTGGAATTTAATTTAATTTTTCAAGAGTTGAATTATTAAGTTAAATTTTTTCAAATCAACAATTAGAATCAAGCCAAGGTTTAATTTTTCAAGAGTTGTTATCAAAGGACCGCCGTGTTCGTTACGTGTGTTAGTTCGTTGCGTGTCATTTATTCTTGGTGGTTTTACATATGTTTATTTATATTTTTGAATATTTATATTCATGTGTAAATTACTATTCTATGCTTCTAATATATATATACTCAAGTATGTTGTAGTATAAGATTAGAACTAGCATAGTACAAACAACCTTACTAATAGGATTAGTAACCGAATTACCCTCATGATAATTTCAAGTTTATATGCCTTCCATAAATCTTTACCAATGTTTATCTCTAGCTTATCCTTATATGGGTTTTTGCCAAAGCAAGGCATGTAGGGATCATCTAGGGAAGACATTTGAATAATGGTGCTATTCATAGGTAAAGTATGGTTAAACTTGACTAAGCTATCAAAACGGTTTTGGGCTTAGGGCATAAGATTGGGTTTATACATACATGCAGTACATAAGATGTATTTTAACATAAGCCCATCAAGAGTTACATGTGATGTAATTGAAAAGAGTTTTCTACCTAAATAACTAAGTTTTGAGTGTTAAGCCAAAGCTTTCTTAGGACTTAGTGAAATATGGATCTTGTTTCTCCCATTTTTCAATTGAGGGTTATTTATTTGAGTGGGAGCTAATACCTCATAATATATGAATGTTGACCCTGTTGCATATTTTTGTAGATTATGGCTACTCCATCCACAAACCTATCTATGCGGTCTATCTTAGAGAAAGAAAAGTTTAATGGAACAAATTTCCTAGATTGGTATAGGAACTCGAGAATTGTTCTCAAGCAAGAAAGAAAGGCTTTCAAGAAGAAGGCACAAAGAAAGGACAAAGGTAAAGTACCTAAGTCCAAGCCCAAGCCTGAAACTAAGACTAAGGCACCCGAGGAGGAGTTTGCTTCCATTGCAATGAACCGGTCATTGGAAAAGGAACCGCAAACTCTATTTGGAAGAGTGAAGAGAAGAAGAATAGTCGACTATTTCTTCAGATATGTTTGTTATAGAAATCAATTTTACTCCTTCTGCATCTTAGGTATTAGATACCGGAGCTGCAACTCACATTTGTACTAATGTGCAAAGTCTAAGAAGGACTAGAAGATTGATGTCTGGTGAGATCGACCTGCGTGTGGGAAATGGAGCAAGAGTTGCTGCTTTATCCGTGGGGACTTATGATCTTATTTTGCCTACTGGACTCATTTTGGAACTTAAGAATTGTTATTATGTACCTACTATGAGTAGGAACATTATTTCTTTTGGTTGTTTAGAGAATGATGGATTTAAATTTTCTATTGAGAATAGAAGTATTTCCATTTATAAGAATGACGTTTTATATGGTATTGCACGTCAATTAAATGGAATCTATACTCTAGACACCGAGTCTCTAACAAATGAGCCCATCTATAACATAAATACCAAGAAGTTTAAATCTAACGATTTGAACCCAACATATCTCTGGCATTGTCGTTTAGGCCATGTAAGCGAAACGCATTTCAAAACTCCATCAAGATGGATTCATTGATTCTTTTGAATCTTTTGAGACATGTCATTCTTGTTTCTTGGGTAAGATGACAAAGGCCCCTTCACGAGTAAAGGGAAAGGGCCAATGAGCTATTGGGCCTTATACCTACCGATGTATGCGGTCCTTTTAGCATATCAGCGAGAGGAGGTTATTTGTATTTCATTACTTTTACAGATGACTTCAGTAGATATGGGTATGTCTATTTAATGAAGTACAAATCTGAATCTTTTGAAAAGTTCAAAGAGTATAAGAATGAAGTACAAAATCAGCTTGGCAAGAATATTAAAATCCTTCGATCTGATCGAGGAGGTGAATATTTAAGCCAAGAGTTTGATGATTATCTTAAGGATTGTGGAATCGTTTCACAATTGACTCCTCCAGGAACTCCTCAATGGAATGGTGTTTCTGAAAGGAGAAATCGAACTCTATTAGATATGGTTCGATCAATGATGAGTCAAACTAATCTTCCAAAATACTTACAGGGCTATGCTTTAGAAACCGCACATTCATATTGAACCGTATTCCTTCAAAGGTAGAAAAGACACCTTATGAGATATGGACCGAAGCGTCCCAATTTATCTTTTCTAAAGATTTGGGGTTGTGAGGCTTATGTGAAGCGTCAATTCTGACAAGTTGGCACCCAAATCTGAAAAATGTTATTTTGTGGGATATCCTAAAGAAACTAAAGGATATTACTTTTACATCCCATCGAGAACAAAGTGTTTGTTGCTCGAAATGGTTTCTTCTTAGAAGGAATTTGTTTCCAAAGGAAACAGTGGGAGTAAAGTACAACGAAGAAATTCAAGTTTCACAAAATGACATTGAGCTGCAAAGGAGATTGAAGCGAGCTCACAAGTCGTTGATGAGCGGTTTTCAACAACAAAAGGCCTACGTAGATCTGATAGGATTCGTCATGAACCCGAGAGATATGGATTTCTCAGTTCTTGATGATGATAATGTGATGCTCATCGATCATAATGAGCCCACAACCTATCGAAGCTATGGAAAGTCCAGAATCTGCTAAATGGTTAGAGGCCATGAAAGCAGAGATGCAATCCATGTATGACAATCAAGTTTGGACTTTGATTGATCCGTCTGATGGCTTGAAGACCATTGGATGCAAATGGGTTTTCAAAAAGAAACTCGACATGGATGGAAATGTGCACACTTATAAAGAAAGACTTGTTGCTAAAGGTTACGGACAAGTTCATGGAATTGATTATGATGAGACATTTTCTCCAGTGGTCATGATCAAATCCATTAGAATTCTTATTGCCATAGCTGCATACTATGATTATGAGATATGGCAAATGGATGTCAAAACGGCTTTCCTTAATGGAAACTTACTTGAGGATGTATATATGATACAGCCTGAGGGTTTTGTCCATCCTAAGAATTCGAGAAAGGTGTGCAAGCTTCAGAGATCCATTTATGGATTGAAGCAAGCATCAAGAAGCTGGAATCTTCGTTTTGATGAAGTTGTTAAAGAGTTTGGATTCATCAAGAATGAAGATGAACCTTGTGTTTACAAAAAGGTTAGTGGGAGTGCTGTTGTCTTTTTAGCTTTATATGTTGATGACATATTGCTCATTGGAAACGATATTCCGACCTTACAGAGTGTCAAGATTTGGTTAAGGAAACGTTTCTCAATGAAAGACTTAGGTGAGGCTGCCTATATTTTAGGCATTAAGATCTATAGAGATAGATCAAGAAAGCTTATAGGCCTAAGTCAGAGTACATACATAGATAAGATACTGAAAAGGTTCAGTATGCAAGATTCCAAGAGAGGATTCTTGCCTATGTCACATGGAATCAAGCTTTCTAAGAAGGATTGTCCTACTTCAGATAAAGAGCTTGAGCGCATGAGTAAGATTCCATATGCATCTGCAATTGGATCTATCATGTATGCCATGTTATGTACTCGACCAGATGTCTCATATGCTTTGAGCATAACAAGTAGATACCAATCTAATTATGGTGAGAGTCACTGGATAGCAGTTAAGAACATCCTTAAGTACTTGAGAAGAACTAAGGATATGTTCCTAGTCTATGGAGGACTTGAAGGAGAGCTAGTTGTAAATGGTTACACTGATGCTGGTTTCGATCGACATAGATGATTTCAGATCGCAATCAGGTTTTGTGTTCTGTTTGAATGGAGGTGCAGTGAGCTGGAAAAGTTCAAAGCAAGACACTGTTGCTGATTCTACAACTGAAGCTAAGTACATTGCTGCCTCGGATGCAGCTAAGGAAGCTGTTTGGATCAGGAAGTTCATCACAGAGCTTGGGGTTGTTCCTAGCATTGCAAATCCTATAGACCTTTATTGTGATAATAATGGGGCTATAGCATAGGCTAAGGAACCAAATTCGCATCATAGATCCAAACACATACTCAGACGTTTCCATCTGATCAGAGAGATCATTGCGAGAGGAGACGTGAAGATATACAGAGTGGGCACAGATGACATCATTGCCGATCCACTTACTAAACCTCTTCCACAGCCTAAACATGAGAGTCATACGAGGTCTATGGGTATTAGATATCTGACTGATTGGGCCTAGTGCAAGTGGGAGATTGTTAGTAGTGTGCCCTAGGCCAATAAACATTTGTGATTCATGTATTAACATTATGATTTGTTAATAATATATTATGAGGTATTCATTTTATATATGCATGTATTTCATTTATGTAATGTGAGTTACATTCCATGAATGGTATTAAACTTATGTCATCAAGTATGTGACTTGATAGTAAAACCATAAGTGTTATAATACTATTCTAGATCGTCACTAGTCGATCATTATTGGTGGAACAATAATGAATTAAGGCTAGTATGTGTTTCGATTGATGATCACGTTTCTTGATCATGGATATGAGATATCAAATCGAAACATAGATATATGTTAGAGAACATATATTGGATCGACCAAAAGAGAATACTACATGGTTTCATGTCATTAGTGATTCTCAATATGGTTTGACTTTAGTCCTTTGACTGAAATCATCATGGTTCCCTACATGAGGAATTTAGTGTTTTGATATTAGACTAAGTTATTTTAACCGAATAACAAATAGTCTTATGTTGGACACTAAATGAATCATGCGGAGGATGTGAATGACGAGACGGATTTGTACCTCTCTTAAGTGAGAGAGATATCATTTGGGCCTCTTGACAAGTGTGGTGAAGAAATGCATGGCCGTGCTCAAATGAATTGATGAAGAGTCATCAATGTCATTTGTTATAATCATCAACTTGCAGATCAAGAAACTATGATTAATCAAAGGTTGACATGTACCATGCCTTGTGATTAATCTTGATATCGTGTTACAAAAGGATCGAGCTTATAATCATGATTACTGAGTTAAATCGGATTATCGATCCTCATTTGATTTGGGTAGTCATAATGTCTTGCTAGAGGCCGCTTATGACTTATGGGCCTTGAAGTGTAATCAAGCCCATTGCCAACATCAAATGAGCCTGTGGTCGCATACAAAGAGTGATGTGATGCGGGCTTATTCTCTTGGGCCTAATTTATTAGGTGTTAAATAAATATATTTAGATATATTTATTGGGCTAGATTTAATTAAGTTGTCGGGCTTTTATTATATATATGATATAATGGGCCAAAACTTAATAGGGCTGAATGAGATTAGGGTTTCTATATAAAGAGAAGCTTAGGTCTCATTAGGTGAACGACACTGTTGTCAAGAAACCCTAGCCGCCAAGAGAAAGATCGTGCGGGGTTTTGAAAAGTTTTCAGACGTCTAGCACACTACTACAGTGCAGCCGGATCGTGCATGCTCGTGTGGATACGGTAGAGGACATTAGCGATTTGCGGTGTCTTGGAATCGAAAAGAAGCAATCCATCCACGAAAATAAGGTATTTTCATTAATCCTCGTGTTTTCGATTATACTTGATAATTTTGTATGGTCTCTTCCGCAGCGTATTGTGAATACTCGGACCATATGCGATCCAACATAATAATTAGTCAATCATATTTACATGCATCAAACATTTCAGACATTCATTGTCCCGAGGTTTAGAACACAGTCAGCATAAAACACAATTCAATATAGTACTAAACAAAACAAAATAAGATGTGAGTGTCCTAAAGGTTACTAACACTCGCTCCCTTTTTGCTTAATGTCTTGAAGTTCCGACAGTATCTGGAAAGGGCTGCTCTTCTTGATCTTCTATATACAATCAAACACAATTTCATATTACCAAATTGTTTATGTAACTGAATAAGCACATTCAAGAATGTATCATGTAACATGCATGTTCAATGACATATTCCCTGGTATATCTCCTTACAAAATTGATGTAAACATCAATTGTATTCCAAAAGTTCTATAATTCATACACTCATTAATGATTCCAGATTTTTCCTTAAAACAAACATTCAGGTCTACTTTTGATGATCATTTAGATCAAGCAAATGGAATATTTAAACAATGTTTCCTTCTAGAAAAATTTCCCCCTTTGTCTTAGGTTTTCACTTATTCCAAGATCAGACAATTTGGTTCAATATACTAAAAGTTATACTCAAAGACTTCAGACTATTCTGAAACTACAATAGAATTCTTAACTCAATGTTAGAACCTATTTTATAATTCTTAAAACTAGAATTACAGTTTGATCTCTTTAGGAAAATTGTAGCCTTATTTCTCTGGTTTAATCATAATCAATAATCAACTCAGTTGGAAATCTACAAGTCAAGATATAAGCAAAATACCGAAGTATGTTTAGTAAAATCATCCTAGTTATCATACTTGAGTACAGTCACAGTTTCATCTTAAATTATTCAATCAATCCATTTCAAATGGTCCTAATTTTTGTTGGAGATGAAGATCAATGTCTTATGAGTCTATTGGTTCAATTCCCATGTCAATTGGATGTTTGGAGAAGAAGTTACAACAAAAGATCTAGGTATCTTCAGAAAACAACTCCTTTTAGATAGCATGGAAGTCGCGATCGTGCGCCTGCACGACCATGGCATTCCAGATGGACTAGCGATGTAGCAATCATGCAGCAAAGTTGTGATCATGTAGGAGCATGATTGCGACATCCTCCTTCTTCACCGAAAATTTTCTTCTTCTTCTTTCATTCTTGAAATCCTTAATTCTTCATTTTAATCCATCCTTAATTCATATTCTCTTCATTTTACACCCATGCAACTTATCTTATGATAAAACAACTCAAAATTCAAGATAAAAAATTCAAACTTTGAAAACCGAAATCATACACATATTTTACCATCTTCAACTTTCTGTCTCTAATGTTAAAGTTGTAACAATGTCAGTCCATAAACCAAAAAAAAACATATAGCCATATGGTTCTACTCATATTCTAGTCCATCTTACTCTCATACAACCCAAAACTCAAGATTCATCACAGTCACCAAAATCCAAAACTCATATACGGTTCTTTTCCTGCATAAATATTGTACTTCATATTTTTCTGCATGCCTTCAAATTCACTAAATCTCACTTAACACATTGATAAAATTACCGAAGCTATCCTTCTCACTCGCCTCATTTTCTGCTTTGGTCTACTTCACTAAGTTTCTCTTTAAACTACATGCAAATTGATATTTCACTTCTTGCACATTCCATTGTACATTATTATCAACTCATCTTTCTCATCACTATCACCAAATTTTCTTCATTCATAACTTATGCATGTATTCATTTCTAACATGTAAAACATCATCAAACTCATTCATAGAACTCAGAAACTTAAACTTCACTTTCCTTGTAGTCAGAAAATCATCAGCAGTGAAAGTGAAGGTCAAAGTTTGGTGAAGAAAAAACAAAGTCGAAGAGAAGTAAGGAGCTATAGAGTTTTTTCTTACATTACCATGATATCGTGTTTTAAAAACTCATTGACATGTGGCTTCACTGCATATGAGCCATTTGTCATCCACATAGAAGTGCTACATGGCAAAATTCCATTGATCTATTTTTCCTAGTCCAAAATCCAAATACTCCAAATTTTTAGACATTTTCCAAAATTCACCAAAAATTTTGAAATTATTATAATATGCTCCAAATAATTTTCGTTAGTAATAAACCACAATTCTCATCTTAATTAAAATTTTAAAATCAATTATATCCGAAAATATCACTGAATGCATGTACAAATATTTATATGAGTAAAAATACATATGCACATATAAGTGAGTACTCAAATATGTAAAGCATATAATGCAATCGCAAATTCTACAATATTCTAACCCTTAATATGAGGTGTTACAGATTGCACACTATTAGAACTCCATAAATATCATATACAAGTGAATTTTTACTAAGTTGTTGTTGTAGTTAAGTTTTTACTAATATTTATTAATGAATATTATATAAAAAAATAAAATAAAATGTTTATTTATTTAGTCCATAAATTAATTTATCTTCAAGTTTTATCTAATGTTTAATCATTATTAGGTATAGATTATATTCATATGGACATTAATAACTAAATTAGGTTTTATTTTTATTTAAAATGTAAACCAAAAACATAAAATAAAAACTAAAAATCACAAAAATAAAACATAACAAAACTATTCAATAACAACTACACTTAAATTATTGTTCTTCAATAAGATCCACTATAATGTCAATCTTACTTTATAAATTTTGATAGACTTTTGCATAGTGAAAACAAATCTTATTTCTACTAATAGAAAACAAATTTACTATATAACAAGGGTTAATTTCTTAGGACCTCTTAGGCTTTGACAATTCAACACATTAGCGTCTCATTTTTAAAAGCTATTATATACTTCTATGATGTTTTAGTTAATATATCTTCTATCTCCCTTATGAAACATTTTTTTCCCACGTAGCAATGACATCATATAGGTTGAATTTGCCACGTAGACTCCTAAAACTTTAATCAACATCATTTTTGCATAATAGAGTTTTTAATGGCAACTTGATGGTAAAGGGGATGGACGATATATTACTAAAACAAAAGGGAATATGTGATAGTTTTAAAAATAAGAGATTATTATGACAGTTTGTCAAACCATGAGGGTCCTACAAATTTAACCCTAATTACAAATTAGAGGATATCTATATCATTATCCTTTAAATTAATTTGATGCCATAAAGACATAATTATAAACCAATTACAAAATATTATGAGACAAAATAAAGGAAATCAAAATAAAAGTTAACAGGGACAAAAATTAAACAATTTCAAATCTCTATGAAACATAAAAATTAAATAGCACATTACTTCTATAAAATTAATAACAAAACAAAGTCAATAATAATAACAACAATTAAAATCATTTTCTTATTCTCTTTGTTACACTAGCTTTTTAGTGACTCATTAATTTCTAGTTTTAATAAATAAAATTAATTTCCTTTTCCTCTTTTCCTTTTATTTTTAATAAAAAAGACCCAACATGTTAAATAAAATTAAAAATAAAACACTAAAAATTGTATAACTTTATCAAATATGTCTTTAACTTTTCATTCCAAACCACATTACTGGATCAAAAAAGGAAGAGGCATATAATCTTTTCTCTGAAGTTGATACATAACACAATTATACATTGTGTTAAACTCATTGTTGGAATTGCAATTCACTTTAAAGGTTTGAAAAGATGGGTGACCAAAAATGGAGACAAATTAAGACTTGGAAATGTCAATTATATCGAACTTATCAATTAATTATAAGTTTCTAGTTCATTAAGAGATTTACTAAAAATACATAGTTTATGGATTATTACATGCATTGAAAATTTCATTTAATATGCATCCATAAGGTAATGGTTGCAAATGTAAGGGAGCCATGAGTCCATGCATCTCGTGCATGGCTATGCAATGGAAGCATTGGAATCATAATTCCAACACCACGACATCTATAGAAAATTCATAATCCATGGGCATGTATAAACAGAATGTAAGAACATAAAATTACAGTATATGTACCTTGTAAATGCTCCTCCTTTCTTGAATCTTCTCCTTGTTTGGGTTGTAGCAAACACCTAACACCTTCAATAGCCAGTGAAAAACATGCAAAGATGAAGAAATATCAGTGTGTAAGGGTAGTTAGAGCACTTAATAAGATGAATTCAAGTTGATGCTCAATCAAGAGTTAGATCATAACCAAGTTGCATGTGATTAAACTTATGCAATAATTGAATAAAATTGCATAAACAAACCTCAAGATCACTCCTCTCAACCTCCAGAACTCTTTTAGACCCTTAGCCTCTTAATTGAGTGTGTTTTTTAGCTAAATTTCATGTGTACATATGTAAAGAACTCATTGGTATACCACACATCATCAAGTGGGTCATGATCATGACTTTCTTAAAATGACGGCCATACACACTTTGTTTTTCATCCGATCTTTTATACATGTGACCATTAGGTTCTCGGTTCTTTTGGGCACTTAAATTAACTTTTAATCTGAGCACATCATAAATGGTTTTATGCCACTTGCATTATCTCTTAATTTAAACAAATCATGAAGGGTTTCATGATGCCAATTTACCAGAATGTAAGTGAATTAATAGACAAACTCTTCAATAGTTAATTATTCAACTTACAAAACTTTCCATAGACAATAACCAAACAATTCATCCCTTAACCATCCCATACTCTACTTAGTTCAAAGTTTGCGCTACGTGTCAACTCCCACTACACTGACTATGTCACATCTAGTCCAAATGATGTTAGTTCTTATTATAGGGATCTTATTACTCTATGTGTCATTGAAGACTCTCTTCATGACACATAACTGCTCTAGCTAAAGACTTCCAATTACTGACCCTGATAAGAGGCTGTGGATATTATCTCCTTCTATCAGGATTGTTGAATCCTTTATTGGTTACCCAATTACCTTCGAATACCAATAGCAGTACCCAATCACCACCCTATGAGTGACTTATCTTAAGGCAACAAGGAATGGTATTAAAACACAATATCAATATACAAGATATCCTTGATTACCTCAAGTCTAAGGATATTTGCGTCATTGCCATGATGAGATTAATCACTGACATTTGATAGATCATTTATATGATAATCTCGTAGTAAGTTATCCGATGTAGTTACTACTTTTAGTAAGCATCCACATGTTAAACTCTAAACATCTCATGCTTACAGTTTATGAGATCCACTGCTTGATCAAATCAAGGATAATAACATGTGTTGGGCACCGTTTCCATATAGGGTTTCGGAACCCAACTCTTAATTAGAACCATATGACGTGAGCATACTTTAATGAAGTCTCCTTAATCATCATTGTTTTTTTTTGCTTTGACACCAAACATGTTGGATCCGTTTTTCAAAGCCCAACATCTAGAAACCATTCATAAAACGTGAGCGTATTAACCTGCAAAGTTATTTCATTTAACCCTCATTAGCCATCATCAGTTCACTCTCATTCTCATAACATCTCAAGCCACAAAGGTGGGCCCACACAACGGATTCACAATAACCACAATTGACTTCTTCAAAACAATCTACAACTCTCTAGTTTAATATGAAGAAAGAATCCTCTCAATCCAAAGTGTGATCACAACCAAGTCTTGCCCTTCCAATCGATCCCTTACTTCCTTTCAATTAATCTTTTTGAATTCAACACCAAAGACTATAAATTTTCCTGGGGAGATGGATACATGTGTTAGGAAGCTATATCTTTAAGAATCACCTCAATAGGAGGTCAGACGAAGAAGTTATGGCCAAACAAATCCAATGTGTTCATGTCCTTATTTGTATTGTACATGCCTTGGTGCAATTTCCATAACTCTCACTACAGGTGTCGGATTGATGTCGTTTTTAGATGGTTGGAAAGAATACTTCTAGATCTACAACGTTTGTAAGATTCCAAAGGAAAATTTGATCATTTGGAGGGTCAGAACAAACGGCCCGTGTGATTTTACACAGGCAAGCTGTGTAACCTTCGGGTGAAAATGTGCTCCTGCGCTGGAAACACAAGACCCGTGCGATTTTACATGGGCAGACCGTGTAACCTTCAGTGAAAATGTGCTCCTGCACTGGAAACACATGGCCAGTGTGATTTTACATGGGCAGACAATGTCACCTTCGGGTGAAACAAAATTTTCACCCTCCAAGACCCTTCCAAAGGATCCTAAACTCATTCTATCATCCCTTTTTTTCATAATCTTCCCAAATCCAACTCTTTCTAGTGTGATATCACTTCATATACTCTAGTTATTTGGTATACACATCCTATGCAACATCACCTATTCAAACGATCATATCTCTCTACTCCGATATCCAAAAATCACATACTTTATACCGTTGGAAAGCTAAGAAGGCAAGTTACAACTTTCATGAAGGCAACTTTAGCTAATTCTATCTAGATCAATTCAGTTGTTTCTTGGAAGTCAGAGTACACATTTTACCCTTAGGAAAAGCTTGAAATTTTATCCCAACTTCACTTCCACTATTACTACATCATTCATAACAATTCAACTTCCAATTGGAATTCGTCCAACTCTCAACCTCAATTCATTTAACTCCTTATATTCAATAACATCTCATCATTCACCAAACATCCTATCTTTTCTTTCCATAATATCTCACTTATATATATAACAATACTTCATGCTCAAGATTCATCATCTCAAGTTGAAATTTTCAACATACCTAGTTTCACTTAACATCATCCATGCACAGTTCATATTTCATTAACATCATAAGATAAATGTTTACAAAACTTTAATGGCATTCCAAGTGATATTACATCATCAATATCAAAAATTCAAAATACATCAAAAGATACAAAATCCCATAATTCTCAACATACGTCTAACATCTTATTTTTACAAAATCTAACTTCCAATACAAAATATGCATAATAGAAATGATGCCTTGATTCTAGATTTCTCGATCTCATTCTTTTTACCTGAAGATGGGATGGAAAGTGAGGGTGAGCTTAAAATCTCGTTGGTAACATGCTTATAACCGAGAAACAAACAAAAATTGTTCAAAAAGTTCATTCTCATAGAAAATTCTTATTGAACCATAAAATACATTTTTCTCAAAATTCTTCTCATGTAATCAAAACCACAACAGTACAATTCATGCATTTTTCAACTCATTCACAATTCAAAAACATATAAGCACATCAACTAGCTCGAGGGTTTCATGGATCAAAGCAGAGAAAACGAAGTTTACTCTGTGAATGAAATGAGTCCATTTTTCAGATCTCATGGGCCACAAGCGGGTAGCTGGGAGAAGGTTTTATGTCGACGTGCACGTGACTACGAAACAATTCCTCTCTCTCCCAAACAATGCACATAAGCAATGCTCAAAATCATTTTATCAAAATGAAATGCTTTCATACTTTTCATGTTCTTTTTCTTCTTTCCATTCAAATCAAAATGCCATGACACAATTCAATGGCATAACATGATCATATATCACAATGTATTTTTGCATATTCACAACAATTCAAATCCAATCCATGAAGCATATACAAAAATATAAGAAAAATTTTTAAATCATTTAAAAATAATATATGCACATTTATGGAGTACTTGAAATCATTTTATTCTCATAATTTGAAAAAACTTTAATGGCTCATTATTCAATTATAAACATGAAACCAACCTCATTTTGCTTGGACATCCAACCTCAAATGTTCCCTTCCTCTTGCTCTTGGATAGGGTTTCTTTTGTTTTCCTAAAACAAACCAAAATCCTCATTCAATTCCAATTCAAATGGAAATCCCCCAATTTCTCAAAATCCCTAAAACTTCAAAATCACAACAAATGAAATCAAAACAAATCAAACTCAAACTTAATCTACCCATAATCCATCTAAGCTAGAAAACTGAAAACCTAGCTTAGAAACCCTAAAATCAAATGGGTTCCCCTTAAGCCATCTTCTTTCTCCATTCTCTACACAAACACTTTCTCTTTCTAAATCTTTCTCTAACAAAGCAAGAAGAAGAAGATAAACTTACCTTGGCAAGATGATTTCCTTTCTTTTTCTTCCTCTTTTTTCTTCCTTCTCTCTTCTTCCATGGTTTTCTCCTTCTTCTCTTCTTTCTCTATGTTTTTCTCCCTTCCCTTTTGTTTTTCACGACACCTCCTCTCTTCCTCTTCTTATTTCAAGACAAAATTTTAGTTGTCTTTCCCATTTTGCCCCTCATTTAAGTAGTCTTTCCATATTTACCCTCCTTTGTCTTTATAACTAACATCTTATACTTCTAACTTCTTGACTAATGATCATGGGAAAATTGAAGTAATTTGATAATACTTCCTGCTAGAAAAATGTTCCTCATTGTCTTAATTTTCCAATGAAACTAAAATCATTCAATTTGGTTCAGAAATCTGAACGTTATATCCCAAACATTTCTGAACTATTCTTATACTAAAACAATATTTTATACTCAAATTCCATACAAAAATTAAAACTCTTTGAGACCAAATTAGAACTCAATTTCATCAGATAAGTTGTATCCCTATTTCTCTAGTTTAATCCAAATAAAGAATAATCTCATTTGGATAACTAGAAAAAAAAGTTATGGATACAATACCGAAGCATACTCAATGAACATGTTTCAACTTATAACTTCCAATATTTCACATATAACCCATCTTATACATAACTATCTTTTCTACTTCATTTCAAATTCAAGAATTCTTCTTTTTTTACATATGAATAATCACCAAAATTTTTCATTTAATATTTCCAACTTTCAAGAAAGTTTGGGTCCAACTATTCTCACCTTTAAAGAATTTCATCCTCGAAATTCTTACCTGAATGATCAAACAAATAGAGGTGATGTTGTCTTATGCTTTCCTCAGTTTTCCAAGTAACTTCTTCACTTGGATAATTTCTTCCAAATGATGATAGTCAATAAATTTACTCGGTCTTTCAATCACTTATTTAATCATCCACTTTCTTAACTAATTTCTCAATATGTATATACCTCATATTACTCACAATTTTTTTTTCACATTTCGCGTCAATAACACCAATATCAAATCATATCGATATTTGTTAGCGTATTCACATATAACACGTTATGAATTTGAGACATCCTTATTAATAATACTAACTCGTAAGTCACTGGTCCGGTTCTTAATAAATGTATATGGACCAATTCAATTCAAGCTTAGTTGCTTCTTTATCCTAACCTATGCATATCTTGCATTCAATCCAAGCACACCTTGGGAACGTGATACTATTAGAAACATTTCATCATTTGCTTCATAGTTTACATCTTTATAGTGTCAGCACACTTAACTTTCGTTTCTATCTCACTGTATTCCATACCTTTGCTGTTGGTCCATCAAATCCATTCATTTGTCGTATAACACTCCGTACAATATTGTAATGACCTCACTACAATAATGATTGTTATGCTTAAGGTCAATCAAAGTTGTACATTGATCTCATATTCCTATGAGCTCTAAATATAAGCTTTAAACATATCTTTGACAGTTAAGACCGTCGACAAATTCAAATATTCGATCATTTGAGTCTACATTCTCCGCCACTGAATGTTGTTTCGGTGCATTCCTACTAGGATATATAGCTTAAGTTACTATTTGTCCTTTCTCTAGTAACTTCTTTGCTCAATCATCTTTATCGGTATACCTACCTCTCATTTAGATCACAAAGCATCATTTTCCAATTCAAACTCGAAATTCATATTCATTTTTCAATTCCTTAGCAATTAGTACTTGATTTTGCCCAAAATTCAACTTCACATTCTATGCATCCTTTTTGCATTAGATTTGCTAACCTCCATATCTGAATTCATGCTTCACTGCTATCGTGATCTCTGCTTAATGTGTCAAATACAACACTAACTTTATTGGGAAATACACATTTGTACCATCATAATCTTTCAGTACTTCTATCCATTATCTCAGTCTCGTCTTTAAATCTCTCAACTCAATAATTACCTCAAACTTTAATGATCTATATATTTATAAATCTCCCAGATGTTTCTGTACATCTAATGTCTTCAACTTCCCAACAATCACTATTGCAACAAGTTTCAATTTATGTATCAAATAATCAACCCATGAGGTTTCAATTATCTCTATGCATATCAAATCACTTTATCAAATTGCATTGGATTTTATCTCAATCTCTTATACAACCTCATTGTATATTATAAAATCTCCAAATCCAAACAATATAATTGCTATCGGTGTCATAATTCCTCAAAATTCTCTTTACTTTCATTGCACATCCTTACTAATCTCTCCATGCATTTCAATTGATTTGCAAACTCAACTTTTTGTATTGGTAACACATTCATCAAAATCTAATTTATATCTCCTGTGCATACTCGCATAGGATATAATGTGGATCTAAGTTCTCCTCACGTTAGCAATATTGTTACCTCAACTTCCAAAAATCCACTCAGATAGTTAGATACACTACATTAACCGTAATGCATACACTCTTAGTAGCATACTCTACCTCTTATGCTTGAGTCTCCAATGGGGATATGACTCCAATATTCCCTTTGATTCAGTGTATATTCATTTCTGATTTGTTCTTCCATTAATCATTCTTAATATAAGCTATCTGATCTTCTTAACCTAATTCAATGAAATTCTTCTTCGAAAGAAGATTTCTTGCTACTATCATCCATACTATTCATACAATCTTTATCAATCAACTACTATCATCATCAATGTCGTTTCAAGCATTCTTATCAACTCAATACGATCAATTTCAACGACTCATGAACTTTTAATAATTTCAATTTTTTCACACTTTACATTATCAAAATATCCTTCATAATAAACTCAATGAAATAAGAGGCATAGTCATTTCCTCTTATCTTTGGTATGTACCATCTTGATCACTACATCTTATACATAAAAGTAATTTCAACAGGTCACCAATTTATATCTCATGCTACTGATACATCCATCACAATTGATTCTGAACAACCTCTGAATATTTTACTACTATTCAGAATTACTCCTTCATAGTAGTTACCTTTTCAGCATAATCACCTATACTATACTTCCATTTCGTTACTCTGATTCATCTCATAGTTTTAACTATAGGGATCACAAATTATCTCTTATACCATATCCAAATATAAATCTCATATGTACTCATAATAACTGGTCGACACAACCTCGAGAACTTCTATATGTATCACTACCATTGGTTTCATTTCCATACGTACATTCTTAATTAGTTTAGAATTATAGGCACATAGCCATCTTGAAATTCTAATCTCAAATTCACTAGCACAATCTTATACCAGATCATAAATTCTGAGTTCAACTCTTCAATTGCACTTTGCTTGTACACCTTAAATCTCGTCATTTTCAGCTATATCTTTATTTCTTTTTCAGTCAATTCATCAAAATATTTTCACATCCATATCAATTCAAGTACGCATCCACAAACTTTCCTTATCTTCTAACTTTCTGACAAATCATTATTCTTCCACTATTCTATCAATTTAAACTCTTAACAATGCCCATGCGTGTGATATACACGTGCAACTCGTACTAGGGATCAGTCGCTGCAGCATGCAAAAACTTGTCAAACATGCACGTAACTTGATACATCTTTCCAAAAATGCCCATGTAAGATATCAATTCTGGGCTCTGACACCACACTGTGTTGGGCACCATTTCCATATAGGATTTCGGAACCCAACTCCTACTCGGAACCATATGACGTGAGCGTACTCCAGTGTAGTCTCCTTAACCATCATCAATTTTTTTTCTTACTCTGATACCACACATGTTGGATCTATTTTTTGGAGCCCAACATCTAGAAACCATTCATAAAACGTGAGCGTATTAACCTGCATAGTTATTTCATTTAACCCTCATTAGCCATCATTAGTTCACTCTCATTCTCATAACATCTCAAGCCACAAAGGTGAGCCCACACAACAGATTCACAATAACCATAATTGACTTCTTCAAAACAGTTGAAGCTCTAACTCTCTAGTTTAATATGAAGAAATAATCCTCTCAATCGGAGCTTTATAGATCAAGATACGCTTAAAAATCCAAAGTGTGTTCACAAGCAAGTCTTGCCCTTCCAACCAATCCCTTACTTCCTTTCAATCAATCTTTTTGAATTCAACCACAAAGACTATAAATTTTCCTGGGGCGATATATACATGTTTTATTAAGCTATCTCTTTAAGAATCACCTCGATCGGAGGTCGGACTAAGAAGTTATGGCCAAACAAATCCAACGTGTTCATGTTCTTACTCATATTGTACATGCCTTGGTGCAATTGCCATAACTCTCACTACAGGTGTCAGATTGATGTCGTTCTTATATGGTTGGAAATAATACTTCTAGATATAAAACTTTGGTGAAGACTCCAAAGAGAAATTTGGTCATTTGGAGGGTCAAAACATACGGCCCGTGTGATTTTACACAGGCAGGCCGTGTAACCTTCGGGTGAAAACGTGCTCCTATGCTGGAAACACATGGCCCGTGTGATTTTACACGGACAGACCGTGTAACCTTTGGGTGAAATGAAATTTTCACCCTCCAAGACCCCTCCAAAGGATCTTAAACTCATTCTATCATCTCTTTTACTCATAATCTTCCCAAATCCAACTCTTTCTATTGCGATATCACTTCATATACTCTAGTTATTTGGTATACACATCCTATGCAACATCAACTATTCAAACGATCATATCTCTCAACTCCGATATCCACAAATCATATACTTTCTACTGTTGGAAAGATAAGAAGACAAGCTACAACTTTCATGAAGGAATCTTTGGCTAATTCTATCTATATATATTCAGTTTTTCCTTGAAAGTCAGAGTACACATTTTACCCTTAGGAAAAACTTGAAATTTTATCCCAACTTCACTTCCTCTATTACTACATCATTCATAACAATTCAACTTCCAATTGGAATTCATCCAACTCTTAACCTCAATTCATTTGACTACTCATATTCAATAACATCTCATCATTCACTAAACATCCTATCTTTCCTTTCCATAATATCTCACTTATATATATAACAATAGTTCATGCTCAAGATTCATCATCTCAAGTTGAAATTTTCAATATACCTAGTTTCATTTAACATCATCCATGCACATTTCATATTTCGTTAACATCATAAGATAAATGTTTACAAAAATTTAATGGCATTCCAAGCCATATTACATCATCAATATCAAAAATTCGAAATACAATAAAAGATACAAAATCCCATAATTTTCAACATATGTCTAACATCTTATTTTTACAAAATCTAACTTCCAATACAAAATATGCATAATCGAAATGATGCCTTGATTCTTGATTCTTGATTTCTCGATCTCATTTTTTTACCTAAAAATGAGATGGAAAGTGGGGCTGAGCTTAAAAGTTCGTGGGTAACATGCTTATAACCGAGAAATAAACAAAAATCGTTCAAAAAGATCGTTCTCATAAAAAATTCTTATTGAATCATAAAAAACATGTTTCTCAAAATTTTTATCATGTAATCAAAATCACAATAGTACAATTCATGCATTTTTCAACTTGTTCACAATTCATAAACACATAAGCACATCAACTGGCTCTAGGGTTCTGTGGAACAAAACAGAAAAATTGAAGTTTACTCTGTGAACAAAACGAGTCCACTTTTCGAATCTCGTGGGCCACAAGCGGGCAGCCGGGAGAAGGCTTTATGTCGACGGGCACGTGACTACGAGACGGTTCCTCTCTCACCCAAACAAAGCGCATAAGCAATGCTCAAAATCATTTTATCAAAATGAAATACTTTCATACTTTTCATGTTCTTTTTCTTCTTTCCATTCAAATCAAAATGCCAAGACACAATTCAATGGCATAATATGATCATATATCACAATGCATTTTTGCATATTCACAACAATTCAAATCCAATCCATGAAGCATATACACACATATAAGAAAATTTTTTAAATCATTTAAAAATAGTATATGCACATTTATGAAATACTTGAAATCATTTTATTCTCATGATTTGGAAAAACTTTAATGGCTCATTATTCAATTATAAACATGAAACCCACCTCATTTTGATTGGACATCCAACTTCAAATGTTCCCTTCCTCTTGCTCTTGGATAGGGTTTCTCTTATTTTCCTAAAACAATTCAAAATCCTCATTCAATTCCAATTCAAATGGAAATCCCCCAATTTCACAAAATCCCTAAAAATTCAAAATCACAACAAATGAAATCAACACAAATCAAACTCAAACTTAGCCTACGCATAATCCATCTAAGCTAGAAAACCCAAAACCTAGCTTAGAAATCCCTAAAATCAAATGAGTTCCCCTTAAAACATCTTCTTTCTCCATTCTCTACACAAACACTTTCTCTTTCTAACTCTTTCTCTAACAAAGCAAGAAGAAGAAGATGAACTTACCTTGGCAAGATGATTTCCTTTCTTTTTCTTCCTCTTTCTTCTTCCTTCTCTCTTCTTCCACGATTTTCTCCTTCTCTTCTTTCTCTATGTTTTTCTCTCTTCCCTTTTGTTTTTCATGACACCTCCTCTCTTCCTCTTCTTATTTCAAGACCAAATTTTAGTTATCTTTCCCATTTTGTCCCTCATTTAAGTAGTCTTTCCATATTTACCCTCCTTTGTCTTTATAACTAACATCTTATACTTCTAACTTCTTGACTAATGATCATAGAAAAATTGAAGGAATTTGATAATACTTCCTTCTAAAAAAATGTTCCTCATTGTCTTAATTTTCCAATGACACTAAAATCATTCAATTTGGTTCAAAAATCCAAAATTTATATCCCAAACATTTCTGAATTATTCTTATTCTGAAACAATATTATGTAATCAAATTCCATACAAAAATTGAAATTCTTTGAGACCAAATTAGAACTTGATTTCATCAGACAAGTTGTAGCCCTATTTCTCTAATTTAATCCAAATTAAGAATCATCTCATTTAGATAACTAGAGACAAAGTTATGGCTAAAATACCAAAGCATACTCAATGAACATGTTTCAACTTATAACTTCCAATATTTCACATATAACCCATCTTGTAAATAACTATCTTTTCTACTTCATTTCAAATTCAAGAATTCTTCTTTTCTTTATATATGAATAATTTCCAAAATTTTTCATTTAATATTTCCAACTTCCAAGAAAGTTCGGGGTCCAACAACGTATGCTAGTCTTTCTAGATTAACAATGCCCTGTCTTATTAATCCTATGACTAGGGAAAATTTAGCTACTAACATAATTGCACATGATAGGAATCTCATTATCATGATTTTATCATGATTTCGTTCATGCTATGTTTTGTACCATGGACTTCATTAATTCAATTTAAGATTGACTTCAATTCATAAATAAATGAACATCAAATTAATGAAAATTTTCTTTCACTTTATTAATAAAAATAAAGTTTGGACAAAAATGCTAAAGGAAATTGCCTTTATAGCACTACTCTAATAGCAAATTCAATTTTTATAAGTTAAAAAGGAGTATGAAGGTATATAAAATAATCATAATAACTTCAAACTAGTATTCAAGTACTTTTTGATATGCCTATCTTTTCTTGGGATTTCCTCCTAAAGGCCATATTCTCCTATTTTTCCTTTTTTCCCTAGTTTTTTCTTTGGGATACTTTATCTCTTCTCACTTTCCATTTTCTTATGGTTTTTTCTCCTTTTCCATAACCTATGCTCAAGTTGGTTTTTCCTTATTTCCTTGTTCTCTCAAAGCTCTCTTTTCCCAGTTTCTACTTTAGTTCTTTGTCAGGTTTGCTTTCAAAGGCTCTTTATCTCTTAGTCCTTCCATCTTCTTTCCCTTGGTTTGTGTTTTGTGGGTGTGGTTTTTCCTTCTCACCTTTTGATTTCTGTTTGCATTTAGTGCCTTTATATATTATTGGCATTTTAGGTGGGTGTTGCTTGTGTAGAGTTTTTTAAGTCCATGGCCAAAGACTTATCTAAATGTTTTAACCACATTTCCATTTAAGAAAATGAAGTGGAAATTAATATTCTCTCTTACCTGACTTTATCTCCATCAAATCTCTTTAAAATAGAAGAGATAAGAAGAAACTCATAAAAAATCTAGTAACGTGTAGGGCTAGAAAATTTTTCATGAGCCTATAAAAAGGATGAAATAGTAAGGAAGAGAGCAGCAATGTAAGAGTTTTGAAAGGCTCTGTCATCCATTTAAGGCAATTGAAGCTGGGAGCTATTACAAAGAGGAATGAGAGTGAAAGGAGAACCAAATCCCACCTAGTTTGAGTAAGTTCAAGGTTAGTGTAAGGACTTTTCAAACCAAAAAAGGTCTGGTCTAAGGTTTGTCAAGTTGGAGCACGTCAATGAGTTTTTCCATACCCTCATTCTCCTTGTTTATGATTTTCCAAACTTTCGTTGCAATTAATTGTTAAATTCTAGTTAGAGATGTAATTTTGACTATTTAGGATATTATTTTTTATTTAATTCAACTGATTACTAAGTGGATTTAATAATGCACAATTGCTGGAATTATTATTATGTTTATTCATGTTCTTATTTAATCGGATAAACTTGATTATTTAAATATGGTGAGAAGAATTAGTGGCTCATTTGGAGTTGTATAAACTATTTGGTTATTGATTATGTTTCTTTGTGCGTAACGTGTTTTTGATGTTTGAATAGAGCTGGTTCAATTCTAAAGAGTGAAAAGGGATAGGCAAGTATTAGCTAGTTGGTTTTCTACATTTAAATTACTAAATGTCTCAGATTATCTTGGATATGTTGAAATTACATATCTAAACTAAAATTGGAAACATGCTTGTTCACTTGTAAATATTAGATTAGTGTATGTTTTATTTCTTTGATTTCTAGACATGATTTGAACCTCATCCCTCTACCTTGCATATATGTATTGGATTAGTTAAATTTATAGGTTTGGTTATTACGATTGTTTTCGTTTGGATTTCTTTTATATTTCAAGTCACTGATAAAGTTGATTTTCTATGTAAAACTAGTTGTATGAATATGGACAACCTAAATTAGTTGAGATAATTCTCTTTTGAAGCTAAAGTACAAGTGTTATACATTTAATGCAAACAAAATAGGATTATTAGCTTGATATTGTAATTTGGATTTTTGCATTTAATAATCAATTGGTTATCCATTTCTTTATGTTTTAATTGATTAAACTTAAAATTGTAAAGTTTCCTTGCTATCAATAACTTGGTCTAAAATTGAACATAATATTTAATTTGAAATTTAGAAAATAATTGAAATTAAGAATGATTAAGTTGACGGTGATTTCATGCATTATGTGGAGTTTTCATCCAATTTGTCCAAAGTCTTCATTTTCCTTTAATTGTGCTTTATTATGTATGTCTAACTTCTTTTCAACTCAATAAATAGCATAGCTTAATGTATTTTGCTCAAAAGAACTATGTAATGGATATTTCATACGAAAATGTTGATTAATATGGTTATAACAGATCTAGAATTTTTCTTTTAATTGTTCATTAGTTTCTAGAAAGTGGCTTTATTAGTTGAATAATGTAAAGATATGTGCCTTGATTAAATTCAATATATAATTGGTAATTTGGGATTGTTTTGAAAGAATTGAAAGATGAAACATGAGTTGTCCAACCAAAAATTGTGAGGATTTGTTCAAATTTTGTCTTTGAAAAAAGTGTCAAATGCTTTACTCTTGGCTTTGAAATCTTTAATCAAGTTGGCTTGAGTTTAGGCAGCAAATTATATGTTAAAATATCTATTTAAATTGATCTTATAGCTGTTGAAAATTTCAGATATGTATAATTTGATTTCACCCTTAAAACTTCCAAAGATTATATATATTTTGATGATTATGAATTATTTCAAAGGCAATAATTTCTAGCTTTTGAATATTGATTATGTAGTTCTAAGAATGTGTTATAAGTTTATTTTTAAAGTTTTGATGTTGCATCTTACTAATGTGATTCAATAAGACATTATCTCATTATTGATGATGTTTATATTTTACTCTTGAATTCCTTTTGTATGAGCAAAACTATTAGGATGTAATTGTCTCTTTTAAAAAATTAATAGATTAATTTGTTGGAACATTTTTAATTATGATTAATAAACTAAATTAGTAAATTAACTTTCCTAATGGAATCGTGTAACATCCCATCACTAATGGGAAGGGTAAAATAGTAATTTGGAATGGGTTATGAGTGTGTAAACTTATCTTGGCATGATCCTGCATAATATGACCTCCATATATATATGAATAGAAATTTTTGCACATGCACATGATTGTACATGCATTCATGACATTTCCCGGCATATGTGTCTATAAATGTGTTTATTGTGAAAAATATGTTTTTGTGCTTGAAAATTGAATTGGAGTGGATTTTTGTGTGTTTTACATTTTTCGAAAATTTTAGAAAAAAAATTTCGAAAATTTTGGGAAAATTTTTCGGACCGAAAAAATCGCCAAGCGGCGGACTGATTGATTTTTGGTACTGAAAATTGTAAGCGATCTATAAGGGGGGTTGAATAGATCTTTAAGCTTTTTGAAATTTTCTACAATAAAATCAGAAGTTATTTCACACAAAAACAATTTAAACAAGTTTAAATGAAAAGAGTAGGGAAGAAGAACAAACACTGTTTTTATAGAGATTCGGTGCTAAGACCTACGTCCTCTACCTAAGCTCCCACTTAGGATTTTGCAAACCACTTTATTACATACTTTGTAGTTCAGTGTGAACTCTTACAATACCGGTTGATTTCCGGCTCAAGCTACCTTTACACTTGATTTGTTTTCTAGCACAAATCCTACCAACACCACTTGATTTTCGGCTCAAGCAACCTTTACACTTGATTTGTCTTCCGACACAAATCTTACCAACACCACTTGATTTTCAACTCAAGCTACCTTTACAAATGATTTGTCTTCCGGCACAAATCCTACCTCACAAGTGACCTTTTCACTAGTCACTCAAATTGTAAGAGAAATAAGATAAAGATTGAAGAACAAATGCTCAATACAATTGTGTAACAAGATTAGAACAATAATGAGCAATTTTGGAGCAATTGAAGAGTATTTTCACTTGTGGAACTTCCATCCACTCTTCATTAATCATCCACTCTTTATACTTGAAGAAAATAGCTGTTGGAAGCCATTCTAGCCGTTGTATAATTGATATGACCATTCCTTAATATCCTCCTTTCCATTTGTAGCTAATTGAACCGTTGGAGTCTGTTCGCTGTACTCATAAGTCGACTTGTCGAGTGTATAAGTCGACTTGTGTGAACGACTTATGTAAAATTTCATCTCCGTTCTTCAATAAGTCGACTTATGCTGTGTAAGTCGACTTGTGTCCTTCAATAAGTCGACTTATGATGTTCTAGTCGACTTATGTTGTTCTCACTTGATATATAAGTCAACTTATGATGTGCTAGTCGACTTATCTTGGCTTCAACGATTATATTGCAAGAAATCTTGATCTTTAATTGTTGGGATACATATCTTTGAAGTTCCTTATCCATAATCTTCATCCTTGAATATCTCTTTTTACATTTAAGGTAATTTCCATCTTGATTCCATAATGATTAATCTCTTTCCCATCAAAGATTAATGCTATCTTGATTTGCAAAATTCTTTTATTGAATATCAATCCCAAAATACCTGAAACAATTTCTTAACCAATTCTATACATTTTATTATTATCAAAACATAAGTGGGATTTAATTTTTCAACCACCATTGGTCCAACAATCTCCCCCTTTTTGATAATGACAAAACACTTAGAAATTGTTTAAGAAATGAAAACAAAGAAACATTGATCAAGGTTTTTATACCTTGTCATTTTGGTTAGAAGTCTCCCCCTCAATCATATAAATCATTGAATTTAATAACCTTGTAAGATCAAATTCATAAAAGTAATTTGAAATCATGATAGACTTAAATTAAAGACAATTATCACATACTCCCCCTTAATCAAGTAACTAAAGAATATCCAATTTCTCATTTTTCTCCCCCTTTTTGTCATAATCAAAACAATTAATACAAACCAACAATAGATGAAATATCGCAATCACATTAAATAGAGAAACAAGTCATCAAACACAAATAGTCTCAAGTAACAGTCACAAACAATATGAAATGTCGGTCTTGGCTAGATACAAAAACCGTCATGGTGGAGAGACATCATCATGAATAAATCTCAAAAGTAGAAGAGAATATGTTTTCAGAGATT
The DNA here is from genome assembly GCA_029891385.1 of Erythroxylum novogranatense. Classification (NCBI taxonomy): domain Eukaryota; kingdom Viridiplantae; phylum Streptophyta; class Magnoliopsida; order Malpighiales; family Erythroxylaceae; genus Erythroxylum; species Erythroxylum novogranatense. Next base: position 51,265,341 of record CM057233.1, on the reverse strand, counting down.
TTGGGAAAAAGAAAATTTTTAAAAAAGACCCAGATAACTTATATTCGACTGGCAGTTCATAAGCAAACATAAAGAAAATGCAAAGTCATTTCATAACATAACAATCCAACAATGGAACCCGTGTAAACATAAGTCGACTTGTTTTACCTCCATAAGTCGACTTATCGACCCTCATAAGTCGACTTGTCGATTTTTATAAGTCGATTTATCCTGAAATTTCTTCATTTCCATAGTGCTGTGTATATCATAGGTCGAATTATTGACCCACACAAGTCGATTTGTTAGCAGACTTGTCACCAATTAGTCGACATCCACTATCAATGTACCATGTGCTTGGTAGATTTTCATTCCTTGCTTGTACCTACAACTGAAACATTCTTTCTACTCATTGGTACCCAGGCCATTTTAGGTCCATTTTGGTTAGTCATATACACCACATTAGGAGGTGTTGTACCTTTAATCACCCAAATTTTCTTAACATTGATACATCTCCTAATACTTTTACATACAAGTTCTATATGACCATCTTTCAAACATCTAGCACATTGAGCAACTTTTCCATCCTTAGTGAATTTTGAGATCAATGAACAATCTCTATTAAAGGGATCATATCCTAATCCATGTTTAGAAATTGAATATTTTTGCAAAGATAACAATTTTTCAAACTTTTCGTTTCCATTCGCAAATTTTCCAACCACATAAGAAAATTCCTTTCTAAGTCTATCAAGCTCACAAATAAGATTTTCCTTTTCAACAAGACATGCAGAATGATCTTCCTTTGGACTATCTAAATCATCAATAGTCTCATGTAAGGCATTATTTTCAGCAACCAATTCTCTTATTTTCTTTCTCAATTTCTTGTTGATTTCAATAGCTTCTTCAAAATCCATTTGTAAAGCATTAAAAGAATCGCTAAGATCTTGATCAAGGAAAGTTACCTCATCTTCATCATCACTTGTTGAGGAGCTATTAGCCATAAGAGCTAGGTTGTTTTCTTTATTGCTTTGGTATGCTACCTCATCATCACTCCAAGTGGCTACAAGGCTAGCTTTCTTTTTCCCTTTGTCATATTTGTCACTTTTCTAGAAATTTGAAGTGGAAGATGTGCTTTTGGTCCTTCTTTCCATGGTGTACTTCTTTCTTTCTTCATTTCTTCCACCACTTAATTCTTTCCTCCTATTTTTGAGTAGTCCTTTGAACTTTCTCAAGTTTCTGGCGTACATTGCTATTTTTTCATCTTCATCTTCTTCATCTATTTCTTCATCGCTTTCATTAAAAGAAGAAGCATTAGCTTTTAAAACAATTGACTTTTGTGACTTACCTCTTCCTCCTCTTGACTTGAGAATGATCTCATAGTTTATAAGAGATCCCACCAAGGCGTTGAATTCCAAATGATTGAAATCCTTAGACTCCATGATCGCGGTGACTTGAGAGTCCCATTCTTTCGGTAGTGAGCGAAGAATCTTTTTCACCTTCTCGCTATCCATCATATGCTTTCCAAGGTTGCCTAATTCATTTATGATTTCTACAAAATGATCAAGCATAGTGGAAATAGACTCACCTTCCTTCATGACAAACATTTCATAGTCATGGAGAAGCATGTTAATCTTTGTCTCTCGAACTTGATTGGTTCCTTCATGAGTGATGCGTAATCTTTCCCACATTTCTTTAGCACTTGTACATGATTTCACTCGATTTCTCTCTTCAATGGTGAGGGCACAATAAATCAGTTTCATAGCCTTTGCGTTTATGTATGTTTGCTTCCAATCATTTTCATCGTACTCCATCTCCGTTTTTAACTCACCATTTTCTTTCAAAGGAGCTTGTGGTCAAAAAATGATAATCTTCCAGTATTCTACTCCCTCGCTTATAATGTGATAGTTCATAGGATTTTTCCAAGAAGAATAGTTAGTACCATTAAACAAAGGAGGGCGATTGTTTGTGTTACCTTCTTCTGCTAGGATATTGTGTGCCATCCCTGGATACTTATGCTTTGATACAAATTGTAAGCGATCTAGAAAGGGGGGTTGAATAGATCTTTAAGATTTTTGAAATTTTCTACAATAAAATTAGAAGTTATTTCACACAAAAACAATTTAAACAAGTTTAAATGAAAAGAGTAGGGAAGAAGAACAAACACTGTTTTTATAGAGGTTCGGTGCTAAGACCTACGTCCTCTACCTAAGCTCCCACTTAGGATTTTGCAAACTACTTTATTACACACTTTGTAGTTCAGTGTGAACTCTTACAATACCAGTTGATTTCCGGCTCAAGCTACCTTCACACTTTATTTGTCTTCCGGCATAAATCCTACCAACATCACTTGATTTCCAGCTCAAGCAACCTTTACACTTGATTTGTCTTCTGGCACAAATCCTACCAACACCACTTGATTTTCGGCTCAAGCTACCTTTACAAATGATTTGTCTTCCGGCACAAATCCTACCTCACAAGTGACCTTTTCACTAGTCACTCAAATTGTAAGGGAAATAAGATAAAGATTGAAGAACAAATGATCAATACAATTGTTTAACAAGATTAGAACAATAATGAACAATTTTGGAGCAATTGAAGAGTATTTTCACTTGTTGAACTTCCGTCCACTCTTCATCAATCATCCACTCTTTATAATTGAAGAAAATAGCTGTTGGAAGTCATTCTAGCCGTTGTATAATTGATATGACCGTTCCTTAATATCCTCCTTTCCATTTGTAGCTAATTGAACCGTTGGAGTCTGTTCGTTGTACTCATAAGTCGACTTGTCGAGTGTATAAGTCGACTTGTGTGAACGACTTACGTAAAATTTCATCTCCGCTCTTCAATAAGTCGACTTATGCTGTGTAAGTCGACTTGTGTCCTTCGATAAGTCGACTTATGATGTTCTAGTCAACTTATGTTGTTCTCACTTGATATATAAGTCGACTTATGATGTGCTAGTTGACTTATCTTGGCTTCAACGATTATATTGCAAGAAATCTTGATCTTTAATTGTTGGGATACATATCTTTGAAGTTCCTTATCCATAATCTTCATCCTTGAATATCTCTTTGCACATTTAAGGTAATTTCCATCTTGATTCCACAATGATTAATCTCTTTCCCATCAAAGATTAATGTTATCTTGATTTGCACAATTCTTTTATTGAATATCAATCCCAAAATACCTAAAACAATTTCTTAACGAATTCTATACATTTTATTATTATCAAAACATAAGTGGGATTTAATTTGTCAACCACTATTGGTCCAACAAAAATGACTATCCAATGGCACTGAAAAATTAGATACATGATTTTAGGATTTCTTACTTTGAACCATTGGAATTTTGTGGAGAAATTGGACTAGAAATTGGAACCGAATTGAAAAGGGAATAAGTGAGAGTATAAGAAGGTGACATGTGGCAAGTGACACATGTCACTTGCCTAGCATGCCACCATGTCATGAATTTATATAAATATCACCCCTTTCACTTGTCTTTCACGATGCTTCCTTATTTGAAGACAAATCCTTTGTGTTTCTTCTCTCATCTGAAAGTCTACTCCTTCTCTTTTCTCCTTCGTGTGTTTCCTCCTTCTTTTAAATTGCCACTCTTGTCTTCTACCTTAAGTGCTTCCTTACCATGTGTCCAAGCTTAAGTCTTCTCTCTCCCTTAACATGGTGATTGTCATGTAAGGGAAGTGAAGTTGAGGAATTGGAAAAAATTTGGAAGAGTTGAAGATTTGAAGCTTGTTTAGGTGAGGGATTTGTTTTATGTTCTTTAATTGGTAGTTAGATGCTTTAATTGTGATATCTTGTGCATCAATTGCATGAAGTTGTGCTTTGACTATATGGTTATGTTGATTCTTTGATTGATTGATGATTGGTAAATGATGAATTAGAAGTTAATGGATGAGATGTTATGTAGTATTAAGTTGTTTTGGATGGTTAGGAAGGTTGTTAAATGAGTATTTATTAATGGGAGATGGTTGAGTGTAGTTGCTGGAAATTTGTGGGCTTGTGTTCAAGGATAGGTTGTGACTTGTTTATGGTGCATATATGGAGTAAATTGAATGTTATTTGGGTTAGAAATGGTATGGAAGATGTAGGATGTGAGTTAGGTTATAAATCTGGAAAATTGAACTTGTATATGTTCCAATGTTTTGATCAAAACTTTCCATGTGGTTATGCTATTGAGATGAGGTTTAGCTTAAATTAAACATGAGAAGTGTGGCTAAAATTCTCATGAAGGAAGTGTTGTCTAATTGTGGCTTGAAGGATTTCGAATTTTGCTTTGAAAGTGAGATTTATGTGCAAAGTGGATAGTGGTAATTCTAGCATGTAGAGATTTGTGACCTGAAACTTTGGAAAATTTTTCTAGGCTAAAGTAGACAGATTTTGTGAAATTGGTCTTCATAAAAGTTGAAGATTTTCTTGTTAGCTTTCTATCTCCACTAATTATGACATTTTTTTATTTTTAGGTTGAAAGTTATGGCTCGTTAACTTTCAGATGGTAATTTATGTCTTAATGTATTTTGGTGTGTGTAATGTCTCTAAGTATGGGTTTTGGTGATTTCTGTGTTCTGACGCTAATTTTAGACTGTTATGGTTGAAATTAGCTCAAGTGATCTTATAGAAAGTTGTAGAGGAATGTTTTAGCTTTGTAATGAGGTATGATATGCTCTTTTTGGATATAGGGCTTGTAAGTGATGAATTTTTCAATTTCGGATATGGTTTAGGATATATGTTGATTTAACACTCTTTAACAGGGCAGCCACAATAATGGGAGAATTGTTAGAGTAGTGCCCTAAAGGCAATCCCCTTTAGCGCATTTTGTTCATAGTCATGTACAGACTTTATGAATAAATAAAGCAAAGGCATATTTCATTTATTTGATGTTCATTTTATTATGAATTGATAATGATCTTTAATCAAATTAATGAAGTCCCTGATACATGACATAGCATGAAGGAAATTATGATGTGATCATACTACTGAGATTCCTATCATGTGCCATTATGTCAAGATTCAAATTCTCCTAGTCATAGGATTAACGAGACCGACATCGTTAATCCGGATAGACTAAGACATGTCAAACTCCTTGATTGGATCAAGCAAAGGATCTCGTAAAACCGTAAATATTGAGATATTTAGATTTGACATGTGGATGCTTACTAGTGGTAGTAAGTACATTGGATGACTGCCATGAGATCATCACATGGATGTACTATTCAAATGTCGTTGATAATCTCATCATAGCAATGGTGCAAGTATCCTTAGACTTGAGGTACTCGAGGATATCTTGGTCTTCGATTACGTACTTTGACTCCATTCCTTGTTGCTTTTTCGAGGTCGCCATAGGGTGGTGATTGGGTGCACTTGAGGTATTCAAGGTAATTGAGTAGCCAATAGAGGATTCACCACTTCGTGATAGCAGAAGAGATACCCATGGCCTCTTATCGTGATCATTACTTTGAAGTCTCTGGCGCCGGAGCATACATATGTCATGAAGATGGTCTTCATGGACATATAAAGTAATGAGTCCTAGGGCGAGATCTGATTACACTTGGACTAGATTTGATTTAATCGGTCTAGTAAGAGTTGACACATTGCCCATACTCAAACCAAGTGGGGTATAGCATGGTGAAAGGACTAATCATGCGGTAATTGTCTATGGAAGGGTTCGTGATATGGTTTCATTAGTCAAACCAATTACTTTCCCGGTCAATTGGGGGTGATGTGTTGCTAGATACCGCTCATGACTTGCTCAGATTAAGTGTTAATCTAAGTGGCCAACATAACCGGAACCTAATGGGTCACACGATAAGAGTGACTCGGAGAATCAGAAATAGTTTGAGACGAGATCCGATATCTGGAGAGCAATAGGATTAAATGGATCCCGATGAGATTGGGATATGTCCCGATGAGATCGCGACATCGACATTCTTGAAAAGGGTCTCCATGATTTTTCACGGCTGGGGCCTGACAGCCAGTAGGACCGACCCCAGTTTGACTGGACCACTTCAGCAATTATATATATTAATTAATTAAGTAAATAATTAATTAATATATAAATATATATGTTGATTTCGTGGAACCCATTTGGTGGAGAAGAGAAAGTTACTTTGACTTTTCAAAGTAATGATGGTTTAGCAAATTAAGGCATTTTTATGCCTTATACGTGGACTCCTCCAAACCAAGCTTCCATATGTGCTTTAATTAGTTAAACATATATAAGAAGGCTTGAAGAAGAGGCTTGAACTGTTGGAAAAAGAAGAGAATCGAAAATTAGCTTAAGGGTTAAGCTTTGGAACTTGCTTCCATCTTCTTCTTTTCATCTTCTCAACTTGGCTTCTTCCTCTCCAAGGTTCCACCAAAGTTATCTCCACTTGCTCTCCAAGGCTAAGGTAAGAGCTAGCACTCTTTTCTTTAGTCTAGCTATTCCCGGGTCAAAAGAGTTTGTCCCGGTTAGGTTTTCCGACCTCTGCGTGGATACCGTTAGAGACGGTCTCCTTTGGTCGTTATGGTTTGATTGTGTATACATACACATGGATCCTGGCTTTCGGGAATGTCCCGGGACTTGAAAATTTTAATTCCGCACCCTGGGCATGTGATGTCCATCCCGGGATTTTCCTACAGTGGTATCAAAGCCACTTGTGTTGTATAAACAGTTAAAAGGATAACTAGGTCGGAATTCCTTTGAGAATTGAGCTGTGTTGCATGCTACTTCTGTGCAATTTCGAATCTGTATAGAATTGGGGTTTTTGAAATTTTCTGCCATAGACTTGCTCATTAGATGTTGCTGAATGTGTCTATGAAAGGAAAAATTTTATCGATGCCGATTGATAAGGTTTTGCTAATTTAATTCCCTAAGTTTCGGATGCTGTCTTGTTGAACGTTTCTGAAACAGCTATGCTTGTAAATTCGAGAATAAATTCTAGAAAAATCGTTTTTCGGATTGGTTTTCACCGACACGTCCCTAAGATGTTTGTGAATGTCTCTGTGGATGGAAAAATGTTTTCAAGGTGATTTACTATTTATTTCCGAATTTCTTGTATGCTGCTGGGAATGTCTGTGCTGAAGAACACAGATTCTGGTTTGGCTAGATTGCTGAGGTTCAATGAGTCTTTGTTGGAAATAAATCCTGAAAAAATTCATGGAGCATGTTGGGAACATGTTTTAACCTCTGTAATTTTCTCAGCATTTATTGAAAATGTTTCAATGATCATTTTCAGCAAAATGCATAGCTTGGCAGTTTTGAGAAACATGCTGGGGCTGTTTTGTTTGAAATGATTGGTTGTGTTATTCTCTTTTCCAATGCCTTGAATCATTTTTATAGTGAGTAAAAATGTGTTATGTTGATGTGGTATGCATGCCAAGGTGAGATTCTTGAATTTAGGGTTTCCAATAATTTTAGGATGTCGAATAGGTCACTTTAGAGTCTCGTTAGCTTATTCCGTTATCTTAGTTATTTTGGCCGTCGCAATTTGTGTGACAAGTGCCGAAGTAATTTTGATAACGTGTAACCTACCTAGAGATCCTTAGCATGATTATTTGGTGTCCTTGAATTATGTGGAAATCTAATGATTAATCGTTGATTAATCGGTTTCAAGTTTTTCAAATATAGTTTGACTATATGGCATGCATGATTTGATGAAAAAGTTTCATTAGCACATCAATATAGTGTTTTATATACTTGGTATATTGGTATTGTGAATTGGGACTGCACGAATTGAGAATTAGCCAACTAAAAGCAAGTTTAGCTCATTCCAATGATCGACTTGCTCCAATGATGGAGAGAGCATTCCAATGACTAGGAATTGCTCCAATGATGGAAGGAGCATTCCAATGACCAGATTTGTTCCAATGATTGGAAGAAGGGTTCAATCGACTAGAACATGTCGATCGATTGGGAATGTCTAAGAACCCTTCCAGTCGACTAGAACATGTTCCAATGATCGAACGCAGCGATAAGATGTAGTCGATAGAACAAAGGTTCCAATGATCGGCACATGTACTTGATCGACCGAACTTGCTCCAGTCGACTATAAACACATTCTTTGGAGGGATGATGGATGATTTTAGGTATAAGTTCAATATGATTGATACAATGCCCTAAATCAGTCCATATAGTCAAGATGACTATGATCCTTGGATGAGATTAATTTGATGAGACCTAAAATCCTCAATTTAAATATGAAAACTAACGCTTCCATTAATATGGTAAGAACCGAGTTCTTATAGGTTGGGTTGTTGAGCTAACCTCAAGCTCACTCTATCTGGATATGTTCGAACCATGAAAATATGATTTTCGGATTAATGGGTCGGTTTTCCTAGAAGCGTTGATTTGTTGAGCTAACCTCAAGGTCAACGTGGACAGAGGCGAAATTGGGTAGTGTACATCAGATGTATACGCATCAAGGTGTTGATAACCCAATGTATGTGCATACATCAACTGTTGATAGCACTGAGCGATAGTTGCATTCGAGATGCAATTGGTATGACCGATACCTACCGATTGACCTAAGGTGATTTGTTGAGCTAACCTCAAGGTCATTCTTAGCAATGTCGGATATCGACCCACTAGGACATTGTGCCATTTTGTTTCTTGGATTCATGATGAGGGTTATGGATTCTATTGAAACTAGTGGGAGCCATATGTATGTCATTTAAGTCCTTATGATCATACATTTAATTCTATTCTAACTTCCTTTCTCTCTATGTTTAGGTTGATTCAAGATGTCGACTAGTGTGAATCTACGCCACTAATGGATACAAACAAATTAATCGGACCGAATTTTCTTGATGGTTCGAAATCGAGAATTGTTCTCGAGATCTCAAGATCTTGGATACATCCTTGATTTTCCGCCTCGATCCACTACTGAAGGAGCTTCGATGATGATCGAAGGCATATCGTAAGCATCTCAAAGACAAAGTGACATAGCTACATGCATTATGCTTGCATCGATGTCACCGAGTGCGAAGCAAAAGACGAGTCTATGGATGCTCATACGATTGTGTTTCATCTGCGAGAGTTGTTTGATGAGCAAGCTCGGTCCGAACGGTTCGAGACCTCAAGATTGCTCTTTACAACGAAGATGACTCCTGGTTCATCTGCAGTGCAATATGCATTGAAGATGAATGGCTATATTGAGAGGTTGGCAGTCTTAGGTTTTGTGATGGATTCAGAGTTAAGTATAGACTTGATTCTTGTTGGCTTATCAGATAGTTATTCACAGTTTGTGTTGAACTATCGGATGAACCAAATATCCTCCACAATTCCCGAGCTGATCAACATGCTCAAGACAGCAGAACAAGCTGTCAAGCAAGATAGCAAGGCGTTGCTATTGGTGGATTCTTCTTCCTCTGCTTCCAAGAAAAGGAAAGAAGAAGAAAAGGCTCGTGGCGAAAGGAAGTGCAGCGAAAGGCAAGAAGAAGACCAAAGATCTGCACAAAAGGTACCGCTTCCATTGCGGTAAGACCGGTCATTGAGGCGAATCGCAAAGTCTATCTCGAACAATCGAAGCGAAGAAGGCATCGATGCCTCGACTTCTTCAGGTATGTTTGTCATTGAGGTTAATACTGTTTCTGATCATAACATATGGGTATTAGATACCGGTTGTGGCTCACACATATGCAATGATATGCAGGGCCTCAGGGACAGTAGGCAGCTCATAAAGGGAGAAATGGACCTGCGTGTAGGCAATGGAGCAAGAGTTGCTGCATTAGCCGTAGGAACTTATGTTTTGACACTCCCCAGTGGGCTTGTACTTAACTTGGATGATTGTTATTTTGTACCCGTGTTAACAAAGAACATATTATACATTTCTTGTTTAAATAGAATTTGGTTTCCATTTGTCTTTTGGTAACAATGGTTGTTCTATTAGCTCAAATGGAATGCTTTATGGTACTGGTACATTATGCAATGGAATATACATATTAGATATGTCACATCCGGTTATGAATGTCAATGACGCTAAAAGACATAAAAGAGATAATTTAAAATCAACTTATTTATGGCATTGTCGCTTGGCCATATAAATGAGAGACGATCGCTAAGCTCCACAAGAGTGGAAGTTTAGGGTCATTTGATTATGAATCATATGACACATGTGAATCTTGTTTATTAGGCAAGATGACTAAGTTACCTTTAAGGGAAAGGTGAACGAGCGATTGGATTATTAGACCTAATACATTCGGATGTATGTGGTCCGATGTCCATCCATGCCGAAATGGTTGTTGTTACTTCATTACCTTCATCGATGATTATTCTCGATATGGGTATCTCAGATTCGATGAGATACAAATCAAGCGTTTGAAAAGTTCAAACAATTCAGAATGAAGTAGAAAAACAACTTGGTAAAAGTATGAAAACATTACGATCCGATCGTGGTGGTGAATACTTAGACCAAGAGTTTTTGGATTATCTCCGAGATAATGGGATATTATCTCAGTGGACTCCTCCTTACACACCACAGATAATGGTGTGGCGAAAGGAGAAATCGAACCTTGTTGGACATGGTACGATCTATGATGGGCTTTACGCTACCAAAATCCTTTTGGGGATATGCACTGAGACAATTGTTTACTTGTTAAACAGAGTTCCATCAAAGATGCTTAATGTTACTCCATATGATATGTGGACTAACAAGAAACCTTATCTTCTTATTTGAAAGTATGGGGTTGTCTCGCTTATGTGAAGCGGACAAAGTCGATAAGCTTGAAGCAAAATCGACAAATGTTTGTTCGTAGGATATCCTAAAGAAACAAGAGGATATCAATTCTACCATCGCCGAGGAACAAAAGGTGTTTGTTTCGATGCATGCTGTCTTTTAGAGAAAGAGTTTCTTTTACAAGAAGCGGTGGGAGCGTAATTGAGCTTGAAGAAGTTCAAGATGCTCGGACGAGCACGCAGATCAACTGTCGAACTCAAGCGTGACTCATATGAGATGAAGTAACATTCAACCTTCTACTTCACACGAAATTGTAGAGGTCAAGAGGATACGCCTGTTCGAGAGATATGGATTTCGTGAGTGAACAGAATGACGATTGCTCATAGAGGATGATGAGCCTACTACCTATGAAGAGGTTACAAGAGTTTGAGTCGAAAAATGGCTTCGTGCCATGAAATCAAATGGATTCCATGTATGAAAACCAAGTATGGACTTTGGTTGATGCACCGAAGGATAAAACCTATAGGGTGCAAATGGGTTTTCAAGAAGAAAGCGACATGGATGGTAATGTGATTACCTATAAAGCAAGGCTTGTGGTTAAAGGCTTTCGTCAAAGACAAGGAGTTGACTATGACGAGACCTTGATCGATGGCAATGCTTAAATCCATTAGGATACTCTAGCCATTGCCGCCATTATGATTATGAGATATGGCAAATGGATGTGAAGACGCTTTCTGAATGGAAATCGCCGAGGATGTGTACATGACACAACTCGAGGGCTTCATTTCACGATGGCGAAAAGGTATGCAAGCTTCAAAATCCATTTATGGATTGAAGCAAGCATCCAGAGTTGGAATATCCGTTTTGATGAGACGATCAAAGAGTTTGGTTTCTCACAAAATCCGGATGAACTTGTGTGTACAAGAAGGTTAATGGAACTGCAATCGTATTCCTTGTGTTATATGTAGATGACATATTATTGCTAGGAAACGATGTCTCAATGTTGCAATCAGTAAAAGTTTGGTTGTCCAAACACTTTGCCATGAAAGACCTTGGAGAAGCAACTTATATCCTTGGGATAAAGATTTATAGAGATAGATCTAAGAGGTTGCTTGGTCTTTCACAGTCAACGTACATAGACAAGGTGCTAAAGAGGTTTAGCATGGAGCAATCCAAGAGAGGGTTTCTTCCCATTACTCATGGGATAACACTCTCGAAGTCTATGTGTCCTCGGACACAGGACGAGAGGATGCGTATGAATATGATCCCGTATGCGTCTGCAGTAGGATCTATTATGTACGCAATGCTATGTACGAGACCCGATGTATCATATGCTCTAAGTGTTACGAGCAGATACCAATCGGATCCTGGTGAGGGTCACTGGGTGGCTGTCAAGAATATCCTTAAGTACTTGCGAAGAACTAAGGATGTTTTCTTGATATATGGAGATGGAAATCTCCAAGTGAGCGGGCATACAGATGCCAGTTTTCAATCTGATAAGGACGACTCCAGGTCCCAATCAGGTTATGTTTTCACACTGAATGGCGGAGCGGTCAGTTGGAAGAGTTCCAAGCAAGAGACGACTGCTGATTCAACGACCGAGGCAGAGTACATTGCAGCATCGGATGCAGCAAAGGAAGCAGTTTGGATCAAGAAGTTCATTACTGAACTTGGTGTGGTTCCTAGCTGTGATGGACCCATACAGTTGTATTGTGACAACAATGGAGCTATTGCGCAGGCGAAAGAACCAAGGTCTCATCAGCGATCCAAACACGCATCTCGCCGATACCATTTGATTCGGAGATCATTGCTCGAGGTGATGTCCCGATAGAGAGAATTCACAGAGCGAGAATATTGCCGATCCGCTGACAAAGCCATTGTCACGAAGAATTTTGATTCTCATGTACTCGCTATGGTATTAGATACCAAGGCGATTGGCTTTAGGTCAAGTGGGAGATTGTTAGAGTAGTGCCCTAAAGGCAATCCCCTTTAGCGCATTTTGTTCATAGTCATGTACAGACTTTATGAATAAATAAAGCAAAGGCATATTTCATTTATTTGATGTTCATTTTATTATGAATTGATAATGATCTTTAATCAAATTAATGAAGTCCCTGATACATGACATAGCATGAAGGAAATTATGATGTGATCATACTACTGAGATTCCTATCATGTGCCATTATGTCAGTATCTAAATTCTCCCTAGTCATAGGATTAACGAGACTGGACATCGTTAATCCGGATAGACTAGCACATGTCAAACTCCTTGATTGGATCAAGCAGTGGATCTCAGAAAACTGTAAATATTGAGATATTTAGATTTGACATGTGGATGCTTACTAGTGGTAGTAAGTACATTGGATGACCTGCCATGAGATCATCACATGGATGTACTATTCAAATGTCAGTGATAATCTCATCATAGCAATGGTGCAAGTATCCTTAGACTTGAGGTACTCAAGGATATCTTGGGTACTGATTCTGTACTTTGACTCCATTCCTTGTTGCCTTTCGGAGGTCGCCATAGGGTGGTGATTGGGTGCACTTGAGGTATTCAAGGTAATTGAGTAGCCAATAGAGGATTCACCACTTCGTGATAGCGGAAGAGATACCCATGGCCTCTTATCGGGATCATTACTTTGAAGTCTCTCGGCGCCGAGATACATATGTCATGAAGATGGTCTTCATGGACATATAAAGTAATGAGTCCTAGGACGAGATCTGATTACACTTGGACTAGATTTGATTTAATCAGTCTAGTAAGAGTTGACACATTGCCCATACTCAAACCAAGTGGGGTATAGCATGGTGAAAGGACGAATTATGCAGTAATTGTCTATGGAAGGGTTCGTGATATGGTTTCATTAGTCAAACCAATTACTTTCCGGTCAATTGGGGGTCATGATGTGTTGCTAGATACCGCTCATGACTTGCTCAGATTAAGTGTTAATCTAAGTGGCCAACATAACCGGGAACCTAATGGGTCACACGCATAAGAGTGACTCGGAGAATCAGAAATAGTTTGAGACAGAGATCCGATATCTGGAGAGCAATAGGATTAAATGGATCCCGATGAGATTGGGATATGTCCCGATGAGATCGCGACATCGACATTGCTGAAAAGGGTCTCCGGCGATTTTTCGGCATGGGGTCTGGCAGTAGAGAGGACCGACCCAGCTTGATGGACCACTTCAGCAATTATATATATTAATTAATTAAGTAAATAATTAATTAATATATAAATATATATGTTGATTTCGTGGAACCCATTTGGTGGAGAAGAGAAAGTTACTTTGACTTTTCAAAGTAATGATGGTTTAGCAAATTAAGGCATTTTATGCCTTATACGTGACTCCTCCAAACCAAGCTTCCATATGTGCTTTAATTAGTTAAACATATATAAGAAGGCTTGAAGAAGAGGCTTGAACTGTTGGAAAAGAAGAGAATCGAAAATTAGCTTAAGGGTTAAGCTTTGGAACTTGCTTCCATCTTCTTCTTTTCATCTTCTCAACTTGGCTTCTTCCCTCCAAGGTTCCACCAAAGTTATCTCCACTTGCTCTCCAGGCTAAGGTAAGAGCTAGCACTCTTTTCTTTAGTCTAGCTATTCCCGGGTCAAAAGAGTTTGTCCCGGTTAGGTTTTCCGACCTCTGCGTGGATACCGTTAGAGACGGTCTCCTTTGGTCGTTATGGTTTGATTGTGTATACATACACATGGATCCTGGCTTTCGGGAATGTCCCGGGACTTGAAAATTTTAATTCCGCACCCTGGGCATGTGATGTCCATCCCGGGATTTTCCTACAAGAATTGGACCTAGTTAGAGATAGAATTTGCTTTTAAGTCCTTCATGAGAATTGTAGCATGTTTTCTGATCTATTTATTGTTATAAAGTATGGAATTTTTGGACAATGGGATAGGAAGTTATGAGTTTGAGAAGATTGTGGTACTGTTAGGATGGCATATGCAGGGCAGAAACTTTGATTGAGAAATTGATCTATTTAGAGGTTGAATTTGCTTCCAAGTTGTTCATGAAAATTGTGGAAGATGTTCTGATCTTTCTTTTTCTATAAAGCTTAGAATTTTTGGCAAAAGTAATAGGAAGTTATGATTTTTGAAGTTTTTGTGACTATTTGGCATGATCATTAGTGGACAGAAACTTCAGAGTGGTTTTTGATCCCCTTAGAGGTCAAATTAATTTTTCTGTCCTTCATGAAAGTTGTAGGTGGCTTTTTTATCTTTCCATTGACATAAAGTATAGAATTTATGGCTAAGGGGATAAGAATTTATGACTTTAGAAGAACGATGCACTGTTTTGGAAATTTGTGATTTGGCAGAAACTTTGATTTGCTTTTTTGATACCCTTAGGAGTGAAATTGGTTTGTGAGTCCTTCATGGAATTTGTAGAGTTTTCTGTGATCTTTCCAATGAGACCAAATTTGTCACATTTCGACACTTGTGTGAAAAGTTAGCTTTTGTGAAAGAAGAGAGGGAAATAGGTGCAAATGTGATTTTCTTTGAATTGTAACTCTTTCTTCTAATTTGACCTTTTTATCATTCTTTTGTGAATAATTTGTTCATCAGATCTCCAATTGACCTAATTCTCGAGGCATCGGATTCGTGAAATATTTAATTTCATTTCTATGAGAAATTGAGAATTTTTAAAGATGAAATTGACGTGGTTTGATTAGGTCAAAGTTAGAGGACCGAGTAATTATTTCTCTGGTCAGTATTTTGTGAATAATTGGACCTACAGAGGTCCGAATTAAGTGATTTTGGTGTCAATGAGTTTCTAAAATTTAGAGGAACATTTTGTGATGAGAATTTTTGCAATAGTACTGGGAATGTCACGAACATGCATTGTACACATTTTAATTGCTACATGTGCATTATTAAATATTTCTGATTGTACATTTGGTAATGTTTGAATATTTTCACTGTTATAGAGGCACACTTGGAATTTCAACCCACAGATGTTGCTGAGACTTCCAGGCATTAGCTTCGGAAGCTATTGGTGAGTGACCTAGACGCTTCTCTCAATTATTATTTGTTTAGAATACTGTGGCGAATAATAGTGGGTTTTGTGAATTATTTCTAATTATGGATTCCGGACAGAAGGTCCGATGTATTGGGGAGCTATGACATAGAAGTGCTACTTGTATGTGAATTTGTGAACTATTTGCTGGAGATGTGATAAATTGTGATTGATTGTGATGTATGAACTACTTCATTGTGACATGTGCATTCCATGTATGAATGCATGATCAGATAATGATAGTTGTGACCGGAGCTGCCACCGAGAGCTAAAAGCTCAATGTATTTGGGCTTCGAGCCCACAGTGATTCAGAGCCTCAGGCTCAACGATTAATACGCCCATATTGGGATAGTTTAGGCGCTCGGTCACAACACCGTAATAAATTGGAAAAGTATCACATGAGCATCTCATATGCATTCGATTAAAGTTACTTGATTAATGCCTTATGCTTATGTGAAAAATAAAAGTGTTGCTTATGTGATCATTTGATATTTTGAGCAATGTGAAATAATGAAATCAGTGTGAAGTGTTTGATACGAGTCGGACTACGGTCCGATAATATGTGAAAGTGAGTGGAAGTGATTGCTGCACCACATGGCATAAGTGCATGAAATATAAGGGCTGTTGTGACCAAAGTCGCCACCGAGCAGAGCTTTAAGCTCAACGAGAGTGAAAACGAGCTTTGAGCTCATATGTGATTCAGAGCCTCAGGCTCAACGTTTAATGAGCCCTGTATCCACCAACGGATAAGGGACAGTTATTAATGAGCCCTACAAGGGACAGTTTAGGCACTCGGTCATAGCAAAATAATAAATGGAAAGTGCATCTCATATGCATGTATCAAATTTGAAAAATATGAATGTGAAATTCTATAGTTGTGTCAATGTGAAATATTGTGAATGTGCTTTATGAAATAAAGTTTAATGTATGCAAATTGTGTTATGTGACTGGGTGAACCATCGATGATAGTCACTGACTGAGTTCGCAAAACTCACCCAAAATTTGCAATTATTTTTCAGGGCCCAGAAGAATACCCTGTTAGGCAACGGGCGTATAGCATCTGCTTGTGAGTGAGAGAAGAGGTCGGGATCAGTTCGCGTCTGCATTAGTCTCTGATAAAATTGTATTTTCTGAATTTTTGTATTACTGATTAGGTCAATTTGTAAGGCAACAGACTGAAATAATTTGTATTTATGAAAAGGGCCCTTATGGCCATTGTATTTACCGGTGAGTGTGTATGTTAATTATTTCCCGCATAGTGTATGTTTATGTTATCAAGAAAAAAAATATACTGAGTTGTGACTGAACGATGTAGCACGCCACCCTCGCAGGGCACGGACTCAGATATCACCATCAATGTCGGGTTTGGGTCATGCGAAAGTGGGGTGTTACATTTAGGTAGTATCAGAGCCCAGAAGTATGAACTTATATGGGCATTTTCTGAAACATGGGTCAAGTTACATGCATTTAAGTCATGTCGTAGCAGACCATGGCAACTAATCCCAAGTCTGAGTGGTATGAGTATGAGTTATATGCATGAGCATGGGTTAAGTGTTTAAGTGTGAGAAAAGTGATGATATGTCAGAATATGAGACAACAAAGGTTTATGGGCAATTAAGAATGGGAAAAGAAAAAAAATGGATAATGATATCCATATGATACTGTAGTTATAAACCCTCGAATGTGATATGAATGTGAATACATTGGCATGGGATAATTTAGGAAAGAAGTGATATCTAAATGAATAATGAGACTTAAAGTGTATAAAGTGTGTTAAAAGAAAACGAAGTTTGCTATAGCCTACAGAGGTCAAATCTGGACATGAGAAGAATATTGGTTAAAAGTGATAAGAGTTATGATTTAGCATAACAATATGTCTATGTTTGATCAAAAGCTCAAGGATGACTAGGCATTTATGATTCTGACTTGTAGGTCCGATAAATGGGGATGATTGGAAATGAGAAAAAGTACATGGTTTAACAAGATAGATATAGTTGTTGGTGTTTATTATGAGATATCGATATTGTATCGAAATGTTCTACCTTAGAATGAGATAGAGAAGTTGTTAGGAAGAAGCAGAAATGATGAGATTAAAGTGTACAAGCCCGATCAAAAGAAATATGACTGTGAAAGGATAGACGTGGATTTGAAAGATTTAGTGTAATAATATGTTTGTGATAATGAGATTACAATTCTTGATGATTCTGCATCTATAATTCTAAATGGATTAAAAATATACATATGGACGATGAAATATTAGGAGCATGACTTTACAAATGATGATACGTGATACATAATGTGTAGTATGGAGAAAGTTAAATATGCGCATAGGTTTGGATTGTATGTATGCATGCGGTTATGGAAAATATGATAAATAAAAAGGGGTAGAGTAAATGCACTCCAAATACACGAATTCAATGATCATGATAGGATGTTGCATTAGAAGAAGAGGCAAATACTGGAAAAATGGAGTAGAATCGCTATCAATATGTGTGGTAATGTGAGGAAAAAAACGTGCAGACCACGATAGGGGCATACAAAAAATCAGTTTTTGTTATAATCATATGGTGAATCACAATCATGGGCAATAGAGGATTGACAAGGATTTATAAACTGTTGGGACCCGATCAGAAAATCGGATCCCAACCGGAAAAGCATAACAAAAATGGTTGAAACCAAAGCGAAATCGAAAGAAAGGAACATAAGGCGGAAGCAAAATCATAAGCGAAAGTGAATAATGGTATTTATAACACGAAGCAAATCCAATCTTAAAGCGAAACAATCAGAAGCAAATCAAAACGAAGCAAACTTCGGATCAAATCGAATCGAGGCCAATTTTCGATATCCGTGAACAAATATTTTAGGCAAAGCATCGCGTTGGAAATCTTAAAACATCTAATCTAAACCAATCAAATCCAGTATAACCTTTTTTTTTCTTTCTTTCTTTTCCATTTTCATTCCATCTCTTACAAAGTGACTTCAATATCCAATTGAAATCATTCGCACTAAAACTCAATTTATTTGCTTCTTCATATACAATCATATCTCATCGATTTAAACCCTCACTTTTCATTTCCATAAAATCGCACACATTCCAAATTAAATACCATCAATTCTCAAACAGTTAGCACTTTAAATAATTCAGACCAACCCTCACAATCATATACCCAATTGCATACACAAAATCCATAACTCATTTACATCATGTAATAAATGCTTACGAGATATTAATGGCATTTCCAAGCCATAATACAACATCAATATCCAAAATCCGAATATGTACACAAATCCAATGATCGCAAAATTCTCAACAACAATCTAACTTACAAATAAAACAATATGCACACATACAAACAAAAACCTTCAATTTTCTTTACCCGATCTTCTTCTCATCACCTGTGGATGGGAATGAAGGGGGGTGAGCTTATAGCCCGTGGGTAACAGTTTATAACAAATAAATAAGCAAAACCTAAAAAAAACGCTTTTCTTTTCTTTTCTTGCAGAAACTTTGTTTCAAAACCCATAAAGCACATTTTCAAAAGTTCTTTTCTCGCAGTAGTCGAAATCACAATTTCCAAAACATGGATGCATCAATCATATCACTTCACAATGCAAATGCACACATAATGGCTCGAGAGTTCCTTAAACACAACGGTTTACACCGTAACACAACGAGTCCGATTTCTCAAGATCTCGTGCCCTCAAGCGGGCAGTCGGGAGAAGGCTATGGGTCATCGTGCACGAGACTAATGAAACAGGTTCTCTCTTGCCCAATCACAACCACATAATCATACTTAAATCAATTTATCGAATGCTCTTTTTCGAATATACGAAATGCCATGGAATTTTCGAGGCATAACACAAATGTATTTTGCAATTCATCAAAAGTTCATGTATTGAATCAATAATGATTTTTCAAATCATTCATACAATGATGCAACATTTATGATGCAATTGAAATCAGAAAATCTCTTTGTTTAAAGAAAGCAGTAGTGGCTTATAAATTCTATTATAAACAGGTACCCACCTCATTTCCATGCTTGAAGCTTGTCCAATGCTTCAATTTGACCATTTCTTCTTTTATTCTTCCAATTGAAAAATCCCTACACCAATTTCACACAAATTCAACCTCATAAATAACAGAATCCTTAAAATTGAACTTAGAAAACACTAATCCCACATATAATCAAGCTATCTAAATCACCAATTTTCAAAATCCCCAATTCACAAAATTAGGCATAACCCTAATTAATTTCCATCCAAAATTGATTCCATTAAAACATGTAATCTCCAAAATTGACTTTAGAATTCACAAACCCATACCAATTCCAAGGTATCTAAACCAAAAACTCTCTAAAAGATCAAAGATCGAAAATCGACTCTTACCTTCATCTTCTCCAATTTCGGATTTTCTTGGTTCATAATGGAGCTCTCTTCATTCTCCACCTTTTTCTCTCTTGAATCAACATAGGGAGCTTGCTTGAAGACCCCTAAAAATCAAACCCTAGCTCTCTCTCTTTTCTTTCTCCTTCACTGATCCGAAAACTTGCTCTCCCTTCTCTCTTCTTTCTCTTGTTCTTTTCTTCTTTTGTTTTGCTTTTTTGTATCGTGCTTCAACAAGGGAAGAATGACAGCCCACTTGCTTTTATAGTGCCATGTCATTTAATGAATGGTAAATGACCTAATTGTCCCTCCATGTAAGCCTTCTAACTTAACTTCTTAAATAAACTTTCAAAATTGCCCTTCCTTTTTGCCTTAAAAACTGATATCTTGTCTCCTTATTTAGATCAGGTAAATGAAGTAATTTAACAAGAATTTCTTCTAGATAAATGTCCCTCTATGTCTTAAGAATCCATCGCTTCAAGAATCAGATCGATCGGAGCTCTATAGCTCAAGATATCTCCAAAATACTGAAGTCTGTGCTTCAGACCAGAGGCTGAACACTACATCGAGCTTCACTCCAGAAATTGAAAGTCTTAGAGGCTAAATTTTTTATCAGCTCCTTCATAACATTTGTAGCCCCATATCTCTAGTTTAATTTTCAAAAATAATTCGATGTATTGGAGCTCTATAGCTCCAGATATCTCCAAAATACTGAAGTCTGTTCATACCATTACAAAACTGAGACTAAACACTACACTTAACTTCGATCCGAAATTGAAAGTCTTAGAGGCTAAATTGCCGATCAGATCCTTCAAATAAATTGTAGATCCATGTCTCTAATTTAATTTTTAAAAATAATCTACTCAATCGAAGCTCTACCGATCGAGATATCTTCAAAATACTGAACACTGTTCAAACTTTTACAACCAATCATCTTACTTTGATCTAATCAACCTTTTTCAATTTAAAGCCAAAACTGATCAATCTAAAGACATGGAAAAATAGAAAAAATATCTTAGGAATCCAACGCTTTAAAAATCGGGTCGATCGGAGGTCGAACGAACAAGCTATGTCCAAAAGAAGGAAGAGAGGTTGGTCGGCCAAAAATCGACCCCGCAGGCCGATCGACAAGCGGGAGGGCGCTGGAGCGCGTGCGGTCGATCACTCGTGCGATCCTGACCTCCTAACTTCTAACCTTCATATCTTTTGACTCTGAGCTCCAAATTTAACAAAGTTCGTATCATTGGAAAGATAAAAGACATATCTATAATTTTCAAGAGGACTCAAAAGCATGTGTAACATCCCGTTACTGTTAGCAAGGGCATTTTGTTAATTATGGATCAGACTGATAGGTTTCATTGCATTCATCGATTGACCATGTTACTGGCCTCTGATTATAGAGGAACAGGTTTATTGCATATGCATTTATACATAGGTACATGCATTCATGATTTTTCGGCACTTAATTGTGAGTAAGGCGATTGGATTGTGGTATTGGGTATTTGGATTGTAATTGATTGAGGAATTAAGAGTAAGTGAGCCCGAATGACTGATTTAGAATAGTCTAAGAGTGATTGGCAACTGATAGTGGTCTATGAGAAATATTCGAGAAATTCGGGAGAAAATGCCCGGACCGGAAATTTTGGAGTGTGATGATCGATCAGATAAGATCGAAATAATTGTCCAATAGCAAAGGAAATATTAGGGTTATACTATTAGGGAATTAAAATGTGAGCCATTGAAATTTAGAGACTGAAATTTGGACTGATTTGAAGACTTAGGTCTATATATATAGCCTAGGTTTGAGATTTGGGAAAGTTACCTGAGGCATTTCTTCTTCTCCCTTCTCCACGGTGATTTCGATTTCTTCCCTATTGGTGAGTTTAATCGATTCTTCCTTATGGTTTCTTCTCATTGTGCTAGCCTAACTGATTTATTGTGATTGATGAAGGTTGAGAAGGATTGGAGTGAGTTATCGTGGAGTTTGAAAGATTTAGGGTTTACGGCGACTCTTAGAGATTTGTGGATTTGAGCGTGATTGGTAAGTGTTTAAGGCTTTAATGTTGTTATTAGTAGTTGTTTCAAGTATTTATGGAATTTATTGGGTTAGATTGAGTGGTTAGAGTGTTAATAGAGGTTTTAAATAGCATTAATGGTGAAAAATCGATCGGAGAAGAAGGTGGTGGCGTGTCGCATGCGTCGTGACGACGCGTGCGGCTCGCCATGGCGAATAAATTTAGTGTTCGCCGCGACTCGCTGCGCTCGTCGCAGCGGCGAGCGCCTGGAGATACGTCGCGACGAGCCTTCTGACTTACGTCGTGACAAGCGGCAAAGAGGACGACGCCTTGGCGGCGGTTTTCCGCCTGGCGAAGCGGCCCGATATCGTCATGACGAGCGGACATAGGTCGCGGCGAAGATGGCAATTCTGAAGGGATGGTATGCCTCTACTGTATTAGACTGTGAAATTGCATGATCACTTTCATCAGATCGATTGGATTGGATTATCGACTGAATCATTGTATGTTATGAGAAATACAATATCGGGCTTTATAGCCATACATCAATCATCAATCTTGAATTATCGAACATTGCATTGCATGCATAAATGCATGATCAGATAATGGAATGTGACCCAAGTTGCTATTATCACTGAAAAGAGCCTCGAGCTCGAATCTTTCAGATCGGGCCTAGTCCGAGGGAGAAATCTCGACGCGTCCCCCACTGAACACTGACCGAGCACTTGGGCACAATACTGAATAACTGGAAAGAGTCTCATATGCATTATATACATGACTGATTGAATTGCCACATTGTGTGATGATTAATGAACTGTGTGATGCCATGATTTACTGTAAATTGTGATGTGATACTATAAACTGTTCTATGCTACTGTAATATTGTCACTGATACTGTACACTGTTGTAAAATACTGTAAACTGTTATAAACTACTGTAAATTGTTATATAATACTGTTAACTGAATACTACTGTGCCGTGCTGTACGCAATTTGCGTAATGCATGATTTGAGTGAACCATCGATGATGGTTTCTCACTGAGTTCGCAAACTCACCCAAAATTGCAACCTATTTTTCAGGACTAATAGAATAGACCCCTAGCTCCGGAGATAGCCTTTTCCTACCGTGCGAGCGTGCTGGCAGGAGAAGCGATGGCACACAGGTCGGTCAGCTGGGTTGGATTTTGAGGATGACTGAGGATAGATGTTTGTATCAGTTTCCTTTTTGGTTTTGTTTAGGGGACTGGTAGACTTGTCTATTCTGTTGCTGGATGACTGTATCAGATTGATGTTATGATTTTAAAATTTAGCGGTTTCTAATATTGCGTTATGTTATGGTTTTAAATTATTGCGATGCCATGTGGATATTATTGGGAAATGTTCTGGTGGTGCACCTTCATCGTGGGATTTGTATCGGAGCGACCTTCGGGTTTCCCGATGTGTATCCTACGATGAGGGGGCGCTACATTAAGTGGTATCAGAGCCAAGTTTGGCATGTTTTGGGCATAGTGTAATTTAGGCTTGAATTACTGTAAGAATAGCAGAACTGATCGGAATTTCTTGTCTGTTTTAGGTCATCCATACTGGGAGATCGAGTGGAACAACCAGCTGACCTAGAATCGGTAAGAGCTAGTAGGGAGTCTCCTGTGCCTCATTCAGAGGAGTTGCCTCCTCAAGTTCCTGTGAGACGGGAACGGAGATATGATCAACTGCGCAAGCAGGGGGCGGTTGACTTCTATGGTAGCAACCGACCTGCGGAGGTCGAGGATGGCTAGAGAGGATGAGAGAGTCCTCGATCGATGGGATGTGAACCGGATGAGCGTTCGACTACACGATTTCTCCGCCTGTGGTTACTGCGATCGGTGGTGGAGGATCGCCCGGCAAGTACCACCAGGCCCGCCTAATGACATGGGATGATTTTCTGAGGGCATTCAAGGACAACTTTATGCCCAAGATTTATCTGGAAATGAAGTTACAGGAGTTCCTAGAGCTGAGATAGGGGCAGTTGACCGTGGCCGATTATGAGGTGCAGTTCAACGAGTTAGTGGTATATGCTTCTTCACCGATGGCTTCGAGGGCGACAAGTGTCAACGTTTTGAGGGCGGACTCAACTGAGATCCGCACCCTATTGGCTAGATCTAATATGGGATTTTATTGAACTGAGGGCTGCAGCAGTGAGGATAGAGCATTCACGAGACAACATGATATGACCGAGACCCATCGGGGCCCGCATAAGAGATCCAAAGGATGCCGTGGTAGTCTTGGCAGAGGGTTCAGTAAGCGACAGAGTAGGCCCTTCAGATCCGCAGGAGGGGCTAGACAGACTGATCTTGGGAAGAGGGGCAGATTTGTACAGACTGTTAGTGGTGGCGGCAGTGCCAGATTTTCAGGGCAGTCTGCTCCTTTTTGTGAGCATTGTGGCAAGAGACACAGTGGAGAGTGTCGATGGCTGTCTGGAGCCTGCTTGAGGTGTGGTTCGATGGACCACCTAGTGAGGAACTGCCCAGAGACTTTGGGAGCCCAGTCTACTATGACTGGAAGATCAGGCAGCAATACCACGATCCAGCAGAGTCGTGGTGGTGGATCGGGATGGAGAGGCCGAGGCCGAGGCCGAGGTCGAGCAGAGGGGTCCGCAGTGAGGTCAGAGGGACCGAGCAGACAGCAGTCACAGGCTAGGGTCTATGCCATGACTCGGCAGGAGGCCCAGGATTCCCCGGATGTTGTTGCGGGTATGCTTCTTATTTCTGGTATTGAGGCATATGCATTGTTGGATCCTGGATCCACTCATTCCTTCATTGCACCGCATTTAGCATGTAGACTGCATGGGGATAGGCAGAGGTTACAGTGTGGGTTAGAGGTGAGTACACCTCTAGGTAGTACGACTGTATTGGGAGAGGTCTGTATGGGATGTCAGGTTCAGATCGACCGAGCGAGCCTGAAAAGCCGATTTGATTATTTTGCCTCGAGGAGATTGATGTGATATTGGGGATAGATCGTTGATCAGTACATAGGGCGGTCATGGATCATTACACCAAGGAGGTTGTATTGGAATCTCTGGTCACCCCCCAGTGGTGTTTCGAGGAGTTAGTCAGCGGTGCTGCGAGGATGATATCCTCTATGAAAGTGCCCCGAGATTGATGCAGGAGGTTGTGAGCCTATCCGCTCTGTAGTGGATTCGAGTTGGGTAGATTGGAGGATATTCCCGTGATCAAGGAATTTCCGGATGTATTTTCCGAGGAGTTACCGGGATTGCCGCCAGAGCGGGAGATAGAGTTTGAGATTGATCTCGTTCCCGGTACCGCTCCTATATCGATTCCTCCGTATAGGATGGCACCGGTGGAACTGAGAGAGCTTAAGGCTCAGTTACAGGAGCTAGTGGATAAAGGATTTATTAGACCGAGTGTTTCGCCATGGGGAGCCCTTGCATCGTTTGTGAAGAAAAGGAGGACGCCGAGAGAGGCGTGCATTGACTATAGGCGGTTGAATCGGGTGTGATGAAGAATAAGTATCCACCGCCTAGGATTGACGATTTATTTGATCGACAGTAGGAGCTCAGGGTTCACTAAATTGGATCTGAGACCAAAGCTATTACCAATTAAGGATTGCAGAGGCCGATGTGCCTAAGAGTACCTTCAGGAGCAGGTACGGGCATTTCGAGTTCCTAGTGATGCCGTTTGGGTTGACTAATGCCCCGACAACCTTCATGGCTTTGATGAATAGAGTTTTTCAGCCCTACTTGGACTGTTTCGTGATAGTATTTATTGATGACATACTGATTTATTCGAGGAGTAGACAAGAGCACGCTGAGCACCTGAGGATTATTCTGCAGGTCATGAGAGAGAGACATTTGTTCGCCAAATTCACTAAGTGTGAATTCTGGCTTAATGAGATTGTATTTCTGGGGCACGTAGTGTCCGGTGAGGGTATCCAGGTGGATCCTCACAAGATAGAGGCAGTTATGAGTTGGGAGATTCCGAGGAGTGTGCCCGAGTTGCGGAGTTTCCTAGGACTGGCCGGATATTACCGGAGGTTCGCCGAGGGTTTTCGTTGATCTCCGCCTTTCGACGGGCTACCGAGGAAGAATGTGCCGCTTAGATGGTCCGAGGAGTGCGGAAGTGCTTCGAGGAGCTGAAACATCGGCTGACTATCGCACCGTGTTAAGCCTTCCTTCCGCATCAAGGCTTTGTGGTTTACAGTGATGCCTCGCATCAGGGACTGGGATGTGTATTGATGCAGCATGGTCGAGTGATAGCGTATGCCTCGAGACAATTGAGGTCTCACGAGGTGAATTATCCAGTGCATGACTTAGAGTTGGCCGCAGTCGTATTTGCTCTGAAGATCTG
Organism: Erythroxylum novogranatense; assembly: GCA_029891385.1. Lineage (NCBI taxonomy): Eukaryota > Viridiplantae > Streptophyta > Magnoliopsida > Malpighiales > Erythroxylaceae > Erythroxylum > Erythroxylum novogranatense. The sequence goes on along the minus strand of CM057233.1, from coordinate 51,238,920 downwards.
GAGACATTATCTGTATGGGGAGACATTCCAGATCTTCACTGATCATAAGAGTCTCAGATATCTATTGAGTCAGAGAGAGCTCAATTTGAGACAGAGGAGATGGATAGAGTTACTGAAGGACTATGACTGCACGATTGAGTACCATCCAGGGAAGGCCAATGTGGTGGCCGATGCACTAAGTAGGAGATCGCATGGTAGTGCAGCTCAGGTTCAGGTTTCGAGGTTACCTGGTCTGATTCAGTTGAGAGCTCTTAATGTTCAGATGGATTTAGGTCAGGATGGAGCTCTGATTGCTACTCTGAGGCTGAGGCCGACGTTGTATGATAGGATTCGAAAAGTTCAGGACCAAGACCCAGTGTTAGTGAGATTGATTGAGAGAGTCCAGGCCGGTACTGATTCAGAGTTTGAGTTGAGAGATGGGACTTTATGGATGGGTCAGAGACTGTGTGTGCCTGATATTGATGATTTGAGACGGGAGATCCTTGAGGAAGCACATGTAGCTGCCTATGCGATGCATCCTGGTACGACCAAGATGTATCGTACTCTGAGACAGCATTTCTGGTGGCCTGGTATGAAGAGGCAAGTGGCAGAGTTTGTGTCCAGGTGTCTGACGTGCCAGCAGGTCAAGGCTGAGCACCAGGCTCCAGTGGGTAAGTTGCATTCGTTGCCCATTCCGGAGTGGAAATGGGAGCGAATTACTATGGACTTTGTGATGGGATTGCCTAGGACATCGAGGCAGCATGATGCTATCTGGGTCATAGTGGACCGATTGACTAAATCGGCTCACTTCTTACCAGTGAGGGAGAGCAATACTCTCGATCAGTTGGCCCAGAAGTATGTGGCAGAGATTGTACGGTTGCATGGGGTTCCGTTATCGATAGTCTCAGACAGGGATCCCAGGTTCACCTCGAGGTTCTGGAAGAGCCTACAGACTGCTATGGGTACGAGGTTGAACTTCAGTACTGCATTTCATCCTCAGACAGATGGACAGAGCGAGAGGACGATTAAGACTGTTGAGGACATGCTTCGAGCGTGTGTATTGGGGTTCAGAGGATCATGGGATCAGTATTTGGCACTGATTGAGTTTGCCTACAACAACCAGTATCATAGTAGTATTGGGATGGCACCGTATGAGGCCTTGTATGGGAGGCCGTGTCGATCGCCACTGTATTGGGATGAAGAGGGTATGAGATCGATTGAGGGTCCCGAGCTGATTCAGGACACAGTGGATAAGGTACAGTTGATCCGGAGTCGCATCAAGGCGGCTCAGGACAGACAAAAGAGCTATGTGGATCAGCATCGGCGAGATATAGAAAGCATGTAGGGGACGAGTGTTTCTCCCGAGTGTCTCCTTGGAAAGGAGTACCGAGGTTTGGCCGTAAGGAAAGTTGAGCCTCAAGATATCGGGCTCAGATGAGATCCTTGAGAGGATAGGACCGTTGGCTTACAGACTGGCATTACCAAGTGAGATGTCCCAGATGCATGACGTGTTTCATGTTAGTATGCTCCAACGGTACCGTTCAGACCCGATGCATGTGATCCCGGCTCAGGAGATTGAGGTAGCCAGTGATTTGACCTATGTTGAGGAGCCGGTACAGATTATTGGATCACGGGTCAAGCAACCGAGGAATGTGGTAATTCCATTGGTGAAAGTCCTTAGAAGAACCACTCTTCCGAGGAAGCTACATGGGAGACTGAGGAGTATATGAGGAGTCAGTATCCTCATTTATTTGATCGGACAGGTATTAAATTTCGAGGACGAAATTTTAATTAAGAGGGGTGAATTGTAACATCCCGTTACTGTTAGTAAGGGCATTTTGGTAATTATGGATCGATCGATAGGTTTCATTGCATTCACCGATTGAGCATGTTCGGCCTCGATTATAGAGGAACAGTTTATTGCATATGCATTTATACATAGGTACATGCATTCATGATTTTCCCAGACTTAATTGTGAGTAAGAATCGATTGGATTGTGAACGATCGGACCGATTGGATTGTAATTGATTGAGGAATTAAGAGTAAGTGAGCCGAATGACTGATTTAGAATAGTCTAAGAGTGATTGGCAACCGACGGTGGTCTATGAGAAATATTCGAGAAATTCGGGAGAAAATGCCGGACCGAAATTTTGGAGTGATAGATCGATCGATCAGATAAGATCAAATAATTGTCCAATAGCAAAGGAAATATTAGGGTTATACTGTTAGGGAATTAAAATGTGAGCCATTGAAATTTAGAGACTGAAATTTGGACTTATTTGAAGACTTAGGTCTATATATATAGCCTAGGTTTGAGATTTGGGAAAGTTACCTAAGGCATTTCTTCTTCTCCCTTCTCCACGGTGATTTGGATTTCTTCCCTATTGGTGAGTTTCATCGATTCTTCCTTATGGTTTCTTCTCATTGTGCTAGCCTAACTGATTTATTATGATTGATGAAGGTTGAGAAGGATTGGAGTGAGTTATCGTGGAGTTTGAAAGATTTAGGGTTTACGGCGACTCTTAGAGATTTGTGGATTTTAGCGTGATTGGTAAGTGTTTAAGGCTTTAACGTTGTTATTAGTAGTTGTTTCAAGTATTTATGGCATTTATTGGGTTAGATTGAGTGGTTAGAGTGTTAATGGAGGTTTTAAATAGCATTAATGGCGGAAAATCGATCGGAGAAGAAGGTGGCGCGGTCGCACGTCGCGACGTCTGGCGTGCCTCGTCGCGGCGAATAAATTTAGTGTTCGCCGCGACGAGGGCGAGTTCCTAGAGATACGTCGCGACGAGCCTTCTGGCTTAGCGTCATGATTTAGCGGCGAAGAGGACGACACCGCATGGCGAAGCGTGTTTCACGCCGCGACAATGGATATAGGTCATGATTTAAGATGGCAATTCTGAAGGGATGATTGTTAGTATATTGGGCATAATTTATGGTATAAACCTCCGATTGAGGTGATTCCTGATTCGTTATGAACTAAAGAAAGAGGTCTACAATTGAGGATAATTATAGGAATTAGAATTGATTTAAGTGACATTGATTTATAGAGAATAAGGTCGATTATGGTTCATAGTGTGACCTAAATACTGAATTGAGTCAATTGGAGTTTAATTTGGATTTTCAATAGAGGTTTTGACCCGATGGATAGGAAATTTCTATGGGGATTATGAATTGAGGAAATTGAACCGAATTATAGGATTGGATCAATTATTGTTGACCAATTGAGCGAAGAGTTAGATTGGGATATAAGAGTTATAAATTGGGTTTTAGCGCCGGGAAAATCGTGAACATGTATTGTACATCATCTCACTGAGACATATGCATTACTGAATGGTTTAATTGAGCATCTAGTAATGAGACTGTATTTTTACTGTTATAGAGGCGCCGTTGGATCGTCGTTCCACGGATATTGCTGGAACTTCCAGGCAGTAGCTCGGAAGTTACAGGTGAGTAACCTAGTTGGTTTCTCAAATTCCTGACTGTTTAAATGCTCAACGTGAATTACTTGCCAAATGTGAAACTGTATGATTTCTGAAATATACATGATCAGATAGTATGCCTCTACTGTATTAGACTGTGAAATTGCATGATCACTTTCTACTGTACTAGATTGGATTACTGTACTGGACTGAATCACTATATGTTACTGAGAAATACAATACTGGGCTTTTATAGTCATACACTGAATCACTAAATACTGAATTACTGAACACTACATTGCATGCATAAATGCATGATCAGATAATGGAATGTGACCCAAGTTGCTATTATCACTGAAAAGAGCCTCGAGCTCGAATATCGCATCGTGGGGCCTAGCCCGAGGGAAGAAATCTCGACGCGCCCCCATCGAACACCGATCGAGCACTTGGGCACAATACTGAATAACTGGAAATAGTCTCATATGCATTATATACATGACTGATTGAATTGCCACATTGTGTGATGATTAATGAACTGTGTGATGCCATGATTTACTGTAAATTGTGATGTGATACTATAAACTGTTCTATGCTACTGTAATATTGTCACCGTCATCGTATAATTATTGTAAAATACCGTAAACCGTTATAAACCATCAGTAAATTGTTATATAATATCGTTAATCAATACTACCGTGTCGTGTCAGCACGTAATTTGCGTAATGCATGATTTGAGTGAACCATCGATGATGGTTTCTCACTGAGTTCGCAAACTCACCCAAAATTGCAACCTATTTTTCAGGACTAATAGAATAGACCCTTAGCTCCGGAGATAGCCTTTTCCTACCGCAGGCGAAGCGTCTTTGACAGGAGAAGCGATGGCACACAGGTCGGTCAGCTGGGTTGGATTTTGAGGATGACTGAGGATAGATGTTTGTATCAGTTTCTTTTTGGTTTTGTTTAGGGGACAGCTAGACTTGTCTATTCTGTTGCTGGATGACTGTATCAGATTGATGTTATGATTTTAAAATTTAGCAGTTTCTGATATTGTGTTATGTTATGGTTTTAAATTATTGCGATGCCATGTGGATATTATTGTGAAATATTCTGGTGGTGCACCTTCATCGTGGGATTTGTATCGGAGCGACCTTCGGGTTTCCCGATGTGTATCCTACGATGAGGGGGCGCTACAGCATGCTCATTCTTTAAAGGGGTCAAAAATGTACTCAAAGATGACCGATCGATAATCTCCTCAAAACTTAAACAAGACCTCAACTTGTAAACATCATAACTTTTGACCTAGAACTCCAAATTTGACAAACTTGGTGTCTACAGAAAGGTAAAAGAACCTTCTACAACTTTTATGAAGGCCTTAAAAATTAGATTGATCTCTAAATGGGTCAAAAACTCTACACAACGTGACTGGTTGATCGGCTTCACACTAAACAGCATCAAAACTTCTACAAATCATAACCTTCTCCTCCCTTGTCCAATATTTTCGTGCTTTATATCAATGGAAAGATAAAAACAAGCTATACATTGTTCACGGAGAGCTCCAAATCAACTTCAACCTCTAGCTAAGATAATTTTTTAATCAAAGTTTCTGCCCTGATAGCAATCACCTAAGCAATATCCAAACTTCAAATTATCTTAACTTCTTGCCCCGATATCGAAAAATTGCATACTTTATGGCGTTAGAAAGCTGGAAACATGAGCTACAATTTCATTAGGACCCTATAAACAAATTCTACATCAATAAGGGTCAAAATCTAAATCGAATCTACTGCCCGGAAATTTCCATACTAAACAACATTCAAACTTCACAATCTCACATCTTTCAACCTCCACATCCAAGAATCGCATATTATACATCATTTTAAAGCTATTCTAATTATCTATAACTTTCATGTAAACCATTTACTCCAATTCAAACCCCATCAGTACGACGATCGGATACTTCATAGTATTTTTCCAAGACAACGCCAAATACACTTAACTTCGAAAACTTATAACTTTTAATTCCGATATCGAAAATTGTCAAACTTTATGGCTACAGAAAGCTCTCAACATAATCTACAAATTTCGTGAAGATCATTTCTTCAAAATCTGCCCAAATCAAAAAGTCAACTCTCTACTCCAAAAAGTTAAACTTTCTAAATTCTTCAAATTTCACACTTTCACTTTCTGTTTCTTGATTTCAACTTCCATTTCAATCATCTCATCCACTTAAACTTTCATAACCAAAACTAATCTTCAAAGTCATCAAAACCAATAAATTCTTTTTCTCATCAATTTCCTCATGGAATAAAACTTCTATAACATAATTCATATCCGAAAACACTCATTAAATTCATTTTAATATTTCTAATTTCCACCAAAAGTTCAAGGTCCAACAATTCTCCCCCTCTTAAAATAATTTCGCCCTCGAAATTCCTATCTGAATAATCACCAAGTAACTTATTCTCTCAGATAATTTCTTCGAAATAATCAGATTCAATCACTTTCTTAACTAATTCCTCATCATACATATTTCTCAACTTACTCACAATTTATCACTTCTTGTATCAAATACCACCAATATCATATCATATCAATATTTGTTAATAGATTTACACAAGTCAATGGTCCAATTCTTAATAACCTTAATATGGACCAATACCATTCAATTTAATCCTTTTGAAGTTCCATATATATATCTATATCTCTATCATTCAACTCATCTTTCAAATATCCTATATTACATCTCACATATATATATCCGAAAGGAATTCATCCAAATTCATCGTGAAATTCGAACCTTAATCTCCATTATCACATTCTTTTATCATCAATCATGCTTTCGACACCTTAATCAAAATATTCTTATACTCCAAATACATGTTAGGTCATTCACATCAATATCACATTCTTACTAACTGTTGGGACCCGATCCGAAAACCGGATCCCAACCAGAAAAAAGGAACATAAATGGTCGAAACCAAAGCGAAATCGAAAGAAAGGAACATAAGGCGGAAGCAAAATCATAAGCGAAAGCGAAGAATGGTATTTACAACACGAAGCAAATCCAATCTTAAAGCGAAACAATCATAAGCAAATCAAAACGAAACAAACTTCGGATCAAATAGAATCGAAGCCAATTTCTGAAATCCGTGAACAAATATTTTAGGAAAAGCATCGCGTTGAAAAACTTAAGACATCTAATCTAAACCAATCAAATCCGGTATAACCTTTTTTTTCTTTCTTTCTTTTCCATTTTCATTCCATCTCTTACAAAGTGACTTCAATATCCAATTCAAATCATTCGCACTCAAACTCAATTTATTTGCTTCTTCATATACAATCATATCTCATCGATTTAAACCCTCACTTTTCATTTCCATAAAATCGCACACATTCCAAATTAAATACCATCAATTCTCAAACAATTAGAACTTTAAATAATTTAGACCAACCATCACAATCATATACCCAATTGCATACACAAAATCCATAACTCATTTACATCATGTAATAAATGCTTATTTAGATATTAATGGCATTTCAAGCCATAATACAACATCAATATCCAAAATCCGAATATGTACACAAATCTAATGATCGCAGAATTCTCAGCAACATTCTAACTTACAAATAAAACAATATGCACACATACAAACAAAAACCTTCAATTTTCTTTACCCGATCTTCTTCTCGTCACCTGTGGATGGGAATGAAGGGGGTGAGCTTATAGCCCGTGGGTAACAGTTTATAACAAATAAATAAGCAAAACTTAAAAAAAAATGCTTTTCTTTTCTTTTCTTGCAGAAACTTTGTTTGAAACCCATAAAGGACATTTTCAAAAGTTCTTTTCTCGCAGCAGTCGAAATCATAATTTCCAAAATATGGATGCATCAATCATATCACTTCACAATGCAAATGCACACATAATGGCTCTAGAGTTCCTTAAACACAACGGTTTACACCGGAACACAACGAGTCCGATTTCTCAAGATCTCGTGGCCTCAAGCGAGAATCCGGGAGAAGGTTATGTGTCTCGTGCACGAGACTAACTAAACAGGTTCTCTCTTGCCCAATCACAACCACATAATCATGCTTAAATCAATTTATCGAATGCTCTTTTTCGAATATACGAAATGCCATGGAATTTTTGAGGCATAACACAAATGTATTTTGCAATTCATCAAAAGTTCATGTATTGAATCAATAATGATTTTTCAAATCATTTATACAATGATGCAACATTTATGATGCAATTGAAATCAAAAAATCTCTTTGTTTAAAGAAAACAGTAGTGGCTTATAAATTCTATTATAAACATGTACCCACCTCATTTCCATGCTTGAAGCTTGTCCAATGCTTCAATTTGACCATTTCTTCTTTTCTTCTTCCAATTGAAAAATCCCTACAACAATTTCACACAAATTCAACCTCATAAACAACATAATCCTTAAAATTGAACTTAGAAAACACTAATCCCACATATAATCAAGCTATCTAAATCACCAATTTTCAAAATCCCCAATTCACAAAATTGGGCATAACCCTAATTAATTTCCATCCAAAATTGATCCCATTAAAACATGTAATCTCCAAATTTGACTTTAGAATTCACAAACCCATACCAATTCTAAGGTATCTAAACCAAAAACTCTCTAAAAAATCAAAGATCGAAAATCGACTCTTACCTTCATCTTCTCCAATTTGGATTTTCTTGGTTCATAATGGAGCTCTTCATTCTCCACCTTTTCTCTCTTGAATCAACATAGGGAGCTTGCTTGAAGACCCCTAAAAGTCAAACCCTAGCTCTCTCTCTTTTCTTTCTCCTTCACTCATCCGAAAACTTGCTCTCCCTTCTCTCTTCTTTCTCTTATTCTTTTCTTCTTTTGTTTTGCTCTTTTGTATCGTGCTTCAGCAAGGGAAGAATGACAGCCCACTTGCTTTTATAGTGCCATGTCATTTAATGAATGGTAAATGACCTAATTGTCCCTCCATGTAAGCCTTCTAACTTAACTTCTTAAATAAACTTCCAAAATTGCCCTTCCTTTTTGCCTTAAAAACTGATATCTTGTCTCCTTATTTTGATCAGGTAAATGAAGTACTTTAACAAAACTTTTTTCTAGATAAATGTCCCTCTATGTCTTACGAATCCATCGATTTAAGAATCAGATCAATCGGAGCTCTATAACTCAAGATATCTCCAAAATACTGAAGTCTGTTCTACAGACCCGAGGTTGAACACTACACCGAGCTTCACTCCAGAAATTGAAAGTTTTAGAAACTAAATTGTCGATCATATCCATCATAACATTTGTAGCCCCATATCTCTAGTTTAATTTTGAAAAAGAATCCGATCGATTGGAGCTCTATAGCTCCAGATATCTCCAAAATACTGAAGTCTGTTCATACCATTACAAAACTGAGACTGAACACTACACTTAACTTCGATCCAAACTTGAAAGTCTTAGAGGCTATATGTTTGTATCAGTTTCCTTTTTGGTTTTGTTTCGGGGACTGCTAGACTTGTCTATTCTGTTGCTGGATGACTGTATCAGATTGATGTTATGATTTTAAAATTTAGCGGTTTCTGATATTGTGTTATGTTATGGTTTTAAATTATTCCGATGCCATGTGGATATTATTGGGAAATATTCTGGTGGTGCACCTTCATCGTGGGATTTGTATCGGAGCGACCTTCGGGTTTCCCGATGTGTATCCTACGATGAGGGGGCGCTACAACATGCTCATTCTTTAAAGGGGTCAAAAATGTACTCAAAGATGACCGATCGATAATCTCCTCAAAACTTAAACAAGACCTCAACTTGTAAACATCATAACTTTTGACCTAGAACTCCAAATTTGACAAACTTGGTGTCTACAGAAAGGTAAAAGAACCTTCTACAACTTTTATGAAGGCCTTAAAAATTAGATTGATCTCTAAATGGGTCAAAAACTCTACACAACGTGACTGGTTGATCGGCTTCACACTAAACAGCATCAAAACTTCTACAAATCATAACCTTCTCCTCCCTTGTCCAATATTTTCGTGCTTTATATCAATGGAAAGATAAAAACAAGCTCTACATTGTTCACGGAGAGCTCCAAATCAACTTCAACCTCTAGCTAAGATAATTTTTTAATCAAAGTTTCTGCCCTGATAACAATCACCTAAGCAATATCCAAACTTCAAATTATCTTAACTTCTTGCCCCGATATCGAAAAATTGCATACTTTATGGCGTTAGAAAGCTGGAAACATGAGCTACAATTTCATTAGGACCCTATGAACAAATTCTACATCAATAAGGGTCAAAATCTAAATCGAATCTACTGCCCGGAAATTTCCATACTAAACAACATTCAAACTTCACAATCTCACATCTTTCAACCTCCACATCCAAGAATCGCATATTATACATCATTTTAAAGCTATTCTAATTATCTATAACTTTCATGTAAACCATTTACTCCAATTCAAACCCCATCAGTACGACGATCGGATACTTCATAGTATTTTTCCAAGACAACGCCAAATACACTTAACCCGAAAACTTATAACTTTTAATTCGATATCGAAAATTGTCAAACTTTATGGCTACGTAAAGCTCTCAACATAATCTACAAATTTCGTGAAGATCATTTCTTCAAAATCTGCCCAAATCAAAAAGTCAACTCTCTACTCCAAAAAGTTAAACTTTCTAAATTCTTCAAATTTCACACTTTCACTTTCTGTTTCTTGATTTCAACTTCCATTTCAATCATCTCATCCACTTAAACTTTCATAACCAAAACTAATCTTCAAAGTCATCAAAACCAATACATTCTTTTTCTCATCAATTTCCTCATGGAATAAAACTTCTATAACATAATTCATATCCGAAAACACTCATTAAATTCATTTTAATATTTCTAATTTCCACCAAAAGTTCAAGGTCCAACAATTCTCCCCCTCTTAAAATAATTTCGCCCTCGAAATTCCTATCTGAATAATCACCAAGTAACTTATTCTCTCAGATAATTTCTTCGAAATAATCAGATTCAATCACTTTCTTAACTAATTCCTCATCATATATATTTCTCAACTTACTCACAATTTATCACTTCTTGTATCAAATACCACCAATATCATATCATATCAATATTTGTTAATAGATTTACACAAGTCAATGGTCCAATTCTTAATAACCTTAATATGGACCAATACCATTCAATTTAATCCTTTTGAAGTTCCATATATATATCTATATCTCTATCATTCAACTCATCTTTCAAATATCCTATATTACATCTCACATATATATATCCAAAGGAATTCATCCAAATTCATCGTGAAATTCAACCTTAATCTCCATTATCACATTCTTTATCATCAATCATGCTTTCGACACCTTAATCAAAATATTCTTATACTCCAAATACATGTTAGGTCATTCACATCAATATCACATTCTTACTAACTGTTGGGACCCGATCCAAAACCGGATCCCAAACCGAAAAAGGAACATAAATGGTCGAAACCAAAGCGAAATCGAAAGAAAGGAACATAAGGCGGAAGCAAAATCATAAGCGAAAGCGAAGAATGGTATTTACAACACGAAGCAAATCTAATCTTAAAGCGAAACAATCATAAGCAAATCAAAACGAAACAAACTTCGGATCAAATCGAATCGAAGCCAATTTCTGAAATCCGTGAACAAATATTTTAGGAAAAGCATCGCGTTGAAAACCTTAAGACATCTAATCTAAACCAATCAAATCCGGTATAACCTTTTTTTTCTTTCTTTCTTTTCCATTTTCATTCCATCTCTTACAAAGTGACTTCAATATCCAATTCAAATCATTCGCACTCAAACTCAATTTATTTGCTTCTTCATATACAATCATATCTCATCGATTTAAACCCTCACTTTTCATTTCCATAAAATCGCACACATTCCAAATTAAATACCATCAATTCTCAAACAATTAGAACTTTAAATAATTTAGACCAACCATCACAATCATATACCCAATTGCATACACAAAATCCATAACTCATTTACATCATGTAATAAATGCTTACGAGATATTAATGGCATTTCCAAGCCATAATACAACATCAATATCCAAAATCTGAATATGTACACAAATCTAATGATCGCAGAATTCTCAGCAACATTCTAACTTACAAATAAAACAATATGCACACATACAAACAAAAACCTTCAATTTTCTTTACCCGATCTTCTTCTCGTCAACTGTGGATGGGAATGAAGGGGGTGAGCTTATAGCCCGTGGGTAACAGTTTATAACAAATAAATAAGCAAAACTAAAAAAAAAACGCTTTTCTTTTCTTTTCTTGCAGAAACTTTGTTTGAAACCCATAAAGGACATTTTCAAAAGTTCTTTTCTCGCAGCAGTCGAAATCACAATTTCCAAAATATGGATGCATCAATCATATCACTTCACAATGCAAATGCACACATAATGGCTCTAGAGTTCCTTAAACACAACGGTTTACACCGGAACACAACGAGTCCGATTTCTCAGGATCTCGTGGCCTCAAGCGAGAAGCCGGGAGAAGGTTATGTGTCTCGTGCACGAGACTAACTAAACAGGTTCTCTCTTGCCCAATCACAACCACATAATCATGCTTAAATCAATTTATCGAATGCTCTTTTTCGAATATACGAAATGCCATGAAATTTTTGAGGCATAACACAAATGTATTTTGCAATTCATCAAAAGTTCATGTATTGAATCAATAATGATTTTTCAAATCATTTATACAATGATGCAACATTTATGATGCAATTGAAATCAAAAAATCTCTTTGTTTAAAGAAAACAGTAGTGGCTTATAAATTCTATTATAAACATGTACCCACCTCATTTCCATGCTTGAAGCTTGTCCAATGCTTCAATTTGACCATTTCTTCTTTTCTTCTTCCAATTGAAAAATCCCTACAACAATTTCACACAAATTCAACCTCATAAACAACATAATCCTTAAAATTGAACTTAGAAAACACTAATCCCACATATAATCAAGCTATCTAAATCACCAATTTTCAAAATCCCCAATTCACAAAATTGGGCATAACCCTAATTAATTTCCATCCAAAATTGATCCCATTAAAACATGTAATCTCCAAAATTGACTTTAGAATTCACAAACCCATACCAATTCTAAGGTATCTAAACCAAAAACTCTCTAAAAAATCAAAGATCGAAAATCGACTCTTACCTTCATCTTCTCCAATTTCGGATTTTCTTGGTTCATAATGGAGCTCTCTTCATTCTCCACCTTTTTCTCTCTTGAATCAACATAGGGAGCTTGCTTGAAGACCCCTAAAAGTCAAACCCTAGCTCTCTCTCTTTTCTTTCTCCTTCACTCATCCGAAAACTTGCTCTCCCTTCTCTCTTCTTTCTCTTATTCTTTTCTTCTTTTGTTTTGCTCTTTTGTATCGTGCTTCAGCAAGGGAAGAATGACAGCCCACTTGCTTTTATAGTGCCATGTCATTTAATGAATGGTAAATGACCTAATTGTCCCTCCATGTAAGCCTTCTAACTTAACTTCTTAAATAAACTTCCAAAATTGCCCTTCCTTTTTGCCTTAAAAACTGATATCTTGTCTCCTTATTTTGATCAGGTAAATGAAGTACTTTAACAAAACTTTTTTTCTAGATAAATGTCCCTCTATGTCTTACGAATCCATCGATTTAAGAATCAGATCAATCGGAGCTCTATAACTCAAGATATCTCCAAATATCAAGTCATTCTTTCGCAGAGGTGAACACTACACCGAGCTTCACTCCAGAAATTGAAAGTTTTAGAAACTAAATTGTCGATCATATCCATCATAACATTTGTAGCCCCATATCTCTAGTTTAATTTTGAAAAAGAATCCGATCGATTGGAGCTCTATAGCTCCAGATATCTCCAAAATACTAAAGTCTGTTCATACCATTACAAAACTGAGACTGAACACTACACTTAACTTCGATCCAAACTTGAAAGTCTTAGAGGCTATATTGTCAATCGGCTCCTTCATAACATTTGTAGCCCCATGTCTCTAGTTTAATTTGAAAAAATAATTCGATCGATTGGAGCTCTATAGCTCCAGATATCTCCAAAATACTGAAGCCTGTTCATACCATTACAAAACTGAGACTGAACACTACACTTAACTTCGATCCGAAGTTGAAAGCCTTAGAGGATAAATTGTTGATCGGATCCTTCAGATAAATTGTAGATCCATGTCTCTAGTTTAATTTTCAAAAAGAATCAACTCAATCGGAGCTCTACCGATTAAGATATCTCCAAAATGCTGAAAACTATTAAAACTTTTACAACCGTTCAGCTTACTTTGATCTAATCAATCTTTTCAATTTAAAGCCATAACTGATCAATCTAGTATGGAAAGATAGAAAAATGTCTTAGGAATCTAACGCTTCAAAAATCTAGTCGATCGGAGGTCGAACGAAGAAGTTATGTCCAAAAGAAGGAAGAGAGGTCGGTCGGCCGAAAATTGACCCCGCAGGGCTCACGGGTCGATCGACAAGCGCGCGGGCGCTTAAGGGCGCTCGTGCTTGCACGATCGATCGCTCGTGCAATACTGACCTCCTAACTTCTAACCTTCATATCTTTTGACTCCGAGCTCCACATTTAACAAACTTAGTATTGATGGAAAGATAAAAGACATCTATAATTTTCAAAAAGGACTCAAAAGCAAGATCGGTCGTTAAAGGTGTCAAAAATGTACTCAAAGATGACCGATCGATAATCTCCTCAAAACTTAAACAACACTTCAACTTGTAAACATCATAACTTTTGACCCAGAACTCCAAATTTGACAAATTTAGTGTCTACGGAAAGGTAAAAGAACCCTCTATAACTTTTATGAAGGCCTTAAAAATTATATCGATCTATTAATGAGTCAAAAACTCCACACAACGTGACTGGTCGATCGGCTTCATACTAAACAACATCAGAACTTCTACAAATCATAACCTTCTACTCCCTTGTCCAATATTTTATTGATTTATATCAATGGAAAGATAAAAACAAGCTCTACAATGTTCACGAAGATCTCCTAAGCAAATTCAACCTCTAGCTAAGATAATTTTTCAATCAAAGTTTCTGCCCTGATAGCAATCACCTAAGCAATATCCAAACTTCAAATTATCATAACTTATTGCCCGGATATCGAACAATTGCATACTTTATGGCGTTAGAAAGCTGAAAACATGAGATACAATTTCATTAAGATCCTATGAACAAATTCTACATCAATGAGGGTCAAAATCTAAATCGAAGCTACTGCCCGAAAATTTCCAAACTAAACAACATTCAAACTTCACAATCTCACATCTTTCAACCTCCACATCCAAGAATTGCATATTATACATCATTTTAAAGCTATTCTAATTATCTATAACTTTCATGTAAACCATTTACTCCAATTCAAACCCATCAGTATGGCGATAGGATACTTCATAGCATTTTTCCAAAACAACGCCAAATACACTTAACTTCGAGAACTTATAACTTTTGATTTCGATATCAAAAACTGTCAAACTTTATGGCTACAGAAAGCTCTCAACATAATCTACAAATTTCATGAAGATCATTTCCTCAAAATCTGCCCAAATCAAAAAGTCAACTCTCTACTCCAAAAAGTCAAACTTTCTAAATTCTTCAAATTTCACACTTTCACTTTCTATTTCTTGATTTCAACTTCCATTTCAATCATCTCATCCACTTAAACTTTCATAACCAAAACTAATCTTCAAAGCCATCGAAACCAATAAATTCTTTTTCTCATCAATTTCCTCATGACATAAAACTTCTATAACACAATTCATATCCGAAAACACTCATTGAATTCATTTTAATATTTTTAATTTCCACCGAAAGTTCAGGGTCCAACATAAACAATATCGAGGTTTGTACCAAGAACTCACCGAGATAGGGTCAGAAAGCCGGATCATGTAATTTATGACAAATGAAGGCAGGTTTTCCATTGAGATCATAAGCTCTTCTCTCGATTCAATAATGGAATCTGGTAATTCTTCCATGGCGGTCAAAGGCCCCTCGCTTGATTCAATCGGGTTTGTTTCAGAAAGGAACTGACAGACGCAACAGAGGGAATTTTGAAATAAGATGACAGGTCTCCAGGAAAAGTTGTGATGTGATGTCTTCTTTATTGAAAAAAAAGAAAATGAATAAATAGTGAATCAAAAGTGAATATTGGAGTTACATCCATAACAAAGACTCAAGCATGAGTTATAGTCGATGTAAAGTATCCAACTATTGAAGAGGATTTCGGCAATTCGAGGAGACATTCTTGTTAATGTGAGGTGAAATTTGGTCCACATCATAGGCTGTGGAAATAGGTTTGGGAACCACAAATTATCTCTGATGATGGGGTTTCCAACACAGGAAGTTATGTTTGTAGATAAATTGAAATGTATAGAGCAACAGGTATCAGTGAACAGACATTAGCTTAAGTCAATGTGGAATCATCGGGAAATTGAAAGAACTGCTGAAATTCGTCGAGAAAAAGGAAGTTCAATGAAAAAATTGTGGATAGCATATGATCATACTACTGCACTGAGGAATTAGTCACTCAAGGAATTACAAGAACTAAATATAAGCACAATGAATTTGAGGTTATATCTGTTGGAGTTAACATACCCCGATAGGATTATGATAATGAAGGTTAATGTGATCCAAGCAACATGATATCAATGAGTGACTATGATCATATTGACAAATGAAGATGAATTTTTGAATACTTGAGGGAAAAAGATGTAAGCCGTGTCAGTGATAAATGAAAACAAAATAATGATAGTGTTAAGTATGCCATTCGGATTTGGAGATTTTGTAGTATATACAATAGAGATTTCCAATCGAGATTAAGAGGGAATTGGTTGTAATGTAAGGTGATTTTGTGTACCTAGAGATAAACATAGCTGCACGAGCTAAATTTAAATACATGACTTGAAAATTTCTGAATAGTAGTTGGTTGAAAAGCGTGGAATCATGATGTGGATAGAAACATATTAGATATTAGTAGAGATTAAGGTAAGACTGGAATTGGAAAAGATTGGAAGGATTGTGCAGAGGGACCTGTCCTAATAAAGCTAATGTTCCAATCCACAGGATCGGCTAGGTTACTCAATCTAGTGCAATAAAGAGGGTATAGTGACGAGTTAAAATGGAGTAAAAAAAAGAAGAAATCTTGTTAGTTATGGAAAAGTAACATCAGTTTTGCAAAAAGGAATTAGGAAAGCCCAAATTGAGGATTTGAGGAATTTTGATGGAATAAAGTATGTGTACTACCTGAGAAAGAGATGTCCTAATAAGTGTACCTCAAAAGAGCAATTTGAGTTCCTTGTAGTCTTGATTATTGGAGACAGGTATAAAGCTTATAAGTCTGGAATGCTTCAGCATATAAGATTAATGTATAGTGCAAAGTAACTACAGACAAAACCATCATTATCCAGGTGTGACGACAAAAAGAGTCGCTCACCCTAAGTAAAATTTAGAACAAATTTGGGATACCGTTAGTGAGTGAATGAAGTTGGAATCTGAATAAAGTGGGATTTGAAGGACGAATGGATTTTGGGGATCGCATCGAGGTTGTGACTATATGGAAAAAGATTTGGAAGTTAAGTGTACTAACACCGATAAGAAGTGAAACAAATGACTTGTCCTTGAGTGTATCACCTTTGTCAAGATGTAATCTAATTAAAACTATGGCGATAATAGGACTATGAATCTATGAGCTGCTTTATGGTTAGTATTGTTATAATATGACATACGTGTTGTTGAGATTGGAAGTTAAAACTAGAACAATCTACAAAACTCATTAAGGAATTAATTAAGCAAGTGTTACGTGTAATCAAGGAATTGATAGCCCTATTAGATCTATCTTGAAAGAAGTGATCGAGTGGAAAGAGAATAGCAACCCTGCCTTCTCCCTTAATCAGAAATGAATTTCGAGGACAAAATTTTTGTTACGAGGGGAGAGTTGTAACATCCCATCACTGATGGGAAGGGTAAAATAGTAATTTGGAATGGGTTATGAGTGTGTAAACTTATTTCGGCATGATCCTGCATAATATGGCCTCCATATATATATAAATAGAAATTTTTGCACATGCACATGATTGTACACGCATTCATGACATTTCCCAACATATGTGTCTATAAATGTGTTTATTGTGAAAAATATGTTTTTGTGCTTGAAAATTGAATTGGAGTGGATTTTTGTGTGTTTTACATTTTTGGGAAATTTTAGAAATTTTTTCTAGAAAATTTTGGGAAAATTTTCTGGAACGGAAAAATCGTCAAGCGGCGGATTGATTGATTTTCGGTACTGAAAATGACTATCCAATGGCACTGAAAAATTAGATACATGATTTTAGGATTTATTACTTTGAGCCATTAGAATTTTCGGGAGAAATTGGACTAGAAATTAGGACCGAATTGGAAAGGGAATAAGTGAGAGTATAAGAAGGTGACATGTGGCAAGTGACACATTTCACTTGCCTAACATGCCACCATGTCATGAATTTATATAAATATCACCACTTTCACTTGTCTTTCACGATGCTTCCTCATTTGAAGACAAATCCTTTGTGTTTCTTCTCTCATCCGAAAAGTCTTCTCTCTCCCTTAACATGGTGATTGTCGTGTAAGGGAAGTGAAGCTGAGGAATTGGAAAATTTTTGGAAGAGTTGAAGATTTGAAGCTTGTTTAGGTGAGGGATTTGTTTTATGTTCTTTAATTGGTAGTTAGATGCTTTAATTGTGATATCTTGTGCGTAAATTGCATGAAGTTGTTCTTTGACTATATGGGTATGTTGATTCTTTGATTGATTGATGATTGGTAAATGATGAATTAGAAGTTAATGGATGAGATGTTATGTAGTATTAAGTTGTTTTGGATGGTTAGGAAGGTTGTTAAATGAGTGTTTATTAATGGGAGTTGGTTGAGTGTAGTTGCTGCAAATTTGTGGACTTGTGTTCAAGGATAGGTTGTGACTTGTTTATGGTGCATATATGGAGTAAATTGAATGTTATGTGGGTTAGAAATGGTATGGAAGATGTAGGATGTGAGTTAGGTTATAAATCTGGAAAATTGAATTTGTATATGTTCCAATGTTTTGATCAAAACTTTCCATGTGGTTATGCTATTGAGATGAGGTTTGTCTTAAATTAAACATGAGAAGTGTGGCTAAAATTCTAATGAAGGAAGTGCTATCTAATTGTGGCTTAAAGGATTTCGAATTTTGCTTTGAAAGTGAGATTTATGTGCAAAGTGAATAGTGGTAATTCTAGCATGTAGAGATTTGTGACCTGAAACTTTGGAAAATTTTTCTAGGCTAAAGTAGACAGATTTTGTGAAATTGGTCTACATGAAAGTTGAATATTTTCTTGTTAGCTTTCTATCGCCACTAAGTATGACATTTTTCTATTCTTAGGTTGAAAGTTATGGCTTGTTAACTTTCAGATGGTAATTTATGTCTTATTGTGTTTTGGTATGTGTAATGTCTCTAAGTTTGGGTTTTGGTGATTTCTGTGTTCTGACGCTAATTTTAGACTGTTATGGTTGAAATTAGCTCAAGTGATCTTATGGAAAGTTGTAGAGGAATGTTTTAGCTTTGTAATGAGGTATGATATGCTCTTTTTGGATATAGGGCTTGTAAGTGATGAATTTTTCAATTTCGGATATGGTTTAGGTTATATATTGATTTAACACTCTTCAACAGGGCAGCCACAATAATGGGAGAATTGGACCTAGTTAGAGATAGAATTTGTTTTTAAGTCCTTCATGAGAATTGTAGCATGTTTTCTGATCTGTTTATTGTTATAAAGTATGGAATTTTTGGACAATGGGATAGGAAGTTATGAGTTTGAGAAGATTGTGGTACTACTAGGATGACATATGTAGGGCAGAAACTTTGATTGAGAAATTGATCTATTTAGAGGTTGAATTTGCTTCCAAGTTGTTCATAAAAATTGTGGAAGATGTTCTGATATTTCTTTTTCTATAAAGCTTCGAATTTTTCGTAAAAGTAATAGGAAGTTATGATTTTTAGAAGTTTTGTGACTGTTTGGCATGATCATTAGTGGACAGAAAATTCAAAGTGGTTTTTGATCCCCTTAGAGGTCAAATTGATTTTTTTGTCCTTCATGAGAGTTGTAGGTGGCCTTTTTATCTTTCCATTGACATAAAGTATATAATTTTTGGCTAAGGGGATAAGAAGTTATGAATTTAGAGGGAAATAGGTGCAAATGTGATTTTATTTTAATTGTAACTTTTTCTTCTAATTTGAACCTTTTATCATTCTTTTGTGAATAATTTGTTCATTCGATCTCCGATTGACCTAATTCTTGAGGCATCGAATTCATGAAATATTTAATTTCATTTTTATGAGAAATTGGGAATTTTTAAAGATGAAATTGGCGTGGTTTGATTAGGTCAAAGTTAGAGGACCGAGTAATTATTTCTCTAGTCCGTATTTTGTGAATAATTGGACCTATAGAGGTCCGAATTGAGTGATTTTGGTATCAATGAGTTTCTAAAATTTTGAGGAACATTTTGTGATGAGAATTTTTTCAATAGTGCTGGGAATGTCACGAACATGAATTGTACACATTTTAATTGCTACATGTGCATTATTAAATATTTCTTATTGTACATTTGGTAATGTTTGAATATTTTGACTGTTAACCCACAAACATTGCCGAGACTTCCAGGCATTAGTTTCGAAAGCTATTGGCGAGTGACCTAGATGGTTCTCTCAATTATTATTTGTTTAGAATACTGTGGCCGAATAATGGTGGGTTTTGTGAATTATTTCTGATTATGGATTCCGGACAGAAGCTCCGATGTATTGGAGAGTAGAAGTGCTACTTGTATGTGAATTTTTGAACTATTTGCTAGAGATGTGATAAATTCTGATTGATTTTGATGTATGAACTGCTTCATTGTGACATGTGCATTCCATGTATGAATGCATGATCAGATAATGATAGTTGTGACCGGAGCTGCCACCGAGAGCTAAAAGCTCAATGTATTTGGGCCTCGAGTCCACAGTGATTCAGAGCCTTAGGTTCAACGATTAATGCACCCGTATTGGGACAGTTTAGGCGCTCGGTCACAACACCGTAATAAATTGGAAAAGTATCACATGAGCATCTCATATGCTTTCGATTAAAGTTACTTGATTAATGCCTTATGCTTATGTGAAAAATAAAAGTGTTGCTTATGTGATCATTTGATATTTTGAGCAATGTGAAATAATGAAATCAGTGTGAAGTGTTTGATATGGGTCGGACTACGGTCCGATAATATGTGAAAGTGAGTGGAAGTGATTGCTGCACCACATGGCATAAGTGCATGAAATATAAGGGCTGTTGTGACCAGAGTCGCCATCAAGTAGAGCTTTAAGCTCAACGAGTGAAAATGAGCTTTGAGCTCATATGTGATTCAAAGCCTCAGGCTCAATGTTTAATGAGCCCTGTATCTACTAACGGATAAGGGACAGTTATTAATGAGCCCTACAAGGTACAGTTTAGGCAAAATAATACATGGAAAGTGCATCTCATATGCATGTATCAAATATGAAAAATATGAATGTGAAATTCTATAGTTATGTGAATGTGAAATATTGTGAATGTGCTTTATGAAATAAAGTTCGATGTATGCAAATTGTGCTATCTGACTGGGTGAACCATCGATGATGGTCACTCACTGAGTTCGCAAAACTCACCCAAAATTTGCAATTATTTTTTAGGACCCAGAAGAATACCCTGTTAGGCAACGGGCGTTAACATCTGCTTGTGAGTGAGAGAAGAGGTCGGGATCAGTTCGCGTCTGCATTAGTGTCTGATAAAATTATATTTTCTGAATTTTTGTATTACTGATTAAGTCAATTTGTAAGTCAATGGACTGAAATAATTTGTATTTATGAAAAGGGCCCCCGTGACCATTGTATTTACCGGTGAGTGTGTATGTTAATTGTTTCCTGCATAGCGTATGTTTAAGTTATCAAGAAAAAAAATTATACGGAGTTGTGACTGAACGATGTAGCACGCCACCCTCGCAGGACACGAACTCGAATATCACCATCGATGTCGGGTTTGGGTCATGCGCAGAGTGGGTGTTACAAATCGACTCTTATTTGCTCTATATTAAATTGATTAATAAATTTGAAATTAAAATAAAGATTTAATTTGTATATGCCTAAGGACACGTATCAAATTTTAGAGTCATTTTGTTTTGTTTACCTAGTTTATTTATTTATGTTTGAATCATAACTGACAATTCTTTCATTTTTGAAAAGCTAAATAAAGAAGAGAGAAGGTGATTTTATAAAATTAAGAGACAAAAAGAAACCAAGTGCAAATCCAATTAGAAAAGGAAGACAAGAGGATAAAAATGGCCGCAACTACCTTGAAGTAACTTTTAGAACCAAACTTAGAAGATCAACCTTTATGCATTGTCTTCCTATTCTTGGAAAAACCCATGAAGCTTAATTTAGGTTTCTTAAATTTGTTGCCTAAATTTTGTGGACATGTAAGTGAGGATCCTTATAGGCATTGAAAAGAATTTTTGGTTGTTTGTTCTACTATGAGACCTAAAGGAGTTAATGAAGAACAAGTGAAATTACGTGCTTTTCTATTTTCATTGCATGATTTTGCTAAAGATTGGTTATATTATTTGCCTCTTAGATCTGTAAATAATAGGTGGAATTGCATAGATCTTTTCTTGAAAAATATTTTCCTATTAGTAAAATAGAATCTATTATGAAAGAAATATATATGGAATTAGACAAAACTTGAATGAGTTACTATATGAATATTGGGAAAGGTTTAAAAGATTGTGTACTAGTCGCCCCTAATTATCAGACTAGTGACCAATTGTTAATGCAATATTTCTATAAGTTAATTTTACCAAATGATAGGAGCTTGACAGACGTAACATGTGGCAGGGCATTAGTTGATAAAATTTATGTACAAGCTAGACAATTAATCTCTATCATAGCTAAAAGTTCACAACAATTTGGAACTAAAAATGAGATTAA
Source organism: Erythroxylum novogranatense (assembly GCA_029891385.1). NCBI lineage: Eukaryota > Viridiplantae > Streptophyta > Magnoliopsida > Malpighiales > Erythroxylaceae > Erythroxylum > Erythroxylum novogranatense. The sequence goes on along the minus strand of CM057233.1, from coordinate 51,216,442 downwards.
TCAAGTTAGGAGAGTTAACGAAATAGATATATATGTCATTCAGGATTAGGAGAGTTTATGAAATAGATATGTATGTCATTTAGGATTAATTAAAGGAAAATTCTCAACAAGTAACTCATTTGACTACTTTAGTGTTGAAACTTATAGCTGGTAGTATTACCTAAGCTTGTGTTTGTGGAATTTGCACTGATTTTACTCACATCACTGATGCACGTCCTTCTTTGTAGATACAAGATATGAATGTTATGGGTAGTTATCTTAGAAAAAACACAAAGGAAATATGATATTTTTTCAAACAAATATAATGAGAGTTGGAAGGTTGATCCAAACTTTAGATATGGACCTAGGACAAACCCACTTACTTTTGTTAGTAACTAAAACAATCCAAGGCCTTATTTTATATCTCACAAGGGACCAAGTGCTCCTTTAAGATTATAAGTAAGGTGAGAAGATGAACCAAACATAAAGGATAGTGTGCTTTGAAAAAAAAATTCAAGTCATAACCAAGATGCTTTATATGTAAAACTAATATACCCACACTACTTATAGGCTAACTTTACTAAGATGAGATATGAATTGTAAGTACAAGTCGACCTGAATATGTAATAAGTCGACTTATGCATTGTAAGAGTGTTAGAGTAGTGCCCTAAAGACAATCTCCTTTAGCGCATTTTGTACAAAGATGTTTGTATAAATAAAGAAAAGGCATATTTCATTAATTTGATGTTCATATTTATGAATTGATTTTAATCTTAAATCGAATTAATGAAGTCCATGATATATGACATAGCATGAAGGAAATTATGATGTGATCATACTATTGAGATTCCTATCATGTGCAATTATGTCACTATCTAAATGATCCCTAGTCATAGGATTAATGAGACTGGACATCGTTATTAGGATAGACTAGCATATGTCAAACTCCTTGATTGGATCAAGCAGTGGATCTCAGAACCTGTAAATATTGAGATATTTAGATTTGACATATGGATGCTTACTAGTAGTAGTAAGTACATTGGATGACCTACCATGAGATCATCACATGGATATTATGTCAGTGAGAATCTCATCATAGCAATGGTGCAAGTATCCTTAGACTTGAGGTACTCGAGGATATCTTGAATCTTGATTACGCTTTGACTCCATTCCTTGTTGCTTTCGAGAGGTCGCTCATAGGGTGGTGATTGGGTACAGTTTGAGGTATTCGAAGGTAATTGAGTAGCCAACAAAGGATTCACCACTTCTGTGATATTAGCAGAAGAGATACCCATGGCCTCTTGTGAGGATCATTACTTGCAAGTCTCTGGCGCCGGAGCACATATGTCATGAAGACAGTCTTCATGGACATTAAAGTAATGAGTCTAGGACAAGAACCGATTACACTTGGACTAGATTTGATCGATCGGTCTAGTAAGAGTTGACACTTGCCCATACTCAAACCAAGTGGGGTATAGCATGGTGAAAGGACGAATTGCACGGTAATTGTCTATGGAAAGGTTTGTAATTTGGTTCGTAGTTTATATAACTTCGTTAAACCAATTACTTTCCGGTCAATTGGGGGTCATGATGTGTTGCTAGATACCGCTCATGACTTGCTTAGATCAAGTGTTAATCTAAGTGGCCAACATAACCGGGAACCTAATGGGTCACACGCATAAGAGTGTCTCGGAGAACTCTTAAAATAGTTTTGGATAGTGATCCAATACCAGAGAGCAGACGGATTAAATGGATCCCGATGAGATTGGGATATGTCCCGATGAGATCGCGACATCGACATTGCTGAAAACCGTTTCCGGTGAGTTTTCGCCGGCGGGGCCCGGTAGGCCGGTAGGACCGACCCCAGTATGACTGGACCACTTCAGCAATTATATATATTAATTAATTAAGTAAATAATTAATTAATATATATATTTATATTTGTTTACGTGGAGGACATGGAGGAAAGCTTTTGGAAGCTTCCTTATATGCTTACTCATCAAAGCATTTAATGATATAAGACAAAAATCAATTGGAGGAAAGAAGGAGTGGCTCGTTGGATGACATATATAAGGTTTAAAATGAGTTTTAAACCTAAGACTTGTGAAGGTGTTCATCGTGGAAGCTAGAAGAAGCAAGGGTTTTGGTGAAAATCCTAAGTTCTTCGTCTTCTCCAACGAGTTCTTCATCCTCTCCTCCAAGTGATTTTGTCATCTCCTCCATTAAGCCTAGCTCTCCAAGAACAAGGTTAGTGCTAGCACACTTCTTACTTTGTTCTAGCTATTCCCGGGTCAAAGGGTTTGTCCCGGTTAGGTTTTCCGACCTCTGCGTGGATACCGATAGAGGCAGACACGTGAGTCGTTATGGTTTGATTTAGTTATATAGACACAACGATCCTGGGTTTCGGAAAGTCCGGGACAAAATTTTGTTTTCCGACCGGTACATGTGATGTACCCACGGGATTTTCCTACAGTGGTATCAGAGCCACTTGTGTCTTATATAAAGAAGAAACCATGCCTAGGTTGGAGTAGCTTAGTGAATTTGATGATGATGCATGTAATATATGCCAATTTCGAAATCTGTATAAGATATGGTTTTCGAAAATTTCTTGCCCAGATGTGTTCATAAGGTGTTATGGCATGTATCTGTAAAAGGAATTAATTTATTAATGTCATTTGATATGGTTTTGCTATTTTATTCCTTAATGTGCTAGTTGCTGTTTTTGTACAAGTTTCTGGAACAGGCATGACTATAAATTCGAGAATAAAATCTAGAAAATGGTTTTCGGATTTTCTTTCACTGACCTGTCTCTAAGACATATGTGAATGTCTATGAGAAAGGAAAAATGTTTTCGAGGTGATTGACTATTTATTTACGAATTTATTGTGTGCTGCTGGGAATAACTGTGTTGGAGAACACAGATTCAGCATTAGCTAAATTGCTGAGGTTTGTTGAGTTTTGATGGAAATAAATCCTGAAAAATTCATGGAGCATTTTCTGAACATGTACTAACCTCTGTAATTTTCTCAGAATTTATTGAAAGTGTTTCAATGGATTTTCAAGCAACAAACAGAACATGGCAATGTTGAGACAGTTGCTGGAGCTGTTTTTGTTTGATTGGTTTAGGTGTAATTTTCAATTACAATGCCTTGAATGATTTTTAATGTGATTAGAAACATGTTACTTGGATGTTGGCATGCTTCCCAAACTGAGTTTCTTGAAATAGGATTTCCATGAATTTTCGGATGTCAAATAGGTCACATTAGCGTCTCGTTAGTGTATAGCATTGTCTGATTGTTTTGGCCGTCACAAATTATGTGACATGTGCGAAGTGATCTTCATAATGTATAGACTACCTAGAGATACTTAGGATGATAATTTGGTATTCTTAAATTTTATGGAAGTCAAAATGAATAAGTGTATTCATCTATTTCAAGCTTTTCATGCATAGTTTGACTATATGGTGAGCATGGACCTATGAAGGTGTTCATAGATACATCTAGTAATGTGTATATACTTGGTATTGTGAATTAGAATTGCATGAATTGAGAATTAGCCAATTGGATAGCAAAACCTAGTGTAAGTCGACTTGCACATGCAGAATAAGTCGACTTGTTGAGAAATAAGTCGACTTATCGTGAAAGCGAATAAGTCGACTTGCATGAGTTGTACAAGTCGACTTGCAAAAGCAAAGCATAAGTGGACTCATGCAGCACAGATGTATAAGTCGACTTGCAATAGCACAAGTCGACTTGTACGTCTATGATGGCATAAGTCGACTTGCATGGCACAAGTGGACTTATTACATCTTGAAATGGGATGATGGATGATTTAGGTTTAAATTCAATATGATTGATGAAATACCTAAAGCAATCCATATAGTTTGACTATGATCCCATAGCTGGATGAGTTTTGACTTTAGATGAGACCTGAAATCCCTCAAACTGAATATGAAAACTAACGCCTTCCATTAATATGGTAAGAACCGAGTTCTTATAGAGTTGGGTTGTTGGGCAAACTCAAGCTCGCTTCTATCTGAATATGTTGAACCATGAAAATATGATTTTGGATTAATGGGTCGGTTTTCACGGAAGCGTTGATTTGTTGGGCAAACTCAAGGTCAACGTGGATGAGGCGAAATTGGGTAGTGTGCATCAGATGTACACGCATCAAGTGTTGATAACCCAATGTGTGTGCATACATCAACAGTTGATAGCACTAGGCGATAGTTGCATTTTGTAATACAATTGGTATGACCGATACCTACCGATTGACCTAAGGTGTCTTGTTGAGCAAACTCAAGGTCATTCTTAGCAATGTCGGATATCGACCCACTAGGACATTTTGTCACTTTTTTCCTTGGATTCGTAATGAGGGTTATGGATTCATTAGGAACTAGTGGGAGCCATATGCATATCATTTAAGTCCTTATGATTATGCATTTAAATCTATTCTAACATTCTTTCTCTCTCTATTTTAGGTTGTCTGAAAATGTCTACAAGTGTGAATCTTCGCTCACTAATGGACTCAAACAAATTAACTGGACCAAACTTTCTAGATTGGCTGAGAAATCTGAGAATTGTTCTCAGATCTGAAGAACTGGGATACGTCCTGGATACTCCACTTCCTGATCCACCTGCTGTCGATGCTTCGATGGTGATCGAAAGCATATCAAAAGCATCTTAAAGGCGGTGACATGGCCCATGCATTATGCTTGCATCGATGTCACCGGAGCAAAAGCAGCATGAGTCTATGGATGCACATACCATAGTGTTTCATCTTAGGGAGTTGTTTGATGAGCAAGCTCGGTCCGAACGGTTCGAGACTTCTAGGTTGCTCTTCACAACTAAGATGACTCGAGTTCATCGGCGAGCGCAAGATGCCATGAAGATGAATGGGTATATCGAGATTGGCCGTCTTAGGTTTTGTCATGGACTATGAATTAAGTATTGACTTAATTCTTGTTGGATTGTCGATAGTTATTCACGGTTTGTGATGAACTATCGGATGAACCAAGTTTCTCGACAATTCTGAGTTGATCAATTTGCTCAAGGCAAGAGCAAGCTATCAAGAAGGATAGCAAGCCGATTGCTCGTGGTGGAATCTACTTCTTGGGTTCCAAGAAAAAAGCGAAGAAGAAGAAGGGTAAGAAACCCAAGGAAAGTCCAAAAGGAAGTATAGCAAGAAGAAGACCAAAGAGCGCACTAAAGGGAACCTGCTTCCATTCATGGTAAGGCGGTCACTTTAAGCGAATCGCAAAGTCTATCTGGAAGAAGCTGAAGCGTAAGAAGGCATCGATGCCTCAACTTCTTCGGTATGTTTGTCATTGAAGTTAATATCGTTTCGATCATAACATATGGGTATTAGATACGGTTGTGGCTCACATATGTAATGATATCACAGGCCTCGAGAGACGATGAGGCGACTTACAAAGGAGAAGTAGACCCTCTGGCGTTGGGAATGGAGCAAGGGTTCTTTGCATTAGCCGTAGGGACTTATTTTTGTCACTCCCAAGTGGGCTTGTACTTAGATTGGATGAATGTTATTTTGTACTGTTATAACAAAGAACATATTATCATTTCTTGTTTAAATAGATTTGGTTTCCATTTGACTTTTGGTAACAATGGTTGTTCTATTAATACTGAATGGAATGCTTTATGGTCTTGGTACATTATGCAATGGTATTTACATATTAGATATGTCACGTCCAATTATGAATGTCAATGACACTAAAAGACATAAAAGAGATAATTTAAAATCGACTTATTTATGGCATTGTCGCTTGGCCATATAAATGAGAGACGATAGCTAAGCTCCATAAAAGTGGCGATTTAGGGTCATTCGATTATGAATCTTATGACACATGTGAATCTTGTTTATTAGGCAAGATGACTAAGTTACCTTTAAGGAAAGGGTGAGCGAGCGATTGGATTATTAGATCTAATACATTCAGATGTATGTGGTCCAATGTCCATCCGTGCGCTGAGGTGGTTCTCGATACTTCATTACCTTCATCGATGATTATTCTCGATATGGGTATTTGTATCGATGAGATACAAATGAAGCGTTGAAAAGTTCAAACAATTCGAAATGAAGTAGAAAACCAACTTGAGATAAGTATCAAGACATTGCGATCGATCGTGGTGGTGAGTACTTAGACCAAGAGTTTTGGATTATCTCGGAGATAATGGGATTTTATCTCGATGGACTCCTCCTTTCACACCACGGCATAATGGTGTGGCGAAGGAGAAATCGAACCTGTTGGACATGGTACGATCAATGATGGGCTTTACGATTACCCAAATCCTTTTGGGGTATGCACTCGAGACAATTTGTTTACTGTTAAGCGAGTTCCATCAAAGATAGATTGATGTTACTCCATATGAGATATGGAATAACAAGAAACCTTATCTTTCTCATTTGAAAGTATGGGGTTGTCACGCTTATGTGAAGCGGACACAATCGGACAAACCGGATGCAAAGTCGACAAATGTTTGTTCGTAGGATATCCTAAAGAAACAAGAGGATATCAATTCTACCTTGCGAGGAACAAAAGTGTTTGTTTGAGGCATGCTGTCTTTAGAGAAAGAGTTTTTCTAAAGAGGACGGTGGGAGCAAAGTTGAACTTGAGGAAGTTCAAGATGCTCGAATAGACGCAGATCAATCGCTCGAACTCGAAGCGTAACTCATACAGATGAGGTAACAGTTCAACCTTCTACTACACACGAAGTTCGAGGTCAAGTAGGATACGTTACATCCCGAGAGATATGGATTTCGTGAGTGAGCAGAATGATGTATTGCTCATAGAAGATGATGAGCCTACCACTATGAAGAGGTTACGAAGAGTTCGAGAATCGATAAATGGCTTCGTGCCATGAAATCAAATGGATTCCATGTATGAAAACTAAGTATGGTCTTTGGTTGATGCACGAAGGAATCAAACCCATAGGGTGCAAATGGGTTTTCAAGAAGAAAACCGACATGGATGGTAATGTGATTACCTATAAAGCAAGGCTAGTGGCAAAGGCTTTCGTCAAAGACAAGGAGTTGACTACGACGAAACCTTGATCCGAGAGCAATGCTTAAATCCATTAGGATACTCCTAGCCATTGCCGCTCATTATGATTATGAGATATGGCAAATGGATGTGAAGACAGCTTTCCTGAATGGAAATCTGGCTGAGGATGTGTACATGACACAACCTGAGGGCTTCATATCCAATGATGGCGAAAAGGTATGTAAGCTTCAGAAATCCATTTATGGATTAAAGCAAGCATCCCGGAGTTGGAATATCCGTTTTGATGAGACAATCAAAGAGTTTGGTTTCTCACAAAATCCGGATGTTGATTAATGCCTTATGCTTATGTGAAAAATAAAAGTGTTGCTTATGTGATCATTTGATATTTTGAGCAATGTGAAATAATGAAATCAGTGTGAAGTGTTTGATATGGGTCGGACTACGGTCCGATAATATGTGAAAGTGAGTGGAAGTGATTGCTGCACCACATGGCATAAGTGCATGAAATATAAGGGTTGTTGTGACCAGAGTCGCCATCAAGTAGAGCTTTAAGCTCAACGAGTGAAAATGAGCTTTGAGCTCATATGTGATTCAAAGCCTCAGGCTCAATGTTTAATGAGCCCTGTATCTACTAACGGATAAGGGACAGTTATTAATGAGCCCTACAAGGTACAGTTTAGGCAAAATAATACATGGAAAGTGCATCTCATATGCATGTATCAAATATGAAAAATATGAATGTGAAATTCTATAGTTATGTGAATGTGAAATATTGTGAATGTGCTTTATGAAATAAAGTTCGATGTATGCAAATTTGTTATATCGATTTGGGTGAACCATCGATGATGGTCACTCACTGAGTTCATAAAACTCACCCAAAATTTGCAATTATTTTTAGGACCGGAAGAATACCCTGTTAGGCAACGGGCGTTAACATCTGCTTGTGAGTGAGAGAAGAGGTCGGGATCGGTTCAAGGCTCGCATTAGTGTCGATAAAATTATATTTTCTGAATTTTGTATTACTGATTAAGTCAATTTGTAAGTCAATGGACTGAAATAATTTGTATTTATGAAAAGGGCCCCCGTGACCATTGTATTTACCGGTGAGTGTGTATGTTAATTGTTTCCTGCATAGCGTATGTTTAAGTTATCAAGAAAAAAAATTATACGGAGTTGTGACTGAACGATGTAGCACGCCACCCTCGCAGGACACGAACTCGAATATCACCATCGATGTCGGGTTTGGGTCATGCAGGAGTGGGGTGTTACAAATCGACTCTTATTTGCTCTATATTAAATTGATTAATAAATTTGAAATTAAAATAAAGATTTAATTTGTATATGCCTAAGGACACGTATCAAATTTTAGAGTCATTTTGTTTTGTTTACCTAGTTTATTTATTTATGTTTGAATCATAACTGACAATTCTTTCATTTTTGAAAAGCTAAATAAAGAAGAGAGAAGGTGATTTTTATAAAATTAAGAGACAAAAAAGAAACTGAAGTGCAAATCCAATTAGAAAAGGAAGACAAGAGGATAAAAATGGCCGCAACTACCTTGAAGTAACTTTTAGAACCAAACTTAGAAGATCAACCTTTATGCATTGTCTTCCTATTCTTGGAAAAACCCATGAAGCTTAATTTAGGTTTCTTAAATTTGTTGCCTAAATTTTGTGGACATGTAAGTGAGGATCCTTATAGGCATTGAAAAGAATTTTTGGTTGTTTGTTCTACTATGAGACCTAAAGGAGTTAATGAAGAACAAGTGAAATTACGTGCTTTTCTATTTTCATTGCATGATTTTGCTAAAGATTGGTTATATTATTTGCCTCTTAGATCTGTAAATAATAGGTGGAATTGCATAGATCTTTTCTTGAAAATATTTTCCTATTAGTAAAATAGAATCTATTATGAAAGAAATATATATGGAATTAGACAAAACTTGAATGAGTTACTATATGAATATTGGGAAAGGTTTAAAAGATTGTGTACTAGTCGCCCCTAATTATCAGACTAGTGACCAATTGTTAATGCAATATTTCTATAAGTTAATTTTACCAAATGATAGGAGCTTGACAGACGTAACATGTGGCAGGGCATTAGTTGATAAAATTTATGTACAAGCTAGACAATTAATCTCTATCATAGCTAAAAGTTCACAACAATTTGGAACTAAAAATGAGATTAATCAAGTTAGGAGAGTTAACGAAATAGATATATATGTCATTCAGGATTAGGAGAGTTTATGAAATAGATATGTATGTCATTTAGGATTAATTAAAGGAAAATTCTCAACAAGTAACTCATTTGACTACTTTAGTGTTGAAACTTATAGCTGGTAGTATTACCTAAGCTTGTGTTTGTGGAATTTGCACTGATTTTACTCACATCACTGATGCACGTCCTTCTTTGTAGATACAAGATATGAATGTTATGGGTAGTTATCTTAGAAAAAACACAAAGGAAATATGATATTTTTTCAAACAAATATAATGAGAGTTGGAAGGTTGATCCAAACTTTAGATATGGACCTAGACAAACCCACTTACTTTTGTTAGTAACTAAAACAATCCAAGGCCTTATTTTATATCTCACAAGGGACCAAGTGCTCCTTTAAGATTATAAGTAAGGTGAGAAGATGAACCAAACATAAAGGATAGTGTGCTTTGAAAAAAAAATTCAAGTCATAACCAAGATGCTTTATATGTAAAACTAATATACCCACACTACTTATAGGCTAACTTTACTAAGATGAGATATGAATTGTAAGTACAAGTCGACCTGAATATGTAATAAGTCGACTTATGCATTGTAAGAGTGTTAGAGTAGTGCCCTAAAGACAATCTCCTTTAGCGCATTTTGTACAAAGATGTTTGTATAAATAAAGAAAAGGCATATTTCATTAATTTGATGTTCATATTTATGAATTGATTTTAATCTTAAATCGAATTAATGAAGTCCATGATATATGACATAGCATGAAGGAAATTATGATGTGATCATACTATTGAGATTCCTATCATGTGCAATTATGTCACTATCTAAATGATCCCTAGTCATAGGATTAATGAGACTGGACATCGTTAATCCGGATAGACTAGCATATGTCAAACTCCTTGATTGGATCAAGCAGTGGATCTCAGAACCTGTAAATATTGAGATATTTAGATTTGACATATGGATGCTTACTAGTAGTAGTAAGTACATTGGATGACCTACCATGAGATCATCACATGGATATTATGTCAGTGAGAATCTCATCATAGCAATGGTGCAAGTATCCTTAGACTTGAGGTACTCAAGGATATCTTGGATACTGATTCTGTGCTTTGACTCCATTCCTTGTTGCCTTTCAGAGGTCGCTCATAGGGTGGTGATTGGGTACAGTTTGAGGTATTCGAAGGTAATTGAGTAGCCAACAAAGGATTCACCACTTCTGTGATATTAGCAGAAGAGATACCCATGGCCTCTTGTGAGGATCATTACTTGCAAGTCTCTGGCGCCGGAGCACATATGTCATGAAGGCGATCTTCATGGACATTAAAGTAATGAGTCCTAGGACAAGAACTGATTACACTTGGACTAGATTTGATCTGATCGGTCTAGTAAGAGTTGACACTTGCCCATACTCAAACCAAGTGGGGTATAGCATGGTGAAAGGACGAATTGCACGGTAATTGTCTATGGAAAGGTTTGTAATTTGGTTCGTAGTTTATATAACTTCGTTAAACCAATTACTTTCCGGTCAATTGGGGGTCATGATGTGTTGCTAGATACCGCTCATGACTTGCTTAGATCAAGTGTTAATCTAAGTGGCCAACATAACCGGGAACCTAATGGGTCACACGCATAAGAGTGTCTCGGAGAACTCGTAAAATAGTTTTGGATAGTGATCCAATACCGGAGAGCAGACGGATTAAATGGATCCCGATGAGATTGGGATATGTCGCGATGAGATCGCGACATCGACATTCTTGAAAACCGTTTCGGTGAGTTTTACGCGGCGGGGCCCGATAGGCGGTAGGAATGACCCAGATGATGGACCACTTCAGCAATTATATATATTAATTAATTAAGTAAATAATTAATTAATATATATATTTATATGTGTTTACGTGGAGGACATGGAGGAAAGCTTTTGGAAGCTTCCTTATATGCTTACTCATCAAAGCATTTAATGATATAAGACAAAAATCAATTGGAGGAAAGAAGGAGTGGCTCGTTGGATGACATATATAAGGTTTAAAATGAGTTTTAAACCTAAGACTTGTGAAGGTGTTCATCGTGGAAGCTAGAGGAAGCAAGGGTTTTGGTGAAAATCCTAAGTTCTTCGTCTTCTCCAACGAGTTCTTCATCCTCTCCTCCAAGTGATTTTGTCATCTCCTCTATTAAGCCTAGCTCTCCAAGAACAAGGTTAGTGCTAGCACACTTCTTACTTTGTTCTAGCTATTCCCGGGTCAAAGGGTTTATCCCGGTTAGGTTTTCCGACCTCTGCGTGGATACCGTTAGAGGCAGCCACGTGAGTCGTTATGGTTTGATTTAGTTATATAGTACACAACGATCACGGGTTTGGGAAAGTCCGGGACAAAATTTTGTTTTCCTTTGGGTACATGTGATGTACCCACCGGGATTTTCCTACATGAATATCTATAAAGCTTAAGGTTAAAGTTGAAAATTTAAATATGTTTTAAAAGATGTTAGGTTGATGATTAAACCAATTGCAAATATCCTAAGAAATTATGATTTTTGTAAATAAATTTTCTATTTTGTTGTTCAGTTTTTCTTAATCTAATTTCTTCTGTGTGAGGTATGGTGGTAAACTAGAATCATAATTTGGATTATAATGCTATCTTGAATGAGGACGACCAAAAGATAAGTGTAGGGGAATTTGATAAGTAAAAGTTATAGTATATTTTACACGCTTATTTTATATTATTTATATATCACATTTAGGGTCAAATTATTGCATTTTATTATTAATAATTCAAGTTATTTAATTTATATTTTATTTCTAAAAAGTTTTAAATTGTTCTAAATATTTTCTTATAGGCTTGGTGGAGTTAAGGAAAGGAATCTAGAAGAAAATTTGGCCTAAAATGAAGTTCATCCCAAAAGAAAGTCCAAAATTAAAGAAACGACCTAAAATGAAGAAATAGCCTAGCAGAAAAAGCAGTAGCTCAAGACTCAACCCATCGTAAAGAGGAGAAAAATGCAGACCTAGAGGAAATAAAATGCAAAAGTGTAAAATGCAAGAGAGCAAAACGACACATCAATGTAGAAAAAAGGCCAAAATATATAAACAAAATGAAACATAGCAACAAGAAAAAGTTCCAGACAATAGCAAAATGCAATGCAGAGAAGAAGAGTAGTTAATGCAGCAGCCAAAATGCAGTGGTTTGAGAGAGAAAAATGCAAAAAAAATAAGAGTAGCAAAACACAACACAGAAGAAAAAACCCATAAACCAAAATACAACAGAATTAGTGTCAAAATAGAAGAGATAAGCAGAAACTCATCAAAAATCAAGTAAAATGTGAGGCTAGGAAATTTTTCATGAGACTATAAAAGCAATGGAGCAACGAGGAATAGAGTAGCAAGCATTCACGTAATGGTGAGATGTCTAAAAGGCTCTATCATTCATCCAAGATGATTGAAGCTAGAAGATGTTGCAAGGATCATTAGAAGTGAAAGGAGAACCAAATCCCACCTATTTTTAGTTAGTTCAAAGTTGCTGGAGGGATTTTTCAAACCAATAAAGGGTTGGTTAGAGGCTTATCAAATTGGAACACATCAATGATTTTTAAACCCTTATTCTTGTTATTTGTGATTTTCTATACTTTAGTTATGATTAATTGTTGAATTTTAGTTTATATATGATTTTTTTGACTATTTGGGATATTATTTTTTTATTTAATTCAATTGATTATCGAGTGGATTTAATAGTGTACTTGGAATTCTTATTATGTTTACTCATGTCCTTATTTGATTAGATAAATCCTTGATTATTTGAATATGATAAGTAGAATTAGTGATTCATTTAGAGTCATATGGGTTAGAATTTTAATGTTTTCCAAACAAGTTTCAATTGCTCATTTTGTTTCCTTATGCTTAAAGTGCTTTTGTTACTTGAATAGAGCTAGTTCAATTTTAAAGATTGAAAAGAGATAGGTAGGAACCAGCTGGTTGGTTTTCTACATTTAATTTGTTAAATGTCTTGAATTATCTTAGATATGTCAAAATTACATGACTAAACTAAATTTGAAAACATGTTTGTTCACTTATAAATATTATATTAGTTTATGTTTTATTTCTTTGACTTTTAGACTTGATTTGAACCGCAACCCCCACTTTATATATATGTATTGGATTAGTTAAATTCATAGGTTTTGTTATTATGATTGTTTTAGTTTTGGGTTTCTTTTATATTTTAATTTATTAATAAATTTAATATTCTATGTAAGGCGTGTTGTATGACAACTTAAATTAGTTGAGATAATTTCTCTAGAAACTAAATTACAAGTGTTATACTTAATGTAGATAAAATAGGATTATTAGCATTATATTGTGATTTGGATTTATGCATTTAATCATCAATTGATTGTCCATTTCTTTATGTTTTCTAGTTGATTAAAGTTAAACTTGTAAACTTAACTTGATGTCAATAACTTGGTTTAAAATTGAATATAATGTTTAATTTGAAATTGAATAAAGAATTGAAATTAAGAATGATCAAGTTATATGTCTTGATTGAATTAGATGTGTAATTGGCAATTTAGGATTATTTTGAAAGAATTACAAGATGAAACATGGGTTGTCTAACTAAAAATTGTAAGGATTTGTTTAGATTTGGTACTTGAAAGAACTGTCAAATGCTTCACTGTTGGCTTTGAAATCTTTAATTAAGTTGGTTTTAGTTTAGGAAGAAAACTAGATGTTAAAAATCTACTTAAATTGATCCTATAGCTACTAAAATTTTAGATTTGTATAATTTGATTTCACCATTAAAAATTCCAGCATTATATATATTTTGATGATTATGATTTAGGTGAAAGGTAACAATTTCCAACTCTTGGATATTGATTGTATGGTTATAAGAACATGTTATAAGTTTTTTCCTTAACTTTTGATGTTGTATCTTACTAATATGGTTAAAGGCGATAAATGAGTATTTATCATATTTATATTTTGTTATGAAATTCCTTTTATATGAACAAAATTAATAGGATGTAATTGTCTCCTTTTAAAAAAATAATAGATTGATTTGTTGGAACATTTTAATTATCATTAATAAACTAAATTAGTAAATTAACTTTCCTTATGAGATCAACTCTTATTTTCCTATACTAAATTTATTAATAAATTGAAGTCAAAATAAGGATTTAATTTGTATACACCTAACGACACGTATCACTAGGCCAAGGAAAAAGTAGTTTATCTTAGCTCTCCTATTTTGTATAGTTCTATTATTAATAATAAGAGTTGTTCTTTGAATAATAGGAAATTTGGGGTGAAATTTGGTTCAAGAGGTGTAAAGGTGAATATTTCCTTTTGATTCAAAAAAGAAGATTGATGAAATCTAGTAACCTATTATGGATTTTTATGAAATATTAGTAAACAAAAGAGCTAGGATGGATTATGATTTAGTTTTTCATCTCTCAGCTCTAAATGGCAATCCTATTTTTTGTGACAATCCCTTGATTAAGGTTTCTTTTGGTGTTATAATTCTATCTATGGGGTAAAGTTCTTTAGTAAAGTGAGTTGATGATTTAGTGGAGGTTGGTATCCCCAATATTATTCTGAACTATGATTTACTTAAGTTAGAGTTGTTAAGGATTGGAGTTAACCCATATAGTTTATGAACTTGGTCAATTGTGGCAATCGTATGGCCCTAATTTGGATTTTATTCACAACAAGGAAATAAGACATTATTGACAAAAAATTACTAATGGAAAACATTATGTGGTAAATTAGCGACGGAAATTGATTTTCCATTGGTAAATTTGTCTAGAAAAATTGTTTTTTTCGACTGCCAAAATATCCATCAGTAAACACGAAAGGAAATTATCCCCAAGACTTTCCCGAAGAAATATAGCAACAAAATAGTAAATTATGTTGTAAAAATAGTTGGCAATGGTTGGTGGGAAAAATAAGTATCTAAATTACCAACATAACCACATTTTTGTCGATAAAATACTGACAAAATTGTTGTTCTGTCAGTAACTATCGAATTGTTCATAAATTAAAATGACATCATTTGGTTTTAATCCAAACTACATCATTTTGAACACCCATTTAAGCTACCCGAAACCCCCTTCTCCCTCCCCTCTGTTATTTTCTCTCTTCTTCCTCACATCAATGTCGTCGGTCTCTCCTCCTCCCAAACTTCCACTATCAATTTTTGCTTTCTGTGGTCCATCATGCATCGTTTTCAGGTAAGTTTGCTCTTGGGTTTATTTTGTCTCCAAAAAATTCATTGTTAAATGATAATATATATGAAAATGGGTGGGTGGGTTTTGTGGGTATTATGCATTTTTACCTAATGTGGTTGGTTTATTTGTTGTTTGAATGTATATTTATTGGTAAATAATGAAAAAATGCAATGGCTTTGTTATTAGTTAGAGATAATTCGGGTTGCTTGTGAATTGTTCGATGAAATGTCTCATAGGGATATTGGCAAGACTTAATTGTTTAATGCCTAAACTTGGTTAATGCCTTGGAATCTAAAGAAAATGCCTAGAGTTACATAAGACTTGAAATGGAAAATGAAAAATTATACGGAAGGTACTTTGAAACTAGAACCAGTCATTGTAATTAGGATTAGCAAGCCTAAAGTAAATTTAAAGGAGTTAATATATAAAAAGGGATATGATTTCATATAATAGAATGAAATTGGATAGTTATATGGAAGGTGATATTTGTGAAACAATTAATGAGCATTTTTATGTATTAATAAGGCATGGTTTGAAAAGAAAGGTAAGTATAGTGCTTTTGTACATTTTGAATCAAAATTTACAAATTTTCCTTTTAGTACTTGATGGATTGAATTTGGTTTTACCAATTATATCTTAAATATGAAGTAGGAATTCCTCATGACCCAAACCATAAACTCAAATGAAAATTCTAAATTTATGGGTAATTAAATCAAAGCTCAAGTTGAAGCCATTAGAACTTATCATTTGAATATAGGTATTAGATATCATTTATACCTTTTCCAAACACTTTATTTTTTACTATTTCTCAAATTTTAATTTATTTGTCTAAACTTGATAAAGTTGGATATTCCATAAGTTTTAAAATGTATGTTGTGTTTTGTTTAATAATAATGATTTTATTGGTTTCATGATGGTTCAAACAAATTAAAGTTTGATGATTTTTTGTTGAGACTTTGTTGGTCTTACATTAAATGTTGGTATTAAACATAGTTTAGTAGAAGAAAGTTTAGCTCATTTATGACATAAACATCTAAGTAACATATCTAAAGAAAGAATACAAAGATTGTAAAGAATGAAATCATTCTAATTTAGATTTTACTTATTTTAGTAAATATGTGCATGGTATTAAGAGAAAACATATAAGACACATAATTAAGAAAACAAACACAAAAAGCACACAACACCTTGAACTTTTATATATTTTGGTATATATGGGCCTTTTGATGTTTCATCTTTTAGTGGGCAAAAGTATTTTATCACTTTTATTGATGATTTTACATTATGGATATTTCTAATTGCTATATGAGAAATCATAATCAATAAATGCCTTAGAGGTGTTTATTGATGAGGGTTAAAATATACTTAAACCAAAAAGTGAAAGTTGTAAGGTTATATAGAGGCAGTAAATTTTGCGGAAGGTAAAATGAAATCGGACAATGTCATGACCTATTTGTTAAATTCTTAAAAAAGCATAATGTATGTACGTAATACATAATGTTTGTTACATTAAAATAAAACAATATTATATAAAGGCATAAGCATACTTTAATGGATATGGTTAAGTGATAGGCCTCTTTTTTGATGACTAGGCGACCTGCCTAGCACCCCATGAAAAAGCTCCAGACGATATCCAATCTAATTGGAAAGTTCCCCTAGAGCTAAGCCTTATCCCTTCTCTTCAAAATTCAATATAAAAAAAGGTAGCCCCGAAAGTTTTTAAAATTAACCTTCATTAAAAATATCAATGACATAATAGCTATTATTTAATAAAACTAAAAATTTTAGGTTTTTGAAAAACAATTCAAATCACTTCTATCCACTTAACTAAAGCACCACTGTTACTTATGGACTTTAAGTCCATTCAGAAACAATCTCAAAGGTTCAAACACATTCATGCGTTTAGTTAATGAAAGGAACATTTATAAATATCCATCTTTTCACAAAACCAAGATCGAGATACATTTACAAAGCTGATGAATTAAACGTAGTAAAACATTGTCAATCTATCTTTACATAAAACATGTTCAAAGCATGTTCATAATTATGCAGTACATGTAAAATAAATGCATAAGCAAAACTAACTACACAACCACACGTGGCGAAGGTAGCTACTTAAATAGTGGATTCCCAGCTACTAAAATCCTTTAGCATGTACTTAGGAGGTTAAAATTTTTAAAACAAGAAATAGAAAATAAAGGTTGAGCCAAACAAGCTCAGTGAGTGTTATGGTTTCTATTTAAAACATTTATACAAACATTCTCCATAAAGAGCAAAGACAATTTCCTTTTCTTTCCAAGCAATAACTGATGTTCTGACATAACAAATATAGATAATCAATGCACATGTAAAACACAATCAAGTTCCTCTTTTCTTGTAAGGTAAACAGGGATGACAATCGATAGTTTCCTGAACTCTCTCTTTTCAAATTTTCTTTGCCATTTGACGCCGATAGGTGTAAGGTCACGGGGTTGGTTCCGCATTGCTTACCTGTGCCTAGCTAACCTTTAAAAACGGAGCTAGTTCTGCATCGCTTACTCACATTAGGTTAACCACTATATATCAATTATTATGGGGCTAGTTTTGCATCCCTTACCCATAACAGTGCTGACACTACATATACACTACATATAAATTAGTGGTTAGAGAGCTGGTTCTGCATTGCTTACCCGCAACAGTGCTAGCACAATATATTCTCCATATGTGTAGACAGAAACTCACAAGACATACTATTCGACACATGACCACTCACAGTTAGTGACAGATGACCCCCCCCCCCAAAACACTGCCATACATGTTAAGACGTACTCTGATCGGTATAATCATATGTATAAGGAGACCTAATGATATACCACAAGTTAAACAACAATTAATACACATGTGCACCACATTTTTATA
This sequence comes from Erythroxylum novogranatense, assembly GCA_029891385.1. Taxonomy (NCBI): domain Eukaryota; kingdom Viridiplantae; phylum Streptophyta; class Magnoliopsida; order Malpighiales; family Erythroxylaceae; genus Erythroxylum; species Erythroxylum novogranatense. The sequence continues at coordinate 51,198,120 of CM057233.1, read as the reverse complement.
CCAATTTAGTTTACGTTTAATTTCCATTATCATGCTAATTCAGTGCATATGCAATTTTAATTCGATGATGTCTAAAAGCATATATGTAAATCTCATACAAATTACCTTTCAAATTCAAGTAACGACACCAAAGAACTTATTCATAAATATACTTTTCATGATAAAATAGAAACCATTTTTCTTTCATAAAATCAGTTTAAAGATACACTAATAGTTTTTTCGTTTATCGCCAAGTACGCTCACGTGTTGAGTGTCTCTTCTTAATCTACACAATTTACAAGTCTTTTAATCATTTATTTCCACTATAGGAAATAATGCATTACAATTAACAATTAGGTTTTAACTACCATAAGTTATTCCATTGGTTTCCATTTCAGAATTTTCTTTAAAAAAAATTTTAAAAACATCATCCCATCCACTTAAATCATAATATGGCTGAATAGGTCAGGCTAACTTTTTCCATTTGATTTTTCATGAAAATAACCTTAAGATTTCGGGTTATTTACACCTCAACCGTAATTGAACTTCAATGAATCACTCCATCAATTACTTTCCTCTTTAAGGCCGAATTGTACTCACAATGCATATATATACATTGTTCCACTTTCTTTGAAACTTTTTAACACATTTCACCTAAGGTCCATACCAAGCATCATTTTAACTCATCAAACCAAAAATTACAAATTTTCCCCAATATTTCATAGCTTGGCCGAATACACCACTCTTTCACTATCCTTCCATTTTTCTTAACACATTTTCACTTCATTACATATAAATGAACTCGAACCAATTCTAATTCAATCCATTTTCATTTCTTTACTTCATTGACATCAAATCCATATCATGAACATCATAACCCTAACCTTGGTTTCTTGATTCACTTTTGTTGTTTTCAACCTTTACATGCTTTCAAGTTTATTATCTTCTCCATAATAAGTCAAAAACAACCATTGATCTTAAATAACTCCACTCCATACGAAATCCACAAAATAAACAATTTAAACTAAGAAAAGCTTACCACTTTTTCTCCCAATTCTTACGAAATTGGTGAACACCAATCCTTGGTCAAATTTTCTTCAATTTCTACTCCAAATCCACCAAAAAACACCTCTCTTCTTCCTCTTCTCCTTGGCCAAATTCTCCCTCTTTCTCTCTTCTTTTCTTCCTTTCTTTTTGGTTCTCACGAATCCTCCTTTCAAATGACTCAAATTTTGTCTTCTTTTGCCTTTTTATACTACTTTAATACTTTACACATGTCATTTTCATATTAAACATTTTAAATGACTCATCATCATTTAATTTAATGTTTTTTAAACCGTATGGAGTCTTGTAATTGGTCAATAAATGTGAATAATTTAAATTTATAAGTAATTCCATTTATGTAAAAAGACCAATTTGCCCTTTCATGGATTACTATACCTATAAACCAGATTAAATCCCAAAAATATTCCACAGTCATCTCACCATCAAATTGACTATGGGATACTTTAATTAGGATTAAATTGTCATAAACTTATGAAATTCCTGAAATCCATCCGATTGGACTTATTTTCAATTTGTTTCAATGTCATTTGACTCTAATACCTATTCTGGGTATTTTTCAATTTATTTCCAAGGTTGGTCTGTAACATCCCGTTACTGTTAGCAAGGACATTATGGTAATATTGGGTCAGACTGATAGGTTTCATTGCATTCACTGATTGAGTATGTTACTGGCTTCTAATTATAGAGGAACAGGTTTATTGCATATGCACTTATTCATAGGTACATGCATCCATGGTTTTTCGGCATTTTAATTGTGAGTATGAATTGATTAGATTGTGAACTGGAAACTGACTGGATTATGATTGATTGAGAAATTAGGAGTAAGTGGGCTTGAATGATCGATTTAGTATAGTTTAAGAGTGACTGGCTATTAATACTCGCTTATAGGAAATTTTCGGGAAATTCGGGAGAAAATGCCCGGACCGGAAATTTTTGAGTGACAGACCGATTGAATGTATAGTTCTGAAAGAATTGTCCAATGGAGATGGAAAAATTAGAGTTATACTGTTAAGAAATAAAAATGTTGAGCCATTGAAATTTAGAGACTGAAATTTGAACTGATTTGGAGACCTATGTCTATAAATAGATAGGTTTGAAATTTGGGAATTTTTATCCTAAGGCAAAAAGCTAGCTTCTTCTCTTCTTCCTCCCACGGTGAACGTCGATCCCTTTCGTTGCTAAGAGATCTCGACTATTTCTTGTGGTTTTCCTCTTATTGTGTATGGCTAACTTGATTCTTGTGGAGGATGAAGGTTGAGAAGATTGGAGAGTGGTTAATCGTGGATTTTGAAGGATTTTAGGGTTTACGGTGATTTTGAGAGATTTGTGGATTTGAGCTTGATTGGTAAGTATTTATGGCTTTAATGTTGTTATTAATGGTTTCTGATGCATTTATGGCATTTATTATGGTTGATTTGGGTAGTTGAGAGTGTTAATGGAGGTTTTAGAGTGAGAAATGGACGAAAAGCGATCGGAGAAGACGGTGGTGTGACCCTTGCGTCGCGACGTCTGGCCTGACCTCGCTTGTGACAGTAATTAAGTGCTCATCATGACGAGCGCAATGGCGAAGACGGTCCACGCCTTGGCGAGCCATGAAGAAGGATGCTGCGTCGCATCGGCGGCGTCCTTCACTCATGATGACAACCCTTATCCGTCGCGGCGAAGACCGCACGGTCACGGCGAGGGGCATTTCTGATTGGATTGATTTTTTATTATTGGGCATAACTTATGGTATAGACCTCCGATTGCGGTGATTATCGATTCATTGTGAACTAGGGAAAAAGGTCTACAATTGAGGATAATTATGGAAGTTAGAATTTAATTTAAATGGCATTGATTTATAGAGATTAAGGTCAATTATAGTTCCTGTTGTGACCTAAGTATTGAATTGTGACTATTGGAGTTTTAATTGGGATTTTCTATAGAGAGGTTTTGATCCAATGGATATGGAATTGCTATGGGGTATATGAATTGAGAAAATTGAACTGAATTTTTAGGAATGGATCAATTATTATCGATCAATTGAGCGAAGAGTTAGAATGGGGCATAAGACTTCAAAATTGGGTTTTAGCGTCGGAAATCGTGAACATGCATTGTACATAATTCCATTGAGATATATGCATCACTGAATTGTTTAATTGAGCATTTAGTAATGGGACTATATTTAATTGTTATAGAGGCGCCGTTGGATCGTCATTCCACGGACATTGCTGGGACTTCCAGGCAGTAGCTCGGAAGTTACAGGTGAGTAACCTAGTTGGTTCCTCAAATTCCTGATTGTCTAAATGCTCTATGTGAATTACTTGCCAATGTGAATTGCATGATTACTGAAATGTATATAATCGAATTGCATGTTTTACTGAATGAGATTGGACTACTGCATGACACTGAGGAATGCAATACTGGGCTTTTATAGCCATACACTGCATTACTGAACACTGCATTACATGCATAAATGCATGATCAGATAATGGATATGTGACCCAAGTTGCTATTATCCTTTGAAAAGAGCCTCGAGCTCTAACATCATCTTGGACCGGCCTCGAGCCCGAGGGGAGAAATCCCTGACGCGTCCCCCACTGAATACTAACTGAGCACTTGGGCACAATACTGAATAACTGGAAAAGAGTCACATATGCATTGTATACACATGAATGATTGTTTTGTGACGATTACTGAACTATGTGATGACTGATTTATTGTAAATTGTTATTTGACATCGCAAGTTGTTATAGGCTCTGCAAATTGTTATATACTAATTGTATCTTCATGTGTGCGTGTTATGCGCAATTTGCGTAATGCATGATTTGAGTGAACCATCGATGATGGTTTCTCTTTGAGTTCATAAACTCACCCAAAATTGCATCTAATTTTTCGGGATCGATAGAGTAGACTCCTAGCTCTGGAGATAGTCTTTTCTGCCGTGTGAGCGCGTCTTTGGCAAGAGAAGCGATGGCACTTGCGAAATTTGGTCGGTGGGTTGGACTTTGCGGATGACTTAGGATAGATGCTTGTATCGGTTTCCTTTTGGTTTTGTTTAGGGGGTGATAGACTTGTCTATTCGATATTGGATGGTATATCAAGATTATTTTGGATTTTAAATTTCTTGATTTACGATATATTGTGGTTTTAATTATTGTGATGCCATGCGGATTAACAGTCGGATTTTCTGATAGTGCACCTTTATCGTGGGATACGTGTCGAAGCGACCCTTAGACATCCCAATGTGTACCCTACGGTGAGGGGGCGCTACATTAAGTGGTATCAGAGCATAGTTTGGCATCTGTTGGGCATAGTGTATTTTAATTTGGAATCACTTGTAAGAATAGCGAAGCGTCTGAATGTCTTATCATTTTAGGTCATCCGTCCTTGGAGATCGAGTTGAGCTACCAGCTGACCTGAAATCGGTAGGAGCTAGTAGGGAGTCCCCGATGCCTCTTTCAGAGGAGTTGCCTCCTCGAGTTCCTGTGAGACGGGAACGGAGATATGATCGACTGCGTGGCAGGAGGCGGTTGACTTCTATGACAGACCGACCTGCGGAGGTGAGGATAGCTAGAGAGGATCGAGAGAGTCCTCAATCGGATGGATTTGCGACCACGAGGAAAGGTTTGATTATGCCGTCTCTTTGCTCTGAGGTCCTGCATATCGATGGTGGAAGAATGTCCCGGCGGTACCACGGGCCCTGCCTAATCGACATGGGATGATTTTCGAGGGCCTTGAGGACAATTACATGCCCAAGGTCTATCTGGAAATGAAGTTGCGGGAGTTCTTAGAGTGAGGCAGGACAATTGACCGTGGTGACTATGAGTCTTGGTTTAACGGTGATGGTCTATGCTTCTACATTGGTTGCTCTTGAGGCTGGCAGTGTCGGCGTTTTGAGGCGGACTCAATCTGGAGATCCGTGCAGATTGGCCCGATCGGACATGGGCACTTTTATTGCCGAGGCGGCCGTAAGGATTAATGTTCGAGGCGAGTCGACGAGGTGGATCAGACCAGGGCAAGAGGCCCAGTGATAGTCGAGCGATGCTAGTAGAGGGTACCGCAGCGTCGAGTAGGCCCTTCAGTCCGAGGAGGGCTAGACAATTTGTCTTAAGCGAGAGGGCGATCTGTCTGAAATTTGGTAGTGGTAGCGGTCTTAGGAGTTTGAAGCGATCTGTTCCTTTATGCGAGCATTGTGACAAGAGCCTGACAGAGAGAGTGTCGATGGCTATCTGGAACTGTTTGAGGTGTGGCTCGATGGACCACCCGTAAGGCGCCAGAGACTTTGGGAGCCCAGTCTACTATTTGGAAGATCGAGCGACAATACCACTGATGCAATGAGTTGTGGAGGTGGATCGGGATGGAGAGGCCGAGGCCGAGGCCGAGTAGAGGGGTCCGCAGTGAGGTCAGAGGGACCGAGCAGCGAGCATGCGATCTCGAGCCGTGGTCTATGCCATAACTCGGAGGAGGCCCGGATTCCCAGGATGTTGTTGCGGGTATGCTTCGATTTACGGTTTTGAAGCATATACATTGTTGGATCTGGATCCACTCATTCTTTCATTACCTTGCATTTAGCATGTAGATTGCATGGGGATAGGAAAAGGTTCTGATATGGGTTAGAGGTGAGTACACCTCTAGGTAGTCTGATTGTATTGGGAGAGGTCTGCATTTAGGGTGTGCGGTTCGGATCGACCGAGCAATTCGAAAGTCTTGATCGATCATTTGCCTCTGAGGAGATTGACGTGATATTGGGGATGGGTGGTTGACTACGATGGGGCTATTATGGATTTGTTATACCAAGGAGGTTGTCTTTGGAATCTCTGGTCACCCCAAATCGTGTTTCGAGGAGTTAGTCAGCAAAGGCGCCGAGGATGATATCCTTCTTGAGTGCCCTGAGATTGATGCAGGGAGGTTGTGAGGCCTATCTGGCTCATGTAGTGGACTCCAGAGTCGAGCCAAGATTGCAGGATGTTCCCGTAGTCAGGGAATTTCCAGATGTATTTCCCGAGGAGTTACCGGGATTGCCGCCAGAACAGGAGATAGAGTTTGTGATTGATCTTGTTCCCGGTACCGCTCCTATATCGATACCTCCATATAGGATGGCACCGGTGGAACTGAGAGAGCTTAAGGCCCAGTTGCAGGAGCTACTAGATAAAGGGTTCATTAGACCGAGTGTTTCACCATGGGGAGCTCCGGTACTATTTGTGAAGAAGAAGGACGGGACTCTGAGACTGTGTATTGACTATAGGCAGTTGAATCGGGTGACAGTGAAGAACAAGTATCCACTGCCTAGGATAGATGATCTATTTGATCAATTACAGGGAGCTCAGGTGTTCACTAAGCTGGACCTGCGATCAGGTTACTATTAGTTAAGGATTGCAGAGGCCGATGTGCCTAAGAGTGCTTTCAGGAGCAAGTATGGGCATTTCGAGTTCTTAGTGATGCCGTTTGGATTGACTAATGCCCCTGCAGCCTTCATGGCTTTGATGAATAGAGTTTTTCAGCCCTACTTGGATCGGTTTGTGATTGTATTTATTGATGATATTCTAGTTTATTCGAGGAGTAGACAGGAGCACGCTGAGCATCTGAGGATTGTCCTTCAAGTCATGAGAGAGAGACAGCTGTTCGCCAAATTCACTAAGTGTGAATTACGGCGATAAGATTGTATTTCGGGGCGCGTGGTGTCGGTGAGGGTATTCAGTGGACCTCATAAGATAGCGGTTATAAGTTGGGAGATTCCGAGGAGTGTGCGAGTTGTGGAGTTTCCTAGGATTGGTGGATATTACGGAGGTTCGTCGAGGGTTTTCGTTGATCTCGCCTTTCGACGAAGCTATTGAGGAAGAATGTGCCGTTCGGATGGTGCGAGGAGTGCGGAAGAGCTTTGAGGAGCTGAAACATCGGTTGTGATCGCCGGTGTTAGGCATTCCATCCGGGATGGAGGCTTTGTGGTTTCTGATGATGCCTCGCATCGTGGATTGGGATGTATTGATGCAACATGGGAGAGTTATAGCATATGCCTTGAGACAGTTGAGGTCTCAGGAGGTAAATTATCCACTGCATGACTTGGAGTTGGCTGCAGTTGTCTTTGCTTTGAAGATTTGGAGACATTATCTGTATGGGGAGACGTTCCAGATCTTCACTGATCATAAGAGTTTGCGGTACTTGCTTAGTCGAGAGAGCTCAATCGAGGCAGAGGAGATGGATAGAACTCTTGAAGGACTATGACCGCATCGATTGAGTATCATCCGAGGAAGGCCAATGTGGTGGCGATGCAATCGAGTAGGAGATCGTATGGTAGTGCACTCGAGTTGAGTTTCGAGGTTACGGTGCGATTCAATTGAGAGCTCTTAATATCTGAGATGGAGTTGGGTGGGATGGAGCTCGATTGCTACTCCGATTTGAGGTCGATGTTGCACGATAGGATCGGAGAGCTCGGGATCAAGACCCAGTGTTAGTGAGGACCGATTGAGAGAGTCCAGCCAGATCTTGATTGGAGTTTGAGTTGAGAGATGGGACTTTATAGATGGGGCCGAGAGGCGTGTGTGCGGATGTTGATGATTTGAGGCGGAGATCCTAGAGGAGGCACATGTAGCTGCCTATGCTATGCATCCTGGTACGACCAAGATGTATAATTCACTGAGACAACATTTCTGGTGGCCTGGTATGAAGAGGCAAGTGGCAGAGTATGTTTCGAGGTGTCTGATTTGTCAGCAGGTTAAGGCAGAGCATCAGGCTCTAGTGGGAAAATTGCATTCGTTGCCCATTCTGGAGTGGAAATGGGAGCGAATTACTATGGATTTTGTCATGGGGTTGCCTAGGACACCGAGGCAGCATGATGCTATCTGGGTCATAGTGGATCGATTGACTAAATCGGCTCACTTCTTGCCAGTGAGGGAGAGCAATACTCTCGATCAGTTGGCCCGGAAGTATATAGTAGAGATTGTACGGTTGCATGGGGTTCCGTTGTCAATAGTCTCGGACAAGGATCCCAGGTTTACTTCGAGGTTCTGGAAGAGCCTATAGACTGCTATGGGTTCGAGGTTAAACTTCAGTACAGCGTTTCATCCTCAGACAGATGGGCAGAGTGAGAGGACGATTAAGATTGTTGAGGATATGCTTCAAGCTTATGTATTGGAGTTCAGAGGATCATGGGATCAGTATTTGGCACTGATCGAGTTTGCATGTAATAACCAGTATCAAAGTAGTATTGGGATGGCACCGTATGAGGCCTTATATGGGAGGCCGTGTCGACGCCATCCTTGTATTGGGATGAAAAGGGTATGAGATCGATGGGGTCCGGTGATTCAGATCTGATGGATAAGGTGCGATTGATCGTGAGTCGCATCAAAGCGGCTCGGAGATGAATGTAAGAGCTATGTGGATCAGCATCGGCGAGAGATAGAGTACAATGTGGGTGATAGAGTGTTTCTCTGAGTGTCTCCTTAGAAAGGAGTACTGAGGTTTGGCCGTAAGGGCAAGTTGAGCCCTCGGTATATTGGTCCGTATGAGATCCTTGAGAGGATAGGACCGTTGGCTTACAGATTGGCATTACCGAGTGAGATATCCCAAATGCATGACGTGTTTCATGTTAGTATGCTCGACAAGCACCGTTCGGACCCGACTCATGTGATTCCATTTGGGAGATTGAGGTAGCCGATGATCTGAGCTATGTCAGGGCGGTCAGATTATAGGATCACGGGTCAAACAGTTGAGGAACAGGGTGATTCCATTGGTGAAAGTCCTTTGGAAGAACCACTCTTCTGAGGAAGCTACATGGGAGACTGAGGAGCATATGAGGAATCAGTATCCTCATTTATTCGATCGGAAAGGTATTAAATTTCGATGACGAAATTTTTATTAGGAGGGGTGAATTGTAACATCCTGTTACTGTTAGCAAGGGCATTATGGTAATATTGGGTCAGACTGATAGGTTTCATTGCATTCATTGATTGAACATGTTACTGGCTTCTAATTATAGAGGAACAGGTTTATTACATATGCACTTATTCATAGGTACATGCATTCATGGTTTTTCGGCATTTTAATTGTGAGTATGAATTGATTGGATTGTGAACTGGAAACTGACTGGATTATGATTGATTGAGAAATTAGGAGAAGTGGGCTTGAATGACTGATTTAGTATAGTTTAAGAGTGATTGGCTATTGATACTCGCTTATAGGAAATTTTCGGGAAATTCGGGAGAAAATGCCGCATCAAAATTTTGAGTGATGACCGATTATTTGTATAATCTTGAAAGAATTATCCAATGGAGATGGAAAAATTAGAGTTATACTGTTAAGAAATAAAAATGTTGAGCCATTGAAATTTAGAGACTGAAATTTGAACTGATTTGGAGACCTATGTCTATAAATAGATAGGTTTGAAATTTGGGAATTTTTATCCTAAGGCAAAAAGCTAGCTTCTTCTCTTCCTCCTCCCACGGTGAACGTCGATCCCTTTTGTTGCTAAGAGATCTCGACTATTTCTTGTGGTTTTCCTCTTATTGTGTATGGCTAACTTGATTCTTGTGGAGGATGAAGGTTGAGAAGATTGGAGAGTGGTTAATCGTGGATTTTGAAGGATTTTAGGGTTTACGGTGATTTTGAGAGATTTGTGGATTTGAGCTTGATTGGTAAGTATTTATGGCTTTAATGTTGTTATTAATGGTTTCTGATGCATTTATGGCATTTATTATGGTTGATTTGGGTAGTTGAGAGTGTTAATGGAGGTTTTAGAGTGAGAAATGGAATGAGCGATCGGAAAAAGGCGGTGGCGCGACCCGCGCGTCGCGACGTCTGGCGACCTCATGTGATGAGTAATTAAGTGCTTTCGCCGTACGAAGCGCTTGCGAGACGCGGCAGCGAAGATGAGTTCACGCCGCCTTGACGTTTTCGTTCTTGCGTCATGCATGAAGGATACTGCGTCGCGGCGGCGTCCTTCACTGCCATGGCGACAACCTTATCCGTTCTTGGCGAAGACCGCACGGTCGCGGCAAGGGGCATTTCTGATTGGATTGATTTTTTATTATTGGGCATAACTTATGGTATAGACCTCCGATTGGGGTGATTCTCGATTCATTGTGAACTAGGGAAAAAGGTCTACAATTGAGGATAATTATGGAAGTTAGAATTTAATTTAAATGGCATTGATTTATAGAGATTAAGGTCAATTATAGTTCCTGTTGTGACCTAAGTATTGAATTGTGACTATTGGAGTTTTAATTGGGATTTTCTATAGAGAGGTTTTGATCCAATGGATATGGAATTGCTATGGGGTATATGAATTGAGGAAATTGAACTGAATTTTTAGGAATGGATCAATTATTGTCGATCAATTGAGCGAAGAGTTAGAATGGGGCATAAGACTTCAAAATTGGGTTTTAAGCGGAAATCGTGAACATGCATTGTACATAATTCCATTGAGACATATGCATCATCTTGAATTGTTTAATTGAGCATTTAGTAATGGGATGTATTTAATTGTTATAGAGCGCGTTGGATCGTCATTCCACGGACATTCTTTGGGACTTCAGCGAAGCTCGGAGATTCTGGTGAGTAACAGTTGGTTCCTCAAATTCTGATTGTCTAAATGCTCTATGTGAATTACTTGCCAATGTGAATTGCATGATTCTTGAAATGTATATAATCGAATTGCATGTTTCTTGAATGAGATTGGACTCTTGCATGACACCGAGGAATGCAATCTTTGGGCTTTATAGCCATACTTTGAATTATTGAACAACTGCATTACATGCATAAATGCATGATCGGATAATGGATATGTGACCCAAGTTGCTATTATCTTTGAAAAGAGCCTCGAGCTCTAACCATCAGATCGACCGCCTCGAGCCCGAGGGAGAAAATCACGATCGTCCCCATTGAATCTTGATTGAGCACTTGGGCACAATCTTGAATAACTGGAAAAGAGTTACATATGCATTGTATACACATGAATGATTGTTTTGTGACGATTACTTAACTATGTGATGACCTGATTTATTGTAAATTGTTATTTGATACTGCAAGCTGTTATAGGCTACTGCAAATTGTTATATACTAATTGTATCTTACTGTGTCGTGCTGTACGCAATTTGCGTAATGCATGATTTGAGTGAACCATCGATGATGGTTTCTCACTGAGTTCGCAAACTCACCCAAAATTGCATCTAATTTTTCAGGATCGATAGAGTAGACTCCTAGCTCCGGAGATAGTCTTTTCCTGCCGTGTGAGCGTGCTGGCAAGAGAAGCGATGGCACACAGGTTGGTCAGCTGGGTTGGACTTTTGCGGATGACTTAGGATAGATGCTTGTATCAGTTTCCTTTTTGGTTTTGTTTAGGGGACTGATAGACTTGTCTATTCTGATATTGGATGACTGTATCAAGATTATTTTGGATTTTAAATTTTACTGATTTATGATATATTGTGGTTTTAATTATTGTGATGCCATGTGGATTAACAGTCGGATTTTCTGGTAGTGCACCTTTATCGTGGGATACGTTTCAGAGCGACCCTCGGGCGTCCCGATGTGTACCCTACGGTGAGGGGGCGCTACATGGTCCTTAAAATTCCTATTTAAGTTGAAATACTATTTACCTGGGGTCACTATTAATCCAGAAATACTCTTCACCCATAATAAAATCTATAAATCGATAGAAGGGAAAGTTTGGGGTTTTATATTAAGAGCATATTGATTTATTCTTATCTTCCCTTATCATTATGGATTTTTTTTTGGAAATTACCTTATGTTTACTAAGCATGAATCCTACACAAGAAGAAAATTAGGAACTAGCGACGAATTTTTATTAAAATTATCATAACATTAATTTTTAACATTACTCCCACCAAAAGTCCACATATTTTTATTTCAAAATAAACAATATTATTTTATAAATTACTTGCTTTAATATATTAAAATTTTAACAAACTATTGAATAAGTGTATTGTATGAAATATGAAATATTCTTTTTCGCAAGCCCTAAATTATGGATCGCTCATCATTTTTTGTGGTCTGGAGTTATCCATCCCTCAAAGTAAGCCATCCAACTAATGTTTACCATATGTATTACTTTAAAAATACAATTTTGATGCTTTTGGGTTTTGTGTGAACACAAAGGTGGTTTTGATTTTATGTTCTTGTTTAGAATATTCTTATAATCATTAATGAGTTTTTATGTTCTTCTTTAATAGTTTAATTATTTACTATATGTGGAATGAGTTTAAGATCTTACGGATGATTTGTTTATAGGACAATATATAGGCTGGAAACTCGTGATGCAGCTTCCGTGAGGCTTATTAGTGAAAAATTCCATGAGCCTAAGAGTCACAAAAAGATCTTGCTATCTTGATTCATAGCTGTAAACAATACCACATAACATAGTATTGACACCAATTGTAGGGGCAGATTCAATTGATTAATACTTCAACTTCAATGTGATTAATTCAAATTTAGTATTAACAAAAAAATTCATATGTTTAACAGACATGACAGCTCTTTGCATAATAAACCCTTAGGTCTATATATAGGATTGAAAGTCGTGATGCAACTCTGTAAGGTTTATTAGTGAAAATTTCCACAAGCCTAGGAGTCACAATAAGAACTTGCTTTCTTGATTCATAGGTGTAAACAATGCCACATATCATAGTATTGAAATCAATTGTAGGAGGCAGATTCAATTGATTAACACTTCATCTTAAATGTGACTAATTTAAACTTAATACTAACATAAGAAAGCCATAGGTTTAATAGACATGATAGTTCTTAGCATAATAAGTCCCTAGGGTGGTATATAGGCTGGAAACCCATGATGCAGCTCCCGTGAGGCTTATCATTGAAAAGTTCCACAAGCTTAGGAGTCCCAGCAAGAACTTGCCTTCTTGATTCATAGGTGTAAACAATGCCATTTACCATAGTGCTAAAATCAATTGTGGAAGGTAGATTTAATTGATTAATACTTTAACTTTAATGTGATTCATTCAAACTTAGCATTAACATAAGAAATTCGTAGGTTCAAAAGACATGACAATTCTTTACATAATAAATGCCTAGGAAAGTATATAGACTAGAAACCAGTGGTGCCTATTTTGTGAGGCTTATCGGTGAAAAATTCCACGAATCGAGGAGTCATAACAAAAGCTTGCTTGCTTGATTCACAGGTGTAAATAATGCCATATACCATAGCACTGAAATCAATTATGCAAGGTCGTTTTAATTGATTAGTACTTCATTTTCAATGTGATTAATTCAAACTTAGTATTAACACAAGAAATTCACAGGTTAAATAGACATTACATTTCTTTGCATAATAAGTCCCTAGGACGATATAAAGGCTAGAAACCTATAAAGTAGCTCTCGTTAGTCTTATTGGTGAAAATTTTCAAAAACATAGGAGTCACAACAAGAACTTGTTTTCTTGATTCAGAGGTGTAAACAATGCCTCACACCATAGTATTGAAATAAATTGTAGGAGGGGGATTCAATTGATTAATACTTCAACTTCAACGTGATTAATTCAAACTTAGTATTAACAAAAAAAATTCATAAGTTTAATAGACATAACATTTCTTTGCATAATAAACACCTATGATGGTATATAGGCTGGAAACCTGTGATGCAATTGTTGTGAGGCTTATCAGTGAAAAATTCCATTAGCTAAGAAGTCACAGCAATAACTTACTTTCTTGATTCATATAAGTAAACAATGTCATATACCATAGTATTGAAATAAATTGTTGGAGGCAAAAGGCATATTCATTTGATTAATACTTCAACTTCAATACGATTAATTCAAACTTAGTATTATCACAAGAATTTCATAGCTTTAATTGACTTGATAGCTCTTTCCATAATAAATCCCTAGGATGGAATATAGGTTAGAAAACTGTGATGTAGCCTCTTTGAGGATTATCAATGAAAAAATCCATTAGTCTAGGAGTCACAACGAAAATTTGCTTTCTTGATTCGTAAGTGTAAACAATGCCATATACTATAGTATTGAAATCAATTGTAGGAGGTGGATTCAATTGATTAATACTTCAACTTCAACGTGATTAATTCAAACTTAGTATTATCAAAAGAAATCCATAGGTTTAAGAGACATGACAGTTCTTTGCATAATAAACCCCTAGGATGGTATATGTAACATCCCATCACCGATGGGAAAGGTAAAATAGTAATTTAGGACGGGTTATGAGTGTGTGAACTAGTCTCAGCATGGTTACCCAGAATATGGCCTCTATATATACATAAATTGTAAAATTTGTATATGCACATGATTGTACATGCATTCATGACATTTTTCCGGCATATGTGTTTATTGTGAAAAAAATATGATTTAGTGCTTGAAAACCGAATGGGAGTGGATTTTTGTGTGTTTTTCATTTTTGTGGAATTTTAGAAATTTTTCTGAAAAATTATGGGGAAACTTTCCGGACTGGAAAAATTGCCAAGTGGCGGACTGATTTGGGTTTCCGGTACTAGAAATGACTGTCCAATGACACTGGAAAATTAGATACATGATTTTAGAATTTATTATTTTGAGCCATTGGAATTTGGAGACAAAATTGGACTAGAAATTAAATTGTTATTGGAAATGAATTAATGAGGGCTTAAAAATAAGACAAGTGGCAAGTGACACATGTCACTTGCCTACTTAGTATTATGCTTAAGTGTTGTATAAATATCCTACCTTTTTCAAGCTTCCACGACACTTGTCTTTCAAAGGCTTTTGGAGTTTGGTTTTAGGGATTCTTTCTTCTCTTCTTCGTGGCTTCTTCCCCTTCCTTCTTCATTAGTTCTTCTTCCACCCTACAAAGAATTTTCTTGTTTACTTGCTCGCTCCTTCTTTCTTCACACAAAAATCCAAGCTTAAGCCTCCTACATCCCTTAAAAATGGAGAGTGTCGTGTATATGAAGTGAGGTAGAGGAATTTGGGAAAAACTTGGAAGATTGAAGCTTTGGAGCATGTTTAGGTGAGAACTAAGTTATATGTGCTTAATTTAGTAGTTAGAAGCATTTATTGTGCTTTATTGTGCATTAATTTCATGAAGTTTGTGTGTTGATTGAATGGGTATAAGTTTATGTTTGTGTGAGGTTAAATGACATGGTAGGTGAAGTATGTAAATTTAGTGTTTTGGATGGGTTTTGATGATGATAGATAAGTGGTAATTAAAGTAAGAAACTTGTGAGTGTGTGCTGCCAATTTGTGACTATTTATTCAAATGAATGACTTGATGAACTTGTGGCTGATTTCTTAGCTAAAGTGGATGCTTATTGATGTAGGAATGGTGTTAGAATGAAAGGAGTAGAGTTAGGTATAAAATCTGGAAATTTTACCTTGAGTATGTTTCAGATTTTTAGTCATAACTTTTGATATGGTTATGCTATTGAGTTGAGGTTTGGCTTGAATTAAACTTGATAAATTTGGATAGAATTCTTATGAAGGAAGTTCTGTCCAATTGTGGCTTGAAAGGGGTGGAATTTTGCTTTGAAAGTAAGATATGTGTGCAGGGTGAACAGTGGTGCTTTTAGCATTGAAAGATTTATGTCCAGAAACTTTGGGAATTTTTCTAGGCTACAGTAGACTGATTTTGTGAATTTGATCTTCATGAAAGTTAAAGATTTGCTTGTTAGCTTTCTATCTCCATTAAGTATGACATTTTTCGATGTGTAGGTTGAAAGTTATGGCTTGATTATTTTCGTATGGTAATTGATGTATTAAAGTGTTTTGGTGTGTGTAATGCCTCTAAGTATGGATTTTGTGGTTACTGTGTTCTGAAGCTAATTTTGGACTATTATGGTTAAAATTAGCTCAAGTGATCTTATGGAAAGTTGTAGAGGAGTGTTTTAGATTTGTAATGAGGTATAATATGCGAATTTTGGATGTAGGGATTGTAAGTTATGAATTTTTAAAGTTTGGATATGGTTTAGGTTCTATGCTGTCTTAACACTCTTTAATAGAACAGCCAAAATAATGGGAGAATTTGATCTAGTTAGAGGTGGAATTTGATTCTAAGTCCCTCATGAGAATTGTAGCATGTTTCCTGATCTTTTCATTGATATAGAGTATGTAATTTTTTGATAATGGGATAGGAAATTATGCTTTTTGGAAGATTGTGTTACTGTTGAGAATGACTTATATATGTAGAAACTTTAATTGAGAATGTGATTTGTTTAGAGGTTGAATCTGCTTCCAAGTTGTGCATGAAAGTTGTGGAATATGTTTTGCTCTTTTGATTGATATAAAACTTGGAATTTTTAGCAAAGGGGATGGAAAGTTATGATTTTTGGAAAAATGTTCTACTGTTTTGTACTATTGTGAATGTTAATGTGAAGGTAGTAGCTTTGATTGAATTTTTGACACCCTTAGAGGTGAAATTGGTTTTCAAGCCCTTCATGAAACTTGTAGGATTTTCTGTGATCTTTCCAATGAGACCTCATTTGTGATTTTTGGACAATGGAGTAGAGAATTATGATATTTAGAGTTTTTGTCATTGTGTAGGATGATGTTTATCTTACAGATACTTTGAGGTGGTTTTTGACTCCTTTAGAGGTAGATCTGGTTCTTAATCTCTTCATAGAATTTGTATAGTTTTCTTTTAGCTTTCCATTTATACCAAGTTTGTTCAATTTGGAGTTCTGAGTAAGAAGTTATGAATTGGAGAAGTTGGGTTGTCGAAAAAATAAAAGACCAGAGTTTTCCGGGTCAACCACTATAAATGACTTAGTCGACTAGGAGGTCTTTAACTAGTCGACTGATGCATGTAATTTTTACATGCATTAGTAGTCATGTTTTCCTGACCCGACCTCTCTCCACTCTTTTGCTTATAACTTTTCCATCCGACCTCCAATTGATCTTATTTTTGAAGCGTTGGATTCCTAAGACAATCCTCTACCTCTCTATGAAAATTTATAGATTTTGAGATTAAATTGAAAAAGATTGATTAGACAAAGTGAGAGGATTGGTTGGAAAAGTCTTAACATACTTCAGTATTTTGGTGATATCTCGATCTGTAGAGATCCAAATGAGGTGATTCTTGTTCCTTATTAAAATAGAGACATGGGGCTACAAGTTATCTGAAGGAATAAAATTTCTATTCAGTCCCTAAGATGTTCAATTTCTGGAGTGAAATTGGGTATAGTGTATAGTCTCGGTTTTAGCAATAATTGGACCTATAGAGGTCCAAATTAAGTGATTTTGGTGTCAATGAATTTCTAAAATTTATAGGAAAATATTGTGACGGGAATTTTAGAATAGTGCCGGGAATGTCACGAACATGCCTTGTACACATTTTAAATTGCTACATGTGCATTCTTAAATGTTTCTGATTGGACAATGTGTAATATATGTGTGTTTGACTTGTTATAGAGGCACATTTGGAATGTCAGCCCTCCAATGTTGCCGAGACTTCCAGGCATTAGCTCGGAAGCTATTGCTGAGTTACCTAGATGGTTCCTCAATTATTATTTGCTTCTGCTTATACTTCTGTGGTGAATAATGGTGGGATTGTGTTTTGATTATGAATTCCGGACAGAAGGTCCAAGGTATTAGGAGATTATGACATAGAAGTGTTGTTTGTCTGAGAATTTGGGACCTCCGTGTTTAAATGTGATTAAATGTGATTGTGATTTAATGTGAATAATTGTGAACTATTTGTTTGAATGTGATAATTTGGGATTGATGGTGATGTTGATATTGCTTCATTACAACATATGCATTCCACGCATAATGCATGATCAGTTAATGACAGTTGTGACCGGAGCAGCCACCGAGAGCTAAAAGCTCAATGTATTTGGGCCTTGAGCTCATAGTGATTCAGAGCCTCAGGCTCAACGATTAATGCGTCCATATTGGGACAGTAGTGATTCAGAGCCTCAGGCTCAACGATTAATGCGCTCATATTGGGATAGTAGTAATTCAGAGTCTCAAGCTCAACGATTAATGTGCCCTGATTGGGACAGTCCAGGCGCTCAGTCACAACACTGAAATAAATTGAAAAAGTGTCACATGCGCATGTCATATGCATTTTCTTAAATCATTTTGATTGAGTGAAAGGCAAAATGCCTTATGCTCCGGTGGTACCAATCATGTGGTACTTCTGAAGGTGAATTATGAAACAACTGTGTTATGCTTAAGTGTTACATGAATTCATTTGGTTATGTATGTCTAATTGAATGAAATGTATAAATTGTCTATGCTTAAGTGAAATTGTGAAATGTGATCAAATATGCAACAATGTGAATATATGTTATGTGAAATGATGTGTTGCATAAATTGAGTGAACCATCGATGATGGTTACCTCACTGAGTTCGTAAAACTCACCCAAAATTTGCAATTATTTTTCAGGACCCAGAAGAATACCCCATTAGGCAACGGGCATATAGCATCTGCTTGTGAGTGAGAGAAGTGGTTGGGGATCAGTTCGCATTTGCATTAGTGTCTGATAGAATTGTATTTTTATGAATTTTTGTATTAATGATTAGATCAAATTGTAAAGTCAACAGACTGAAATAAATTGTATTTATAAAAAGGGACCCCGTGGCCACTGTATTTACCGGTGATTATGTATGTTAATGGTTTTCCACTAGTGTATGCTTATGTTTTCAAAAAAAAAATACTAAGTTTTGACTGAGTGATGTAACACGTCACTCTCGCAGGGCACGGACTCGGATATCACCATCGATATCGGGTTCGGGTCATACGGGAGTAGGGTGTTACAGTATATATGTTGGAAACCTATGATGCAGCTCCCATGAGACTTATCGGTGAAAAATTCCACGAGTCTAGGAGTCACAACAAGAACTTACTTTCTTGATTCAAATATGGAAACAATGCCATATACCATAGTATTTAAATCAATTGTAGGTGCAGATTCAATTGATTAATACTTCATCTTCAATGTAATTAATTGAAACTTAGTGTTAAAATAAGAAATTTATAGGTTTAATAGGCATGATAGTTCTTTTCATCATAAGTGCCTAGGATGGTATATAGGTAGGTAACCCACGATGCAACTCCCGTAAGCCTTTTCGGTGAAAAATTCCACAAGCTTGTGTGTCACAACAAGAACTTACTTTCTTGATTTATAGGTGTAAACATAACCATATCATATAATATTGAAATCAATTGTAGGAGGTGGATTCAATTGATTAATACTTCAACTTCAATGTTAATAACTCAAACTTAGTATTAACATAAGAAATTCCTAGGTTTAATAGACATGAAAGTTCTTTGCATAATAAACCCCTAGGACAATATATAGGTTGGAAACTAGTGATGAAGCTTCTATGAGGCTTATCGATGAAAATTTCCACGAGCCTAGGAGTCACAACAAGAACTTGCTTTCTTCATTCATAGGTATAAATAATGCCATGTACCATAGTACTAAAGTCATTTATGGAAGGTGGTTTTAATTGATTAATACTTCATCTTCAATGTGATTAATTCAAACTTAGTATTAAGACAAGAAATTCATATGTTTAATAGACATGACAGTTCTTCATATAATAAATCCCTCGAGCGATGTATACGCTGGAAACCCATGAAGTAGCTCTCGTGAGGTTTATTGATGAAAAAATCCACAAACCTAGGAGTCACAACAAGAGCTTCCTTTCTTGATTCACAAATGTGAACAATACCACGTACCATAGTATTGAAACCAATTACAGGAGGCAGATTCAATTGATTAATGCTTCATCTTCAATGTGATTAATTTAAACTTAGTATTAAAATAAGAAATTCATAAGTTCAATAGACATGACTGTTCTTTCCATAATAAGTCCCTAGGACGATATATAGCTTGGTAACCATCATGCATCTCCCGTGAGGCTTTTCGACATAAAATTCCATGAGCATATATGTCACAGCAAGAACTTGCTTTCTTGATTCACAAGTGTAAACAATGACATAACCTATAATATTGAAATCAATTGTAGGAGGCGTATTCAATTGATTAATACTTAAAATTCAATGTGATTAATTCAAACTTACTATCAGCACAAGGAATTCATAGGTTTAATAGACACAACAGTTCTTTGCATAATAAACACCTAGGACGATATATATGCTGGAAACCAGTGATACAGCTTCTGTGAGGCTTATCAGTGAAAAAATCCACAAGCCTAGTAGTCATAACAAGCACTTGTTTTCTTGATTCACAGGTGTAAACAATGTCACGTACCACGGTAATGAAACCAATTATAGGAGGCAGATTCAATTGATTATTGCTTCAACTTCAATGTGACTAATTCAAACTTAGTATTAACCCAAGAAATTCATAGGTTTGATAGATACGACAGTTCTTTACATAATAAGTATCTAGAACAATATATAGACTTGAAACCCATGATACAACTCCAGTGAGGCTTATCAATGAAAAATTACACAAGACTAGGTATCACTTTTACCTGCTTTCTTGACTCACAAGTGTAAACAATGCCATATGCTATAGTGTTGAAGTCAATTGTAGGAGGCATATTCAATTAATTAATACTTCAAGTTCACTATGATTAATTCAAACTTAGTATTTACACAAGAAATTCATAGGTTTGATAGACATGACAGTTCTTTTCATAATAAGTCCCCAGGATGAGGATGGAGAGCCATGATGCAAATTTTGTAAGGCGTATCGAGGAAAAATTTTGCGAGCCTATAAGTCAGAACAAGAAATTCCTTTCTTGATTCGTAGGTGTAAATAATGCCATATACTATAGTATTGAAATCAATTGTAGAAGGCGGATTCAATTGATTAATACTTCAACTTCAACGTGATTAATTCAAACTTAGTATTAACAAAAGAAATCCATAGGTTTAAGACACATGACAATTCTTTGCATAATAAACCTAGGATGGTATATATATTGGAAACCTATGATGCAGCTCCTATGAGGCTTATCGGTGAAAATTTTCACGAGCCTAGGAGTCACAACAAGAACTTACTTTCTAGATTCAAATATGTAAACAATGCCATATACCAAAGTATTTAAATCAATTGTAGGATGCAGATTCAATTTATCAATACTTCATCTTCAATGTAATTAATTGAAACTTATTGTTAAAATAAGAAATTTATAGGTTTAATAGACATAACAGTTCTTTTCATCATAAGTGCCTAGGATGGTATATAGGTTGGTAACCCACGATGCAGCTCCTATAAGCCTTTTTGGTGAAAATTTCCACAAGCTTGTGTGTCATAGCAAGAACTTGCTTTCTTGATTCATAGGAGTAAACATTGTCGTATCCTATAATATTGAAATCAATTGTAGGCGGTGGATCCAATTGATTAATACTTCAACTTCAATGTTAATAACTCAACTTAATATTAACATAAGAAATTCATAGGTTTAATAGACTTGAAAATTCTTTTCATAATAAACCCCTAGGATGATATATAGGCTGGAAACTAGTGATGAAGTTTCTATGAGGCTTATCGGTGAAAAATTCCCCGAGCCTAGGAGTCACAACAAGAACTTGCTTTCTTCATTTATAGGTATAAACAATGCCACGTACCATAGTACTGAAATCATTATTGGAAGGTGGTTTTAATTGATTAATACTTTATCTTCAATGTGATTAATTCAAACTTAGTATTAAGATAAGAAATTCATATGTTTAATAGACATGACAGTTCTTCGTATAATAAATCCCTCAGACGATGTATAGGTTGGAAACCCATGAAGTAGCTCTAAAGAGGTTTATCGTTGAAAAAATCCACAAACCTAGGATTCACAACAAGAACTTTCTTTCTTGATTCACAGATGTAAACAATACCACATACCATAGTATTGAAACCAATTGCAGGAGCCAGATTCAATTGATTAATGCTTCATCTTCAATGTGATTAATTGAAACTTAGTATTAAAATAAGAAATTTATAGGTTCAATAGACATGACATTTCTTTGCATAATAAGTCCCTAGGATGATATATAGGTTTGTAACCCACGATGCAGCTCCCGTGAGGCTTTTCGGCACAAAATTCCGTGAGCTTGTATGTCACAACAAGAACTTGCTTTCTTGATTTATAGGTTTAAACATTGTCGTATCCACCAATATTGAAATCAATTATAGGAGGTAGATTCAATTGATTAATACTTCAACTTCAATGTTAATAACTCAAACTTAGTATTAACATAAGAAATTTGTAGGTTTAAGAGACGTGAAAGTTCTTTGCATAATAAACCCCTAGGATGATATATAGGCTAGAAACTAGTTATGAAGCTTCTATGAGGCTTATCGGTGAAATTCC
Organism: Erythroxylum novogranatense; assembly: GCA_029891385.1. Classification (NCBI taxonomy): domain Eukaryota; kingdom Viridiplantae; phylum Streptophyta; class Magnoliopsida; order Malpighiales; family Erythroxylaceae; genus Erythroxylum; species Erythroxylum novogranatense. Next base: position 51,175,853 of record CM057233.1, on the reverse strand, counting down.
ATGAGCCTGGGAATCACAACAAGAACTTGCTTTCTTCATTTATAGGTATAAACAATGCCACGTACCATAGATTTGAAATCATTTGCGGAAAGTGGGTTTAATTGATTAATACTTTATCTTCAATGTGATTAATTCAAACATAGTATTAAGATAAGAAATTCATATGTTTAATAGATATGACAGTTCTTCATATAATAAATCCCTCGGACGATGTATAGGCTGGAAACCCATGAAGTAGCTCTCGTGAGGTTTATCGTTGAAAAAATCCACAAACCTAGGAGTCACAACAAGAACTTGCTTTCTTGATTAATAGATGTAAACAATACCACGTACCATAGTATTGAAACCAATTGCAGGAGCCAGATTCAACTGATTAATGCTTCATCTTCAATGTGATTAATTGAAACTTAGTATTAAAATAAGAAATTCATAGGTTCAATAGACATGACAGTTCTTTGCATAATAAGTCCCTAGGATGATATAGGTTGGTAACCCACGATGCAGCTCCCGTGAGGCTTGTCAGCACAAAATTCTGTGAGCTTGTGTGTCACAGCAAGAACTTGCTTTCTTGATTCATAGGTGTAAACATTGTCGTATCCTATAATATTGAAATCAATTGTAAGAGGTGGATTCAATTGATTAATACTTCAACTTCAATGTTAATAACTCAAACTTAGTATTAACATAAGAAATTCATAGGTTTAATTGACTTGAAAGTTCTTTGCATAATAAACCCCTAGGATGATATATAGGCTGAAAACTAGTGATGAAGCTTCTATGAGGCTTATCAGTGAAAAATTCCACGAGCCTAAGAGTCATAACAAGAACTTACTTTCTTCATTTATAGGTATAAACAATGCTACGTACCATAGTACTGAAATCATTTGTGGAAGGTGGTTTTAATTGATTAATACTTTATCTTCAATGTGATTAATTCAAACTTAGTATTAAGGCAAGAAATTCATATGTTTAATAGACATGACAGTTCTTTGTATAATAAATCCCTAAGATGATGTATAGGCTAGAAAACCATGAAGAAGCTCTCGTGAGGTTTATCAAGGAAAAAATCCACAAACCTAGGAGTCACAACAAGAACTTGCTTTATTGATTCACAGATGTAAACAATACCACGTACCATAGTATTGAAACCAATTGCAAGAGGCAGATTCAATTGATTACTGCTTCATCTTCAATATGATTAATTGAAACTTAGTATTAAAATAATAAATTCATAGGTTCAATAGACATGACAGTTCTTTGCATAATAAGTCCCTAGGACGATATATAAGTAGGTAACCTATGGTGCATCTCCCGTTAGGCTTTTCAACACAAAATTCCATAAGCCTATATTTCACAGCAAGAGCTTGCTTTCTTGATTCATAAGTGTAAACAATGACATAACCTATAGTATTGAAATCAATTGTAGGAGGCATATTCAATTGATTAATACTTCAAATTCAATGTGATTAATTCAAACTTAGTATCAACACAAGGAATTCGTAGGTTTAATAGACATAACAGTTCTTTGCATAATAAACACCTAGGACGATATATATGCTGGAAATCAGTGATGCAGCTTCTGTGAGGCTTATCGATGAAAAATTCCATGAGTCTACAAGTCACAACAAGAACTTGTTTTCTTGATTCACAGGTGTAAACAATGCCACATACCATTGTATTGAAACCAATTATAGGTGACAGATTCAGTTGTGTATTACTTCAACTTGAATGCGATTAATTCAAACTTAGTATTAACACAAGAAATTCATAGGTTTGATAGATATGACAGTTCTTTGCATAATAAGCATCTAGAACCATATACAGACTCAAAACCAGTGATGCAGCTCCAGTGAGGCTTATCAATGAAAAATTCCATGAGACTAGGTGTCACTTTTACCTACTTTCTTGACTCATAGGTGTGAACAATGCCATATGCTACAGTGTTGAAGTCAATTGTAGGAGGCATATTCAGTTGATTAATACTTCAAGTTCAATGTGATTAATTCAAACTTAGTATTTACTCAAGAAATTCATAGGTTTGATAGACATGACAGTTCTTTTCATAATAAGTCCCTAGGATGATATGGAGAGCCATGATGCAACTTCCGCGAGGTGTATCGGGGAAAAATTTCGCGAGCCTATGCGTCACAACAAGAACTTTCTTTCTTGATTCACAGGTGTAAATAATGCCATATACCATAGAAATGAAATCAATTGTAGGAGGTGGATTCAATTGACTAGTACATTTTCAATGTCATTAATTGAAACTTAGTAATTACCCAAGAAATTCAAAGGTTTAATGGACATGACAGTTCTTTTCATAATAAACACCTAGGATGGTATATAGGGAAAATCGTGATACAACTTTTGTGCGGCTTATCGGTGAAAAATTCCATGAGCCTAGGAGTCACAACAAAAATTTGGTTTCTTGATTCAGAGGTATAAACAATGCCGTATACCATAGTATTGAAATCAATTGTAGGAGGTAGATTCAATTGATTAATATGTCAACTTCAATGTGATTAAGTCAAACTTAGTATTATCAAAAGAAATTCATAGGTTTGACAGACATGACAGTTCTTTTCATAATAAATCTATAAGACGATATATATGATGGAAACATGTGATGCAGCTGCTATAAGACTTATTGGCGAAAAATTCCACTAGTTTAGGAGTCACAATAAGAACTTGCTTTCTTGATTCGTAGATGTAAACAATGCCACGTACCATAGTATTGAAATCAATTGTACGACGCATATTCAATTGATTAATTCTATATCTTCAATATGATTAATTGAAACTTAATATTAAAATAAAAAATTTATAAGATTAATAAACATGGCAGTTCTTTGCTTAATGAGTCCTTGGGATGGTATATAGGTTGGTAACCCAAGATGCAGCTCCTGTGAGGCTTATCGGTGAAAAATTCCATGACTCTAGGTGTCACAGCACGAACTTGCTTTCTTGATTCACAGGTGTAAACAATGCCATATCCTGTAGTATTGAAATAAATTGTACCAGGATGATTCAATTGATAAATACATCAACATCAACTTAAACTTCAATGTAATTAATTCAAACTTAATATTAATAGACACAACAATTCTTTGTATAATGAACCCCTAGGACAATATATAGGCTGGAAATCAGTGATGTAGCTTCTATGAGGCTTATCGATGAAAATTTTTAAAAGCCTAGGAGTTATAACATAAACTTACTTTCTTGATTCACATGTGTAAACAATGCCACGTACTATAGTACTGACATCAATTGTGGAAGGCGATTTTAATTGATTAATACTTCAACTTCAACATGATTAATTCAAACTTAATATTAACACAAGAAATTCATAGGTTTAAAAGACATGATGGTTCTTTGCAAAAAACCGTCCCTAAGATGGTATATAGGCTAGAAACCCATGATTCAACTCTCGTGAGACTTATCGATGTAAAATTCCGCAAACCTAGGAGTCAAAGCAAGAAGTTGTTTTCTTGATTCATAGGTGTAAACAATGCCATGTACCATAGTATTAAAATTAGTTGTGGAAGGTAGATTCAATTGATTAATACTTCATCCTCAATGTGATTAATTGAAACTTAGTATTAAAATAACATATTCACAGGTTTAATAGACATGACATTTCTTTGCATAATAAGTCCCTAGGACAGTATATAGGCTGGTAACCCAAAATGCAGCTCTCGTGAAATTTTTCGGAGAAATTTTTCGCAAGCGTATGTGTCACAACAAGAACTTGCTTTCTTAATTCACAGGTGTGAACAATGTCATATCCTGTAGTATTGAAATCAATTGTAGGAGGCAGATTCAATTGATTAATACTTCAACTTCAATGTGATTAATTCAAACTTAGTATTAACACAAGAAATTCATAGGTTTAATTGACGTGACAGTTCTTTGTATAATAAATCCCTAGGGCCATATATAGGCTAGCAACTAGTGATGCATATTATGTGAGCTTATCGGTGAAAAATTCCACTAGCCTAGGAGTTACAACAAGAACTTGTTTTCTTGATTCACAAACAACGCCACATACTATAGTACTGAAATCAATTATGGAAGGTGGTTTTAATTGATTAATACTTCATCCTAAATGTGATTATTTCAAACTTAGTATTAACACAAGAAATTCATAGGTTTAATAGACATGGCCATTCTTCGCATAATAAGTCCCTAGGATGGTTTGTAGGCTAGAAACTAATGAAGCAACTCTCGTGAAGCTTATTGGCAAAAAATTTCACAAACCTGGGAGTCACAGCAAGAACTTGTTTTCTTAATTCATAGGTGTAAACATTGCCACGTACCATAATATTGAAATCAATTGTAGGAAGCAGATTCAATTGATTAATACTTTATCTTTAATGTGATTAGTTGAAACTTAGTATTAAAATAAGAAATTCAAAGGTTTAATAGACATTATAGTTATTTGCATAATAAGTCCCTAGGACAGTATATGGGTTGGTAACCTGTGATGTAGCTCCCGTGAGGCTTATATACTACCCTAGAAAGCAAGTGTCTTTACATGTAACTTAATCTTCTTCAGTTTCAGTTTTGTAATGAAAATATTTATTGTTAATAAAACAAAAGAGTTTGGTTTTTATGAGCATTAGATATCTAGTTGTAAGGTATCGAAATTCTTTTGTAAGTAATATAGATATGCATAGAGATGTATAGGAAACATGTATATTATAAGATTCTAAAATAATGGATTCACAGTTGAATAATGAAGTTGGTCATTTGATTATGGTTTATACTATGGCGTTGTGATTTGTCTCCATATAAGTAGGGGAGTTTACTTCAAAAGAATGATGAGTTTCATATCATGATAGTAGTCGACTATTGATAATGACACTATTAAATGAATATGGAATCATGTATGTTTTCAAGAATAAAGTAGGTCGTTACTTTAGTCTTAAAATATACATTTTAGCATTGCTTATTATGGACCACAATCTTGATGAGTGGTGAACTCATATGTGTTTCATTATAATTCTTGATATGATTGGAATGGATTTTTATAGAGAATTAATCCAATGTCTGCATGTTGGAATTATTAATTGAAACATGCATCAGGAAACATTCACTCAAATAAAGAGTTTATAGCGATATCATCACTTCTAGATGTTTTATAGAGATTGGTGACTAAACTAGCACCAAGAGTTTGATGGACTAGCTACCCATCAAGCCTTAGCACCAAGATGAGATCTTCAGTGTTAATCATCATATAGAGTAAAATGGGAGATCTAAAAGGAAAAACCAACATAAGGGCAAAACTGTTATTTTAACCCTTTATTGTGCGGATGGCTATAATAAGGTTTATAATAGCTTTGCAATTGGACATATTACTTGAAATATGTGTTCCATATTGAGTAATTCAAGAGGTCAACTAATTTTCTATAGTGCAATGACATTTAGTTAATAAGCTAGAATTAATTCTAATAAGATTAAATTAATTCTAGGCTTATTAAAGCTTGAATTATCTAAGTCTAATAAGATTCCCCACTTGGCTTCAATAAGGTTATCAAGCAAACTAAGAAATATAAATGGATGTTTTAAAGCCTATGATTGAATGTTGGGCTTGCACTAATTAATAGTTAATTAGAAGCCCAAATGAACATTTAAAAATGGGCTAGACTTTAGTTTAATTTAATTAATTATATTAATTATATTAAAACAAAATTCTTAAAGAAATGAAAGGGAATTTCGGTTTTTAATGGTTGAATGTGCAGCTGCACATTTAGTATTGAATTGCTAAATAAAGAGGGTATTTTTCATGCATTATCATCATTAAATGGAGTAATGATATTACCATTAAATGGTTTAAGGGTTATCTTTTAATAATGGCATTTAAAGTAACCTTTTTAGCATTCATTTGATTAAAGATGAAAGAGGTGTATTTGATGAATGATCTTCCTTCTTTCATCACTAAAACCAAAATTGGCATGTCATTTTAGGTTAGTGGTCTTTTCATATAGTCATCTTCAAACAAATGAGAATAGTCTCATTTAATGGCTTCTTTATGCTTGATAAAAGAAAGGTGTGATGCATTGGATGCTCTTCCTCTTCTTTCTTTTCATGCATAACCGAAATTGACAAGGTGAAAGAGAGGTGTTCTTGCATTTTTGGACTCTCTCCCCTTTCTTGCATGTGTTAGTCAAAATTTGCATGAGAGCTGTCTCATCTTTGGCTTCTTTCTTCTAAGGAAAATCTCCTCAAAAGTTTTCTTCTCCTTTCCCGCCAAAGGATCTTGTAAACATAGTTGTCCAAGAAGAACAAGTGGTAGATCGAATTGGTTGAGGATACAATATGGAGAAGAGGAAACAATAACAAGAAGAAAAGGATACATCACCTTGAAGAGGATATATTGTCGAGGATAGGACAGCATAGCGAGGAGTTAAAGCTGTAGCAAAGGAGTCAGTAATATTTCTACCCTCTTGTTCTTATGTTAAATATTATCCTTATATCGTACCATGTATGGATTGACATGTTGATTTGGTTATCTTGCTTTTGTTGTGTTACGATTTCTAAAAAAGTTTTGAAATCTACCGTTGAACCAAATCTTGCATGTTTTCTTTTTCGATCAACAGCTTTTCGGTGAAAAATTCCACGAGCCTATGTGTCATAGTAAGAACCTGCTTTCTTGATTCACAAGTGTAAACAAAGCCATATCCTATAGTATTGAAATCAATTGTAGGAGGTAGATTCAATTGATTAATACTTCAAATTCAATGTGATTAATTCAAACTTAGTATTAACATAAAAAAAATTCATAGCTTTAATAGACATGACATTTCTTTGCATAACAAATCCCTAGAAAGATATATAGGTTGGAAACCAATAATGTAGCTTATGTGAGGCTTATCGATGAAAAATTTCATGAGCCTAAGAGCACAACAAGAACTTGTTTTCTTGATTCACAGGTGTAAACAATGCCACATACCATAATACTGAAATCAATTGTGGAAGGTGGTTTTAATTGATTAATACTTCATCTTCAATATGATTAATTCAAACTTAGTATTGACACAAGAAATTCATAGGTTTAATAGACATGACAATTCTTCACATAATAAGTCACTAGGACAGTATATAGGCTGGAAACCTATGAAGTAGCTCTCGTGAGGCTTATCGGTGAAAAATTCCATAAACCTAAGAGTCACAACAAACATTTGTTTTCTTGATTCACAGGTGTAAACAATGGCATGTACCATAGTTGTTGGCCCCTGAAATTTTTTTTTTATGAATATGCATGATTTAAATTAGCTATAAGGTCTTTAAGGAATTATTTTTTGGAGTTAATTATTATGTTAATGTTAGTAAGATTATATGACATAGGTTAATTGAATTAAAGTGTTAAGTTAGTAAGATTGTACAAGGGTATTTTTGGTAGTTCACTTAAGGATAAAATCCATAAGGCATATAAGGAAAGGAAAAATGGACATTGCACACTCATTAAGGGTAGGATTGGAAGATGAAAATGTGGTTTTGCATTTAAGAGAAGGAGAAAATGTGAATTGAGGGAGAAAAATGAAAATAGAAGAGAGAAAGAAGAGAGTGTCGTGGAGAAGAGAGAAAAGAAGGAAGTCTGAGTTAGGTTTCAATTTTTCTTAGCCTTCAAGAGAGATTTTGAGGTAGTTCAAGAAGAGAAAAAGGAAGAGGAAGATAAAAGCTTCCATTAGATTCAAATCTCTCTTTATTTGGTGAAGAATCAAGGTAAGCCCATTTGGAATATTTGGATTTTTGGAAGGGTTTTAGTTCAAGAAGCTTAGGAAATGCATCTGTTTAAGCTTTCGAGGATCAATTTTAAGCATATGTTTCTTTGGGTGTTCAAATTGGAGTTCCTATTGAATTAGGAATTTTTTCAATGTTAAGGGAATCAAGAGAGGCAAGTGGAGGAAAAAGGAGAGGCATCTTTGAACAAGTCTTTAAGCAAGGAATTCAAGGTGGGTTACATGTTTACAATTGAGTTAATGATCCATGACTATGTTTTCAAAAGCAAGAGAATTAAATGATTTTGATTTTTTTATAAATGTTGCATGATTGCTATTTGAATGATTTGAGAAATCTTTATATATTTGGTATATGAATTTTGTTGATGAATTGCGAAATGAAGATGGAAATGCATTGAAACATTTTATGGTATGCCTTGAAAAATGTCATGGCATTTTGTATGAATGAAAAGAAAAAACAAGAAAGTATGAGCATATGATAAAACGAATTGAGCATGAATATGTGCTTTTGTTTGGGCAAGAGTGGAACCATTTCATTCATCATGTGCATGTTGACAAGATCCTTCTCCCAGCTACCCACTTGTGGCATATGAGCTCCAAAAAATACTCGTTCCATGGAGCCCTAAAGCTATTTGTTGTACATTGCATCATTGAATTGTCAAGAAGGGTGCATAATTGAGTGTTATGCTTTGATGGTTAGATGTATATGCTATGTTTATGTCATGATGTTTGAATTATGAGTTTTGAGATAGAATTGTGAATTTGGTTGAGAATTTGAGAACTATGTGTTTCATGAATTCAATATGAACTTTCTATGACAAATGAACATTTCAATGATTTTGCTTATTCTCCGTTATAAACTGTTACTCACAAGCTTTTAAGCTCACCCCAATTCCTCCTCATCTCTAGGTGATGAGCAAGAGATCGAGTGACCGAGAGTTAAGGAATCACTCCAAATTTGCATGTTATGTTTTCTTTTCGAGTAATTTATGTAAAACAAGGTTGTAGTCGCATTTTGAGCAATTATCATTTAAGTATCTTTTATTTTTGGGTTATAATGTAGTGTGACTTGGAATACCAATTAAAGCTTGTAAAACTCTTTTCTTTTGAGGTTAATGAAACATGAGTTTGTGTATGGATGAGGTTGAGTTGAAATTAGGTATACTTGAGGAAGTTATCGATTTGAGATGATAAATTTTTTAATGCGAATTGTTATATATAACAGACACGTGTTATGGAAAAAGAAAGATAAGAAATTGTGAAGAATGAGAATTAGTTGTAAGTAATGAATTAAATGAACAGAGATTAGAGAGTTTGAGGAAATAATATTGGTAGTTGAATTGTTATGAACTGATGTTACATTAAAGGAAGTGAATTTGTATTGCTTTTTTAAGTCTTTCATAAGGGTGAAATTTGTGTTTTGACTTCTAGGGAAAAACTATATTGATCTTGGCTGAATTAGACAAAGTTGTCTTCTTAGAAGTTGTAAATTATCTTCCTATCTTTCTAACAATATAAAGTATGAAGTTTTTGAACATCAGAGTAGAGAGATATGATCATTATAAGTTAGAGATGTTGTATACAATGTATAAAAGCCTCAGTCACAATCGCGAGGAAGCAGGGTGCGATCCTGCACCCTGGGAGTAGCCTCGGGTGCGATCACTAGAAGGAAAGGTGCGATCGCACCCTAGGAGTAGGTTCAGGTGCCATCGTGACAATGAAAGGTGCGATCGCACCTTGTATCTTCACCAATGTTTCGCCACCCGAATAATTTTCTAGCTCTGAACATGTTTGATTCTTTTAGCTATAAGTTCGCCATCAAACCTCCAAATGGAACAGCATGAATTGATTATGAACATACTTTGGCTTTTTTATCATAACTTGAGCTATAGAGCTCCGAATGAGATGATTCTTGTTGAAAAATAAACTAGAGACATAAAAATATAATTAATCTAAAGATGTCACTTAGGACATTGGGCAAAAGCCTTGCGAGGGTGGGGTGCCCAACATTTACGGTATCAAAGAATGAAGATGAATTCATGATGGTTAAGGAGAGTTCATTGAAGCAACCCTACAGGGTAATACGTACGCTCACTTCTTATGATATTCTAGATAGTTGGGCTCTGGAAATAGGGTCCAGCATCTTATAGTATCAGAGTGCCTAGGTTTAGTATCTTACATAGGCATTTTTGGAAATATGTATCAAGTTACATGCACCTTGACTGACATGTCTTAACATACGGCAGCAACTGGTCCTTTGTCTGAGTTGAGTTACACGCATGAGTAATTGTTACGAGTTTGAGCTAAGAGAATTAGTGAGAAAAATGATTCTCTTTTATGATATACGAAAAAATGAAAGTTTGTGGATAATTAGAAATGAGAAATAGTATATAGGTAAATATGACAGATAATGATTCAACATATTTGTATTGGTGGATGTATTATTGAATATGACACCAATATTATACTGTGGTGTTGTATCCCCGAATGTGATAAAGAGGTGAATGTATTATCATGGATTGCTTGAGGAAAATACGGAGACAAGTAGAAATGATGAGATTAAAGTGTTCAAGTAGAATGTAATGAAAATAGAAATTGTTATGATCCTAAGAAGATGAAATTGGACCCGAAGTGGTTGTTTGATTAATGTTACAAGAGTTACGACCCACCATAGGAATAGATTAATGGAATTGAGATCAGAATTTCACGATGTTTATACATCTATAATTTTGAATTGAATGAGAATATACAGATGGGAGATGAAATACATGACAATAGGAAGATGAGATAGAGAAAAAGACGATGAATCAAATGAGAAGAGTTAATGCACCCAATATGGTAGTTGAATCATTATGGCATAATGTAATACTTGAAGAGGTGAATTCTGGAAAAATTGGAGTATAATTGATATTAGTATGTGTTAATGCGAGGATACCCCGATCGGGGGCGAGGATAAAGAGAGAAATATTGTCTAGGATCAATGGAGATTGAAGTATCATTTGTGTAAGATAAAAATTGGTGAATTGTTGGAGATAAATTGGTAGACAAAATGGGATAACTTTAATGATACCCACTTAAGCATATGTGACAATAATTATGTTTACTACTTCATTGAGTTTTGGCAACTAAAACATTATGACCGTGTAAGAAATGATAGAAATTGATCTTCTTGAGGTACTAAGAATGGTTGATAAGCAATGATAAAGACAGTTGATTGATAAGAATTACATGAACAATATTGATGATAGTACCAAGAAATCTTCTTTCAAAGAAGAATTTCACCGAATTAGGTTAAACAGATCAGATAGTTTATTTTAGGAATGAACAATGAAAGAACAAATTAGAAATGAATATGTAATGAATCAAAGTGAATATTGGAGTCATATCCTTAGCGAAGACTCAAGCATAAGGGGTAGAATATGCTACTGATAATGTATGCATTTTGTTTGATGTAAAGTATCCAACTATGTGATTGGATTCTTAGATTTGATGCGACATTCTTTTTAGTGTGAGGAGAATATAGGCCCACGTTATATTCTGTGCAAACATGTTCGAGAGATACAAATTAGATCTGAAAAATATGGTACCAACACAGGAAGTTAAGATTGTAAATAAATTGAAATGTGTGGAGAAACTAGTATGAATGAATAGAAATTAAAATAAGTCAACATGAAATCAGAGGAAATCGAATGAATTGAGAAAAATCATTTTAGAAAAGAAGTCAATTGGGAAACCGAAAATAACATGAGATAATATTACCTCATTGAGGAATTAGTACTTAAGGAATTGTGAGGTAATAAGCAATAAGGGTTTTTACTGATCTTAGTCCTTTGACAAAAAAAAATGTCTGAGGAAAAACATGTAAGTTGTATGAGTAATGAAGGTAAAGAGAATTTTGATGAAGTATAACATCAATAATAACTATAACATTTGGATTTGGAGATTTTGTAGTATACAATGATGTTTTGTACTAGGGATTAAGATGCAATCTAATGTAGCAAGATAAAGTGATTTTGTATTCATAAAGACAATTACGCCTCATGAGATGATATTTGATGTATGAATTGGAACTTGCTACAATAATAGTTGTTTTGAAAGTTTGGATACATTATAAGTATAGAAATATTTTGAAATATATAGATCACTTAATTTTTAGGTAAATATTGAGTTGAAAGATTTGAATACGAGACTAAGACAATAGATAGAGTTATTTGAAGGATTATGATTGTAAAAATGAGCAATATACTCATAAAGCTAGTTTTGTAATCAGATGTACTGAATAGAAAATTCAATAGCAGTGTATCACAAATTTGGATATTGAGGTTAGCAATTTTAATGCAATAAAGAGGGCAGAATGGAGTTGAATTTGGGGCAAAATGAAGCATTATTAGCTGCACTGAAAATTAAGATCAGTTTCACATGAACAAACCCCAAATTGAGGATTCAAAAATTGTGAATCTTACTAAGAAATTGGAAATGAATACGAATTTTGAGTTCGAATAAGAAGAATGATACTTTGTGATTGAAATAAGAAGTATGTGTACTAATAAAGATGATTGAGTAAAGAGATTGTTAGAGATGGATAAATAACAACCTATGATATACATCCTAGTAGGAATACACCGAGATAGCGTTTGATGGCTAAGGAGGTAGAAGCAAATGACCACACTTGTGAGTTGCCAACAGTCTTAACTATTGTAGATACGCTTAAAACTTATATTTTAGAGTTCATAGAAATATGAGATCAATGTACAGCTTTGATTGACTTTAAACATAACAATTATTATCGCAGTGACGTCATTAGAATTTTGTATGGGGAATTATATGACCGAAGAAGTCGTCTACCCTTACATTTAAAATGAATAAGATCTAAAATGGTTGAAGGCTAGGATTGATTCAAAAGATATTATTGATGAGTTAAATGAATCTGTAATAGAAATTAAGTAATTCAAAAAAAATATGAAGGAGTTGGTGGATCAACATCGAAGGTATGGAGTAAAGTGAGATGATCATAAGAATTAAGTGTATTAACACTGCAGTGATGTGAATTATTAAGTGAAAGATAAATTGTCTCTGATAGTATTACCTTGCCAAGGTGTGCTTACATTAAGTACAATATGTGTTCAAGTTAGGAAAAAGGATTAGCTAAGCCCGATATGAATTGGTCTGTACGAAATTATTATAAGTTAGTGCTACTGATAAAAGATGTCTTAGATTCGTAATGTGATAAATATGAGTATGTTAAAAAATATTGATATGATATAATATGGGTGTTATCAACACAAGAAGTGGAAAAAATTGTGAGTAATCTGAAACATTATGAGGGACTAGTTAAGAAGGTGAATGACCAAATAAAGGATTGAAAGACTGAGTGAGTCTTTTGATTACGATCATTTAAAAGAAATTATTCGAGCAATAAAGTTAAATGGGAAAAGGAGGAACATCCTACCTTCTTAATTAATTAGATAAGAATTTTGAGGATGAAATTCTTTTAAGAGGGGGAGAATGTTGGCCCCTAAAATTTTTTCTTAATGAATAAGCATGATTTTGTTGGAGTTATGTAAATATAGTGCCCTAGAAAGCAAGTATATTTACATGTAACTTTATCTTCTTCAGTTACAATTTTGTAATGAAAATATTTATTATTAATAAAATAAAAGAGTTTGGTTTTATCTGTGTGAGCGTTATATATCTGGTCAAAAGGTACCAAAATTCTTTTGTAAGTAATATACATATGCATAGAGATGTATGGAAAACATGTATATTATTAGAATCTGAATTAATTGATTCACAGTTGAAAAATCAAGTTGGTCACTTGGTTATGGTTTAGACTGTAATGTTGTGATTTATCTCCATATAAGTAAAGGAGTTTACTTAAAGGGAATGATGAGCTTCATATCATGATAGTAGTAAACTATCAATAATGGCACTATTAAATGAATTTGGAATCAAGTATGTTTTCAAGAATAAAGTGGGTCGTTACTTTAATCTTAAAACATACAACTTAAGCATTTGCTTATTATGAATCATAATTGTTAAGTCAAAATGACTTTACATAAAAATGATTTTGATGTATAACAAACATAGTGAGATCAAATACAAGAAAAACAAAACAGTCACAGACGTATCTGAGCGAATTCGGAGATGGCGAAGATGGCGTACCTGAGGCGAAGTTGCAAGAAAACAAATCGAACCACGAGATGAAGATGGCGTATCTGAGCACGAAGATGGCGTATCTGAGCACGAAGTTGACATGCACTAAGTTGAAAAGTCGATCTGAGGCACGTAGATAAATCAAAACAAAGACGAAGATTGTCAAAGTAAAAAGTCAACACAGACGCAGATGACACAAGACAATAAAAGACGCAGACGCAAATGTAGATACAAACGCAGACGCAGACGCAGAAAAGAAACAGACGCAAGAGTCAGTTCGAGTTAGTTACAGAACTCAACTGATTAACCGTTTCTTTAAAGATTCAAGATTCAAGAATCAAGAAGCAGTTAGAGACGAAGGCTATAAATACAAGTCGAAGTCGAAAAATCAAGAGCTCATTTGTTTTGAGAAAAATTACAAAAGCGAGAAAAGCGATTAAGTGCGAATTAGTGAATGCTATCATACAGTAACAGAGTGTTCAAATATTTTTGAAAAAAAAGTTGTATGTATAGCCTGCAGAGGCTAAGTGTGAAAGAATCTTGGTTGTAGAGACTGAAGAGGCTCGTGAAAGAATCTTGTAACGTTTGAAGAGATAGTGAAATGTCGGAAGAAACTCGAGGATCGGGCGTAGCCCACGGTTTGGGGTGAACCGGGATAAATCGGCGTGTCTACTACTCTCTCTCTATCTCACTTTTAGTTTCAAAGTTGATCTTTATTTACTATTCATATACTTAGCATTGAAAAGTTTGATCAATCGGGATTAATAAGAATTACAGTAAAGAATCTTAATTCTAACAAGTAATTCTAAAAGATATTCAAAAGGGAATACACAATTCAACCCCCTTCGTGCATTCTATTGTGTTTTTAAGTCTTTGTATTAATGTGTGATTCACTTGATTGGTATCGAGCTTGGTATCCAAGAATCACTTTGGCGAAGTGTGGATTAAAGATAATGGCGAGTCACATGTATACATCATTGAAGGAGCCTCAATCACTAGACCTCCGGCATTCAATGGAAGACTATCATTCTTGGAAAGATAGGATGCGGTTATTCATTGAATCTACATGTAGACCTTTGGGACGTAATAGAGAACGGACCCAATATACCAGAGATGACGAAGGTAGTTCTATTCCACGAAGCGGATGGACGGTGATCGGAAAGCAAGAATACAAGCCAATTCAAAGGCGAAATTTTTCTTAATGTGTGCCCTAAGTAGAAGCGAGTACTACAAAGTGCATGGTTGCGACACAGAAAAGAAATGTGGGACACATTGTCCATTGCTCATGAAGGCACAAGTCAAGTTAAGGAATCCAAGATAAGTATTCTTGTACATCAATATGAACTTTTAGGGATGGAAGATGAAGAATCTATTGATCAAATGTTTGGAAGATTTCAAACAATTATCAATGGATTGAAAGCTCTTGGAAGGACATCGATAATCAAGATCACGTTCGCAAGATTCTAAGAAGTCTTCCAAGAGATGGAGACCAAAAGTTACTAAGCGGTGTAAGAAGTCAAAGACTTGAGCATATTAAAGCTAGATGAGTTCTTTGGGATCCTTAAAGATTCATGAAGTTGAACTCAACGCTGAAGATAAGCCCAAGCGAGAGAAGTCAATAGCACTGAAGGCTGGACAAAAGAATCATAAGACTTAGAGAAGGAGGAAGTCATCAAAAGCATTGAAAATTGAAGAATCAATGGATGACAACTCTAGCCAATCAGATTCAGAATCGAGTGATGAAGATGACGAATTATCTTTCATTTCCAGAAAGATAAGACGCATGTGGAAGAAGAAGCCCAAAAGTAACCAGACATTCAGAAAGAATGGAAAAGATGAAGCTAAGCTAGAAAAGTCTTCTATCATTTGTTACGAGTGCAATCAGCTGGACACTACAAGTCAAGATGCCCTACTCTCAAGAAGAAACCCAAGAAGAGTAGAAGGCAAGAAAAGCATGATGGCAACATGGGAGGACCTAGATTCATCTGAATGGATACAAGCTCAAGTCATCAGAACATGCAAACATTTGCCTAATGGCCAAGGAAGATAGTGATGAGGAGGTAAAATCCGACTACGAAAATTTGCATGATGCATATTCAAAACTGTTAGAAGATTCTCATGTTATTCGAAGCAAGACAAGCTGTTGAAGAAAAAGTATCTGAGAGAATATTAGAAATCTTGAGAAAATAGAAAGAGAAAATATTTGCTTAAAAAGGAGTTAGAAGTTAAAAGGAAAATTGTAGATGTAGCAGATGAGATTAATCAACTCAACCGAGGATCAAGAATCTATCGGTGATCTAGTTACTTTCACGAGAGTACAAAGAAAATGAATGATATGCTAGGAAAATGTAGACATCCTAGTGATAAGATTTGGATTAGGGTTTCTTGGAAACAATACTCGGTCTCGTAATAAATTTGTCTCTCAAAAGGAAGAAATAGGATAACATATTTTAATCAACGTCCGAGTAATATGCATCAAAGATCATATCATGTGCATACTACTAACCATAAAGGACCCAAGAAAATTTGGGTACCAAGAAATAAAATAGTTTCTCCTGCAGATATCCTTCCTTGGAAGATACGGCAAGCACCATTGGTATTTAGACAGTGGATGCTCGCGACACATGACGGGAAGAAGGTCTATGTTCCTAGACCTTCAGTATAAGAAGGGAGGATCAGTAACTTTCGGAGACAACCAGCAGGGCAAAATCATTGGAATCGGGAAAATAGGTAAAGATTCCTTTGCATGCATAAATAATGTACTGCTTGTTGATGGTCTAAAGCATAACTTGATTAGTGTGAGTCAGTTGTGTGATTCTGGTTTTATAGTTACATTCAATCAAAATCTTTGTGAAGTCAGAAACAAAGATGGGTCTATACTTTTCTCTGCCAAGAGAAGAAACAACCTTTACAAAATCAACTTAGAAGATTTTCAAAGTCAAAATATCTCATGTTTTCTATCTTCTGAAGAAGAAAGACTAATCTGGCATAAAAAGCTAGGTCATGTCTCTTTGAAACATATTTCAAAATTGGTAAAACATGATTTGGTAAGAGGTTTACCAAAAATAAGTTTTGACAAAGAATTTTTCTGTTAAAATTGTTTGAAAGGAAAACAGGTTAAAACCTCTTTCTCTTCTAAAAATTTTGTAACTTCTTCAAGACCTTTAGAACTATTACATATGGATTTGTTTGGTCCTACAAGGACATTAAGTCTTAGCAGAAAGAAATATGGACTTGTCATTGTTGATGATTTTACTCGATTTTGTTGGATATTGTTTTTATCACACAAAGATGAGTCTTTTAAGTACTTTAGAACTCTATCCGAAAGTTACGAGAATGAAAAGGAATGTCTATAGCTAGTATCGGGAGTGATCATGGCGGAGAATTTGAGAATGAGAAGTTTAGAGTTTTCGTGAGGAGAATGGAATTTCCACAACTTCTTGGCCCCTAAAACTCCACAACAGAATGGAGTTGTTGAGAGAAAGAATAGGGACGATTCAAGAGATGGCAAGGACTATGCTATGTGAGGCGAATCTTCCTAAGTATTTACAGGCGAAGTCGTGAATACAAAGATGCTATATTGAGAATAGGATCTTGTTGCGACCTATGTTGAAGAAAACTCCTTACGAGTTATGGAATGGAAGAAGACCAAGCATATCCTACTTTCATCCATTCGGGTGCAAATGTTCCATTCTGAATACGAGAGAGTTGTTGGATAAATTCGATTCAAAGACCTATCCAGGAATATTTCTAGGTTACTCATTATCGTCTAAGGCATTTCGAGTTTACAACCTGACTTCAAAGACTGTTGAAGAGACGATCCATGTCAAATTTGATGATAGTTCTCAAACCCATAAGGAAGATGACATGGAGATTGAAGGTCTTCAAAGAACCTAGATGATGCCTCAGAAACTCCCTCGTCAGACACTCATGAGAATAAGATTGAAGATATTCCAGAAACTATAGAATTAAGACGAGATTGGAAGTATAAAAGTTCTCATCCAGAAGAGTTAATTATCGGTGAGACCTCGAAGGAGTTAGGACAAGGTCCAGATTAGACGAGAAGCTAATGTAGCTTTTATCTCCAAGTAGAACCTAAGAAGGTTGAGGAAGCTCTTCAAGACGAAGCTTGGGTTTTAGCCATGCAAGAAGAGTGAACCAATTCACAAGGAATAACGTCTCGGTCCTTAGTTCCAAAACCTCTAAGAAATCTATTATAGGAACAAGATGGGTTTTCAAGAATAAGTTAGGCGAATCGGGAAGAGTGAGTCGTAACAAGGCCAAATTAGTAGCACAAGGTTACAATCGGCAAGAAGGAATAGACTACAACGAAACATATGCTCCGATGGCGAGACTTGAAGCTATAAGGATTTTGTTGGCATATGCAATCTGTCACGATATAAAGTTGTTTGAGATAGATGTTAAGAGTGCATTTCGAATGGCTTTATAGGCGAAGAAGTCTATGTGAAACAACCTCCGGCTTTGAAGATGTTAAAATCCAGATTATGTCTATAGACTTCACAAAGCCTTATATACGGCCTAAAGCAAGCCCTAGAGCTTGGTATGATCGTCTGAGTACCTTCTTAATAGAAAATGGTTTCAGCAGAGGTCAAGTTGATAAGGCGCTCTTTAGAAAGAGTTTTCGTAATGATTTTATCTTAATGCGGATCTCGTTGATGATATTATCTTTGGTGCTACTACAAAAGAGTTGTGTTTAAAGTTTGAGAGACTAATGAAAGAGAATTTGAAATGATTATGATGGGTGAATTAAAGTTCTTTCTTAGGTTGCAAGTTAAGCGGAAAGAGAAGATCTTCATTCATCAATGTAAGTATGTGAAAGAGTTGTTGAATAAGTTTGACATGAATAATGTGAAGCCAATGGCAACTCCGATGCATCCTTCAAACCTTTTGTCGAAAGGAGAACTTGGTAAGAAGGTAGATCAAACCTATATAGAGGATGATCGGTTCTTTATGTATCTTCTGACAAGTAGACACGATATTACATTCGGTGTATGCTTGTGTGCAAGATTTTAAGCCGATCTAGAGTCTCATTTATTGTTGTTAAAAGAATTTTGAGATATCTCGCAGTACTCTTGATCTTTTCTTAATGTTTGAGAAAGGTAAAGATTTGAGTTAATCGGATCTTGTGATGCGGACTATGCTGGGAGATAGAATCGAAAGAAAGAGCACAAGTGGAGGATGTCACTTTCTTGGAGGAAATCTAGTCTCCGTCAAGCAAGAGACAAAGCTCAATTGTTCTATCAACCATTGAAGCGAATACATATACGCATGAGTTCTTTATTCACGACGCCGTGGATCAAGTATCACTTGAAGACTATTCGATTAAGGAGGAGGAGATTCCAATTTATTGCGACAACACCAAAGGTCAATAAACACATCAAAGAATCCAATTCAGCATTCGAGTAAAGCATATAGAAGTCGACATCATTTCACGAGAGACTACGTTCGAGAAAGGTGGTGCTTTAAAGTTCGTTGAAACAGAGCTTGATGGGCGGACATCTTCACTAAACCACCGAGTGAAGAACATTTTCGTAAGATAAGATGCAATCTCAATATGGTGATGCTAAATGGAGTTAGGCTAAAATAACGTGAGAAACTAACGGCGTTATACGATGAGTTACAATGGTAACTTTTCTCACAAGGAAGATTTTGGAGGAAATATCGATAAACTCGAGGTTCTTAATGATTCGAGAACCCATCAGTCCATAACCCTATAAGTAGACTGAAGATGATATTATAGCAGTCTTTTCATCATCTCCTGACCGTTCATTTCTACTTTACCAATTCTCTCAAAATCTTCTCACTCAAAAGCTTTCCAGAAGATAATCTTTCACTCCATACAATGGAAGCAGCAATGATTTATGGAAGACTTGTGAACTTTGAATCACTAAGGGGTGACGGCATGAATGTAGAACCTGAGATTATAAGAGCTGGCTGGAAGAACTTCTTTCAGATACAAGAACCTGTCTATATAAATGTGGTATATGAGTTCGGAAGAACGCCGTCAGTAGAAAACGATTGTATCCTCTGTGGATAGAATATCGATTATTGTCACAAAGGATTTGATAAGAAAAATGGCGATTGCCCATCCGTTGGTGAAAAGCTGTCTACCAAGGCGGATGGATGTCCTCGTTGGAATGAAAGAAGAAGATGTCAAGAGGCGCTATGGCACAAATGATTCAAGAGAAAGGAAGACATCAAATCGATTCCAAAGGTTAGGGTTACTGCATGCAATCACTGTTCAATTGCATTCTTCCTAGAGTTGGTTCAAGGCATTTGGTGACTACTTTAGACGAACAATGTATGTTCTTTCTTCTTAATCGAAATCCTATAGATCTACCCTTCTTAATCTTTCACTATATGGTTAAGGGTTAAAGGAAACTTCCAGTTATCCTTATGGAATGATTTTGACGAGGATCTTTATGGAATCCAAGATTCGCCCGCACTAAGGTATAAGATTTAACTGTTCGATGAAGAGCAAGATTGATGCTCATACTATTCGGTGAATGGGTGCGAATCGATGAGACAAAGATCACGCCGGTTCTTCAAAGAAACCAAGGCGAGGGGAGTGTATATTGAAGAAGACTCTGTCTCAAGTTCTCAATCGCTCAGAAGTATCAAATCGCCCTCGCCGAATTAAGGAGAGTGCTAGGAGACCTCTCATGAAAATGGCAAGTCCTCTTGTCGCAGAAAGTCAATCTCAGAGGGCAAAGCAAAGTCGCCAAAGAGACAAGGAGAAAGTCTCTTGGCGAAGTTGTGAAGAAAGCTAAGAGATCTCCAAGAATCGGGACTCGAGGCAACAGAAGAGAAGATTGCCAGAGAACAAAGGCGAGAAGAAACTTCTAAATCTTGTGCACCAAAGCCACAAGATCCTTAGTCTCTATACGGAAGAGGATACTACTGAAGATCTAAAGAGGCGAGAGGAAGAGAAAAGCAACATCTGTTAAAGGAAAATTTCTTGTGAAGAAATCAGCAAAACTAAGCAAGCGAGAGAAAAGACTAAGAAGGTTAGTCAAAGAAGAGCATCTCAACTCTACGAGGGCGTTAGTCTACAAAAGAGGCTAGCGATACTATTCAAGTTGAAGCGAAGCCGAGCATTATGCAGTTAAGAAATTCTAGTGCTCAACAAGAAGAACCGATGGATGAAAGCACGGTTCATGAGACACTGGCATTATAAAGGAGGAACCAGCGAGAAGAATGGCGGTTCGGGAGACTTCTAAGGAACACAACCGAAGCAACTTCTGATGCAGATTTGGTGATGATGAACCAAGTCGAAGGTATATAACTACCAAAAGTTCTTGAGGAAATATAGATGGAAATCAAATTGGTAGAAGTTATTACCAATCGAGCAATGCTATTATAATCGGTGTTGAACCGGTGAAGAAAATAGTAGCTACAGTGCAACCTATGTTGATTAATGGTATCACGTGGCGATTACTAAATGAAAAGAGAAGTCTTTTACGATACCTTGAGGCTTCTTGATCATTTGCCATATCCTCAAGACGTCCACCATTGTGTACTATGTTCCCAATCATAGAGAACACGAGATAAAGGTTGTTCCAGATATTCAACCAAGGTGTCCAAAAGATTTTACAAAGGAAAGTCAAAATTATTTCACGAAGATAATGTTGATGATGATCTGTCGCAGATCGATTGCGAAGAAGTGCGGAAAATTGATGAAGCATGCATTCTGCACAAGACCCGATCAAGCGAAGTATGACCATACAAATCGTGCGGAAGACTGCCCAAAGATGGGGAAGTATAAAATAGGAACATTTATTGAGTTCCTTGTTAGAGCAGTTCTTCGTATTAGCCCTTTGTCTAACACATCGCCTATCGAAGAACATGCCATATCCTCGTAAGGAAGGCGGTTGTTGATCTTGCCAGCCTTTTGATCTAAATCTTCTGAAGTCGCAACATTCATTCGCCCACCGACTTTTGAGATTAATGAAGACTACACTCCATCCTCGATGCCTATACTACTACAATTCCTTTCGCTCCTCCATCGCCAGAAGCGGATCAAGCCTCTTCATCGATGAAGTCGAGATTACGTGGTGAACTCAATGACATGAAGGAGACGGTGAATGATCTAAAGAAGATGATAGCAGAGCTCGCCAAGAACCGAATCGATAATCATTTTTATTATAACAAATAGGGGAGAGCGGGAAAGAAGAAAATAATCGAAGAGGAGAGGATGTTCAGATGAAGAAGGTGTGACCACAATGCATTTAAGACGGGAAGAAGATAAGTTTTGCAACATCTTTGTTTTTTTTTTTTCTTGTATGTAATTTGTTATATTCAAAAGGGGAGATTGTTAAGTCAAAATGACTTTACATAAAAATGATTTTGATGTATAACAAACATAGTGAGATCAAATACAAGAAAAACAAAGCGATCGTAGACGTATCTGCATTTAATTCGGAGACAGACGAAGATGACGTACACAGACGAAGTTGCAAGAAAACAGTCAGACATAGACGAAGATGACGTATATAGACGAATTCAGAGACAGACGAAGATGACGTATACAGACGAAGTTGACACAGATTAAGTTGAAAAAGTCAGATACAGACGCACACAGACAAATCAAAACACAGATGAAGATTGTCAAAGTAAAAAGTCAACACAGACGCAGATGACACAAGACAATAAAAGACGCAGACGCAAATGTAGACGCAGACGCAGACGCAGACGTAGACGCAGAAAAGAAACAGACGCAAGAGTCAGTTCGAGTTAGTTACAGAACTCAACTGATTAACCGTTTCTTTAAAGATTCAAGATTCAAGAATTAAGAAGCAGTTAGAGACGAAGGCTATAAATACAAGTCGAAGTCAAAAACTGAAGAGCTTGCTGTTTTGAGAAAAATTACACAAAGCGAGAAAAAGCGATTAAGTGCGAATTAGCTGAACGCTATCCTTCTGTAACAGTGTGTTCAAATATTTTCTGAAAAAAGTTATGCAGATAGCTGCAGAGGCTAAGTGTGAAAGAATCTTGGTTGTAGAGACCAAGAGGCTCGTGAAAGAATATTAGAAGCGTTTGAAGAGATAGTGAAATCTCGGAAGAAACTTTGAGGATCGGGCGTAGCCCACGGTTTGGGGTGAACCAGGATAAATCTGCGTGTCTACTACTCTCACTCTATCTCACTTTTAGTTTCAAAGTTGATCTTTATTTACTATTCATATACTTAGCATTGAAAAGTTTGATCAATCAGATTAATAAGAATTACGTAAAGAATCTTAATTCTAACAAGTAATTCTAAAAGATATTCAAACGGGAATACACAATTCAACCCCCCCTTCTTGTGCATTCTATTGTGTTTTTTAAGTGCTGTATTAACGTGTGATTCACTTCAATAATCTTGAAGAGTGGTGAACTCATATATGTTTCATTATAATTCTTGATATGATCAAAATGGAGTTTTACAGAGTATTTATCCAGTGTCTGCATGTTGGAATTATTAATTGAAACATGTATTAGGGAACATTTACTCAAATAAAGAATTTATAGTGTTATCATCACTTCTAGATGTTTTAAGGAGATTTGGTGATTAAACTGGTGCCAGTAGTTTGATGGACTACTTACCCATCAAGTCTTCACACCAAGATAAGATATTATGTGTTAATCACCATATAATGTTAAACGGGAGATCCAGAAGGAAAAACTAACATAAGGGCAAAATGGTAATTTTACCCTTTGTTGTGCAGATAGCTATAATAAGGTTCTAAATAGGGTTTGCAATTAGATATAAAATATGTATTCTTATAATATTTAATAATTCAAGAGTTTAACTAATTGTCTTTAAGGGAATGACATTTAGTTAATAAGCTATAATTAATTCTAATGAGATTGAATTAATTCTGGGCTTATTGGAGCTTGAATTATCAAAGTCCAATAAGATTCCCCACTTGGCTTTAAGAAAGGTTATCAAGCTAAGTAAGAAATATAAATGGAGGTTTTAGAAGCCCATAATTGAATGTTGGGCTTGGTCTAATTAATGGTTAATTAGAAGCTCAAATGTACATTTAGAAATGGGCTAGATTTTGGTTTAACGTAATTAATTAGATTAATTATATTAAAACAATTTTTTTAAAGGAGAAGTAGCAATTTCGATTTTTTTAGGTGAAATGTGAAGCTACACATTTGACATTAAAATGCTAAAATAAAGATGATCTTTATTATGGTTTATCATCATGAAATGGAGTTATGAACTTACCATTAAATGGTTTAATGGTTGTCTTTTAATGTTAGCATGTAACCTATTTGCATTCATTAGATTAAAGATGAAAGATGTTGGACCTCGAACTTTTCTTGGAAGTAGTCTTGCTTCTTAAGAAAAAGGCAATCCAACAAATCAAACACATTCTTACCTTGATCCTTCACCAAATGAGGAGTTTCTTGGTTTGAAAGGAAGCTCTCATCCTCCTCTTTATTTTTCCTTCTTGAATCAACTTCAAAATCACTCTTGAAAACCAAGAAAAATCAAACCCTAGCATGGCTTTCTTTCTTTCTTCTTTCTCTCCACCGAAATCTCCTTCTTCTCTCTTCTCTATTCTTTCTTTTCTTGCAATATAGGTTTCCCAAAATTCAAAACTTATTAAACACTTCATACATCAAACATAACAGATGTATCAAAATGATCACAGTTCATAAACACATAAACACATCGGAAATCATAAACACATAAACACATCTGGAAGGTCTAAATCAAAAGGAGCAGGTAGTATGAGCAACTGTCTTCCTTGCAGGGGTATGGTTTCCGACTTGATAGGCGATGTATTAGATAAAGGCCTAATCGCATTCTTTATGCGAATAAGGTATTCAATAAACGACCTCAGAACAGCCTCTTTCTCCTACTAGACAGTATCCATTCTTATCTCAGATAGCTACAACTAGCTCCATCGGTATTCTCTTTTGAAGCACACGCATCAATTCGACGACTTCATCTTCAATTTGATCTCATGGACAGATCATCACTTATTCCTTGAGGATATAGCTTCATCTTCCCTTATTCAAATCCAAAGGATATCTAGGCTGAATATCCGTACAACCTTTATCACCGTCTTCTCTATGATTGGATAAATAGTACATGGTTTCTTTGGACATTTTGTAGGTATGGCTTTGTAGCGGCATCCTCAAGACATCATAGAAAGTCTTTTCATCTTCATTCAAGAATCGCCATGTCTCACTATTTATCAAAATAGGTTGTAGGAAAGTCTTTACCTTCCTTCTTGGTTGATTGCAGATTGCAATAGCAGTGCTTCTCTTGGTCACAATTTCAACCAGTCTGGTTTCCAACTCATCTTTTCTCAAAAATTCAGAGTATTTTTATATGACCAGACTCGATTCATCAGATTCTTCCTGTGGTACCTGTATCAAGCTTAAATCTGTTGTTGCCTCTTGTTGAGCTTCAATAGGATTATCCTGAACTAGGCTTAGCTCCACTAGTTCCTTCTGTTGAGCAATAATGGGAATATCCGGAACTCTGTTATGCTCAATTTCTTTTTCCTTTTGAGCAACATTGAACGTATCTTTCTTTTGACTAACTTCCTCAATAGTGGACACACTCTTCTTTCGACTAATTACTTTAGTCTTTCCTTCTGCTTCAGTCAGTGTCGGAGTTTTCTGAACTTGAGATTTTTGCCTCTCAGACTCCAACTTCCTCTTCTTCTTAGTCTCCTTAGCCTGTTTGGCTGAGTCTTCTTGTAAAATTGAGACTAGAGATCTTGTTGCCTTTGGTACGTGAGATCCAAAACCTTCTGCCTGACTCTGCTCTCTGGCTCTCTTCTCTTCCTGTTGTCGTAGAGTACGAATCCTAGGTGATCTCCTCGTCTTTTTGGAAATTTCACCCAAAAGATTCTCTCCTTTTCTCTTTAGCACACCTTCATCTATCCTCCGAACTAGGCTCACTTCTCTTTGAGGACTCGCCTGTTTTATCAACGGTCTTCCCGATAATTTTCTTCTTTCATCTATCGGAAATCTCATACTTACTTGAGATCTTGAACTTGTAGCGGGAGACTTCTTCAATAACCGCTCCCCCTCAGTTCTAGCTTTCATTGTAGACTCTGCTTCTTCTTTTACTACCACCTTTAAGCTCATTCTTCTTATTGTATCTGAGTTAATAGTACTCTTGACAGATACCATCCTTTTGATTCCTCTGTGAAGAAAGACTTCGGATTCCCTAAAAATCCTCGTGACTAGCATGCCGTAAGGATAACTGTTGGTATCCTTCATCCCCTTAACCATTTAATGAAAAATTAAAAATGGTAGGTCTATTGGTCAGCGATTTAGCAAATAGAACAGACATTGCTCATCCAAGGTAGTCACTAGATGCCTTGACCCGGCTCTTGGTAAGATGCAATTAAACAAAATCACATGAAGAACCCTAGCCTTCGGGACCAGACTTGAGGTCTTCCTCTCCCATAGGTCATTAGCTCCATATAACTATTTTCTGACATCTTCTTCCTTCATACTAACCTTGGACATCCATCCGGCTTTGGTTGATAGGGTTTCTCCAACTGATGAGCATCCAGTTACCTTCTCTATTATCTCCTTTGTCACGATAACAGATACTCCATCTACTGTGGAGACAATGGTGTTATCAACCAGTTGCGCATGCTTCCAAAAGTCATATACCTCATCAGTATACACTGGTTCCCGCACCTGGAAAAATTTTCTCCACCTAGCTTCTACAATTTTCGATTCAACATCCATAGCATCTTTCTTCAGGGATTCGAAGTCCACATGCCTTCCATACATCATAGTTGGCTCCATTGATTCTGATTAGAAACTGGCTTTGGTAAAGTGTTCTTCAAAGGTAAAGTTGATTTCAAGAGTTTTCGAGAGAGATGAAACGTCTGTATTTGAGAGTAATCGTAATGATTTTAATTTCAGACTACTTGTAGGGGTCTTATCCGGTGTGTTCTATAATCATTGGGATCCTCAAGACTATGAGATTTTCCCTCCACAACTTCCATGTGAGAGAAGTTACCAGCTGTAAACCACTGTTTCTGACGTCGTTAACTTTGACAATCTCTTAGCTTAACTGGTCATTTAACATAACCATGTTAAGGTTTCGTCTGATTTCCTTGAACCGTTCTTCACTCAATGGTTTAGTGAAGATATCTGCCCATTGATACTCTGTTTCAATGAACTGTATGTTAGAGTAGTGCCCTAAAGGCAATCCCCTTTAGCGCATTTTGTTCATAGTCATGTACAGACGTTATGAATAAATAAAGCAAAGGCATTTTCATTTATTTGATATTCATTTTATTATGAATTGATAGTGATCTTTAATCAAATTAATGAAGTCCACGATACATGACATAGCATGAAGGAAATTATGATGTGATCATACTCTGAGATTCCTATCATGTGCAATTATGTCGATATCTAAATTATCCCTAGTCATAGGATTAATGAGGCTGGACATCGTTAATCCGGATAGACTAGCACATGTCAAATTCCTTGATTGGATCAGCGGTGGATCTCGAATATTTGTAAATATTGAGATATTTAGATTTGACATGTGGATGCTTACTAGTGGTAGTAAGTACATTGGATGACCTGCCATGAGATCATCACATGGATGTACTATTCAAATGTCGATGATAATCTCATCATAGCAATGGTGCAAGTATCCTTAGACTTGAGGTACTCGAGGATATCTTGAATCTTGATTACGTACTTTGACTCCATTCCTTGTTGCCTTTTAGAGGTCGCTCATAGGGTGGTGATTGGGTATAGCTTGAGGTATTCGAAGGTAATTGAGTAGCCAATGGAGGATTCACCACTTCTGTGATAGCAGAAGAGATACCCATGGCCTCTTATCAGGATCATTACTTTGAAGTCTCTGGCGCCGAGCATACATATGTCATGAAGATGGTCTTCATGGACATATAAAGTAATGAGTCTAGGGCGAGATCTTATTACACTTGGACTAGATTTGATTTAATCGTCTAGTAAGAGTTGACACATTGCCCATACTCAAACCAAGTGGGGTATAGCATGGTGAAAGGACGAATTGCACAGTAATTGTCTATGGAAGGGTTCGTGATATGGTTTCATTAGTCAAACCAATTACTTTCCGGTCAATTGGGGGTCATGATGTGTTGCTAGATACCGCTCATGACTTGCTCAGATTAAGTGTTAATCTAAGTGGCCAACATAACCGGGAACCTAATGGGTCACACGCATTAGAGTGACTCGGAGAATCTGTAAAATAGTTTCGGACAGAGATCCGATATCTGGAGAGCAATAGGATTAAATGGATCCCGATGAGATTGGGATATGTCCCGATGAGATCGCGACATCGACATTGCTGAAAAGGGTCTCCGGTGATTTTTCGCCGGCGGGGCCCGGTAGGCCGGTAGGACCGACCCCAGTGTGACTGGACCACTTCAGCAATTATATATATTAATTAATTAATTAATTAATTAATTAATATATATATAATTATGCATTTACGTGGAATGGGAAGAGGAAGCTTGAGAAACTTCTTTATTTTGATGAGTCATCACTTTCATTAAATGCAAAATGACAAAATCAAAAGTGGATTGATGAGTGATGCTCGTATGGATGGGATAAAAAGAAGAGAAAAGAGTTTCTCTCAAGTCTTTTGGAAGACTACCATCGTGAATGAAGAGAAGAAGCAAAGGTTTTGAGAAAACCATCTTCTCCATCGTTTTCTTCATCTCCTCTTTCAAGGTTTTGTCATCTCCTCCATAGATCCAAGCTCTCCAAGAACAAGGTTAGTGCTAGCACACTCCTTACCTTGTTCTAGCTATTCCCGGTCAAAAGAGTTTGTCCGGTTGGGTTTTCCGACCTCTGCGTGGATACCGTTAGAGGCGGTCTCCTTTGGTCGTTATGGTTTGATTGTGTATACATACACATGGATCCTGGCTTTCGGAATGTCCGGGACTTAAAATTTTAATTCCGCACCCTGGGCATGTGATGCCCACCCCGGGATTTTCCTACAGTGGTATCAGAGCCACTTGTGTTGTATAAACAGTCAAAATGATAACTAGGTCGGAATTCCTTAGTGAATTGAGCTGTGTTGCATGCTACTTTTGTGCAATTTCGAATCTGTATAGAATTGGGGTTTTCGAAATTTTCTGCCATAGACTTGCTCATAAGATGTTGCTGAATGTGTCTATGAAAGGAAAAATTTTATCGATGCCGATTGATAAGGTTTTGCTGATTTAATTCCCTAAGTTTCGGATGCTGTCTTGTTGAACGTTTCTGAAACAGCTATGCTTGTAAATTCGAGAATAAATTCTAGAAAAATCGTTTTTCGGATTGGTTTTCACCGACACGTCCCTAAGATGTTTGTGAATGTCTCTGTGGATGGAAAAATGTTTTCAAGGTGATTTACTATTTATTTCCGAATTTCTTGTATGCTGCTGGGAATGTCTGTGCTGTAAGAACACAGATTCTGGTTTGGCTAGATTGCTGAGGTTCAATGAGTCTTTGTTGGAAATAAATCCTGAAAAAATTCATGGAGCATGTTGGGAACATGTTTTAACCTCTGTAATTTTCTCAGCATTTATTGAAAATGTTTCAATGATCATTTTGAGCAAAATGCATAGCTTGGCAGTTTTGAGAAACATGCTGGGGCTGTTTTGTTTGGAATGATTGGTTGTGTTATTCTCTTTTCCAATGCCTTGAATCATTTTTATAGTGAGTAAAAATGTGTTATGTTGATGTGGTATGCATGCCAAGGTGAGATTCTTGAATTTAGGGTTTCCAATAATTTTAGGATGTCGAATAGGTCACTTTAGAGTCTCGTTAGCTTATTAGTTATCTTAGTTATTTTGGCCGCCGCAATTTGTGTGACAAGTGCCGAAGTAATTTTGATAACGTGTAACCTACCTAGAGATCCTTAGCATGATTATTTGGTGTCCTTGAATTATGTGGAAATCAAATTGGTTAATAGTTGATTAATCGGATTCAAGTTTATCTCATTTAGTGTGACTAATTGGCATGCATGATTTGATGAAAAAGTTTCATTAGCACATCAATATAATGTTTTATATACTTGGTATATTGGTTTTGTGAATTGGGACTGCACGAATTGAGAATTAGCCAACTAAAAGCAAGCCTAGCTCATTCCAATGATGGGACTTGCTCCGGTCATCGGAGAGCATTCCATCGACTAGGAATTGCTCGGTCATTGGAAAGAGCATTCCATCGACGATTTGTTCGGTGATTGGAAGAAGGGTTCCAGTCGACTAGAACATGTCGGTCATTGGGCGTGTCTACAATAACCCTTCGGTCGACTAGAACATGTTCCGATCGAACGCGTCTACGAGAGTCGTAGTCGACTAGAGCAAAGGTTCGGTCGGCACATGTACCGATCGACCGAACTTGCTCCAGTCGACTATAAACACATTCTTTGGAGGGATGATGGATGATTTTAGGTATAAGTTCAATATGATTGATACAATGCCCTAAATCAGTCCATATAGTCAAGATGACTATGATCCTTGGATGAGATTAATTTGATGAGACCTAAAATCCTCAATTTAAATATGAAAACTAACGCCTTCCATTAATATGGTAAGAACCGAGTTCTTATAGGGTTGGGTTGTTGAGCTAACCTCAAGCTCACTCTATCTGGATATGTTCGAACCATGAAAATATGATTTTCGGATTAATGGGTCGGTTTTCCTAAGCGTTGATTTGTTGAGCTAACCTCGAGCGTTCGGCGTGGACAGAGGCGAAATTGGGTAGTGTACATCGGATGTACACGCATCAAGTGTTGATAACCCAATGTATGTGCATACATCAATGTTGATAGCATCGGCGATAGTTGCATTCGAGATGCAATTGGTATGACCGATACCTACCGATTGACCTAAGGTGATTTGTTGAGCTAACCTCAAGGTCATTCTTAGCAATGTCGGATATCGACCCACTAGGACATTGTGCCATTTTGTTTCTTGGATTCATGATGAGGGTTATGGATTCTATTGAAACTAGTGGGAGCCATATGTATGTCATTTAAGTCCTTATGATCATACATTTAATTCTATTCTAACTTCCTCTCTCTCTATGTTTAGGTTGATTCAAGATGTCGACTAGTGTGAATCTACGCCACTAATGGATACAAACAAATTAAGCTGGACCGAATTTGCTTGGTCGGGCTGCGAAATCGAAATTGTTCTCGGATCGAAGATCTTGGATACATCCTTGATTTTCCGCTTCGATCCACTACTGAAGGAGCTTCGATGATGATCGGAAGGCATATAAATAAGCATCTAAAAGACGAGTGACATAGCCACCTGCATTATGCTTGCATCGATGTCACCGAGCTGCGAAGCGAGACGAGTCTATGGATGCTCATACGATTGTGTTTCATCTGCGAGTTGTTTGATGAGCAAGCTCGGTCCGAGCAGTTCGAGACCTCAAGATTGCTCTTACAACGAAGATGACTCTGGTTCATCTGCGATGCAATATCATTGAAGATGAATGGCTATATTGAGAGGTTGGCGGTCTTAGGTTTTGTGATGGATTGAGTTAAGTATAGACTTGATTCTTGTTGGCTTATCGATAGTTATTCACGGTTTGTGTTGAACTATCGGATGAACCAAATATCCTCCACAATTCCCGGTGATCAACATGCTCGAGGCAATGAGAACTAGTTGTCAAGCAAGATAGCAAGGCGTTGCTATTGGTGGATTCTTCTTCCTCTGCTTCCAAGAAAAGGAAACAGAAGAAGAAAAAGGCTCAGAAGCCGAAAGGAAGTGCAGCGAAAGGCAAGAAGAAGACCAAAGATACTGCACCAAAAGGTACCTGCTTCCATTCATGTAAGGTGGTCATTGGAGGCGTAACTGCAAAGTCTATCTGGAACAACTGAAGCAGAAGAAGGCATCAGATGCCTCGACTTCTTCAGGTATGTTTGTCATTGAGGTTAATACTGTTTCTGATCATAACATATGGGTATTAGATACCGGTTGTGGCTCACACATATGCTGATGATATCGCGAGGGCCTCGGGGACGATGGCGACTCGTAAAGGAGAAATGGACTGCGTGTTGGCAATGGAGCAAGAGTTCTTGCATTAGTAGTAGGAACTTATGTTTGACACTCCCAGTGGGCTTGTACTTAACTTGGATGATTGTTATTTTGTACCCGTGTTAACAAAGAACATATTATCATTTCTTGTTTAAATAGATTTGGTTTCCATTTGTCTTTTGGTAACAATGGTTGTTCTATTAGCTCAAATGGAATGCTTTATGGTCTTGGTACATTATGCAATGGAATATACATATTAGATATGTCACATCCAGGTTATGAATGTCAATGACGCTAAAAGACATAAAAGAGATAATTTAAAATCAACTTATTTATGGCATTGTCGCCTTGGCCATATAAATGAGAGACACATCGCTAAGCTCCACAAGAGTGGAAGTTTAGGGTCATTTGATTATGAATCATATGACACATGTGAATCTTGTTTATTAGGCAAGATGACTAAGTTACCTTTAAGGAAAGGGTGAGCAAGCGATTGGATTATTAGACCTAATACATTGGATGTATGTGGTCCGATGTCCATCCATGCGAAATGGTTGTTGTTACTTCATTACCTTCATCGATGATTATTCTCGATATGGGTATCATGTCGATGAGATACAAATCAAGCGCTTGAAAAGTTCAAACAATTGAAATGAAGTAGAAAAACAACTTGGTAAAAGTATCAAAACATTACGATCCGATCGTGGTGGTGAATACTTAGACCAAGAGTTTTGGATTATCTCCAGATAATGGGATCTTATCTCGATGGACTCCTCCTTACACACCACAAAGACAATGGTGTGGCAGAAGGAGAAATCGAACCTTCTTGGACATGGTTCGATCTATGATGGGCTTTACGATTACCAAAATCCTTTTGGGGATATGCACTTGAGGCATTTGTTTACTTGTTAAGCGAGTTCCATCAAAGCGATGCTTAATGTTACTCCATATGAGATGTGGACTAACAAGAAACCTTATCTTTCTTATTTGAAAGTATGGGGTTGTCGCTTATGTGAAGCGGACAAAGTCGGATAAGCTTGAAGCAAAATCGACAAGTGTCATTCATTGGATATCCTAAAGAAACAAGAGGATATCAATTCTACAATCTTGAGGAACAAAAGGTGTTTGTTTGATGCATGCTGTCTTTTTTAGAAAGAGTTTCTTTTACAAGAAGGCGGTGGGAGCGAAATTGAGCTTGAAGAAGTTCAAGATGCTCGGACGACGCAGATGAATCGTTCGAACTCAAAGCTGTGACTCATCTGAGATGAGGTAACAGTTCAACCTTCTACTTCACACACGAAATTGTGAGGTCAAGTAGGATACGCTCATTCCCGAGAGATATGGATTTCGTGAGTGAACAGAATGACGTATTGCTCATAGAGGATGATGAGCCTACCACCTATGAAGAGGTTACGAAGAGTTGAGAATCGAAAAATGGCTTCGTGCCATGAAATCAAATGGATTCCATGTATGAAAACCAAGTATGGACTTTGGTTGATGCACTGAAGGATAAAACCTATAGGTGCAAATGGGTTTTCAAGAAGAAAGCGACATGGATGGTAATGTGATTACCTATAAAGCAAGGCTTGTGGCCAAAGGCTTTCGTCAAAACAAGGAGTTGACTATGGCGAGACCTTGATCCAAATGGCAATGCTTAAATCCATTAGGATACTCTAGCCATTGCCGCTCATTATGATTATGAGATATGGCAAATGGATGTGAAGACGACTTTCCGAATGAAAATCTGGTGAGGATGTGTACATGACACAACCTGAGGGCTTCATTTCCGCTGATGGCGAAAAGGTATGCAAGCTTCAGAAATCCATTTATGGATTGAAGCAAGCATCCAGGAGTTGGAATATCCGTTTTGATGAGACGATCAAAGAGTTTGGTTTCTCACAAAATCCGGATGAACACTGTGTGTACAAGAAGGTTAATGGAACTGCAATCGTATTCCTTGTGTTATATGTAGATGACATATTGTTGCTAGGAAGCGATGTCTCAATGTTGCAATCAAGAAAGTTTGGTTGTCAAACACTTTGCCATGAAAGACCTTGGAGAAGCAACTTATATCCTTGGGATAAAGATTTATAGAGATAGATCTAAGAGGTTGCTTGGTCTTTCACAGTCAACGTACATAGACAAGGTGCTAAAGAGGTTTAGCATGGAGCAATCCAAGAGAGGGTTTCTTCCCATTACTCATGGGATAACACTCTCGAAGTCTATGTGTCCTCGGACACAGGACGAGAGGATGCGTATGAATATGATCCCGTATGCGTCTGCGGTAGGATCTATTATGTACTTAATGCTATGTACGAGACCCGATGTATCATATGCTCTAAGTGTTACGAGCGATACCAATCGGATCTGGTGAGGTCATTTGGGTGGTATCGAGAATATCCTTAAGTACTTGCGAAGAACTAAGGATGTTTTCTTGATATATGGAGATGGAAATCTCAGTGGCGAACATACAGATGCGATTTTCAATCGATAAGGGCGACTCGAGGTCCCGGTCGGGTTATGTTTTCACACTAAATGGCGGAGCGATCGGTTGGAAGAGTTCCAAACAGAGACGATCACGATTCAACGATCGAGGCAGAGTACATTGCAGCATCGGATGCAAAGAAGGAAGCCGTTTGGATCAAGAAGTTCATTCTTGAACTTGGTGTGGTTCCTAGGCGTGATGGACCCATTCGGTTGTATTGTGACAACAATGGAGCTATTGCAGCGAAAGAACCAAGGTCTCATCACGATCCAAACACGTACTACCGATACCATTTGATTCGGAGATCATTGCTCGAGGTGATGTCCCGATAGAGAGAATTCCACAGAGCGAATATTGCCGATCCGTTGACAAAGCCATTGTCACGTAAGAATTTTGATTCTCATGTACTCGCTATGGTATTAGATACCAAGGCGATTGGCTTTAGGTCAAGTGGGAGGTTGTTAGAGTAGTGCCCTAAAGGCAATCCCTTTAGCGCATTTTGTTCATAGTCATATCTGACGTTATGAATAAATAAAGCAAAGGCATTTTCATTTATTTGATATTCATTTTATTATGAATTGATAGTGATCTTTAATCAAATTAATGAAGTCACGATACATGACATAGCATGAAGGAAATTATGATGTGATCATACTACCGAGATTCCTATCATGTGCAATTATGTCAAGATATCTAAATTATCCTAGTCATAGGATTAATGAGGCTGGACATCGTTAATCCGGATAGACTAGCACATGTCAAATTCCTTGATTGGATCAGCGGTGGATCTCGCATAACCGTAAATATTGAGATATTTAGATTTGACATGTGGATGCTTACTAGTGGTAGTAAGTACATTGGATGACCTGCCATGAGATCATCACATGGATGTACTATTCAAATGTCAGTGATAATCTCATCATAGCAATGGTGCAAGTATCCTTAGACTTGAGGTACTCAAGGATATCTTGGATACTGATTCTGTACTTTGACTCCATTCCTTGTTGCCTTTTAGAGGTCGCTCATAGGGTGGTGATTGGGTATAGCTTGAGGTATTCGAAGGTAATTGAGTAGCCAATAGAGGATTCACCACTTCTGTGATAGCAGAAGAGATACCCATGGCCTCTTATCAGGATCATTACTTTGAAGTCTCTGGCGCCGAGACATACATATGTCATGAAGATGGTCTTCATGGACGTATAAAGTAATGAGTCCTAGGACGAGATCTTATTACACTTGGACTAGATTTGATTTAATCAGTCTAGTAAGAGTTGACACATTGCCCATACTCAAACCAAGTGGGGTATAGCATGGTGAAAGGACGAATTGCACGGTAATTGTCTATGGAAGGGTTCGTGATATGGTTTCATTAGTCAAACCAATTACTTTCCGGTCGATTCGGGGTCGTGATGTGTTGCTAGATACCGCTCATGACTTGCTCGATTAAGTGTTAATCTAAGTGGCCAACATAGCCGGAACCTAATGGGTCACACGCATTAGAGTGACTCGGAGAATCTGTAAAATAGTTTGAGACGGAGATCAGATATCCGGAAGCAATAGGATTAAATGGATCCCGATGAGATTGGGATATGTCCCGATGAGATCGCGACATCGACATTCTTGAAAAGGGTCTCCGGTGATTTTTTTTACGGTGGGCCCGTAGGCGGTAGGACCAACCCAGTGTGTTGGACCACTTCAACAATTATATATATTAATTAATTAATTAAATAATTAATTAATATATATATAATTATGCATTCGTGGAATGGGAAGAGGAAGCTTGAGAAACTTCTTTATTTTGATGAGTCATCACTTTCATTAAATGCAAAATGACAAAATCAAAAGTGGATTGATGAGTGATGCTCGTATGGATGGGATAAAAAGAAGAGAAAGAGTTTCTCTCAAGTCTTTTGGAAGACTACCATCGTGAATGAAGAGAAGAAGCAAAGGTTTTGAAAACCATCTTCTCCATCGTTTTCTTCATCTCCTCTTTCAAGGTTTTGTCATCTCCTCCATAGATCCAAGCTCTCCAAGAACAAGGTTAGTGCTAGCACACTCCTTACCTTGTTCTAGCTATTCCCGGTCAAAAGAGTTTGTCGGTTAGGTTTTCCGACCTCTGCGTGGATACCGTTAGAGGCGGTCTCCTTTAGTCGTTATGGTTTGATTGTGTATACATACACATGGATCCTGGCTTTCGGGAATGTCCCGGGACTTAAAAATTTTAATTCCGCACCCTGGGCATGTGATGCCCACCCCGGGATTTTCCTACACTGTAGTCACACCACCTTCCTCTGGACGTAGTCTCTCAAGAAATGATGTCTGACTTCGATATGCTTTACTCTCAAATGTTGTATAGGGTTCTTTGATAAATTGATGGCACTGGTGTTGTCACAATAGATTGGGATCTCCTTTTCTTGAACTGAATAATCTTCCAGTTGATATTTAATCCATAGTGTTTGTGAACAACAGCTTGTGGCAGACATGTACTCGGCTTCAACAGTTGATAGAGCGATTGAGCTTTGTCTCTTGCTTGACCAGGAAACTAGGTTTGCACCAAGAAAGTGACATCCTCCGCTAGTGCTCTTCCTTTCAATTCTATCTTCAGCATAGTCTGCATCACAGTATCCAATTAACCTGAAATCTTTACCTTTCTTAAACATTAAGCAAAGATCAGTAGTACCTGCGAGATATTTCATAATCCTTTTAACAGCAATAAAATGAGACTCTCTAGGATCGGCCTAAAACCTTGCACACAAGCATACACTAAACAAAATATCAGGTCTACTTGCTGTAAGATACAGTAAAGAGCCGATCATCCCTCTATACAGGGTTTGATCCACCTTCTTACCAAGTTCATCTTTCGACAAAAGGTTCGAAGGATGCATCGGAGTTGCCATAGGCTTTACCTTATTCATATCAAATTTAGATAGCAATTCTTTCACATACTTTTGTTGATGGATAAAGATTTTCTCTTCAGTTTGCTTAACTTGCAACCCAAGAAAGAACTTTAGCTCACCCATCATATTCATTTCAAACTCATTTTTCATCAGACTCTCAAAACTCATACACAACTTCTTTGAAGTAGCACCAAATATAATATCATCAACATAAATTTGTACTAAGATAAACTCATTCTCATAATCCTTTCTGAAAAGCGTCTTATCAACTTGACCTCTAGTAAACCCACTCTTCAAGAGAAAATTACTTAGACGACCATATCAAGCTCTAGGAGCTTGCTTCAGGCCGTATAAAGCTTTATGAAGTCTAAAGACATGATCTGGATTCTTAACATCCTCAAAGCCAAGAGGTTGCTTCACATACACCTCTTCGTCTATAAAACCATTCAGAAAAGCACTCTTCACATCCATCTGAAAAAGCTTTATATCATGACAAACAGCATATGCCAGCAATATCCTAATAGCTTCAAGTCTTACTACTGGAGTATATATCTCATTGTAGTCTATCCCTCCTTGGGCTACTAATCTAGCTTTATTTCGACTTACTCTACTTGATTCGTCTAACTTATTCTTAAAAACCCATCTGGTTCCTATAATGGATTTCTTCGAAGTTTTTGGAACTAAGGACCAAACATTATTCCTAGTAAACTGATTTAGCTCCTCTTGCATGACTAAAACCCAAGCTTCGTCTTGAAGAGCTTCCTCAATCTTCTTAGGCTCTATTTCAGAGATGAAAGCCACATTAGCTTCTCTTCTGAATTTGGACCTTGTCCTAACTCCTTCTAAGGTCTCTCCGATAATTAGCTCTTCTGGATGAGAACTCCTATATTTCCAATCTCTTTTTAATCCTATAGTTTCTGGAATATCCTCAACCTTATCTACTTGAGTTCCTGATGATGGAGTTTTTGTTGTATCATCTAAGTTCTTTGAAGGACCTTCACTCTCCATGTCATCTTCCTTATGAGGTTGGGAACGATCATCAAACTTGATATGGATGGTTTCCTCAACTGTCTTTGAAATAAGATTATATACCCGAAATGCCTTAGATGATGATGAGTAGCCTAGAAAAATTCCTGAATAGGTCTTTGAATCGAACTTATCCAACAGCTCCTTTGTATTTAGAATAGAGCACTTGCACCCGAATGGATGAAAGTAAGATATGTTTGGTCTCCTTCCATTCCATAACTCATAGGGAGTTTTCTTCAACAGTGGTTGCAACAGTATTCTATTATGAATATAACACGTTGTATTCACAGCTTCTGCCCAGAAATACTTAGGAAGATTCATCTCACACAGCATAGTCCTTTCCATCTCTTGAATCGTCTTGTTCTTCCTTTCAACAACTCCATTCTGTTGAGGAGTCCTAGAAGTAGAGAAATTGTAGGAAATTCCATTCTCCTCACAAAATAATCTAAACTTCTCATTCTCAAACTCTCCACCATAATCACTCTTGATACTGGCTATGGATACTCCTTTTCCAATCTGTAACTTTCTGGAAAGGGTCCTAAAACACTTAAAGGATTCATCTTTGTGTGACAAAAATAATATCCAACAAAATCTAGTAAAGTTATCAACAATAACAAGTCCATATTTCTTTCCTCCAAGACTTGTTGTCCTAGTTGGACCAAATAAATTCATATGTAACAACTCTAAAGGTCTAGAAGATGTTACAAAAATTTTAGAAGAAAACGATGTTTTAACTTGTTTTCCTTTCAAACAACTTTCACAGAAAAATTCTTTGTCAAAACTCATTTTTGGTAAACCTCTTACCAAATCAAATTTTGCCAACTTTGAAATGTGTTTAAAAGAGACATGACCTAGCTTTTTATGCCAGGTTAGTCTTTCTTCTTCAGAAGATAGAAAACATGAAACATTTTGATCTTGAAAATCTTCTAAGTCAATTTTATAAAGATTATTTCTTCTCTTGGCAGAAAAGAATATAGACCCATCTTTGTTTTTGACTTCACAAAGATTTTGATTGAACGTGTCTATGAAACCAGAATCACACAATTGACTTACACTAATCAAATTGTGCTTCAGACCATCAACAAGCAGTACATTATCTATGCTTGCAAAGGAATCTTTTCCTATCTTACATATTCCAATTATCTTGCCCTGCTGGTTGTCTCTGAAAGTCACCGATCCTTCCTTCTTATACTGAAGATCTAGGAGCATAGACCTTCTTCCCTTCATATGTCGCGAGCAGCCACTGTCTAAATGCCAACGGTGCTTGTCGCATCTTCCAAGGAAGGATATCTACAGGAGAAACTATTTTACTCTTTGGTACCCATATTTTCTTAGGTCCTTTCTGGTTAGTAATATGCAT
The DNA here is from genome assembly GCA_029891385.1 of Erythroxylum novogranatense. Lineage (NCBI taxonomy): Eukaryota > Viridiplantae > Streptophyta > Magnoliopsida > Malpighiales > Erythroxylaceae > Erythroxylum > Erythroxylum novogranatense. The sequence continues at coordinate 51,136,155 of CM057233.1, read as the reverse complement.
ATAATAAGTTCTTTGATGCCTTTTACTAAATTGTTGATGAGAATGTGTTTGGTAATGCCTTTTATTTTGAGAAAGTGGTTTTATATGATTATGAGACTTATTACCCGTAAACCCTAATCCGGTTTTATCACTCGGATATCTACATTTTCCTAGCATCTCATTCATTTTCTTTGTACTCTTAGTGAAGGTGGCTAAATCAGATTAAAGACTCTTAATTCTAAACTTCAACTGGTTCATCTCATCGGATTTATCTACAACTTTCTTTTTATCATCTAGTTGTTTCTTTAAGAAAATATTTTCTCTCTCTATTTCTTCTGTATGTTTAAGATATTCTACATACTTCTTCTTTAACAGTTTGTACTGTTTCAGAATAGCATGAGAATCCTCTAATAATTCTGAATAGGCTTCATGCAAATTATCGTATTTAGAAGTTACCTCCTCATCACTTTCTTCCTCGGCTACTAGGTAGATATTAGCATGTTCAGATGACTCAGAATTTGTATCTGACTCTGATGAATCTAGATCTTCCCAAGTTGCCATCATGCTTTTCTTGCCTTCTCTACTCTTCTTTGGTTTCTTCTTTAGAGTGGGACATTCGAACTTGTAATATCCAGGTTGATTACACTCGTAGCATATGATAGATGTCTTTTATGCTTTACCATCATCTTTTCTATTTTTCTTAAAGGGTTGGCTTCCTTTGGATTTCTTCTTCCACATCCGTCTTATCTTCCAGGAAATGAAAGATAATTCGTCATCTTCATCACTTGACTCTTGTTCTGATTCGCTTGAGTCATCATTCTTCGATTCTTCTATCTTTAATGCTTTCGATGACTTTCTCCTTCTTTGAGTCTTGTGGTTCTTCTGTCTGGCCTTCAGTGCTATTGACTTGTCCCGTTTGGGTTTGTCTTCAGCATCGAGCTCTACTTCATGAATCTTCAGTGATCCAAGCAACTCGTCAAGCTTTAGCACGCTCAAGTCCTTCGCTTCCTACACCGCTGTAACTTTTGGTCTCCACCTCTTTGGAAGACTTCTTAAGATCTTTCGTACGTGATCTTGGTTATTGTACTTTCTTCCAAGGGCTTTCAATCCATTGATGATTGTCTGAAATCTTCCAAACATTTGATCAATAGATTCTTCTTCTTTCATCTTGAAAAGCTCGTACTAGTGCACAAGAATGCTTATCTTGGATTCTTTGACTTGGTTTGTGCCTTCATGAGCGATGGACAGGGTGTCCCACATCTCCTTCGTAGTGTCACATCCGTGAACTTTGTCATATTCACTCCTGCTTAGGGCACACATCAAGAAGAACTTCGCTTTAGAGTTGAGCTGAATTCTCATCTTTTGGTCAGCCGTCCATCTGGTATGTGGAATAAGATTTTCATCTTCGTCTACTGGTGTATATGGTCCATTCTCTATCACATCCCAAAGATCGACATGAGTAGATTCTATGAACAACCGCATTCTATCTTTTCAGTAATGATAGTCTTCTCCGTTGAATGCTGGAGGTCTAGTGACTGAGGCACCTTCTGCAATATATATATGTGATTCTGTCATTATCTTTAATCCACACTTTGCTACAGTGATCCTTGGATACCAAGCTCTGATACCAATTGAAGTAAATCACACGTTAGTACAATGCTTATAGAACGATAACGAATACACGAAAGGCGGGGGGGTTGAATTGTGTATTCCCCTTTTTTATGACTCTTTAAAAAATATTTTTTTAAAACAAATTCTTTTACAGAAACTTCAGTAAATTCGAAATAATCAAAACTTTGAAAACTTGTTTCGGAATTTAAGTAATAACAAAACTTTGAACTTTAAGAGAGATAGAGTAGAGAGAAGTCGACACAACGATTTTATCTTGGTTCACTTTATTTGTGGGTTCGTCCGATCTGAGAGTTCTTTTGAGATTTCACTATCTCTTCAACGTTTACAAGTATTCTTTCCGAGCCTCTTCAGGTCTCTACACTCAGTATTTTTTCACTCTTAGCCTCTGCAGGCTATCTGTACTACTTTCTTACTAAAGTATTTGAAACATGTTACAGTAAAACTAGCTCTCAGCTAATTTGCACAATTGTCTCACAGACAACCTTTTTCGTACACGTATACGTAGATCAATTATCTCAACTTTTGCTAACTTTGCAATCTTCGACTTCGACTTATATTTATAGTCTTCGTCTGTAACTGCTTCTTGAATCTTGTTTCTTGAATCTTGTTTCTTGAATCTTGAAAGAAACGATTAATCAGTTGAGTTCTGTAACTAACTCGAACTGACTCTTGCGTCTTCTTTTGAATTCTACGTCTGCTTTTCTCCGTTTGTATTTTTGCATCTGTGTTTACAAATGCATGTTTACATGTCGTGTTTCTTAAATACATGTTTCATTTAGCGTCTGCGTATGCTTTTGCTTTCTAACTTCGTCTGCGTCTGCTTCTCATTTTTCGTCTGCATTTGCTTCTCATTTTGCGTCTGCGTCTGCTTCTCATTTTGCGTCTACGTCAGCTTTTGCTTTTCATTTTGTGTCTGCGTTTGCTTTCTAACTTCGTCTGCGTCTGTGTTTTATTCTCCATCTGTCTGTTTTCTATTTTACGTCTGCTTTTACTTCTTTGTTATTCATCAAAATCATATGTATGTAAAGTCATTTTGACTCAACACTCTCTTCTTTCCCTCTTCTTTTTATTTTTCTTCTTCTAATTTTCACTCCTAATAACCATCAAATGTCCATTATGTCCCTCCATGTAAGCCTTATACCTTTTAACCTTAAGTGATCTTCCAATTTTGCCCTTATACATTTTTACTTCTTTTTCACTTACACCATACTATACCCTAACTTAATCTTAATTTCTCCATTTAATACTTCCAATTCCACCAATCTAAGCAATAAATCCTCTAATCATTTACATGCTAATTAAACTTTAAACAAAATAATTTATCTAGAAAAACCACATAATCAAATCAGTTCATACTTAATAAAATCAATAAAAATTTGGGGCCCAACAATTACACCTTGAGTGAGTTGATTAATACCCTCCAGAACACGGAGGAGATATTGAATATTAAGGCTCATGGGCCAGAAGCTAATGTAGCTTCTTCTTCTATGCCCAATGGTAAGGGAAAGGAAAAGAAGAAGGGTTCAATGAAAAAGAAGGCCCAAATAGGGGTTAAGGCCAAACCCATGAAAAAGAAGGCCAAAGAGAACATTAAAGGAAAGAGTTTCCACTGTGATGAGATGGGTCACTGGAAAAGAAACTGTCCAGTCTACCTAAAGTCCCTCAAAAACAAACAAGGTATGGGTTTCCTAAGTTTGTTGGGAACTAGAAATGTGGCAGATTTATGTACTTCTTAGGTATTAGATTCAGAAGCCACTAACCATGTTTGTAATTCGTTGTAGGGGTTCCTACAAAGGAAAAGACTGCCTAAAGGCCAGTTTCAAGTCAAGATAGCAGATGGCTCCTATGTTTTAGCAGAATCAGTGGGAGTAGTTATCTTGGATTTTCCTAGTAGTCATAGGTTATATTTGGAGGATGTTTATTACATACCTATGATTGTAAGGAACATGGTTTCTGTTTTTTATCTAATAAAATTTAGTTATTCCTTATATTTTGAAAAGGTTGTTTCAATATATGAGAATAAGGATTTTATTTGTGATGCGATAACTAAACAGGGATTGTTTTTTAAAGAACCTATGAAAGGCTCACTAAACACCACAGAATTGATAAAACCAAGACATTTCAATATCTCTAGCATTAATTCAAAGTATATGTGGCACTTAATAATGGGTCATATCAATCAGAAAAGACTTGACAGGTTAGTAAAGGATGGGATCCTTATAGGCTTGGAGAGTGATCCATTACCCCCCTATGAATTTTGTATTGAAGGAAAAATGACCAAAGCCTCATCTCCTTCTAAAGGAAACAGATTTGAATCCACATTGGACCTGGTACATACTGATGTGTTTGGGCCCATGAATGTACAAGCTAGAAGAGGTTATAAATACTTCATAACTTTTATAGATGATTACTCAAGACATGGTTATTTGTATTTGATGCATAAAAAGAGTGAATCCTTTGAAAAGTTCAAAGAATTCAAAGCTGAAGCTAAGAAGTAACTTCGTAAGCCATTAAAACAACTTCAATCAGATCGAGGTGGTGAGTACTTATCTGGAGAGTTTCAGCAATATTTAATTGACAATGGAATTGTTTCCAATTTGTCAGCTCCTCGAACACCTCAACAGAATGGTATAGCAGATAGGAGAAATAGAACTTTATTGGAAATGGTAAGATCAATGATGTCCTATGCTAGCCTTCCAGACTCGTTTTGGGATATGTCATACAAATGGCAACATATCTTCTTAACTTTACTCCATCCAAATCGGAGCCTAAAACACCTAGAGAGTTGTGGACTGGCCGAGTGCCTTCATTGAGGCACTTTAGGACTTGAGGCTGCCCAGCCTATGTTCTAAAGCCTGAATACACAAAGATGGAACCAAGGTCAAAAGTATGTTTATTTGTAGGATATCCTATTGGAACTCGAGGGTACTATTTCTACAGTCCTCAGGAAAGGAAGGTATTTGTGTCGACAAATGCGATCTTCTTGGAGGAAGAGTTTATGAGAAATCACAAAGGAAGAAGTGAAGTAGTACTAAAGGAGTTAGCTATGTCATCCAAACTAAGAGTTGTTTTGGATATGACAGAACAAGATGTCAAAATAGGTTCAAGAGTTGAATCGAAAGTGCAACCTGAACATCAAGTTGTGCCTAGACGTAGTGGGAGGGTTGTGAGACAGCCAGATAGGTATCTGGGTCTAGGAGAAGGCTTAATTGCCATCTCAAACCAAGAAGAAATAGATCCCATTACGTATACACAGGCTATTAATGATGTTGATGCAGGAAAATGGCTCAAGGCGATGGAATCGGAAATAGTTTCCATGTATACTAATAAAGTCTGGTTTCTTGTAGATCTACCACCAGGTCTAAAAGCCAAAGGGTGTAAATGGATCTACAAAAGGAAAAGGGGATAGGATGGAAAGGTAGAGACCTTTAAAGCTAGATTGGTTGCTAAAGGCTATACTCAAAAAGAGGGTATAGATTATGAGGAGACTTTTTTTTCGATTTCCATTCTTAAGTCCATCAGGATTCTTTTGTCCATAGCAGCCTATTTCGATTATAAAATATGGCAAATGGATGTCAAGACCACATTTCTTAATGGGGATCTTGAGGAGACCATTTATATGGCTCAACCATAAGGATTCATTGAGCCAGGTAATGAGCATAAGGTTTGCAAGTTGCAAAGGTCCATTTATGGACTTAAGCAAGCATTTAGGTCTTGGAACATTAGGTTTGATAAGGCTATCAAAACCTATGGGTTCATACAAAACCTTGATGAACCTTGTATTTATAAAAGAATACAAGAAGGTAAGGTTACTTTCCTAATCCTGTATGTTGATGACATTTTGTTCATTGGGAATGATGTGGGAATGTTATCTGCGGTTAAGGGATGGCTGTATTCCGACAGGATATACAGATTCTGATTTCCAATCAGATGTTGATTCAAGGAAATCAACTTCTGGTTCTATATTTACTTTAGGAGGTGGAGCCTTAGTTTGGAGGAGTGTCAAGCAATCTTGTATTGTTGGTTCGACAATGGAGTCTGAGTATGTTGCTGCTTGTGAAGCAACAAAGGAAGCAGTTTGGCTCCGAAAGTTCCTAAATGATTTGGAGGTAATTCCAGAGGTAGAAAAAGTCATTACACTTTATTGTGATAATAGTGGGGCAGTGGCTAATTCTAAAGAACCTCGAAATCACAAAGCTACCAAACATATTGAACAAAAGTATCATCTCATAAAGGAGATAATACAACATGGAGAGGTGGATGTGGTAAAGATTCCCACAAAGCAAAACCTTGTTGATCCGTTCACAAAGACATTGACTCAAAAGAGCTTTGAGAGTCACCTAGAAAAGATGGGAATGAGGGATATGCCAAACTTGCTTTAGGGCAAATGGGAGATTGTTGGAGTTATGTAAATATAGTGCTTTAGAAAGCAAGTGTATTTACATGTAACTTTATCTTCTTCAGTTACAATTTTGTAATGAAAATATTTATTATTAATAAAACAAAAGAGTTTGGTTTTATCTGTGTGAGTGTTATATATTTGTTCAAAAGGTACCAAGATTCTTTTGTAAGTAATATACATATACATAGAGATGTATGGGAAACATGTATATTATTAGAATTTGAATTAATTGATTCACAGTTGAATAATCAAGTTAGTCACTTGATTATGGTTTAGACTGTAGTGTTGCGATTTATCTCCATATAAGTAAAGGAGTTTACTTAAAGGGAATGATGAGTTTCATATCATGATAGTAGTAGACTATCAATAATGGCACTATTAAATGAATCTGGAATCAAGTATGTTTTCAAGAATAAAATGGGTCGTTACTTTAATCTTAAAACATACAACTTAAGCATTCGCTTATTATGAATCATAATCTTGATTAGTGGTGAACTCATATATATTTGATCATAATCTTGATCAGAATCGATTTTTACAGAGTATTTATCTAGTGTCTGCATGTTGGAACTATTAATTGAAACATGTATCAGGGAACATTCACTTAAATAAAGAGTTTATAGTGCTATCATCACTTCTAGATGTTTTAAGGAGATTTGGTGATTAAACTGGCACCAGTAGTTTGATGGACTAGCTACCTATCTTGACACCAGGATGAAATCTTGTGTATTAATCACCATATACAGTAAAACCTCTATAAATGAATATTTTTGGGATCTGAAAATTTATTATCTTATACGGAGTTATTAATTTATTGATAAATAAATATTTTATTAATTTATCGATAAATTAATATTTATTAATTTATAGAATAATTTTATTTTGTACATTATATTTGTCAAATTAAACAATTAATTTTTTAAGTAACTAAGAAAAGAAAATAAATAAACAATTAATTAATGATGGTGCATTGTATCTAAGTTTATTAATCTTGTCAAAAATAAGTTTATTAATCTTAGGTTAGCGTGATTCAAAATAGAATGCATGTAGGTATATTAGAAGAAGAAACTAGTGATGTTGAAGGCATTCAAAGATTAGAGGAAGTTATTTCTAATATACATTATATAAATGTTATGAATGTAGAGCAGATTCTGAATTATCCTAGTGAAAATGAAGCTTTAATAGAATCACCTACGAGCGAAGAAATTATTCAAGGAGTAATAGGTATGGAAGATGATGACAATCAAAATTCAGATGATAGTAACGCTATACCACATGTTTCTCCAAAAGAAGTTTTTCTTGTCGTAGAGACTTTGAAAAGTTTCTTGCTTCAAAATGAGAAGAATATGGCGAATGTAGTTTATGCCCTCCAAAAAGTTAAAGATGAAATTGAATTCAGTTCGTATGAAAAGAAGAATCAATTGACTATAGATACATATTTTAGGAAAGCATAAATTTTGAAATAAAAATTATTTAGGAAGTGCTTTATTTTATGAATTATATATGTAATTTTTATACTTATTTAATGAATTATTATTTAATATTTTCAGTGAGCCTCAAGGATTTTTTTTAACTAATATCTTTTGCATTTAGCGAGGTTATTATTTTATCCCATTGGACTAAGTCGGGATCGGATAAAATTATTATTTAATCGAGATTATTAATTTATCAAATATTTATTTATTCAGATTTTACTATAATGTAAAACGGGAGATCTAGAAGGAAAAACCAACATAAGGGCAAAACGGTAATTTTACCATTTGTTGTGCGGATGGCTATAATAAGGTTCTAAATAGGGTTTGCAATTAGACATAAAATATGTATTCTCATAATATTTAATAATTCAAGAGTTCAACTAATTGTCTTTAGTGGAATGATATTTAGTTAATAAACTAGAATTAATTCTAATGAGATTGAATTAATTCTGAGCTTATTAGAGCTTGAATTATCAAAGTCCAATAAGATTCTCCACTTGACTTTAAGGAAGGTTATCAAGCTAAGTAAAAAATATAAATGGAGGTTTTAGAAGCCCATAATTGAATGTTGGGCTTGGTCTAATTAATGGTTAATTAGAAACTCAAATGTACATTTAAAAATGGGCTAGATTTTGGTTTAATGTAATTAATTAGATTAATTATATTAAAACAATTTTTTTAAAAGGAGAAGTAGCAATTTTGGTTTTGTTAGGTGAAATGTGAAGCTACACATTTGACATTAAAATGCTAAAATAAAGATGATCTTTATTATGGTTTATCATCATTAAATGGACTTATGAACTTACCATTAAATGGTTTAATGGTTGTCTTTTAATGTTAGCATGTAACCTATTTGCATTCATTAGATTAAAGATGAAAGATGTACATTAGATGGACCATCTTCCTTCTTTCTTCTTGCCCAAACCGAAATTGGTTATTCAATTTTAGGTTATAGTCTTTTCATATAGCCATTTTAAAGATAAATGAAGAGAGTCTCATTTATTGACATTTTTATGATTGATTAATGAAAGATGTGATGCATTGGATGCCTCTCTCTTCTTCCATTCATGCATAACCGAAATTGAGAGGTAAGAAAGACATCTTGCATGTTCTTGACACCTTCTCTTCTTTCCTGCAAAGGAGAATAGAAAATACCAATTGAAAGAGTTTCATTTTTTGTTCTTCTTCTTCTAAGAAAATCTCCTTCAAACATTTCTTCTCCTTTCCCACCAAAGGATTTTGTTAACATAATTGTCCTTGAAGAACAAGTGGTAAATCTAATTGGTTAAGGATACAACAACAAGGAGAAAGTAGATTGTTAAAGGCAAAGGATTTGGATACTAGAAGAAGGAGAGGATAGCGCAGCGAGGATTTAAAGCTGTAGCAAAGGAGTCGGTAATACTCCTAATCTTATTTATGTTTTATTATCCTTATATCATATCATGTATGGATTAACATGATGATTTGGATTTGTTGCTTCCGTTGCAAGTAATGATTTCTTAAAAGTTTTGAAATCTACCGTTTCTCCAAATATAACATGCTTTGTTTTTCCGATCCAACAGATTTAAATTAACAATGGAGTTTTGCCCACCATTGTTATTGAAGTTACCTATATTTCTATGCTCTATCATATGAGCCATAATAGTAGGGACAAGGGTGAGTGACTTAGTCTTATCTTGTGTACACTTGGCATTCTCAATCTTTATATGCCCTATCAACTCCTGAAGCTTCATGTCTTTCTTCTTATGTCTCAACTAGTTTTTATACTCGTTCCATGATGCAGGTAGTTTCTCAATAAGGGCATTAGCTTGAAATAGCTCACATATGTTCGTATCCTTAGTAAGGATTTCGGCAACTAGGTTTTCATTGTAACATTCCATCATCGATAGGAAGGGTAAAATGGTAATTTGGAATGGGATATGAGTGTGAAAACGTATCTCGGCATGGTCATGCATAATATGGCCTCCATATATGCATACATTGAAATTTTTATATATGCACATGATTGTACATGCATTCATGACATTTCCCGGCATATGTGTTTATTGTAAAAAATGTGATTGTTGTGCTTGAAAATCAAATTGGAGTGGATTTTTGTGTGTTTTCCATTTTTGTGGAATTTTAGAAATGTTTCTGGAAATTTTTTGGGATATCTTTCCGGACCGGAAAATTTATAAGTGATAGACTGATTTGGTTTCCGGTGTCGAAAATGACTGTCCAATGGCATTGGAAAATTTGATACATGATTTTAGGAAATTTTTACTTTGAGCCATTGGAATTTGGAGACAAATTGGACTAGAAATTAAATTATTTTGGAAAGGAAATAAATGGACCATTAAAAACATGACAAGTGGCAAGTGACACGTGTCACTTGCCTACTTCATCTTATGTGTAAGTGTGGGATAAATATCTACCTTTGGGAGAGCTTCCACGATGTTCTCTTTGTCTAAAGGGATAAGTGTTATTAAATGAAAGTCTCTCCTTTCTCTCACCCGTAGCTTCCACTCTCTCTTCTTCTCCTTTGGTTTTTTTTCTCCTTATTAATTACTACTCATCTCCACCTACACCAAGGCCCTCATATCCTACGTACTCTCTCCTCCTTGTTTACAAAACTTACAAACCTAAGCTTTTCCCTTAACATGAAGATTGGATATGGTGGAGAGAATTAAAGTGGATTGAGAGATTTTGAAGTTTAGAAGATTTGAAGCTTATTGAGGTGAGAATTAAGTTGTATGTGCTTTAATTAGTAGTTAGAAGTAATTATTGTGTTTAATAGTGCATTAATATCATGAAGTTTCTGTATTGAATTGTTTGGGTATGAATGTATGTTTGTGTGAGGATAAACAATGCATATAAGGGTAGTATGTGTTGTATGAAAATTAGGATAGTTTGAAGTGGATTTTTTTATGCTAGATGAATGGAAATTTAGTAAGGAAATTAGGTATGTTGTTACTGCCAAATTGTGATGGATTACTCAAGTAATTGTTATGATAAATTTATGGCTGAATTAGAGGTCCAAATGGATGCATATTGATGTAGGTAAAGTGATGAAATGAAAAGAGTTGAGGTAGGGAGGAAATCTGGAAAATGTGATTTTGTGTAGGTTTCAGATTTTGTCTCATAACTTTTGATATGGTTGTCCAATTGAGCTTAGGTTTATTTTAAATTAAACTTAAGAAGTATGGCTAGATTTCATATGAAGGAAGTTTTGCCCAATTCTGACCTTAAGGATTTTAATTTTGGCATGCAAAGTGAATTGGTAGGTGCTATGTAAACAGTATCCGAACTTTGTGATCTGAAACTTTGATGATTTTTTTAGGATTGAATTGGATTGAATTTGCTACTTTGGTCTTCATGAAAGTTGAATATATTTATGTTATCTTTCTAACGCCACTAAGTATGAATTTATTTGATATGTAGATTGAAAGTTATGGTCTGTGAATGTTCAAATGGTAATTCAGTCCAAATTGTGTTTTGGTGTGCAATGCTCTAAGTGATTTATGTTCTGGTATTGATTTGGGACTGTTAGTGGTGAAATTGGCTTAAGTGACCTTCTGGAAAGTTGTATAGGATTGTTGTAGCTTTCTAATGAGGTATTTTGTGTGAAGTTTGGATGTAAGGATTGTTAGGCATAAATTTGTAAAGTTTTGTTATGGTTTAGGTTAAATGTTGTTTTCTTGGACAGCCACAGTAATGGGAGATTTTAACCTCATTAGAGATGGAATTGGGTGCTAAGTTCTTCTTGAGAATTGTAGTTCATTGTCTAATCTTTTTATTGCTATATGGTATGTAATTTTTCGATAATGGGTTGGAAAGTTATGAATTTTGAAAGATTGGGTTTCTGTTGAGAATGATTTGGATAGGCTGAAGCTTTGATTGAGAAATTGAATTATTTAATGATGGAATTGGCTTTCAGTTTGTTCATGAAAGATGTAGCATTGGTTTTTCTCTTTTTAGTGATATAAAATTTGGAATTTTTGACAAAGAGGATGAAAAGTTATGATTTTTGAAAAAATGTTGTTCTGTTATGGCAATTTTGTAATTTGACAAACGTTTTGAGTGCATTTTTGACATTCTTAGAGGTGAAATTGGATTTTTCACTCTTCATGAAACTCGTAGGATTTTTCATGATCTTTCCAATGAGACAAAGTTTGTGATTTTTCAATGTCTGTGCTAAAAGTTATGAATTATGAAAAGAGGGAAGGTTTAAAAAGGTTTTAAGAAAATTTAAAAAAAACAAAAACAAAAAAAAAACAATTGCAGAGACTCATACCTCGCGAGGGCGACGTCTCGCACCCGCGAGGGCGAGGAAGCTACAGCGTCCTCGCGAGGGGCGACTGTAGATATATATATATATATATATATATATATATATATATATATATATATATATATATTGTTTTTTAATTTATTTATTTAATTATTATTTGATTATTTGTGATTATGTGACCAAATTGCTTCTTTGGTCAATTACTTTTCCGTCCGACATCCGATTGACCTGATTCTTGAGGCATCGAATTCGTATAATATTTAATTTCATTTATTTGTAAAATTAGAAATTTTTAGAGCTGAAATTGACGGGGATCGGTTAGGTCGAAGTGAGGGGTCCGGGAAATAATTTTTCTGATTCATATTTTATTTATAATTGGACCTATAGAGGTCCGAATTGAGTGATTCTTGTGGCTATGGTTTTCTAATTTTTAGACAAAATTTTTGTGATGGGAATTTGTGAATTAGTGCTGGGAATATCACGAACATGTATTGTACTCATTTTAATCGCTACATGTGCCTTATTCAATATTTCTGATTGCCAATTTGGTGATGTTTGGATATTTAGACTGTTTTAGAGACGCTTTTGGAACGTCAATTCATAGACATTATTGAGACTTTCAGGCTTAGCTTCGGAAACAAAGGTGAGTAACCTAGATGGTTCCTCAATTATAATTTATTTATATTTTGCACTTATAACACTGTGGAGAATAATGGTGCGACTGTTGCATTTGTTTATGCCTATATTCCGGACTGAAGGTGTCCGATGTATGTGGGAGATTATGACATAGAAGTGTTACATGTTTGTGAATTGTTACTTACGTGTCTCTGATGTGATCAATTGTGATACTTGAATGGATTGTGATACAGTTACTGCCAAACTATGACATGTGGATGAATGGTGATACAATTACTGTTAAATTGGGACATATGCATTTCATACATGAATGCATGATCAGATAATGACAATTGTGACCGGAGCAGCCACCGAGAGCTAAAAGCTCAACGTATTGGACCTTGAGCCACACTGATTTAGAGCCACAGGCTCACCGATTAATGTGCTCATACTGGGACAGTTCAGAGCTTCAGGCTTACCGATTAATGTGCCCATATTAGGACAGTTTAGGCGCTCGGTCACAACACCAAAATAAATTGGATTACATCCGCATTACATATGCATTGGATTGCACTTCTTTGAATGAATGAAAGGCTAACTGCCTTGTGATTCTGTGGTAATTTCTGAATGTGAATTGGGAAATAACTGTCTTATGTTTGAATATTTTACGAATTCAATTGGTTATAGATGTTTGAAATGTGGCACATTGTCTATGTTCAAGTGCAATTGTCAAATTTGCTTAAATATGCAACAATGCGAAAATATATGATATGTGAATTGATGTGTTACATGAATTGAGAGAACCATCGATGATGGTTCCTCACTGAGTTCGCAAAACTCACCTAAAATTTGCAATTATTTTTTAGGACTCAGAAGAATACTCCGTTAGGCAACGAGCGTATGGCATCTGCTGGTTAATGAAATAGAGGAGTGGTCGGGATCAGTTCGCGTCTGCATTAGTGTATTTTTTATTTTATTTTCTGAAATTTTGTATCAATTTGTAAAGTCAACAGATTGAAATAAATTATATTTATAAAAAGGGCCCCGAGGCCATTGAATTGTTTATGTAAGTTTTCTTCCGCATAAATTATAATGTGTGTGTATATGTGTTAAAGTAAAAAAAAAGAGAGAAAATTTGTACTGAGTTTTGACTGAGTGATGTATCACGCCACCCTCGCAGGGCACAGATTCGGATATCACCACCGATGTCGAGTTCGGGTCATACGAGAGTGGGGTGTTACATTTAGGTGGTATCAGAGCCCAAAAGTACGAACGTATATGGATAATTTCAAAAATAGGGGCAAGCAACATACATTCAAGTCATGTCATAGCAGACCGTAGTAACTGATCCCTAGTCTAAGTCATATGGGTGTGCGTCAGTGATTAAGTGTGAGAAAAGTGACGATATGTCAAAAGTTGTGCCAATGAAGGTTTATGGGCAATTAGAAATGGGAAAAGAAAAATGGATAATAATATGCATATTATACTGTAGTTATAAACCCTTGATTGTGCTACGAATGTGAATACGTTGGCATGAGCTGATTTAGGAAAGAAGTGATCTCAAAATGACTAATGAGACTTAAGGTGTAGAAATCGAGTTGAAAGAAAGCGACATTTGCGATAGTCTGGAGAGGTCAAATGTGGACATGAGAAGAAAATTGGTTACCAGTCATGAGATTTATGAAAGCAAAGAATATGCCTATGTGAGATCAAAATAGGTATTTATATGTTCGATAACATGGGGATAATTGGAAATGAAAAAAAAAACATGGTTCAATAAGGCAACTGTACTGGTCTACCTTTAAATGAAATCGAGTGAAGATATTGTTAGGAAGAAGTAGAAGTGGTGAGATTAAAGTGTACGAACTCTGTTAGAAGAAATAATTAGAATAGACTTGGATTTGAAATGTGATGAAAGGTTTCATTGAGTGTAATAAGATAACTTGGATACTGATGATTCTACATTTATAATTCTGAATGGGTGGAGAACATACATATGGATGATGAAATAATAGAAATATGATTTTTATAAGTGATGAAATGTGATACATGATGTGTTAGTCTGGAAATAATTAGGTACGCACTTAGGTTTGAATTGTAATTATGTATGCGATTATGGAAAAAGATGATAACTCAAAGGAGGAGAGTGAATGCACTCAAAATGCAAATTCAATGATTAGGATGGGAAGAAGAAGAGGTTTTTGTCATGATCAAATAGTAATTTCCAGTCCTGGGCATACCTGGAGTCAATTGGAATGTAAGTAGCATTAGCAAATGGGAGTAAATGCAGACAAAAAAAAACAAACAAATACATCTTTAAGTAAGATGTAAGGATTTTGGATGGTATCTGCTAAGGTGTTAGTGTAAATGAAATTGCTTAATGCCTCTTTGAGCCTTAGTATTGAGGATGCATTGACCATAGAAGTGATGAGACGAATTGATCTTCTAAAGATCTTGTGAAAAGTTATAATTGATTTCCTTGAGCTATTGAGAATGACAGAGATAATAGGCGAGTGAAAATATCGAGGTTTGTACCAAGAATCACTGAGATAGGGTCAGAAAGTCGGATAATTAAATTTATGACCAATGAAGACAGACTTTCCATGACCAGTAGCTGGGATCATACGTTTTTCTCTCGATTCAACAATGGAATCGAGTAATTCTTTCATAGTGGACCAAGGCCCCTCGCTTGAGTCAATCGGGTTTGCTTTAGAAAGGAATTGACAGATGCAATGGAGGAAATTTTGAAATAGGATGACAGGTCTCCCGAAAAAGTTGTGACGTACTGTCTCCTTTATAAAAAAATGATAAATAACTAGTGAGGTAAAAGTGAATATTGGAGCTACATCCATAGCAAAGACTCAAGCATAAGAGTTGAAAAAGAGCTATTGGGAGTCTATATATAGGTATTATTGATGTGAAGTATCCCACTATATTAGTGGATTTCGATAACCCGAGGAGACATTCTGGTTAATGTGAAAAAAAAATTTTGGTCCACATCATAGGTTGTGAAAATATGTTTGGGAACCCCAAAATGTCTCTGATGATGAGGCTTCCAACATAGGAAGTTATGTTTGTAGATAGATTGCAATGTGTGGAGTAATAGGCATAAATGAGCATATATTAGCATAAGTCAATGTATAATCATTGGGAAAGAAAAAGAACTACTGAAATCTGTCGAGAAAAGGGAAGTTCAATGAAAAATAATTTTAAAAAAAATTAGTTTCTCAAGGAATTACAAGAACTAAATATAAGCATATTGAGTTTGAGGTTTTATCTATTGGAGTTAACCATACCCTGATAGACTTATGTTATTGAAGGTTCATGTAAGCCAAGCAACATGGTATTCATGAGTGACTATGATCATATTGAAAAAAGTAGATGAAAGTTTAAATACTTAGGGGAATAGATGTAAGCCGCGTCAGTGATAAATGAAAACAAAATAAGTATAGTATTAGGTATGCTATTTGAAATTGGAGATTTTATAGTATCCACAATAGAGGTTCCCAATCGAGATCAAGAGGGAATTGGTTGTAATGTAAAAGGTGATTTTGTGTACCTAAAGAAAAATATAGCTTCATGAGCTAAGTTTAGATACATGACTTGGAGATTTCTGCAATAGTAGTTGGTTTGAAAGTTTGGAATCATGATGTGTACAGAACCATATCGAATATATATATATGAAAAAACAAATGAGTAGAAACTAAGGTAAGACTGGAATGGGAAAAGATTGAAGGGATTGTACAAAGGGACTCGTTCTGATAAAGCTGGTGTTATAATCACCTGTATCGACTAGCACATTTCATAGCAGAGGATCACATATTTGGATATGACATGAGGTTACTCAATCTAATGAAATAAATAGGGTATTGTGACGAGTTTAAAGTAGAGCAAAAAGGTAATCTGATTAGTTATGAGAAAAGTAGCATCAGTTATGCAAACAAGAATTTGGAAAGCCCAAATCAAGGATTTTAGGAATAACGTATATGTACTACCTACTAGTAAGTGTACCTCAAAAGAGCAATTGGCAACTAAGTATATCGAACTGAGTGATTATATGTATGAGTTCATTGTAGTTGTACCTATTGAGGACAGATGTAAAGCTTATATATCTGAAATACTTCAGCATATAAGATTAATGTATAGTGCAAAGTGACTACATGATAAATCGTCATTATTTTGGTGAGATGACAAAAAGAGTCGATCACTCTGAGTAAAAGTCAGAACAAATTTGGGATATCACTAGTAAGTGAAATAGTGGGTGAAATGAATTTAAATCTGAATAAAGTGGTTTTTGATTGACGAATGGATTTTGGTGGATTACCTCGCAGATGTGACTATATGAGATAGATGTGAAAGTTTAGTGTACTAATACTGATGAGAACTACTTGTCTTTGAGTATATCACCTATGCTAAGGTATAGTTGGATGAGATACAAGGGTACTAAGGGAAGCTAAGTCTAACATAAAGTGGTCCATATGAAAATGATGGCAAAAACGGCATTAGGGCATGATAAGTGATTTTATGTTTAGTATTGTTATAATCCGATTTATGTGGCATTGAAACTGGAAGTAAAGAGTTTAATATTTTGAAACCCATCAAGGACATAATTGAGGAAATATAATATCTGAATAGAGAATTGATAGGAAACGATTGAGTGTAGGAAGTAACAGTACCCCTACCTTATTCAGTAATTTCGAGGATGAAATTTTTATTAGGAGGAGAGAGTTGTAACATCCCATCACCGATAGGAAGGGTAAAATGGTAATTTGGAATGGGATATGAGTGTGAAAACGTATCTCGGCATGGTCATGCATAATATGGCCTCCATATATGCATACATTGAAATTTTTATATATGCACATGATTGTACATGCATTCATGACATT
This sequence comes from Erythroxylum novogranatense, assembly GCA_029891385.1. NCBI lineage: Eukaryota > Viridiplantae > Streptophyta > Magnoliopsida > Malpighiales > Erythroxylaceae > Erythroxylum > Erythroxylum novogranatense. Next base: position 51,118,893 of record CM057233.1, on the reverse strand, counting down.
TTCCGTCATATGTGTTTATTGTGAAAAATGTGATTGTTGTGCTTGAAAATCAAATTGGAGTAGATTTTTGTGTATTTTCCATTTTGTGGAATTTTAGTAATGTTTCTGGAAATTTTTCGGGATATCTTTCTGAACCGGAAAATTTATAAGTGATAGACTGATTTGGTTTCCGATACCGAAAATGACTGTCCAATGGCACTGAAAAATTTGATACATGATTTTAGGAAATTTTTACTTTGAGCCATTGGAATTTGGAGACAAATTGGACTAGAAATTAAATTGTTTTGGAAAGGAAATAAATGGACCATTAAAAACATGACAAGTGGCAAGTGACACATGTCACTTGCCTACTTGATCTTATGTGTGAGTGTGGGATAAATATCTACCTTTGGGAGAGCTTCCACGATGTTCTCTTTGTCTAAAGGGATAAGTGTTGTTAAATGAAAGTCTCTCCTTTCTCTCACCCGTAGCTTCCACTCTCCCTTCTTCTCCTTTGGTTTTTTTCTCCTTATTAATTACTACTCATCTCCACCTACACCAAGGCCCTCATATCCTACGTACTCTCTCCTCCTTGTTTACAAAACTTACAAAACTAAACTTTTCCCTTAACATGAAGATTGGATATGGTGGAGAGAATTAAAGTGGATTGAGAGATTTTGAAGTTTAGAAGATTTGAAGCTTATTGAGGTGAGAATTAAGTTGTATGTGCTTTAATTAGTAGTTAGAAGTAATTATTGTGTTTAATAGTGCATTAATATCATGAAGTTTCTGTATTGAATTGTTTGGGTATGAATGTATGTTTGTGTGAGGATAAACAATGCATATAAGGGTAGTATGTGTTGTATGAAAATTAGGATAGTTTGAAGTGGATTTTTTTTATGTTAGATGAATGGAAATTTAGTAAGGAAATTGGGTATGTTGTTGCTGCCAAATTGTGATGGATTACTCAAGTAATTGTTATGATAAATTTATGGCTGAATTAGAGGTCCAAATGGATGCATATTGATGTAAGTAAAGTGATGAAATGAAAAGAGTTGAGGTAGGGAGGAAATCTGGAAAATGTGATTTTGTGTAGGTTTCAAATTTTGGCTCATAACTTTTGATATGGTTGTCCAATTGAGCTTAGGTTTTTTTAAAATTAAACTTAAGAAGTATGGCTAGATTTCATATGAAGGAAGTTTTGCCCAATTCTGACCTTAAGGATTTTAATTTTGGCATGCAAAGTGAATTGGTAGGTGCTATGTAAATAGTATCCGAACTTTGTGATCTGAAACTTTGATGATTTTTTTAGGATTGAATTGGATTGAATTTGCTACTTTGGTCTGCATGAAAGTTGAAGATCTTTATGTTAGCTTTATAACGCCACTAAATATGAATTTATTTGATGTGTAGATTGAAAGTTATGGTTTGTGAATGTTCAAATGGTAATTAAGTCCAAATTGTGTTTTGGTGTGCAATGCTCTAAGTGATTTATGTTCTGGTATTGATTTGGGACTGTTAGTGGTGAAATTGGCTTAAGTGACCTTCTAGAAAGTTGTAGAGGATTGTTGTAGCTTTCTAATGAGGTATTTTGTGTGAATTTTGGATGTAAGGATTGTTAGGCATAAATTTGTAAAGTTTTGTTATGGTTTAGGTTAAATGTTGTTTTCTTGGACAGCCACAGTAATGGGAGATTTTAACCTCGTTAGAGATGGAATTGGGTGCTAAGTTCTTCTTGAGAATTGTAGTTCATTGTCTAAGCTTTTTATTGCTATATGGTATGTAATTTTTTGATAATGGGTTAGAAAGTTATGAATTTTGAAAGATTGGGTTTCTGTTGAGAATTATTTGGATAGGCTGAAGTTTTGATTGAGAAATTGAGTTGTTTAATGATGGAATTGGCTTTCAGTTTGTTCATGAAAGATGTAGCATTGGTTTTTCTCTTTTCAGTGATATAAAATTTGGAATTTTTGACAAAGAGGATGAAAAGTTATGATTTTTGGAAAAATGATGTTCTGTTGTGGCAATTTTGTAATTTGGCAAAGGTTTTGAGTGCATTTTTGACACTCTTAGAGGTGAAATTGGATTTTTCACTCTTCATAAAACTCGTAGGATTTTTCATGATCTTTCCAATGAGATCAAGTTTGTGATTTTTCAATGTCTGTGCTAAAAGTTATGAATTATGAAAAGAGGGAAGGTTTAAAAAGGGTTTTAAGAAAATTAAAAAAAAAACAAGAACAGAAAAAAATCAATTGCAGAGACTCGTATCTCGCGAGGGCGACGTCTCGCCCCCGAGAGGGCGAGGACGTTACAGCGTCCTCGCGAGGGCGAGGATGCTACAGTGTCCTCGCGAGGGCGACTGTAGATATATATATATATATAATTAATTTAATTATTATTTGATTATTTGTGATTATGTTACCAAATTGCTTCTTTGGTCAATTACTTTTCCGTCCAATGTCCGATTGACCTGATTCTTGAGGCATCGGATTCGTATAATATTTAATTTCATTTATTTGTAAAATTGGAAATTTTTAGAGCTGAAATTGACGGAGATCGGTTAGGTCGAAGTGAGGGGTTCGGAAAATAATTTTTCTGATTCGTATTTTATTTATAATTGGACCTATAGAGGTCCGAATTGAGTGATTCTTGTGACTATAGTTTTCTAATTTTTAGACGGAATTTTTGTGATGGGAATTTGTGAATTAGTGTCGGGAATGTCACGAACTTGCATTGTACTCATTTTAATCGCTACATGTGCCTTATTTGATATTTCTGATTGTCAATTTGGTGATGTTTGGATATTTGGACTGTTTTAGAGACGCTTTTGGAACGTCAATTTATAAACGTTGCCGAGACTTCCAGGCTTAGCTTCAGAAGCAAAGGTGAGTAACCTAGATGGTTCCTCAATTATAATTTGTTTATATTTTCCACTTATAACACTGTGGAGAATAATGGTGGGACTGTTGCGTTTGTTTATGCCTATATTCTGGACTGAAGGTGTCCGATGTATGTGGGAGATTATGACATAGAAGTGTTATCTGTTTGTGAATTGTGACTTACGTGTCTCTGATGTGTTCAATTGTGATACTGGAATGGATTGTGATACAGTTGCTGCCAAACTATGACATGTGGATGAATGGTGATACAATTACTGTTAAATTGGGATATATGCATTTCATACATGAATGCATAATCAGATAATGACAGTTGTGACCGAAGCAGCCACCGAGAGCTAAAAGCTCAACGTATTGGGCCTTGAGCCACACTGATTAAGAGCCACAGGCTCACCGATTAATGTGCTCATATTGGGACAGTTCAGAGCTTCAGGCTCACCGATTAATGTGCCCACATTGGGACAGTTTAGGCGCTCGGTCACAACACCAAAATAAATTGAAAATGGTCACATGCGCATTACATATGTAATGGATTGCACTTCTTTGAATGAATGAAAGGCTAATTGCCTTGTGATTCTGTGGTAATTTCTGAATGTGAATTGGGAAATAACTGTCTTATGTTTGAATATTTTACGAATTCAATTGGTTATAGATGTTTCAGCGAATGAAATGTGGCACATTGTCTATGTTCAAGTGCAATTGTGCAATGTGCTTAAATATGCAACAATGCGAAAATATATGATATGTGAATTGATGTGTTACATGAATTGAGAGAACCATTGATGATGGTTCCTCACTGAGTTCGCAAAACTCACCCAAAATTTGCAATTATTTTTCAGGACTCAGAAGAATACCCCGTTAAGCAGGGACGGAGCCATGTTATGTGGAGGGGGGGTTATGGCCCCCCTTTCAAATATTTTTTTTAAATTACCTATATAATTAAAATTTTTAAAATTATAAATATAAGTGGCCCCCCTTAAAAATATAAGTGCCCCATTAGATGTTGGCCCCCGGCCCCCCCTTAGAGTTGAGTCTGGCTCCGTCCCTGCCGTTAAGCAACTGACGTATGGCATCTGCTGGTTAATGAAATAGAGGAGTGGTCGGGATCAGTTCGCGTCTGCATTAGTATATTTTTTATTTTATTTTTTGAAATTTTGTATTAAGATTAGGTCAATTTATAAAGTCAACAGACTGAAATAAATTGTATTTATAAAAAGGGCCCCGAGGCCATTGAATTGTTTATGTAAGTTGTCTTACGCATAAATTATAATGCGTGTGTGTATGTGTTAAAGTAAAAAAAAAAGAGAGAAAATTTGTACTGAGTTTTGATTGAGTGATGTAGCACGCCACCCTCGCAGGGCACGGATTCGGATATCACCACCGATGTCGAGTTCGGGTCATACGAGAGTGGGGTGTTACATTCATACTTATGTAATTGGTTCATAATAGGCTTATCATCAACAACAGTAAATTTTAACCACCTAGAAACTGTATATTTTTTAGTACCGGAATCATCCATCCCATATTTCACTTCTAAAGCATCTTAAATTTCCTTAGCAATTTTATATTTGTAATAGATATCAAATAAAGGGTTTATCGTATGGTACAATACACCCTTAACAGTATAGTTATTCTTTATTATCTTAGGCTCGGTATTGTCACTAAGAATCTCCTGAAATAATACATAATTGATTTCATATTGTTGAAAGTAAAACAAAATTTTCTCAGACCATCGTTTAAAATTTCTCCCATCTAAAGGCTCTAATCTAGTTAGGTCGGGTATAATCCTTTAAGCTACGATGATAAGAGCAGAACCTATGTGGGGAACAATAAGTGCATAATCTATGTTAATTTCATTTGCAGATGACATATTAAACCCAAAAATATAAATGTTACACACAAAATAATCAAACAATACGAAGAAAACAACACTGTATTTCAACTTCTACCAAAAATAAATATACAACAACAAAATTGCAGTAATTTCCAGCAAACAATAGTAACGTAGTAATAATTTTTCGACTTAGATTATTAGAGAAAATAACAGTAATAATTAAAAAATTGGAACGACTTATCTGAAATGCAAGGCGTCGTAAAAATCACTGTTCTAAGTTGGAAATTTCCCCTCCACGATGTAGTAAGACAATAAGATCTGATCCCAGGGTTAATGCTTTCTTCACCAACTTTGGTGCACTTCAAAGGGGGGAGTAGGAAATATCTCCGAAAGTTAATAAAAGCAGACAAAGGTAGAATAGAAAAGATAAGAAGATATATGTATAAAAGTTATTTTTTTTAATATGAAAGAAGATGTGTGCCTTGCATGGGAAAAATGAGTAGAATCGTGACGGTAGAAGAGAGCCAAAAGAACAAACTATGAGTCGTATATATATAACAAAAACGTTTCATACATTGACAATGGAGTAAAGGCATATTAAAGCAAGAAGGAACGTTAGTAACTTTATTGGTCATAACTACAGTAATAACATGATGAATGGTGCATCATAACGTTGGTAATCGAAAAAAAAAATAGACGAATGCATTAATTAAGTTTTGAAACAACTAAAACAGCAACATGAAACTAATAGAGATTTTAGAAAAATCTTGTAGCCTATAATTTAAATTTAATTTTTATAAAGGATTAGTTCGGGGACTAATTCTTTTATAGCGAGAACATCTCAAATTAAAGAGGGCTACTATTAATTTCAGGAGTTTGCTGCATTCTTAAAAATTGAATCCTCGATCTCTTGGTTAAGTGACGAAGGTATGCGACACTTACGTCAATCTTTCGGATTATGTAGCCTATAATTTAGGTAAACGAGTTTTTGGAATCATTGGAAAATAAAAAAGCAAGCTAGAGTACTACGTTACTTTAGTTTTATATGTCATTTGCGTTGTCTCGTTTTCTAGAATGTTAATGGCGTTGAAAAGCATGTTCAACGAATTGAGTACAGAGTCAGACAACATCGCAGCTTTATCCAATGGACGGTTGTTAGTTCACTTCAGGAGTTAATGCTGTAATAACAGAATTTAGTGGAAGCCATTCTTCCTAAATAACGCACACATGACAACATTTTTTCGGTAGTTTGATCCTTTTATTTAGTATGTAATGGAGTGTAGGCTATATTTAGATAATTAAGTCCTCTGTTGCAATCATCATAGGTGAACCGGTTTATTTTGTATTTGTGAATGTAAAAATATTTTAATAATTTGGTAAAATGAGTTGTGTTAATTAAAATCCTTTCTTATTTATTGAATTAAAACATTTGAAAACACTTTAAGCATATTTTATGAAAAAAATAGAAACCATTTTATAATTTGAAAACTGAAGTATCAGAAAACAGGGCTGTCAAAAAATACACAGTTTGACGATAAAATTTTATCTTGATTGGCAAAACAGAAAAAGAAAATAAAATGGGAAATGAATACAACTTTTAATTTATCTATGAATTTTAGTCCGACAAAGCCAGTGGGTGCTTCGCCGCATCTCTTCTCGTCCTCCTAGCCTCCAACTCCGCATACAGTGTCAGTGTGCGGGCTGCTACTAATTAGAGAAAAAGACAAAAGAGAGATAGAGAACAGCTTCGAAGTACTACGGCAAAATATATGAGAGAGACGAAGGAATCGGCTGGTTTAAAACATTAAAAAAAAATGGAGGCGGAGTTGCAAATGAAAGTGGCTCAGGCCGTTGGAGTCCTGAATCACGACGCTCAATCCTCCAACCGAGTGGCTGCCAATCAGTGGCTGGTTCAGTTTCAACAAACCGATGCTGCTTGGGAGGTCGCCACTTCTCTTCTCACCTCCGATCATCCTCACTCTTTCCTTCCCGATTTTGAGGTTGAATTTTTCGCGGCTCAGATTCTCAGGCGAAAGGTCTTCTTTCCCCCCTCCTTGCTTACTGCATCTGCTATTTTGATGGCTATTCATTTTCTTCTACTGCCTTTGTGATTTTCTTTAAAACTCGTTTTTCCGGTGTGTTCGGGTAATGAGTGTATAGGATTTTGGCTCCCGTATTAATTCTGTAGAGCATGATTCATGTAATCTCAACGGTTCTTATGATGACAATTCACGTCCAGCTTTCATATGGTGAGAATTGTGATGGTAGTGGGAGCCTTGGAATGTCCTAAACCGATGGAAAAAAAAGATTGACTTGATAAAGTCAATGCGATTCTAGGAATTTAATATAGCTGTAATTTCTAGACTTAAGTGCAAGTTTAAAAACCAAGAACGGAATTGTGCTGTCCAATTCTGATTTTGAATTTCATCTATATGATTAGTGAGGCAAAACGCTCACATGGGACTGTTTTCTATCAAAAGGAGAAAAAAAATCTATTTGGAATTTTATTTTTGATCAGGGAACTATGCTTTTCTATAGGATCTTAGCTTATTGGTTTGGTTAAGATATTTTGATATCTAGATTTCAAGTTTTTGGCCAATCAAACATATTTGGCTTGAATTTTGTAACTTGTTATGGTTGCCCTTGTTGGGATTCTTGAATGCATACTCCAATTGCATGTGGCATCCTTATTGGGCATCTTTTGAAATGTTTATCTATGTATAACAATAGAAAAGAAAATTTTCCTTCTTTCTGTGCATTGCACCACTAATACCAATATATTCATGATTATCAAATCTTCATAGTCTTCAATGATATATGATAGAGCAAGCCTACTTGTTTAAAAATTCTATTGCAATGCAGATCCAAAATGAAGGTCGATATTTGCAATTACAAGTCAAAGATGCTTTATTAAATGCTCTTCTAGTGGCTGCAAAAAGATTTAGTACAGGCCCTCCACAGGTTCTTTTGTTTCTTCTTGTAAATAGGTCATGGATGCTATTTAACTTGGAATGTAATTGACGATGTATTATATAACATGAGTAACTATGCGTGGTCTGGGATTCAAGTAATTGGAATTATGCTTTCCCTAGGTGCATTGAATTGCTTTTTTTTTTTTTTTGTCTTGACAGCTATTAACACAAATTTGCCTTGCATTGGCTTCCCTTGTACTTCAAACCGTTGAGCATGGAAAACCTATTGAGCAGCTCTTTTACAGTATCCAAACATTGCAGAAACAAAATGATAGTAATGTTGCCATTTTAGAGATGCTCACTGTTCTTCCAGAAGAAGTTAGTGATTCCCACAATACAGAGAGTAAAATAGATTTGGCATGTCGAAGCCAGTTCTGCCAAGAGGTTTAGGTTCCTTCTTTTTTTTTGTTTTGTACATCCTTCCTATTTTATCCTACAAACTCTCAGCCCTCCCTTCTCGCTTCTTTTATTTTATTTTGATCCAATCACATATTTTGTTGTCTGATTTCATATAATTGTGCCTTGATAGCAGCTCCTATCGCATACTCCATCTGTTCTTGAGTTCTTGTTGGAGCAGTCACAAAAGTCTTTTGATGCTAGTGTTCATCTGCAAGAAAGGAATAAAAAGGTTCTCCGTTGCCTACTTAGTTGGGTAAGATATTGTTTGTGCCTTGGTACTAATGTTGGACACGCTTTTTTTTTAAAACATTGTTCTTTTATGTCTAAAGAACTGTCTTGAGTTTATTTTTAGACAGTTCAGTGATTTCATTAGGAGACATGTTTTATACACTTTTGACCGCTTTTCTCTACTAATTTCTGACCTTAGGTACGAGTTGGATGCTTCTTGGAAATTCCACAAGGATCATTGCTAACACATCCACTTCTTAATTTCGTATTCAACTCTTTGCAAGTAAGCATGATTGGTTCAATGTTTAAACTTATGTGTTGTAGACCTAGCATGTGCAGCTCAATGATCTTTGCCATGGTGGTCTAGGTCCCATCTTTGTTTGATCTGGCAATTGAAGTCCTTGTTGAACTTGCAAGTCGGCATGAGGTATCCTCTTGTTTCTTAGGGAGTTTGTTATTGTCACACTTGAGGAAAATATTTTTAGTTAGTGATATTATTTGCTTAACTACCTAGTAGGACATATAGTTGTCCTCGTAAGAGATGTTGGAGTCCATGGCTTTCATGTTATGTAAATCTCTCCTAATAGTGAGACTTCCATAAACTATGATTTGGATGTGATCATGATTGATTTCAATAGCAAAAGACCTAGAGTGTTCATTCTAGTTGCTTTATATCCATTGTCAATGAAGAAATCTAAGGCAGCAATTTGACATAATTAATAGACTCAGAGTTGGTTGGAAGTAATGGGATGAAAAATTGGACAGAGTAGTGGGATACTGGCTTCCTACGGAACTTGTTAACAACTGATAGTAGAGTAGTAGGGTGTTTTCTTGGTATATGGGGGCAGTGGAGAACCTAGTTCATAAAATCAATGTTATTGTGCTAAGCTGGGATACACCTAGTTTGTTAGGTTAAATGCAGTAAGACCCTTGGAATGTGGTTGTTTATGAAATCCCTATTCAATTTGAGAAGTAAATAGGCCCCTTTAGTGCTCACTTGTTCTTTGATCAAAATTGAGTAGTATATGCATGCATTGATTTCATACAGTTATAGCTTTAGAACATCATATAATAAATATTGATGGAAGGTTTGTTTGGCTGATTATCAAACCCAATGGACCTTTAGAGCTAAATTCAAAGTGTAGGATTTTTTTTTTAAATTAGTGATATCATAAGGAACTTAACCCCAGTTTGTTTTGGCTTATTTATGGTCAAGCGTAAGTTTCCTTTGCATGGGAAGTATAACAATAATGTACTGATGTTGCATTAGAGATTTTAGACCTATTTGTTCCAATATTCAGTTGGGAGAAATGTTCCTACTTTTAACCCATCTATTGTACTGAAAACAACTATTGGTTTTGAAAAGCAGATTAACTTTATTATATTTTTACTTGAATAGCTTACAAGAATATATACAGGAAATATCCCTAAAATATATTCTAGAAATTGGGGATATACGCAATCATACAACAAACTATAGGATATACATAAATATATAGCTAACTAGTAATCTTATCCCATAAAATCCTCTAATTATTTCCTATGCATAATATCGACACTCTCCCTCAAGTTGGTGAATGAATGTCTCTCATTCCCAACTTACTAATAAGTCTTCAAATGTTGTCTTGGAAAGTCCTTTTGTCAAAACATCAGCTATTTGCTCCTTTGATGAGAGAAATCTAGTTCAGATTCTTGTACATGCATAGATTTCGGATTAACCTCTTTCCGCCTTGAGTACACCTTTCCAAATCTCGCATCTCCAGAAGCAGATTTAGGTTTAGACATAGGTTGATTTTCAGTTTGAGTAGATTCTGGTTGAGCTGAAGGTATTTGACTGATTTGGCTGGGTTTAGATATAAGCAAAGGATCATTTTCTGACACTCCAAGTAATAAAGGATTGAATCCATAAGGATATGCTATGTTGTCATATACCCATTAGGATAAGGATTTGTTATGATTCCTATATTCATTAGGATTTGTTTCTGTTTTATTTTATTTTAAGTTTCCTAGTTAGGAAGGTTTTCTTGTCCAGCAAGAAAAGAAATAAGTTAACTTTAGAAAAGGATTTCAATCAATCTTTTTCACATTAGAATTAGGACTCTTATATACCATAGTTAGGGATATAAAAGGGAGGGTTAACATATGTTTTAGGCAGCCCGAAACGTTATTATTTCTAATATAACTTCTGCAGAAATTCTCCTGAGAGAGTGTCTTTTTCTTGTTTATTAAATCCTAAGTTTTATGCTTGGATTTGATTCGGATATTGACCTAAAATCTCTACCTAATTACTTCCGCTATGTCACCAAGAAAGAACTCCTTATCTTCCTTGAGATTCTCCCCTTGAAGATAAGGTTGGACAAAATAGGCTTCTTGTTCATTAAAGGTGACATCTCGGGACACTTGAAATTTCTTAGGAGGATGATAGCACTTATACCCTTTTTGAGTTGAAGAATACCCTACAAAGATACACTTCAGTGCTCTAGGATCCAAAATACACACACCCAAAAAAGTGAGGTACAAGATTGTTTGTAGTAGATATATGTGGGTAGAATGAAGAGAGCATCTCCATTGGACTTTTGAATCCTAGGACTCTAGAGGGTAACCAATTAATGAGATGAGTGGCTGTTAGGACTGCTTCCCCCCACGAGTATTTTGGTACATTTTTTTGAAATAACAATGCTCTAGTTTGGTCTAAAAGGTGTCCACTTTTCCACTTGCCACCTCGTTTTGTTGAGGTGTTTTGACATAAGAAGACTCATGAATTATCCCTTCTTTTTGACAAAAGAAAGTAAGAGTTTGGTTGAAGTAATCTTTGGCATTGTCGGATCTAAGTTTCTTGATTTTTATACTAAACTGATTTTTTACCATAGAGATGAAATGTGGAAGTACAAAACTCACGTCAGACTTGTGTTTGAGCAAGAAAACCCAAGTAACTCTAGTGCAATCATCAATAAAAATTACAAACCACTGTGCCATTGACACATTTGAACAGTTGAGAGACCCCAAATATCAGTATGAATAAGATAGAAAGGAAAAGTGCTTCTTTAATTGCTAATAGGAAGAGTTATACGCTTGTGTTTAGCAAGCTCACACACCTCACAATGAAGACTCTCAAGATCTAGCTTTGTAAACAAAGCAGGAAACAAAGACTGAATAATCCTAAATGATGACTGACCTAACCTACGTTGATGTAAGAAGATTTTTTCTTTATTTGTCAACACTGATTCAGACAAGAATTAGAAGGGTGATTTGCTCCTGGATAGGCTTGATCCGTTAGTTTCCTCAAGATAGTAGAGGCCATCCCATTCTCTAGCACTTCCAATCATCTTCCCTGAATCCCTCTCCTGAAATAAACAATGACTTGAGTGAAATGTAACATTGCAAAGTAAATCAAGTGTGAGTTTCTGTACAGATATTAGATTTGTGGCTAGCTTAGGGACATGGAGAATATTTCTCAATGTTATGCATGGGTTTATTTTGACATCTCTTATGCTAGCTACTGTTGCTAAGGATCCGTCGGCTGTGATTATCTTCTTATTGCTTGGGCAAGGGGAATAGGTAGTAAAAAGTTTGGAGGAATAAGTCATGTGTTCATTAGCTCCAGAATCCATAATCCAAGATTGCTGAAAAACCTTATCTGAAACATTTAATCTAGCTGAGCACATACCTAAATGCACAAAGGTGCATGTACCTGTAGATTTCTCTGTGTTGCTAACAATTGCTCTCATCTTTTCCACTTCATCTGGGTTAAAACCCTTCGTGTCTCGTCTGTCTTCCTGTTGGGATGTACGTGTAGCAATCTGCACTTGTCCATTACCCCTAGATTGATATCCTTTCTGTCCCCGTTCACAACTAGGAGGCTTTCCATGCAACTTCCAACACTTTTCCCTTGTATGACTTGGCTTCTTGCAATAGCTACACCACAGGTCATCACGGTTTTGGGTCTTGGATTGACTCCCTTTTTCGGTTTTTGCATCAAATCTTTTTCTAGCCTGCTTTTCACTCCTAGCTACCATAGCTGAACCATTAGAAGGTTGAGAATTAAGCATTAAATTCCTCCTACTCTCTTCACTCCAAATAATACCTCATTAAAGTAGGGAACTTTCTGCTTTCCGAGTATTTGGATCCTTATTTGATCAAACTCGGAATTTAATCCAACCAAAAGGTCATAAACTCTATCCTGTTCAATGAACTCCTTTAGTATAGCAGCATCATTTGGACACTTGGTCTGAATCACTCAATAATGATCAAGTTCCTGCCATAATGACTTTAGCTGATTGGCATATTCAGTCATAGATTTGTTCTCTTGTTTAGAGGCAACAGTCTTGACTTTCACTTCATACAATTGAGTTGCATCCCTAGTTTTTGAGTATGTTCGCTGAATTGCATCCCAAATATCTTTGGCTATAGCCATGAAGATCACCGTATCAGTTATTTTAGGCATCATTGAGTTCCAAAGCCACGCCTGATCAATGAATCCTCTTCATCCCATGCATCAAAACCTGGATCTTCTGGCCTTGGTCCAGTTCCTAACAAGTGACTGATCTTTCCCTTGCCTTTCAAAATTGTTCGAACAAGTTGTGACCACTTGAGATAATTTTTTTCATCCAATTTGTAGGCAGATTGAATGATCTGTAACTCTACCAAAGATTGAGTCTTGGTTACTTCATCTGATAAAGCCACAATTATTGAACCACTCTCCTTGGTTTCTATCATTGTTTCTACTGAAACTAATCAGTGATGAAGGCTGGAACAAAGGGAACAAGGATTTCGGATACAGATGAATAGGACAGCAATAAAGGCTCTAATCAGCGATGAAGGCTGATGTAGTAAGAAGGGAAAAAAGGATTTCAAAGAAACAAGAAGAAGAGAGCAGCAATGAAGGCTCAATCCTCTCTTTATTTTCTAGGAAAATTCGAGCCTAAAGCTCTAATGCCATATCAGAATTTAGGGTTTCAAGGTACCCGCTTTATTGAAACTTAATAGGATATATATACATAAAGAGTACAACATAGACTAGGAAACAAATCTCTTAATCCCATTGAACTTAGGAATCTAACCATATCTGAGGATCCCTTATTTTTAGGGATCCTAATACATATCCTCTATCTGATATTTATCTCCTATATTTGATATTTATCTAATACAGTATCTATAAAACAGATTCTCACACACACAAATCCTTTTAAGATTCAAATCTGTGTGGAACTTCCATTTATATTTCTTCTTCTAGTTCTCCATGGAGAAAAGTGTTTTTAACATCATATTGCTATAAGTTCCAGCTATAATTGGGAGCTAGTGACAATAAAATCTTGACAATGTTCATCTTTGCTATTGGTGCAAATGTTTCTAGGTAATCTATGCCATAAGTTTGGGTATAACCTTTGGCAACCAACCTAGCCTTGTACCTTTCAACAGTCTCATCAAATCTATATTGTGAACACCCGCTTGCATCCAACCAATTTTTTATCCTAAGGTAGTTCCACCAGCTCTTATGTTTTATTTTTTTCGAGTGCATTCATCTCACTTTCATAGCACTTCTCCACTTTTCATCTCTTAGTGCCTTGGTTAGATTTTTTGGAATGGGAATGTTAAGGTTTGGTGTTTTTTGAACAGGTTTTGATAGATCATGAACAAAAACAGTGGATGCTTTGTGTAGGTTCTAGTACTTTTTCTGAAGGCATAGGTCTAAATCACTAGGTTCAATCTATGGGTCAAAGTTAAGCTTGTCATCAGTTTGTGGATCAGGGTCAAATAACTTTGTGGTTGGTTTCAGTTGGTTGCAAATCTATTTGGAATGTTGGAACAATATCTTGTGTCGGGGCTTGGACATTCTATAGGTGAGAGGCAGGTCTCTTCCTGGTGTAAACCTACAATTATCAAGTCGTTTTTCCTTTATTTTCTTCCCTTAGAGCTTCCGTAGGTTCAATAGATTTGTCTAAAAATATTGTTCAAACTTTATTTGAGTGGGAAAATCATGGCAAAATAATTCCCTTGTCCTATATTTGCCCAAATTCTCCGCTTGCAGATAGGGTTGAGTCAATAAAGGTCTGGTTTCATCAAATGTAACATCAATGGACCTAAAAAATTTGTGAGTTTTGGGATGGAACCACTTGTATCCCTTTTGGGTAGAAGATTAACTAACAAAAAACACGTTTAAGAGCACGAAGATTAAGTTTTTCTCTATTTTGAGAGTGAATATGAACATACGCTATATTTCTAAAAATTTTAGGAACAAGAGTGCTTGATAGGCTTAGATTTAGAGAGAATTGTGTACGAACATTTACTAGTGATTGCAAATTAAGAACTCTAGTTGACAACCTGTTATGAAAGTAGGCAGAAGTTAGGACAGCTTCCCCTAAAAAGTTTTTGGGAACATTTTTATGAAATAGTAATGCCTTTATGATGTTTAACTAATGACTTTTTTTTTTCTGCAACTCCATTTTGTTGAGGAGTATTTACATATGAGTATTCATGAATGATCCATTTTCATGAAAGAAATTTGACAGAGTTTGATTGAAATAATCTTTGGCATTGTTAGAACGAAATCTTTTGATTTGTGCATCAAATAGAGTTTTGATCATGTTATAAAAATTTGGGAAAAAAGTACTATCATATGACTTGTGTTGCAACAAATAGATCCGTGTATCTTGTGCAATCGTCAATGAAGGATATGAACCATTTTGTCCTAAAAACATTAGGAATTGGTGAGGGACCCAAAATATCACTATGAATGAGAGAAAAGGGGTATGACTTCTTTTAGTGCTTATTGGAAAAGATGCACATTTGTGCTTTGCAAATTCACTTTCATCATAATGAAAAGAATCATCATCTATTTTATCAAAGAATGATGGAAACATTGACTTTATTACATGAAAAGAAGGATGTCCTAAAGTACGATGATAAAACCATACTTTTTCTTTACTATACATGATTGACTCTGGAAGAAAAGATGTGGGACGAAAAACCTCGAATTTGCTATGCCCTTTTTTATTCTCTAGGTGGTAAAGATCATTCCTGTCACTAGCATGTCCAATCGTCCCCTTTGTGCTTTGTTCCTTAAACATGCCAAAGGAGGGAGAAAAAATAGCTTGACAGTCTTTGGTGAGTTCACGGAAATCATGTTGGCAAATGATTTAGGAACGTGGAGGACATCTTTTAGGATAAGAGTCATTTAACTAAACATCCCCTTGTCCAACTACAATGACAATTGGTCCATTTGTTATAGTTATCTTTTTATGGCTAGAGAAAGGTGTCTAAGAGATAACAAGTGTTAGAGGAATGTGTCATGTGATCAGTGGCTGCTGAATATTAGCTTGGAATTGATTTTTTATCATTTGATAAAAAAATTGATGAATACGGTAAAGATTTCAATTTTATCTTTCAAAAGAAACACCTAACACAAATGAGTATGGTCATCGATGAATGTAATGAACCATTTTGAATTGGTCCTATTAGGAACACGAGATAGGGCCTAAAGATCACTATGGATAAGTGAAAAAGGTTTTGTGGATTTGTATTTGGACCTTGTAAAAGAACTTCTTTGATGCTTAGCAAATTCACAAATGTAACATTGAACACAAAGATCTTTATTTATTGAAATGTTTCGAAACAACCATGACATATATTGAAAGTTAGGATGACCTAACCTCTTATGCCATAACAATAGTTCATGAGTCTTAGGAACAATCACACTATTACCCAAGCTATAAGGAGTAGATTGACTTTCTTCATCTTCAAAGTAGTACACTCCGTCTACCTCTTTAGCACTGCCAATCATCTTCCTCGATGACAGGTCATGTATAACACAATGAGTATGGAAAAAATGAGCACTGCAATTGGCTTCTCTTGTCAACTTACTGACTGACAGAAGGTTACATTCTAGATTAGGAACACGTAGGACAAAAGTTTCATAGAATCTCTTACTTTGATATCTCCTTTTCCTGCAACTGAAGAGGAATCACCATTTGCTACCTTAACCTTTTCATGCCCAGTACAAGGAACATATGAATGAAATAGGTTATAATCATCTGTCATATGATTTGATGCTCTAGAATCAACTATCCATCTCTTCCTACTGCATGAAAATAAAAAAGCTTTTATGATATTACCTCTCATAGTAGCATTAGCAACCGTGCATGTCTTCTATTGGTTGCTGTCATTTTGGAGATTCTTTAGCACTTCCAATAGTTTCCCTAATGAAATATTTAGTTCACCACCTTGTTGTTTCTGACTATCTTCAGATTTTTCTATTCCTTCTTCACTAGATACTTTATAGTCTTGATTTTTTTCCTTTATTTGGTTTCTAGTCTAGAGGCTTTCCATGAATGTCCTAGCATGTGTCTTTGGTGTGACCACTTTGTTTACAATGCTCACACCACTTCTTATGACTTTTCTTTCTAGATTCACCACGTGACATCAGTGCAGATGCTTCATTAGGAGATACTGGAGTTACATTTTGTTCTTCTTTTGGTTCCTCTTATAGAATTATTTTCCTCCTTGTTGCCTCCCTCCTAACTTCAAAAAACACTTATTTAGCTGTAGTCAAAGGCACTCTACTTAGGATTCTTCCATGGACATCATCCAACTTTTTGTTGAGGCCAACCAAAAATTTAAAGATTCTTTCCTTTTCAATTTTTTGGTTATACATCACAACATCTTCCGTGCACCTCCACTCGTCATTTGACAGAAGGTCAAGTTCTTGCCACAATGCTATCATTTCGACCCAATATTCTATAACTTCTCTGTCACCTTGCTTCATTTGCCACAATTTTGTTTTTATCTCATAGATCTATGATACATCCTCTCCATTAGAGTATGATTGTTGCACTGCTTCCCAGATTTCTCTGGCTGTTGGCAGAAACATAAAGGTGCATTTGATCTGTGGTATCATGGCGTTGATAAGCCATGACGAGACCATGGAGTTATCTATCTCCCACTGTCGTGTAGCTTGTATGTTTGTTGGGTCTGGAACGTTCCCATCTCCAATGATAAAGCTCAGCTTGCTGCGTCCTCCAATGGCGAGTTTCATAGCTTGAGCCCACTCCTGATAGTTTGTTCCTTTCAGTTTGTCAGAGACAATGACAACTAAAACTCCTTCAAGATTAGAGGTCGTTGATGACTGACCTCTAGTCGGGTCTGTGCCGCGGAGGATCCCTCAAGATTGGAAGTCATTTCTTGACTTGTCGGGGTTATCTTCTCGATTTCACTCTCTCTTTCATGTAGCTTTGATACCATGTGAATTAGAGCTAATTTGCTCTATGTATATTTCTTAGAGACTACACTACATATATGCATGAATAGGATTTACAGAATAGGCTAGAAGATTTGTACAGATATAGAATATAATCCTAGGATAATGTATATCTCTAAGATACTGCTATCTACTCAAAAAGATTTGATTATGATCAGATCATAATATTATGAGATAATACATACCTTGTATGATCATCAATAAAAGTTACAAACCTTTTTTTTCGGGTAATTTAACATGGGATGGACCCTAAACATCATTATGAATTAAGTAAAATGGTTTGGAGGGTTGATATGGTTTTGTAGGGTAAGAAATCTTTTGACTTTTGATGAAATGCAATGTTCACAATGAAGTTTTGAACAATCCACAAATTTAAACAAATGAGGTGATAGTCTTTTGAGGTAAGAGAAATTAGGATGTCCTAATCTATTATGCCAAAGCAAAATCTGTTCTTTAGCA
The DNA here is from genome assembly GCA_029891385.1 of Erythroxylum novogranatense. Taxonomy (NCBI): domain Eukaryota; kingdom Viridiplantae; phylum Streptophyta; class Magnoliopsida; order Malpighiales; family Erythroxylaceae; genus Erythroxylum; species Erythroxylum novogranatense. The sequence continues at coordinate 51,100,872 of CM057233.1, read as the reverse complement.
GGGGGTAGAACAAATACAACTTAAGCTATGAGCTTCTTTATTCTTCAAATTGTCATCAACAAAGTAGTAAACACCATCTATCAACTTAGCACTGCCAATCATCTTCCTCGAAGTTAGTTCTTGAAAGACAATATGAGTCAAAAAATTTAATGGTACAATTAGACTCATGGGCTAGTTTGCTCACAAATAGCAGATTACGAGTTAGTTTTGGAACATGTAGGACAAATTTAAGGCAAATATTCGAGGATAGAATTACTGAACCTTTACCAGCTACAGCAGAAAATGATCCATCTACTATACAAATTTTTTTCATGGCCAGAACAAGGGTCATAAGTATGAAAAAAGTTAGAAGAACTGGTCATATGGTCAGATGCTCCTGAATCAATGATCCAAGGAGCGAAATTGTATGGAAAGGAACATGAGAAGGCATTAAAATCACTACCAGTTTGTGCCACAAAAGCATTAGGAGCAATTGAGGATTCAAATTTGGATTTCAGTAGCTTTAGAATGTAATTAATCTGCTCTTAAGAGAACGGTCCAGCATCCACCTCATGTGCTGATGGGATTTTACGTGATTCATAGTGAGTAGAAGAAGTTTTATTAAATTTTCCTTCAAGCAATCCCTTCCAATGTGCAGGCTTTCCATGGAGTTTCTAGCATGTTTCATGGGTATGCTGTGCTTTATTGCAATAGTCATGCCAAACCTATGACTTTTTCTCAGTCTTCTTAGTACAACCAGTAGTATTCCCACCAACTAATGCTGTGTTTTCAATAGTAGGTGTAGGATTACGTTTTCCAAGCATCACAAATTGTCTACTTTCTTCACTTCGGACCTCTGCAAAGACTTCTCCTATGGTAGGAAGTGGTTGTCTTCCAATAATCCTGCCTCTAATTTCATCAAACTCAACATTAAGTCCAATTAAGAACTTAAAAATATCAAACTCAATATTAAGTCCAATTAAGAACTTAAAAATTCGGTTTTCCTCTACTGTTTTTCGAAAATAGTTACAGTCATCAAGGGATTTGCATTCATAGTCATTAAACAAATCTAAGTCTTGCCACAAATGTTTCAGAGAATTAAAGTACTTAGTAACACTATCCTCACCTTGATGGATCTTACCCAATTTGAGAGTTTGTTCATACAGTTAGGACTAGTTTCCCAAATCAAAATAAATTTGATTCACGTTGTCTCGTAGCTCCCTAGCTGTGTGGTAACACATATAGTTGGAGCTAATATCCTCCTCCATAGAATTTACTAGCCATGTCATCACCATAGAATTTTCAGCATCCCATATTCCTTTTTTATCACCAATCAAATATCCAATCTTGCCTCTACCACGGATGTACATTAACTGATTGGGACCAGCAAAGAAAATTCTCTCCATTCAGTCATATAGTAATGATCTGAATGGAATGAGAATCTGAGGTACTATTATGAGGAGGAGGTGTTTGAAGAGATGGGTTAGAGGATTCACCAATGTTGGATATGGTTGACATAGATTGGTAGGATTAGAGATAGTAGGCGGCGGCTAGGGTTTAGGACTATTCAGGTGGTAGGATTAGGGACTATAGGTGGCGGTTAGGGTTTAGGACTGTTCAAGTATGGCTCTGAAACCATGCAGAAATTCTGAACTGTTGTATATTATTCTCTATTTTATCAATACATAGGTACAAGTATATATAGAAATAGAGAGGGCTATTATAGGAAACTAATATCTGTACATAATATCCTAATTGATCTGATTTGCTAATTTTTAGGAGTCAATAATATCTAGGAAATATCCAGCTGGATATTTCCCAACATCTACTTTTAAGGAAAATAAAACATAGACTGACCATCAAAGAATATAACACAGAAAATGGCTAAGATAGAATCACTGTAGCAATTAATATCTTTGTCCTTCAAGAAGTTTATCAATACTATTAAGAAAATTTGCTGATATAGTTCCAATTGCAAGCTATATGCTATCTTTTTTCTAGCTGCTCATTTTGTGCTTGCTTGTGTAGGGGTTGCCTCAAGTTCTCTTATATAGAGTACATTTCCTCAATGACGTGCTTCTTCTGCCTGCTCTTAGTAGTAGAGATGAGAAGGTGATCAGTGGCTTGGCATGTTTGATGTCAGAAATTGGTCAAGCTGTAAGTCTTCTGTATGATCTTTTGTTTCTTTGTGTCTCTTTCTTCTTTTCTCATTAGCTTTATGCTCGTCTCAAAATTTTTCAGGCACCTTCTTTGATTGTTGAGGCAAGTAATGAGGCACTTGCAATGGAATATGCTCTATTACGGTGGGACATACACTTAAATGCTTCTATTATGTGCTTTAGTGCTAGATTGGAGCAGTTTAATATTGAATTTTTTGTCACATCAACTTGTTTATTCATAACATTAGAAGACAGATCCAAGGCATTTGATTTAGGAAGATGGAATAGCATGGTGCGTTACCTTCTTGTGTCTTATTAGCTACATGTTCTGCAATGAACTGTATGTTTCTAGTAACTGAAAGGGATACAAATATTGTTTTGAATGAATATGTTTCTAGTAACTGAAAGGGATACAAATATTGTTTTGCATGAACTTGCATAAACTTGCATAAAAAATCTTGTGCATATATTTCTTCTTGGATTCCTAATTCATATACAAATTTAGCAGTTGTGTAGCATTTCCAAGTGAAGATTGGGAGATTGCAGACTCAACCTTGCAATTCTGGTATTGCTATTATTTTCTAGGCAGTCATATGAAATTGTACATATTTGAATTTTGGGCTTTTTAAATTATGTTATTGATTTCAAGCCATGAAATTGATATCAATATAACTTTACTTCAATTTGTACTTTATCTTGGCGGTCACAAATAAGCACACTAGTCAATTGCAGTTCTTAACTATTTTGATAAAATACCCAAAACTCAGAACTTTTAAATTTAATTTGATTAATATGCAGTCCCTTCTTTCAAAAAAATACCTTTTATTCTTGTCTCTGATTAGAATAGGTATGCAAATGAGCTTATACGCACATGCTTCATATGACTTGATCAAGCGTGATGCTATGTGGTTATTTAATTCTACTCAACATAATGAAACAAATTTTAAAACTACATTAAATGGCTACCTTTTCTTCCTTTTACTCCCATTAGCTCGATAATCACTAAGTTTTGATCACCCCTACTTACATGATGCGTTCATATTTATTTCTCTTCCGCTAAAAATTAAATGTGATCATATGTGATGGGGTGTACTTTTTGCCTACATTTCACATGTTTCAGTCATCACAAATCAACAATTCTTCTCATATCTTCATATGCTTCTTCAACCTTCTTACGAGTGCATTCATTGCTTATTCCATGTTTTCTTGTGTTTCCATAAATACAAATGATGCAGGACAGCTATCAAGGATGTCAACCAATTCTTTTCTTGTTTGATATAATTGAGAGGAGTTGCTTTTAGGCTAATAGAAACATAATAGTTGAAGTTGTTGGAAATAGTTTGAACGGTTAGAAACAAAAGGATAGTTCTAGAAATCACTCTTGAGAGTTGTGAAATAATAATATCTCTTAGGAGAAAACATCACTTATATTAATTTAAAAATTTAGCATTCACAAAGAAATCACTCTATTCTTAATTGAACATTGAAACACATTTAAAATCCTACAACCCAAATCCTAATGAAACAAATGTTCCAATAAAAGAATTTAAAATTGAAATTGAATCCTATTCTAATAAGGATTTTTCGTTACTTGAATCCTAAACAAATTAAAGCAACATGAATTAACTTAAATCCGGTTCTAGTAAGGAAATATGATCATAAAAAACTCTTTTAATCTCTTTTATAAACTTATGTGTTGCATGAAAGAAATTCACCATAGACTCTTAGATTTGTTGATCTTATTTAATATTCGCATTTAACTTCATCCATCTTATTTACCTAATTATTCAGCTTTAAAATAAGGTCTCTTTTTGACTTCCTAATTACTGATATTTTGTTTGTTAGTGAAGTCCAAAATGGAATATCTAGCATCTTTACGGAGATTAACTTTCAAATTTGTTCTAAGATTGTCTAGGATTATAAAATGAAAGAGCAACTTTGGTGCATGCAACTTCACGCATTCTTCAAGCTTGTTTTTTATGCAACTTGAGTCTTCTCAATAAAGCTTGATATTCTTCTTTACATCATTTGAATAATCGGATTGATCTATTTATGACCTGAGCTTTTGAAATTAAGTTTCCTAAACAAACAGAAAATTCTGGATGAAGTAAATCTCCCAAAGGATCAAACCTTGATGCAGCCTTTACTAATCATCAACTTCTCTACCTTTTATATGCAATTGTTTTGTGATTTTTTTAGCAGGCAAAGTGACTCCTTAGAAGACTTCTTGGAGTTAAACTAAGATTTATAAGGCATAGTAATCAAACACTTATGATAGACACTCCTTAGCAGACTTCTTGGAGTTAAACTAAGATTTATAAGGCATAGTAATCAAACACTTATGATAGATACTTTCTACTTTGTCTTACATAATTTTTGGGATAAAAGTTAGGACTTATAAGGATGCCTTAATTGATAGAATCAGATTAGGCTGATTTAACTTCTTGTATCAAATTCTTGCTAGAGCATGAGAGTTATGTTCTTGTTTGTTCTTATCTCTTTCCCAGGTCTAGTCTTGCTAGCTATATACTGGGCCTTGATGCAGAGGGTGCAAACAATAGGGAAAAAGTGGAAGACGTTTTCTTGTCTATTTTTTCAGCATTACTTGATGCCCTTTTGTTGCGTGCTCAGGTTTTCTCTCTACCTATTAACCTTTATTTTATTCTTCTTCCTTCTTCAATCCCAAAGAAAAGAATCTTCATGGTCAGTTGAAATAGTCTTTGAGTATATAAATGTTGCATGTGCATACATAGAATATTTCCTAATCACCATCTCTCAACTTTTCATTTAATGCCGCTAAAGCATCCAATGGATCTACAATGATTTGAATACCTAAGTAATTAATCTTTGGTTTTGTCTTGTTGTTTTTGCTGAACAATACCATATCCTTCTATTGTTACTTAGATTATGCATGTGTTCCCATGGTCTACTGATATAAAAACTTCAGAATACACCTGTCTTAACTTGAATACTTGTTAGTCTAGATGAGTTTGTTTGTGTTTAACTTTTCAGCTTTGAGAGTGAGTAGAAAGAGATGATACATTGATTTATTTCTTTATAATTATTCTTAAGAATGAGCCTTGTGCGATTAACAAGTTTCAAGTTCAAGTTGTGCGACTCTCATTTTTGATTTATTATTATTGTTGTGTTGTTTGCATTTCATTTGAGGGGTGTACTAGAGTCGTATATATCCCATTCTTAAGCCTCATCTAACAACTTAAGCTTGTGGGTTGAATGAGTTGAATGATTTCCTAACATAACTCATCAAATTTTAAACATTAAGCAAATTTAGGGAAAATATTAGCATAGAAGGAAGTGTTTGGAATTCCCTAAAACATAGTCAAACAATCTTGTTTTGCAAGTTCATTATTTACTTTTTTTTTAATGATTTGCCTCAAATATGATGCATGGAATCTTTATTGGTCCTCTATTTTCTATATTTGCATATTCTCTTATATTGTGGTTGCAATAAATATTTACCCTAACTAATAGCAGATTAAGTTGATGTCTTATATATGTTTTTTATTTTGTTGGATGTGTAGGTTGATGAGTGTACATTTAGGGATGAGATTGGAGCACTTGACTTGCCTGATGGTCTAGTGCATTTTAGGATGAATCTTGTGGAGCTTCTGGTAGATATATGTCAGCTTTTGGGGCCTATGACATTTATACAAAAGGTACTACTTTTGAAAGCATGCATAGACTTACAAATACAGGCAATCGATTTTATACTTGTAAGGTAGTTGCCAACCTTATATATGGTCAAGTATTTCCTCCCCCCACCCACCTTGAATTAATTGTTGTAATTGTCCACAATTCTTTATATTGGAGCTTCTAATTGAGGGGCATTTTGTTGCTTGAACACGTTTTCACTACTCTACTAGTACAAATTTGATGTTAGGAACCTCAATAGAGATTGTTTGTATTGATTGTATAACAATAGAAGATAGACAATTTTAGCTGGAGCAATGCTTCCCCTCCTGGTTAGTCTAGGCCTGTATCCTAACAATGAAGATAGCAATCGATGGTGTTCACTCCTCACTCTTCTGCTAATATTCCCCTACCAACATTCTCTCTCCATAACTACCTCACTCCTCCCTAACAAACTTGCCTACATGGCAGATCTCACACCCTCATCTTCTTTCTTTTATCACTTAGGAGCCGTGCGAGATGAAAGTCTCATGCACAGTTTTGAATGAGAGAGAAGTGAGGAATCCTCTTTTCGACTCTGACTCTCCCACTCCAGTCGTTGCTTTTCTTTTTGTTACTTCGAAAGTAAATGGAGTTGTGAAACTGGGATCTTGGGTAGAGACGGGTGATATTTTAGTTGGTGGATTCGCATTGGAACAGTCTTATGATTCCAAAAAAATGGAAATCCATTTTTCAAAAGGAAGTATGACTGCTTTACCAATAGTCGAGACCCAATCGGGAGACGTAAAGAATACTACTCCTAGCCCCCCCCCAATATCAGACCGATTCCGAGAAAGATTAAAAGAAACTCAAAAGATAAAGAAGTATCGTTAATTTCTTCAGGCTTGTTCCAAGTTCGAAGTACCATTTGTACAAATAAGAATCCCCTTCGTTACATGATTTCTTCTTCATATAGATAGATATAGGATCTATGCGTGTCAATTGGGCAAATGTGTCCATAGTGACTAGGATGGATATCTCGTATCCGAAAATTAGCAGTTTGCCCTGTCACTCCTCCAGGTCCCAAATAACTTGATTAGCTTTTCGGGAAATTTCCAAACGAACAATTTCAACGAAATCTTTCAATTTCTTATTTTAATATGTTCAACTCTATTCCATGATCGGAACGGGGGCGGGTACACGTTACACCACAATTTTGAATCAGAAGAGAGATTTCAAGAAATGGCAAATCTATTAGCTCTATCAATATCCGAGCTAGATCTGCTGTCCCAACTTGTTTCTACGGGTATACACTTTAATGGGCTTAGTCAGTATGGGCTGAGGAGAGGGTGGAATGTTAACAATTCCCTCCTCCTCAATAAGTCCCTTGTCCTCAAGGGATAAGGAAGGGAATTGTCCCTTCATGAAATCCGCATCCTCCCATGTAGCTTCCTCTACCAGCTTAGCCTTCCAACGAATCAGCCATTGCTGAACCTTTCTGCCTTTAGTCGTGATATAGCGTGAGGCCAGGACTGCTTCAGGTTCAGCCCATTCCGAAGCATCCACCTCCAGTCCTAGGGGAAGGTCTTACTCAATAGGATGGTCACCTATGACCCTTTTCAGCTGAGAGACATGGAAGACTGGATGTACCTTGGCTGTGGGTGGAAGTTGTAGTTTGTAAGCAGCCTGCCTTACCCTTCCCAGAACCTTAAAAGGCCCATAATACCTAGCAAAAAGCTTGGGACAGATGTTCCTTGCTAAAGTGAGCTGTTTATGTGGCCTGAGCTTTACATAAACTAGGTCTCCCTCCAGAAACTGTACCTCCCTCCTATGAACATCCGCAAATTTCTTCATGGTTGACTGAGCACGAAGTAAATTGTGCTTAAGTTGGCGCAATGCCTCATCTCTATCGATCAAGGCTGCTGCCACTGATGCTACTTGGGTCTCTCCTTGAATGAAATGCAGAATGGATGGCGGTAGGCGGCCATAAACCACCTCGAATGGAGTCCTTCCTATTGAGACATGAAAGTTTGTATTGTGCCAATACTCAGCCCAAGGTAACCAAAGAGACCAATGTTTGGGCTGCTCAGAAGCAAAACAGCGAAGATAGGTTTCCAAGCCTCTATTAACCACTTCCGTCTGCCCATCCGTTTGGGGGTGATATGAAGAACTCATCTTCAACATGGTTCCTTGCACCCTAAATATTTCCTTCCAAAAATTGCTTGTGAAGAGAGGATCTCGGTCACTCAATATTGAGCTAGGAATTCCATGCAACTTTACCACATCCCTAATAAACATCTCAGCCATTGTCTTAGCCGTAAAAGGATGTTTAAGAAGTGTGAAGTGGGCATATTTTGACAGCCTATCCACAACCACCATTATAACCTCATAGCCTCGGGACTTAGGTAGCTTTGTGATGAAGTCCATAGATACTTCATCCCAAACTAGCTTAGGAATGGGCAAGGGCTGAAGAAGACCAGCTGGAGTCATGGCCAAATATTTATTCCTTTGACAGGTAGCACATTCCTGAACAAATTTCTGGATAGAGGACTTCATTCCCAGCCAAAATAAACCACTAGCCAGCCTTTTATAGGTTTTAAGGAATCCAGAATGTCCTCCTAGAGGAGAAGAATTATATTCCTGCAGCAATTGAGGAATTAATGCTGAAGTGGGAGAGAGGACTAGCCTATTCTTGTAAAACAGCAAGTTACCCTTCACTAGATAATCCTGTTTTGACTCTGGATTCTGTTGCAAAGTCTCCAATAGCTTACTAAGTTCAGCATCCTCTTGTACTTCCCTTCTGACTACTTCCATATCAGCCCAGAAGGGGCTGAGAGTGCTGCAAAATTAAACGTATCTTCTCCCATCCTGGATAAGGCATCTGCTGTCCCATTCTATTTTCCCGACTTATAAATCACCTCAAAGTCAAGTCCCAACAGCTTAGCTTGCCAGCACTGCTGATCCACCGATGGAATTCTTTGGTTCAATAGATGTTTAAGGCTTTTATGATCTGTATAAACCTTAAAGTGTCTGCCCAATAAGAAATGTCTCCAATGTTGGACAGCAAGGACTAATGCCATCATCTCCTTCTCATAGACAGATTTACAATAAGTCGATTCAGCCAATGCTATGCTGAAATAAGCTGAGGGTCGACCCTCTTGCATCAAAACAGCTCCAATTCCCTTTCCGGATGCATCGCACTCCACTGAAAATTCTTTGGAGAAATTCGGTAAGGCTAAGACTGGAGAGGTGGTCATCTTCCTTTTTAGCTACTCAAAGGCCTCTCGGCCCTCCTTTCCCCAATGAAAACCATTCTTCTTAGTCAATTTTGTAAAGGGTTTTGCAATTCTACCATAATCTTTAACAAACTTTCTATAATACCCCGTAAGCCCTAGAAAGCCTCTTACCCCCTTCACATTTTTTGGTTCAGGCCACTCCATAACACTCTTGACTTTCATTGGATCCATAGCTATACCTTCAGCTGCAAGCACATGGCCAAGGTATTCAATGGACTACTGTCCAAATAAACACTTCTTCTTGTTGGCACATAAGTGATTATTCGAGAGTAACTGTAACACCCGAGCTATATGGTGCAAGTGCTGGGTCCAATTTGAACTGTAAACTAAAATATCATCAAAGAAGACTAAAACAAACTTGCGCAGCTGAGGTTTGAAGATGGAGTTCATAGTGGATTGGAATTTAGCAGGCACATTCATGAGTCCGAAAGGCATTACTAAGTACTCGTAATGCCCTTCATGAGTACGAAACCCCGTCTTATGAACATCCTCCTCTCGAACTCTAATTTGATGAAATCCAGATTTTAAATCCACCTTAGAGAAAAGCTTGGCCCCATGCAACTCCTCCATCAACTCATCAATTACGGGAATAGGAAATTTGTTAGGCACCGTAAGTTTATTCAAAGCCCTATAGTCATCACACATTCGCCAAGTCTCGTCCTTCTTCTTAACAAGGATCACGAGGCTTGAAAAAGGACCAACACTAGGTCTGATCACTCCAGTTTCCAGCAACTCTTTGATCTGCCTCTCTATCTCATTTTTGTGGTGATGTGCATGCCTATAGGGTTGGACACTTACTGGTTCGGCCCCCTCCTTCAACACAATAGCATGATTACTGCTTCTCCTGGGAGGTAGCCCCTTAATAGGCTGAAATACCTCATCTGGACAAAACAGCCTGTAATTCCTGCTGCTGGTTTGCCTCTAAAGTCCCCTTTCCTTCGACCACAGCCTCCCTAACTCCCATGGACCAAAACAATCCTTCAATTTCCACTTCCTCATGTTTAAACATTTGTTGTAGAGCATAAGGAATAGGGTCTTGCCGAGTAACTCCCTACAGTGTGATTTCTGTTCCTCTTTGGTCGAAAGACATAAACATTCTTTTCCAATCCACTTTGACGACTCCGAGGGTTTCTAACCAAGCAACACCCAATATCAAATCAGGTCCTCCGGTATTTAAAACATAAGCATCAGCCGTAAACTCTGCTCCATTAACTTCTAACTAGACTCCTTTGCAGATTCCTTGGGAGAAAGAGCGATGTCCATCCCCTAGCTTAACAGCAAAGATTCGAGTAGGAGTAGTGGGAATTCCCATAGCCTTAACTAGTTTACTTAACACAAAATTATGACTAGCCCCACTATCGATCATAATCAAGATTGGCATTTCATTCAGCTTGCCCATCATCACCATGGTTTTCGAGGGTGAAGATGTCTCTCTACCTATTTCCCTGTACTCGACCAAATTATAGACCAATTCCCAGTTCTCCTGGTTGTCCTCTGCCCCTTCTGTGACTAGATTGACCACTGTTTCAGCTTCAGCCTCCCCCTCCCAAATAGTCAGGTTGTACTCCTTATCTGGGCATTGATGAAGTGGGCCGTAAGTTTGGCCACACTTGAAGCACAACCCCTTGGCCCTCCGCTCCATTAACTGCTCCAGCCATCGCAGGCCGGACCTTGTTGGGCAGCTCTCTTCCTTCTCCCTTGACGTTCGCAGTAGTGTTTCCCACATGCCCATGTCGTTGGAAATTGGCTATACCAGTCCGTGACCCATACCCCGCAGTTGGTACCCCAGGCCTGTGCTTCAACTTGCTAGGTCGGATGACTCCTTCCCCAATCAGCCCCCGTTCTACCTTACGCGCCACTGACAGAAGACGGGTTCGGTTCGATGGGTCGTGGGTCCTGACCCGGTTTCGTATCTCTTCACGAAGCCCACCCATAAAGCAACTCATAAACCAGTCTTCGGGAAGGTGACTGATCCATGAAGTCAACCTTTCAAAATCTTCAATATACCCATCCACTGATCCTCGTTGAACCATCGACTTCAGCTGCTCAATCGGATGTCCCTCATCCTTTTCCCCATACCGATCAAACAAGGAGTGTTTGAAACGCTCCCACGTCATGCATGGCTCCAGCTCACGTACCGATTTAAACCAGTATAACGTCGTTCCCTCCATGCATATTTGCACCATCGGCAACCTCAACTCGGCAGGGATCTCATGAATCGAAAAGTAAGATTCAGCACGAACGACCCAAGCAAATGGGTCTTCGCCGTGGAATGAAGGGAGATCAACTCTCCCGGTCGCATTGTGGTATTCCTCCCATGCGCGCTCTGCAACCGCGGAAAGAGGGCGGCTCTCTGATCAGTTCGGTTTTACCCTATAGACTGGGTGTTCTCCTCCCGAAGAAGAAGAAGCGATATGGGTCAATGCCGGTGACCCCTCTACTCCCTCTCCCATGCTCTGTTTTTCTGTGTTCCAAGCCTTGAGAGCTTGAAACCCTTCTCTTAACTCTGACTGAAGTTGACCTTGGGATTTCGCTAAAGTCTCGACGCTAGCCATCAATGTGCCCAGCTGCGTCCTGAGATCCTTCAATGTGGCGTCGTGCGATTTCACCATTGCTTCCTGGGCTGAGAACGAAGATTCTTGTCTCCTAAAAGACACTTCTAAAGCGGATATTCTAGCCTCCATACGGGTTTGCATACAATCTCTATCCTCCGTGACCTCTCAATGAAAGCACCAATTGTTAGGAACCTCAATAGAGATTGTGTGTATTGATTGTATAACAATAGAAGATAGACAATTTTAGCTGGAGCAATGCTCCCCCTCCTGGTCAGTCCAGGCGTGTATCCTAACAATGAAGATAGCAATCGATGGTGTTCACTCCTCACTCTTCTGCTAATATTCCCCTCCCAACATTCTCTCTCTATATCTACCTCACTCCTCCCTAACAAACTTGCCTACATGGCAGATCTCACACCCCCCTGCTGTCCCAACTTGTTTCTACGGGTATACACTTTAATGGGCTTAGTCAGTATGGGCTGAGGAGAGGGTGGAATGTTAACATTTGAAGTGCACTTCTCTCATTGCTTCATAAAATTTATGACTTTTGTATGTTAGACAATAGTTTGCTTGGCTTAGGCATAAAGCCTTCTCAAAATGTAGGGGACTTTATTGAGGTAGTTGAGTCATGTAGAAATGTGGCGTAATTTTTCTCGTAGCTTCATTTTGGGAAGTGGCTAGTGAGGGCACGTGATGTGATTATTACTTAATAGTTTAGCATTTGGATCTGTTATTCATTATGTTAAATTAACTTTGCTACTATGTGAAATTAGAGATAATAAAGCAGAGAGAAGAAAATGCAAATACAAAGATTACAATAGGATTTATAGAATTTGTAGCAATATTATGTTATTCTTACTTAGATATGTTATCCTAGTTGTGTAGGATTTATAGAATTTCCATTGTAATAGGATTTACATTAGAAATCATTTTCCTACTAGAATAAGGATTCCAAGAACTCTGTATATATGTACTTAGCCTTTCATTAATAAGAAGCAATCTGGAAATTTTCTACAAACTTGAGTTTTCAATTAGAAATTGTAATGTTTTCTTCTAAGAGTGATTCTTAGACCCTAGGAGTGGTTTCTAGTTTCCTACCATCCATTCTTTGTGTTCTTCACTAAATTCCAGCAACCCTAACCAAAATTTCAACCCACTCAAACTTAAACTCTAGCCATATTAAACCATTTGAAGAAAGAAGTAATCTTTTTTTTTCTTTATTTTGAACAACAAGTGCCTTTGAATATATACACAAGTCCTATTAGATATTTAAAATATTTCCTATTTACAGCAACATCCACTATTTACAGCAATTTCCTAAAGTAAATATCCATGATACCCTCTTGTTTCCTATTTTATGATTAGAAATTAATTTCTCCTAAATCATTGTTCTGATTTTCATCACTCCCCCTTAAGCTGGTAGGTGCATAGATGTCTTGCATTCCTAGCTTGCTTATATCATCTTGAAATTGTGCATTTGCCAACCCCTGAGTCAATACATCTACTATCTGTTTGGCAATGAGAACGTATGGGTTACAAATAAGCCCACTTTCCAATTTTTCTTTAATGAAGTGCATATCAATCTCAATGTGTTTAGTTTTGTCATGTTGTACCGGTTACGAGCAATACTAATAGCTGACTTATTATCACAGTAGGGCTTTATAGGTCCTTGCCACCTAACTTTCAAATCATTCAGGATGATACGAATCCACAAGAGCTTACATATACCGTGAGCCATAGCTCTAAACTCTGCTTCAGCACTTGATCTAGCCACAACTGATTGCTTATTACTTCTCCAAGTGATAAGATTGCCCAAAAACATAGTGCAGTACCCAATGGTTGACCTTCTATCAATGCTTGAACCTGCCCAATCTGCATCCGTATAAGCTTCAACTATTTTATTGTCATTTTTCTTAAACATAATCCCTTTGCCAGGGGTAGTTTTAAGGCACCTCAATACCCTATACACTGCTTGAAGTTGGAATTTTTTTGGGTCATGCATGAACTGACTAATTACACTTATTGCATTTGCTATGTTAGGCTTGGTATTGGACAAATAGATTAGTCTTCCCACTAGTCTTTGATACCTCCCCTTGTCAACAAATTCATCATCTTTGGCCTCACTTAGTCTATGATTCTGTTCTATAGGTGTATCAATCAGTTTGCACCTCATCATTCTAGTTTCTTCTAGAAGATCCAGAATATACTTGCGTTGGGATAGAAAAATTCCTTCTTTTGAACGAGCTACTTCTATGCCTAAACAATATTTCAACTTCCCCAAATCTTTGATTTCAAACTCTTGGGCAAGTTTAAGTTTGAGGTGTTTCATCTCTTCAAGATCATTACCTGTGACTATAATGTCATCCACATATACAATGAGGTCTGTCATTTTATTTTCTGCAGCAAATTTAATAAGTAGAGTGTGATCTCCTTGACTTTGTTTGAAATCCAGCATAGCCTTTGTGAATCTCCCAAACCATGCCTGAGGAGATTGTTTAAGGCCATACAAGGCTTTTTTTAATTTGCATACTCTATTCCCAAACTTACCTTCAAATCCAGGAGGGGCTGTCATGTACAATTTTTCATTTAGATCACCATGTAGAAAGCATTCTTTACATCAAATTGTTGCACAAGCCAATCAAAATTAGCTGCCTAGGATAACAGTAAATGTATATTGTTCATTTTTGCTACTGGAGCAGATTGGTCAGATTGGTTACGTGTTGTAGGGACAGTAGTGACTAACTCAGTCTCTGAATTTGGGAAAGATAAATCAAGTAAGATGTTAGTCTTCCTATACTTTTCTTCTGCAGAATTCCCCATCTCCCCCTGAAGATAAGTATTAGGGAAGAAAGATTGACTCTTAACAAATGACACGTCCTTGGAAATGGAGAATTTATATGAGGGAGATTAAGGAATCTTCTACATCCCAAGCCTCAAACTTGGGATTCGAAACAGCAGGAACAGATCCTAATAGGTGAGAAAGCTTTCCCTTGCCCTTAAGGAAAGTCTTAACCATTTGTGACTAGTGGATGTAGTTTCTTCTACCATTGAGTTGGTAAGATGGAAACAAGGTTTGTAATTCACCAATATGGGTAGGGGTGTACATTTTGGGATTACCAACAGAGGAGATTTCAGAGGAGGAAGAGACCTCCACGTTGGGGCTTTTGCTAGTAACAGATTCAGACATCTGTTTTCTAGAAGGCATTATTGGCAATGAAGGCCAAGTAAGTGTCAGGAAAAAGAGAAACCAGGAGTTACAGCGTCCTGGGCTCTGCTACCATGAAGAAAGAAGTGATCTTGTTTTTTCTTTATTTTGCACGACAAGTTCCTTTGAATATATACACAAGTCCTAGCTTAATTTATGTAACTAAAATATTTCCTATTTACAGCAATATCCCATATTTACAGCAATTTCCTAAAGTAAATATCCATGATATCCTCTTGTTTCCTATTTTATGATTAAGAAATAACTCCTAAATCACTGTTATGATTTTCATCACCCTGAAATCCTAAGGCTGAATTTCCAGCAATTAAACCTTAAATTCCCAGCTTTACAAAATTTGAAAATTCTGCATTCCTAGCCAAAATTCAACCTTAAAACCTGATATTCCAGCAGCCTAATGTTAGTCATACTTCCGAATTTTGTGTATTTAGCTACTAGTTAATAATTGTTCTATTTGTCCTATTAAAGGCAGAAAAATACATCACTGACTAAGGTTAATTACAACCCAGTTTCCAACAATTACAAGCTGAAAAACACATCACCAACAGGTTTCTGGAGTTGGCGCGAATCAATCCATGGCAGTAGGATCAATTGAACATCACCAGAAGGTGGCACTTGGGCTACATGCGCCGGTTGAAGAGCGGTTGCCGGTGGTGAGTGGGGGCATGTACGATACTCGCTGATTTCACCTTTTCCTCTGACTTGGCCATTGGTGGTTGCTTGATGTGTTTCTGTGATTAGATTGTCAATGTTAGTTTTATTTTTGTGAGAAAGGTGTGGGTATGAGTTTCGATTATGAGGAATGAAGGAAAAAGGAATTAGAGACAAGATAAGAAAACTTGCTCTGATACCATGATGTGAATTAAGAAAAGAGATGTGAAGAGCTTGCAGAAATCAGCATCTTTCACTCCCTTTAGATACTAGATTATCTTATTTGTATAAGGTAAGTTGCACTTATAATCCTTAAAGATAATCAAATCATAATCTCTAACAGAAACAAAGCTTCAGGTTACGGGATAAAAACATTAGCTTCTAAAGAATAAGAGATAAAGATAGGTTTATGTGGTCAAAATTTAGCTACAGGATTATGTTGTGCAACTTTTATACTATATGGAAATAGGGATAAAAGATAGAAAGAAAAAAGGGGAGGAAGAAGAATATACATACTGGTTTAATGCTAAGATGTTTTCTTTAAGTTTAGCCCATTTATGTGTAATAGTCGATACAATACTATATAGTTGTTTTAGTAGAAAGGGATGTAGCAAGTATTCTTATATTATAGTACAATAATAATATTCTTACACTAAATATCAAAATCTCTATGATATTCATTAAGTTCTATAAACAAGCAATTGGCAAGAAATATGGTCTCCTTTTCCTCCCTTATGTCCTTGTTTATCTGTTTCTCTTGTCAAAATTTAGATTGATTGATGATATACAAGTGCGTACCTGACATTGCAATTTGTTTTGCTGTTAGGTTTTTATCTAATGAGGATTGTATACGTTTTTAGGTTTGTGTTCCACTATGCTTTTTGTGTGCTATTCTTACTTAGAGCTTTCCCTGCTTCCAATAATATTGCATTTTTGGACCTAAACTCTACTTTTGGCAATTAAATGATAGAGTTAGAATGCCATTCGTATACAGTAGGCGCAAGAAGAAGTTGGTGAACCATAGCACGTGAGTTTGTTACAAAAGGGAGACAGGTGTCAGCTAATAATTAGGAAAGGAAGAGATATAAAAGGACGGGAATGGCATATAGAAGGGATATGCTTGACCACGATAGTGAGAGTAGAGTTAGGGAGGTAGCAGCCCCTCATATAGGCTTGCTTTTACTTCAGCTGTGACCGAATAGATACGTACAGAATACTATTACACTTTATTGAATTGAGGGGATCATTTTGATCCATTCTATTCATTTTCTTCTAGTAATTCATCCATTTCTAATTGAGTTCTATCATTAAAATAATGAATAAAATGGGTGAATTGATGGCTAAGGGTTATGGTCTTTTTGTAGTCCTTGACTGTAGTTTGTTGGGCCATTGGAAGCTCATTTGAACTGAGTTTAGATTTATATGCGAGTATCTAATGTTCCTGCGTTCCTTGTAAAACGCAAATTGAGTGAGATCTCTTAGTGAACATTTATATTTAGTCTTGGAGCAGAATTAGGCTACAGAGACTTTGTAGTTTATTGTTTTTGGTTAAAAACTAGTTTATGGAGTTTGCTTATATCATTTTCAAGACTTATGTATTTAGTTTAAATTGTTATTGGTAAATATGTTCATAGTTTATTCTTCCAATTTGTTGTAGCTTGGCTTCGCTGGTTGGGAAAATATGCCAATACCTTGGAAGGAGGTGGAGAGCAAATTGTTTGCTCTAAATGTGGTAAGCATAGTTTTTGTAAATCTTTTTGAATTATATTTCTTAACAGGTTGCTTTTTGGTTGAATTTGTCTCACCATAATTTACGACTTTAACCTATAAATTGATAAGCTAACCATCTACAAATTTAACGTTTTTGTTTTATAAGAGGAATTGTGGATTGTGAACCTACCAGACCTTGCCAATTTAAGTTCTAACATAAAAATGTGAACAAGTGGCTAATAAACTATAAAAGAATTGTGAAAATAGCTATCATACCACATGAAAATAGGTTTTGATACCATGTGTGAGTAAAATAAAGGAGAAAGGGTAAAGAGAAGAATGAACATGAGGTTTAGCGCCTCTGACTTATGACCTACATGCATGGGAACAAAACCACAAGGATAATCGGGTATATATTTTTCTTTAGGTTTATCTCTTCTAGTATAATAGTAGCACAGTGCAATATTCCATAATATGATAATATAGTTTTTCTGAATACCGTAAAATTATTATATTATGATACAAAGAATATCCTAGCATAAGAAGATAAGAATAATAGAAATATACAGAATTTACAAGGTCTTCAACAAGGATATATACTATTTGAGTTCACAGTTGAGGTTTGATCCTTGACCCAAAGGCACTTAGGAACTCAATTTCTAATCCCAACTGTTTTATAAGTGATCTTTAGTAATTAGTATTTTTGATAATTCTCTAGAATTTTCAATTGCAGAGCACCTTTTACTGTTATTCATCTTTTACCAAGAGTGAACATTTATGGTTATAATTATTACAACTGATCTGTTTACAAGCTGATAAAACAATAGTTGATGGTTAAAGTCAAACCATAAGTTATGCAATTTAGAAGCATAGAAAGAACTAGGGCTGTTTGATTGTGAACCCATAAATAATTCTTTATCCACTTCGTTCTTGAATCTTATATGGATGTTAAGCCTTAAACACAGGCATCGCTAACATAAGTGTCTTAATCTGTTGCTTCTTTACACCTCCTTTTAGCGTCATTATGGAATTTAATTTGCAAAATTAATGAGTATTCTTCGGGATTTTGCACGAACTATTTGTTAAAGCATCTCATATATCTATACTTACATCCATCCAATACATATATATGTATATTATACACAAATTTAGACATTCTATTCTACGAAGGATTCTGTAAGTTCAATATTCTTGTGTTCACTTTAAAAATAGGATCAGTAATAAATTGAATTCAGTTCTTGTATCTAAATATGCCCTTATGAAATGTTTAAGTTGGTTGTAGAACACAAATTATGGAGTAAGGAACCTATCAACATTTGTCATGTTAAAAGTGGTAAACATCACAAATAATTATTGGGCCTGCTAGCTTTTAAATACGTGACCTAAAAATCATTAAACCTGGAGTGAGTTTACCGTTGGGTTATCTTGTGAATCATCTGGAAAGGATGCAATTGTTGAGCTCTTGATAGTCTAGATTCTAAAGAATTTCAAACTTATGAACTATGGTTATTTTATTTTAGGCATGCAAGATAGCTGCTCAAATATGGCCAATTTAACCAATTCTGAAAGAGAGCGTTGAATTTTCATAATATTAGTTTTACAAATGAATCTTCAAGCCCACTTGCTATCTGAAT
Source organism: Erythroxylum novogranatense (assembly GCA_029891385.1). Classification (NCBI taxonomy): domain Eukaryota; kingdom Viridiplantae; phylum Streptophyta; class Magnoliopsida; order Malpighiales; family Erythroxylaceae; genus Erythroxylum; species Erythroxylum novogranatense. The sequence continues at coordinate 51,082,035 of CM057233.1, read as the reverse complement.
GCATATGTGTCTCATTTTTGGTAAAATGAGCTCTGTGCTAGGGAACAAGTAAATAAACCTCTAAATATTGTTGAGTTCTCTAAATTTAAAGTTATTGTGTACATGGTATATTTGATAATTTGAAGCAGGTTAATTACTCCATTATGGTAAATTTACTAAGTTAATATAACTCAAATTCCATGTACAAAATGTAATGGAGGTTGGGATCCATTTTAATTTATTTTTGAAACTTATTGTTATCCTTTTGGTTTAGAAGAAAGGAAAAAATCTTGGTGTTGAGTTTATCTAACAGCATATTGACAAGTTGTTTGAGAAAGCAAGAATATGTTTTAAGCAAGGTTTTCCATTATAATTGGAGTTTACATCTATTTTGGTGCTTGAAGGTTTAGTGATAGGTTTTTTTATTAGTGGCAAATTAAGGCAAAACAATATGGATTAGACAAAAGTATAATGATCATCACATGTATATTTTTTGTGAATCAGAGCTTATTTGCTCTATATCTCTTTTATTAGAGACTGCAGTATATATACACATGAATAGGTTTACAGAATAGGATAGAAAAATCTATACAGATATGGAAATATAATCCTAGGATACTATATATCTACAAGATACTGATATCTAATCTAAAAAGATCTGATTATGATCAGATCATAATATTATGAGATATACATATCTTCGACCACACTCCCCCTCAAGTTGGATCATAGATATCTATCATGTCCAACTTGCTAATACACTCTTCAAATGCTTGTCGTTGGAGTCCTTTGGTAAACACATCAGCTGTCTGCTTCTTTGTTGGAACATATATTAGGCATATTGTCCCATCTTCTATCTTCTCTTTGATGAAATGTCGGTCAACCTCAACGTGTTTTGTTTTTTCATGATGGACTGGATTGTGTGCCATGCTTAGGGCTGCCTTGTTATCACAGTAGTGTTTTATAGGTATCTCAAGCCTGATTCCTAATTCTGTCACCACTCTCTTTAACAAAGACTTTCACACATTCCTTTTGCAACAGCTCTTAGTTCACCTTCAACACTACTCTTGGCTACCACCTTTTGCTTCTTACTTTTCCAAGTAACCAAATTTCCCCAAACAAAAGTACAATATCCAATGGTTTATCGTCTATCCTCTTCTGAACTTGCCCAATCTGAATCAATATAGATTTCAATTGTTCTTTGATCTCCTTTCTTAAATAACAGCCCTTTTCCTGGAGTACCTTTTAGATACCGTAGGATCTTGTAGACTGCCTCTAAATGCTGTCTCCTTGGTGCATGCATATAGCGACTAACAACACTAACAGCAAAAGCAATATCTGGTCTAGTATGAGACAAATAGATTAGTCTTCCCACTAGTGTTTGATAGTCTTCACGATTGACAAGTGTATCACCTTCATCCCCAAATTTTGTATTCTCAATAGGATTAGTGCTTGGTTTGCATCCTAACATTCCAGTTTCTCTTAAGACATTAAGAATGTATTTGCTTTGTGAGATGTAAACTCCCTTCTTTGATCTTGCTACCTCCATGCCCAGAAAATACTTCATTTCTCCTAAGTCTTTAACTTCAAAATCTTTCTTCAAAGCTGTCTTAAGTCTTGTGATTTCTACTGCATCATCACTAGTTAAGATAATATCATCAACATACACAATCAAAATTGCCTTCTTACCTTCTCTACTTCTGGAAAACATTGTGTGAACGGACTGTGCTTGTTTGTACCCTTCAGCTTTAAGGTCTTTGGCAAATCTTTCGAACCAAGCTCGTGGTGATTGCTTTAGTCCGTATAGAGACTTTTTCAACTTACATAATTTGTTTCCTCCTTCCTCATCAAAGCCTGGAGGAAGTTTCATATACACCTCTTCCTTTAATTGTCCATTCAAGAAAGCATTCTTGATGTCAAGTTGTTGAAGTGGCCAGTCAAGGTTAATAGCCACTAATAACAATAATCTTATAGTATTTAACTTGGCCACAGGTGCAAATGCCTCCTTGTAGTCCATCCCATAGGTTTGAGTGTAGCCTTTAGCTACCAATCTCGCCTTATACCTCTCAATGGTGCCATCAGCCCTATATTTGACTGTAAATATCCACCTACACCCCACTGATTTCTTTCCTTTTGATAGATCAACTTCTTCCCATGTTTCATTCTTTTCAAGTGCCCTTATTTCTTCGGAAACAACTTCTCTCCATGCTGGAACTTGAAGAGCTTCTTGAACATTTTTTGGAATATCAATTCTGTCCAGATTAGCAATAAAAGATTTATATTGAGCAGATAGAGCTTTATAAGAGACAAACCTCTCAATCGGATGCATAGTACATGATCTAGCTTTCTTCCTTAAGGCAATTGGCCATTCTAAATCTGCATTGTCTCCTTGATCCTCACTGTTCTAATTCTCTTCAGTAGGGACCTGCACTGGTTTAGAAATTGGCATAGCTTCAAGGATAGGAAGTGTACTGCTTCCTTTGTTCCTTCGAGAATACACCTTGAGTGTATGATCAGGTTTAGCTATTTCTGTATTAGGATTTGTCTCTATAGGAGATGACATGGGCACTGGGATGGGTTCAGGAATAGATATAGGTTCAGGGGGTTGAGGCTAAGATTCATCACTCCCAAACTCACTCCAATACTCCCCCTGAATTGAAGACTTAGGATAGAAGAAATCTGTCTCGGAAAAAGAGACATCACAGCTAACAAACAACGTCTTTGAGATAGGATCATAGCATTTATACCCTTTTTGTGTAGCAGAATATCCTAGAAACAAACATTTTTTGGATCTTGGATCAAGTTTATTGTGTGAAAAATTGTGAAGGAAGGTTGTGCACTCGAAAACTCTTAAATGAAGGTTAGTTTCAAGATGAGTGGTAGTATAGGTTTCTTGAAATTTCTGAAGTGGTATTTTGAAGGAAAGAACACGACTTGGCATTCTATTAATAAGATAGGTAGCAGTAAGAAGAGCATCCCCCCAAAAATATTTTGGAACATGACTAGTGAACATCAAAGCCCTAGTTACCTCAAGAAGATGTCTATTTTTTCTTTCCGCAATCCCATTTTATTGAGGATTATTGACACGAGTACTATTGTGAACAATTCCATGGTTTTGAAAGAATGTCTGAAGATGATGATTAAAGTATTCAGTACCATTGTCAGTATGAAGGATTTGAATACTAGTTTGGAATTGATTTTTTATCATGTGATAAAAATTGATGAATACGGTAGAGGTTTCAGCTTTATCTTTCAAAAGAAACACCGAACACAAATGAGTATGGTCATCAATGAATGTAATGAACCATTTGGAATTGGTTCTATTAGGAACACGAGATGGACCCCAAAGATCACTATGGATAAGTGAGAATGGTTTTGTGGGTTTGTATTTTGATCTTGTAAAAGAACTTCTTTGATGTTTAGCAAACTCACAAGCATCACACTGAACACAAAGATCTTTATTTATTGAGATATTTGGAAATAACCGTGACATATATTGAAAGTTTGGGTGCCCTTACCTCTTATGCCATAACAATAGTTCATCAGTCTTAGGAACAATCACACTATTACCCAAGCTATAAGGAGTAGATTGTTTATCTTCATCTTCAAAGCAGTACACTCCATCTACCTCTTTATCACTGCCAATCATCTTCCCCAATGACAGGTGCTGTATAACACAATGAGTAGGGAAGAAATGAGCACTACAATTAGCTTGTTTTGTCAATTTACTGACTGACAGAAGATTGCATTCTAAGTTAGGGACATGTAGAACAGAGTTTAGTTTCATAGAATCTGTTATTTTGATATCTCCTTTTCCTGCAACTGAGGAGGAATCACCATTTGCTACCTTAACCTTTTTATGTCCAGCACACGGAACATATGAATGAAACATATTAAAATCATCTGTCATATGATCCGAAGCTCTGGAATCAACTATCCACTTCTTCTTACCACATGAGGATAAAAAAACTTTTAGGATATTACCTCTCATAGTAGCATTGGGAACTATGCTTGCCTTTTGTTGGTTGTTGTCACTTTGAAGGTTCTGCATCACTTCCAATAGTTTTCCTAGTGAAATATTCAGCTCACCTCCTTATTGTTTCTGATTACCTTCAGATTTTTCTGTTCCTCCCTCACTAGATACTTGGTAGCCTCGGTTTTTTCCCTTTTTTGGTTTCCAATCTAGAGGCTTTCCAGGAATGTCCCAGCATGTATCTTTGGTGTGGCCACTTTGTTTACAATGTTCACACCACTTCTTTCCATGAATATCCCAACATGTATCTTTGGTGTGGCCACTTTGTTTACAATGCTCACACCACTTCTTATGATTTTTCTTACTGGATTCACTACGTGATAATAGGGCAGAAGCTTCATTTGAAGATACTAGAGTTCGATTTAGTTCCTCTTTCGGTTACTCTTTTAACATGATTGTCCTCCTTGCTGCTTCCCTCCTAACTTCAAAAAATACTTCCTTAGCTGTAGGTAAAGGAATTCTACTTAGGATTCTTCCACGAACATCATCCAAGTTTTTATTGAGACCAGCCAAAAATTCAAAGACTCTCTCCTTTTCAATCTTTTGGTTGTACATCACTGCATATTCCTTGCACCTCCATTCTTCATTGGACAGCAGGTCAAGTTCCTGCCACAAAGATATCATTTCCACCCAATATTATGTAACTTCTCTATCACCTTGCTTCATTTGCCACAACCTTGTTTTTATCTCATAAATTCGTGCTGCATCCTCTTCATCAGAGTAGGATTGCCGCACTCCATCCCAGATTTCTAAGGTTGATGGCAGAAACATAAAGGTTCTTTTGATAGGTGGTATCATGGCATTGAGAAGCCATGATGAAACCATGGAATTATCTATCTCCCATTGTCATATAGCTTGTATGTTTGTTGAGTCTGGAACATTCCCATTTCCGATGATGAAGCTCAGTTTTCCTCTTCCTCCAATGGCGAGTTTCATAGCTTGAGCCCAGTTTCGATAGTTTGTTCCATTGAGTTTATCGGACACAATGTTAATTGGAGCTCCCTCACCAGAGGTCATTGATGACTGACCTCCAGTCAGGATTGTCGAGGAGGATCCCTCAATATTGAAAGTCATTTCTTGACTTTCTGGGTTTGTCTCCTCGGTTTCTGATAGAATACTCTAGCTTAATCAGCTATAGAGCAGTGTATTATTTAGTAAAATCAGAGCCTTGAATGGCGATTACAAAGGTAACTCTCAGAACTCTTCCAAGACCAGAGCAAACAATGCTCCTCAGGGAGAATATTGATTCTCCCTGCCCAATTCGACACTCTCTTCTGCATACCCCCCATCTGCTCTCCTCCCGCACACCAAAAACCCCCCAACTCTCATTCCTTCTCACCATTCTGTTATGCCAGCTCACTCACTCTAACTAACTTCCCCCTCTCTACTCGCTTTCTTCCTCCTAGAGTACACTCTCCACACACTAGGCTTATTCCCCATTTGACCCCTTCCCTGATCGGTCCTAACATTACTCCCCTCTGGAGGAACAACCTTGTCCTCAAGGTTGAGCTGAGGGAATTGGCTGCGAAGAACCAGCTCATCCTCCCATGTAGCATTCTCTATAGGTTTGTCTTTCCAGTGGATCAGCCATTGAAGGGTCGAGGTCCCTGCCTTAGTGATTTCCCGGCTAGCTAGCACCGTTTCTGGTTCAATGATCTCTTCCAATTCCACCCCCAACCCTTCTGGTAGTTTAGGTTCCACGGAATAATTGCCCACTGCCCTCTTGAGCTAGGATATATGAAACACCGGATGGATTCTTGAATGTGGGGGCAATTTCAGCTTGTAGGTGACAGCTCCATATTTCTCCGCAATCTGAAATGGGCCATAAAACCTAGCTGATAACTTCTGATTAATGCGCTTGATTACCAACACTTGCTTATGAGGCCGAAGTTTGAGGAACACCCACTCTCCCACTTGGAAACATTGAGAAGTCCTTTTCTTGTCAGCTTGTTTCTTCATTCGCTGTTGTGCTCGAATCAGATTGTGCTTCAGCTGATTCAATGCTTCATCCCTCTCATGCAATTCCCTAGCTACAGCTTCGACCTTTGTTTCCCCTTGTGAATATCGCACCAGTGGAGGAGGTTTCCTACCATAAACGACTTCGAATGGAGTGGACCCCATAGAAATGTGAAAAGTGGTGTTGTACCACAATTCTGGCCATGCAATCCACAAAGACCAAGTTCGAGGCTGTTCGGAAGCGAAACACCTCAAGTAAGTCTCCAAGCACCGATTTAAAACTTCCGTTTGCCCATCTGTTTCTGGATGGTAAGCAGAGCTCATTTTCAGCCTAGTTCCCTGCAAACGGAATAATTCTTTCCAAAACATACTCACAAACAGAGGATCTCGGTCACTGACGATAGATTGAGGGATTCCATGTAAATGAACCACTTCTTTAATGAACACTTCAGCAACAGTTTTTGCAGTATATGGGCGTTTAAGGAGAATGAAGTGGCCATATTTTGACAATCTGTCCACCACCACCAGTATAGTTTCATACCCCTTAGATTTTGGAAGTCCGGTAATAAAATCCATAGCGATATCTTCCGAAACCTGATCCGGAATTGGCAAAGGTTGGAGCAACCCACCAGGAGATGTAGCAGCATATTTCTGCCGCTGACAAGTATCACAAGCTCGCACAAATTCCTGAATACACTTCTTCATACCAATTCAATACAAGTTACTAGCGATTCTTCTATAAGTTCTTAGGAACCCAGAATGTCCCCCCATTGGAGACAAATGAAACTCCTGTAAAAGAATGGGAATATACACCGAAGAGGCTGAAATCACCACTCTCCCCTTGTGCATGAGGACACCTTGTTGCCATGTAAACCTCGGTCTAGCATGAGGATCCTGCTGGAGATCCTTAATAATATCACATAGAGTAGAGTCTTGTTGCACCTCTAGCTGAAGATTTTGGCTCTCCATCCATTGAGGATAGGAAACGATGGTCTTCAATTCCCCTTCTTCATACATCCTTGATAGGGCATCAGCTGCCTTATTTTCGGGACCAGGTTTATATACAACCGCAAAATGATAGCCTAGAAGCTTGGCCATCCAACATTGCTGATCCGTGGTAGTCACCCTCTGTTGCAACAAATGACGGAGGCTCTTTTGATCAGAAAACACCACAAAAGACCTCCCTAATAAGTAATGGCGCCAATGGTGTACCGCGAGTACCAAAGCCATCAACTCCTTCTCATAGGCTGACTTGGACAGATTTCCCTCCGAAAGTGCTTTACTAAAATAAGCTATGGGTCTTCGATTTTGCATTAACACTGCACCCACTCCTTTACCCGACGCATCACATTCTATCTCAAAAGCTTGGGCAAAATTAGGAAGAGCTAAGACCGGTGATGTGGTCAATATCTTCTTTAAAGCCTCAAAGGACTCTAAAGCTCTTGCATTCCAATGGAACCCTTCTTTCTTTGTCAAATCCGTTAGTGGTTTAGCGATTTTATCATAGTTCATGATGAACTTACGGTAATAGCCCGTCAATCCTAAAAAACCCCTCACTCCTTTAACATTTCGCGGAACGGGCCACTTCACTACACTCTGAATCTTCACAGGGTCAACTGCTACGCCCTCCCCTGAAATCACATGACCTAAATAGTCAACAGATCGTCTCCCAAACGTACACTTGTCCTGATTCACCACAAACTGATTCTGCTTCAACACCTCCAACACCTTGGAGAGATGTAACAAATGTGTCTCCCAATCAATACTATATACCAGAATATCATCAAAGAAGACCAAAACAAACCTTCGAAGGAAGGGTCTGAAAATATCATTCATGGCCGATTGGAAAGTGGCCGGTGCATTCGTCAATCCGAACGGCATTACGAGGAACTCGTAGTGACCATCATGTGTTCGAAAAGCAGTTTTGTGAATATCACCCTCCAAGACTCTGATCTGATGATAACCCGATTTAAGATCTAGTTTAGAGAAAAAACAAGCGCTGTGCAATTCATCTAACAACTCATCCACTACCGGAATTGGATATTTGTCTGCTACTGTAACCTTATTCAAGGCCCTATAGTCCACGCACATCCGTCACGACGCATCCTTCTTTTTAACCAGGATTACAGGACTGGAATAGGCACTTGAGCTAGGTCGAATAATTCCTAGCTGAAGCATCTGTTGAGTCTGCTTCTCAATCTCATCCTTGTGATGATGAGGGTATCGATAAGGCCGCACACTAATTGGACCTTGTCCTGGTTGTAAGGCTATAGCATGACAATGATTCCTCTGTGGAGGCAGCCCCTGAATCTCTCAAAAAATTTCTGGAAATCTATCCAAAATCTGATTCAATTCCTGTTGTTCTCTACTGTCCATTTGCAGTTGAAACCCATCCTGGTTCCCTTCTAAGTCCACCGATGGAACCCCCTTCTGTAAGCTTGCCAATAACCCATGCAAGGGTGCTGGACTTCTGTCTCTTCCTTCCCTGTTTTGCTGTCTTGTTTTATTGGCATCCTTGCCACACAACTCGACCATCTGACCATCATGCTGAAACTGCATAGTCATTTCCTTCCAATCTACTATAACTTTTCCCAAGGTTTGCAACCAAGCAACCCCCAAAATGACATCCATTCCGCCCAAGTCTAACATATATGCCTCCACCGTCGAATCCAATTTCCCCAACTGTATAGGAACCCCGATACATTTCCCCTTTGTCATCACTTTGTGCCCATCTCCCAATCTGATTCCCAGAGTTCTAGTAAACACTGTAGTCAAACCCAAACCAGTAGCTAATTCGAGAGAGATGAAGTTGTGGCTGGCTCCACTATCCACTAACACCACGATAGGAACCCCAAAAATTTTTCCATTCAATCGCATGGTCTTTGTTTCTGACGTCGAAGCATTGTAAACTCCGAAAACTCCCATAACCCAACACTCCAAAGCCACATCGCCCACGTCATCGTCCTCCTCCATCTCCACCGCAATTATTTCCCCATCCTCATTGAGTGTCTCATTTTCATCCAACACAAGCAACCGAAGTTGCCTCTCAGCACACTGATGTAAGGGGTGGAAACGTTCTCCACAACGAAAGCATAGCCCCTTGGCCTTGCGGTCCATCAGCTCTTGGTAAGAGATATGGCGCAATCTCCGGTTCTTCTCAGCTGGTGGTCGACGGTCGGCGTCGATCCTTCTCACCTGCGACGCCAGAGTGTGCTGATTCGGCACCTGGGCGTTAGATCGATACCCAAGTGTGTCGCGGGTTCGACCCGCACCATATTCCCCTCCCATCTGCATTCGGCCCGTAGAGATGGATTGACCCGAGTCCAATCGACTCGGGTTGACCCAAAAATGGGTCTAGTTCTTAAAACCAGCCTCCCGACGTTGCCCCCATGGCCGTTGTCGCAAACGCCAACCTTCCTCACCACACACTTCCTCTTCCACAGCCCTAGCAACTTTCATCAACTGATACCTGTTTCTCGGATTGAAGGTACGTACCTTTCGCCGGATGTCCGATCTCAACCCACTCATAAAGTATCCCATAAACTGTTCCTCTGGGAGTCGACCCACTTGAGAAGAAATGAATTCGAAAGCTTCGATGTATTCATCCACAGTATCGATTTGTCGTAGGTCAGAAAGCTCTTCGTAAGGATTCTCAACCCTCCTTCCTCCATAACGATCAATCAATGCCTTCTTAAAAGTCTCCCAACAGAGGTCTGTCTCCGTCTCCCGTAACAGATTAAACCAATGAATGGTTGAGCCCTCCATGCTTAGGAGGGCGAGTTTGATTCTGACTTCGTCTGAGGTATGATGAACCTCGAAGTACACTTAGGCCCTAGTTATCCATCCCACCGGGTCAGACCCATCAAACATGGGTAACTCCACCTTTCGCACAGACATTCTGTACTCATCCATGTCAGCCGAAGACTCCCCGGGTTGTCTGGACTGTTGCGGATGTTGATGCATCCGATCGTCACTGAGTTTGCCCATTCCGGACCGTATCACTCCTCTGCCCCTCTTTTGGCCTCTTCCCCAGCACCTTACTCATCTCTAATAATAATGCCCATTGCATTTCCCCCATCGCCAAACGCATGGACGATTGAATGTCTTCCAAACCAGCTTCCAAGTTCGCCATACAGGACTCCAAAACATCTACTCTGTCAGACATCTTTGGTGGCATGAATGACAACCAGATTTCCACCTCCTGATGTAATCCAGCAGGTCGGACCAAATGATAGAATACTCTAGCTTAATCAGCTATAGAGCAGTGTATTATTTAGTAAAACCAGAGCCTTGAACGGCGATTACAAAGGTAACTCTCAGAACTCTTCCAAGACCAGAGCAAACAATGCTCCTCAGGGAGAATATTGATTCTCTCTGCCCAATTCGACACTCTCTTCTGCATACCCCCCATCTGCTCTCCTCCCGCACACCAAAAACCCCCCAACTCTCATTCCTTCTCACCATTCTGTTATGCCAGCTCACTCACTCTAACTAACTTCCCCCTCTCTACTCGCTTTCTTCCTCCTAGAGTACACTCTCCACACACTAGGCTTATTCCCCATTTTACCCCTTCCCTGATCGGTCCTAACAGTTTCACTATCACGTGGCTCTGATTATTTTCTCTATATCTCTTTTATTAGAGACTGCAGTATATATATACGTGAATAGGTTTACAGAATAGGTTAGAAAAATCTGTACAGATATGGAAATATAATCCTAGGATACTATATATCTACAAGATACTGCTATCTAATCTAAAAAGATCTGATAATGATCAGATCATAATATTATGAGATATACATATCTTTGACCACATTTTTATCTATCGTGCTAGCTATTGTAGCTCAAGAAAAATGGATGCAAAATCCAAAATAATGAAAAAGGATAAATGTTTTAGTCCTTACAGTTTGGGTTCAATTTAGCTTAGTTGTCTTCTTTCTAAAATGTTTTAACTATTTGTCATTTCTAGTTTTTAATAGTCATTGTACAGGCGTCAACAATTTCACATACACTGCATGCCTCGTTCATCGACATAGTTTTATGTATTGGTGTCTATATTTACATCTTAGTTAAATGACCTATTATACAAACACTGAAAATGTACATTTCACTCTATTGGAAAACCATCAGACGATAGGTGATTATGAGGAAGTGTGCATGCATTGACAACATACAGGCTTATGGACACGCAACAAATATGCGTTATACTTTATAGGACATCTGCACATTCTTGGAATAATAATCTACTTACAGTTTGTTCCTACTATTGCCTAGTCTAATCTTTGAGTTTTAACATAAACCTTTTTTTGTTATTGATATATTAACAGTATGAAGTTCATCGTTAGTTGAGACTTACATGAGTAAATGTTATTACACTGTTCAACATATTGTTTAATAAAATCGTTAGTTGAGATTTACATGAGTAAATGTTATTATGCTATTCAACATATTGTTTAATAAAACCTATTGTGCATCTTCTCTTAAATATTAAGTTGAAATGCTTAAGTTGCTTGGTTATGTTACTCAACTTTTTATTTTACAGAGCAGACATTTTAATACAGTAGGAAATTTTGTCTTTCTATTTTGAAAGGTCTCTGAAGTCATCCTACAGGAAGGCCAGAACTTTGATTTCTCGGTGATAATGCAGTTGGTGGCTATCTTGTCCAATAGGGCAACTAATGGGCTTAAGGGATTTATGGGCATTGTATGTCTTGATATCTCCTTGTAAACTTTTCCGTCCTTTAAGCTTGTTTGTAAACATAAGTTCAATCACAATGCTTTTACTAAAAAGAAAATAAGATTCATTTAGATATGACTTATTGTTATGCCCATCTAAGACGCTTATTCAACTTTAGGTATGTAGATCAGTTGCAGACGTTATTGGTTCGTATTCCAAGTGGATGCCTATCATTCAAAGTGATGCCAGGCCCTTATTGTAAGTGTGCTTTATGATTAAATTATATGCAATTTCTATCCATAGTGAACAAATTAGCATCATGATCACTGATCTGTTTCCTTGGCTCCATAGATCTCCACAACCACCATTTCATTTTTTTGGCTAGCTCATTGATATGTGTTTTTGTATAGGACCTAGTCACAGGACAACTCATAGGGAAATCCTCTTTTCTTTTGCCAGAGTTCTTCCCCATTTAGGCCCTATGGTTGCTGTTTAGAAAACTCGTCCTTAACAAGTTTTTTGTCAGCTGTTTTTACAAAAAATTCTGACTGCTTTCTTATTCATTGGAATGCCTTCTAATGCTCAATACTTTAAGAGTTTTTAGGAAGTAGAATAGAATAGGGATTTGCTAACTTATTTTCCTATTAAAATAGGCTTACAAAAATAATAGAGTTCCTAGATAAGATGATTATGGCCTAGGTAAGAGAATCACTACAATTACAATTACTTCCTAATGAAGTTTATCTTCTTGTATATTTTCTTTCCTAAGAATGCATATTGGATATCATTACTTCCCCTTTGACAGAGAGCTTGTCCTCATGCTCGAACTTATGGTAACCTTGGATATCCTAGCCCTCTTTCACCCTCTTCTTTGAATTTTACCAATTCTACCCAAAACAACTTCGTACATTTATGTCACTGATAGAATCTTCATTATAATTGAAGCAAAGCCCCTTTGCCCTTCGTTCCTCCATCTCTGCTTTAGTTAACTTTTTAAAACAAGTGTATTTATGCTCCCTATACTGAATGCTGCCTCAATTTTCCTTCTCTGCGGTTGTCCCTCCGGTGGTTGTTTCTGAATTGCTCCCAACAGGTGTTGCCTTAGGGTTCCTTCCTAAAACAACTTGGCTGCTCCTTAATTTCTAATCATAAATGCGGTCTAGATTCATAGTAGCTCCTAAGCTATTCGATTGCTGCAATTCTACTTCCAGTCACAGCCCTTCCATAATACCAGCAATGAATAGGTTGATTTTTTGCTTCATAGTGAGCCCTTTGGTTCAGGCCAGCAATGATTGGAACTCCCTTTGATAATCTCCCACTTTTTCTATCTGCTTTAGGTTGGCTAATTCACCTAGGGGGTTGAGGCTTATAGGAGGACCAAACATCAGGTGACATTGCTTCACAAATGTTCCCCAATCCATACCTGCCTTCTCTTGCTTCACCTTGTGAAACCACTGTTGTGCCTTCCCATTAAGATGGAATGCTGCCAGTCCTATCTCCCTTTTAGGCTTTTGATAATTTTCAAAGAATTGTTCGCACTTATGGATCCAAATCAATGGATTGCTTGTACCATAATATGAACGAAATTTTAATTTAGCGCAAGGCTTCTTTCCTCCCTTTGGTCTCTACAACTATTGTTGCCCACCTCATCGTTCTTACTTTGCCCTTTCATCTCTCGCAAAATCTCCTCTGTCTACCAGTTCAAGAACTTTTCGTTGGACTGCTGGCGGTCCTCCACCATAGACAGCCTCGACTTGATGTGTCTCATCAACACATCCACTTGGCTTGACAAGTCTATAGAGTCGTCCATGACGTCAAACTCTGATACTGAATTGGTAAGTGTTTTTGTTGTAGGATCTCGTCATCGGACGACATAAGGGACAACTCAGCTGAAATCCTATAGTGCTTCCCCTTTCTATGTCTTGTGGTTGCTGTTTAGAAAACTCGTCTTTGACAAACTTTTTTTCAACTATTTGCATGAAAAATTCTGACAGTTTTCTTATTCAATGGATTGTCCATTAAATAGAATAAATACATTTTAATAATTGAAATAGAATAAGGATTTCCAAACTTATTCTCTTAATAAAAATACACTTATGAAAATAATAGACTTTCTGATTCCTAATCAAGCTGATCTTCTTGTATATTTAATTTCCTAAGAATGCATCTTGCATGTCACTCTTTTGGAGGATAGTTTCTATATGCATCATTTCTTTGTATCCATATATCCTTTTGTCCATTTTGTGCTGATTTGCTGCTTTCAGATTGTTTCTTGCTGCTGGTATCTCAGAGCCCCAGTCATCCAGTGCTTGTGCCTCTGCATTGCGTAAATTTTGTGAAGATGCTCCTCCAGTTATCTACGATCCTTCAAATCTGGAAATTTTGATGTGGATAGGAGAGGTCAACATGTTTGCTGAGCACCTATTATTTCCCTCCTCCTTTTGATTTTTCTTTATCCATTCATTTTATTGGACTGAAAGCAGTGCATAATTCTTTTTTTGTGTTCACTTTCAAGTGCACCCTATCCCAGATTTTAGCTGAACTAGTCTGGTCAGTGCATAATTCTTTTTTTGTGTTAACTTTCAAGTGCACCGTATCCCAGATTTTAGCTGAACTAGTCTGGTTGATTGAACTCAAAAGCTGAGAACTGGTTAGGCCTACTTTTAGTCAATTGCAAATGGCGTAGAACTGTCCAGGAACTAGGAGATCTTAATTTAAAATTGGGGAAGAAATAGCCATTTACTCCTGGCCAAGGGTAGACAAATTTAATGAGACCTATTATCAATTGACAATTAGCGACCAAATTTTAAAACCTCAATCTACCTTTCTGGAGATGAATATGTAGTTATTTAACAAACATGCAGACGCCTTCACAAACAAGTTAGATGCAGAATTAATGTACTGCCTTAATGTGAAATTCGAAAGGTCAATTTATTGAATGAAACTAAATTATCAAAATCTGAGATGAAGTTACAATGAGGGATTTAAGTGAGAAGTTGATGGAGTTATATACTGCACATACAAAAAGAACATGTATCTGTTTTTAAATATCAGTCAAGAACATATACAAATGAATATGTTTTATGTTCCATGACCACTAGCTAATTTTCTGTATATGTTTATTCATTCTTCATGTCTGCCTGAAGTTCATTTTTATTGTGTATATCGTATCCACAACCAATGTACTTGCTTTGTCTCTTCATTATTGTTATACATATTTCATATTTGTTATATGGAGGGTAAATTTCATACTTGAAACATGCCATATTGTTGTGTATAGCAATATGTTACATATGACTTTGTTATGGGTTATATTCTTGCATAGTTTGTGTAACGGAAAGGATAACCTCTTACATATTTTGTGGAGCTTTTGACCCTTTCCCTTTTCCTCTTTGAAGACCTGGTTAGTTGAGAAAACATTCTGCATTATTATCTTTTAAATGGAAATATGAAAAATTGTCATTGTTGGGAGAAACTTACTGATCGATGAATTTGTAGTCAACAATTCCATGCATCTTTGACATTGGGTTTTCACTAGGTAAGTAAGTAGTGGCATTGCTAGCTTTGACTGGAATTAAGATTATGTAATTTATACTTCCAAGTCCTTGCTTTGTGAACGTCACCATATTTGGATTCCTCAATGTTGGACCTTTCAGTTTTGTCTGCAACATCATATATGAGAAAGACCGATCCCAGAATTTGGTTTCTACAAATCTTGATCAATATTTGGTGTTGTAGCTGATGTTTACCAAACACCAAGAGAAAAGAAAAGGGAAACGACAATTCTTATTAAAGGAGCTGATTTTTTTATTTGGGTTTCAATTAGAGTACTGTTCACATTTCTCATTTAATTATTGCATACACAATGGAACTATCTAGTTTTCAGTAGGAATGGATGCGAAAGAATACTCTTTGAACTTCTGACAAACATGTTTGGAGGGTAACTTTCATACAAGGGACACAATCTGCTATCTTTCGGGTCACTCAGGCTTTGACCATCGTCTTATAATATGGCCTCTTGCTACTTATGTGATCTTCCTCAAAATTTGCTGTGCTGGATTTTGTTTTTTTAACTATTTCTTGCAATAAATGTATCTGTAACATACATCATATGCAAGGGGAGGTTGGCCTATGGCATAAGGTTGTTCTTGGATTTTAAGACGTCAATGCTTAACTTGTCTTTGTAGTTAAAATGATACTGCTTAACCTTGAAGTCTTGTCCCTCCCCAGTAAAAGAGGAGATTTTGTTGAAATTTTTTTTTTCTTGTTCTGTCTTTATAATGGCATCTTTGGGTCTTTGGCTTGCTTCAAAGGTCATATTTGCATGGTTTTACTTGCCCCCTCCATCTCTCTCTCATACTTCCTTCTTGTAAAATTACAGGCTCTAGAGAAGAGGCAAACAACTTTGGAAGATGAGGAAGAAGTGTTTAGTGCTGTTAGCATGGTCCTGGGATCTCTTCCAAACAAAGAACTACAGAACAATTTGTTGGGCAGATTGCTTTCTTCTAGCTACGATGCTATTGGAAAACTTGTAAGACCTTATATCTATTTGCCAT
The DNA here is from genome assembly GCA_029891385.1 of Erythroxylum novogranatense. Taxonomy (NCBI): domain Eukaryota; kingdom Viridiplantae; phylum Streptophyta; class Magnoliopsida; order Malpighiales; family Erythroxylaceae; genus Erythroxylum; species Erythroxylum novogranatense. The sequence continues at coordinate 51,065,834 of CM057233.1, read as the reverse complement.
GTCTTGCACATAATTTGTATATCTTTCTGCCGCGTCCTTGTACTTTTGTCGTTTTTAACTCCCTCACTTTGACAACTCTACTAGTGTGTTTTAAGTTCATGTTTATTATTATATGTAAACTTTTCCCACTGATCTAAAAATGTTTTTTTCCCCCTTTTACATCATCATGAGTATTAGCTCTCGCAGCTTATTTAAATCTGAAACCAGTTACTATTTTACCCAGTTGGGCAAGTAAAGTGAATTTTAATTGAATGTTCATGCTAGCCTTCATGTATTCTGCAGATCAGTTCACTTTTGGAACTTTTGTTGGCAATTTGAAAGGTATACATGTTTTGATTACTGGTCAATCTGCAGATACAGCCCTCTAGCCTGCAGTTATCCTTTCATACTTTTGTGCTATTTGCTTCATATGTGTCATATGTGTGAGTTAAATTTTCATTTATCTCCTGTTTGGTATAGATTCATCATTTGATAACCAGTCAACTGTACCTTACTTTGTCTATTGGATCAGTACTCTTTATGATCTGCTGGTACTTTGCGTAATTGCATCATTGAGCTTGTCAACGCTTACTCTTTGTTAGCCGTAGAATGGAAACATTGATTGATATCATCTGTAAAAGCTTGCTCATTTCAAACTATTATTTGAAGACTAATAATTGTTCTTTTCTTCCTCCTGGTTTTTCTAACTTAGCTTATGTTGTAGAAATGGCATACTTTATTGCTTTGGCAAGTCATTTGAATTATGAAAAATAAAATTTAACTTATTATGTTTATACATCATTGCTCTGAATCGGAATTAATAGGTCTTTTTCATTTCAGATTGATGTAGATAGCATCCATTCTTGTAGGCAATGTCCAGCTACTTACACACAACTTTTGAATTATGCTATAAAAGGACTGTACAGGTAGTATTGATATAGTTAATTTTGTTTCAGTTATGTTTCTTTCATTGTGGGATGAGAATGAAGCTTGTCAACTTTGGTAGTTGTTTCCCCTCATTAGTTTACCAAAAATATTGGAAGCATTTCCGGGGCATTATGATTAGTATGGAATTATAGTTGGTGTGAAACCATGAAAAATATTTAGGTTACAGCTCCACGTTAGGCTCTCTCATTTGCAACTGATATTGGTGGTGATCATATCATCATCATCATCATACCCAGTCCGAAATCCCGCAATAAAGCGGAGTCTGAGGAGGTCTAATAGTATGCAGCCTCAGCTTAAACCTAAAAGGCTTTATTTGGTACCAGAAATGAAATAATGGGAATGAGAACAGTACAAAATTCCTAGACCTTGTCTCATATCCAACCTGCATTTGGTACACCATTCCACTGTTTGTTTCATCAATAATCTTCTGAAAAAAAGTGGGCCTACGTGTTCTTCCTTTTTCAATTTCAATTTATCCTGAGTAATTCGTTTTTTGGTACATCAGAAAGCAAGCTGAGTATATTTCTGAGAGCACATAAGTTGAGGGAGAGTTATTAACAGTTGGTTTTACCCTCTCCTCTTAAATTATTGGTGAATACAGACTGCTTGATTTGAGCACGTGTTCCTCCATACCAGTTGTGTCATATGGTCTTCTGCTTCTAATCTCTATCGAATTTACAGGATGGGGACTGTATTTGCTCATCTTGCAACAAATATACCTAGTGGTCCTTCTGCTGACGATCCTATATTTGGACTGTTGAGGATTTTCTGGCCCAGACTAGAGAAACTTTTGAGGTCTGAACACATGGAGAACAATAACTTGTCTACAGCATCTTGCCGTGCTCTTTCATTAGCAATTCATTCCTCTGGTAATGGGAGAGAATTTCTTTTCTTTGAGTTACTGCTGTTCTTTCCAATCCACATAGTTGATAGGCCATTTGGTGCAGCAAGAATAATTACATATTCCACAACTGAAAGTTACTTGTTACAGGGCAGCACTTTGTTATGCTACTCCCCAATATACTGGACTGCCTATCAATTAATTTTTTGTCATTTCAAAGTCACGACTGCTACATCAGGACAGGTAAGGTGTTTGGATCATTATTATTTCAAATTTTTAATGTTTGATCATCTTTCCTTTTTATAACTTTTCCATCTGATGAGAGTTTTGTAGTAGTTGAAAACAGATTTACCAATATATCCAGCAGTTACTACTTGTGTATAAAAACCATGTAATTTGTAGGCTATAGGCCACATTATTTCCTGCTTATACACTTACTTTTTTGTTTTTCATCAAATGAAAAATGCATCCTCAGCTTCAGTTGTAATCGAAGAATTTGGCCAGCGGGAGGAGTATGGGTTATTGTTTATTACAACTTTCGAACGGTTTACACAAGCAGCATCAATCAAGGCTCTTAACTCTTCATACATATGTGATCAGGAGCCTGATTTGGTTGAGGCATATACAAATTTTGCATCCACATTTATTCGTGGCTCTGGCAAGGTTTAGTATTCCAATTGCTTATAATCTCAGTCTTTTAGTCTCTGTTGCATCTCTTAATTTTGAGTACATATTTTAGACAATTAGTTTTTCCCTCCATTTCTTAGCTCCTTCTTGTTTAAGGAATCCAATTTGGATGATGTCTCTAGCTATATGAATATCCCAGGAAGTATTAGCTGCATCAGGTTCACTTCTTGAAGCATCGTTTCAAAAAGCAGCTATATGTTGCACTGCTATGCATCGTGGAGCTGCATTAGCGGCAATGTCATATTTATCATGTAAGTATAACACAATACTGCATCCTTTGGCATGACTTTTGGGTGGTAGTATGTAAACTACAATTTTGAATTTGTATTTTGTGGTCATTGCTATTTGTTCTTTAATGTGCAGTCAAGTGTCTGGTAATTGGATTCAAGGCATTTCCATTTCATCAAGTTACTATTCAACCATTCTTAGATAATGTGACTTATTTTATTGACTGAATTTCATTCTTTGATTACGTTATTGTATATTTACAACAATGGCGTTCTTACCTTGTTTAAGATTCTTTTTACTTACCTAATTTGGTTATGTTTTCATCTAAGGTAGCCATATGAATGCAGTTTTTTTTATTAACTTTTCACTCTTAATTTGTTTTATCTTCAGGTTTCTTGGAAGTGGGCTTAACATCATTTTTGGATTCACTTAGTTGCATTCGTGAAGGATCATTCAGTGCCATAGTAATTCAGGTCATATCTCACAATGGTGAGGGACTTGTATCGAATATGGTGTATGCTTTGCTTGGTGTTTCAGCAATGTCACGGGTAAATGCCAAAACAGACCATTCATATTTGATGAATACAATGATGTACATGGTCAAACTTTTTTAGTTAAGCACATGAATTCTTAGTGTTTTGAATTGCGTTTCTTCCAAAAAAAACTTAATGGATTGTTCTTTTTGATAACTTGTGGATTAGTGTTAGACTTTGCAAAATTTGGGTCTTTTGTGTCTTCTAGCTGTCGATGTTATTAAAATAGTGGTTAAGGAACTGAATCTTTAACCGAAAATGTTTTGAGATATCAGAAATTAAACAGAAAGTGTATTTCCTTATGTGTTTTTGTTACAGCACTACTAGCTAGATATATATATATATATACAAAAACCTCGTATCCAATTCTGGTAGATACCCATAAATCATGGAGTATCTTATCAGAATCTTAGCCAATCCTATCCTAACTTAAGGATACAATCTGTTACAATATATTTTCCTAAAATAGCCTCCTAACTATACAGTTTTTACACACTCCCCCTCAAGCTGGTGAATAGGTATTCTCCATTCCCAGCTTGGATACAATAGTCTGAAAAACTGAGCTGCTTAACCCTTTGGTAAGAATATCAGCAAGTTGACCATGTGTAGACACAAAGGAGTACAAATCAATCCACTCTCCAGCTTCTCCTTGATAAAGTGCCTGTCGATTTCGATGTGCTTGGTTCGGTCTTGTTCAAGTCTTCAAGGACGATCTACAGCCAAAGTATTTCTCATACACCTTGAGCCATTGCTCGAAATTTGGCTTCTGCCCTTGACCGAGCTACCACTCCTTGTTTTTTTACTTCTCCATGTCACAAGGTTTCCACCAAGGAAGGTGCAATATCCTAGAGTTGATCTTCTATCGACAATTGAATCAGCATAATTAGCATCAGTGTGTGCTTCAAGTACCAATCCCCCATTCCTTTTAAACAAAATACCTTTCCCCGATGCTTGTTTGAGATAATATAGTACTCTGTGAGCTGCTTGTAGATGAACTTTCTTTGGATTATGCATGAACTAACTAATCACACTTATAGCATTTGCTATATCTGGTTGTGTGTGAGGTAAGTAAACGAGTTTCCCTACCAGACATTGATACATTTCTCTATCTACTACTACATCCTCCTCTGCCTTTCCAAGTTTAAGATTCGGATTCATGGGAGTACTTGCTGGTTTGCATGTTGTATTGGCTGTTTCTTTGAGAAGATATGTAACATACTTCTATTGAGAGATAAAAATTTCCGTCCTAGAGTGAGCAACTTCAATTCTAAGAAAATACCTTAGCCTTCCCAATGCCTTGATCTCAAATTCCTTCGCCAAACATTGACTCAAAAACTTTTTTTCTTTAACATCATCTCCTGTTACTATTATGTCATCGACATACACCAAAAGAGTTGTAACTCCCCTTGAGGGAGAGTGTTTAATGAATAGTTTGTGGTCTCCTTGGCTTTGTTTGTATCTCATGGCTAACATAGCTCTTGCAAATCTACCAAACCATGCCTGTGGTGATTTCTTGAGGTCATACAATGCCTTTTTCAATTTACACACAGTATGAGTAGCTAAGTTATTCTTATAACTAGGCGAAACCTCCATGTATATCTCCTCCTCTAGATCTCCATGTAAGAACGCATGCTTGACATCGAACTATTGTAAATTCCAACCAAAATTAGCTGCAAGTGACAACAACACTCTTAACTGTGTTCATCTTTGCATCAGGAGCAAAGGTCTCTAGATAATTAATTCCATAAGTTTGTGTATACCCCTTAGCCCCCAACCATGCCTTGTATCTCTCAATCGACCCATTTGCTCTATACTTCACTATATACACCCACTTACAACCCACCGATTTCTTTCCTACCAGTAACTTAACCAATCCTACTAGTAACTTAACCAACTCCCAAGTTTTGTTCTTCTCTAATGCCTCCATCTCTACATTCATAGCTTCATTCCATTTTCCATTAGACAAAGCCTCGGATAGGGTGGTAGGAATGGTGATGGTATTCAAGCTTACAACTAAAGCTCTATGAGATGATGAAAAATTCTTAAACGACAGAAAATGTGCAAGAGGGTATAATGGTCATTTTGCATACTCTTTGGTTCCTTTCCTAACGGAAATTTGAAGGTCCTGGTCATTGATATTCTTATGAAATTCATCTTGTAATGGAGAGTTAGAAATTGTTACCTCATTCAAAGGATCGGAGTTGGACTTCTAGACTTGCATAGGTTCCGGGATAGCCGTATTCCTTCTTGTGTATACTTTACCTTTGTCAAATCTTACATCAGGTTTTTCTTGTGGTTCATTGGATGTTTTGGATGAACAAAGAGGTGCAGAAGAATCAAATGAACAAGGAGGTGTGAAGTAGATGGAGGAGGATCAGATGGAGTTTTAGACAATGACAAATCAAGCAAAAAATCTTCCTTATCTTCTTTAGTTAAATCCTCCCCCTGAAGATAAGGATTGGTGAAATAAGGTTGCTGTTCATTGAATGTGACATCTACGGAGATATAGAATTTCTTTAATGGAGGATGGTAACATTTGTACCCTTTTTGAGTTGACAAATGACCCACAAAGACACTGAGACCCACATGGACAAAATGACAATCAATCTTAATATGTATAGTTCTTTCATGAAATACATGATTAGAAGCAATATGTAGAGCAACTTGATTATCACACTACAACTTTTCGGGCATTGAGGCTTTAAGGTTAATTTCAATTAAGCGCTGATATATTTACATTATCTCACATTTTGACTGTGCTGTAGCTCTATACTCAAATTCTACGCTAGACCAGACACAATATTTTGCTTCTTGCTTTTTCATGAGACTAAATTTCTTCCAATAGGGACATAATAGCCGCTGGTGAATTTCCAATAAATCTTGAAACTAGGCCAATTTGCATATGAGAATCACTTGTCGTGAGTATGTCCATGATTTTTATATAATCTTACTCATATAGGAGCTCTTTTAAGTAGCATAGGATCTGTTATAGAGTATCCTAATGATGAACGATTAGATAAGACTTGAATTGACTTACAATACTAACAAAATATGCAATATTAGGTTGAGTTAATGTAATATAGTTGAATTTTTTAGTTAATCTTCTTTATTTCTCATGATCTTCAAATAATTTTTCGTCTTTTGTGAATTTTTAATTAGGAATTATTGGATCACTGCATGACTTAGCCCCTAATTTGTCAGTCTATTAATAGGTTAAGTACATATTTTTTTTCTGAGATAAGAAAATGCCTTTCTTATTTCTAGTCACCTCTACTCCCAATAATACTTAAAGGCCCCTAAATCTTTCGTGTGAAAGTGACTATGAAGAAATGGCTTTATAGATGAATTGCCCATAGTACTACTTCCAATAATGACAGTATCATCCACATGGACAAGAAGGAGAATTATGTCAGATGCATAATGTTTATAGAACGTCGAGTTGTTAGACTTATTCTTATTCATTCCAAACATTTTCACTTCCTGATTAAATTTCTTAAACCTAGCATGTGAACTTTGTTTTAAACCATGTACGGAATTTTAAAGATGGCAAACTTTTCATACTCTCCCTAAGCAATAAGCCCAGATGGTTGCTTCATGTATACTTCTTTCTGAAGGTCACCATGTCAAAAGACATTTTTCTATGTCTAATTGATGTAAGGGTCAATCATGAGTAGCTTTCATATAAATGAATATAAGAATAGATTAATTTAGGATCAAAAGAGTGTTAGAAAAATTCACACCATAAGTCTGAGTATAGCCTTTTGTCATAAGTCATGCTTTAACTTGAGCCACTGATCTATCATAATTGAATTTGATTGCGAACATTTTTTTACATCCAATAGTCTTCTTTTCTGCGGGAAAGTTTATTTGCTCTGTCATCGGATCACGCCGATCAGTATGAGATAAGGCAATAGTTTTGAAAGAATCATAAGTCAAGGGAAGAAATAAGTGAATAAGAAGAGGAAGACAAGTGATCATAAGAAACTAAGATGAAATAGCAAAAGTACACTGATGTTTACCTTTGCGAATAGCAATTGAGAGATCAAGATTATTGATTGTTAGATATGATGTCGAAGAAGAGACAAGTACAACACTTGTATTAAGATGATCTCGTTGTCTAGAATAGACTAGGCAAATAGGTGGTGGTAATACTTGTGGAGGAGTATCAAATGTAGAAGTAACATTGTGGTTTGATATGTGATTTTATAAAGTAACAGATCATCATCCTCCTTTTCAAAAATCAAAGTAGGAAAAAAAAGAATGTGTTCCAAAAGGTAATGCTGGCCAATACAAGATACTTGTTAAGATTAGGATAGTAGCATTAATACATCTTTTGCAAACGAGTGTAGATCAAGAAATCACATTTTAAAGATTTGAAACTAGCTTAGGATATTGCCAATATTTAGGGTGTAATGGTGAATTATGTTTTAGTGAAAAAAGAACTCTATAAGGAATATCACTATGAAGAATAGATGAAGGTTTAGAGTTAATTAAAAAATAGGTTGTGGAAACCACATAATCCCAAAATTGTTTGGGAACATGCATTTAGAATAAGAGTGCTCTAGTGGTTTTAAGGTGATGATTTTTCCTATCAGCTTCATCATTTTAAGGTGGTGTGTCAGTACGAGAGAATTGATGAAAAGTGTCATTTTAGATCATAAACGATGTGGGAAAATATCTTTTTTTTTGCATTATCACTTCTCAAAGTATGGATAGAAACATTGAATTGTGTTTTTATTTCAATACAAAACACTGTAAAATGGGAACATAATTCATAATGATTCTTTATTAAATAATGGTAAGGCACATGAGAGAAATCATTAATTAAAATAGCAAAAGTTTAAAAATTTATATTTGTACACTATATGGCATGGATCCCAAGAATGAACTAATTCAAAAGGGAGATTAGCTTGTTTAGTGACTCGAGGGATTGAAGACTATTGAATTTTTAATATGGGCAGAGTGTAGAGTCTACTATCAAGAATTGAGTTTGGGTCAACCATTGTCCAAATAACTAGGACTTGTTGTTTGAATAGATGGTTGACCCTTACCACTTATAAACCCTTTAACATTTTCATGTTTAGTCAATATGAGATACTCTAACAAAGACAGACGATAATGTTTGGCATTATAAATAAGATACATTATGAAACTGAAGATATAACTTCTTTAATAGAGATAAGGAAGGGTGTTTGAATTGATCAAAGGAGTTAAGATGCCTAAGCAAGTGATGGGTCTTGGCACTTGAATATCTAGAATGTAGAGACCTGCTGATTCAAGTCTTTCGCTAACAATCTTCTTCATCATAAGATCTTGAAAGAGACACTAATTAATAAAAAAGAAAAGATACAACAATTTAGGATATGAGTGAGTTTACTCACAGACAGTAAATTAAATGAAATTTTGATATATTCAAGATAGGATAAGAAAAGTAGGGGTGGGATTAACAGTACAATACTAAGAACAGAGGAAGTAGATTCATCAATTAAGGTAACATGTGAAGGAACTGTGTGTTTCTAGAAAGTAGAGAAAAGGCTCTAATTACTTGTTATACGATTTGAGGCAATAAAATTAATGACTCACTGTGAGGAGGAAAGAAGACTTGTATTATATTTTACCTGGGTTAGTAATAGCAGTGATAGGCTGAAATGATTTTTTTTTTGTGTTTCTTTATACTCAGTGAATTTAACAAATTCGTCTAATAAAACTGTGTTTATTTTCTCGAAGGATGAGCTAATTGTAGCAGTAGTATCTGCAACATGAGCTGAATAGGACATCTAAGATTTATTTTGTCGCTTTCGACATGTGCATTTTGTATGGCCTGACTCATGATAATAACAACAGACAACTCCTCTTGCATCCTGACTCTTAATATCCTAGCTACCTATTTCTCTTCTGTTATTATTCCAATGATACAAATTGTCAATGTTATATCCATTATTTCGACTGATAAGAGCACTAATGGCCTGAATATTGGGGCTACCAAACGCATTAACATCTATTTGAAGTATTGGAGTAAAGACCTCTTGTAGGTAGGAAATCTCAACATTATAGAGAATTTGAAACTTAACAATCTCAAACTGAGGTTAAGACTAGTCAAAAAATTCTTTACTGCCATCTGCTATCGTTGTGCTTGCTAGATTTTGAAATCAAAACTAAAAGGTAACAATACATTTAATTCTTCACAAGTCATTTTGAAATTCATTAAATTTGCCTGAGGAGATTGATCTCATTGTTCAACACGATAAAAATTCTTACACATTTCATAAATATTTCCTTTTCCATAGTATAAAATTTCTATATATTTCATCTATTCTTTAACATACAATGATTAGTTAAACTGATGACCTCATCGTCAATAGAATTTTGAATTGGCAAGAATAATTGGGCATCCTCATACAGCTACTCCTTATGAGTATGGTTCGATAGTGGATCATTAGTAAGGTAATGGTCTTTAGAAACCTTTTTGGTAAATTTGAATGATCTTATACCATTCTAGATAATTAAGACCTGTCAATTTATATTATGTGATTTTAGACATACCAAGAATGACATCAGTCAACCAAGTTTTTCTATTTGTCAGTCATGGAGACAAAATAGTCAAGCAAATCAAGAACAACCAGAAAGATTAAATGCTAATAGAAAGTCAAGAAAACTACAAACTATATCAAATATTGCTTTGGGATCTAATAGGATCATTGATTTCGGTACTCCTGGGTAGAATCGACCAGTCAATGAGACTACCAACTCCTATGTAGACAAACCAGTTAAGGTTTGATGCTTTTTAACCAGAAAACCATGGTCAAAATGGTCCAACTGCGAGAAAATGAAGAACAAGCATTCCTCTTGAGGTACGAAGTAAACCAGACATATAGAAGTGGATTAAAGGACAGGTGGCACCAGAGTAATTGACAGAAGGGCAAGGCGCCGTCACACACATTTCCATGCACCAATGCATGGGAGAAGATGTAGAACCTTCAGCTGGTGTGTGAGGCTCACATGCAAGGCTTCTGGTGATCAGTCTTTGGGGAGAGGTGGTTTGGCAAACAATGCTCCTAGTGGTGCCGACAGTGAGAGCAAACGGTAACTTGAGAAGGGTGGCCCAGAAAAGAAAATTTCCAAACTTTTGCTCTTGGCTCTAATACCATGTTAAGATAGAATGGAGATGTTTTCATTAATTTGATATACAGAAGTATATATGTGTATATATATATATGCACACTAACTACTCAGTTACTAATTTAGGAACTAAATGGGATCCCTATATTAAGCTATCAGGATATTGTAATAGCTAAATCTACAGTGATACAATACAATCTGTATCACTCTTTAACAACAATATATTCTAGTCTAATTAGTTATTGAAGTCGAATTCCTTCCTAAGGAAAATGGAACAAGTAGATCTATAAGCTTTTTAAGCTGTTTATTTGTTGCATTTCTCTATGTTCATAAGTTTTAGTTTTGGGAACTTGATATCTTATTATTAAATACGGCTGCTAATTTAATCTTGTGAACAAAATTATAAGTTGATGTATTGGAATTTCATAATTATATGGTTTACTAGTTGATAGTTGTGGAGAGACTATAATCAGCACATGATGGTTTGTTCAAACTTGTGCTATTACTTGAAGAATATTTCTGTTCTTATAGGATCATCTAAAGTCACGTGAAGACAATAGGTGAATATTTTCCAATGTGAGACTAATTGATGATTGCTTCTTTGTCTGAATGTGCTTGATAAGCTATTGGTCTATAAGAGAAGGAAAGGCAAAATGGGTGACCCATTTGGCTCCTTAGCAGTACCTGCAGTACCTGTGTGCGTTTGTTGCAATTGTTATGTGTGCGTTTGTTGCAGTGGTTATGATGAGTTGTTATTGCGTAGGCATAAGGTGTAAGGCTACTTCCATGTCATCTCTCGGGAGGGGGGAAAGGGATAGATAGACACTTTCTTATTTTGTGGTCTCTGTAGAGATCAGTAGAGGTTCACAGATCCTCATAAACACTGTTGGGCTGTATCGGTGACACTTTCACTATTAATAGACTTCTACCGATCTATCATTTTCTTCTCCATTGCTTCTCTATTTATCGTATTTGGTTGAATCTATAAAGAGTCTTATCAGTGCTCTAGCATGCATCTAATAGCAATGATTGTTATTTTCTCCTGACAGGTTCACAAGTGTGCAACAATATTGCAACAATTGGCTGCAGTTTGCAGTTTGAGTGAAAGAAGCACGTTGAAGGCTATTCTTTCCTGGGAATCTTTGCATGGATGGCTGCAAGCAGCGGTCTCTCTCTCTCTCTCTCTCTCTCTCTCTCAGACACACACACACACACACATAAACACACACATTTGGTATGTGTATGTGGATGCAGGGTTGGTAAACTATTTAACTTGACGTTTGTGATTGGTTGCTAGTGGATGAAACCAATCACTTACACCCATGAATCCCTATTATTGCCATCCTCCCTGTATTAATTTGAGTCTGACTCAACAAATCTTATTAGAATGGTTGCACTCCCTTAATTTTGATTCTTTTTAGACAACTATCGATGTTCATTGGGATTTTAGTCTCACTTATTGTGACTTTTTACAAAAAAAATTTTAGACAACTAGCTCTTTGGTTGAAAAATCGGTGATTAATCAACTTATCATGGCTTCAGCAGGTTTGATTTTAAAGTACTAATCTGTATGAAGGAAACATAAAGATGTTTAATTCCTACAATCTGAAGTCTCCAATGACTTCGAGTTTTGTTGATAAAGTTTCTTGATTCAATAACCAAGTCAAAACTGTTAAGTCTCTTTTATGAGTTCATTGAAATTTTGACTTCGTGGCTCTTGAGCAGCCTCTGGACCTGTTTTTAAGTCTGTAAGATCACCATTTTAGATTTCAATTGAATTATTCTTATGTATTCACAACATTTTGCTAAATGGACTTGCAACAGGTGCAGACACTCCCTGTTGAGTACTTAAAGCAGGGAGAGGCTGAAGCTATAGTCCCTGTTTGGTTGGGGGCTCTTGTTGGTGCTGCTTCAGATTATCTCGAGAGCAAGAGATGTAATGGAAATGAGAACAATTTTGGGCATATGCAAGGGAAAGGAGGAAGAGTTTTAAAGCGTTTGGTTCGAGAATTTGCTGACAGTCACCGCACCATAGCAAACTTGACGTGATACCATTATGGTATCTAATATTAAGCTGATCCGACAGATGGCTTCAAGAATTGTGCTGTCGCAAAAAGACGTGACATCCCTTAGTAAATGTTTGCCTGCTTGTTCGGTATGTGAGTTCTGGGATCTCTACCAAAAGTCCCTTATTTAATACCAGCTAACCAACACCAAATTTGTACTCACCTTTACCAAATAAAAAATCCGATTCTTTGTAAAGTTCACCCTTACTGCAATTTTGCTAGTCGTTCTGAAATCAGAATAGGGACTTTCACTCTTCCCATGATTGGAAACTTTAATTTAATAGACTGAATGGTAGCTTTACCCGTACTCACTGGTGTGGTTTTAACACTGAGCAGTGCTTTGAGTACAGAAAAGGACAACTTTTTAATCCTGTTGCTTACGTCCAATGTAGTATTGAATTTATCTAATACAACCTTTTCCAAGTCAAATTTACCAGAGATGGACTTGTTCCAAGTCAAATTTATCTAGAAGTTTCATGTGCTCGAGTTGCAAATTAATGAAGTCTGATTTCAACACTAAAAGATAGAAAAGGAATGATGCAAGGAGTAATTCTACTTAGCTAAAACATGACTTAACCAATAAAAAGGAAAATTAAAAAGTATAGGTGGCTAATAAGACAAATTGCTCCATCAACTAAGAAACTGCAATGTGCATTCAGAAATAGTGTAGAGGTGATAACCAACAAAAGGGAAAATTAAAAAGTATAGGTAGCTAATTAGACAAATTGTTCTACCAACTAAGAACGGTCATGCATCACCACCTATAGAATCAACTATCAGTGACCGTCAAGAGCTTCTCTCACTAGGATTTTCCACCCTAGCTTCGATCACCTTCCCACCTTTCCTACTTTGAATTCCAGACTTTGCTGACCGATTCTTGGTTCCAGCCACTTCCTTCTACAGTGGGTTTGGGTGGTTTTATCGACGAGTGGGGTCTGTTTCTCCCGCCTCGGCCCGCTTTTTGTTTTCTCTTGCTCATTCGGGTACTGGCTTCACTCGCCATTCAATACTGGCTTCAACGTCCTCCCTGCTACCTAGGGTTTGCGGGAGCGTGCTAGTAGTGGATGCGGGGGGTCACCTCTGGTCTCCCCTCCTGGGATATGGGTAAAAACAAGAATTGTGAAATTGACATTACGACGGCTTGCATTGGCTTCCAAGTAGGGAACGTCCATCATTCCTAACTGGTGAGTGACCGAAATACTGAGCAGGACCATAACGGTTCATTGACGAACAGGGCGTGGGTTCTACCTATTTCATCTGGGTTCCCTATACTTCGTGATGGTGAGACGTGAACCACTAGGCAGGGTCAGTCTGCTCAGCGGATAACCCCTCAACTGGTCTCCAATCTGGTGGAGCGTGAGCCGACAACCTCTGGTTCTTTTCCAAGTATGACTCTTCCCCTGAAATCTTTGCATACTGGACTGCGACCTCCTCAGCTGTGGGATGAAGTAGCATCCACAGTTGAGGTGGGCAGTAATGATACGTTAGAAACGGTGGAGTTGGAGGAGGATGGGGAACATGTTTATTCTTCTTTGCCTACAGACTCTATGGAGGATCTGACTGCCCCCGATGTGACTGATGAAAGTCCGCAAAGAAATCTAGACACGAAAAAGCCAGGCAAACCGAAGAAGTCTTATGCGGGGCTCTTCCGCCATAACAGAGAATTGAATCAGGGTATGAAATTGGATTTTCTGGTTGTTGCTGAGCAGGTGGTTATGGAGGAAGATGACGCACTGGAGTTGGAACGCTATTTGGGCTACTGCTTAGTCGGGTGTTTCGCGGGAAAATTCTTGGGTATGAAGGCTCTTCAAGATCTAATGGACAAGTAGAATGTCCCATGCCATTTCACTCCACATAGCAGGGGATGGATGATCTTTCACTTTACTTCTGAGGATGATCGTATGCGAGTTTAAGTTGGGGTCCCTACGTCCTATTTGGTAAAACACTGATCCTGAAACAACTCTCACTAGGGTTCACCTTCGACTACACTGAGTTTACGCATGTGTCGATGTGGGTCCAGCTCCCTAGTGTGTTGGACCCCGAACTTTTTTATTAAATTAGAAATTGTTGGCGATTATTCATGTGCAGAAAAAAGCGGAACTCTTGAACTTGAAATGAAATAGAAAATATGGTTTAGACACAAGATGGGTTATATGTGGTATGTTGGAAGATAAAAGTTGAAAAATGAAATTGAAAAATGTTCATTGAGTATGCTTCAGTGTTTTAGCCATAACTTTTGCTCTAATTATCTGAATCAGATGATTCTTGATTTGGATTAAAATAGAGAAATAGTGTTACAAATTGTCTGATGAAATTGAGTTCTAATTCAGTCTCTAAGAAAGTCAATTTTCAGGTGAAATTTGAGCATAGCATATTGTTTCAGCATAAGAACAGTTTGGAAATGTTTAGGCTATAACTTTCAGATTACTGAACCAAATTGAATGCTTTTGATGTCATTAGAAAATTAAGACAATGAGGAACATTTATATAGGAGGAAGTGCAAGCAAATTCCTTCAATTGCATGATTAGAAAAGGTGTTGAGTTTCGGAAGGAGTTAAGCATGATTTAAATGAACTTTGAGGTCTTAATATAATATTTTTGTGGAATTAATTAGCATGTTAATGGGAGTTAATTAGTATGTTAGTTTGAGTAAGATCATATTGCATAGGTTGATTGAATTATGATATTAAGGTGGTAAGTTTGCATGAGGGGCAAAATTGAAAAACCACTTAAGCCATTTAAGTTGCAAGGCTTACATGTAACGGCAAAGTGGTCATTGCTCATTCATTAATGGCATTATTGTAAATAAGACAAGTAGGCTTGCATTTAAGGAAGGAAGAGCACGAAATTTGTGTAGGAAAATCCCGGTGTGAGCGTCACATGCTCACGGTGCGGAAAACAAAAATTTTTGTTCCGGGACCTTCCCGAAAGCCAGGATTCATATGTCTATACAACAAACTCAAACCATAACGGCCAAAGGAGACCGTCTCTAACGGTATCCACGCAGAGATCGGAAAACTTAATCGGGACAAACCTTTTGACCCGGGAATAGCTAGAACAAATTAAAGAGTGCTAGCTCTTACCTTTGTCCTTGGAGAGCTTGAAACAACGATGAAGAGAAAATGAAACCTTGGAGAAGAGCTTGAAGGATGATGATGATGGAAAGCTTGAAAGATGAAAACCCTTTTCTTCTTTCTTGCAAAACCCACGAAGAACACCTTATAAACTTAGGTTTAAAACTTGTTTTTAAACCTCTTTAACATCATCAACGACCATCCTCATCTTTTTTCTTCATTATTTTGTCTTTAGTCATTAAATACATTAATGACTAAGCAAAAGAGAAGCTTCCATTCTCTTTCAACGCGTGTATATATATATATATATATTAATTAATTAATTTTTTAATTAATTATATATATATATATATATATATATAAATAAATGCTGAAGTGGTCCAGTCACACTGAATTGGTCCTACCTACTACCAGTCTGGTATGGGAAAACCCAGGAAGCGTTTTCAAAGAATATCGATGTCGCGATCTCATCGGGACATATCTCGATCTCATCGGGATCCATTTAATCCTTTTGCTCTCCATATATTGGAACTCGTCCAAAACTATTTTACTAATTCTCGAGACACTCTTATCGTGTGACCCATTAGGTTCCGGTTATGTTGGCCACTTAGATTAACACTTAATCCAAGCAAGTCATGGCGGTATCTAGCAACACATCATGACCCCCAATTGACCGGAAAGTAATTGGTTTGACGAATGAACATGTATTCATCATGAACCATATCACGAACCTTTCCATAGATAATTACCGTGCAATTCGTCCTTTCACCATGCTATACCCCACTTGGTTATGAGTATGGGCAATGTGTCAACTCTTACTAGACTGACTACGTCAAATCTAGTCCAAGTGATTTCAGTTCTTGTCCTGGGACTCATTACTTTATATGTCAATGAAGACATTCTTCATGACATATATGCTCCGGCCAGAGACTTCCAAGTAATGACCCTGACAAGAGGCTATGGGTATCATCTTCTGCTATCACAGAAGTGGTGAATCCTCTATTGGCTACTCAATTACCTTCGAATACCTCAAGCTGTACCCAATCACCACCCTATGAGCAACCTCTGTAAGGCAACAAGGAATGGAGTCAAAGCACGTAATCAAGATATCAAGATATCCTTGAGCACCTCAAGTCTAAGGATACTTGCACCATTGCTATGATGAGATTATCACTGACATTAGAATAGGACATCCATGTGATGATCTCATAGCAGGTCATCCAATGTACTTACTACCTTTAGTAAGCATCCACATCTCAATCCTAAATATCTCATATTTACAACTTCTGAGATCCACTGCTTGATCAAATCAAGGAGCTTGAGATGTACTAGTCTTTCCGGATTACCGATGTCCAGTCTCAGTAATCCTATGACTAGGGATAATTTAGATACGGACATAATTGCACATGATAGGAATCTCAGTAGTATGATCACATCACAATTTCCTTCATGCTATGTCATATATCATGGACTTCATTAATTTACTTATAGATCAATATCCATTCATAAATAATGAACAGCAAGTTAATGAAATATGCCTTTCTTTATTTATTCATAAAGTATGTACACAACTTTGTACAAAATGCGCTAAAGGCGATTGCCTTTAGGGTACTACTATAACAATCTCTCACTTGACCTAAAGCCAATCGCCTTGATATCTAATATCATAGGCGAGTACATGAGAATCAAAACTCTTTTGTGATAATAGCTTTGTCAATGGATCAGCAATATTCTGCTCGGTGGGAATTCTCTCGATCTGGACATCACCTCGTCCTATGATCTCCCTTATCAGATGATATCTGCGGAGTACATGTTTGGATCGTTGATGAGACCTTAGTTCTTTCGCCTGCGCAATAGCCCCATTGTTGTCACAATACAACTGTATGGGCCCATCACTGCTAGGAACCACACCAAGTTCGATAATGAACTTTTGATCCAAACGCTTCCTTCTTTGCTACGAGCGGCAATGTACTCTGCCTCGGTTGTTGAATCGTGATCGTCTCTTGTTTGGAACTCTTCCAACCGACCGCCCGCCATTCGGTGTGAATACATAACCTGATTGGGATTTGGAATCATCCTTATCATATTGGCGGCATCAGTATACCCGCTCATTTTGAGATCTCCATCCCCATATATCAAGAAAACATCCTTAGTCCTTCGCAAGTACTTGAGGATATTCTTGTGACCACCCAAGTAACCCTCACCAGATTCGATTGGTATCGCTCGTAACACTTAGAGCATATGATACATCGGGTCTCGTACATAGCATAAGCGTACATGATAGATCCTACCGCAGATGCATACGGGATCATATTCATGCGCATCCTCTCATCTTGTGTCTTAGGACACATAGATTTCGAGTGTTATCCCATGAGTCACGGAAGGTACCCTCTCTTGGATTGCTCCATGCTAAACCTTTTAGCATCTTGTCTATGTCGTTGATTGTGAAAGACCAAGCAATCTTTTTGATCTATCTCTATAAATCTTTATCCCAAGAATATAAGTTGCTTCACCAAAGTCTTTCATGGCAAATTGTTTGGACAACCAAATCTTGGTGATTGTAGCATAGAGACATCGTTTCCTAGCAATAATATGTCATCTACATACAACACAAGGAATACGATTGCGGTCCATTAACCTTCTTATACACACGGTGTTCATCCGGATTTTGTGAGAAACCAAATTCTTTGATTACCTCATCAAAACGGATATTCCAACTCCTGGATGCTTGCTTCAATCCATAGATGGATTTCTGAAGCTTGCATACCATTTCGCCATCATAGGAGGTGAAGCCCTCAGGTTGTGTCATATACACATCCTCAGCTAGATTTCCATTTAGGAAAGTTGTCTTCACATCCATTTGTCATATCTCATAATCATAATGAGTGGCAATGGCTAGGAGTATTCTAATGGATTTAAGCATTGCTACTGGGCTGAAGGTCTCGTCGTAGTCAACTCCTTGTCTTTGACGAAAACCTTTAGCCACAAGCCTTGCTTTATAGGTAATCACATTACCATCCATGTAGGTTTTCTTTTTAAAAACCCATTTGCACCCTATGGGTTTGATTCCTTCGGGTGCCTCAACCAAAGTCCATACTTGGTTTTCATACATGGAATCCATTTCATCCTGCATGGCATGAAGCCATTTCTCAGACTCTGAACTCTTTAGAACCTCTTCATAGGTGGTAGGCTCATCATCTTCTATGAGCAATACGTCATTCTTTTCATTCACGAGAAATCCATATCTCTCGGGAACAGAGCGTATCCTACGTGACATACGAACTTCGTGTGTTGTAGAAGGTTGAACTGTTACTTCATCTGTATGAGTCACAGTTTCAGGTTCAGGCAGTTGATCTGCGTCTATTCGAGCATCTTGAACTTCTTCAAGCTCAATTTTGCTCCCACTGTCTTCTTGTAAAAGAAACTCTTTCTCTAAAAAGACAGCATGCTTCGAAACAAACACCTTTTGTTCCTCAGCAAGGTAGAATTGATATCCCATTGTTTCTTTAGGATATCCTACGAACAAACACTTGTCAGACTTTGCATCAAATTTATCTGACTGTGTCCGCTTCACATAAGCAGGACAACCCCAAACTTTCAAATGAGTAAGATAGGGTCTTTTGTTAGTCCACATCTCATATGGAGTAACATCAACTGTCTTTGATGGAACTCTGTTTAGCAAGTAAACAGCTGTCTCGATTGCATACCCCCAAAAGGATTTTGGTAACTTTGCAAAGCCCATCATTGATCGTACCATGTCTAACAAGGTTCGATTTCTCCTTTCTGCCACACCATTATGCTGTGGTGTGTAAGGAGGAGTCCATTGAGATAAAATCTCATTATCTCTTAGATAATCCAAAAACTCTTGGTCTAAGTATTCCCCACCATGATCTGATCGTAATGTCTTAATACTTTTCTCAAGTTGGTTTTCTACTTCATTTCTGAATTGTTTGAACTTTTCAAATGCTTCAGATTTGTATCTCATCAGATATAGGTACCCATATCGAGAATAATCATCGATAAAGGTAATGAAGTAAAGACAACCACTTCTGGCATGGATGGACATCGGACCACATACATCTGAATGTATTAGGTCTAATACTCCAGTCGCTCGTTCACCCTTTCCCTTAAAGGGTAATTTAGTCATCTTGCCTAATAAACAAGATTCGCATGTGTCATATGATTCATAATCAAATGACCCTAAACTACCACTCTTATGGAGCTTAGCTATGCGTCTCTTATTTATATGGCCAAGGCGACAATGCCATAAGTAAGTTGATTTTAAATTATCTCGTTTATGTCTTTTCGTGTCATTGACATTCATAATTGGTTGTGACATATCTAATATGTAAATTTCATTGCATAATGTACCAGTACCATAAAGCATTTCATTCAAACTAATAGAACAACCATTGTTACTAAAAGTCACATGGAAACCACTCTATTTAAACAAGAAAGAATAATATGTTCTTTGTTAATACAGTACAAAATAACATTCATCCAATTTAATTACAAGCCCAGTGGGGAGTGACAAAAAGTAAGTGCCTACGGCTAATACAAAGAACTCTTGCTCCATTTTCCACACGCAGGTCTAGTTCTCCTTCATGAGTACATGTCTCATCGTCACGAGGCCCTGCATATCATTGCATATGTGTGAGCCACAACCGGTATCTAATACCCATATGTTATGGTCAGAAACAATATTAACCTCAATGACAAACATACCTGAAGAAGTCGAGGCATCTGATGCCTTCTTCTGCTTCAATTCTTCCAGATAGACTTTACAGTTTCGCTTCCAGTGGCCAGTCTTGCCACAATGAAAGCAAGTTCCTTTTGGAGCAGTCTCTTTGGTTTTCTTCTTGGCTGCACTTCCTTTTGGTTTCTTAGACCTTTTCTTCTTTAGATTCTTTTTCTTTGAACTAGAAGAAGAGGATGCCACCATAAGCACTTGCTTGCTATCCTTCTTGATAGATTGCTCTGCTGTCTTGAGCAGATTGATCAACTCAGGGATTGTCGTGGATATTTGGTTCATCCGATAGTTTAACACAAACTGTGAATAACTATCAGACAATCCAACTAGAATTAAGTCAACACTTAATTCATAATCCATAACAAAACCTAAGACGGCCAACCTCTCAATATACCCATTCATCTTCAGTGCATACTGCACTGCAGATGAACCTGGAGTCATCTTAGTCGTGAAGAGTAGCCTCGAGGTCTCGAACCTTTCAGACCGAGCTTGCTCATCAAACAGCTCTCTAAGATGAAACACTATGGTATTAGCATCCATAGACTCATGCTGCTTTTGCAGCTCTGGTGACATCGAGGCAAGCATAATGCAGGTAGCCATGTCACTGTCTTTAAGATGCTTACGATATGCTTTCTGATCCTCATCAGAAGCATCAGCAGCAGGTGGATCAGGAAGTGGAACATCTAGGACATATCCCAGTTCCTCTGACCTGAGAACAATTCTCAGATTTCTCAGCCAATCTAGAAAGTTAGGCCCAGTTAATTTGTTGGAGTCCATAAGCGAGCGCAAGTTCACACTAGAAGTCATCTTCAATAACCTATAGGGAAAAGAGAGAAAGAATGTTAGAATAGAATTACATGCATGATCATAAGGACTTGCATGACATGCATATGGCTCCCACTAGTTTCAAAGAATCCATAACCCTCAGTACGAATCCAAGAAATATTATGACAAAATGTCATAGTGGGTCGATATTCGACATTACTAAAATGATCTTGGGTTTACCCAACAAGCCACCTTAGGTCAATCGGTAGGTATCGGTCATACCAATTGCATCATAGATATCCGACATTACTAAAATAACCTTGGGTTTACCCAACAAGCCACCTTAGATCTATCGGCAGGTATCGGTCATACCATTTGCTTCATAGATGCAACTATCGACTAGTGCTATCAACTCGTGATGTATGCACACACATTGGGTTATCAACTCTTGATCCGCGTACATCTGATGTACACTACCCAATTTCGCCTCTGTCCACGTTGACCTTGAGTGTACTCAACAAATCAATGCTTCTAGTGAAAACCGACCCATTAATCTGAAAATCTTATTTTCATGGTTCGAACATATCCGTATAGAGTGAGCTTGGGTTTACCCAATAACCCAACTCTATAAGAAATTTGGTTCTTCCCATATTAATGGAAGGCGTTAGTTTTCATATGATGTGTGAGGATTTTCAGGTCTCATCTTCTTCTCCTCCAAGCCGTAGGATTATAGTCACCATGACTATATGGAATGATTTAGGGCAATTCATCAATCACATTGAGTCTATACCTAAAATCATCCATCATCCCACCTTTGCATGTTGTAAGTTGACTTGTATATGTGTAAGTCGACTTATGCTAGTGTGTAAGTCGACTTATGCATGTGTAAGTTGACTTATGCTACTGTGCACGTACAAGTCAACTTATACCATTGTGCAAGTTGACTTACGTGTCTACAATACACGGACAAGTCGACTTATATCTTTATTAGTCGACTTATCCATGTGGAATTGCTATCTAATCGGCTAATTTCTCAATCCGTGCAGTTCCAATTCACAATACCAAGTGTAATATCCTTTATTATGATGTACCAATGAAACACTTTCATTGTTCCATGCTTACCATATATAGTCAAACTATAGATGACAAACTTGAAATTGATGAATACACTCTTATTCATTTAGATTTCCAAATAATTTGAGAATATCAAACTATCACCCTAAGTATCTCTAGCTAGTCTACATTTTATCAAGATTACTTCGACACTGATCACAAAATTGTGACGGCCAAAACAATCAGGACAACGAAATACACTAACGAGACGCTAATGTGACATATTTGACATCCGAAAAATATTTGGAAACCCAATTTCAAGAAATTCAATTTGGAAAGCATACAACATCAATATAACACATTTTTAATCACATTAAAAATGATACAAGGCATTGGAATTGAGAAATACAAAATTTATCATTCCAAACAAAACAGCTCCAGCAACTTTCTCAAAACTGCCAAGCTCTGTGTTTTGCTTGAAAAACTCATTGAAACAATTTCAATAAATTATAAGAAAATTACATAGGTTACAACATGTTCACAACATGTTCCATGAATGTTTTCAGGATTTATTTCCAACAAAAACTCATCCAACCTCAGCAACAAAGCCAATGTAGAATCTGTGTTCCTCAACACAGTTATTCCCAGCAACACACAATAAATTCTCAAATAAATAGTCAATCACCTTGAAAACATTTTTCCATTCTCATAGACATTCATAAATATCTTAGAGACATGTTGGTGAAAGCAAATCCGAAAAATATTTTTCTACAATTTATTATCGAATTTATAAGCATGCCTGTTCATTGAATATTCACAAAGACAACAACCAAAACATTGGGGAATAAATTAGCAAAACCATATCAAATCACATTGATAAATTCCGAGCTTCCACAGACATATGCAACAATATCTTGTGAACATATCTGGGCAAGAAAAATTTGAAAACAATATTTCTACACTGAATTCGAAATTCACACAATCAACATGCATCATCGTCACAAGCAATAGGCAACTCCGACCTAGTCATGGTTTCTTCGTTATATACGACACAAGTGGCTCTGATACCACTGTAGGAAAATCCCGGTGTGAGCATCACATGCCCACGGTGCGGAAAACAAAAATTTTTATTCCGGGACCTTCCCGAAAGCCAGGACCCATGTGTCTATACAACAAACTCAAACCATAACGGCCAAAGGAGACCGTCTCTAACGGTATCCACGCAGAGATCGGAGAACCTAACCGGGACAAACCCTTTGACCCGGGAATAGCTAGAACAAATTAAAGAGTGCTAGCTCTTACCTTTTTCCTTGGAGAGCTTGAAACAACGATGAAGAGAAAATGAAACCTTGGAGAAGAGCTTGAAGGATGATGATGATGGAAAGCTTGAAAGATGAAAACCCTTTTCTTCTTTCTTGCAAAACCCACGAAGAACACCTTATAAACTTAGGTTTAAAACTTGTTTTTAAACCTCTTTAACATCATCAACGACCATCCTCATCTTTTTTCTTCATTATTTTGTCTTTAGTCATTAAATACATTAATGACTAAGCAAAAGAGAAGCTTCCATTCTCTTTCAACGTGTACATATATATATATATATATTAATTAATTTTTTAATTAATTATATATATATATATAAATAAATGTTGAAGTGGTCCAGTCATACTGGGGTCGGTCCTACCGGCCTATCGGGTCCCGGTATGGAAAAACCTACCGGAAACGTTTTTCTGCAATATCGATGTCGCGATCTCATCGGGACATATCTCGATCTCATCGGGATCCATTTAATCCTTTTGCTCTCCATATATTGGAACTTTGTCCAAAACTATTTTACTAATTCTCCGAGACACTCTTATGCGTGTGACCCATTAGGTTCCCGGTTATGTTGGCCACTTAGATTAACACTTAATCCAAGAAAGTCATGAGCGGTATCTAGCAACACATCATGACCCCCAATTGACCGGAAAGTAATTGGTTTGACGAATGAACATGTATTCATCATGAACCATATCACGAACCTTTCTATAGACAATTATCGTGCAATTCGTCCTTTCACCATGCTATATCCCACTTGGTTATGATTATGGGCAAAGTGTCAACTCTTACTAGACTGACTACGTCAAATCTAGTCCAAGTGATTTCAGTTCTTGTCCTGGGACTCATTACTTTATATGTCAATGAAGACATTCTTCATGACATATATGCTCCGACGAGACTTCCAAGTAATGACCACGACAAGAGGCTATGGGTATCATCTTCGCTATCACGAAGTGGTGAATCCTCTATTGGCTACTCAATTACCTTGAATACCTCAAGTGCACTCCAATCACCACCCTATGAGCAACCTCTGTAAAGGCAACAAGGAATGGAGTCAAAGCACGTAATCGGTATTCAAGATATCCTTGAGCACCTCAAGTCTAAGGATACTTGCACCATTGCTATGATGAGATTATCACTGACATTAGAATAGGACATCCATGTGATGATCTCATAGCAGGTCATCCAATGTACTTACTACCTTTAGTAAGCATCCACATCTCAACCCTAAATATCTCATATTTACAGCTTCTGAGATCCACTGCTTGATCAAATCAAGGAGCTTGAGATGTACTAGTCTTTCCGGATTACCGATGTCCAGTCTCAGTAATCCTATGACTAGGGATAATTTAGATACGGACATAATTGCACATGATAGGAATCTCAGTAGTATGATCACATCACAATTTCCTTCATGCTATGTCATATATCATGGACTTCATTAATTTGCTTATAGATCAATATCCATTCATAAATAAAGAACAGCAAGTTAATGAAATATGCCTTTCTTTATTTATTCATAAAGTATGTACACAACTTTGTACAAAATGCGCTAAAGGCGATTGCCTTTAGGGCACTACTCTAACAATTTGAAGAAAAGAACATAACAAAAGAGAGAAATGAGAGAGAGATCGTGGAGAAGAGGAGGGAAAGAAGACAGAGAAGCTAGGGTTCAACTTTGTTTGGCTTTCAAGAAGGAATTTGTGATTGCTCAAGAAGAGAAAAAGGAAGAAGAGGAAGAGAGTTCTCATTCAAGCCATCAAACTCTTCATTTGGAGAAGATTCAAGGTAAGAATGGATTTTGATCTTTGGATTTTTTAGATGGTTTTGGTTTTTATAGCTTAAAAAATGTATGGGTTTAAGGATTCTAAGATCAATTTTGGTGATTATATGTTATGGGTTTATCAATTTGAACTCCTTTTGATTTGGGGATTTTGCCATGGATGAAGGAGATTAAGAGAGGCAAGAGGAATCAAGATCAAGGGAGGCAATTTGAGTCAAGTTTCAAGCAAGGAATTAAGGTGGGTACATGTTTATAATAGAGTAAATAAGCCACTTTTGTTTTCTTTAAATAAAGGAAATTTAATGATTTAAATTGCATCATAATTGTTGCATAAATTGTGCCTTGAATGAATTGAGAAATTGCTACATGTTGATATGTGAATTGTGTGACGTTTTATGAAAATGATTTCTTTTGAAAAGATTGCAAGTTTATGAAATTATGTTTTCGGAAATGGTTTTCAAAATATATCAAGTATATGAAATCAAGTTTTTTTGAAAAGTGTCATTTTGGGCAACAAGTTTTGAAATACATGTTATGTGGGTTTTGGTAGTCCATCCAAGAACCGCCACGTGCACATTAACCTAAGAATCGGCTTCTCCCGCCTGCCCGCTAGTGACACGAAGCTCCTTCAAGGACTCCCTCAAGTTTACGGCTACACAAGACCATTATATGGGAATGTGTAGTGCGTCGTGAATATGGACCTACCCAAACCATTTTGATGTGTTATGTACTTATGACATGTGAACAAGTTGATGCATATATGTTTTGTGGTTTGTAAATGTGAATACATGATGAGATTTTGAGAAACAAGTGTTTTATGGATTTCAACAAGGATTTTCTATGACAATAAACTTTTGAATGGTTTTGCTTATTTTTCCGTTATAAACTGTTACCCACGAGCTTTCGAGCTCACCCCCACTCTTTCCCATTCAGGTGAAGAACAAGAGATCAAGTGAAAGTAAATCAAGGCATAAATCCAAATTTGCATGTTTTGTTGTGTTTTGGAATAGTTTATGTAAAACAAGGGTTCAAATGTATTTCAAGAAATTATTGGATTTGGCATCTTTTGTATTTTAGATTTTGAGATTGATGATGTAATATGGATCGAAATGTCATTAACATTTGCAAAAATTTTATCTTATGATGTTAATGACATATGAATTGTGTATGGATGATATGGATTGAGTTGATGAACTTTGAATATGAATTGTTATTATTCATATATAAGTGAATTATGAAAAAAAATAAGATAGGATTTGTGGTGAATGATAAGATGCTATTGAATCTGAAGAGTCAAATGAATTGAGGTTGAGAGTTTGATGAATTTCAATTGGTAGTCGAATTGTTATTAATGATGTGCAATAGAGAAAGTGAAGTTGGGATAAATTTCAAGTTTTACATGAGGGTAAATGTAGGAAAATCCCGGTGTGTGCATCACATATACACGGTGAGGAAAAACAAAATTTTTTGTTCCGGGATCTTCCCGAAAGCCAGGATCTATGTGTCTATATAACGAAGTCAAACCATAACGACCAAAGGAGACCGTCTCTAACGGTATCCACGCAGAGGTCGGAGAACCTAACCAGGGCAAACCCTTTGACCCGGGAATAGCTAGAATAAGGGAGAGAGTGCTAGCTCTTACCTTATTCTTGAAGAGCTCAAGGAGAAGACGATGGTGAAGCTTGGAGAAGAGGAAGAGTGTCGTGTGTATTGAGAGGGAAGCTTGAAAACCACTTTTTATAAGAATCCTCTTAACCTTTGAATTCTAAACCCTCTCTTATACCAACGACCATCAACACCATTTTGTCTTCTTATGGCCATTTGTCTTTAACCATTTAAAGACATTAAATGCTAAAGTGGTGAAGCTTTCCACGTTAGCCATATATATATATATATATATATATAGTTAAGTAAGATAAGTCTTCTCCTCCTCGTTCTACGTTGATGATGATGATATATATATATATATATATATATTACTTAATTAATTAATAAGATATATATATATATAAATGTTGAAGTGGTCCAGTCACACTAGGGTTGGTTCTACCGGCCTACAGGTCCCGGTATGGAAAAAACATCGGAGACCTGTTTCAGCAATATCAATGTCGCGATCTCATCGGGACATATCCCGATCTCATCGGGATCTATTTAGTTCTATTGCTCTCCATATATTGGATCTCTATCCAAAACTATTTTACGAATTCTCCGAGTCACTCTTATGCGTGTGACCCATTAGGTTCCTGGTTATGTTGGCCACTTAGATTAACACTTAATCCAAGCAAGTCATGAGCGGTATCTAGCAACACATCATGACACCCAATTGATCGGAAAGTAATTGGTTTGATGAATGAACCTATGTTCATCACGAACCATATCACGAACCTTTCCATAGACAATGACTGTACAATTTGTCCTTTCACCATGCTATACCCCACTTGGTTATGAGTATGGGCAAAGTGTCAACTCTTACTAGACTGACTACGTCAAATCTAGTCCAAGTGATATCAGTTCTTGTCCTGGGACTCATTACTTTATATGTCACTGAAGACACTCTTCATGACATATGAACTTCGGCCAGAGATTTCCAAGTAATGACCTTGACAAGAGGCCATGGGTATCATCTTCTGCTATCACAGAAGTGATGAATCCTTTATCGGCTACTCAATTACCTTCGAATACCTCAAGCTGTACCCAATCACCACCCTATGAGCGACCTGTGTAAGGCAACAAGGAATGGAGTCAAAGCACAGAATCAATATCCAAGATATCCTTGAGTACCTCAAGTCTAAGAATATTGACACCATTGCTATGATGAGATTATCACTGACATTAGAATAGGACATCCATGTGATGATCTCATAGCAGGTCATCCAATGTACTTACTACCTCTAGTAAGCATTCACATCTCAACCCTAAACATCTCATATTTACGCTTCGAGATCCATCGCTTGATCAAATCAAGGAGCTTGACATGTGCTAGTCTCTCTGGATTAATGATGTCCAGTTTCAGTAATCCTATGACTAGGGATAATTTAGATACTGACATAATTGCACATGATAGGAATCTCAGTAGTATGATCACATCACAATTTCCTTCATGCTATGTCATGTACCATGGACTTCATTAATTTGCTTATAGATCAATATCAATTCATAAATAATGAACACCAAATTAATGAAATATGCCTTTCATTATGTATTCATAAAGTCTGTACACAATTTTGTACAAAACGCGCTAAAGGTGATTGCCTTTAGGGCACTACTCTAACAGTAAATGTGTGTTCTGACTTCAGGAGAAATTCTGTATTAATCTATGATGATTTTGACCGAGTTGTATAATAAAATTTATAGATGATCATCTTAGCTTTTCGATGCTATAAAGTATGTAAATCTAGGATTTATGAGTGGAAAGATATGAGCATCATAGTTGATGATGCTACATGGGAAATATGAACACGACAGCTATAGTGAATAATGAGGATTGTTGTATGAAATGAATCATTTGAGTTGATATTTGGGAGATTTATAAAATCATGTTGATAATCGAAGGTTTGAGGAGTGTTATTGCATGTTAAGAAGTAAAATTGGGAAGATTATGAGTGAATATGATGTTATATTGGATGTAGGAAGCATGGGAGAGGGTTTGGAGGGGTTTTGGTAACCCCATGTCCGTTTAACAGACTTTAGGTCCATTTAACGGACCTTTATAGGTCAAAAAGGAACCCTAGCGTCGCCCATGTCCGTTTAACGGACCTTCTCGGGTGAGAAGATGCATTTTGGCTCGATAAACGGACATTCACGGGATAACTTCATGAAATTGTAATTTTTGACCCATTTAGAGACAGAATTGGACTTTATGGTCTTCATAAAAGTTGTAGATCTAGAAGTCTACATTCAAATGGTCTTAAAACGAAGTCAATCAGAAATTTTTGGTGAAAGTTATGACAATCGCGCCAAGACATGTTACTGCATGAGTGAGGACTTAAACATGTTCGATTCTTTTGATCATAACTTCCTCATCCGACCTCCGAATGAAATGATTCTTAAAGCGATAAATTCCTAAGACATGAATTTATCTCTAGAAATTTTATAGCTTTTGATTTTGAGATGAAAAATTAAGTGAAAAATGGATTAGAAATTAAGTGACATTTGGTAGCCAAAAAGGAGGACACGTATCTTGCTTAATTACATGACAAGTTTCCTTAAAGAAAGAACACTCATCTTACACCATATGACTTAAAACATTGCATGGTCATCTTCTTTGCTATTTCTACTGTATACTCTCTCCTTCTCCTCCCTCTCATTGTTGAAACCTACCCATAACCCACATCTTTGAGTTTCTACCTTAGTTTTGTACATCACCACCCAAAACCTATGCAAAATCCTTCATAAAGATAGCTATAGAGGTAGAACATTATGATATATATTGTTGTCTTCATTTTTTGGTCATGGTCGAACCATAAACGTCACCCCCCCCCCCCAATGTTCTTGAAATGTTCTTGCATGTGAGGTTAAGCAGGCTTAACATTTGAGGTGGCATTCAAGCTAATCAGGTAAGTGAAATACTAACCTATTGTGGTATATGTTGGCAGAATTTTTATTATGGTTAATTAGTGATGGATTGAATGTGGTGTTGGTGTTGAAGATGTGTTGGAAAATAAAGAATGAATGGGTACTTTTCTATTCTATTTTTGCATGTACGAAAAAAATAATTTATGAGTTGTTGTATGGATGATTTAAGTTGGGATATGAAGTATAAATGATGAGAAATTCATGCTAAAGATAGGTGTTATTAAGGTGTTTTTGAATATGGAAAATTAGAGTTGTAGGTGTGTTTGTAAAAATTGACTATTAATGACATAAGTGAGCAAAATTTTG
The DNA here is from genome assembly GCA_029891385.1 of Erythroxylum novogranatense. NCBI lineage: Eukaryota > Viridiplantae > Streptophyta > Magnoliopsida > Malpighiales > Erythroxylaceae > Erythroxylum > Erythroxylum novogranatense. Next base: position 51,035,807 of record CM057233.1, on the reverse strand, counting down.
TAAAATTTAGTGCAACAAATATGGAAGTTAAATTGACCTGAAATGGAGTAACCTTAAAGGAAATGAAATACGGAAAATTTCAGGTGTTAGTGATGTCTCTACGCTTGTAAAATTTGTGAGGTATTGACGGTAGTAAAGTTAAACACATTAGTGATGTTGATGACAAATTTTGGAATTTTAATTTCAGCCTTATGTACATGTCGAACCAGCTCAGAAAAATCACTCTAAATGGTATATTTGGACTTGATTAAGGCTACGAATGAGCTAAGATTATTGTTTGATTAATTGTTTAAGAGCTTGATAAGTTTATGCAGTTAATAGATGTCATAACCTAAAGAATTGACTATTTTGATGTGGTTGTGTTCAAAGCAAGAAATTATGATTTGTTAAAGCAATAAATGAGCTCTTTTGATGCAAACATGATCTTAAGGACATGCATAATATATACAAGGGATGGATGAATGAGCATTGAAGAACATGGGGCAATTATGAATGAGAAATGGGTAAATGTATGAATATATATTGCTAGAAAAAAGTTTGTTGAATGTATAAATCTAACTTGCTGAAATTCTAGATTTAAAGTAACAATTGTGTATGTATTCTAGCAAACTTTTTTATCATGAAAAGGTACATGGATAAGTGAAAGGTATGGAGTAAATCAAGCTTACTTAGATGTATAAACCTAATTGCAAAATGTTAGTATACAAGCTATAATGTTTGAATGGTCTTAAGGTGTATAAACACAAATTAAATAGTCAAGGCCTATGCATAAGAATACATACCTAGAAAGTCAATTGAGCATGAATTGAAACATGACACATATATACGTGCATGATTATATATTCATATGATTAAACAAATCGGTGATTTATGAACTATATGTGTATGTTTTACATTATGATAGACGCACAAGGTGATCATCATCATCTAGACATTACCAGAACGTCGAGGTAATAGCATTTCTAGAGTATACTGTAAGTCAACTTAGATATGTAAACTCACTTATATATGCCTCTATATGAATTGTATGTTAATATGAAATGCGTGTACAATTGATTGATAAATGTTAGACTTGGTTCTGAGGAGTTAGTTATATGGCATAAGCACACCAAAATGAAAGGTAATGAAAGCATAGCATATGAAATGATGCATCTCATCACATTAAATGCATGATCAGATAAATGAGTTATGATCAGAGTGATCGATGTGCAAAAAAGAGCTTTGAGCTCAAAATTATGAAAAAGAGCCTCAGGCTCTGATAGCATATACTCGGTATCCACAATGGGCACAGGCCAGCCATAAACTTGGTACTCACAACAAGTACGGGACAACAAATTATGTTGATAGGCAATTGGTCACAACAAAGAAAAATGAAAATGAAAACACTTGAGCATTTACATATGTATCTTTACATACATCATATGATTGAATTAAAATGATTTATTGAATTAGTTTGAAATTTTGAAATACAATTGAAGTCAATGGAGAATGTGATGTGATATGCAATACTGACTTATATGATATACTTATAGTGTAATAAATTATGATATAACTTCTCTTTGTGATTTGATTATGTAAGTGTATTGATGATAGTTCAATTACTAAGTTCGCAAACTCATCAAAATTGTATCATTGTCTTTCAAGTTCAGGGAAGTTCTAGCTACTAAGTGATCTAGTAGAAGTTTAATACTTACATTTTAGGGACGGAAATGGCTCAAATGTATGATAAGTTGAATCCGTAGAGTCCAGTTAGAGTCTTTAACATTAGCATCCCATATCATGTTACACATTTTTGTACTAAGATTAAACTCTCGACTATTGTGTCATGTATATGGATTCTGAATTATAATGACATATGTGACTTTATATGTTTGTGAAAGACCTGGGAAGAAATGAATGTTTTGAATGCTTATAATATGTTTAACGTTTCGGATTGAGTTAATTTGATTATCTTAATGTATCATTTCCATAGAGTATGTTCTTGAATATCCTCTGGTATGTTCGGGCTTATGCTCTAGGGAGTAGTATGTTACAACAAAATGAAACTACAATTTATGGTCTTATAAATTATAATGAATCAAACTTCTATATACAATTATAATGCAAGTTAAAGTAAGGAGACAAAGAGAAGTACACTATTTATGTTTAGGTGAAATATGCAATAAGTTAATCTTTATTTATTTCTTTAACACTTTTTTCATTACATATGTCATGCCATAATAAAGTAAGCGCCACTTTTGACCCTAATTTTTTTTTTTACCAATCTATAAGTTTGACCTTAACATTTCAAAGTTGATAATTATAATCATAACATTTGAAAAAACGTTAAAGTTTGACCCCATTTTAACATAAAATTTAAACGCCTATGTTAAGTACCTGGTCAGTGTTAACCTAACACTTGTAAAATAATTTTTTATTGATTTTAGCGGATCTTTTGTGCCATGTCAGCGTTGACATAATAAAGTAGGACCCAAATTTTAATTAAATAAAAGAAAATTTTATTTTATTATGAAGTATGGCACCCACCTTTTATTTAAACCTTAAACTAAAATTAGTATATATTAATAACAACAATCAAACCCTAAACAATTATCACAATATTACAAATCACCCGAACGAAAAATCCTAGAGAAACCCAATTACCGTGGTGCAGGAAGCTTAAAGGAGTTCAAATCGAGGCCGAGTTTGTAATCCAACCCATGGACCAAATCATTGAAGAAATCAGTCCCCTAAATTGACTGAAAATATGAAATAGAGGAAGATTTCGATGATAGGGCCATAAAAGGTGCCCGAATAACAGGAATATGGTGGTTCCATTAATTAAGCATCCAAACGTAGTATATAATAATGGAAGGGCAAAAACGCTTTGAGGAAGTTGAGAAGCTTAAGGACGAAGGCCAACGAGACATGGCAACAACTGCCTTGCATTTGAGTTGAAAAGTTGAGGCAACAAAAGAACCCAAACCCAAACCACCTGACGAGGGTAAAGAAGAATGAAGATGACAGGGGCATTTGCTTTTGGTTTGTTTGGTGTTGTTTTTGACTTCTGGTGTTGTTGAAGAACTTCTATTAAGTTTAGTTTAAGGTTTAATTAAAAGGTGATCCCACACTTAACAAAATAAACATTTTCTTTTATTTAATTAAAATTTAAGTCTCAAAAGACCCACTAAAATCAATAAAAAAATCATTTTATAAGTACTAAATCAATGCTAACCTGACGCTTTATAGAAATATTTGAATTTTCTATTAGAATAAGGTCAAACTTTACCGTTTTTCAAATATTAGGGTTATAATTGTTTGCTCTAGAATGTTAGGGTCAAACTTACCGATTGGTGAAAAACTTAGGGTAAAAAATAACTCATTTGCATTAAGTACTAATAGAAAGATCCTTTTATAGGACCTAATTATTATGATTTTATTAAAACTCCCTATTGCCTTAAATATATGGTATTCAAAATTTTGTCTATGACATGAATTTCCTTGTTGCACTTGGCTTATGAAGTGTTATATTAACTCCAACACTTATTGATCTCTCTTATTGGGCTCAATTATCAGTTGAGTATTGTTATTGCTTGATTTTCTTTTTTTTAATGATTCAAATCTCTATTTATGGAACTTATTCTTAGGAAGATCATTTATATAACTAATTTTTATTTACAAATTACTTTGTTTATTGTCTATTATTGTTTCAAATAGATGAAGTTAACACTTTAACACAATTTTTGTAATAAAAGTTCCAATATGATAAATATTATATATTAAGTGAAGAAACAATTTAAAAGAAAGAACAAACAACTTTTAAAGATAAGAAGTGATGTTTAGAATCACTTTATAAAGACTAAGTACTACCATAAGTTGTTTATTAGAGTTTTTAAAAGTGGAACTTCATATTTGAAAAGGCATATCATCAATGCATGTAATAAAAAGAGGTGATATTAGGATATTAAATATTTTTAAATCTAATCTATTGAAAGGTAAAATAAAATGACTATATATCACTGTCTACAATCTTGAAAAATCTAAGAATTTGCTTACAAAGACGATCACAAGATATAAATATCCACCTTAATTGTGGATTATATAGATTTCATGATGTTTATTATGTCATGTTAGTTGGCTTTTAATATTATCGTTAAGAAGTATATTTTCAAGATTTATTATCTACAAAATAGTTTGATATTGAAGATGTTGTCATTTAATGGCAGGTAAGTTATGATCAAGTCAAATATATGCATAATTGAAAATTTAAAAGGACAATATGGTTGCAATATCACATTACATTGACAATAATTAGACTTTATGCGGTTGCATTTTGAGGTAAGTACTTCCATTTTGTTATCATTTTTTTAATTTTACTATAATTAATCCTTTATTTTATTTTTAAATGATATGTTCATTTATGTTCCAATGCTTCATATAAGAGAAGGACTAACAAATATATTACTAGATTGTTTAATAGGCTAGAAAATCAACACAGAGCTATAACATTAGATAATTATCATATGAACATTGTTACGATCGATAAAGTTAAGAGCATGTTGCATGTTAAAAGCTTACTAATAAATGGTAGTTTTTATATGTATTGTTTTATGTATATAATGAACTTGATTTTGAAGGATGAGATCAAAATTAGTAAAGAAAGGTTAAAGCAATTCAAAATAGTGTAATGTATAGCTACGCAATACCTAAAAAGGTTGAACAGTACAGAAACTATAAAGCATATATATACGCATTTCCTACTTTTAGAAGTTACACATAGATTATCTAACAAAGTGAAATTTGATATTTAAGATGCTTGAGCATGTAATTAAGTATATATATTATCAAGTTGAGACAACGACATTCTTAGTTTATTTGCGAGCAATGAGAGTTAACAAAAGATATTTGTGAGAAGTTGGAGGTGTCATGACTGACTTTTACATAAAGTATTCAATTTCTCACATTTGTTTTCCTAGCATATGTTAGATGATATTTTCTTTGATGAAGTATGCAAATACCGATAGACAAGATGATGAGAAAATTTAGAAGTAATTCGAATGGGATTATTAATGAATTTATTGCCTTAATAACCCTGTGTTATTCATAAGTTGCTAAAAAAATCTTGACATATAAAAATTAGCAAAAAAAATCCTGAGTTGAAATTTTATTAACTCACAGCCCCTTAACAACACACGGCTAAGGGTTTTTTTTTGCAGCAAAATTGAAAACATAAGGTTAATAGAGTAACATTTTATATCTCAAGATTTAATTAGCTACTTTCGTATAACACAGGGGTCGCTACAGCAATTTTGTCGATTATTAATTAATTAAACTATCATTTTAGATTTATGGTACAAGTTTATTGCAATTGAGTATTATTTTCGATAGTTGTATTTTGATTGATATATCTTTAATGCATTTTGTTATTATTAGATATATATGGCATGACTTGTTTAAAGAGTATCAATCAAGAAAATCAAAGAGATGGATCATATAATTTTAGTATCAACTTTAGCTTGTATCGATACATCTTTATCAAGCAAGAAAGTTAGTTTTCAGGTTTCAGTTTAAAGCAACTCATAAAGAAAAAGGGTTAAGATTTCATATAATAAAATGAAGTTGGAATATTTGGAAATTGACATTTGCACTATAAATAATGAGCATTTTGATATATTGATAAGGTGAAAGTTTAATGAAGTTTAATATTTGACTATAGAAATAATTGGACAACGTTTGTTAGTTGTCCTAGTATATACAATCAATTTTGACTATGCTTTCAGTAGCAGCAGTAGTCAAATACTAAGTCCTCGTCATAATCGACTTCATCTAAAAACTTTTGAAGTCTCGATATGTGCCAAAAATTGGTTATATTCTAAAATATTCAAGGTAAACTATATGATATTTTAGCTGTTTACTTTTATAATTTTAATAAATATCTATCATGTGATTTTACATTTTTTATATTATGACAAACATAAAGAATGTGAATATAGAGAAGGCCATTCATTGTTCTTGAAGTTGGAAGAAATATTCGATGATAATCATTTGTTAATAATCGTATATTTATTTAATCAATTTATTGCATTATTGAGTATGATTTAGATTATGATTTTATATGTATAGGAGTGGTGCAAAGTATTTATGATTTTGATTATAAAAGATTAGTGGGTAATTGTAAGCAATTCCCTTCAACAAAATATGTAAGTTAAAGTAAACTTTGTCAAAGTTGTTGAGAATTAGGCAAAATAAGATCTAGAGAGGCTAATGTTAATGATTGATTTTGTTTATAGGCTATGTTTCAAGCTTTATAACACATTCTTATTTACATTGAAGGAGTTGAAAGCAATCAAACAATGCATGAATTTTGAGTTTTAAGATAAAAATTTGAGATTTGGCAATTGGATAGTGTATGAATATTGGATTATTGATTATATAAGTTCATTGATTCAGATATTTCACATTTTCATTGGTGGAGGTTAGGCCTTCTAATCGTAATAGCTTATGTTCAATTTGGGATGTTGAAACACTTTCAAGTGATATATGAATGAATTTTAATATCCATTTTCATACTTTACTATTTTGAAATATAGTAGTTTAAGTTTTGGACACAATAGGATTATGAACATTTTTGGATCTATCAAAACTTGATAAGGCTTATAAGTGTCCCCTCGTATGATGTATCCTTTGTCATCAAAAGAATTTGTCCTCACCATTTCCAATAGATTTAGTTTAAAAAGAATCATTAAAAAAAGAGTCTTCTTTGGATATGAATAGCTAAACCAAACCAATGGCTCTTACAATTAATTACAAGGAAAACAATAAAATTAATAGATAGATCAAATTTCATTGATAAAGAAAATGCACAATCCACTTTGACAAATAAAGATGGAGTTCTAAGAAACATATATGCATCCGTAAATCATATGGCATTATATTCAAATATAATCAATATTGGTGGGAGTATCCTAGTGGTGAGCATTCGGGTAATTCGAGCCAAATTTTTACTATTCGGGCACTGCCTAAATTATCCGAAATTTTTTTTCCCTTATCCAGCCCGAACTCAAACTTTCAATTACCCGAACTTATCCTGCCCGATTTACCCGAATGACCTTTTTACCCGGCTCGATTTACCGAAATTATCCCGGCCCGATTTACCCGAATTATTCTAATTACCCTATTTCATAATTTTTTAAACCTAATTCGGGTAATCGGCCAGTCCGAATTTTATCGGAGTTACTCATCTCGTCCTAAAAATAATTCAGGTAATACCTGACCTATCCAATTAATTCAAATTTAGCATTTCTTTACTGAATTAATTGGTAAGGTCGGATAATCGGGCCGACCCGAATAATGCTCACCCCTAGAGTATCCATGAAAAATTAGTATTTCTAATGATATAACGTATAAGAAAAGGGATAAGTTAGGTAAAGCTACAACGAGGAAGTTCAAGAAAGGAAGACTTTAGAAATAGAAGAGATTTTTACAGTTGAAATCACAATAAAAGGAGACTTGCTTTTAAATTAAAACATGTTAGTCCATTAACTTAACGCTTTAATAGAATAGTTTGTATAATCATAAATTAGTTAATAATTATTTTTTATGAATCTTCATTTTAATTTATCATCATATATTTGAAATCTACGTTACTTTTCCAAAATAGATGTTTTGCTAATGCGAAATGACATTTGCTTATAGAAAATAACACTAAAATAATTTTTAAAAACATAATTAAAAATATAAAATTATTGAAGAATTGAAGTATATGTGATAACTATTGTGTTGTATTATGGGTTGCACAATCATTGAAAAATCATAAATATCCTTCACATGGAGGCGAGGCAACCACCTACTTAATCCAACTAATCATACCTTTTCATCATTGGAGTGTTTATGATAAATTTGATAGCTAATTAACTTATAAAATGTGATTATATATAATAAATTAAAATGTGGCAAAAGAAACAAAAATACAAAATGTTAAATTGGCATTTTGGATATTTTAAAAACAGAAATAAATAACAAAAAGTAGGGAAGGCGGCGTGTTGGTTAACTTGACAGCAGCAACATCTAAATCAATAAATATTCCGTCTCCTTCGTCCTCTCCTTATGTTTCTCTTGTCTCTCTCATTCATGGAGGAGGAGCAGTGTAAGTAAAGTAGTTTTCTTTTGTTTTTTAGATTTTCATTCGTTTCTTTTTCATAATTTCATTTTTTCATCCGTCCGGAGTCTCAATTGGGTTTTCCCATTCAAATGTAACTGATGCAACCCAATGCAATCAATTCAAATCCCTTTTGTCCATCCTTCTTAGAATGCAACGTCGCGTCGTTCTTTTTGTTTTCTTTGTTTAGAGATTAAAGCCTAGCCAGAGAAGCGCGTCATCCGTTTAACTGGTACCTGCGCGCGAATTCATTCTTGTGTTGCGCGGCCGCCGGTGACCAATACCCTAAGGTTAGGGTTTGTTTGTTTTTTTTCCGATATTGTTTCCTCTTTCTTTCATTCCACTTCTGCAACTTCGAATGATGTTGGTTTCTTACCGCAAATTTTGCTCATCGATGTTTCTTTTACTTTCTGAAAAAGGCAGTGGACAGCCAATTTGGTTTGCTGGGCTTTTCAAAATGGTCGAGTTGGTTTCAGTATACTTCATCATCATTGCTTTCATTTGCACCGCCGGAGCCATTGCTTTGGCCATTTTTCACATTTACCGACACCTTTTGAATTACACAGAACCTACTTACCAGAGATTCATAGTTCGCATCATCTTTATGGTTCCGGTTAGTGCTTTTAATTTTTTTTTTACTATATGGATACTGGTTTACCATGTTAGTAGTCTTGTTGCTATAAGCTAGTTGAGATAAGCAGATTGACGATGTTTTTTGTTGTGTAGTATTCAATCTTACTTATTAGAGACTTTTGGGTTATGTTTGGTGGGGATATAATGTAATTGAATATAGTTTATAATCTAATGTAACGTAACTGACTGTAATTGAGGACATAACGTAACAGGAATTTGTACAAGATTTATCATGTAATGGACATTCATTGTTCAAAGGATTGGCTTCTAATAGCTTAAGAGTTACAATATGAAGGAAATTTTGGGTACAATGATTTATCCACTTAACCTTCTGCAGATGAATTTCACACTTAAAAGAAGCAATGTTGAAAAGCTACATTCTTGTGTAGTTGATCAAATAGATTGTGGTGTTTCAAAGACTATTTCATTAGTGTTCTCCACCTTGTTAAGCGAATAACTGAAACTTGGCGAGTGGAAAAACCGTTCCTCAATTTCTTTGTGTTTTTACCTTTTGTTTGCATTAAAGCTCCTAAGAAAATTTTCTAATTGGAAAAACTGGCATTATGTCACCAACTCACTTATCAATGTTCGCTTGATTTATCCAAAAAGTTGTTAGCTGGCGAAGTACTTATATTTGACATATCTACATCGTGAATAATGTATGCAATTCTTCTAAAAAAATTTGATTTCTTCCCTTTCTTTGTCATACTTTGAAGTTATCTCTTCAAATTTGTGCCTGTGCCCTTATGGCGGTGTTTTTATCTATTGTTGAGCAAGTGGAGTCTGTTTGTCATACACTGCATTCATGAGTGATATTATGCTTGTTGTTTAAGTTCTTTTCTGTGTGATCTGCAGTTGCATTTTCTTTGAATATGCCATCACTCTTTTTACTCTTCGCTTGCTGGCAGGTTTATGCTTTAACATCTTTTATGTCCTTGGTTCTGCCCAAGAGTTCTATATATGTCAACTCCATACGGGAAGTGTAAGTATACATGTGGTTTTTCTATTATATAAGCCTCTCTTTTCCTTGAAACTGGAGCTACATAAGCAAATAATGCAAAAGAGCTTATAGTTTATAAAAGAAATAAAAGATGACAAATTAGTCAACTACTAGCTTTAATTTGGTGGAATGAAGAGTAGGAGTTGACGTGACAACATAGACAACAAGGCTGAAATTTTGTTTATGCTAGGTTTCCTTATTAGATAGGATGTACTAGTGAGTTGGATATGTTATCCTAGTTGTAGTTATGGTATCCTACTTGTTTAGAATTTAAATTTATTTAAGAATATAGAATTCTTATTAATATGTGGTTCAATTTTGTTTAGATATTTTAGTTAGGAACATTTTGCTAGTAGAATAAGGATTATATACACTTGTGTGTGTGTGTGTGTGTATACTCAAGCCTTTAATGATAAAGTCTTTATTTTTTTAAACTTAAGTTTTCAATTAGAAGAGGTGTGATGTTTTTTTTTTTCTAAAAGTGATTCTTAGACCCTAGAAGTGATTCTTAGTTCTCTACCCTTCATTGCTTATTTATTTCAATAAAATTCCAGCAATTCTAGCCCAAATTTTCAGCAATCAAAATCCTAAAATTACTACTATTCCACATTTGAAATTTCAACAACCTAAGCTAAAATTCCAAACCTAGAACACAAATTCCAGAGGGCAAATTTTACAAGTTTTGTGGGTCTTAGCCACAAGTTTGATAGATCTTTTACTTGTTCTACATCAATTTGGTATCAAAGTTTTGATTCACAATTAGGACAGGTAGTGGGAGGGCGTATAGAAGAATACTTAACAACATAGAGGGAGATGAAGTACTTTTGAATATTGCAAAAGAATTGGGCATTGATTATCTATGTTCACAAGTGCTCCAAAAACCAACTTATATGTAACAACTCTAAAAAAAAAGCATATTTGTCAATTTTTGGAGAAGATTGACAGCTTTGAAATTTATTTTCTAAAAGTCAAAATTCCCACAATAAATAATTATGCAAACCAACAATCTATACTTGATTCTAAACATGGGAAGGTGGGAATAAGCAAGATGAAGGGATTGATATTAATCAAAAGCATGCAATGAAAGAGAAAATCTTTACTGAAAACTCATATGCTGATTTTGATTCTTCAAATTTAATAAGAATGGCATATAGAGAGTGCTTGTTTTGGATGGTGGGACTATTGGCACCTTTTGATCAACTTATCAATTAGAACCTTCAAGCCTACATAGAAGGTCCTTAGGTACTTGATGATATGGACAGTTTGACAATGGAAGATGAAGAAAATGTTAAAATTGAAGAAAAGCTGGAGGAAGTGAATCATTTGGTGAACCCTAAAGCTGAAACAACTAAACAACATGTTGAAACACTTAAACAGCAAGCCAAAACACCTGAACAACAAATCAAAACATGAGAATATCAGGCTGGAGCAACAAGACAGCAGGCTGAAATAATAGGAAAACAGGCTAAAATAATAAAACAAGGAGCTGAAAAGATTAATTCGTAAGTACTAAGGGTTTCGGAGCTTGTTGGCTCAAAACTTGACGATATCATTGGTGTTGAGAAAACAACAAATTAGGTTGATGAAGGTTGTATTGTAGTGGGTGATGAAGGAGAAGTAGATTTGAATGATGTGAAATTAAATAAAGGTTACTTGCAAAGTCGAAATTCAGCAATGACGATATGTTAGTGCATTCGACTGCAAGAGACAACAATTCAAAAGTTGCTGATGTCTATGTGGTTGAAAAGCCACGTGGCTTTGTTATGAAACCCTCTATAAATACAATTGACAAGACTTATGAGTTGTTTGGTGTTGTTTTTCGGAGTAGTTCTTGGACTGGATAGTCGGAATGGAGGACTTCTTTGACTAGTACACGTCAGAAGATCAAAAAGTCTGATTTGCAAAGATGAAGCTGGTTGGATGTTAAAATCTGGTGGAGATTGATAGAAGATAGACTTCGAAAAACAGATCATCCACCAATTGTTGGCTGGGAAAGGATGAAGTTGAAGTTATTGGAAAATACTTACTATTTCATTATCAAAATGATCTCCAAGATCAATTCACGATAATTAGACTAGGGATTATGTCCGTAACAGGATGCTTCAAAATATTTGATGAACTTTCTATCCGGTGTGAAGGAATGGAATCTGAACTACTTATATCTCACTACAAAATAGCTTAAGGGTAGGAATTTGTGAGGAGCTAATGATGTAAAGGATTTACAACCTCAAAGATGCATATCATTTAGCTTTAAGGGTGGGCTTATCGTTTAGCTTTAAGAGCGGAACAATATCTAAGATAAGCAACAACAAAAATTTAGAAGTCATGCTGAGGAGTTTGGCATAAAGAGAACTATGACTATGCAAAATTTTATGCCAGCATCTAATGCATAAAATTTTGCACCACAAAACAACAACCCAAACACAAAAAGCCATTGTTAAGATTGGGACAAGAGGAGGCAGTAATGATAAGAAGTGCTTTCGATGTAATGGGAGGGACCACTTTGCTTATAAATATACTAATAGAGGTTTGCGACGGAAGAAGAGGAGAAAGAATCTAATGAATATGTTTATAAACATAATGTTGGGGAGGAGTTAAGGAGGCTCTAGTGATGAGCAAGTTGATCCTACAAACCTTAATGCAGTGATGTGAATACCTACAACTTTTAAGGTGGAAGAACAAGGAAAATGGCTTCGTATTGCTATTTCTTTATTCAAGTTAGGCGTGGAGATAAAGTATATAAGTTTATCATTGATGTAGCAGTATGAATATGGTATCAAAGAACGTAATGAAGTTATTGCATTTACTCTCAGAGAAACATCCGCATCCCTACAAAGTTGCTTGCGTGGATGATGGCATTTTACTGGTTGCTTGAAGGTGTTTGGTTTCTTAAATTAGGAATGTATGAAGATTTTATTTGGTGTGATATTAATCCTATGAAAGTATCTCACATTTTATTTGGTTGACTGAGCTTTATGATTGTGATGTGCAACATTTAAGAAAAGTTGGCACTTATCAATTTATGTTTCATGAAAAGAAGATAAATTTGAAGCCTAGAGTTTGAATCTGTCAGCAAAGAGAAAGCAATTGTGTTTGCAATGGTTGTGAGAGAAGTAATAGAAATAACACCCAAAACACCCCTTTAGTTATCAAAAGAAGTGAGCAAACTGTTGACTAATCTTTCAAACTTCATACCAGATGATTTACTAGGTGAATTACCCTCTTTACGAGATATTCAATATGCTATTGACTTAGTACCTGGATCTACTCTATTGAGTCTTTCAACCTATCACATAAATCCTATTGAGAACAAAGAGCTCGAAAGACAAGTAGATGAGTTGCTGAAAAAGGGATCTATTCAGGAAAGTCTTATTACGGGCATAATTCCAACATTATTGGCTCCTAAAAAAGATGGATGCTGGGGAATGTGCATTAATTATTGGGTGATAAAAATGATGACAATAAGGTATAGTTGCCAATCTCTCACCTTGATGACATGTTAGACATGTTGACTATAGCTATTATCTTTACCAAGATAGACTTACGAAGTGAGTAACATTAAATCAGAATTAGGTCCTAAGAGTGATTCCTAGTTCTCTACCTTTCATTACTTGATTACCTCACTAAATTCCAGCAACCAAAACCTAAATTTTAGCCATACCAAACCTAAAATTCCAGTCATATTAAATCATAAAATTCTGGCTATTCTAAGCTTGAAATTCTAAAAAAACCAAGGCTGAACAAATAGTTGAATCTCTTGTGCTAACTATCCTTTGAAATTCTGAGCATTGTAGGTAATTTTTCATGTGTTACATACCAAATAAACTATTTTATGCTAACATATTATTAAATGTCTCAGCTATGAAGCTTGGGTCATTTATAATTTCTTATCATTGTGCTTGGCTTGGGTTGGTGGACCTGGAGCAGTTGTGTTGAGTTTGAGTGGACGCGTTATGAAGCCATCATGGTGCCTAATGACATGTTGCTTTCCACCAGTACCCTTAGATGGGTGAGTTTCTATATGTTTATGGGCTGGTGTGCAGAAATTATTTGTGCTATTTTTAGTTGAACATTTTAGTCAGCTTGTGTCATTTCTGACTTGTTTCTTTTATTCATCAGCTATTTATGATTTCTATCCTTTTATTACATACCAGTTTGCTTGACCTGTTTTTGTGTAACCATCGTCCGTGATACTATTATCTTACCTATTCTTGAGACTCAGGGATTTTTGAAAGCTTTGAAAATTTGTTGCTACTTATATGGAAGTGTCGTGTTACTCTTGGCTGATTGTGTTTGATAAAATCCAGGCGCTTTATACGGAGGTGCAAGCAGGGTTGTTTGCAGTTTGTGATTTTGAAGCCTATCTTAGTTGCTGTTACACTTATCCTTTATGCCAAAGGGAAATATGAAGATGGAAATTTCAGCCCAGGCCAATCATATCTCTATCTTACCATTATCTACACGCTCTCCTACACGATGGCTTTGTATGCTCTAGTATTATTTTATGTGGCATGCAAAGATCTGCTTCAGCCATTCAACCCAGTTCCAAAGTTTATCATTATCAAATCTGTTGTTTTCTTAACATACTGGCAGGTGAATTTCACATGTTACCGTAAAGATACTAAATTTTCTCATTTGAAAGTTCATTCATACACTTTTGACTCTATCTCTAGGGATTCCATGCTTGTCCATGAAAGTTGACAAGGAAAAGGACTTCTTGTTTTCCTTGATTTCTGAATCTTTTAATTGTCATAACTGCATGTAACTTCTACAAGATCCTTCTTTCTTATACTTCTAAACAATGGGAGTTATTATCTCCTTGAAATTGCAATAATATCATGCAGAGATGTCCATTTCACATTGAGGTTGTGGCTTCCACATCAGTTTTTCATTCTTTCTTTATTTTTTTCGGTCAAATGATTCCTCCTATTAAACACATTAGGTTTAATGATGCTCAAGTATTTTCAAGGAAGCTTCAATTTGTAATGTAAACATACCTGAGACATCATTTACTTTAGGTTTTATTTTAGTTGCTCTGATGGCAGAAAATATTAGACAGTTGTTTCATGATTTAGCCAGATGTTTTGATTCAGTTATATTATTCTGTTTTATGAGACATCCATGTCACTCCTTTTCTTCGCTTTGACTTACCTGTATTTATTTGAAACATACAAGTGTAGAGAAGCTTTTTTACTGTTGGATAGTGCAATTATGATCTGCAAAACTGGAATGCCAATGTGGATGCCCTAGTCTCCTGTTTCTTATTTGTTATCATTTGTTGGTTGAGACATACTTTACCAAATCATATCCACCTTATCTTGGGGCGGCTACATGAATCTTTTCCTTTATTGGATTGTTTTAGGAAACACTGATGTTGTAGATGTGACCTTTCTAGTTGGTCCATTTGCATGCCCCTCATATCTTTGGCACAATGAATGGCTATGTGTTTCCTGAAACATTACCAAATCCAATATAGTTGGGATTGCCTTGCAAAATATGAGGAGGTTGGTGGTCAAACTTTTTCATGTTCTCATTTCTTTTCCCAGGGAGTTCTTGTCTTTCTTGCTGCAAAATCTGGATTGATTAAGGATGCAGAGGAAGCTGCTCAATTTCAAGATTTTATCATTTGTGTTGAGATGCTTCTTGCTGCGCTTGGTCACTTTTATGCATTTCCATATAAAGAATATGCTGGTGCAAACATTGGGGGGTCTTGTGGTTTTACCAGAAGCCTTGCACATGCCTTGATGTTAAATGACTTCTACCATGACACTGTTCACCAGGTGCTTCTTGCTTGTTTTCTTATCAGCCTTATGGCCTCTTTAGGAGCATTTGTTTTCCTTTTCTTTGGTTTAGTGAAACATCTGATGATGATTTGCTTATCATTGTTACAGTTTGCACCAACTTACCATGATTATGTGCTTTACAATCATAATGACGGTGATGAGGGAACGAGAAAGTATCGAGCACGAACATTTGTTCCAACTGGCCAGGAGATGGATGCTGTGAGAAAAAACAAATATATGTTTGGAAATAAGTTGGATGAGATTCAGCTATCTAGTCAATCTTCTTCCGCTACAAGCACTCCCAAAAATAATAATTCAGTGCCTAGTTCTGCACATTCTGATGTGATGAAGTCTTCTCTACTTGTGGATACTTCGAATTCCTTATCTGTTTCATATGACATGTCGCTAATTGACTTGGATTTCTCCAGTTACCCTGAAAAAGTGCCTGCTGCAAATGTGAGTGGGTTGAGGTGAATGCTGATCAGGCTGGAAAAACTGCGATAAACAGTAAAGAGAAGTGTGTAAAGGGTTGAGAGGAATATGACATGATGCTCCATGTTTGGGGAAATGTGTTGCATTATTAGCTCTTTGTGGATGATGTCAAATAGTAGAGAGTGCTTTAAGGTCCACTGCCCCTTCATGATTTAGTATCAAAGATTTTTGGTCACCGATATTAGGGCTTCCACCTTCCTTCAGTTGCTGTATGTGGACTGTCGACTGTCGACTTGGGTTTACCTACCTTTGTATCTTTGCATTTGTAGATATGAAATTTAGTTAACACACTTAAAAGCACTATAGTTTGACAGAAGTTAGTAGTCCTTGTACTTGAATTGTCCATCCTGCTGTGTGCAATGAAGATGCCGAACATCCCATTGTTATATGCAAAGCTGCATGCGGTCAATCTTTTAACTTTGTAACCCGAATGTATCAGGGACGTGTGTCTAACTCCAGTCCACTACTATTTCAATTATTTTACGAGTTATTTTTAACCCTGTCAAACTGAAGGAAGATTGGTTTAATATGTTTATGCTGTGTTAAAGCTTACAACTGGGATTATGTTTCCCCAGTTTGACAGCTTGGATCTTGTGGCTGAGGTTGTGTTAACGTTAATAATTGCAATAGCCACGTGGTTTCGATTTGATTGGACTTATAGTAGATGCTCGGCTCATCAAATCCTCTAGCCCGAGAACTCTTTACTAACCTTGTCTTAATTCATTTTAACCATTTATTTACGTGTATTCACATAAATAGACGGTTAAGATAAGTTGAGACAGGGTTGGTACAGGGTTCACGGGCCAGAAGATCATGTCATGGACAATAGGCTTACTAAAATAAGTTTTAATTGTGTACTTTCAATGGAGTTTATTTATTATTAGAGAAGGAAGTTAAAAACTATCAAATTTTGTATTACCATCTTATTTGATCATATTCAGGTTATGTGAATTTACTTCTTAGGAGTTACAAATTTTTTTAAATTTTAGTTTGGCTTCTAGGTTCTATTGAATTTGTCTAGTTTATGCTAAAGTATTTATCTTTGTTGTGAGGATAAATTTGAAGTATTTAAGATAACATTTTATTTATCTTTTCTTAAATATTGAATTTGTATGGCTAGGAGAAAATCTTGAGTATCCTATTTTACTAAACTGGTTGGAGTTGTTACTAGGTACTTCATGCAGCTCAAATATAGGAGCGTTAATAGTAGAATCTTGATTTGCTATAATAGTAGGATATTCTTCTTTTTTTTTCTGTTTGATTCCTTATAATTTGTAGGTAATTGATTATATAATTATTTTGGCTCATAATATTCTTAATTTCTCTTGAATTTATTTTTCAATTTTATTTTAATCTTAAAGGAAAGTTATATCAGTGCTTTGTTTTAAAGAAATTTTAATTTCATCTAAAGGAGGATTTTCTAATTATATTTTTATTTTGAAGAAGTTTTTCAAGTTTTTATGTTATTATTATTACAAAGAAACTTAAAAGATATTCTATTATATTTTTTTTGTACATAAATCTCAAACCTATTAAAAAGGATCACTACAAGAAAAATTAGATTTAGCAACAGAAATTACTGACAGAATGTAAAAGTTTTTTGTTGACAAGCTAAGTTAGCGATAGAATTTACTGATAAAATGAATTGTCGAAGAAACGATTGTAAGTAATAATTGGCGACGGAGTTCAAATTTTATGTCGCTAATTTATCGATGGATATATTTTGTTTCGTCGCTATATTTAGAGATGGTAATTTTTGTGCTATCGGTAAATTTAACGACGGAAGGTTTGTTTCAATCGGTAAATATAGCGATGGACAAGGCTCCTCTATCGGTAAATTCAAGACTAATTTTATCGATGGACCTTAGTGGTTTGTCGGTAAATTTACTGCATTTTACCAATAGTTTTTGGTAGTCCATCTGTAAATTCACATTTTACTGACATATTTTGTTTTTTCGTTGGCAAATTTACTGATATTATTTTTTAAAATTTTCCTTACATTTAATTTTATTTGATAATCTTATGATTGATGTATAATTTATACAATTATCAGTTATCTAATTTTTTGATTTGTTTCTACATTTAATTTGTTAAAACAGAAAGTTGATTGATAATATAAAGTAAAAATTATCTTAACTGATAATAAAAAATATTATCTACAATAATAAGTATTTAATTCATACAAAATGACTACATCTATGCTATTCATTTAATGGATGTGGATGCTCTGAATATTGCGATGAGGTACTGCCCTTCCTCTTCAACTCATCCATCTTATTACGGAGATGGGCTATGTACTTCATCGACTATTGCTATTGAGTTGTTAGTGCCTGTACTGTGCCATGAAGCTCATGAACTTCAATGGATATGGATCGCCTACTAGATGTTGTTGTACTGGATGTGGATGATTGCGAATAACATGTGTTCTCAGTTGAATCTAAGTTGAAGATCCTTCCACGATGGTCCCTTCCACCCACTACATGAAGATATGTTTGACTTTGATAAACATCTTCAAACTACTGAGATTGTTGTTGAATGCTTTATTGTATTTGGTCTTATTGGAAGGCAGTGTTTATGTTAATAAGTGATAATTATTAAGCATTAATATTAAAGCATAAATTTCACATATATTTAGTTCTCCACATCTGGTGTTGACGAAGGTCACACCATCATGCTTCTTATTGTGAGTGTGCAAAAAGAGTTAACGGGGTGTAGGCTTCCTGCCCATAGACTTTTTCTACATCAAAATAAAATGTTATAAGTGAACTACAGTTTACAAAAACTTTGGCAAAAATTTCTCTATTTTTATAATATTTATCCCCTGTTCAATAAGAAAGTAACTCAACAATACAAACATATATGGCACCAAACATTTACAACATTATCATTCTCCATAATACACATATGTTTATTCCAAAATTCACACATCAAATTAAATTGAAATACATCAAAGTAAAAAAAATAGAATATAAGTGTAACGTGTAGATACTTACAAGTCTCTCTGAATGCCATGGTAGGTAATAGATCCTCTAGTGTACAAGGGAAGACTCTCTACCCCTAATCCTCCACGTCTATTAGTAAAATTACGCTCTGAAATGAACATTGTCTTGAGTGATGTCCAATTCTGCTGCTAACGACTCCATATTTTTTTTCAGAAATATAAGGAGGTCTACATCAATCTTGTGTATCGCACCAATAAAGTCTCCATAACGTGTATAAGCTCGTCTCTCCTATACTTTATAAATAACCGTGTCAAATTCAAAATCTCAAAAAAATTATTTCTGAAAAAAGAAAAAACATACGATAAGTACTTATAACCTACAATAGTTATCTAATTAATGTATAAAATAAATTAAAAATACAAAAAATATATTATTTGTATTTCAAACTCTTGATAATAAAAATCCTTTGTCATCTGAGAGATATTCTACTATATATAACCCTCAAGATCAATCTTTTCCTTGAACTTGGATATCATATTTTTGAGCACGGTCCAAACGAAATAAACCTAATATAAAATTTTTTTATGTCATTTTTAAATTTAAACCAATAACTTAATTATAAATATATGGTGTTTCATATATTTGCACTTACAAATTGTTGACAATGGTGATGTAAGTTCTTCCATCAACTCCCTCAACTCCAGGTTGGAGGTTGACTCCTTCATCCATATCATTTACTCCTGATATCTTTGTCGGCATAGGGGTGGTGGATGGTGTAAAGCTGTTAGATTGTGCAGCAGCAGGTACGGAAGGTAATGCCTCATCTGCATGTGTAGTAGTTAAAGGTATAACATTTGATTTTGTTGCAGCTGCAAAATGTGATGCTTTATCTAGAAAACAACTGGCTCCAAGTCGTGGTTTGAACCTTGGTCACATCATATCCTATTTTCTCTTTGGTGGCATATTTTAACTTGAAATTCATATTTTATTGAATATTCCAAAAATATAACAATTTCAATTCAATATATAACATTATATTATTGATTTATTGAATATAATATTCTATTACAAACACAAATTAATCACTATCAGTACTTAATTGTAGTTCAAAATCATTATTATCTTCTTTTTCTAAAGAATTATAATCAAACTCAGACTCCTCCTCAGATCTCTCGCCCTCTTCATCCTTTCTAGATGAAATTTCAACATATTCATTATTTGGATCGTTCAAAGGTTCATTATCATCATATGTAACAGATGCATTTATTTCATAAATATCTTCCTAAAGCACTTCACTTTCAATTCTCTGTTTTCCTTTTCCATGTGATTCAAAAATAACTCTAGGTTTAATTTTGCAAACGGACAACCAATCTAACGTATCTCGTCATAAATTAGGAAAAGGGGCATAATACACTTAAATCGATTGCATCGTTAACACGAAAGGTTCAAATTATCTAAATCTTCTTCACTGGTTGATTTCAACTAGATTGTATTAGCTATTCACTTTTGTACCAACATTAGGAGTTGGATCAAATCAGTCACATTAAATATCACACTCCGCTTTATTGGCAATGTAGGGTACCCAATTTCAAGTATCTTAATAATTTTACCATAGTAATCCATCAATTCTCCCTGTATACAAACCCCACTATTTACTATTGCCATGCTACGACTATGATATTTTGTATGATATTTGTATCCATTAACGAAATACACTGGATACGATTTAACAGTTCGCAAAGGTCCTTTCGTAAGATCACATATGAAATTCTTCTCTATAGATTTTCTAAGGCCTATATAAAAGAAATTATCATATTAAATGGTATAATGTCATTTGAACACTTTAATCTTATAATTCAATCATTTCAATAATTGTAAGTGAAAACTTACATATTTCTCGAACCACCGAGGAAAATGTCTTCCAACTTCTTTATTAATATCATCCTATGCTTTTGTTGGGGTTACGTAAATATAATGCCCTAGAAAACAAGTGTATTTACATATTACTTAATCTTCTTCCAATTACTTTGTTGTAATGAAAATATTTATTATTAATAAAACAAAAGAGTTTGGTTTTATTTGTATGAGTATAATATAACTAGTTATAAGGTACCAAGATTCTTTTGTAAGTAATATAAATATACATGGAGATGTATGGGAAACATGTATATTATTAGAATCTAAATTAATTTATTCATAGCTGAATAATCAAGTTGGTCGCTTGATTATAGTTTAGACTGTAGTGTTATCTTCGTGTAAATAAAGGAGTTTATTTCAAAGGAATTATGAGTTTCATATCATAATAGTAGTTGACTATCGATAATGGCACTATTAAATGAATCTAGAATCATGTATGTTTTTAAGGAATAAAGTAGGTCGTTTCTTTAATCTTAAAACATACATTTAAGCATTCGTTTATTATGAACCACAATCTTGATGAGTGGTGAACTCATATGTGTTTCATTATAATTTTTGATATGATCATAATGAATTTTTACAGAGTATTAATCCAGTGTCTGCATGTTGGAGTTATTAATTGAAACATGTATTAGGAAACATTCACTCAAATAAAGAGTTTATAGTCATATCATCACTTCTAGATGTTTTATAGAGATTGGTGATTAAACTAGCACTAATAGTTTGATGGACTAGCTATCTATCAAGTCTTAACACCAAGATGTGATCATGTGTGTTAATCATCATATAGAGTGAAGTAGGAGATCTAGAAGGAAAAACCAAAATAAGGGCAAAATGGTAATTTTACCCTTTATTATGAGGATGGCTATAATATGGTTCATAATAGAGTTTGCAATTAGACATCTAATTTGAAACATGTGTTCTCATAATATTTAGTAATTCAAGAGTTCAGCTAATTGTCTTTAATGAAATGACATTTGGTTAATAAGTTAGAATTAATTCTAATGAGATTAAATTAATTCTAGGCTTATTAGAGCTTGAATTATATAAGTCCAATTAGATTTACCACTTGGATTCTAGAAAATGTTATTAAGCAAGGTAAGAAAAATAAATAGAGGTTATTGAAAAGAAAATAAATAAAGGAAAGGATGGAATTAGATTTGGAATAATAATCTGGAACAATTTAACTAAGAGTTAATTAAATTGGGTTTTAAGCCTATGATTAAATGTTGGGTTAGACTAATTAATTGTTAATTAGAAGTCCAAAATGAACTTTTAATATTGGGTTGGATTTTGGTTTGATTTAATTAAATTGAAACATTATTTGTAAAGACAAAAGGAGGGCAAAAACCGATATCTACAATGATGTAAATTTTGGTTTTATATAGCTAAATGGGCAACTGTGCATTCAGCATTGAATTGCTAAATATAAGGTGAGTTATTATCATGCTTAATCATTAAATGGATTAATGGTGTCCTCATTAAATGATTTAATGGTTTTATAATTAAATGATTTAATGGTTGACATTTAATGTTGGCATGTAGAATAACATATAAACCTTTTAGCATTTTTTGGATTAATGAAGGAGGTAGTTCATTTTTTTCTCTCTCACCCTTCTTTCATCATTTAACCAAAAATGAGAGTGTCTTATTTTTGGTTTTTTTCTTTTCATCTAGCCATATTAAACAAATGAGAGTGTCTCATTTATTGGCCTCTCTTTCATTTTGATTAAAAGAATGAAGTGGTGAATTAGGTGCTCTCCCCTTCTCCTTTCTTTAATGATCTATCCTAGATTAGGAATGAGAGGGTCTCATTTTGGTTCTTTCAACTAGTTGATCATAAAAGGAAAACCTCTACAATATTTCTTCTCCTTTCCCACCAAAGGATCTTGTTAAACAAGTTGTCCAAGGATAACAAGTGGTAGATCATATTAGTTGAGGATATAATAACAAGGAGTTAAAGATGTAGTAAAGGAGTTGGTAAAATTTCGATCTTGTTCTTATGTTATTTATTTTCCTAATACCTTATCATGTATGGATTAAAACGTGTTGATTTGGTTATCATGCTTTTGCTGCATTTTGATTTCGAAAAAAAGTTTTTGAAATCTACCATTTATCCGTTTAGCCAAATCTAGTTTGCTATTGTTTTTCAATCCAACAATTTTCTTATGAATTAGCTCACATAACCATTCCTCGTATAACTTAAAAACATTATTATGTATTTTAGTTGTGAATAACACTAAGTTTCAAAACCCAAATAATCAATTTCCAAATCAACTTCAAGTTACTGCAAGAAAGGTTGAAACTCTTGACATTTCAATAACATGTGACCATGGGTAGCCTTTATTTCTTCCTCTATTAACATTCTTCTTATTGGATGTCCATA
Organism: Erythroxylum novogranatense; assembly: GCA_029891385.1. Lineage (NCBI taxonomy): Eukaryota > Viridiplantae > Streptophyta > Magnoliopsida > Malpighiales > Erythroxylaceae > Erythroxylum > Erythroxylum novogranatense. Next base: position 51,012,517 of record CM057233.1, on the reverse strand, counting down.
AGTTTGATTAGGATATGTGAAAATGGATAAATTACTATCAGCATCACCTGTTTCTCCCCCATCATCATTCCAAGGAACTTTTTTTTCTTCTCTTGTGTGCACATTAGACTCAAAATAATGTAAACAAAATATACTTGCTTCCTCCACTAAATAAGCATTACATATCGAACCTTCAACTCTAGCCTTGTTTTTGACATTTTTCTTCAAGTGGTACAAATGCCTACATCAGCGAATAGGGTTATTACAATTCTGTTATTAAAACATGTTATTACTTCAATTTAAATATTTACTTTAATTACCTCTCAAACGGATACATCCATTGATATTAAACTGCACTAGCAAGTTTAGCCTCGTGTGTTAAATGCATAGGTATATGCTCTATATAGTCAAAGAAGCTTGGAGGAAAAATCCCTTATAATTTGCACAAAATTATTAGAATTTTCCTTTCTAGTTTTTCCATTTCAACCAACTTTGTTTCAAATGATGTTAAGTTTTGAAAAACAAAATTCTGTTATAACTTCCCAAAACTTATTTGTTAAAAACTCCTAAAATGCAATTGGAATTAGCCTTTGCATAAACACATGACAATCATGACTTTCCATCCCAAATAATTTGTACTTCCTCAGGTCCGCACACCTTGTCAAGTTTGAAACATAACCATCGGGAAACTTTAGACTTTTCAACCATTCACACAAATTTTCCTTTTTTTGTCCAAAGCGTAACACGCTTTGAGATATTTACCAGTGCAAAGATTTTTGTCTAACTCATTTGTTCTTCAAAAAAGTTTCAAATTAGCTCATGATTTTGCATTTTCTTTTATCCTGTCTTTAATGTTCATTATGATATTGAACAAACTGTCAAAAATATTTTTTACAATATGCATCACATCTAGATTATGACGAGTCAAATTAGTTTTCCAATATGGAAAATCCCAAAAGATGCTTTATTTTCTCCAACCAAAGTTCTTACAAGTGCTTGTTTTAACTTCATCAACTTCAAGTTTTGTAACATTCAGCAACCCTAATTCATCAATTTCTTGCAATATCTCTTCAACAAATTTGTGAAGGAGAGGAGATGTTTGTACCATCCTATTCTTAATGAACATTTGTTTGTTGAGTCTAAATGGTTGATCTGCAGGAAGAAAATTCCTATGGTTATCAAACCAACATATTTTGCTCCTGTTTGGAAGATATAATGCACTAGAATCATTGCCACAATAAGGGCAAGCAAATTTCCCTGTTGTTATCCATCTAGACAAAATAGTATATGCTTGAAAATCACTAATAGTCCACATCAAAGCTACTCTCAACATAAAATTTTGTTTGAGAGACACATCGTATGTCTCCACACCATATTCCTAAAGAAGTTGCAATTTAGATGCCAATGATTATAAGAATACATCAATTTTATGCCTTACTGCCAAGAACATATATGCCTCTTTCATACACATCTATGGAGGCAAATTATAAAGAGTAATTATGATTGGCGATGATAAATATTGTTGGTCGGATTGATCAAAAGGTTGGAATCCATCCGTCGACAATCCCAACCTAACATTTCAGCTTTTAGCTGCAAACTTATAATGGATGTTATTGAAATGTTTCCATGCTAGTGTAACTAATGGATGACTCATTATTCCATCTTCCTGTTCGTGTTCATTATGCCATCTCATGTGAGATCCAATAACATTAGAAGCATATAGTCTTTGAAGTCTCGAAGTTAGTGGAAAATAATACATTCTCTTCTAGGGTACAATTTCTATTTCATAGAACGTTTTCTAGGCTTGAGTCTAGTTTGACCACAAAATTTGTACTATTGTAATTCCATATCATCTCTTCAATACAACATACATCCCAATTTGCAACAATCATTTTTTTCAACAGGCAAACTAAAACCCCTAATAAGTTTCTTCATATTGTAAACACTATCAACCATTGTATGATCAGGAGGCAATGATTCATTATACCATCTAAGAATTTTATCAAAACTACAATCCGAAATATTCCCTTCAGACTTTATGTTCAATATTTGAGCAATTTAAGACAATCGAGTCAATGTCTCACAATTTGGCAATAAGTTTTGCTCAACTAAGTGTAGTAAGTCAAAAAAATTATTTTGCATGTGGATTTGGTTCTTGTTCAAGATTTTCTATATTTCCTTGAAAGGTATAACCGACTGTATCATAAACTATTTGCATGTAAGGATTTTTTAGTTGCACCCATATTATTTGTTCTAAATCTAGTTGCCCTTTCAAACTCATCCATATTTACTGATTAGTGTACTTCATTACCCCTTGAGGGGCTACAAATCAATGACTCCCTATGTCGTGTCCACTCAAAATAATTTGGAACAAACCCTTTTTTCAACAAATGGCCATTCACTTCATCAATAGGAAGGAAGCAAATATGTTTGCACTTCTTACATAGACATCTGATCTTTGGGCCATCTATATATGTAGGTTGAGAACATGCATAACAAATAAAAGCTTTAACTCCCTCATCAAACTTAGAACCATTGGGTATTAATCATCTATACATCCAAGATCTATCAACATTACTCACTTATGCAAAATTGTTAATTTAAAAAAGTGATTTCAAAGTTAGTATCATTCATGTCCCTTAAATTTACAGAACATTCAACCTTTACTTTATACAACATCCCCTAAGTATTAATCAATTGAATTAATCACCTACAATTGATTTTAATACTATGGTATATGGCATTGTTTACACCTGTGAACCCAGAAAGCAAGTTCTCATTGTGACTCCTAGACTCGTGGAATTTTTCACTGATAAATCTCACGAGAGCTACATCACATGTTGCTAGCCTATTTACTAGCCTAAGGGCTTATTATGCAAAGAATTGTCATGTCTATTAAACATATTAATTTCTTGTGTTAATACTAAATTTACATTAATCATATTAAAGTTAAAGTAATTATGTTTGAATTAATCACCTACAATTGATTTTAATACTATGGTATATGGCATTGTTACACCATATGAATCGAGAAAGAAAGTTCTTGTTGTGATCCCTAGGCTTATGGAATTTTTCATCAATAAACCTCATGGGAGCTGCATCACGAGTTCTAGCCTATATACCATCTTAGGGGTTTATTATGCCTCAAATGATATCATTAACTATGGAAGGAAATAACTCCATTTTGAATTTTGAAATATTATTATACTTATCATCAAAATCATTAATACCAAATCTTGAGCTAAGTCACTCTACCATATATCTTTTGAAAATAATAATTAATGCAGTCATCAATCACAATAACATAAAACTCATAAGACATTATCACCAATGCATTGTGAAACCTACATACAATTTAAAATGTATGAATACTACCTCTAGAACACCCTAATCATAACATATGTACCATAATTATATGTCAACAATCACACCATTTTACAACAATTAAGCATACGTAATCCTCCATGATTGAACAACTTATGTAATATCAATAAATCATATAAATTGCATTCAAGACCTCAATAATAGAGAAACCGTAAATTCTAACAACCATAATTGATATATACAACTTGTTTCTTATAAGAATCATACCTTAAACTCTTTTTGTTATGAAAATTGATCAGCTACTTACAAATTTTCTACTAATGATGATATATAACTACTAATTTTTTTCCTCTTAGAATTTATTTCTTCTATCCTCCCATCATATCTCTGGATGTTCTCTCATCTTTCATATGTTCTTTTTTATAAATCGTTGACTAATCTTTAGAATTTCCTTTTAAAAATGGTTCCATGACTAGTTCGATTAATTGATATCTCTAAAATTCCAATTTTATCAATCAATGTTTGGATTCAATAAGTTGATTTTGCCTTTAAAAGCTTTGTTCAGTTAAACAATAGCCTAGAATTTTTGAAATACCCCTACATCATTAGATCAAATGGAGTTTTAGTTAATTAATATTCTTAATAAATCTCCAAAACTAATGTAAAAATCTATAAACACTAATGTAACAACCCAGATCACCTACTTACAGATATTGTTCACTTTGGGTCTCGGCCCAACCAAGCCCTCACGGTTTTACTCTTCCCACCCTTGGGAAGACGTGTCTGTAAGGGAAAGGTATTCGTATCCTTATAAGGCGTACTTCGTTCCCCTTTCCAATCGATGTGAGATCTCACACTTTCCACCCACCTTAGGGCCCAGCCCTCTTTTGAGGTCCAGCCTAGCTGGCACAATGGTTCGGGTACTGGCTCTGATACTACCTGTAACAGCCCAGATCACCCCACTTACAGATATTGTCCGCTTTGAGCCTTGGCCTAGCCAAGCCCTCACAGTTTTGCTTTTCCTGAGACCTTCTTAGGAGGACAACCATCCTAGTACTACTCTCACCCAAGCACATTTAACCTCGGAGTTCTCATGGGATCCGATGCATTAGGTCATGAAAAATGCGTCTGTAAGAGAAGCTTAGCCTCCTGTCGGTCCAACTGGCCTGAGAACTGGCTCTGATACCACTTGTAACAACTCAGCTCACTCACTTACAGATATTATCCGTTTTCGGCCTTGACTCAGCCAAGCCCTCACGGTTTTGCTCTTCCCATCTTTAGGAAGACGTGTCTATAAGGGAGAGGTATCCGTACCCTTATAAGGCGTACTTCGTTTCCCTCTCTAATTGATGTGGGATCTCACACTTTGTAGATAACCTATAAAGTAAATATACATGACATAAAAAACACATATGCCCAGCCTATTACTCAACGTATACTAGTTAGGAACCATATAGGCCTAGCCTATTAACTCACTCTTCCGATGAACATAGGTTCCGGTTCTAGTTTCAGTACACAAAAGTATAAAAAATCATATGTATAAATCAAATATCGATAGGAAAACCAATATCAGGATAAGCCAAAACAATCATGGGTGACACCACTAGTTAGCCAAATTAATGTGCACACCCACCGATACTCTGTGTTGGTTCGACTTTCATCCATGATGAGTTCGGACTACAGTCGACAAGAGCGCCATGACATTAGGTGATGACCTCGTCAGTGTCTAGACCCTAGGTGTGGAATCACCCGTGAGTCCCGTAGAAAAATGTTGATACGACGACTTGACTTTCATGTACCAGCGTCAAGGGTACGAGGTTCGCTTAATTAGTTGTGCCCAGCACTCGATTGGCCAATCGTTTCCTCACCAATCACAAAAATCATATACAACATTTAAGTATCAAAAATCAAGTAAGACATCATGTCTTTATTTATCAGTCTAACCGATAAAATGAAACCTTGTTGTGACTTTAAGCAAATAAAGAAAACATAAACATAGCATATATGACTTATTTGTGCATAAGTTAGTTCGAAAAACATTATTTCATACCATAAAAATCATCTTTGGCACTCTAAGTGCAAAGTTGTTCAAAAACATAGTTTTAGAAAATAAAACATTATTCTTTTACACTTCAAATGCAGGATTGTTGAAAACAATGTCATTTCTCAAAATACGAAATAAAACATCAGTTGCACTCCAATAGCAAAGAGTCATTCAAAACAAAGTTTTTTTATTAAATACAAAAATATACTAGCACCAATTGGAGATTAAATTCTACTATGCATTAATTAGGTCCAAAATTCACATACAAGTCATCATACATGTCTTAGAGTGATCTAATCCCATACGAGAAATATGGTTCCCCATCTCACCTTAAAGAAGATATACTTTCTCTTAACTTCAGCAATCCTCGGTACGAGCTCCCTAATTCACAACTTCCGAGCCTTTATACATAAAAAGGCATACGATAAAAATACTACTTATGAAGTAAATCACACGTTAATATATTGAGTAATAATATGATCAAGATACACAAGAAGGGGGGGTTGAATTGTGATAAACTTTTCGTTAATCCCTTCAATAACAATTGCTTGTTCTTTCAGAAAACTTATCTTAAATCAATTCTTGACTAGTTTGAAAACCTTTGAAAATAATGAAAACTACGATTTAAGTAAAGTAAGAGTTAGAGAGAGAAACACAGCAATTTATCCTGGTTCACCCCAAACCGTGGGCTACATCCAGTCCTCAGATATCCTTTTGAGATTTCACTATCTCCGAACTGTTTACAAGTATTCTTTGGACTGAGCCTCTTCAGGTCTCTTAACAACAAGTATTCTTTTACTCTTAGCCTCTTTAGGCTACCTGTAACACTTTTCAAAATGAAAAACTAATAAAGAGCTTTTACAAAGAGTTGCTCTTAACAATGTACACTCGAAAATAGTTCACAATTTTTCTCAGATAGTCGAGATGTTTGAATACTCGAGTTTCATTCGCTTTTCTCAAAAGTCGTTTTCCTTCAATCTCGACTCTTATTTATAATCAGTTCTTCAATTGTTTCTTGAATATCTGCTTCTTGAATCTTTAAAGAAACGGTTATTCAGTTTAACTCCGTAATTGTCTTAAACTGATGTTTCTTTCTTCTAACTGATTCTTGTATCGTCTGCTTTTTTCTTCGTAAAGCTTCCGTCTGATTTTTGTATCGTCTGCTTTTCTCTTCGTAAAGCTTTCGTTTTTCTTCCGTCTGTTTTTCTTCCTTCTGTTTTTCTTCCTTCTGCTTTTTCTTCCTTATGCTTTTCTTCCTTCGCATTTTTCTTCCGTCGCTTTTCTTCCTTCATTTTTCTTCCTTATGCTTTTCTTCCTTCGCTTTTCTTCCTTACATTTTTCTTCCTTACCTTTTCTTTTTATTCAACCATCTACTTTTCATTTGTATATTTCTCTTTGTTTATCATCAAAATTATTTAATACGTGAAGTCTGGTTTGACTTAACATTCTCCCCCTTTTTGATGATAACAAATACTTGTGAATTAGAGAAATATGAAAAGTATCAATTATACAGAAGTATTGAGATAAAAAAAATAACTTCTGCTTTTCTCTTCCAGCTGATTTCTTCCTTCTCCCTTCTCCCCCTATTTGTTATTGATCAAAAAATTATTTCCCAATCTGCTTCACCAACTTTTTCAGCATCTTCTTAATCTTCTTCATATCCTTATTAAGTTTCTGAACCTGCTTCTTTAAAGCTGATGATTCATCTGCAGTCGAGGATTCTGTCTCAACAACTTGCTTTTCAACGATAGCCACTTTTGTTGTATAAGCTTCCTTGTTAAAGACATTTGTTTCAATGATTTGTAGGAGAGGTGGAGGAACAAATACAGCTTGTTCATGAATATCAAGATCATAGGAATCATGTATTCGTTGATAAGTGCTTCCGAACCATGGCATAGCTTCTGCAATTGAGGTGATTTCCCACAGAGGTCGATTTCGCAGAATGTTCTGTAAAATAGTATAACAACATTCTGAGTTACCAATCGAGCGAACAATCTTGACCCTTTTCGATAGTCCTCCTGTGGATCCTCTGCTGTAGCCTTAGTTAGGCTTAGTCACGGATCTTGATATCTGTGAGATAAATTTCCACTCCTTTTCTCTTCACATGCTTCATCAATCAATTTTTGCCTCTTTAATTTGATCAAGTCATGTCATCCACAATCTCTGGTTGAACTTTTAGCTTCAGACTTCTCATACTTGAGTTCAACAAAATTTGGTGGTTGAAGATCGGTACCACCTTGATTCTTGATCTTTATTCAAGTATAGGATAAGAAGTGAGACGCTCTCAAATGGCTCTGGTGGATATGGTTCTCTTCCAACTCTCTTGATTGATCATAGAAATTTTGTAACCCCTATCCAACGGATGTAAAATGCCATTATCATATTCAACTGATTTGAAGAAGGCTTTCACATATCTCTTTGGTTTGTCTCGGATGATGCGGACTTGGTCTTCTTCTCCTCTATTACAACCAATCTGTGTTCCCAACTGTCTCTTTGAGCGATTAAATACTTGGATGGAACATTAGTCATCACACTCACAACTTTTGAGTAGCCTTCTTACCCATAACATGAGTAGCAACTTGTTTGTGGACAAGTGTAGGCGAAAAGTAGTAGGAACTACTTTTTCAAAATTGGATTATTAAGAACTTTGTGAGAATCCTTAATATTACCCGTAACAGTTTCCTGACAATCGCTTGATGGCGACTTCCATATTAACTTCGAGAGCATCAACAAAGACTAACAAAGACTTGCGGCAGACTTTTCTTGTAGTGTCAACAACGATCTCTTCTTGCCTTGCCTTCTTAGACTTTGTCTCTGTTGTTGGACTTTCTTCTTTTCTCGCACTCATTTTCTTTATCCTTGGTGACCTCTTGGATTGTTTAGGAATGTCACTCACCAGAGGTTCCCCTTTACGCTTCAAGTCTCCTGATTCAAAAAATCGAACACTTCTCGACTTTGATTCTTGAGAGTGTGATCTTCTCTCCTTCATAGAGGATTTCTTCGGTATAGGCTCCCCCTCAGTTGTTGCTTTCCTTGGTGCTTCGCTCCTTTTACGTGCGGAAATCTCGGACCCATTTTAGCAAGCAGTTGTTGAATCTATATAGCTTTTTTTGCCTATCTTACATCGATTCCCTTTCCAATCGATGCGATTCTTTGAACACTCTTGTCAGCGACATCCCATAAGGGCGGTGTTTGTATCCTTTATAGATTTTACCATGTCTGAAAAATCAAATATGGTAAATCTATTGGGTGATGATTTAGAAGATGAAAGATGCATTGTTTATCCAGGTAGTGACGATGTCTTGAACCTATTCTCGGTAAGATCTGATCACATAGAATCGTGAACAATACCCTTGCCTTTGGTACCAGCCAAGAGGCTCTCCTTTCAGTTGGGTTATTGTGTCCATAGAGTTGACGACTAACTTCATCTTCGTTCATCTTGAGCTTTGTCATCCATTTCACCATATTAGTGGGTTGAGCTCCATCCATTGGACATTCGATAACTTTCTCCATAACTCCTTTGTTACAATAACTGAGTGTGTGTCTACATATGACACGATTGTATCATCTACTGATTTAGTATTCTTCCAGAACTCATAAACTTCTTGGAGATAGACTTCATCTCGTATTTGAAAGAAGTTTCTCCATCCTGCCGCCATTATCTCCGGCTCTATATCCATCTGTTCTTTTCTTAGTTCTTCGAAGTTTACCAATCTTCCCCATCCTGATCCTGGATCAACTTCATAAAATAGGCTTGACATACATCTTGCTGATTACATTGAATAGGAACTTACTTGAAGATTTTTCAGAGAGATTTGAAGAACTAGCAATTTCGAATTTGGTAGGAATCCCAAAAGTCGCTTTTAGGGATTTTATTGCAAATTCTAGAACGATTATACTTCTCGATGATCTGACAGCCTTTTTCCCTCTAAAACTTTTCCTTGTGAAAGAAGTTTTAAGTCTGAAACCGTCAACGCCGTTTAACTCCACCGTTTTATTGTCTTTTCTTTTTAAAAAATCAGATGATCAATCATTAACTCGCCATCTATCATCTTGTCTTAAAAAAAAAGATGAATGGTCCGTTAACTCCTCCGTCTGTCTGTTTCTTCTTTACGAAAAACCAGATGAATGGTCCGTTAACTCCTCCGTCTGTCTGTTTCTTCTTTACGAAACATCACCATATTGAGGTTGCGTCTGATTTCTTTAAAGCGATCTTCACTTAGTGGTTTTGTGAAGATATCCGCCACTTGATATTTCGTTTTCACGAATTGTAGGTAGCGACTTTCTTACGAGCGTAATCTCTCAAGAAATGATGTCGACTTCTATGTGCTTCACCCTTGAATGTTGAATTGGATTCTTTGACAAGTGATGCGTATTTGGTGTTGTCACAGTATATTGGAATCTCTTCCTCTTGTATTGAGTAGTCCTCCAATTGATACTTGATCCACAACAATTGTGAACAACAACTTGCGGCAGACATATATTCAGCTTCGGCAGTTGATAATGCAATCGAGCTTTGTCTCTTGCTTGACCATGACACCAGGTTTGGTCCAAGGAAGTGACAACCACCACTCGTGCTCTTCCTTTCGATCCTATCACCGGCATAGTCCGCATCGCAATATCCATTCAACCTGAAATCTTTACCTTTCTCATACATTAAGCAAAGATCAGTAGTACCTGCGAGATATCTCAAAATTCGTTTTACAGCAATGTAATGAGATTCTCTAGGATCGGCCTGAAACCTTGCACACAAGCATACACTGAATAGAATGTCAGGTCTACTTGCTGTAAGATAAAGCAAAGAACCAATGATCCCTCTAAATAGGGTTTGATCCACCTTCTTACCACTTTCGTCTTTTGACAACAAGTTTGAAGGATGCATCAGTGTAGACATACTTTTAACGCTGCACATATCAAATTTAGACAACAATTCTTTGACATATTTTTGTTGATGGATAAAAATCTTATCCTTAGTTTGCTTTACTTGCAATCCAAGAAAGAATTTTAACTCACCCATCATGCTCATCTCAAATTCATTTTTCATCATATTTTCAAAGCTCATGCATAACCTCTTTGAGGTTGCTCCAAAATAATATCATCAACATAGATTTGCCTGATAATAAAATCATTATTCAAGTTCTTCCTAAAAGAGTTTTGTCTACTTTACCTCTAGTAAATCCATTTCCTATAAGAAATGAGCTCAGACGATCATACCATGCTCTAGGGTGCATTTGGTCCATATAAGGCTTTATGAAGTCTCAGAGACATGATCTGGATACTTTATATCCTCAAATCCAGGAGATTGCTTGACATAGACTTCTTCATCTATAAAACCGTTCGAAATGCACTTTTTACATCCATCTGAAAAAGCTTTATGTCATGACAAACGGCATATGCAAGCGGTATCCTTATTGCTTCAAGTCTTGCTCTTTGGAGCATATGTCTCATTGTAGTCTATTCCTTCCTGCTGATTATAGCCTTGTGCTACTAATCTTGCCTTGTTGCGACTTACTTTTCTGATTAAGTCTAGCTTATTCTTGAATATCCATCTAGTACCAATAATGGATTTCTTTTCGGGTTTAGGAACTAAGGACGGACTTTATTCTAATGAATTGATTCAACTCCTCTTGCATAGCTAATATCCATGCTTCATCTTTTAGAGCTTCATCAATCTTCTTAGGTTCTACTTGAGATATAAATGCCATGTTGGCTTCTCTTACGAACTTGGACCTTGTTCTTACACCTTACGAGGTTTCTCCGATAATTGACTCTTTGGGATGAAAGCTTTTGTATCTCAATCTTTCTTTAACTCAAAATTCTTAGAAATGTCATCTTTTCATCATGAGGTGTTTCGATGAAGATACTTCCTACCTTATCTGCGTCAAAACCTTTATGAATGACATCATCTTGATTCCTCTTCCTTATTGGGTTGAGAGCTATCATCGAACTTAACATGAATAGTTTCTTCACAGTCTTTGAGGTGAGGTTGAAGATTCTAAATGCCTTTGAAGTGAGAGAATAGCCTAGAAAATTCACGAAAATGTCTTTACATCAAATTTGTCCAAAGCTTCCTTTGTGTTCAGACTAGTGCACTTGCAGCCGAAAGGATGGAAATAAGAAATGTTTGGTCTCCTTCCATTCCACAACTCATAGGGAGTTTTCTTCAGCATTGGTCGCAGCAACACTCTATTACGAATGTAGCATCTTTGTATTGATGACCACGTCCGAAGTATTTAGGAAGATTCATCTCGCATGACATTGTTCTTGCCATCTCTTGAATCGTCCTATTCTTCCTCTCAACAACTCCATTCTGCTGCGGAGTCCTTGGGGCAGAGAAGTTATGGAAAATTTCATTTTCTTCGCATAATACTCTAAACTTCTCATTTTCGAATTCTCCACCATGATCACTCCTTATCTTTGGCTATAGACATTCCTTTTCATTTTGTAACCTCGTGGAAAGGTTTCTAAAACACTTGAAAGACTCATCTTTATGTGATAGAAAAGTATCCAACAAAACCTTGTAAAATCATCAACAATCACAAGTCCATACTTCTTTCCACTAAGACTTATTGTTCTTGTTGGACCAAATAAGTCCATATGTAACAACTCAAGTGGTCTAGATGGCGTTCTGAAATGTTTTGAAGAGAAAGAGGTTTTAACTTGTTTCCCTTTCGACAACTTTCATAAAAGAAATCTTTGTCAAAGCAATTTGTGGCAAACCTTTTACCAAATCATGTTTCAAAATTTTTGAAATATGTTTAAAACTAACATGACCTAGTTTTTTTATGCGGATCGGTCTTTCATCTTGATAGATAAAAACATGAAATATTTTGAGGCGAAAATCGTCTAAATCAATTTTGTAAAGATTGTTTAGTCTTTTGGTTGAAAAGAAGATGGAACCATCTTTGTTTCGACTTCACAAAATTTTGATTGAAAGAAACTTCAAAACCGAATCACATAATTGACTAATACTTATCAAGTTATGCTTTAAACCATCAACTAGTAGTCGTTGTTAATGCATGCATAGAATTCTTACCAATCTTACCAAACCCGATTATCTTTCCTCTTTGGTTGTCTCCAAAGTTCTTGATCCTCCTTTCTTGTCTTGAAGATCTAGGAACATAGACTTGTTTCCGTCATGTGACGCGAGCATCCTTGTCCAAATACCAATGGTGCTTCTTGGTTCTTCCAAAGAAGGATTTACGTAGGAGATATTATCTTATTTTTAGGTACCCAGATTCTCTTGGGTTCTTTAGGGTTAGTATGATGTAATGAATGATAATAAGGTGTAGAATGTAGCGTTGATGACCTTTCGAAAACTGATTGATATCTTTTCTTATCTTTTGAGCAATTGATTTTACGTAATTACGGGGCTTATTTTAGTAAACCTAATCCGGTTTTATCCTCGGATGTACGTATTTTCCTATCATTTCATTCATCCTTTTTGTACTATCTGTAAATTTAGCTAGATCAATTGAGAGATTATTAATTCTCGATTTCAATTGATTAATCTCTTGGATCTATCTACAACTTTGTTGTTATTCAATTCCTCGACTTTCTTTCTCAAACTTATATTCTCACTCTCTATCTCATGAGTATGTTTGAGGTTTTCTACATATTTCTTCTTGATAGCTTGTCTTGTTTGAGAATAGCATGAGAATCCTCTAATAATTACGAGTATGCATCTTGTATATCATTATAGCTAGAAGTTACCTCCTCATCACTTTCTTCTTGACTACCGGACAAATGTTAGCATGTTCGACGCTTACGAACTTGTATCGATTCGATGAGTCCAGATCTTCCACGTTGCCATCATGCTTTTCTTGTTATCCCTACTCCTTTTAGGTTGTCTTTTCAACATTGGACACTCGGACTTGTAATGTCGGCTTCTTGCATTCATAACATGTAACGGATGCTTTATCGACTTTTCATCGTCTTTGTCATTGTTCCTTCTAAATGTTGAATTTCCTTTGGACTTCTTTTCCACATTCTTCTTATCTTTCTTGAAATGAAAGATAGCTCATCGTCTTCATCACTCGATTGATTCGACTTCTTGGAATCATCATCCTTTGCTTCTTCAATCTTTAAAGCCTTTGATGTGTTCCTCTTTGTTTTCTTCTTCGGATTTTGTGATTCTTTTGACTTGCTTTGGCGCTTATGGACTTCTCTTTCTTGGGTTTATCTTCCGCATCAAGCTCTACTTTGTGTATCTTCAACGATCCAAGCAATTCATCAAGCTTGATGCGCTTAAGTCTTTGGCTTCTTGTCTGTGATTACTTTGGGTCTCCATCTTTTGGAGACTCCTCAAAATCTTTCGAACATGGTCTTGTTGTTATGCGTTCTTCCAAGAGCTTTTAGTCCATTAACAATTGTTTGGAATCTTCGAACATTTGATCAATAGTCTCTTCTTCTTTCATCTTGAATAACTTCGTCTTGATGCACCAAAATACTTATCTTGGACTCCTTGACTTGATTTTTTCCTTCATGTGCAATTGATAATGTATCCCACATTTCTTTGGCGTTATCACATCCATGAACTTTGTCATACTCGCTTCGCTCGATGCCTGACTCAAGAAAATTTCGCTTTGGAGTTTAGTTGAAATCTTGCTTTACCTTTCACCGTCCATCTTTCTCGTGGAATTGGATTTTATCATCATCTTGGTGTGTATGGTCCATTCTCGATGATGTCCCAAAGGTCAATGTGAGTAGACTCGATAAACAATCTCATCCGATCCTTCCAATAGTGGTAGTCTTCACCATTGAATCTTTGGAGTGCGGTGGTGAGGCTCCTTCGGCAATATCGTGTGTGATTCCACCATTTTCTTTAGTTCACACTTTATTAGAGTGATTCTTGAACACTTTGCTCGATACCAATTGAAGTAAATCACCGTTAATATATTGAGTAATAATATGATCAAGATACACAAGAAGGGGGTTGAATTGTGATAAACTTTTCGTTAATCCCTTGATAACAATTGCTTGTTCTTTCGAAAACTTATCTTAAATCAATTCTTGACTAGTTTGAAAACCTTTGAAAATAATGAAAACTACGATTTAAGTAAAGTAAGAGTTAGAGAGAAACACGACAATTTATCTGGTTCACCCCTAAGCAGTAGGCTACGTCCGATCCTCGATATCCTTACGAGATTTCACTATCTCGAGCTGTTTACAAGTATTCTTTGGTGAGCCTCTTGGTCTCTTAACAACAAGTATTCTTTTACTCTTAGCCTCTTGGGCTACCGTAACACTTTTCAAAATGAAAAACTAATAAAGAGCTTTTACAAAGAGTTGCTCTTAACAATGTACACTCGAAAAATAGTTCACAATTTTTCTCGAGATAGTCGAGATGTTTGAATACTCGAGTTTCATTCACTTTTCTCAAAAGTCGTTTTCCTTGATCTCGACTCTTATTTATAATCAGTTCTTCAATTGTTTCTTGAATATATGCTTCTTGAATCTTTAAAAGCGGTTATTGATTTAACTCAGAATCGCCTCTTAAGCGATGTTTCTTTCTTCTAGCGATTCTTGTATAAATACGCTTTTTCTTCGTAAAGCTTTAGTCGATTTTTGTATAAATGCGCTTTTCTCTTCGTAAAGCTTCCGTTTTTCTTCCGTCTGTTTTTCTTCCTTCTGCTTTTTCTTCCTTCTGTTTTTCTTCCTTCTGTTTTTTCTTCCTTCTGCTTTTTCTTCCTTCTGCTTTTTCTTCCTTCTGTTTTTTCTTCCTTCTGTTTTTCTTCCTTCTACTTTTTCGTTTTATTCAACCATCTACTTTTCATTTGTATATTTCTCTTTGTTTATCATCAAAATTATTTAATACGTGAAGTCTGGTTTGACTTAACAACTTAAACATAAATTTCATATTTATACACCATCACATTGGCTTCTATTTTGCATTTTGTAAGGCATTTAATGTCTTTAATCTAAACTTACTCATTTCATAACATAATTAAGCATATCTTTATCCAAGCATATTAGACCATTATTCATCAATCTACGCAACATTTCAAGTTTACTCTAAGTAAACATGGAAGTATTTTCCAATATATACCATTATAAATCCTTAGATCCTAAGTCAAGTTCACTTAGGCATTTTATCAAACACCTAATGTGCATGATTTTCAAGACTTTATCTTAGTAATTCATGCTCCTATCTTGTTATATAGTAAAAACTTCCAATCAATAACACATTCCACCCATCCATTCAAACCAACTCCTTTCATTTAAGCTACATTTATCAATTACACAACTCATTACCTTAATCCACTTCTTCTCCCACCATTTCGACCTAAACTTAACCAACACACATCTTCTTCATTCTTCATCATCAATTCACATCATACATGTATAATTAACATCATAGGATTCATTTAGACCATCAATTTTAAAAGATATTCAAAAATTCACAAACTTTCACCTAAAGGGGATAATTTCGGTTTTGACTTAAAGAACCCTCTCCATGACACATTTCATTCATCTAAACTATGTTTCACGCATATTCAAGCATAGAGAACATTATATCTTAACACCAAACTCAAAATCATAATGTAGAGAGAGATGAGACAAAATTTACCTAAACTTTCCTTTAATGATATCTTCAAATCATTTGAAAATTTCTCAAATCTAATGATAGATTTGAGTTCCTTGACCCCAAATTAGGTTAAAACACCTTGGTTTGACTTGAAGAATAAAAAAGATGGTGGAATTTTATGTATAGCCAAAACTCTCCTTCTTCTCCTCTCTTATTCTTTCTTTTAATTAAAACTAAGTGTTTTAATGTCTAAATAAAAGGGTTGCACGGCCACTCCATGTAGAAGGGTTTAGAATTTGACTCTTCTTTGACCAAACATGGTGAATTTACCAATTTGTCCTTAGTTATGTGAGATTACCATTATACCCTCCAAACTTTTCCTAAATTTGCAATTAAGCCCAAAATTTGGGAATTACCAAAAATTTTATTTTCTTTTTGGTCATCGGACTTTTGAAAATTATAATTAAACCCCTTAACTTTATGAAATTACAAATTGGTCCTCCAAGAATTGAAAAATTGTATTTAATTCCTTTAACTTTTGATAATTTGTAAATAAGCCCTTATGTGCATCAACTTTTCCAATTAAGTTTTCTAAGTATCCAATGAGTCTATAAATCATGTCTAATCACCTCTAAGGCATTAGAACTCATTTAATTTAACCAGCATAGTCATATCCATCCAATGGACTCGATTTTATCCACTTAAAAGCTCATATGTTGGAAATCTCCAAGATTTCGCATATCGGTAAATTCTAAGTTTATGTAAGGGTATAAACATTATAAATTATTAACATATATACCGAAATGATTTAAATACATCTTTGAACTCATATAGAACCATATGTATATATCAATATACAGTAGTATCTCCAAATACAAAATAATCACCAAAGGGCTTAGAAAGTCCAACGATTCATTAGTATGTAAAATCGTGGAGACCTGTAATAGCCCAGATCACCCGCTCACAGATATTGTCCGTTTTGAGCCTTGGTCCAGCCAAGCCCTCACGGTTTTACTTTTTCCGAGGCTTTTTTAGGAGGTCACCCATCCTAGAACTACTCTCGCCCAAGCACATTTAACCTCGGAGTTTTGATGTGATCCGATGCGTTAGGGCATGGAAAACGCATCTGTAAAGGAGAGGTATCTATACCCTTATAAAGCGTATTTTGTTCTCCTCTCCAATCGTTGTGAGATCTCACACTCTCCATCCCCTTAGGGCTCCTCTTTGGAGCCCAGCCTAGCTGGCACAACGGTTTGGGTCGCGGCTTTAATACTACTGTAACAACCCAAATCACCCGCTTACATATATTGTTCACTTTGGGCCTTGGCCCAGCCAAGCCCTCACGATTTTGCTTTTCCCCAAGCCTTCCCAGGAGGTCACCCATCTTCGAATTACTTTCACCCAAACACATTTAACATTGGAGTTTTGATAGGATCCAGTGCGTTAGGACATGAGAAAAACGTTTATAAGAGAGAGGTATCCATACCCTTATAAGGCATACTTCGTTCCTCTCTCCAACCGACGTGGGATCTCACAACTAACCTCAACCAAAATTAGTCTATTCCTCATTATGCTCACAAATAATCAATTCTAAACCTTCCAACGTCATAATCATTTTTAGAAAATGATCAAAAACTTCATAAACTTCAAAACTTCACATATAATAAAGTTTAAACATTCGGAATAAAAATAATCATAGTAATGCATAAATTCATAGTCTTACATCTTGTTTTTATTTTTTAAATTTTCGTAGTTAAGCAAATGACGTGGGCATTTGAATTTCTATTTTAAACCTAATTTTATTCATTACACATATATTATTATATTATTATTAATTGTTAATTAATAATACAAATTTATGAATATTATTATTTAATTATTCAACTATATATATTTCATTATATTTTAAAATATATAAATACAAAAATTATTTTGAATTAAAAATTATTAACAATAAAATTATTACAAGAATAAAATTATTTTCAAAATAATAATATTTTAAATTTAAATATTAATTAATTTAAGTTAAACATTTTAAATAAAATATGATAAAATTATTGTAAAATTTATTAATAGATACTATATGGAAAAATAAAAATGAGCATTTTATTTTATTTTTAAACTAGTAAAAATTTCAAAATATAAAATATAGTTACTAGCAATATAAATAATTACTAGTATTTATAATTTATTATTAAAATAGAATAAATAATCATTTTAGCTATAAAATAAACTTAAAAATTAATCATTTACAAGAATAAAGTGTTGCGTGCTATATAAAAATGTAATTAGTTTTATTTGTTATTATTAACAATTAATTTAATGACTATCACATAATATAAAATTAGTTATTCAAATATTTAACAAAATGATTTATCTTTAATTATTGTATAGTATAGTTATTATTAATAATTTTCTAAAATGCAAATATAATGACATTAACAACTACAAAAATTTTCATTTAAAAATAAATTCATGAAGAGCACACAAAAATATGAATGAAAGGAAAAGTTCTTTAAGATTTTGTTTCTTATTTTATTTTAGTTTATTCTTATTTATAAAAATAGAAAAAGATGATTTTGATTTTCTATTTTCATTTTGATCATAACATAATTTCATTACTTATTAACTAAATATTTTTGAGATGCTTAATATAAAGCACTAATAAAAGTTATGACCATCGTAATTATTTTTGTAAAATATTTCAAAATTTTAAAAATACTTTGAAATTTAAATTATTTTGTAAAAGTTATTTATAAAGAATATTTCCAAGATTGAGTTCATATTAAACATATCTTAATAAAAAAAATTAAAAATAAAATTATTTTTAAATTGTATTTCTTAAAGATATTGTTGTTCTGACCAACTAAGTTTTATATTTAAAAATAAATAAAATATAAAATCACAAAAATTAAAAGGTAAAAGTGGAACAAAATATTTAAGTTTGGAATAGGTAATGCTTTATCATGTAAACTTTTAAATTTATAATTCTCTAGATTTTAAATTTTAATAATTTTCATTAGAGTAAATAATGTACTTTAAACTTGATCAAAATGGATGAATTATTTTGAAATTCTAATCAAGATAAACTTTTGATAAAACTTGATTTTATTTGTCTCTTGTTGGGCATTGTTTATACAATGTTTAAGATAGGATAAAGCTAAAGTTTTAATTGGTAGAGAGGGACAAGCATTTAAAACTCAGATGATGCCTTTCAATTGTTTTATTTATTTATTTGATGATTCATCAATATAAACATTAAAAATTATTATTTTATTGAAAATTTGTCTCTTTTCAAGTGACTAATAGGATTTAAATACTTGGATAATTAAACTATAGAATATGAGCCACTTAATGAAGTTATCGGTGACTTTGAATTTGTCATGTCACATTTTCTTCTTAAATTGCGGTAGATTTCGGGTCTTGTAGAAAGGCTGTAACAACAAATCCTAGCAAAAGAGAATGACAATAAACATGATGAATATCAACAAACTCACAAGAAAGTATTACTCCTAATTCAATATAATCATGTAACTAAATTATCATAAATAAAATTAAAAGTAAATGTTCGTTTGGGAGGGTAGTTTAAGGTAAATAACTTGTTTTGTGATCTTGAATATGTACTCTATTGTTTATATATTTATCTGAAAAAAAATCCTACATTGTTTGTTGATTATATGATATGCATCATATTGTTCTTCAAAGTTAAAAGCTTTACCTTTTGAATCACGAGCTTGATAAGTTCCTGATAGGTGATTGTCTGATATATTCCTGATACATCATATCACAAGATTTTCAAGTCTTGACAACTTACTCTATTTTATGTTCATATCTGTCCCAACTTAGAATGTCTTTTCTTTTTAGAAAAAAATTGTTTTTTTTGACTATGATCAGCTATTTAGCAATCAAAGGTTCTGCAAGGTGCATTACATAAAAATTTGTTTGGACAAGTATTGTTAAAGCTGTTATGCAGAATCTCTAGAATAATACATCACTAAAACAAAACAAAATTTAACAAAGGTTTATATTGGACAAGTTATGAGGGCAAACGTCATAACTTCTTAATGTACATCAGAGTTCTTTCAATTTGAAGCAAAAACACTTAAAAATTTTGCAGATATAATATGTTGTTAGTAAGAATTTGATGATTAGTAATGATAAATATAATGTATTTCAAACAACACACGTGACATGTTTATGAGAAACTTGAAAATGATACATCAGAAAAACCAAAACTGAAGACCTGTACTTCGTTGAAAATTAGAAATTTTCATTATATCAGTGCAATGGTTTGTCTTTGGCCAATCAATTGGCAAAACCAACAAGGATATAGGTTAAGCAAGAAATCAAGATCCAGGAGAAACAAAGACCAAAGAGTTATTATTCTTAATTAACAAAGAAAAAGAGCTTTCATCTCGCAATTCATCGTAGACATTATCAGCCTCGAATCATTTGGCGTTTCAGCATTTATCATTAAGTGACAAAAAGGGGTCTTAAAAATGAAGTTGTTGACAACATGAAAAGGCAAAACATAGATAGAACCAATTTAGGAGATCATTGTCCTTTATTAGAATCTATGTTAAGCAATTTTTAAGTTTCTCGGAAACCTTTTATAGAGAAAAAATGCTTAGAAGGTTGACAATGTGCAATAACCAAAAAAATGAATGACCTCCCCAAAGGAGGTCACAAAGCACATGTAAGGAACCTTAGTCAAGAAAAGTGGGAATCAGTTGGCATATCACCAGTTGGCACGACAGATGGAGGAGGGGGGCTTTGGTAGCGATAGAGATGAGGACACTAGGATGTCGAGGATGGTGGCAAGACGAGGATGAGCGGTGGGACAACAAGGACGGTGGGGTTTCGGTAGGCACAGAGAGGAGGGCAAAGACAATGACGATAGAAGAGAGAAAAAAATTAGCCAAATGTAATGGGAGGGGGGCGCTGTTGTGGTTTTAGGTTATACGAAAACGAAGTTGTTTGGTGTTAAACTAAACGATGTCATTTTTGTTTTATTAAAAACATTGAAGCTAAAGCAAACAATGACATTTACCTCTAAAATTTATCGACGAAAATGTATTCTGTTGGTAAACCTAAAACTTATTTATTCCGCCAAGCATTCCCACCTTCCTTACCGATGATAATTTTATTCTGTTAGAAAATTTGTCGGAATAATTTTCCTCTATATTTATCGACAGATATTTTTCTGTCACAAAATGAAAAATTTCTTGATAATGTTACCGACGGAACATGATTGTTTTTTGGTAATTTGTTACGGTTTTGTTTCCGTCAGTAATTTTACATCGCTAATTACTAATTTTTTTATAGTGGATATGTGTTTACAATTTTGTATAAAATTGTAGTAACTTTCTTGGATTTTCCTTTGTTATTAGTGTAGGAAAATCCCGGGGTGTTCATCACATGAACACAGTGCGGAATTTAAAATTTTGAGCCCCGGGACATTCCCGAAAGCCAGGATCCATGTGTAAGTACAAACAATCAAACCATAACGACCAAAGGAGACCGTCTTTAACGGTATCCACGCAGAGGTCGGAAAACCTAACCGAGACAAACTCTTTTGACCCGGGAATAGCTAGACTAAAGAAAAGAGTGCTAGCTCTTACCTTAGCCTTGGAGAGCAAATGAAATGATCTTGGTGGAGCCTTGGAGAAGTAGAAGCCAAGTTGAATGGAAGAGATGAAGAAGATGAAAACAAAGTTTTCAAAGCTTAACACTTAAGCATTTTCGATTCTACTCCTTCCATAACCGTGCAAGCTACTTTCATACCTTCTAATATGTATTTTAATGAGTTAAAACACATATGAAAGGCTTGGTGGATGGGCATCCACGTAGATGGCATAAAAAAATGCCTTAAAATGCTAAATGATCATTAAGTTTGACTTTTCAAACTTATTTCATCTCCACCATTTTGGTTCCACGAAATTCAACATATATATATATAATTAATTAATTCTTAATTAATTAATTAATATATATATATTTTTGAAGAGGTCGATCAAAGCTGGTTTGGTTCTACTAACCTATCAAGGCCCGGCGGCGAAAGATCGCCGGAAACGGTTTTCAGCAATGTCGATGTCACGATCTCATCGGGACATATCCCAATCTCATCGGGATCCATTTAATCCTATTGCTCTCCGGATATCGGATCTCCGTCTCAAACTATTTTTCTGATTCTCCGAGTCACTCTTATCGTGTGACCCATTAGGTTCCGGTTATGTTGGCCACTTAGATTAACACTTAATCTGAGCAAGTCATGAGCGGTATCTAGCAACACATCATGACCCCAATTGACCGGAAAGTAATTGGTTTGACTAATGAAACCATATCACGAACCCTTCCATAGACAATTCTTGTGCAATTAGTCCTTTCACCATGCTATACCCCACTTGGTTTGAGTATGGGCAATGTGTCAACTCTTACTAGGCGATCGAGATCAAATCTAGTCCAAGTGTAATCAGTTCTCGTCCTAGGACTCATTACTTTATATGTCCATGAAGACCATCTTCATGACATATGTATCTCGGCGCGAGAGACTTCAAAGTAATGATCCCGATAAGAGGCCATGGGTATCTCTTACGCTATCACGTAGTGGTGAATCCTCTATTGGCTACTCAATTACCTTGAATACCTCAAGCTGTACCCAATCACCACCCTATGAGCGACCTCTGAAAGGCAACAAGAAATGGAGTCAAAGTACAGAATCAGTACCCAAGATATCGTTGAGTACATCAAGTCTAAGGATACTTGCACCATTGCTATGATGAGATTATCACTGACATTTGTATAGGACATCCATGTGATGATCTCATAGCAGGTCATCCAATGTACTTACTACCACTAGTAAGCATCCACATGTCAAATCTAAATATCTCAATATTTACGGTTTTACGAGATCCACCGCTTGATCCAATCGAGGAGTTTGACATGTGCTAGTCTATCCGGATTAATGATGTCCGGTCTCATTAATCCTATGACTAGGATAATTTAGATATCTTGACATAATTACATGATAGGAATCTCGGTAGTATGATCGCATCATAATTTCCTTCATGCTATGTCATGTATCAATGACTTCATTAATTTGATTAAAGATCACTATCATTTCATAATAAAATGAACATCAAATAAATGCAATATGCCTTGCTTTATTTATTCATAAAGTCTGTACATGACTATGAACAAAATGGGCTAAAGGGAATTGCCTTTAAGACACTACTCTAACAATCTCCCACTTGACCTAAAGCCAATCGCCTTGGTATCTAATACCATAAACGAGTACATGAGAATCAAAATTCTTCTGTGACAATGGCTTTGTCAACGGATCAACAATATACGCTCTGTGGAATTCTCTCTATCGGGACATCACCTCGAGCAATGATCTCCCGAATCAAATGGTATCGGCGGAGTACGTGTTTGGACCGTTGATGAGACCTTGGTTCCTTTGCCTGCGCAATAGCTCCATTGTTGTCACAATACAACTGTATGGGTCCATCACAGCTAGGAACCACACCAAGTTCAGTAATGAGCTTCTTGATCCAAACGGCTTCTTTTACTGCGTCTGATGCGGCAATGTACTCTGCCTCGGTCGTTGAATCGACAGTCGTCTCCTGTTTGGAGCTCTTCCAACTGACTGCTCTGCCATTTAGTGTGAAAACGTAACCTGATTGGGACCTGGAGTCATCCTTATCAGATTGAAAACTGACATCCGTATGCCCGCTCATTTGGAGACTTCCATCTCCATATATCAAGAAAACATCCTTAGTTCTTCGCAAGTACTTTAGGATATTCTTGACAGCCACCCAGTGACCCTCACCAGGATCCGATTGGTATCTGCTCGTAACACTTAGAGCATATGATACATCGGGTCTCGTACATAGCATTGCGTACATAATAAATCCTACTGCAGATGCATACGGGATCATATTCATACGCATCCTCTCATCCTGTGTCCGAGGACACATGGACTTCGAGTGTTATCCATGAACAATGGGAAGAAACCCTCTCTTGGATTGCTCCATGCTAAACCTCTTTAGCACCTTGTCTATGTCGTTGTTGTGAAAGACCAAGCAACCTCTTGATCTATCTCTATAAATCTTTATCCCGAGGATATAAGTTGCTTCTCCAAGGTCTTTCATGGCAAATTGTTTAGACAACCAAATTTTACAGATGTAGCATTGAGACATCGTTTCCTAGCAACAATATGTCATCTACATATAACACAAGGAATACGATCGCAGTTCCACTAACCTTCTTGTACACACGGTGTTCATCCGGATTTGTGAGAAACCAAACTCTTTGATTGTCTCATCAAATGGATATTCCAACTCTGGATGCTTGCTTCAATCCATAAATGGATTTACGAAGCTTGCATACCTTTTCGCCATCGTGAAATGAAGCCCTCGAGTTGTGTCATGTACACATCCTCGGTGATTTCCATTCGGAAAGTCGTCTTCACATCCATTGCCATATCTCATAATCATAATGAAAAGAATGGCTGGAGTATCCTAATGGATTTAAGCATTGCTCTTTGGATGAAGGTCTCGTCATAGTCAACTCCTTGTCTTTGACGAAAGCCTTTAGCCACAAGCCTCGCTTTATGGGTAATCACATTACCATCCATGTCGGTTTTCTTCTTGAAACCCATTTGCACCCTATAGGTTTTATCCTTCGGTGCATCAACCAAAGTCCATACTTGGTTTTCATACATGGAATCCATTTGATTTCATGGCACGAAGCCATTTTTCGACTACGAACTCTTGAACCTCTTCATAGGTAGTAGGCTCATCATCCTCTATGAGAAATCGTCATTACGTTCACTTACGAGAAATCCATATCTCGGGAGCAGGCGTATCCTACTTGACCTCACAATTTCGTGTGTAGTAGAAGGTTGAGCTGTTACCTCATCAGTATGAGTTACTGATTTGAGTTCAGCGATTGATCTGCGTCTGTCCGAGCATCTTGAACTTCTTCAAGCTCAATTTTGCTCCCACTGTCCTCTTTTAAAAGAAACTCTTTCTCTAAAAAGACAGCATGCCTTGAAACAAACACCTTTTGTTTCTCAGCAAGGTAGAATTGATATCCCCTTGTTTCGTTAGGATATCCTACGAACAAACACTTGTCAGATTTTGCTTCAAGCTTATCTGACTGCGTCCGCTTTACATAAGCAGGACAACCCCATACTTTCAAATGAGAAAGATAAGGTTTCTTGTTAGTCCACATCTCATATGGAGTAACATCAACTGACTTTGATGGAACTCTGTTTAACAAGTAAACAGCTGTCTCAAAGCGATACCCCCAAAAGGATTTTGGCAATTGTGCAAAGCCCATCATTGATCGTACCATGTCCAACAAGGTTCGATTTCTCCTTTCTGCCACACCATTATGCTGTGGTGTGTAAGGAGGAGTCCACTGAGATAAAATCCATTATCTACGAGATAATCCAAAAACTCTTGGTCTAAGTATTCACCACCACGATCGGATCGTAATGTTTTAATACTTTTCCCAAGTTGGTTTTCTACTTCATTTCTGAATTGTTTGAACTTTTCACACGCTTCAGATTTGTATCTCATCGAATCTGGTACCCATATCGAGAATAATCATCGATAAAGGTAATGAAGTAACGACAACCACTTCTGGCATGGATGGACATCGGACCACATACATTTGAATGTATTAGGTCTAATAATCCAGTCGCTCGTTCACCCTTTCCCTTAAAAGGTAACTTAGTCATCTTGCCTAAAAAACAAGATTCACATGTGTCATATGATTCATAATCAAATGACCCTAAACTTCCACTCTTGTGGAGCTTAGCAATGCATCTCTCATTTATATGGCCAAGGCGACAATGCCATAAGTAAGTTGATTTTAAATTATCTCTTTTATGTCTTTTAGCGTCATTGACATTCATAACCGGATGTGACATATCTAATATGTAAATACCATTGCATAATGTACCAGTACCATAAAGCATTCCATTTGAGCTAATAGAACAACCATTGTTACCAAAAGACAAATGGAAACCACTCTATTTAAACAAGAAAGCAGATAATATGTTCTTTGTTAACACGGGTACAAAATAACAATCATCCAAGTTAAGTACAAGCCCACTGGGAGTGTCAAAACATAAGTCCCTACGGCTAATGCAAAGAACCCTTGCTCCATTGCCAACACGCAGTCCATTTCTCCCTTTATGAGTCGCCATCGTCCACGAGGCCTGCAGATATCATTGCATATGTGTGAGCCACAACCGTATCTAATACCCATATGTTATGATCGAAAGCAGTATTAACCTCAATGACAAACATACACGAAGAAGTCGAGGCGGTGATGCCTTCTTACGCTTGATTCTTCCAGATAAACTTTGCGATTCGCCTCCGATGACCAGTCTTACCGCAATGGAGCGTGTACCTTTTAGTGCAGTCTCTTTGGTCTTCTTCTTGCCTTTCGTTGCACTTCCTTTAAACACGAGCCTTTTTCTTCTTCTGTTTCTTCTTGGAACCAGAGGAAGAAGAATCCACCAATAACAACGCCTTGCTATCTTGCTTGTGAAATTGTTTCTTGGCGGAGCAGATTGATCGGGAATTGTGGTGGATATTTGGTTCATTCGATAGTTCAACACAAACCGTGAATAACTATCGACAAACCAACAAGAATTAAGTCTATACTTAACTCGTAATCCATCACAAAACCTAAGACGGCCAACCTCTCAATATAGCCATTCATCTTGATGCATATTGCTGCAGATGAACCAGAGTCATCTTCGTTGTAAGAGCAACCTTGAGGTCTCGAACCGTTCGGACCGTGCTTGCTCATCAAACAACTCTCTAAGATGAAACACTATCGTGTGAGCATCCATAGACTCGTCTCGCTTTGCAGCTCGGGTGACATCGATGCAAGCATAATGCGGTGGCTATGTCACCGCATCTTTTAGATTCTTACGATATGCCTTGATCATCATCGAAGCTCCTTGAGAAGTGGATCCGAAGCGGAAAATCAAGGATATATCCTAGATCCTCGGACACGAGAACAATTCTCGATTCGCAGCCAATCAAGAAAATTTGGTCCAGATTAATTTGTTTGAGTCCATTAGGCGCGAAGATTCACACTGGTGACATCTTGACCAACCTAAGCGTAGAGAGAGAAAAAGTTAGAATAGAATTAAATGTATGACCATAAGGACTTAAATGACATACATATAGCTCCCACTAGTTTCAACAGAATCCATAACCCTCATCATGAATCCAAGAAACAAAATGGCACATTGACCTAGTGGGTCGATATCCGACATTACTAAGAATGACCTTGGGTTTGCCCAACAAGCCACCTTAGGTCAATCGGTAGGTATCGGACATACCAATTGCATCTCAAATGCAACTATCGCCCAGTGCTATCAACAGTTGATGTATGCACATACATTGGGTTATCAACACTTGATGCGTGTACATCTGATGTACACTACCCAATTTCGCCTCTGTCCACGTTGACCTTGAATTTGCCCAACAAATCAACGCTTCTAGGAAAACCGACCCATTAATCCGAAAATCTCATTTTCATGGTTCGAACATATCCAGTATATAGGCGAGCTTGAGTTTGCCCAACAACTCGACCCTATAAGAACTACGGTTCTTACCATATTAATGGAAGGCGTTAGTTTTCATATTTAAATTGAGGATTTTAGGTCTCATCTTTCTAATCTCATCCAAGGATCATAGTCACCATGACTATATGGTCCGATTTAGGGCATTGCATCAATCACATTGAATTCATACCAAATCATCCCATGTTTGCAGATAAGCCAATCGACTAACAATAATGCCATCGACTATTGCTTCAGACTGCACATGCTAGTCGACTAACAAGAATGCCAATCGACTACATGCACTACCAATCGACTAACACAAGTGATAGTCGATTGGTGTGATCAGATGTCGATCGACTATCACAGAGTGCTAGTCGACTAGGGCATCAACAATGCATGACCCAGTCGACTACTGCAAGAATGATAGTCGACTGGTGCACAGGAAATGCTCTCTAATCGGCTAATTCTCAATCCGTGCATTTCCAATTCACAATACCATATACCAAGTATATTATCCTTTATATTAATGTGCTAATGAAACATTTTCATTGAAACATACATGCCATATAGTCTAACTATATATGAAAACCTTGAAACCGATTAATCCACCATTAATCACTAGATTTCCACATAATTCAAGGACACCAAATAATCATGCTAAGTATCTCTAGTTAGGCTACACGTTATCAAGATTACTCCGGCACTTGTCACAAAAATTGCGACGGCCAAAATAACCAAGATAATGAATAAGCTAACGAGACGCTAAAGTGACCTATTCGACATCCAAAATTATTGGAAACCTAAATTCAAGAATCTCAACTTGGCATGCATACCACATCAATATAACACATTTTTAATCACTATAAAAATGATTCAAGGCATTGGAACTGAAAATAACACAACCAATCATTCCAAACAAAATAGACCCAGCAACTTTCTCAAAACTGCTAAGCTCAACATTTTGCTCACAATGACTATCGAAACACTTTCAATAAATACTGAGAAAATTACAGAGGTGAAAACATGTTCCCAAAATGCTCCATGAATTTTTCCAGGATTTATTTCCCACAAAAACTCATTGAACCTCAGCAATCTAGCCGAAACAGAATCTGTGTTCTCCAACACAGACATTCCCATCAGCACACAAGTAATTCGGAAATAAATAGTAAATCACCTTGAAAACAATTTTCCATCCACAGAGACATTCAAAAACATCTTAGGGACATGTCGGTGAAAACCAATCCAAAACATTTTTTTTCTAGAATTTATTCTCGAATTTACAAGCATACCTGTTTCAGAAACGTTCAACAAGACAGCATCCGAAACTTGAGGGAATTAAATAGCAAAAACATATCAAACGACATCGATAAATTTTTTCCTTTTATAGACACATTCAGAAACATCTTATGAGCAGGTCTATGCAAGAAAATTTCGAAAACCCTAAGTCTATACTGATTTCGAAATTCACAGAAGCAGCATGCTACAGCTCAATTCACAAAGGAACTCCGACCTAGTTATCATTTCGATTTGCTTATACAACACAAGCGGCTCTGATACCACTGTAGGAAAATCCGGGGTGTTCATCACATGAACAAAGTGCGAATTTAAAATTTTGAGTCCGGGACATTCCCCAAAGCCAGGATCCATGTGTAAGTACAAACAATCAAACCATAACGACCAAAGGAGACCGTCTCTAATCTCAGTATCCACGCAGAGGTTGGAAAACCTAACGGGACAAACCCTTTTGACCGGGAATAGCTAGACTAAAGAAAAGAGTGCTAGCTCTTACCTTAGCCTTGGAGAGCAAATGAAATGATCTTGGTGGAGCCTTGGAGAAGTAGAAGCCAAGTTGAATGGAAGAGATGAAGAAGATGAAAACAAAGTTTTCAAAGCTTAACACTTAAGCATTTTCGATTCTACTCCTTCCATAACCGTGCAAGCTACTTTCATACCTTCTAATATGTATTTTAATGAGTTAAAACACATATGAAAGGCTTGGTGGATGGGCATCCACGTAGATGGCATAAAAAAATGCCTTAAAATGCTAAATGATCATTAAGTTTGACTTTTCAAACTTATTTCATCTCCACCATTTTGGTTCCACCGAAATTCAACATATATATATATATATAATTAATTAGTTAATAATTAATTAATTAATATATATATATTTGCTGAAGAGGTCGATCAAGCTGGGTTTGGTTCTACCGCCTATCATTCCCCATGGTAAAGATCGCCGGAAACGGTTTTGAGCAATGTCGATGTCACAATCTCATCGGGACATATCCCAATCTCATCAGGATCTATTTAATCCTATTGCTCTCCGGATATCGGATCTCGTCTCAAACTATTTCTGATTCTCGAGTCACTCTTATCGTGTGACCCATTAGGTTCCGGTTTTGTTGGCCACTTAGATTAACACTTAATCCGAGCAAGTCATGGCGGTATCTAGCAACACATCATGACCCCAATTGACCGGAAAGTAATTGGTTTGACTAATGAAACCATATCACGAACCCTTCCATAGACAATTCTTGTGCAATTCGTCCTTTCACCATGCTATACCCCACTTGGTTTGAGTATGGGCAATGTGTCAACTCTTACTAGGTGATCGATCAAATCTAGTCCAAGTGTAATCGGTTCTCGTCTGGGACTCATTACTTTATATGTCCATGAAGACCATCTTCATGACATATGTATCTCTCGGCAGAGACTTCAAAGTAATGATCTTAATAAGAGGCCATGGGTATCTCTTTCGCTATCACGAAGTGGTGAATCCTCTATTGGCTACTCAATTACCTTGAATACCTCAAGTCGCACTCCAATCACCACCCTATGGCGACCTCTCGAAAGGCAACAAGGAATGGAGTCAAAGTGCGTAATCGATGCAAGATATCCTTGAGTACCTCAAGTCTAAGGATACTTGCACCATTGCTATGATGAGATTATCACTGACATTTGTATAGGACATCCATGTGATGATCTCATAGCAGGTCATCCAATGTACTTACTACCACTAGTAAGCATCCACATGTCAAATCTAAATATCTCAATATTTACAGTTTTCTGAGATCCACTGCTTGATCCAATCAAGGAGTTTGACATGTGCTAGTCTATCCGGATTAATGATGTCCAGTCTCATTAATCCTATGACTAGGGATAATTTAGATACTGACATAATTGCACATGATAGGAATCTCAGTAGTATGATCGCATCATAATTTCCTTCATGCTATGTCATGTATCAAGGACTTCATTAATTTGATTAAAGATCACTATCATTTCATAATAAAATGAACATCAAATAAATGAAATATGCCTTGCTTTATTTATTCATAAATTCTGTACATGACTATGAACAAAATGCGCTAAAGGGGATTGCCTTTAGGGCACTACTCTAACAATTAGAAGTTACTAAAAATGATAATCTTTTATCCTTATTATGTAATAGTAAAAATCTTCATGTAAATACTACTTATTAAGTGTAATAATACTTTTTCAAACACATATAATTCATTATTCATGTTGTAGGTTAATGAAAAGAATGTTGGGGATATCATAGGTGATTGGTGTTCATTACTTTTTGACTTTTATAGATAAATTATGGAATATTTTAATTATAATATACTCATCAAAAGTTGAATATCTTGATAAATCTTTCATTAGAATATTAATGACAAAATTCTTGAGACTTTCCTAAATCAATTAAGGAGGTAAAATTACTACCATCAAATATATGGAGCTTAGTTATATTTGTATTAAAAGATAGTTTTACATTTCCATATTTGAAATGTTTTAATTCTTTTATTTGAGTGACACATTTAAGGACCTATTCTTTAGAAAGAGTTATGCCTTTCCATTTAATTAATTCCAATTCTACAGTATTAGGTTTTATTAAATTGATTTGTAACAATAAGGTTTCATGTTTTTGATTAGGCGGGAGGGCTCACTACAACAAAAAGGTACATTTGGCGACGTCTTGTAGACATCGTAGAATCCAATAAGACGTCGCAGAAAACATTCTACGACGTTTATTAAAATTTCAAAATAGACGTCGTAGATTATGGGGTAGGTAATAGGTTTCTGCGACGTCAGACCGAAGACGTCGTAAAATGCTTGCATATTCTGCGACGTTCATACAGACGTCAGGAAAGAATGAAAGAGTTTGCGACGTCTAGAGACAACGTCAGGGAATGTCTGTGTTTTAACGACGTTTGAAGGACGTCGCGAAAAGGTGATATTCTGCGACGTCTGTTTGAACAGACGTTGCGGATTGTAAGTTTTTTATTAAAAATATATTTATAATAATTTTGGTAAATTTAGTTTATAATGTTTTAATATAAATTAGAATTTCTTGATTTGTATTTATTGATATGAATATTTGAATAATTTTAAATTTAATAAAATATAATAATTAAATTAAAATTTTCAAATTTTAAAAATATTGAATAAATTAGATTTGTAATTAGCTTTTATTTAAATTTGTTTTAAATTTCGAAAAATAATTTTATTTAATTATTTGCTAATTTAAAATAATAATATTTATTTAATAACTATTAAATATTATTAATTAAATAAATTTGTTTAATAATTCATCATTTTTGAATATATAATCAATTTTAATAATTATTCATGTATAACAAGAATTGAATACATGCAAACAATTTATTAATTAATTGCAATTTTAGTATGTCATAAAGCGATAATTAAAATAAACAAAAGTCATAAGTATTTAATATATCCTTATGAGTACATGTTTAGTGCGAGCGAACATTATGTGTAGAACATATAAGTTCCAATCGATCCTGCATTTCTTTAAATTGTTTAGTCAATTGATCGACTTAAGACTGCAATTCCTGATTAGCCCTCTTTGACTCTTCTAATTCGTCTCGAAGTCTCTTTCTAACCGAAGTATTCCCTTGTGGTCGAGGCCCAATTCCAATGCCAACAATGTAATCTGTTCTAGTGCTGAGGACTTTGTCGCACACTTCATTCACTGTCATGGGATGACCTTGTTCTATTGAATGTGTCATTTCATGACACATTAATTCATGAAAAAGTAAGAACTAATTACATACACATTCTAATTTAACAAATATTTGTAAATGAACTATGTACTCACCCATTTTGCTTTGCTTTCGGCAGTTGTCCATTGCTCTTTGCTTTCATCATAATGAGTGTGATACCATAGCTTCATCCGGTCACACTCTTCTCCATCCCTGTCACTCTGTTGTAAAAAACAATTATGACAAGTAATTCTTTTCATAAATTTTTAAATGTCAATCAAAGTAAAATATAATTAAAAAGATAGTAACTCACAATCTCATGTCGTATCGCTACAAAGGCCTTGAAGCCAGTGTTTGGTCGACATTTGACCTGACTCCGAGTAAGTTTGGCTTTTCGATTTTTTTCCTAATCATACACGTAGCAAAATCTATTATAAAATATATAAATCACAAATCAAAAAACATAAATACTAAAATATAATTAGTTATGAAAGAAGTTATGAAATAAAGATTTTGTATCAAATAAAAACTAACCTTTGTAGCTGATTGCTGCCAATACTCACATAAATCCATCCACTCCGCCAGTGTGACATTATGCGGCTGCACATCCTTTCCGTGCTTGGTAAAATGCCTTTTTAAATTATACCTTTGATCTTTAGACCTTAAAGAAAGAAACCTCTTCACAGCATCATATATTTCGTTGTTAGTCCTCATTCCCTTGACATCCAACTTTTGCTGCAAAAAATTATAAGTTATTGGTCAACGCTTTAACCAAATAGAAAAGACGTACAAATTGGAATTGTTTAGAATACTTACGTCTAGCTTATCAAATGTAATGTTCAATTCCTCATTACTAATTTTTGAAAATTTGCTTCTTACAAGCAAAGAAGTTTGGGATATCAGACCAATCTCACTTGATAATTTGGCAGACTGTACGAAGTTAGTTGGTTGTCCTTCAACAGGGGAGATCTCTATCTCCAATCTTTTACCTATCGCCTTATTAATCTTTGCTAATCCGTGTCCTTTCGTGACACCCCTTATTTTTTTTGCATCAGTTGTGGACCCTAAAATAGAAAAAGAATAATTTATAATTAGCATGTAACAATATTGATAAATCTAATAACTGTTAAGATCATACCTGCTGTGCTTGCAGAAGAGGAGCCCACACCGGAAGGAATAGTGTGATTAACTGGTGTCTGATAATTAGAAGCTGGAGGATTTACTGGTGTCTGAGAATTTGAAGCTAGAGGCATCTCTTCAGAAGTTGACGGAGTGCTAATATTGCGTCGCATATTCAAAATTTGTTCATATTTATCTCTAGGATGAATACTAGGCATAGAATTGACTTCTCTTGTTGTTGCAAAGACGGTTAGCGTGTGCGTGTGTGAGCTGCGCTTTGTGTAAGTGCAGTAAAAGTGTGTGTCTTATCTGAAGTGAATCACACGTTAATACAAAGACTTAGAAAACAATAATAGAATGCACGAGAAGGGGGGTTGGTGTGTATTCCCTCTTTATAAGTCTTTTCGTAATTACTTGTTAGGAATAAAAATCTTTCTGAAATTTTATTTATTGATTGATCAAACTTCTCAATACTATGTATATGAGCGTAAGTAATGATAAAATTTGAAACTAAAAGCGAGATAGAGAGTAAGAGTGGTAGACACGCTGATTTATCTTGGTTCACCCCAAACCGTGGGCTACGTCCAGTCCTCAGAGTTTCTTCTGAGATTTCACTATCTCTTCAATCGTTACAAGTATTCTTTCACGAGCCTCTTCAGTCTCTACAACCAAGATTCTTTCACACTTAGCCTTTGCAGCTATCAGACACCTTTTTCTTTTCAGAAAAATATTTGAACACTTTGTTACAGTAAGATAGCACTCAGTTAGTTTGCACTTAATCGCTTTCTCACTTTGTGTAATTTTTCTAAGATCGTGACTTTTCGTTTTCGACTTGACTTGAATTTATAGCCTTCGCCTCTAATCGCTTCTTGATTCTTGAATCTTGAATCTTTAATCTTTAAAGAAACGGTTAATCGCTTGAGTTACAGAACTTAACTCGAACTAACTCTTGCGTCTGTTTCTTTATGCGTGCTCGCTTCGCTTCACATTTGCGTCGCTTTGCTTTTGCGTCTGCTCGCTTTGTATTTTCACGTCTGCGCCTCGCTTTGCATTTGCGTCTGCGTCGCTTTGTATTTGCATCTGCGTCGCTTTGCTTTTGCGTCTGCGTCTCGCTTTGTATTTGCGTCTGCGTCGCTTTGCATTTGCGTGCGTATGTT
Source organism: Erythroxylum novogranatense (assembly GCA_029891385.1). Taxonomy (NCBI): domain Eukaryota; kingdom Viridiplantae; phylum Streptophyta; class Magnoliopsida; order Malpighiales; family Erythroxylaceae; genus Erythroxylum; species Erythroxylum novogranatense. The sequence continues at coordinate 50,977,764 of CM057233.1, read as the reverse complement.
CTTTGCATTTGCGTGTCTGCGCTCGCTTTGCATTTGCATCGTGGTTCGCTTTGCATTTGCGTCTGCGTCTGCTTTGTATTTGCGTCTGCGTCTGCTTTGCATTTGCGTCTATGTCTGCTTTGCATTTGTGCGTCTGCGTCTGCTTTGCATTTGCGTCTGCGTCTGCTTTGCATTTGCGTCTGCGTCTGCTTTGCATTTGCGTCTGCGTCTGCTTTGCATTTGCGTCTGCGTCTGCGTCTGCTTTGCATTTGCGTCTATTTCTGCTTTGCATTTGCGTCTGCGTCTACTTTGTTTTTCTTGTATATGATCTCTCTTTGTTTGTTATACATCAAAATCATTTTTATGTAAAGTAATTTTGACTTAACAATCTCCCCCTTTTTGAATATAACAAATTTCATACAAGAAAAGAAAACAGAACAAAGTAAATTTACAGATTTTGCAAAGTAGAAAAAAACTTATCTTCTTCCTTTCTTCGTCTATTGTGGTCACACCTTCTTTGTCTGCACATCCTCTCCTTTTTTGTTGATTATCTTCTTTTCCTGCTCTCCCCCTATTTGTTATAATAAAAAATGATTAATGATTCTGGTTCTTCAGCAGTTCTGCTATCATCCTTCTCAGATCATTCACCGTCTTCTTCATGTCATTGAGTTCACCTCGTAATCTGCTAACTTCATCTGGTGGATCAACCGACGAAGAGGCTTGATCAACTTCTGCTGATGGAGGAGCGAAAGGAATTGAAGTAGTGTAAGCATCAGAGGATGGGATGTAGTCTTCATTGATCTCAAAGGTAGGTGGACGAATGAACGTTTCAGCTTCAGGAAGATTTAAATCAAAAGGAGCAGGCAGCATCAGCAACTATCTTCCTTGCAGGGGTAGAGCTTGTGCTTCAATAGGCGATGTATTAGACAAAGGGCTAACACGAAGAATGCGAACGAGGAACTCGGTAAATGTTCATGTTCTTATTCTTCCCCATCGGCGGTCTTCCTCACTATTAGTATGGCTGCAGCCGCTTTATCGACTTACGTGCGGCGTGCATGCTTCATCAATTTTTCGCACCTCTTCTGCAATTTGATCTGCGGACAGATCATCACTAGCATCATCTTCAGGATATAATTTTGATTTCCCCCTGGTAAAATCTTTTGAGAATCTAGGCTGTATATCTGGTACAACCATTATCTCTGTATTTTTAGTGATTGGGAAAATAGTACACGGATGGCAGGGACGTTTTGTAGGATATGGCATAGTAGCAGCAAATCCCAAAGTATCATAGAAGATCTTTTCGTCTTCTTTGAGTAACTCCTATATGTTATGATTAATCACCATAGGTTGTACCACAGCTACTATCTTCTTCACTGGTTGAACATCGATTGCAATAACAGTCTTCTGTCTGGTAACTACTTCCACCATTTTGATCTTCAACTTCTGTTTCCTCAAAAACTTGTGGTAGTTGTATACCATTAGTGTAGCATCCCACTCCCACGAGACCCGAACCCGACATCGACGGTGATATCCGAGCCCGCGACCCGCGAGGGTGGTATGCTAGAGCAGTCAATGCAGTGTAAAAACTTATTACGATATTTTTTTTTTGAAACAGTCGAGTGCGCGGAATTATTAAACGATTCGGGCCCGTGATACGAAAACCCATTTCAGTCATACACTTTATCAAAGATCACTTTTCAAACAATATTTATCAATTAGGGCCCTCAAACAATTCAGTACTATTTTTGCGGAATATAAATTTACACATAAGTCAAAATAACACAAATGCAGACGTGAACTGATCCCGACATCGAACACCGACTCTCTTGTAGTAATCATACTCTCGGTTCAGTAACGGGGTACTCTTTAATTCCTAAAAAATATTTCCAATGTTGGGTGAGTTTGCGAACTCAGTGAGAAACCATCATCGATGGTTCAATCAATTCATGCATATTCAATCAATTTACCAAATATCACATACTATCACAATTCACAAATGTAAAGCATATCGCCTTTCATACCATCCATATGTAGTCATACCATTTATGCAATGAACATGTGACACTTTTCATTTTTCGTTTCGTTGTTGTGACTGCGTGCGCTGGCTGTCGTCCCGGGCACATTGCGTTGAGCCGGTGGCTCGAAAACATGGGCTTGAAGCCTCGTACATCGAGCCCGAGGCTCAATACGCTGGACCCGAGGTCTCGTGCGCTGAAATAAAGCTCTCATATACGTTGGGCGTGATATGCCCTGATACGGTGGCTGCTCCGATCACAACTGCCTTTATCTGATCATGCCATCATGCATGGATGCATATGCTCTAATTCCCATTTACATTCAGTTATAGTTCAGTGACCAATTTCCGTTTCTTCGGACCTTCGGTCCGGTGTTTTAGTCATATACATTTACAATTTATTGCATCCTACCATATCACATTGACAGTCACATCCAATGTATCAAATGGACAATTAACACTTCAATATCAATTTCCCATTTCTCGGACCTTTGGTCCGAGATCTCCAATGTAAACACTCACAAACAATTACACACAAATAGCACTTCGATAACAAGTTTCCAATACTTCGGACACCTATGGTCCGAAATCATTCAAAAGCAAACACATATAATCCCTCCATTATCTCCACATGGCATAACCACATCATTTTCATCACATATAGATTGAGGAACCAACTAGGTTACTCACCTATTACTTCCGAGCTATTTCCGGGAAGTCTCTGCAACGTCGGTAGGTCGACGCTGCAACTGTGCCTCTATAACAAGCAGAGAGGAATCCGATCACTATCCGATCCGAACTAGTAATAATGCACATGTAAGTGTATAATGCTTGTTCATGAGATTTCCGGCCCTAAATCCAAATTTTCCCATAATAAAAATTCCAACTAAAATTTGAAAGCTATAGCCACTGACAGCACTCAATTTGGACCTCAATCGGTTCAAAAATAAATAAAATAGTGATCACAGAACAAGTACCCGGTGCCACGTCAATTTCCCGTCTAAAAATTCCCAATTTCTCACAAAATGAAATTCAATATCTTACAAATCCGATGCCTCAAGAATCAGGTCAATCGGACGTCAGACGGAAAAGAAATTGACAAAAGAAACAAGAAATCACAAAATACCAAATAGCAAATAATAATAATTAAAAAAAAAATCAGCCTCGCGTGCCGACTGATCCGGCCTCGTCGCTAGGGCGAGGCGTCGCCCTAGCGATGCCGTCCATCCGAGCCTCATCACTAGGGTGAGGCGTCGCCCTAGCGATGCCATCCTTCCGAGCCTCGTTGCTAGGGCGAGGCGTCGCCCTAGCAACCGGGCGTGATTCCACATTCCCATTCCTTCTTTTTTTTTCCTGATTTCTAATCCAACTTCCAACATCCATAGCTCTTAGTACACAATTCAGAAAAATACAAATCATACCTTGTTGGAAAGATCATGAAACCCTCTACAATTCTCAAGAAGACCATAAAAATCAATTTCACCCCTAAGGGTGTCAAAAATCCCTTCAAAACTACTGCCTACTCAAATCCCATTAAAACAGACAGTACATTGCAAATTCCATAACTCTCAGATTCTTCAGCCAGAAATTACCACATAAATATTCTCAATAAGTTCACAATGTCATCTACAACTTTCATGAACAACCCAAAATCAAATTCCATAACTAACCAGATCAAACAATTCAACAAAGAATCAGTCTACTGAAATCAACCAATCTGGACAGTAATTTTCCAAACAGTATTTCACTTAGCAAAAATGTCACAAAAATCACAATCTTATATCCCTGAAAAGATAAGATCTCAATCTTCAATTTTCATGAAGAACTCAATTTCCAATTCAATTTCTAACAATTTCAAAACTGTCATGCTAGTTACTGCCATGATCAGCAATTCCTAACCTAATGCAGGTTCAATGTTTGAAAAATCATAACTCCCAAATCTGACCTCTAAAAATTCCACACCATATATCATTTTCAAGATAATTCCTTCCTCTGCAACTTTACAGAAGATCACTCACACCAATTCAGTTCACATAATTTGCTAAAATAGCTTCCAATCCGCAAGCTCACAAAATCAACACTTTGACTAGGTTTCTCCAAAAAGCATAAAACCAATCAATAGAAATCAGTTCATATCTCCCAATATAAAACTCAAAAATTAGCAAGATCAGTGGCAATGGAAAGCTAATTCAATATGCTACAACTTCCATGAAGACCATTTGCCCAAATTCCATCTCAATTAATTTAGAAAAATCAGCAAAATAATCAGGTCATATATGCGAGTACTGTTCACAGACCCTACAAACAGAAACTTTCCATGCAAAGATTCACCCTTCTAACATTACAATTTAACATCACCTATTTCACATAAAGTTGAAGCCAACATCCCAAAGTTTCATTGGGCACAAACCTCACCTCATTTTCTCACCTACACAATTAGTTATGATCAACACATTACAATAGGTCAAAGATTCATTTTCCAGCTTTCAACATTAACCTGACTCCTATCACTTCTAATATCAATAACACATCACTAAGCATCCACTTAAACCTCTAATTCAGCCACAAACTTATCACAACATTTATTTGTATACTTAAACAAACGTTGGCAGCACATACACAATTAACTTTCATTACCTTTCCATGCATCTAACCTTGCAAACTCAATCCAAACCAAGCCAAAATCAATGGAAACCTTATTCATTCATTCACCCATACACAAGCATATATTTAAACCCATTTAAACCTACCCTTATAATGATCAAATAAATGCTCAAAGGATTCCCATGCATGCTTCTAACTACCAAAAGAAGGAAAGCAAATACAACTCTTACCTTAATCAAGTTATAAGCTTTCAAATCTCCAAGTCACTCACACTTCTCAACCTCTCCCAAAACCTACGGCTCTCTCAAACATCACAAGGATCATCATTTTCTCAAGGATTCAACTTGGTTTATGTGTGGAGAGAAGCAAGCAAGGAACCAAGGAAGATCTTGTTGTCTTGTATGGGATGTAAAGAAATTCGATGGAGGAGAATCACACCAAGGAAAAGGAGCAAAGCAAGGTTTCGGATGATACAAAGTAAAAACCAACTTTCACTTTGTTTCCTTTAAAAGAAGAGCCTGACTTCAAGCATAAAGAGTGTCGTAGGTGTTGATAATTGAAGACAAAACTCATTAATTACAAAGGGACACTTGGCATTTGAATGAAAAAAAAAAGACAAAATGTGGATAGGATTTAAAAATCCTAATGAAATTGGACCCATTCTAGGCCCATAGCCCGAATTTCAATCTCAAAATAATATATCCAAAATGACAGTACCATTTGGTCGCAATTTTCGCTACCGAAAATTGACCGGTTCGTCACTTGGCGATTTTTCCCGGTCCGAAAATTTCCGAGAATTTCCCCGAATCATTTTTTTTGAAACATATCTAAATTACCCAAAATTGTAAAACATATGACAGTCCACTCCCAATAATTGTTCAAACACGAAAACCACATTTTCCACAACAAAAACACATTTAGGCCATTTACTGACGATTTTGCCGGTCCGGGAATTTTCTCCGAAAAATTTCAGAAAAATTCCTGAAAATCCCATAAAATGTAAAACAATTTATGGCGCACTCCAAATAATTTTTCAAATACAATTGTCCCATAAATTTCACAAAAGATCTCAATTTGAAACCTAAGCCGGAAAATGTCATGAATGCATGTTTACTATGTGCAAGTGCAACAAACCATCAATCATAGAGGCTATATGCTGTATGTGCATGCCGAGATATAATTTAATACTCCTGACCTGACCCAATTTACTAAAATACTCTTCCTATCGGAGATGGGATGTTACAATTAGACTGTTGGATCGGAAAAAGAAAGCATGCTTAGTATGGAGAAACGATAGATTTCAAAACTTTTTAAGAAATCATCTTGCAGCGGAAGCAATATATCCAAATCAACATGCTAATCCATACATGATATGGTATAAGGATAATAAAACCAAGAACAAGATAAAAGGAATTACCGACTCCTTCGCTACAGCTTTAAATCCTCGCTGCGCTATCCTCTCTTTCTTATATCCAAATCCTTTGCCTTTGGGTCTTTTCCTTTAGCAATCTATCTTCTTCCTTGTTGTAGTATCCTCATCCAATTAGATTTACCACTTGTTCTTCAAGGACAACTAGGTTAACAAAATCCTTTGGTGGGAAAGGAGAAGAAATATTTGGAGGAGATTTTCTTAGAAGAAGAAGAACCAAAATTGAAACTCTTTCAATTCTTTCACTTAGGAATTTCGGTTCTACCTTGTATGAAAGGAGAGAATGTCTAAAAACCATGCAAGAACCCTCTCTTACATCTCAATTTTGAAATATGCATGAATGAAAAGAGTGAGAGGCATCCAATGCATCACTTCTTACATTAATCACTCATCAAATAGCCAATAAATGAGACTTACTTCATTTATCTTTAAAATGGCTATTTGAAAAGACCATAACCTATAATTGAATACCCATTTCGGTTTTGACAAGAAGAAAGAAGGAAGATGGTCCATCTAATGCACATCTTTCATCTTTAATCTAATGAATGCAAATAGGTTACATGCCAACATTAAAAGCCAACCATTAAACCATTTAATGGTAAGTTCATAACTCCATTTAATAATGATGAACCATAATAAAGACCATCTTTATTTAGTATTTTAATTTCAAATGTGTGGTTACACATCTAACCTAACACAATTTCGAAATTGCTTCTTCTCCATTAAAAAAAAATTGTTTTAATATAATTAATCTAATCAATTACATTAAACCAAAACAAGCCCATTTCTAAATGAACATATGGGCTTCCAATTAACCATTAATTAGTATAAGCTCATCATTCAATTATGGACTTCTAAAGCCTCCAAACCACTTCTTACTTAGCTTGATAACCTTCCTTAAAGCCAAGTGGGGAATCTTATTGGACTTTGATAATTCAAGTTCCAATAAGCCCAGAAATAATTAAATCTCATTGGAATTAATTCTAGCTTATTAACTAAATGTCATTCCACTAAAGACAATTAGTTGATTTCTTGAATTATTAAATATTATGAGAATATGTCCAATTGCAAACCCTATTTAGAACCTTATTATAGCCATCCGCACAACAAAGGGTAAAATCACCGTTTTGCCCTTATGTTGGTTTTTCCTTCTAGATCTCTCATTTTACTTTATATGGTGATTAACACATAAGATCTCATCTTAGTGTTAAGACTTGATGGGTAGCTAGTCCATCAAACCATCGCGCCAGATTTAATCACCAAATCTCCTTAAAACATCTAGAAGAGATGATAACACTATAAACTCTTTATTCGAGTGAATGTTCCTCGATACATGTTTCAATTAATAATTCCAACATGCGACATCGGATTAATACCTCGTAAAAATCCATTCCGATCATATCAAGAATTATAATGAAACACATATGAGTTCACCACTCATCAAGATTGTGGTTCATAATAGCGAATGCTTAAGTTGTATGTTTTAAGATTAAAGTAACGACCCACTTTATTCTTGAAAACATACTTGATTCCAATTCATTTAATAGTGCCATTATCGATAGTCTACTACTATCATGATATGAAACTCATCATTCCCTTTAAGTAAACTCCTTTACTTATATGGAGATAAATCGCAACACTACGCCTAAACCATAATCAAACGACCAACTTGATTATTCAACTGTGAATCAATTAATTGATTCTAATAATATACATGTTTCCCATACATCTCTATGTATATGTATATTACTTACAAATGAATCTTGGTACCTTATGACCAGATATATAATGCTCATACAGATAAAACCAAACTCTTTTGTTTTATTAATAATGAATATTTTCATTACAAAAGCAGAATCGAAGAAGATAAAGTTACATGTAAATACACTTGCTTTCCAGGGCACTATATTTACATAACTCCAACATAGACACGGTTTATCATCCTTCGAATCTGATACTGCTGTTGCTTCTTGATGTGCTTCATTAGGAGTCATCTGAACCGGGCTTTCATCTACTAGCTCCTCCTGTTGAGCAACAGGTGTTTCCTGAACCGTGCTTTCTTTATTGGTTCTTCTTATTGTTAAACAATAGGGGTATCTCGAATCAGAAATCGCCACTTCGCATTTCTACTTGAGCAGATAATAGTTTCTTTCGTTGACTAACGTCCTCGATGAGTTGAAATGATCTTCTTTCGACTAACCTTCTTAGTCTTTTTCTCTCGCTTGCTTAGTTTTACCGATTTCTTCGTTGGAGATTTTCTTTTCTCGAGATGTTGCTATTCTCTTCCTCTCGGTCTCTTTGGATTTTACGCCGATCTTCTTCCATAATAGAGACTAAGGATCTTGTGGCTCTAGGTGCACAAGATTTAGAAGTTTCTTCTCGACTACGTTCTCCGCAATCTTTTCTTTCTGCTGCCTCGCATTCCTAATTCTTGGTGATCTCTTTGCTTTCTTCACAACTTCGCTCAAAAGACTTTCTCCTTGTCTTTTTGGCGCGCATTGTTTTGTCCTCCGAGATTGGCTTTCTTTGAAAGAGGACTCGCCATTTTCATGAGAGGTCTACCTAGCACTCTCCTTAGTTCAAGAGAGGGTGATTTGATACTCATCGAGACCGAGAACTTGAGACAGAGTCTTCTTCAATACACGCTCCCCTCGTTCTTGACTTCCTTGAAGAGTCGGCTTGGTCTTTGTCTCATCGTGTTCAGACCCATTCGCCGTATCGTGTGTGCATCGATCTTGCTATTCACAGAACAGTTTTTTCGATACTGCAGTGCATTTAATCTGGATTCCTTAAAATCCTCGTCAAAATCGTACCATAAGGATAGCGGTAGTTTCCTTTAACCCTTAACCATATAGTGAAAGATTAAGAAGGGTAAATCTATGGGCTTCGATTCATGAGGTAGAACAGACATTGTTCATCCAGAGTGGTCACTAAATGTCTTGAACCGACTCGGGTAGAATGCAATTAAACAAAATTGCGTGAAGCACCCTAGCCTTGAATCAAATTTGATGTCTTGCTCTCCTCGAGTTATTTGTGCCATATAGTTGCCTCTTGATATCTTCTTCTTTCATTCCGATCGAGGTCATCCATCCGCCTTGGTAGACAATTTCTCACCAAGCGATGGACGATCGGTCACCTTCTTTATCAAATCCTTTGTGACAAGAACAGATATTCTCTCTACAGAGGATACAATGGTGTTATCTATCGACGAGCGTTCTTCCGTAACTCATATACTTCATTCAGATAGATGGTTCTTGTATCCGAAAGAAGTTCTTCCAACTAGCTCTTATGATTTACGGTTCTACATCCATGCCGTCTCTTCTTAGTGACTCAAAGTCCACAAGTCTTCCATAAACCATGGTCGCTTCCATTGTATAGAGTGAAAATATCTTCCGGAGAACTTTTGAGCGAAATGTTTTTGAGAGAATTGGTAAAGCAGAAATGAATCGTCAGGAGATGATGAAAAGACTGTTATAATTTCATCTTCAGTCTACATATAGGATTATGGTTCGGTGGGTTCTAGAATCATTAAGAACCTCGAGATTATCAGATTTTTCCCTCCAAAAATATTTCTTGAGAGAAGTTACCAGCTGTAACTCAATGTAACTAACGCCGTTAGTTTCCACGTTACTTTAGCCTGATTGCTCATTTAACATCACCATGTTAAGATTGCGTCTTATCTTCTGAAACCGTTCTTCACTTAGTGGTTTAGTGAAGATGTCCGCCTTCAAGTTCTGCTTTCAACAACCTGTAGAAGCACCACTTCCTCCTCGAACATAATCTCTCAGAAATGATGTCCGACTTCTATATGCTTCACTGGAATGTGAATTGGATTCTTTGATAGATTTATTTATTTGGTGTTGTCGCAATAAATTGGAATCTCCTCCTTTTAACTGAATAGTCTTCAAGTCGATACTTGATCCACAAAGGCGTCGTGAGTAGCAACATGCGGATATATATTACGCTTCACGGTTGATAGAGCAATTGAGCTTTGTCTCTTGCTTGACCAGGAGACTAGATTTCCTCCGAGAAAATGACATCCTCCACTTGTGCTTTTTCTTTCGATTCTATCCCCGGCATAGTTCGCATCGTAATATCCAATTAACCTGAAATCTTTACCTTTCTCAAACATTAAACAAAGATCAGTAGTACCTGCGAGATATCTCAAAATTCTTTTAACAAAGAATAAATGAGACTCTCTAGATCGGCTTGAAATCTTGCACACAAGCATACACTGAATGTAATATCGTGTCTACTTGCGTAAGATACAAGAAAGAGCCAATCATCCTCTATATAAGGTTTGATCCACCTTCTTACCAAGTTCGTCTTTCGACAAAGGTTTGAAGGATGCATCTGAGTTGCCATAGGCTTCACATTATTCATATCAAACTTATTCAACAACTCTTTCACATACTTTTGTTGATGAATGAAAATCTTCTCTTCCGCTTAACTTGCAACCCAAGAAAGAACTTTAACTCACCCATCATACTCATTTCAAATTCTTTCTTCATTAAGCTCTCAAACTTTAAACACAACTCTTTCAAGTAGCACCAAAATGATATCATCAACGAGATCGCACTAAGATAAAATCATTATGAAAATTCTTTCTAAAGAGCGCCTTATCAACTTGACCTCATCAAACCATTCTCTATTAGGAAGGTACTCAGACGATCATACCAAGCTCTAGGAGCTTGCTTCAGACCGTATAAGGCATTGTGAAGTCTATAGACATAGTCTGGTTTTTTAACATCTTCAAAGCCAGGTGGTTGTTTCATATACACCTCTTCATCTATAAAATCATTCAGAAATGCACTCTTAACATCCATCTGAAACAACTTTATATCATGACATATCGCATATGCTAACAAAATCCTAATAGCTTCAAGTCTCGCCACTGGAGCATATGTTTCATTGTAGTCTATTCCTTCTTGCTGATTATAGCCTTATGCTACTAATCTAGCCTTATTACGACTCACTTTACCTGATTCGTCTAACTTATTCTTGAAAACCCATCTGGTTCCAATAATGGATTTCTTAAAAGGTTTTGGGACTAAGGACCAGACGTTATTTCTAGTAAATTGATTAAGCTCCTCTTGCATGGCTAACACCCAAGCTTCGTCTTGAAGAGCTTCCTCAACCTTCTTAGGCTCTACTTCAGAGATAAAGGCTACATTAGCTTCTCTTCTGAATCTGGACCTTGTCCTAACTCCTTCTGAGGTGTCACCGATAACTAGTTCTTCTGGATGAGAACTTTTATATCTCCAATTTTGTCTTAGTTCTATAGTTTTTGGAATATCTTCAATCTTGTTCTCATGAGTGTCGACGACGAGGAGTTTCGAGGTATCATCTAAGTTCTTTGAAGGACCTTTATTCTCCACGCCATCTTCCTTATGGGGTTGAGAATTATCATCAAACTTGAGATGGATCGTCTCTTCAACAATCTTTGAAGTCAAGTTGTAAACTCGAAACGCTTTAGACGATAATGAGTAGCCTAGGAAGATTCTGGATAGGTCTTGAATCAATTTATCCAACAACTCTTTCAGATTCGAATGGAACATTTGCACCCAAATGGATGAAAGTAAGATATGCTTGGTCTTCTTCCATTCCATAACTCGAAGGAGTCTTCTTCAACATAGGTCGCAACATGATCCTATTACGAATATAGCATGTTGTATTCACGACTTCGCCTTGAGAAATACTTAGGAAGATTAGTCTCACATAGCATTATCCTTGCCATCTCTTGAATCGCCCTATTCTTTCTTTCAACAACTCCATTTTGTTGTGGAGTTCTAGGGATGAGAAGTTGTGGAAAATTCCATTCTCCTCACAAAGATACTCTATGCTTCTCATTTTCAAATTCTCCACCATGGTCACTCCCGACATCGGTTATGGACATTCCTTTTCATTCTCAGAACTTTTCGGATAAGATTCTAAAGCACTTAAAAGACTCATCTTTGTGTGATAAAATAATATCCAACAAAATTGAGTAAAGTCATCAACAATGACGAGTCCATATTTCTTCTCGCCAAGACTTAATATCCTTGTAGGACCAAATAAATCCATATGTACGCTTCTAAAGGTCTTGATGAGGTTACAAAACTTTTAGAAGAGAAAGAGGTTTTAACTTGTTTTCCTTTCAAACAATTTTCACAGAAAAGTTCTTTGTCAAAACTTATTTTTGGCAAACCTCTTACCAAATCATGTTTTACCAATTTTGAAATATGTTTCAAAGAGACATGACCTAGCTTTTTATGCCAGATTAGTCTTTTTTCTTCAAAAGATAGAAAACATGAAATATTTTGTTTTTGAAAATCTTCTAAATTGATTTTGTAAAGGTTGTTTCTTCTCTTGGTAGAGAAAAGTATAGACCCATCTTTGTTTCTGACTTCGCAAAGATTTTGATTGAATGTAACTGTGAAACCAAAATCACAAAATTGACTGACGCTAATCAAGTTATGCTTTAGACCATCAATAAGCAGTACATTATTTATGCATGCAAAGGAATCTTTACCTATTTTTCCGATTCCAATAATTTTGCCCTGCTGGTTGTCTCCGAAAGTTACTGATCCTCCCTTTTTATACTGAAGGTCTAGGAACATAGACCTTCTTCCCGTCATGTGTCGTGAGCATCCACTATCTAAATACCAATGGTGCTTGCCGTATCTTCCAAGGAAGGATATCTGCAGGAGAAACTATTTTATTTCTTGGTACCCAAATTTTCTTGGGTCCTTTATGGTTAGTAGTATGCATATGATGTGATCTATGATGCATATTATTAGAATGTTGATTAAAATGAATCATCCTATATCTTCTTTTTTGAATGAAAGATTTTTTACGAGACTGAATCTTGTTTCCTGTAAACCCTAATCCAGTCTTATCACTCGGATGTCTACATTTTCCAAGCATCTCATTCATTTTCTTTGTACTTTCTGTGAAAGTAGCTAAATCAACTGATAAATTCTTAATCCTTAGTTTAAGTTGATTAATCTCTTCTGATCTGTCTACAATTTTCTTTTTATCTTCTAATTGTTTCTTTAAACAAACATTTTCTCTCTCTATTACCTCAGTATGTCTAATATTTTCTACATACTTCTTCTTTAACAACTTGTACTGTTTCAGAATAGCATGAGAATCTTCTAACAATTCTGAATAGGCATCATGCAAATTATCATAATCTGATTTTACCTCCTCATCACTATCTTCCTCGGCCATTAGGCAAATGTTTGCATTTTCTGATGACTCGAGCTCAGATTCGATTCAGATGAATCTAGGTCCTCCCATGTTGCCATCATGCTTTTCCTGCCTTCTCTACTCTTCTTTGGTTTCTTCTTGAGAGTAGGACATTCGGACTTGTAGTGTCCAGGCTGGTTGTGTTAGAGTAGTGCCCTAAAGGCAATCCCCTTTAGCGCATTTTGTTCATAGTCATGTACAAACTTTATGAATAAATAAAGCAAGGCATATTTCATTTATTTGATGTTCATTTTATTATGAAATGATAGTGATCTTTAATCAAATTAATGAAGTCCTTGATACATGACATAGCATGAAGGAAATTATGATGCGATCATACTACTGAGATTCCTATCATGTGCAATTATGTCAAGATATCTAAATTATCCTAGTCATAGGATTAATGAGATGGACATCATTAATCCGGATAGACTAGCACTTGTCAAACTCCTTGATTGGATCAAGCAAAGGATCTCGTAAAACCGTAAATATTGAGATATTTAGATTTGACATGTGGATGCTTACTAGTGGTAGTAAGTACATTGGATGACCTGCTATGAGATCATCACATGGATGTCCTATACAAATGTCAGTGATAATCTCATCATAGCAATGGTGCAAGTATCCTTAGACTTGAGGTACTCAAGGATATCTTGGTCTCGATTCGTACTTTGACTCCATTCCTTGTTGCCTTTCGAGGTCGCCATGGGGTGGTGATTGGGTGCGACTTGAGGTATTCAAGGTAATTGAGTAGCCAATAGAGGATTCACCACTTCGTGATAGCGAAGAGATACCCATGGCCTCTTATCGGGATCATTACTTTGAAGTCTCTCGGCCGGAGCATACATATGTCATAAAGATGGTCTTCATGGACATATAAAGTAATGAGTCCTAGGGCGAGGCGATTACACTTGGACTAGATTTGATCGATCGATCTAGTAAGAGTTGACACATTGCCCATACTCAAACCAAGTGGGGTATAACATGGTGAAAGGACGAATTGCACAAGAATTGTCTATGGAAGGGTTCGTGATATGGTTTCATTAGTCAAACCAATTACTTTCCGGTCAATTGGGGTCATGATGTGTTGCTAGATACCGCTCATGACTTGCTCAGATTAAGTGTTAATCTAAGTGGCCAACATAACCGGAACCTAATGGGTCACACGATAAGAGTGACTCTGAGAATCAGAAATAGTTTCGACGGAGATCCGATATCTGGAGAGCAATTGGATTAAATGGATCCCGATGAGATTGAGATATGTCCCGATGAGATCGCGACATTGACATTGCTGAAACCGCTTCCGCGATCTTTTACATGGGGTCTGATGAGGCAGTAGAACCAAACCCAGCTTGATGGACCTCTTCAGCAAATATTAATTAATTAATTACTTAATTAATTAAGAATTAATTAATTATATATATATATATGAATTTCGGTGGAAGAACCAAAATGGTGGAGATGAAATAAGTTTGAAAAGTCAAACTTAATGATCATTTAGCATTTTAAGGCATTTTTTATGCCATCTACGTGGATGCCCATCCACCAAGCCTTTCATATGTGTTTTAATTCATTAAAATACATATTAGTAAGATGGAGAGGAGGCTTGCACGGTTTTGAAGTGGAGAAGGTCGAAGGCTTAAGTGTTAAGCTTTGAAAAATTGTTTTTCATCTTCTTCCTCTCATCCTCTCAAGATTGCTTCTACTCTCCAAGGCTCCACCAAGGTTGATCTCATTTGCTCTCCAAGGCTAAGGTAAGAGCTAGCACTCTTTTCTTTAGTCTAGCTATTCCCGGGTCAAAAGAGTTTGTCCCGGTTAGGTTTTCCGACCTCTGCGTGGATACCGTTAGAGACGGTCTCCTTTGGTCGTTATGGTTTGATTGTTTGTACTTACACATGGATCCTGGCTTTCGGGAATGTTCCGGGACTCAAAATTTTAAATTCCGCACTGTGGGCATGTGATGCTCACCCTGGGATTTTCCTACAGTGGTATCAGAGCCGCTTGTGTTGTATAAACAGTCGAAATGATAACTAGGTCGGAATTCCATTGTGAATTGAGCTGTGTAGCATGCTGCTTCTGTGCAATTTCGAACCAGTGTAGACTTAGGGTTTTCGAAATTTTCTGCCATAGACTTGCTCATAAGATGTTGCTGAATGTGTCTATAAAAGGAAAAAATTTATCGATGTCGATTGATATGGTTTTGCTAATTTAATTCCCTAAGTTTCGGATGCTGTCTTGTTGAACGTTTCTGAAACAGGTATGCTTGTAAATTCGAGAATAAATTCTAGAAAATTTTTTTCGGATTGGTTTTCACCGACATGTCCCTAAGATGTTTTTGAATGTCTCTGTGGATGGAAAAATGTTTTCAAGGTGATTTACCATTTATTTCCGAATTTCTTGTGTGCTGATGGGAATGTCTGTGTTGGAGAACACAGATTCTGGTTCGGCTAGATTGCTGAGGTTCAATGAGTTTTTGTGGGAAATAAATCCTGGAAAAATTCATGGAGCATGTTGGGAACATGTTTTCACCTCTGTAATTTTCTCAGTATTTATTGAAAGTGTTTCAATGGTCATTTTGAGCAAAATGTTGAGCTTAGCAGTTTTGAGAAACATGCTGGGGCTGTTTTGTTTGAAATGATTGCTTGTGTTATTTTCTGCTCCAATGCCATGAATCATTTTTATAGTGATTAAAAATGTGTTATATTGATGTGGAATGTATCCCAAAATGAGATTCTTGAAATTGGGTTTCCAATAATTTTTGGATGTCGAATAGGTCATTGTAGCGTCTTATTAGCTTATTCCATTATCTTGCTTATTTTTTTGTGACAAGTGCCGGAGTAATCTTGATAATGTGTAGACTATCTAGAGCTATTTAGTATGATTATTTGGTGTCCTTGAATTATGTGGAAATCTAGTGATTAAGGGTGGATTAATCGGTTTCAAGTTTTTCTTATATAGTTTGACTATAAGGCATTCACGTTTCAATGAATATGATTCATTAGCACATCAATATAAAGGATAATATACTTGGTATATTGGTATTGTGAATTGGAACTGCGCGGATTGAGAATTAGCCGATTTAAGAGCAATTCCTTGTCACCAGTCGACTGGCACTGAGGCTAGTCGACTGGGACTTATATCTTGTCTTGTTACCAGTCGACTGGAACACGGGCCACCGATCGATGACTTCGATCGACCGACAGACTTCATCGATCGAATAAAAGCAAGCAGAAGATTAGTCGACTGGCACAAGTGCTAATCGACTGGAAACTTGCCAGAGTGGGATGATGGGTGGTTTTCGGTATAAATTCAATGTGATTGATGCAATGCCCTAAATCAGACCATATAGTCATGGTGACTATGATCCTTGGATGAGATTAGAAAGATGAGACCTAAAATCCCTCAATTTAAATATGAAAACTAACGCCTTCCATTAATATGGTAAGAACCAGAGTTCTTATAGGGTTGAGTTGTTGGGCAAACTCAAGCTCGCCCTATACGGATATGTTCGAACCATGAAAATGAGATTTTTGGATTAATGGGTCGGTTTTCCTAGAAGCGTTGATTTGTTGGGCAAACTCAAGGTCAACGTGGACAGAGGCGAAATTGGGTAGTGTACATCAGATGTACACGCATCAAGTGTTGATAACCCAATGTATGTGCATACATCAACTGTTGATAGCACTGGGCGATAGTTGCATTTGAGATGCAATTGGTATGTCCGATACCTACCGATTGACCTAAGGTGGCTTGTTGGGCAAACCCAAGGTCATTCTTAGTAATGTCGGATATCGACCCACTAGGTCAATGTGCCATTTTGTTTCTTGGATTCATGATGAGGGTTATGGATTCTGTTGAAACTAGTGGGAGCTATATGTATGTCATTTAAGTCCTTATGGTCATACATTTAATTCTATTCTAACTTTCTTTCTCTCTACGCTTAGGTTGGTCAAGATGTCGACCGATGTGAATCTTCGCGCCTAATGGACTCAAACAAATTAATCGGACCAAATTTTCTTGATTGGTCGCGTAATCGAGAATTGTTCTCGATCCGAGGATCTAGGATATATCCTTGATTTTTCGCTTAGGATCCACTTCTGAAGGAGCTTCGATGATGATCGGAAGGCATATCGTAAGCATCTAAAAGCGGTGACATAGCCACTGCATTATGCTTGCATCGATGTCACCGAGCTGCGAAGCAAAGACGAGTCTATGGATGCTCACACGATAGTATTTCATCTTAGAGAGTTGTTTCTTTGAGCAAGCACGGTCCGAACGGTTCGAGACCTCAAGGTTGCTCTTACAACGAAGATGACTCTTGGTTCATCTGCAGGCAATATGCATTGAAGATGAATGGCTATAATGAGAGGTTGGCCGCCTTAGGTTTTGTGATGGATTACGAGTTAAGTATAGACTTAATTCTTGTTGGTTTGTCGATAGTTATTCACGGTTTGTGTTGAACTATCGAATGAACCAAATATCCACCACAATTCCCGGTGATCAATCTGCCAAGGCAATGAGAACAAGTCGTCAAGCAAGATAGCAAGGCGTTCTATTGGTGGATTCTTCTTCCTCTGGTTCCAAGAAGAGGAAAAGAAGAAGAAAAAGGCTCGAAGCCAAAAGGAAGTGCAGCGAAAGGCAAGAAGAAGACCAAAGAGATCGCACTAAAAGGTACCGCTTCCATTCGGTAAGGCGGTCATTGGAGGCGAATCGCAAAGTTTATCTGGAAGAAGCTGAAGCGAAGAAGGCATCGATGCCTCGACTTCTTCGGTATGTTTGTCATCGAGGTTATCTCGTTTCGATCATAACATATGGGTATTAGATACCGGTTGTGGCTCACACATATGCAATGATATGCAGGCCTCGAGGGACGATGGCGACTCATAAAGGGAGATATGGACTGCGTGTTGGCAATGGAGCAAGGGTTCTTTGCATTAGCCGTAGGGACTTATGTTTTGACACTCCCTAGTGGGCTTGTACTTAACTGGATGATTGTTATTTTGTACCCATGTTAACAAAGAACATATTATGCATTTCTTGTTTAAATAGAAATGGTTTCCATTTGTCTTTTGGTAACAATGGTTGTTCTATTAGCTCAAATGGAATGCTTTATGGTATCGGTACATTATGCAATGGTATTTACATATTAGATATGTCACATCCGGTTATGAATGTCAATGATGCTAAAAGACATAAAAGAGATAATTTAAAATCAACTTACTTATGGCATTGTCGCCTTGGCCATATAAATGAGAGACGCATCGCTAAGCTCCACAAGAGTGGAAGTTTAGGGTCATTTGATTATGAATCATATGACACATGTGAATCTTGTTTGTTAGGCAAGATGACTAAGTTACCTTTTAAGGGAAAGGGTGAACAGCGATCGGATTATTAGACCTAATACATTCGGATGTATGTGGTCCGATGTCCATCCATGCGAAGTGGTTGTCGTTATTTCATTACCTTTATCGATGATTATTCTCGATATGGGTACCTGTATCTGATGAGATACAAATCTGAAGCGTGTGAAAAGTTCAAACAATTCAGAAATGAAGTAGAAAACCAACTTGGGAAAAGTATTAAAACATTACGATCCGATCGTGGTGGTGAATACTTAGACCAAGAGTTTTTGGATTATCTCGTAGATAATGGGATTTTATCTCTGGACTCCTCCTTACACACCACAAAGATAATGGTGTGGCAGAAAGGAGAAATCGAACCTTGTTGGACATGGTACGATCAATGATGGGTTTTGCACAATTGCCAAAATCCTTTTTGGGGTATCTTGCTTGAGACAAATTGTTTACTTGTTAAACAGAGTTCCATCAAAGTCGATTGATGTTACTCCATATGAGATGTGGACTAACAAGAAACCTTATCTTTCTCATTTGAAAGTATGGGGTTGTCCCGCTTATGTAAAGCGGACGCAATGATAAGATAAGCAAGCAAAATCGACAAGTGTTTGTTCGTAGGATATCCTAACGAAACAAGGGATATCAATTCTACCTTCACGAGGAACAAAAGGTGTTTGTTTCAAGGCATGCTGTCTTTTAGAGAAAGAGTTTCTTTTAAAAGAGGACGGTGGGAGCAAAATTGAGCTTCAAGAAGTTCAAGATGCTCGGACAGACGCAGATCAATCGTCGAACTCAAGGCAGAACTCATATGAGATGAGGTAACAGATTCAACCTTCTACTACACACGAAATTGTGAGGTCAAGTAGGATACGCCTGCTCCCGAGAGATATGGATTTCGTAAGTGAACAGAATGACGTATTGCTCATAGAGGATGATGAGCCTACTACCTATGAAGAGGTTACAAGAGTTCAGAGTCTGAAAAATGGCTTCGTGCCATGAAATCTGAAATGGATTCCATGTATGAAAACCAAGTATGGACTTTGGTTGATGCACCTGAAGGGATAAAACCTATAGGGTGCAAATGGGTTTTCAAGAAGAAAACCGACATGGATGGTAATGTGATTACCCATAAAGCGAGGCTTGTGGCTAAAGGCTTTCATCAAAGACAAGGAGTTGACTATGACGAGACCTTCAGTCCAGTAGCAATGCTTAAATCCATTAGGATACTCCTAGCCATTGCCGCCATTATGATTATGAGATATGGAAAATGGATGTGAAGACGGCTTTCCCGAATGGAAATCTGCCGAGGATGTGTACATGACACAACCTCGAGGGCTTCATTTCACGATGGCTTAAAAGGTATGCAAGCTTTAGAAATCCATTTATGGATCAAGCAAGCATCCAGAGTTGGAATATCCGTTTTGATGAGACAATCAAAGAGTTTGGTTTCTCACAAAATCCGGATGAACACCGTGTGTACAAGAAGGTTAATGGAGCCGCGATCGTATTCCTTGTGTTATATGTAGATGACATATTGTTGCTAGGAAACGATGTCTCAATCCGCAATCAAGAAAATTTGGTTGTCCAAACAATTTGCCATGAAAGACCTTGGAGAAGCAACTTATATCCTTGGGATAAAGATTTATAGAGATAGATCAAGAGGTTGCTTGGTCTTTCACAATCAACGATACATAGACAAGGTGCTAAAGAGGTTTAGCATGGAGCAATCCAAGAGAGGGTTTCTTCCCATTGTTCATGGGATAACACTCGAAGTCTATGTGTCCTCGGACACGGGGCGAGAGGATGCGTATGAATATGATCCCGTATCGCCTGCGATAGGATCTATTATGTACTTAATGCTATGTACGAGACCCGATGTATCATATGCTTTAAGTTTTACGAGCAGATACCAATCGGATCCTGGTGAGGGTCACTGGGTGGCTGTCAAGAATATCCTAAAGTACTTGCGAAGAACTAAGGATGTTTTCTTGATATATGGAGATGGAAGTCTCCAAATGAGCGGGCATACGGATGCCAGTTTTCAATCTGATAAGGGCGACTCGTGTCCCAATCGGGTTATGTTTTCACACTAAATGGCGGAGCGATCAGTTGGAAGAGTTCCAAACAGGAGACGACTGCTGATTCAACGACCGAGGCAGAGTACATTGCCGCATCAGACGCAGCAAAGGAAGCAGTTTGGATCAAGAAGTTCATTTCTGAACTTGGTGTGGTTCCTAGCTGTGATGGACCCATACAGTTGTATTGTGACAACAATGGAGCTATTCTTGCAGCAAAGGAACCAAGGTCTCATCAACGGTCCAAACACGCACTCTACCGATACCATTTGATTCGGAGATCATTGCTCGAGGTGATGTCTCGATAGAGAATTCCACAGAGCAGAATATTGCTGATCCGTTGACAAAGCCATTGTCACAGAAGAATTTTGATTCTCATGTACTCGCTTATGGTATTAGATACCAAGGCGATTGGCTTTAGGTCAAGTGGGAGATTGTTAGAGTAGTGCCCTAAAGGCAATCCCCTTTAGCGCATTTTGTTCATAGTCATGTACAGACTTTATGAATAAATAAAGCAAGGCATATTTCATTTATTTGATGTTCATTTTATTATGAAATGATAGTGATCTTTAATCAAATTAATGAAGTCCTTGATACATGACATAGCATGAAGGAAATTATGATGCGATCATACCACTGAGATTCCTATCATGTGCAATTATATCAAGATCTAAATTATCCTAGTCATAGGATTAATGAGTGGACATCATTAATTCGGATAGACTAGCACATGTCAAACTCCTTGATTGGATCAAGCGGTGGATCTCGTAAAACCGTAAATATTGAGATATTTAGATTTGACATGTGGATGCTTACTAGTGGTAGTAAGTACATTGGATGACTGCTATGAGATCATCACATGGATGTCCTATACAAATGTCGGTGATAATCTCATCATAGCAATGGTGCAAGTATCCTTAGACTTGAGGTACTCAAGGATATCTTGGGTCTCGATTACGTACTTTGACTCCATTCCTTGTTGCCTTTCAGAGGTCGCTCATAGGGTGGTGATTGGGTGCAACTTGAGGTATTCAAGGTAATTGAGTAGCCAATAAAGGATTCACCACTTCGTGATAGCGAAGAGATACCCATGGCCTCTTATCGGGATCATTACTTTGAAGTCTCTGGCCGAGACATACATATGTCATGAAGATGGTCTTCATGGACATATAAAGTAATGAGTCCTAGGAAGAGAACTGATTACACTTGGACTAGATTTGATCGATCGAGTCTAGTAAGAGTTGACACATTGCCCATACTCAAACCAAGTGGGGTATAGCATGGTGAAAGGACTAATTGCACAAGAATTGTCTATGGAAGGGTTCGTGATATGGTTTCATTAGTCAAACCAATTACTTTCCGGTCAATTGGGGTCATGATGTGTTGCTAGATACCGCCATGACTTGCTCAGATTAAGTGTTAATCTAAGTGGCCAACATAACCGGAACCTAATGGGTCACACGCATAAGAGTGACTCGGAGAATCTGTAAAATAATTTCGGACAGAGATCTGATATCTAGAGAGCAATTGGATTAAATAGATCCCGATGAGATTGGGATATGTCCCGATGAGATCGCGACATTGACATTCTTGAAACCGCTTCCCATGATCTTTCGGCCATGGTCTTCTGAGAGGCGGTAGAACCCAAACCCAGTTTGATCGACCTCTTGACAAATATATATATATTAATTAATTAATTAAGAATTAATTAATTATATATATATATATGAATTTCGGTGGAAGAACCAAAATGGTGGAGATGAAATAAGTTTGAAAAGTCAAACTTAATGATCATTTAGCATTTTAAGGCATTTTTATGCCATCTACGTGGATGCCCATCCACCAAGCCTTTCATATGTGTTTTAATTCATTAAAATACATATTAGTAAGATGGAGAGGAGGCTTGCACGGTTTTGAAGTGGAGAAGGTCAAGGCTTAAGTGTTAAGCTTTGAAAATTGTTTTCATCTTCTTCCTCTCATCCTCTCAAGATTGCTTCTACTCTCCAAGGCTCCACCAAGGTTGATCTCATTTGCTCTCCAAGGCTAAGGTAAGAGCTAGCACTCTTTCTTTAGTCTAGCTATTCCCGGTCAAAAGAGTTTGTCCGGTTAGGTTTTCCGACCTCTGCGTGGATACCGTTAGAGACGGTCTCCTTTGGTCGTTATGGTTTGATTGTTTGTACTTACACATGGATCCTGGCTTTCGGGAATGTCCCGGGACTCAAAATTTTAAATTCCGCACTGTGGGCATGTGATGCTCACCCCGGGATTTTCCTACAGGTTGCACTCGTAGCAAATGATAGAAGACTTCTCTGGTTTAGCTTCATCTTTCCCATTCTTTCTGAATTTTTGGTTCCCTCTGGGCTTTTTCTTCCACATGCGTCTTATCTTTTTGAAAATGAAAGATAATTCGTCATCTTCATCACTTGACTCTGATTCGGATTGGCTGGAGTTATCATCCTTTGATTCTTCAATTTTCAACGCTTTTGATGACTTCCTCCTTCTTTGAGTCTTATGATTCTTTTGTCCGGCCTTCAGTGCTATTGACTTATCTCGCTTGGGCTTGTCTTCAGCGTTGAGTTCTACTTCATGAATCTTTAAGGATCCCAAAGAACTCATCCACTTTAACACGCCAAGTCTTTGGCTTCAGACCGCAATAACTTTAGGTCTCCATCTCTTAGGAAGACTTCTTAGAATCTTTCGAACAAGATCTTGATTGTTGTATGTCCTTCCAAGAGCTTTCAATCCATTGACAATTGTTTGAAATCTTCCAAACATTTGATCAATAGATTCTTCATCTCCCATCCTGAAAAGTTCATATTGATGCACAAGAATACTTATCTTGGATTCTTTAACTTGGCTTGTGCCTTCGTGAGCAATAGACAATGTGTCCCACATCTCTTTTGTAGTGTCACAACCGTGCACTTTGTCATACTTGCTCCTGCTTAGGGTACATGTCAAGAAAAATTTTGCCTTTGAATTTAACTGTATTCTTGCTTTCTGATCAGCCGTCCATCTGTTCCGTGGAATAGAATTGCCTTCTTCATCTACAGGTGTGTAAGGTCCGTTCTCTATAACGTCCCAAAGGTCAACATGAGTAGATTCGATGAATAACTGCATCCTATCTTTCCAAGAAGTGATAGTCTTCCACCAAATGATGTATACATGTGACTCGCCATTATCTTTAATCCACACTTCGCCAAAGTGATTCTTGGATACCTTGCTCGATACCAATCAAGTGAATCACACGTTAATACAAAGACTTAGAAAACAATAATAGAATGCACGAGAAGGGGGTTGAATGTGTATGCCCTCTTTATAAGTCTTTTCGAATTACTTGTTAGGAATAAAATCTTTCTGAATTTTTATTTATTCCAATTGATCAAACTTCTCAATACTATGTATATGAGCGAGTAAGTAATGATAAAATTTGAAATTAAAAATGAGATAGAGAGTAAGAGTGGTAGACACGCGGATTTATCCTAGTTCACCCCAAACCGTGGGCTACGTCCAGTCCTCAGAGTTTCTTCTGAGATTTCACTATCTCTTCAATCGTTATAAGTATTCTTTCACGAGCCTCTTGTGTCTCTACAACCAAGATTCTTTCACACTTAGCCTCTGCAGGCTATCTGTACACCTTTTTCTTTTCAGAAAAATATTTGAACACTTTGTTACAGTAAGATAGCACTCAGCTAGTTTGCACTTAATCGCTTTCTCACTTTGTGTAATTTTTCTAAGATCAGCAGCTTTTCAATTTTCGACTTCAACTTGAATTTATAGCCTTCGTCTCTAACTGCTTCTTGATTCTTGAATCTTGAATCTTTAATCTTTAAAGAAACAGTTAATCGCTTGAGTTCAGAACTAACTCGAATCGACTCTTGTGTTCTGCTTTTTTTATGCGCTCTGATCCGCTTCACATTTGCGCTCGCTTTGATTTTGCGTCTGCGTCTACTTTGCATTTCAAGCGTCTGCTCGCTTTGCATTTAAGCGTCTGCGTCTGCGTCTGCTTTGCTTTTGCGTCTGCGTCTGCTTTGTATTTGCATCCGCTTCGCTTTGCATTTGCGTCAGGTTCGCTTTGCATTTTGCGCGTCTGCGTCGCTTTGCATTTGCGTCAGGTTCGCTTTGCATTTGCGTTTGCGTCGCTTTGCATTTGCGTCTGCGTCTCGCTTTGCATTTGCGTCTGCGTCTCGCTTTGCATTTAAATCTCAGGTTCGCTTTGCATTTGTGCGTCTGCGTCTGCTTTGCATTTGCGTCTGCGTCTGCTTTGCATTTGCGTCTGCGTCTGCTTTGCATTTGCGTCTGCGTCTGCTTTGCATTTGCGTCTGTATCTGCTTTGTATTTGCATCTGCGTCTGCTTTGCATTTGCGTCTGTGTCTGCTTTGCATTTGCGTCTGCGTCTGCTTTGTTTTTCTTGTATATGATCTCTCTTTTTTTGTTATACATCAAAATCATTTTTATGTAAAGTCATTTTGACTTAACATTATCTTGTGGTTGTATATGAGCACATGGCTCATTAGCTACACTTCCAATTAGCTGATGATACCGCGACTGCAGTTGTGTAGGTACAAAGGTACTTGGTGCAGCCTTATTCTTCTTCTTGGCTAAGAGGCATTGTTTATTGTCAACTATATCAATATCAGGTTGCAAGTTGTTTAGTTAATATGTATGTGTTGATGCATCTTCCAAATAAAGATTCAATTGTATGTAGAAAATGGTCATCATTTAAACCTCAAAGATAGGCATATCTGCATCAGATTCATAGTTTTTGTTTCTTTTAATCTAATACCTGCATACATCTGTTATACCAATATATATACATGCTTAGAGAACAAAAGATCAATAAAGATCAAATATATATGCATTTGAAAGTCTCTTTGGTTCTGCGGTTGCAAAAGATAGGATTCCTGATTGCACAACACACTTTTGATTGCATAGAACAGGTTAAGGCACTACTAACCTAATCATATTCTAAATATCAAGCTCAATCATTGTAAATTTCAGTAACCACTTGACTAATCAATGCTTAATCATTGTAAAATCTAAATGAAAGATGAAATTGTAATCAATGCTTAAACATACAATGATTGAGTAAGATATACATCTGATTTGGTTCATTAATTGATTTGTTTTCTTCTTTAGATGTATATTAAAGCAACTAACTTGTACACTAAAGCAACTATAAGATCAAACATTCAGTCGAAGACATCAAGTCATTACCACTATAGTGTACATCTATAGTAAATTAGATGTAAATTAGTCATTGTATGTACGTTTCTCAATGAAATAGAAGTAACATAGTCATAAATGAGCTTGATTTTGATATTATCCTTCAGCCTAAACCATGTCTTAGTAATCAATTTCTGGAAAAAAGAAGAAAAAAGGGATCATGCCTCTTTGCTCCTTTTCCAGATTCCCTTATCCTATGTGAACCCCCTCCAAATAACAATAATGCTTCCAGTAGTTACACAGTCAGGCTAATAGATGATTCAGGTTTCAATGAATACTTCTCTCATTTAATCACTATAATAACTGGACCATGTTAGCATACTAGCTAGATTACTAGCATAGGTTTTTAGTGCTCAAAAAGTAGTTTGTGTTACTTTCTTTGGGTAGTAAGTATAGGCATTTTGTATGAAATTAGATGTCTCATAATAATGACTTGATTACAATTTGTGTGGTAACAACCAGCCAACTAACCTGTACACTAAAGCAACTATAAGATCAAACATTCAGTCGAAGACATCAAGTAGTGATTACCACTGTTAAAGTTATATGCACTGTTAAAGTTATCAGTAATGCAGCTATATTCATTTATAAGTTGAAGAAGAAGGGTTATGAAGTCCTCTACATGGTTGATGCTATTGATGTTTAGGCATACCTAACTTGCTCATTACCTATTGTTCTGTTAATTGTTTTGTATCATTACCTATTGTTCTGTATCATTAACTATTTAACTGTTTCAATCATCACTTACATATCTTAGGATTTATGCATTTCTCTTTAGTTTTATGTTCTAAGTCATTTCAGGTTGGCTTTTGCAAGAAGTTGTCATTATACTTGACAAAATGATCATGTTGTTTACATACATGACAAAGTAAAGAGTGAAGTGGATATTACCTAATCGGGTTATTACTGTAGGAAATGCAAATTTGAATAGATTGAATGCGCTACATGGCATACGGCCTTGCTAAGTGGAGTGATCTATGAAATATGGAAACAAAGGAACCAGCGCCAATTCCTCAACTCTAAATAAGAAACATAAGTTCTAAACAAATACATTTTCAACAAATTAAGGGAATTAATAATGCTAGAAACATCCATCAAGATAGCAACACAAAAAAAAAGGAAGACCAGTGCCTCTAATTGCAAAATAATTTTAAGATCTAATAGCAACAAAAGATTATACATCACCAACTCCGTTAAATATACAACATCCCATCAGCCAGTAGAAATGCAATTCATCTAATACCAAGAGATATATCTGTCATATTGTATATCTAATACCAAGAGAAATTCAATTAATCTATACGGTGACTGGGATATTACCTAAATAACAAGCATTAAAGCATGTAATTTTGAATATGAATGAGATATATCTGTCATAACTTTCAGATCAATGAAAGAACTGCATTGGTGACCATTGCATCTTTATGAGGGTTTCATTTTAGCTGACCTATGAAATTGATCATAACAATGAAGAATTATGGTTTCCAACAGTCCTTCTTGGACTATTCTCCATTTACCTATCTTCAGAAGGGCAATTATTTGTATATGTTAGTCTATGTCAATGATCTAATTATTCTAGAAGTGACATAGGGGGATACATTAATTTAAGAATTATTTGTATAACTTTTGTCCACATGAAAGATTTGGTGATGATCTTGATATTTTTTGCTTACGATTAAAATGGCAAGGAGTTTTCAAGGGATATTTAAGCCAATATAGTATATGTTAGACACCATTGTTGAATTTGATTTGTTGGGTAGTCATCTTATTGTTTTTATGGCTTATAAACAATAAGATGATACATAATTCATCTCAATTTCATCTATCCTAGTATATGCTGGTGGATTATGTTGTAACTCAACTATGACAACATCCTATTTATACATCCTTTCCCTAAATGGACAAGATTTTGAACAATTTTCTGGAGTTAGCCTTGGATGACATACTTTCAAAGAAGTAACTATGGACAAAAGGCATACAACAGAAACATAACTAGATGCTAGGAAATAAGAAAATTATAAAAAAATTGAATTCAATGGACCTTATTAGTCCTAACAAAAAGATGAACCACCCAATAATATGCCAACAACAAACATGAACTCCAAAATAAAACAAATGCAGCAAAGGATAATTACCTCTAGATATTGCTCCACTTCAAATGACACCACAGATGAGTGAACTTTTGAACCCGTAGGAATAGCAACCTAAAATGTTAAAGAGATTTGCACTGTTAAAGTTATCAACTAAGATGGATAAAAGGCTATAGGAACAAAAATCATAAACATTTAATGCAGTGCAGATTAGATCATTGAGAAGTTAAGGAAGAAGGGTTATGAAGTCCTCTACATGGTTGATGCATGCATAATATCACATGTATAATATCACATGTGATTAAACAATGAAGATAGATCAACAAAGTTACAAGTGCATAATAAGAATTTATTCATCATTGTCA
Source organism: Erythroxylum novogranatense (assembly GCA_029891385.1). Taxonomy (NCBI): domain Eukaryota; kingdom Viridiplantae; phylum Streptophyta; class Magnoliopsida; order Malpighiales; family Erythroxylaceae; genus Erythroxylum; species Erythroxylum novogranatense. Next base: position 50,949,401 of record CM057233.1, on the reverse strand, counting down.
TTAGTGGACTCTTCGTATACAATATCACATTCATTCTCACTACTGCTTGTCTCTAAGTCATCCAAATCATCATTCAAACGTTGCTCGGAATTAACCACAACATTATTTATTACATCAAAAGCAATATCATTCCGATCTAAAAACTCTAAGGAATATTCCTCGAGCTCCACTCGAAGATCAAAAGACTCCTCAACGTCATCTGCATCTTCTTCATTACCATGCAATGGGATATCATACGCACATCTAACTTCACATTCTTGAGCAATCCGCCAATTTGAACTAAGTAATAAATCTTCAACTAAAAAAATTTGCTTTGCTTGGTTTGCCAAAACAAATAGATCATCCTTGAACCAAAACTTAGTAATATTGATTCTTTTTAGAATGCCGTTGACTTTCATATTCGAACTGCCAAGATTGTACCATTTGCATTTGAAAAGCAAAACACTTTTACCTCTAACATATTCAAGCCTTATAATATCTGCAACATCCCATAAAATGTTATATTATCTTCCCCATAATTTCCTAACACTGCAACACCACTGTTTTGTGTAATCCTTCGCACATCACGGGCTTCAGTGCGAAATCGCATGCCATTTGTATTGCATACAATATACTTTTGTACCAAGTGATAAGGTCCACATGCCAATGCATACAAAGACTCAAACATATTTCCTTCACGGGAGGTAGTCACTGTCGTCATCTATAACAAGAAATTAATATTAGTTAATAATATATAATTATTAGCTAACACCACGCATAAACTTTCTGCTCACCTGATGCTTTAACCATGATCAAAATTGCTCTCTATGACTCCTATCGATATGCAATGGACCCTGTTGCCTCAGCTCATCCATGTGCTCACTATGAGTCATCATAAAGTCAATCAATATTATATGAGATATCTTAACTTATGACATATCTTAGTTTAACAAAAGGTTTGAAAAACTTACTCAATAAAGGGCCTAATCTCATGGCAATTCATAAGCATATACCAATCTGCAATCTCTAGCTCATTTATAGGAAGAGCAATTATTTTGGCAGCACCAATCGGCTTACATTGTTGAAACAATACCGATATGTCACTACCATCAACCATATCATTGATTTGCTCAGGCACGTTGAAGTTGGTTTCAATTCCTTTCAAATATATTTAATAGAATGTCATGCACTCTTTAACAACATACGTTTCTGCAATTGACCCTTTTGGATGTCTTTTATTTCTAACAAATCCCTTTAGTGTACCTAAGAATTTGAACAAATGCTTAACCATAATTAGATAGGCCACTATTTACTTAACTCTTTAAAGTAATCTAATCAATGTAAATAATACCTCTCAATTGGATACATCCATCTATACACAACTAGTCCACCAAGTAAGGCTTCATTTGGAAAATGAATAGCCAAATGTACCATCACATCAAAGAACGCCGGTGGGTATATCATTTCAAGCTTGCATAAGATTAAAGTTATCTCATGACACATATTCTGTACCTGATCCTTATTCAAACTTCGTCTACAAATTCGACGAAAGAAGTCCCCCAATTCTAGTAAAACACCTGTCACATATTTGTTCAAGATAGAACGCGTTCCTAATGGTAGAATGCTTTGTAACAATACATGAAAATCATGAGACTTAAGTCCAGTAATCTTCCTTTCATCCATATTAACACATCTAGATATATTCAATGTGTAACCATCTGGAAACTTCACCTGCTTTACAAACTCACAAAACTTCTTCTTCTCATCGGAAGACATTGTATAGCATGCTGGAGGTTTCCCAACAATAGTTCCATCAGCTGCTCTTATCAAGTGTAATTCTTTTCGAATATTCATATCTTCCAAATCAAGCCGAGCCTTGATTGTATCTTTGGTTTTACCTTCGACATTCATCAAAGTTTCAAGGATATTGTCACAAATATTCTTTTCAATATGCATGAAATCAAGGTTATGCCTTAATCTTAACTTATGCCAATATGGTAGTTCAAAAAGAATACTTTTTTTTATTCCAATTAAACTCTCCTTCCAATCTCCTTCTCTTCTTATTGCTGGGGTGCTTGCTATAACATATATTCTGCATATGACTTAATTGTTCCACCATATCATCTCCATCTGGTAAGTTAGGTATAGGTCGATGATCACTCTTGCCATCAAACTTCTTGCTTTTTCTCCATGGATGATTATAAGGAAGAAAACGACGATGGCCTAAGTATCCAATCTCACTTATTAACTTACAAGAAGGAGTGTCCTTGTTACAAAGAGGACATGCCATATATCCTTTTGTGCTCCACCTAAAAATAGTACCATAGGCTGGAAAGTCATTAATAGTCCACATTAAAGCTGTATGCAATCGAAAATTCTCTTCTTTTGAAACATCAAAAACATCTAGGCCATCCACCCATAACTTCTTTAACTCATCTAGTAGTGGTCTCATATAGACGTCAATGTCTCTACCGACCGCTTTCGGACCTGGAATAACCAACAATAGCATATAGAATGACTCATCCATACACATCCAAGGGGGTAAATTGTATACTAAGAGAACAACAGGTCACACGCTATATGAAACTGAAAAATTACCATGTGGATTGAAACCATCTATTGCTAACCCTAGTCTAACATTACGTGGTTCTCTGGCAAACTCAGGATATAGCTCATCAAAGCTCTTCCAATGTTGGGACCCGATCCGAGAACTGGATCCCAACCGAAAAGGCGGAACACAAAAACGAATAACAAAGGAGGCGAGACGAATCGTAAACGAAACAAACGATGACAAAGTGGAGGAAATCGAATGATAAAGCGAAAGAAGTGAAAGCAGATACATGAATCGGAAACGAAATCAAATAAACGGTTACAATCAAAGGCGAAATCTGAATCAAATCAGAGACGTAAGACGAACGAATCAAAAGCGTAGCGAAATACGAATCGAATTATTAAATGAGAATCATGTGAAACAGATACGAATCGAATTCAAACTTAAAATCAAAGTATACAAATGAAGACAAATCGAATAGCATAACAAATGTCCGACATCCGTGCATAAATTATCTTAAAGAAGCGTCGCGTTGAAAATCCTAAGACTAACTTATCCGAAATTCGGTATAATTTTTTTTCTTTTTCTTATACTCATCTTTATTCAAACTCATGCAAATCCCTACAATTTTCCTTGTCTTGGAAATTATCCTTAATCAAATTCTCAGTTCATACACATTTTCTTATACATTCATATAAATCCCAAAACTCATTTTTATACCAATTTTATCAAAAATTCGGCAGCATAACGGCTGTATTTATTCTAACCCAAACTTGGAAAGTATCGAAAACACACTTCTATAATCCCTAATCAATTACACAATCAATCAAAATCCACCGGACCCTTTTTCCGGGATCCAACACAACAAACACAAACCTACATCTACATATCCATATCCAAACACATTATACAAATCCAATTCTTATTAAGTCCTCAATTCAATAGACAAATCATAATTTATCCTACATAATGTCATAATCCAAGTCTTTTTACAAAATTCATCTATCAATCAATCCAAACCCAAAAGTCCATCATATTTCTATACCATCACAAATAATATCCATAACTTAAACCAATACACAGATCCAGAATTCATAATGCATTCCCATAACAAATACACAACATACTTTAATGGCATTCCAAGCCATTTACAAACCCCTTTTTTTAAAATCCAAAATTTACAATTGACAAATGAAGCAAAAAAGAATAGATGGCTTGACTTTCTTTCATCCGATCTTCTTCTCGAAACTAGGAGATGGGGATGAAAGGGGGGGGGGGGGTGAGCTCGACGACTCAGTGGATAACATATTTATAAATTGAAAAATAAACAGAAATCATTTTTCATAAACTTTTTGCCAAAAGGCTTATTTTTCAAACTTTGCAACTTTTCAAACATTTTCCTCAAACCATTTTCAATGTTTTTCAAACTTTTCATAATAAATGTTACTTTTTCATTTCTCAATTTTCTCCCATTTTTCATAAGCATGAATGCAATCACATGAAATCACAAATCACACACATAAAACATATCAAACGGTTTGGGTCGGTCCAATGAAACGATCGCATATTCCAAAAGCGGTCTGTCGGTAGTGAGCAGAACGTACTACACTTTCCCGCATAGCGGTCCAGTGTAGCCGTGAAGGGAGTCCGAAATCGGAACTCCGGTGCCACTAGCGGGCAGCCGAAAGAAGGCTTTTAAAAACGAGACAGTGCACTGACTCACTTAAGGGACCTAACCAAACCCACTTATCACATATTTCATACATACAAATCAAATTGCCCGAAGGCACATTTTGAAACTTTATTTTTCATACACATGTCCTAACCGACACATTTTCATTCATAAATTCACAATGTCCAAAACAATTCACATAACACATTCTCAATCATTCAATAATGCAACAACCATAGCAATTATTAAAACATTCATACACAATGATTCGATTTTATCAAAACATTCAAAAATCAATGAATGTCACAATTATCAATTCATTCATAAATAAAGAATTTCATATTTTTTTCCACTTTATCAAAGACATTTTAAAACAATAATTTTAATCATTCAAAATTATAATTTCAAACATTAATCAACATATTTTTCAAATATTTACAAAAAATAATAATTTATCAAAAACCCAATTTTTGCTTTCTTTAATTTTCGAAAATTCATATATAGCTTACAAATCAAAATATAAATATGCTACCCACCTCGATTCCATGCTAACAACTTGTCCCATGCTTCAATATGACCTTCGCTTCTCTCTCTCTTCCAATTTAACATTACCTAAGCCATACATATCCAAATTCAACATCATAAAAATCATAATCTTCAAAATTAACTATAGGAAACCCAAATTCATCACTTTTCCAAGCTATCTTAAGCAAGAATTTCTAAAATCCCCAAATTTCAAAATTGAACTAAACCAATTCATTCAAATTCAATATCATAAAAATCATAATTACTTAAATTGAGTTTAGGAAACATCAATTCTTCACATATTCAAGTTATCTAAATCTCCAATTTTCAAAATACCCAATTTACTAAAATTGGCCTAAACCTTAACTCACATAAATCCAAAATTAAATCAATTTTAACATTTGATCTCCAAAATTGATCATGGAATTAACAAACCCATATCCTTTCTAAGGTTTCTAAACCAAGAATTCATGAAAAACACAAAGTTGAAAAATTGCTCTTACCTTCCTCTTCTAAATTTTCGGATTTCTTCTTGTCTTTGGAGGAAGCTTTCATCCTTTTCCATCCTTTTTCCTTAAAATCAACTTAAAAACTAGCTTGAAGGTCCATAAATTTCGAAATCTTGCTTTCTCTCTCTTTTCTCCTTCTTTTCTCCATGGCCGAACCCACCTTTCCTTCTTCTTCTTCTTATTTTGTTCTTCTTTCCTTCAAAGTGTCGTGCTCTCCCATGTGAAAAACGACAATCATCTTGTTTTTAAAGGCCAAGTCATTAAATGAGGGTCAAATGACCCTTTTTTCCCTCTCTTTAAGTGGACTTCCCAATATGCCCCTAACATTTACTTTAATTCATGCTTACTTTTGGATATGATTCGCGCTATCAATTTGAAGGAATTTGTCAAAACTTCCTCCTGGAGAAATGTTACTCTATGTATTAATTTCATAATGCCACAAAAATCATCTAATTCAGAGCACTACATCAAAAGTTATGCTCAAAATATTTCAGATATGTTCATGTTCTAACACATTTTTCAGCACATTATTTTCATCCAAAAATTGACATTCTTAATCACAAAATTGAAACTCGATGTCTTCATATATAACAATTGTAGCCCTATTTCTGTAATTTAATTCAAAACAAGAATCACCTCATTTCGATTACCAGATCAAAAGTTATGCCCAAAATACTTTCAGATGTTTTTAATCCAAAACTACACACTAATCCGAACTTCAATTCAGAAATTGAAAGTCTTAGGAGCAAAATTGAAATTTACTTTCTTTATATGACTTGTAGCCCCATGTCTTAATTTTATTTTGCCTCAAGAATCACTTCAATCAGATCTCCACAGATCCCGAATTTCTCAAAATACCGAACCATGTTCAGAAAATTAGTCAACTCACTTTGATTAAATTAATCACCCTTAATTTAATCTCATAAAATTACAAATTTTCTATGAAGATGTAGATAATTGTCTTAGGAATCTAACGCTTTAAGAATCAACTCAATCGGATGTCGGACAGAAAAGATATAAGCAAAATAGTGAACAAAGGTCGGATTGGAGAAAATAAAGCCTGGGAAACCAAAAGAGGCAAAACGACGTCATTTTGCAGAGTCCCCGTCGCACTCTGCTGAGTGCGACGAAATTCTTTTTTCTTTTATTTTTTTCAATATATATATATATAATTATATACATAATTACATATATATATATATATATATATATATATATTCAAGTTTTTCAAAAATTGTAGCTCTTGATTTCGAATTCCAAATTTGACAAATTTGGTCTCTATGAAAAGCTTGAAGGAAGCTCTACAACTTCCATGTAGAATTCAAAACTCAATTTTGTCTCTAAAGAGGTCAAAAATCCAATCAAATGTACTGCCCCAATTTAATGTAAACCTAAACAATATTTAACTTTGAAAATTTATATCTTTCAACTCCAAATTCTGAACACCTCATATTTTATATCACTGCGAAGATCAGAAAGTCACCTACAACTTTCATGAAGGACATAAAAATCAATTTGACCTCTAAAGAAGTCAATTTTCCAATCAAAACTTCTGTCCTCTAATAATCATGATAAAATCATAACAAAAACTTGTAAAAATCATAACTTATTATTCCTTGATCAAAAAATTCTATACTTTATATCAAAATAAGATCAAATCAAAATCTTCAACTTTCATGAAGAACTTAAAGGCTAAATCAACCTCTAACTAGGCAATTTCTCGGTCAAAGATTCAGCCATTACATAGGTCAACCCATAACACATCCGAACTTCCGAATTTCATAACTTTTGATTCCGACCTCGAAACATATCATACTTCATGGTGATAGAAAGTTCTCAACATAATCTACAAGTTTCATGTAGATCATTTTCTCAAATTTTGCTTAAATCAAAAAGTCAACTCTTAAGTCAAACTTTCTATCACTATTCATCCCTAAAAGTCAAACTTTCTAAATTCTTCAAATTTTAACACTTTTTCTATTTAAATCATGCTTTTCAACTTTATTTCAATCAGCTCATCAACTTGAACATTTCATAAATTATAAAAATCTTCACAAATAATCAAAATTATCAAAACCTAATAATTCTTTTATCATGAATTGCCTCAAAGCATAAATGCATCTATTTCACGATACATATATAAAACCACTCATTTAATTTCACTTAATATTTCTAAATTTCCTTCAAAAATTGGGGTCCAACACAATTTTCAAATTCATTATCACTATCAATTCTTTTTCTCATTGGGCAATACATCTCTAACAAAGTTCATATACAAAAATACTCAATTAATTTCATTTCTTATTTCTAAATTCCACTTAAAAATCGGGGTCCAACATCCAAGCTTCTCCATCAGAAGGATGAACCATGTCATTACTGTCACCTTTAGGCCTATCATTATGCCACGTCATTTGTTTAGCGGTCTTACTTGACATGAATAATCGTTGCAGTCTAGACGTTAATGGAAAGTACCGCAATACTTTATGTGGTATCTTCTTACCTCTGCCATAATTAATTATCCATCTTGATGTTCCACACTGGGGACAACTTTCCAAGTCCTCATTCTCTTTCCAATATAAGCAACAATCGTACTTACATGCATGTATCGACATATAACCTAAGCCTAGGCTCCGTAGAAACTGATTTGCTTCATAATAGGACTTCGGCAAAGATTTACCATTCGGTAATACATCCTTCAGCAGAGCAAGTAACATGTCAAATGACTTATTGCTCCACTTGTTGTACACTTTCAAATGAAGCAACTTCATTAAAAAAGACAACTTTGAAAAGTTCGTACATCCCGGGTACAACTCTTCAGCAGCTTTACTCAACAATTCATGAAACCCACCCATAGTAGAATTGTCAATGCCTATAGGACGACTCCTTCCGCCTTCATTAATTGGATAATCATTTATGAAAGTACCCACATCATTAAGCAAATCTTCCATCCCATCATCCTCCTCATCACCATTTACTTCATTAATATCAATGCTTGTCCCATCTATGTGATCATTTGCAGTGTCAAGCCTTTCTTCCCTAGGCATAAATCTATATTCTGGCGGTTCACCATATAAAACTGTTGGGACCCGATCCGGAGATCGGACCCCAACTGCTTAAAACTTCACACTATCACTCTTGCTTTAATTCCATGCCTATTGGACCCGTCTCCAGAGCCCAATTTTCAGAGTCCTGAAGCCCTGTGCTTATTACCTTGCAGGGTCATAAGCTGTCACTCAACATTCGTGGCGAGCGCACACCAATTAATCACCAAGATCATAAGCTGATTTATTCATACAAAATGTAGCCTTAAGTCTCGAGATCGATTTGAAACAAGAATCACCTCAAAAGGAGTTGTATAACTCAAGTTATGCTTAAAAATCCTAAAAGAGCTCATACTCCAAAAATGATCTCCAAAACGACCTCTCACTTATTTTAATGCAAACTTCTTCAATTTAAATCCAAATGGTACAAATTTTTGTGAGAAATATATATGTCTTATAAATCTAATGGTTCAAGTATCACCTCAATTGGAGGTCGGATGAGGGATTTATTCCCAAAAGAATAGATTATGTTCACTTCCAAAATCAAAATGAAACTCTTTTGGCACGACTTCTATAACTTTTAATATAGATGTCGGATTGAGTTCTTTCTTTGACCATTAGAAATAATCCATCTAGATATACAACTCTCATGAAGACCACAAAATGAGATTCGGCCTCTAACTTTGTCCAAATGCACAATCTTTCCCATAACTGTCCGTTAAACGGACATCCATGTTCGTTTAACGGACATGTTCGGGTGAAAGTGACCCAAATGATTTGAGAATGTCCGTTAAAAGGACATGCAAGTCTGTCTAACGGACATGGGTAGGCTAAGGGGTGTTTTTGCACTTGAGGCTGTCCGTTTAACGGACATGCCATTTTACAAAACTCCAATTCCTCTTCTAATGCATCTCACCTTAAACTCAACTTCATAACCACTTGTACACTTCACAAATTTATTCATTCCCAAGCCTAAACACTTCACAAACCTTCAAACTCCAAGTTCAACTCACCAACTTCACAATTTATAGCTTAATTGGTTCATCAAACCATGAATTTAATCCTTAATCATCAAGGCTATCATAAACTCACAAGCAATATGAACATAAAAAATGACTTAAACAGACATCTTCCAATTGTCATAACTTCTTACTCCAAATCCTAAAAAGTACATATTATACCTCAATGGAAAGATAACAAGACGCTCTACAACTTTCATGAAGGATGTTAAACTCAATTCCATCATTAAAGGAGGTAAAAACTCACTCAAATGCATTTCTCGTACAATGACCAATGAAACAGTGAAATAGCCACATAAACAGTAACTTGTATAGGTTTAACCCCCATAAGTTTTTACTCCTAACTCCAAATAAGGCACATCATATACCATTAGAAAGTCTAAACGTATGCTACATTCTTCAAGAAGACACCTCAATTCAATTCCAACAATAAAATGGTCTAAAACCTAAGTAAAGTTCTGTCAAATTTTGTAAAAAATTTGACAGCATCTACTCTGTATATTTAACTAGCCAAACATCAATTCAATTACCCTCATCTGCATAAAACTCAATATCCAACCTCATAAAACATAATTCAATTCCAAAGTGTCTCCAGATATAAATTTAAGGGCAACAACCACACTCCTAGATATCTATACCATTCCACATTATAAAACAATACAATCTCAATCCTTCTTCTTTTGCTAATTCAAACCATACAATGGTGCATTTGAGTAAGACATATGCAAATTTCATAGATTACATTCAAACCCAATATTCTTGCATTTACATGAACAATCTGAGTTATTACAACACTTTAGAGGGCATTTAGCCCGATTACAATCCAAAAGATCAAAATCAAAGTACAAAGTGAAGCAAATCTCCAAATGCAACCTAATGCTTCATTTCTAAAAAAAAGACTTCTACATTAAGAACATTAAAGTGGTGTCTCACTCCCAATACTGTAACACGTGTTCCCGCTCGTTACCTATGGAGGGGGAAAAGGGGTGTGAGCTCGACGGCTCAGTGGGTAACAGCTTAATAATTAAGAAATAAGCAAAAACGTTCTTAATTCCTTTATTTTCAAAGCAACTTTCAGATTGATAAAAATCTTTCAAACTTATCAAGGCCAATTTACATTGCTCAAAATGCTTTCACTTCATCAAAACTCCTTGATTTCAAAGCCAATATCACATTGATGAAAACCTTTACAATTTTATTTAAAACTTTTCGCACATCAAGCTATCACATAAGCACAGATAAAGTGGTTTATCAATTTATCAACGACAATTACCAAACAATATAACATACAAAAACAACTTAATCAAACATATCAAATAATCACATAAAATATGGTTTGGGTGGATCCAAACAGGACGTACTACACATTTCCGTAGAGCGGTCATGGTAGACGTGAACACATGAGGGATTCCGTGAGGAGCTCCATTGCCACTAGCGGGCAGCCGGGAGAAGGCTATAATTTTGACAGGTGCACCTATCACACATGAGGGACCACCACAAACCCATACAAACATGTATATCACATCATTCACACAATTCATGATCATTAGTCTCAAATGGCAAAATCACTTTCAGATAATCGTTGAAATAACACATTTAAATCTCTTTCACTTGATAAAACAAAGTAACAAACATTTCCATAAGGCATTTACATCAAAAACATCTTATACATGGTTAGACCGTCATAAAAAGCAACTCATTTACAAATGAAAGGTCATAGGCAAAAATAAAAACCTTCATTGACATTTATTTCAAAACAATTGAGTAGCCTATTATCTCAATCATTAAAATATTACCCACCTTAATCCCTTAGCCTTGCAATTAGTCAATTGACCTTGCTTCTAGCTCTAATAACCTCTCTTCACCTTCATTAAGCAATAATAACCCAAATTAACACGATGATAACCCAAATTAAACATTTCTAGGAGAGGAAAACATGGAGAAAAGCCTATCTAACTTTACCTATACCTAACTTAAGCTATTTTCACTAAAACCTATCCATAATTCCAAAGAATTTCACATTTTTCTTACCTTATAGGGAGACCCACGAAAATTTTCTTCTTGCCTTTTAAAGGAAACTAAAACCTTCCACTTCCTTTTGCTTTACTTCTCTTTTCTAGCTAAAAGATCATAAAGTCCTACCTCTTCTTCTTCTTCTTCTTCTTCTTTCCCACGAAGACTCCCCTTTCTTTTGCTCCTTCTAGAATTTTCGTGACTCCCTTTCATTAGCCTTAACTCTTGTCTTTTATATTAAAAACCTAAGCTCCCAATCAATCAAAACTACGTAGTTTTGGCCATCCCTTCGTAAAACTTAACAATTTCCTATTGCTTCCTCATCACCCACGCAACTCATCACTTTCTTCAATTATTTTTCATTTTTAATGACTACTTAAAGACTAAAGAGCCCTTCCTTATTAGCCTTTAACCTTAACAACATATGCAAGCTTCCTAAATTGCCCTCAAGCCATCTTATTCCTTTCAATTTCTACCAACTAATTCAACTCTAATTTAAACTTAATCCATCATTTAATTTCCATTTTCTTAAGAGCTAACACCTCCAAATAATCTAGACAATACCTCAAAATAATTTAGACATGCTTAAATAATAATATAAAAAAATTCAGGGGCCAACAAAAATGCAACGGGTGTATGATTGGTCCATGCCGAATTGCATTAAATGTTCAAAAACATTTGTCTTAGATCTCTTATAACAATTCATACAACGTACACAAGGGCATGAAATGTCACACTCTTTGCCCTTTTTCCCAGCGACAAATTTCATAAACATCCTTACTCCATCAATGTATTCACGAGAAACCCTTACACTGTTCATCCAACTCTTCTCCATAGAGCAACAAATACCTTTCAATTCAATCTAACAATGAGAACATTATGTTATGTTAGTAAGTGAAGGATGAGGAAAGGTTAACTACATACCTAAATGAAGTAGTAGAAAAGCTAATTGTTAAAGTAGCAAAACCACTTTTTTTATAAACTACGTATCTAAGAATTTTAGCTTTCCTATACATATGCTAATAAGTATAATTTGTATTATTATTTGATAAACTATACGGACAACTAGGGAGAGAGCAATAAAAAAAGTCATAAAACAAATTAAGCAAAATATGACATTTCATTTCTCTATTTATGTATGAATGCAGGATCCTTACTTTAGCATAATTGCATAGAACAAAATATGGCATCTCATATAACAAATTCAATAGCTATAGTATGAATGCAAGCAAAACAATTAACAATCGAGCAACTTTATATTATAAGTTATCATACCTGGTTCTTGTTTTCCAAAGGCTCCTCCAACTATCTCCTCCTCACACTTGCAAATAGTATCTATCATAAAACACGAAAATTTATAACTACACTTTCGCAATTGAAGAGATACTTTTGCATATGTTTCGACAAACAATCCTCTTAAATTTAAACAATCCTCTTAATTTTTTGTTCCTAGTTATAGTTTGATCTATTTATTTTGATTAAGATTAGAATAAATTAAATCACACTCTTAGAGACCAAGCTGAAACTTCAGGAGGCACATTAGGAATGTTATAATCATCCTTATAACATCTAGTTAAGGCAGTAGGAAACCCAAACTTGAGATTTATATTGCAAACTAAAAGGAATGAGACTCAATAATATGTTTGAAATGAATGAGACTCAATCTAATATATAGATCTTTCCTCTTAAACTATCAAACAACATCACAGATGAAAGATTCAGATTGTGGATCTGATTTGATGACCTTTTAATCAGTATGATTAACAAAAATAACATAATTAATGTTAATATCAAATAAAAGTTTAATCCATCAACTAACTTATATATGTACTGATATTTGCAAAGGAGGAACAAGAAGCAACTCAGTGGGATTAACTTTGCAATTAGAGAGATGAAGAAGCCCGGTGGTAAGATGTGCCCGTTAATGGTTTCCTGAATAAAAACATCAATTCATCATCTAATCCATCCCACGTGTCATCTTGCAATATGCTAGATGTTAGACTATATATTACAAAGAAATCCTGATTATACTTGAGTCTCTTACTGCCTTACGTCTATCCATAAACTAGTGAAACTAGCTAGTAAATGCTAAAACAACTTTAATTCAATCTGTAAAGAAAGCATGCAAGGATAAAGTAGAGCTACTTTTTATATACCAGTGAGGAAAGATTGATAAAGACAGCTGTGATCAAATCAAACTAAATCTCCTAAGAGATCCATGATATGAGTGCTTCTCTCGCACAAACTTTGGCACTTGTTAGGTAATTATAGTGGAATTCAAGATCCTTAATTCCTTATACAAAGATCAGATGTTAGCAAATAAATATCTTCATCAAGTAATTAACCTGACTGTGACTCGCTAATAAAAGAAAAAAGGAACAAGATTTTGACAATTTCTTCATATCTTTAACATGAAAGCCATTTAATATGTACAAGGCGATGATCAAACATAGCTGCTTAGCTCTTCATGTCAGATATCCAAACCCAATCCAGGACCATGAACACTGATCCCTATATAGCTTGCATTTCATCGAACACTTCAAAGGAAGAAACATGTGCCAGATTTATCCCAATTCGCCTAAGGCAGAAACAGTGTTTTTGCTCTCTCTCTATCCTCTTTGTCTCTACCCAGTGTCCTAGCCTAGCCCCAACATTATCTCTAGTTTGACAGAATGCTAAAGAGGAAAAAAAAACAAAAACCTTTCACAAATTCAATGAGTTAAAGGTTGGTTCAGGGAAGATAGAACCAACCCAGATGAGGAAATTGTGAGACAAAAAATAAAACCCAACTGATCAGGAGATTCCACAGTTCAATGAGGGATAAAAACAACCACCCTTCAATTATAGTACAGGTAAGAGAAGCAAACAATGCAGAAGAAGAACAAATGAAAAACATGGGCAAATTGGATAAGAAAATCTTTTCTAGAGGTTCATTAAGGAGGACCCACAGAGAAGAAATCATGGAGATGTGGGGAATGATTAAGTTTGTGACCCAATTTATTTGCCAATCTGTGAGCGGCAACCGGTACTTGTCAAAACCACAAATGGAGATGTGGGGAAGAATGACTTACCTCCACCAAAAGACACTCCGAATGGAGAAGACTGGCCATGCAAATGTCAGCAACGAGAAGACAAAATAAAGGTAGAAAGTGGCTCGAGAGAGAGGGAAAAGGCGACGTTGGGTTAGGGGTAGTCGGATGTTTTAACAAAAGCAAAGGGGAAGGTGGCTCGAGGGAGAGCGCAGGTGGCACGACGGAGAGCTAAACGTGGGAGAGAGATGAAGCTATCTTTTTTTTCATTTACCAGAAGTTACACGACGTTGTCTCATCGGCTTGGAAGGCAGGAGTTGAAAATAAAAAAACAACGTCATGTTGTACTGGTAGGCCAAACGGGAGAATGATTTTTAGCTAGCCTTTCCCGACGTCTAACTCTCCCCAATGTCGGGCTAAGTTTTTTGTGACGTCTAACTAACTAAACGATGCTAAACACTCAGTTTTTCCACGACGTCTGCATACAATGTCGTTGAATCTTGGCTCCTTTCGTGACGTTTGGGAACACGTCACAAAATTCTCCTACATTTCGCGACGTCTACTGGGAAGACGACGCGAATGCATGTTTTAGTTGTAGTGGCTTTAGAGGAGAAAGTTATACCCATAACTTTATAATGAATATTTCAAATTAGATTAATTCTACATTCATTTTTTAATTATGAGTTTTTGTTTATAACAATAAAGAATAAATGATATACTATTCCAAGGGTTGGATTCAAATAAGCTCAAATGAGTTTTGAAAAATTATAATCTTGAATATTTTAATACAATTAATATTGATTTATTTAATCTCCCTTTTATTAAGAGTTTTATCCCTACCTATGCTAATCTTATGTAAATGAAGTTATAAACTTTACTCTTGTATTTGTTTATAGATTATTGTGATAACAAATGTATCATATTTCAGAGGGATTTGATAAAGGAATATCTCTTTCTTTAGCTTTGGAAGCTTATTCGCCAATAGATTTCATCCTTCTGTATTTTAGGGATTTCCCAATTATAAATACATTTTCAAGATTTTCTATTTTTATTTCTTCATTATTAACAATTTTTTGATTAGTGTTAGAATTTTAGGTTTTGGAGACGAACTTATTTCTTAAAGAAATCCATGCTTTAAAAAATTAGTTCTCTCATGATATGTGTTATAGGTGACCAACGAACTTATTGCCAAAGTAGGATTTATAGTAACATTAATCACCTTTAGCCAAAAAGAAATCAATATTCTTAACTAATAAATTCATTTACCAGTTCTTTAATCTCCTAAAGAACCTTAGTTTGATTCCAAGAAAAAAAAAAGGATAAAAGACAAAAGTATCCTATGTATTTAGAGAAGTTTTGACTTACTGTTAAAAAAATCAATAGAATTTATAACATGGCAAAAATTGGTTTACACGGACCAGTCAAAAATAGGTGACTGGACTAACCCAACCTGACCCTAAAAATGACCTAACCTACCCACTCGACTATCTTCCCATTTTGTTCCTTCTGTTAAAGAGGAACTCAAAATACCAGAAGGAATTGACTTTGATGTTTATACTAAGTCTCACATATATATTAGATAGTGGGTTCTTCTACTTCCATTCTCTTATCTAGTTATTATTTAATTACAATCTTGAATTCTGTTTGGGTTTTCTTAGATCTTAAAACCACTAATGGGTGGATGCGAGAGAAACTATAATAGATGAAAACCATCTTTCATTATCTTCCACCATTGCAATTCATGCCTTTAGAGCCCCATTTAGTGACTAGTCTGTCAAATTCAACCTATTGTATGAGTCAGGCCCAACCTTGGGCAAGGGTAGGAAGGGTGCCTACCTAGGGCCACTATCATGAAGAACAAAATAGGCAACATAACGTCCTCTATTTTGTTACATTTGTTCTTTACAAAGGTCAAGAGCCTAATCTTGATCCTCATAAAGAGTAACAAAAGGGCTCTAATTTTGCCTCTTTTTGTTCTTTATAAGGGTGGATAAAGAAAAAAAGGGCCCTTATTTTGCCTATTTTTGTTCTTTATGAGGGCCCCCACATAAAGAACAAAAATAGGCAAAATAAGGGCCCTTTTTTTCTTTATCCAAGGCCTATAGAATGTCAAGAACAACCTTGCTATGAGTCTTAGTTTGCTATTGCTATGGCCTAGAACTTTGACATCCTCGATAATAGTCACGTCTATGCCTGATTACAACCTCACATGGTTGGATTCCTAAGACTCCATCCTTATGGTTGCTATTGCCGACAGATCTGTTAAGCTCTTTGACAACTAACCTGACTTACGCCAAAACCCTTTCTGCTCCTTCTAAGAACATGTGTGTGAAGTCCAATTTGTAGACTACATTCCCATACATCATGATTCATTCATTATTGCCTCTTAGGATGACATCATAAAGCTCTGGACATTAGATAAGTTCATATTCACTAAGAGTGTGGTTGTTGGAAGCCAACTATGATCGAATCACATGCGCAATACAAAAATAAAATTTTTACAATTTCCATTCGGATCATGATAATTGACTAACATAAATAAAAAAAATCGTAAAATAAGAAATTATACCTGATTTGTTTTTCACGTTGAAATCCTTTGGAAGCTTTTTGACAAATCAACCATAAGCTGATCACTTGTACAACTTCTAATGGTATCCATAGAGCAGCTTCTTATTGCTTGAGAGGAATTAAATAGGAGTGCTATCTCCCTGATGCTTGCTTGCATCAGGGTTTTAAATTTTTTATTAGAATCAAATTATTTAATTATAATTAAATTCATACTTTAATTATAATTAATGTAATTTTAATAAAATCAAATACCTCATATTTGATCCCTAAAGTTTCTCTAACTTTATAATTAAGACCAACTTAATTAAAATTAATTTTTCTTTCACAAGTTGCTCTTTAATATGTGACACATTAGATTTCTAATATATTGACAATGATTATAAATTATAATTCTAATTCACAATTAGAATCATATAAATTAAAACTTCTTTTAATTTATCTTTAATTCTCTAATTAAACAATTTATAACCACCAAAATATCGGGAATGCCAAAATGGTTTGACTTAATCTATCTATGCTGGTTATGATATATAATTCAATACTTTTATCATCTAGTGTTTTAATTAGACAAAGTATGGATATAGTGTCTACTCTTTTTATCCAATCATGTTTGTTCTTGCTAATTAGCAATTGATTTATAATTGATATTTGAAAATTTCAAATGTCAATTCACTTTGGTCAGAGAATTTCATAAATAACTAATAATGACGAATAGTAGAACATTCTCTTTAATTACTTTAGAATGATTAATCATTTATTGACTTACTCAACTATCTCTGTATAGTTCATTTTACATCTAAGTACTATCAACTAAATTATCCTAAAACGATTCATAAGTAGCATCAAAATACAATAATTCCTATACGAGATACCTTGGTAATCTCAAGTCTAATGATCAATTATACAACCATCATTATGAGGAAATCCACAGACACATAAGTAATATTTCATTTTAGATTCTCATAGTAGGGTCAGTTGAGTGATTTATTCTCAAATAAGCACCCACGCATTTGGTTTAAGTATCTCTATAGTTTAGTTTAGGAGATTAATTACTATCTTCGTAAGAAAGAAACATAATGTGTGCTATCCCATCGTGATGAAACTACAACTAGGAACATTTAGGAACAATACATAAATATAAATTGAATCTCACAATTATGATCTCATCATAATTTCAATTACATACTAATTATTCCAGGGTTTTAACCTTTAGTATTAAAACATTAAATGTAATTAACTTAATACACAAAGATAAAGAACGCCTTTTACTAATTAAATAATAATGTCATACATCAAATTGCAACCAATTGATTGGCTGTTAGGGCATAAACTAACAATCTTCCACTTGCACTAAAGCCAATCGCCTATATATCTAATACCATATCTGTCCATATGTCGATCATGTTTCTTCCGAGACAATGGATTAGTGAGAGGATCTACAAGATTATCTTTAGTGAAAACTTGCTCCAATACTATGTCTTTCCACTCTACTATCTATCTGATTAAGTGAAACTTCCAAATTACATGTTTAGACAGTAGATGAGAACTTGGTTCTTTTGTTTGTGCAAGGCATCATTGCTAGGAACCACTCCAAGTTCATTAATAAACTTTTTGATTCAAATCACTTCCTTTGCCACCTTTGACACTAAAATGTACTCTACCTAGGTCATTGAATCCAGAATGGTTGGTTGTTTAGAACTTTTCCAACTTACTGCATCCCCATTTATTGTGAAGATATACCCTGACTGTGATCTACTATCATCAAGATCTAACTAGAAACTAGCATCTGAATATCATTGAACTCTCAATTCAACTCCTCAATAGACCAAGAAAGCATCTTTAGTTCTTCTGAAGTACTTTAAGATGTTTTTCATAGTCTTCCAATGACAATCACCTAGAGTGGCTTGAACCTTACTCTTTATGTTCAAAGCATAAGAGACATTTGGTGTAGACAACATACATGATTGATTGAATTATCGAAGCACATAGAATACAATCCATTTTATCTCTCTCCTCTTGTGTCTTTGGACACATACTTTGTGAAAAAGAAATCACATGCAACATAGCTAAGAATCCGCTCTTGGAATTCTCTATGCTAAACCTCTTTAACACTTTGTCTACGTATATAGATTAGGGAAACCTAATCAACCTCTTTGATATATCTCTATAGATCTTTATTCCCCAAATATACGTTGCTTCTCCCATTATCCTTCATGGAGAAATTCTTATATAACCAAATCTTTACTGACTGAAGCATAGATATGTCATTTCTAATCAATAATATGTCATCCACATATAACACTAAGAAAAAGATTGCACTCCCAATAACCTTCTTATAGACACATGGTTTATCAACATTTTTTATAAAATCAAACTCTTTGCTTATCTCATCAAAATGAATGTTTCAACTTTGAGACACTTGCTTAAGTCCATAAATGGACTTTTGCATCTTGCACACTCGATTAGGAAATCTTCTAGATTCAAAACCTTCAAGTTGTGTCATATACACATCCTTTTGTAAATTCCATTGAGAAATGATGTTTTGATATTCATTTGCTAGATTTCAGAATCATGATTGTTAAGTCAAAATGACTTTACTTAGATATAATTTTGATGTATAACAAAGAGAAAAATTAAAGAGAAACAAATACAGACGAAGCAACTCAGATGAACAGAAAGATAGATGCAGACATACAATAAAGCAGACACAAATGCAGAAGTTGAAAAAAAATATAAACGCAGACGCAGACGCAGAAGTCAAAGCAGACGCAGACGCAGAAGTCAAAGTAGACGCATACGTAGAAGTCAAAGCAGACGCAAATGCAGACGCAAAAACATAAACGCAAAAATATAGACGTAGGCACAAAATAAAACAGACGAAGACGCAAAGTAAGAAAAACAGACGCAGAAGAAGAATTGAAAAGTAGACGCAAGACTCAGTTTGAGTTAGTTATAGAACTCAACTGATTAATCGTTTCTTTTAAAGATTCAAGAAACAAGATTCAAGAAGCAAGAATCCAAAAACAAGATTCAAGAAGCAGTTGGAGACGAAGGCTATAAATACAAGTCAAAGTCGATGATTACAAAGTTAGTTGCGAAGTTGAAAAAATTATCTGAATTACATCTACGTGATCGTAAAAAGAATACTGTGCAAATTAGCTGAGAGCTATTTTTACTATAACGAGTTTGAAACACTTTTCAGTGAGAAGAAGTACAGATAGCCTGCAGAGGCTAAGTGTGAAAGAATACTGATTGTAGAGACCTGAAGAGGCTCGTAAAGAATACTTGTAAAAGTTGAAGAGATAGTGAAATCTCAGAAAGAACTCTGAGGACTGGACGTAACCCACGGTTTGGGGTGAACCAGGATAAATCTCTGTGTCAACTACTCTTACTCTATCTCTCTTTTAGATTCAAGTTTTATCATTACTTAGTTAGTAAACAAAGGTTTCAAAGTTTTGATTAATTACAATCTATCGGAAGTTCTATAAAAAGAATTTTATTTCTAACAAATGATTTTTGAAAGGATTTATAAAAAAGGAGAATACACAATTCAACCCCCCTTTCTCGTGCATTCTTATATCTTTTTCTAATCATTGTATTAACGTGTGATTCACTTCAATTGGTATCAGAGCCTGGTATTCAAGAATCACTGTAGCAAAGTGTGGATCAAAGATAATGGCGGAATCACATATATACATCGCAGAAGGAGCCTCAGTCACTAGACCTCCAGCATTCAACGGAGAAGATTATCATTACTGGAAAGATAGGATGCGGCTATTCATAGAATCTACTCATGTTGACCTTTGGGACATGATAGAGAATGGACCTTATACACCAGTAGATGAAGATGGGAATTCTATTCCAAGAATCAAATGGACGGCTGATCAAAAGGCGAGGATACGACTGAACTCAAAAGCGAAGTTCTTCTTGACCTGTGCCCTAAGTAGGAGCATGTATGACAAAGTCCACGGATGCGACACTACGAAGGAAATGTGGGACACATTGTCTATTGCTCACGAAGGCACAAGCCAAGTTAAAGAATCGAAGATAAGCATTCTTGTGCTCCAGTACGAGCTTTTCAGGATGGAAGATGAAGAATCTATTGATCAAATGTTTGGAAGATTTCAAACAATTGTCAATGGCTTGAAAGCTCTTGGAAGAACTTACAAAAATCAAGATCATGTTCGAAAGATCTTAAGAAATCTTTCGAAGAAGTGGAGACCTAAAGTTACTGCGGTACAGGAAACCAAAGATTTGAGCATGCTAAAGCTTGACGAGTTGCTTAGATCCTTGAAGATTCATGAAGTTGAACTCAATGCCAAAGACAAGCCCAAACGGGACAAGTCGATAGCGCTGAAGGTCGGACAAAAGAATCACAAGACTCAAAGAAGGAGGAAGTCATGAAAAGCATTAAAGATTGTAGAATTAAAGAATGACGACTCCAGTCAATCAGAACAAGAGTCAAGTGATGAGGATGACGAATTATCTTTCATGTCTAGAAAGATAAGACGCATGTGGAAGAAGAAGTCCAAAGGAAATCAGACCTTCAAGAAAAATGGCAAAGATGAAGCTAAACCAGAGAAGTCATCTGTCATTTGCTACGAGTGCAATCAGCCTGGACACTACAAGTCTGATTGTCCTACTCTAAAGAAGAAACCAAAGAAGAGTAGAGAAGGCAAGAAAAGCATGATGGCAACGTGGGAGGACCTAGATTCATCAGAGTCAGATACAGGTTCTAAATCGTCTGAAAATGCAAACATCTGCCTAGTAGCCGAAGAAGAAAGTGATGAGGAGGTACAATCTAATTACGATAACTTGCATGATGCCTACTCAGAATTGTTAGAAGATTCTTATGCTATTCTGAAACAGTACAAACTGTTAAAGAAAAAGTACGTAGAAAATATTAGACATATGGAAGTTATAGAGAGAGAAAATATCTGTCTAAAGAAGCAATTAGAGGAGAAAAAGAAATTCATAGACAGATCAGAAGAGACCAATCAGCTGAAACTGAGAATTAAGAATCTGTCAGCTGATTTAGCTACTTTCACCGAGAGCACAAAGAAAATGAATGAGATGCTTGGAAAATGTAGACATCCGAGTGATAAAACCGGATTAGGGTTTATAGGTAATAAGACTCATCCTCATAAGAACCCTTATTCTCAGAAGAGAAACTATAATAAATCTCATGTTAATCAACGTTCTAGTAACAAGCATCAAAGAACTCATCATGTGCATACTACTAACCATAAAGGACTCAAGAAAATATGGGTACCAAAACATAAAATAGTTTCTCCTGCAGATATCCTTCCTTGGAAGATGCGACAAGCACCATTGGTATTTAGACAGTGGATGCTCGCGACATATGACGGGAAGAAGGTCTATGTTCCTAGACCTTCAGTATAAAAAGGGAGGATCGGTAACTTTCGGAGACAACCAGCAGGGCAAGATTATTGGAATCGGTAAGATAGGTAAAGATTCCTTTGCATGCATAAATAATGTACTGCTTGTTGATGGTCTGAAACATGGCTTGATCAGTGTCAGTCAATTGTGTGATTCTGGTTTTACAGTCACATTCAATCAAAGTCTTTGTGAAGTTAGAAACAAAGATGGGTCTATACTTTTCTCTGCCAAGAGAAGAAATAATTTTTATAAAATTGATTTAGAAGATTTTTAAAGTCAAAATGTTTTATGTTTTTTATCTTCCGAAGAAGAAAGACTAGTCTGGCATAAAAAACTAGGTCATGTCTCTTTTAAACATATTTCAAAGTTGGCAAAACATGATTTGGTAAGAGGATTACCAAAAATAAGTTTTGATAAAGAGTTTTTCTATGAAAATTGTTTGAAAGGAAAACAAGTTAAAACTTCATTTTCTTCTAAAAATTTTGTAACATCATCTAAACCTTTAGATTTGTTACATATGGATCTATTTGGTCCAATAAGGACAATAAGGCTTGGCGGAAAGAAATATGGACTTGTTATTGTTGATGACTTTACTCGATTTTGTTGGATATTGTTTTTATCACACAAAGATGAATCGTTTAAGTATTTTAGGACCTTATCCAGAAAGTTAAAGAATGAAAAAGGAATGTCTATAGCTAGTATCAGGAGTGACCATGGTGGAGAGTTTGAGAATGAGAAGTTTAGATTATTCTGTTAGGAGAATGGAATTTTCCATAATTTTTTTGCTCCCAGGACTCCACAACAGAATGGAGTTATTGAAAGGAAGAACAGGACGATTCAAGAAATGGCTAGGACTATGCTTTGTGAGATGAATCTTCCTAAGTACTTCTGGGCAAAAGTTGTGAATACAGCATGCTATATTCAGAATAGAATTCTGTTGCGACCCATGTTGAAGAAGACTCCTTATGAGTTATGAAATGGAAGAAGACCTAACGTATCTTACTTTCATACATTTGGGTGCAAATGCTCTATTTTGAATACAAAGGAGCTGTTGGATAAATTCGATTCAAAGATCTATCCAGGAATCTTCCTAGGCTACTCATCATCGTTTAAGGCATTTCGGGTGTACAACCTTATTTCAAAGACAGTTGAGGAGACCATCCATGTCAAGTTTGATGATAGTTCCCAACCCTATAAGGAAGATGACATGGAGAGTGAAGGTCCTTCAAAGAATTTAGATGACATAACAGAAACTCCAGCACCAAGTCTTCAAGAGGACAAAGTTGAAGATATTCCAGAAACTATTAGACTAAAAAGAGACTGGAAATATAAAAGTTTTCATCCAGAAGAGTTGATTATCGGAGAGACCTCAGAAAGAGTTAGGACAAGGTCCAGATTCAGAAGGGAAGCTAATGTGGTTTTTATCTCTGAAATAGAGCCTAAAAAGGTTGAGGAATCTCTTCGAGATGAAGCTTGGGTGTTAGCTATGCAAGAGGAGCTAAATCAATTTACTAGGAATAATGTTTGGTCCTTAGTTACGAAACCCCCTAAGAAATCCATCATAGGAACCAGATGGGTATTTAAGAATAAGTTAGACGAATAGGGAAGAATAAGTCAAAATAAGGCTAGATTAGTAGCATAAGGCTATAATCAACAAGAAGGAATAGACTACACTGAGACATATGCTCCAGTAGCAAGACTTGAAGCCATTAGGATATTGCTAGCATATGAGGTCTGTCATAATATAAAGCTATTTCAGATGGATGTGAAGAGTGCCTTCCTGAATGGTTTTATCGACAAAGAGGTCTATGTTAAGCAACCATCTGGTTTCGAGGACGTTAAGAATCCAGACCATGTCTATAGACTTCATAAAGCCTTATACGGACTGAAGCAAGCTCCTAGAGCTTGGTATGATCGTCTGAGTACCTTTCTCTTAGAGAATGGTTTTAAAAGAGTTCAAGTTGATAAGACGCTCTTTAGGAAGAATTATAAAAATAAATTTATGATAGTACAGATCTATGTTGATGACATTATTTTTGGTGCTACTTCAAAGAAGTTATGCATGAAGTTTAAGAGTCTAATGAAAAATGAATTTGAAATGAGCATGATGGGTGAATTAAAGTTCTTTCTTGGGTTGCAAGTTAAGCAAACAGAAGAGAAAATCTTTATTCATTAACAAAAATATGTACAAGAATTGTTGAATAAGTTTGATATGCAAAATGTGAAGTCAATGACTACTCCGATGCATCCTTCAAACCTTTTGTCGAAAGATGAAAATGGTAAGAAGGTGGATCAAACCCTATATAGAGGGATGATCGGTTCTTTACTGTATCTTACAGCAAGTAGACCTGATATTTTGTTCAGTGAATGCTTGTGTGCAAGGTTTCAGGCCGATCCTAGAGAGTCTCATTTCATTGCTGTCAAAAGAATTATGAGATATCTCGCAGGTACTACTGATCTTTGCTTAATGTTTGAGAAAGGTAAAGATTTCAGGTTGATCGGATATTGCGACGCGGACTATGCCGAAGATAGAATCGAAAGGAAGAGCACGAGTGGAGGATGTCACTTTCTTAGCTCAAATTTAGTTTCATGGTCAAGCAAGAGACAAAGCTCAATCGCTTTATCAATTGCCGAAGCAGAGTATATGTCTGCCACAAGCTGTTGTTCACAAACGTTATGGATCAAATATCAACTTGAAGACTATTCAGTTCGAGAAGAGGAGATTCCAATCTATTGCGACAACACCAGTGCAATCAATTTGTTAAAGAATCTGATTCAACATTCAAGAGTGAAACGCATCGAAGTCAGACATCACTTCTTGAGAGACTATGTTTAGAGGAAGGTGGTTAAACTATAGTTCATTGAAACAGAGTATCAGTGGGCAGACATCTTCGCTAAACCATTGAGTGAAGAACGGTTCCAGAAGATTAGACGCAACCTTAACATGGTTATGCTAAGCGAACAGTCAGATTAAAGGAACGTCAAAATTAATGGCGTTAAAAACAGTGAGTTACAGCTGGTAACTTCTCTAACAAGGAAGTTTTGGAGGGAAACGTTTCACGATCTGTAGAATCTCGACGATTCTAGGGCACGCGTGACAAGACCCTTTAAGTAGCCTGAAGTTGAAATCATTGCGGTTACTCTCATCTCTTGACGGTTCATCTTGCTTTCAAAATTCTCTCAATCATCCTACCCGAGAAGAAAAGCTTACCAGAGATAGTTTTCTTTCTGAAACAATGGAGGCAGCTATGATTTTCGTAAGACATATGGATTTCGAGTCACTAAGGAAGGATGGTATGGACATAGAACCTGAGATTGTAAGAGCTGGTTGGAGGAATTTCTTCCAGGTACGAGAACCAGTGTATACCAATGAGGTATTCGACTTTTGGAAGAATGCTCAACTTGTAGACAACACTATAGTATCTTCAGTAGATGATATATCTATTGTCGTGACAAAGGAGCTGATAAGGATGGTGACCGATTGTCCATCGATTGGTGAGACTCTGTCAACCAAGGCTAAGTGGATGACAATGGTCAATATGAAGGAAGAAGATGTTAGCAGACAACTGTATGCAGTGAATGACCCTTCGGAGAGGAAGACTTCAAGCCTGGTTCCGAAAGCTAGGGTTCTTCATGCGATTCTATTTAATTGCATTTTACCCAGAGCAGGTTCAAGACATTTGGTGACCACCCTGTAGGAAAATCCCGGTGTGAGCATCACATGCCCACGGTGCGGAAAACAAAAATTTTTATTCCAGGACCTTCCCGAAAGCCAAGATCCATGTGACTATATAAAAAAGTCAAACCAAAACAACCAAAAGAGACCGTCTCTAACGGTATCAACGCAGAGATCGAAAAACCTAACCGAGTCAAACCCTTTGACTCGGGAATAGCTAGAACAAAGTAAAGAGTGCTAGCACCTACCTTTGTCCTTGGAGAGCTTGAATCCAACGATGAAGAGGAGGAAACTTGGAGAGGAAGATCTTGATGAAAAATGAAGAAGAGTGAGTATGCTTTAGAAACCCTTTCTAAAACCCCCACACACATCCATCGTTTTTTTTCTCCTTTTAAACCAACGATTATGCTCTCTTCATCTCATCAAATGCCATGTGTCTTTAACTATTAAAGACATTAAATACTTAGATGACAAAGCTTGTCCACGTATGGCTATTATATATATATATATATATATATATATATATATAATAAAGTGAAATGATAAGCTTCCTCCTCCTCCATCCACGTGCATATATATATATATATATATATTAATTAATTAATTAATTAATTAATAATATATATATATAAATAAATCTGAAGTGGTCGATCCTACAGGAATTGATCTCTTGCCTATCGGGTCTGGTATGGGAAAAACCTCCGGAAGCGTTTTTCAGCAATATCGATGTCGCGATCTCATCGGGACATATCTCGATCTCATCGGGATCCATTTAATCCGATTGCTCTCCATATATTGGATCTCTATCAAAACTATTTTACAAATTCTCCGAGACACTGACGCGCGTGTGACCCATTAGGTTCCGGTTATGTTGGCCACTTAGATCAACACTTAATCTAAGCAAGTCATGGCGGTATCTAGCAACACATCGGACCCCAATTGACGGAAAGTAATTGGTTTGTGAATAAACATATATTCATCATGGACCATATCACGAACCTTTCCATAGACAATTCCGTGCAATTCGTCCTTTCACCATGCTATACCCCACTTGGTTATGAGTATGGGCAATGTGTCAACTCTTACTAGATCGACTACGTCAAATCTAGTCCAAGTGATTTCAGTTTTGTCACAGGACTCATTACTTAATACTTAATATGTCAATGAAGACACTCTTCATGACATATGTACTTTGATCGAGATTTCAAGTAATGACCACGACAAGAGGCCATGGGTATCATCTTACGCTATCACGAAGTGGTGAATCCTCTATTGGCGCTCAATTACCTTGAATACCTCAAACTGCACTCCAATCACCACCCTATGAGCGACCTCTCGTGAGGCAACAAGGAATGGAGTCAAAGCACGTAATCAAGATTCAAGATATCCTTGAGTACCTCAAGTCTAAGGATACTTGCACCATTGCTATGATGAGATTATCAACGACATTAGAATAGTACATCCATGTGATGATCTCATAGCAGTCAACCAATGTACTTACTACCTCTAGTAAGCATCCACATCTTAACCCTAAATATCTCATATTTACAGTTTACGAGATCCTTTGCTTGATCAAATCAAGAGCTTGAGATGTCTAGTCTTTTGATTCCGATGTCGATCTCGGTAATCCTATGACTAGGGATAATTTAGATACTGACATAATTGCACATGATAGGAATCTCAGTAGTATGATCACATCATAATTTCCTTCATGCTAGGTCATATATCATGGACTTCATTAATTTGCTTATTGATCAATATCAGTTCATAAATAATGAACAGCAACGTAATGAAATATGCCTTTCTTTATTTATTTATAAAGAATGTACACAATTTTGTACAAAACGTGCTAAAGGTGATTGCCTTTAGGGCACTACTCTAACAATCTCCCACTTGACCTAAAGCCAATCGCCTTGATATCTAATACCATAGGAGAGTACATGAGAATCAAAACTCTTCTGTGACAATGGCTTTGTCATCGGATCAGCAATATTCTGCTCTGTGGGAATTCTCTCTATCTGCACATCACCTCGACCAATGATCTCCCTGATCAGGTGATATCTGCGGAGTACGTGTTTGGATCGTTGATGAGACTTCGTTCCTTCGCCTGCGCAATAGCCCCATTGTTGTCACAATACAACTGTGTGGGTCCATCACTGCTAGGAACCACACCAAGTTCAGTAATGAACTTCTTGATCCAAACGGCTTCCTTTGCTGCTTTTGAAGCGGCAATGTACTCGCCTCGATCGTTGAATCAACGATCGTCTCTTGTTTGGAACTCTTCCAACCGATCGCCCATTGATTCGGTGTGAATATGTAACTGATTGAGATTTGGAATCATCCTTATCAGTTGGCGGCATCAGATACCTACTCACTTTGAGATCTCCATCCCTATATATCAAGAAAACATCCTTAGTCCTTCGCAAGTACTTGAGGATATTCTTGATACCACCGATGACCCTCACCAGGATCCGATTGGTATCTGCTCGTAACACTTAGAGCATATGATACATCGGGTCTCGTACATAGCATTGCGTACATGATAGATCCTACCGCAGATGCATACGGGATCATATTCATGCGCATCCTCTCATCTTGTGTCTTAGGACACATAGGTTTTGAGAGTGTTATCCCATGAGTGATGGGAAGGTACCTTCTCTTGGATTGTTCCATGCTAAACCTCTTTAGCATCTTGTCTATGTACGTTGATTGTGAAAGACCAAGCAATCTTTTTGATCTATCTTTATAGATCCTTATCCCAAGGATATAAGTTGCTTCACCAAGGTCTTTCATGGAAAATTGTTTGGATAACCAAATCTTGACTGATTGTAGCATCGAGACATCGTTTCCTAGTAATAATATGTCATCTACATATAGCACAAGGAATCGATTGCGATCCATTAACCTTCTTATATCACGGTATTCATCCGGATTTTGTGAGAAACCAAACTATTTGATTACCTCATCAAAACGGATATTCCAACTCCTGGATGCTTGCTTCAATCCATAGATGGATTTTTGAAGCTTGCATACCTTTTCACCATCATAGGAGATGAAGCCCTCAGGTTGTGTCATATACACATCCTCAGTTAGATTTTCGTTTAGGAAAGCTGTCTTCACATCCATTTGCCATATCTCATAATCATAATGAGTGGCAATGGCTAGGAGTATCCTAATGGATTTAAGCATTGCTACTGGGTTGAAGGTCTCGTCGTAGTCAACTCGTTGTCTTTGACGAAAACCTTTAGCCACAAGCCTTGCTTTATGGGTAATTACATTACCATCCATGTCGGTTTTCTTTTTGAAAACCCATTTACACCCTATGGGTTTGATTCCTTCGGGTGCCTCAACCAAAGTCCATACTTGGTTTTCATATATGGAATCCATTTCAGCTTTCATGGCTTGAAGCCATTTCTTAGCCTCTGAACTTTTCAGAACCTCTTCATAGGTGGTAGGCTCATCATCTTCTATGAGCAATACGTTATTCTGTTCATTCACGAGAAATCCATATCTCTCGTGAACAGAGCGTATCCTACGTGACCTACGAATTTCGTGTGTTGTAGAAGGTTGAATGTTACTTCATATGTATGAGTCACAGTTTGAGTTCAGTAGAGTAGTTGATCTGCGTCAAGCATCTTGAACTTCTTCAAGTTCTATTTTGCTCCCACCGTCTTCTTGTAAAAGAAACTCTTTCTAAAGACAGCATGCTTTGAAACAAACACCTTTTGTTCCTCAAAGAAAATAGGCGATATCCCATTGTTTCTTTAGGATATCCTACGAACAAACACTTGTCGATTTTGTATCAAGTTTATCGATTGTGTCCGCTTCACATAAGCTGGACAGCCCCAAACTTTCAAATGAGTAAGATAGGGTCTTTTGTTAGTCCACATCTCATATGGAGTAACATCAACTGTCTTTGATGGAACTCATTTAACAAGTAAACAAATTGTCTCGATTGCATACCCCCAAAGGATTTTGGTAACTTGCAAAGCCCATCATTGATCGTACCATGTCTTACAAGGTTCGATTTCTCCTTTCGCCACACCATTATCTTTGTGGTGTGTAAGGAGGAGTCCATTGAGATAAAATCCCATTATCTTTGAGATAATCCAAAAACTCTTGGTCTAAGTATTCCCCACCACGATCTGATCGTAATGTCTTGATACTTTTCCCAAGTTGGTTTTCTACTTCATTTCTGAATTGTTTGAACTTTTCTAATGCTTCAGATTTGTATCTCATCAGATACAGGTACCCATATCGAGAATAATCATCGAAAAGGTAATGAAGTAAATAGAACCACTTCTAGCATGGATGGACATCGGACCACATACATCTGAATGTATTAGGTCTAATACTCCAGTCGCTCGTTCACCCTTTCCCTTAAAGGGTAACTTAGTCATCTTGCCTAATAAACAAGATTCACATGTGTCATATGATTCATAATCAAATGACCCTAAACTTCCACTCTTATGGAGCTTAGCTATGCGTCTCTCATTTATATGGCCAAGGCGACAATGCCATAAGTAAGTTGATTTTAAATTATCTCGTTTTTGTCTTTTCGTGTCATTGACATTCATTATTGGATGTGACATATCTAATATGTAAATTCCATTGCATAATGTACCAGTACCATAAAGCATTCCATTCAAACTAATAGAACAACCATTGCTACTAAAAGTCAAATGAAAACCAGCTCTATTTAAAAAAGAAACAGACAATATGTTCTTTGTTAATACAGGTACAAAATAACGTTCATCCAATTTAATTACAAGCCCAGTGGGGAGTGACAAAAAGTAAGTGCATACGGCTAATGCAGCAACTCTTGCTTCATTTCCCACACGCGGGTCTAGTTCTCCCTTCATGAGCTGTCTACTGTCTTTGAGGCCCTGCATATCATTGCATATGTGTGAACCACAACCGGTATCTAATACCCATATGTTATGATCAGAAACAGTATTAACCTCAATGACAAACATACCTGAAGAAGTCGAGGCATCTAATGCCTTCTTCTGCTTCAATTCCTCCAGATAGACTTTACAATTTCTCTGCCAGTGGCCAGTCTTGCCACAATGGAAGCAAGTTCCTTTTGGTGCAGTCTCTTTGGTTTTCTTCTTGGCTATACTTCCTTTCTGTTTCTTAGACCTCTTCTTCTTCAGTTTCTTTTTCTTGGAACCAGAAGAAGAGTCCACCATAAGCACTTGCTTGCTATCCTTCTTGATAGCTTGCTCTCATTGTCTTGGCGAGTTTATCAACTCAGGGATTGTCGTGGATATCTGATTCATCCGATAATTTAACACAAACTGTGAATAACTATCAGACAATCCAACTAGAATTAATTCAACACTTAATTCATAATCCATGATAAAACCTAAGACAGCCAACCTCTCAATATACCCATTCATCTTGGTGCATCTTGCGCTCGCAGATGAACACGAGTCATCTTAGTAGTGAAGAGTAGCCTCGAGGTCTCGAACCTTTCAGACCGAGCTTGCTCATCAAACAGCTCCCTAAGATGAAACACTATGGTATGAGCATCCATAGACTCATGCTGCTTCTGTAGCTCTAGTGACATCGAGGCAAGCATAATACAGGTTGCAATGTCACTGTCTTTGAGATGCTTTCGATAAACTTTCTGATCCTCATCAGAAGCATCAACAGCAGGTGGATCAAGAAGTGGAACATCAAGGACATATCCCAGTTCCTCATATCTGAGAACAATTCTCAGATTTCTCAACCAATCGAGAAAATTTGGTCCAGTTAATTTGTTTGAGTCCATAAGCGAGCGCAAGTTCACACTTGAAGTCATCTTCCATCAACCTAAAGAGAAAGAGAGAAAGAATGTTAGAATAGAATTAAATGCATGATCATAAGGACTTGCATGTCATGCATATGGCTCCCACTAGTTTCAAAGAATCCATAACCCTCAGTACGAATCCAAGAAACATTATGACAAAATTTCCTAGTGGGTCGATATCCGATATTACTAACAATGACCTTGGGTTTACCCAACAAGCCACTTTAGGTCAATCGGTAGGTATCAGTCATAACAATTGAATCTTAAATATCCGACATTACTAAAATGACCTTGGGTTTACCCAACAAGCCACCTTAGAGCTATCGGTAGGTATCGGTCATACCAATTGCTTCATAGATGCAACTATCAACTAGTGCTATCAACTCGTGATGTATGCACACTCATTGGGTTATCAACTCTTGATGCGTGTACATCTGATGTACACTACCTAATTTTGCCTCTGTCCACGTTGACCTTGAGTTTACTCAACCAATCAACGCTTCTAGTGAAAACCGACCCATTAATCCGAAAATCTTATTTTCATGGTTCGAACATATTCGTATAGAGTGAGCTTGGGTTTACCCAACAACCCAACTCTTTAAGAACTCTGGTTCTCCCCATATTAATGGAAGACGTGAGTTTTCATATTAAGTGTGAGGGTTTTCAGGTCTCACCTACTTCTTCTCCAAGCTATAGGATTATAGTCACCATGACTATATGAAATGATTTAGAGCAATTCATCAATCACATTGAATCTATACCTAAAATCATCCATCATCCCACCTATGCATGTTGTAAGTCGACTTGTATATGTATAAGTCGACTTATGTCTCAGATATAAGTCGACTTAAGCAAGTGTAAGTCGACCTTTGCAATAATAGTACGAACAAGTCGACTTGTAACATTGTGCAAGTCGACTTATACGTCTCTGATGCAGAACAAGTCGACTTGTGCATGTGTAAGTCGACTTATCCGTGTGGAATTGCTATCTAATCGCTAATTTCTCAATCCGTGCAGTTCAAATTCACAACACCAAGTCTATTACACTTTACCTTGATGTACCAATGAAACACTTTCATTGTTGCTTACCATATATAGTCAAACTATACATGAAAACTTGAAATCGATGAATACACTCTTATTCATTTAGATTTCCAAATAATTTCTTGAATATCAAACTATCACCCTAAGTATCTCTAGGTAGTCTACACTTTATTAAGACTACTTGACCTTTGGTCACAAAATTTGTAACGGCCAAAACAATCAAGACAAGGGAATATACTAACGAGGCGCTAATGAGACACATTTGGCATCCGAAAATTGTTTGAAACCCAATTTCAAGAAAATCAATTTGGAAAGCATGCAAAATCAATGTAACACATTTTAATCACATTAAAATGATCCAAGGCATTGAACTGAAATCTACACAATTTCTTATTTCAAACAAAACAGCTCCAGCAACTTTCTCAAAACTGTCAAGCTTTGCCTTTTGCTTAAAAAACTCATTGAAAAAATTTCAATAAATTCTGAGAAA
Source organism: Erythroxylum novogranatense (assembly GCA_029891385.1). Taxonomy (NCBI): domain Eukaryota; kingdom Viridiplantae; phylum Streptophyta; class Magnoliopsida; order Malpighiales; family Erythroxylaceae; genus Erythroxylum; species Erythroxylum novogranatense. The sequence continues at coordinate 50,916,091 of CM057233.1, read as the reverse complement.
ATTCAGGATTTATTTCCATCAAAAACTCATTCAACCTCAGCAACTAAGCCAATGTAGAACCTGTGTTCCTCAACACAGTTATTCCCAGCAGCACACAATAAATTCTCAAATAAATAGTAAATCACCTCCAAAACATTTTTCCTTTCTTATAGATATTAATAAACATCTTAGAGACATTTCGGTGAAAGAAAATCCAAAAAAAAATTTTTGTACAATTTATTATCGAATTTATAAGCATGCTTGTTCAAGGAATGTGCACAAAGACAGCAACCAGAACATTAGGGAATAAATTAGCAAAACCATATCAAATCACATTGATAAATCCCGAGCTTCCACAGACATATGCAACAACATCTTGTGAACATATCTGGGCAAGAAAATTTCAAAAACTATATTTCTATACTGAATTTGAAATTCACTCAATTAACATGCATCATCGTCACAAGCAATAAGGAACTCCGACCTATTCATGGTTTCTTCGTTATATACGACACAAGTGGCTCTGATACCACTGTAAGAAAATCCCGGTGTGAGCATCACATGCCCACGGTGTGGAAAATAAAATTTTTTGTTCCGGGACCTTCCCGAAAGCCAGGATCCATGTGACTATATAACAAAGTCAAACCAAAACGACCAAAGGAGACCGTCTCTAACGGTATCCACGCAGAGATCGAAAAACCTAATCGGGACAAACTCTTTGACCCGGGAATAGCTAGAACAAAGTAAAGAGTTCTAGCTCCTACCTTTGTCCTTGGAGAGCTTGAATCCAACGATGAAGAGTGTTAGAGTAGTGCCCTAAAGGCAATCCCCTTTAGCGCATTTTGTTCATAGTCATGTACAGACTTTATGAATAAATAAAGCAAGGCATATTTCATTTATTTGATGTTCATTTGATTATGAATTGATAATGATCTTTAATCAAATTAATGAAGTCCCTGATACATGACATAGCATGAAGGAAATTATGATGTGATCATACTATTGAGATTCCTATCATGTGCAATTATGTCAGTATCTAAATTATCCCTAGTCATAGGATTAATGAGGCTGGACATCGTTAATCCGGATAGACTAGCACATGTCAAACTCCTTGATTGGATCAGCGGTGGATCTCGTAAAACCGTAAATATTGAGATATTTAGATTTGACATGTGGATGCTTACTAGTGGTAGTAAGTACATTGGATGACTCGCTATGAGATCATCACATGGATGTCCTATAAAATGTCGGTGATAATCTCATCATAGCAATGGTGCAAGTATCCTTAGACTTGAGGTACTCAAGGATATCTTGAGTACTAATTACGTACTTTGACTCCATTCCTTGTTGCCTTTCGAGGTCGCTCATAGGGTGGTGATTGGAGTGCAACTTGAGGTATTCAAGGTAATTAAGTAGCCAATAGAGGATTCACCACTACATTATAGCAGAAGAGATACCCATGGCCTCTTATCGGGATCATTACTTTGAAGTCTCTGGCGGAGCATACATATGTCATGAAGATGGTCTTCATGGACATATAAAGTAATGAGTCCTAGGACGAGAACTCGATTACACTTGGACTAGATTTGATCCGATCGGTCTAGTAAGAGTTGACACATTGCCCATACTCAAACCAAGTGGGGTATAGCATGGTGAAAGGACAAATTGCACGGTAATTGTCTATGGAAGGGTTAAGTGATATGGTTTCATTAGTCAAACCAATTACTTTCCGGTCAATTGGGGTCATGATGTGTTGCTAGATACCGCTCATGACTTGCTCAGATTAAGTGTTAATCTAAGTAGCCAACATAACCGGAACCTAATGGGTCACACGATAAGAGTGACTTTGAGAATCAGTAAAATAGTTTGGATGAGATCGATATCCGAGAGCAATAGGATTAAATGGATCCCGATGAGATTGGGATATGTCCCGATGAGATCGCGACATCGACATTCTTTGAAAACCGTTTCCGGTGATTTTTCGCCGGCGGGGCCACTTCAGCAATTATATATATATATTAATTAAGTAAATAATTAATTAATTATATATATATATATGCATTTTCGGTGGAACCACCAAATGGAAGAAAAAGTTAGGTTTGAAAAGTCAAACCTAATAATTATTTAGCATTTCAATGTATATTAAGCTACCAACGTGGATAGCCATTCTACCAAGTCTTCATATGTCTTTTAAGTTGTTAAAATACATATTAGAAGGTGATGAAGAGGAGCTTGCACGGTGATGAATGGTGAAGGTCGAAAGCTTAAGAGTTAAGCTTTGAAAAATTGGTTTTTCATCTTCTTCCTCTCTTCCATTCAACTTGGCTTCTTCTTCTCCAAGGCTCCACCAAGTTCATTTCATTTGCTCTCCAAGGCTAAGGTAAGAGCTAGCACTCTTTTCTTTAGTCTAGCTATTCCCGGGTCAAAAGAGTTTGTCCCAGTTAGGTTTTCCGACCTCTGCGTGGATACCGTTAGAGACGGTCTCCTTTGGTCGTTATGGTTTGATTGTTTGTACATACACATGGATCCTGGCTTTCGAGAATGTCCCGGGACTCAAAATTTTAAATTCCGCACTGTGGGCATGTGATGCCTACCCCGGGATTTTCCTACAAAGAGGAGGAAACTTGGAGAGGAAGATCTTGATGAAAAATGAAGAAGAGTGAGTATGCTTTAGAAACCCTTTCTAAAACCCCCACACACATCCATCATTTTTTTTCTCCTTTTAAACCAACGATTATGCTCTCTTCATCTCATCAAATGCCATGTGTCTTTAACTATTAAAGACATTAACTACTTAGATGACAAAGCTTGTCCACGTATGGCTATTATATATATATATATATATATATAATAAAGTGAAATGATAAGCTTCCTCCTCCTCCATCCACGTGCATATATATATATATATATATTAATTACTTAATTAATTAATTATATATATATATATAAATAAATGCTGAAGTGGTCTAGTCACACTGGGGTCGGTCTTACCGGCCTACAGGGTCCCGGTATGGGAAAAACCCCCAGAAACGTTTTTCAGCAATATCTATCCAAAACTATTTTACAAATTCTCCGAGACACTCTTATGCGTGTGACCCATTAGGTTCCCGGTTATGTTGGCCACTTAGATCAAAACTTAATCTAAGTAAGTCATGAGCGGTATCTAGCAACACATCATGACCCCCAATTGACCGGAAAGTAATTGGTTTGACGAATAAACATATATTCATCATGGACCATATCACGAACCTTTCTATAGACAATTACCGTGCAATTCGTCCTTTCACCATGTTATACCCCACTTGGTTATGAGTATGGACAATGTGTCAACTCTTACTAGACTGACTACGTCAAATCTAGTCCAAGTGATTTCAGTTCTTATCCTGGGACTCATTACTTAATACTTAATATGTCAATGAAGACACTCTTCATGACATATGTACTCTGATCAGAGATTTCCAAGTAATGACCCTGACAAGAGGCCATGGGTATCTTCTTCTGCTATCACAGAAGTGGTGAATCCTCTATTGGCTGCTTAATTACCTTCGAATACCTCAAACTGTACCCAATCACCACCCTATGAGCGACCTCTGTGAGGCAACAAGGAATGGAGTCAAAGCACGAATCAAGATCAAGATATCCTCGAGTACCTCAAGTCTAAGGATACTTGCACCATTCTATGATGAGATTATCACCGACATTATAATAGTACATCCATGTGATGATCTCATAGCAGTCAACCAATGTACTTACTACCTCTAGTAAGCATCCACATCTCAACCCTAAATATCTCATATTTGGTTTCGAGATCCACCGCTTTATCAAATCAAGGAGCTTGAGATGTCTAGTCTTTCCGGTCTCAAGAATCCTATGACTAGGATAATTTAGATCTTGACATAATTGCACATGATAGGAATCTCGATAGTATGATCACATCATAATTTCCTTCATGCTATGTCATATATCATGGACTTCATTAATTTGCTTACTGATCAATATCAGTTCATAAATAATGAACAGCAACGTAATGAAATATGCCTTTCTTTATTTATTTATAAAGAATGTACATAATTTTGTACAAAACGCGCTAAAGGTGATTGCCTTTAGGGCACTACTCTAACACACCCTGGATGAACAATGTTTTTTTTACCTGCTGAATCGCAACCCTATTGACTTACCCTTCTTAATCTTTCACTATATGATTAAGGGGATGAAGGATACAAACAACTATCGTTACGGTATGCTTCTTACAAGGATTTTTAAGGAATCCGGAGTCCTTCTACACAAAGGAAATAGAAGGATTGTTCCTGTTAAGAGTACTATTGATTCAATCACTATACGGCAAATGGTTCTGAGGACAGTGATTAAAGAAGAAGCAAACTCTTCACGGAAAACAAGAACTGAGGGGGAGCGTGTATCGAAGAAGTCTCCCGCTTCAAGATCTCAATCCCAAGTAAGTATTGAAGTAAATCACACGTTAATATATTGAGTAATAATATGACCAAGATACACAAGAAGGGGGGGTTGAATTGTGATAAACTTTTCTTTAATCCCTTCAATAACAATTGCTTGTTCTTTCAGAAAACTTATCGTAAATCAATTCTTAACTAGTTTGAAAAACTTTGTTAATAATGAAAACTACGATTTAAGAAAAGTAAGAGTTAGAGAGAGAAACACACAATTTTATCTGGTTCACCCCAAACCGTAGGCTCGCCCGATCCTCGGATATTCTTCCGAGATTTTCACTATCTCAAACCGATTACAAGTATTCTTTAGACCGAGCCTCTTCAGTCTCTTAACAACAAGTATTCTTTTACTCTTAGCCTCTTCAGCTATCAGTAGCACTTTTCAAAAATGAAAAGCGATAAAGAGCTTTTACAAAGAGTTGCTCTTCACAATATACACTCGAAAATAGTTCGCAATTTTTTTCTCGAGATAGGCGAGATATTGAATACAGAGTTTCATTCACTTTTTCCAAAAGTTATTTCTTCTTCAATCTCGACTCTTATTTATAGTGAACTTCAACTGTTTCTTGACTATCGCTTCTTGAATCTTTAAAAGCGGTTATTCAGCTTTAGCTCAGAACCGTCTTAAAGCGATGTTTCTTTCTTCCATCTTATTTTCAGTATCGCTCGCTTTTTGTCTTCGTAAAGCCTGGCCCGCTTTTGTATCGCCCCTTTTTCTTCCAATCATTTTCTTAAATCGCTTTTTGTTTAAATACATTTTCTTTAAATCGCTTTTCTTCCTCGCTTTTTGTATCGCCCGCTTTTCTTTAAATACGCTTTTCTTAAAATCGCTTTTGTTTAAATCATTTTTTCTTTAAATCATTTTTCTTTAAATTCGCTTTTCTTAAATACGCTTTTTGTATAAATCGCTTTTCTTTCGTATATTTCTCTTTGTTTATTATCAAAATTATTTAATCGTGAAGTCCGGTTTGACTTAACATTCTCCCCTTTTGATAATAACAAATACTTGTGAATTTAGAGAAATATGAAAAGTATCATATACTTGTGAATTATCTGAAGTATTGAGATAAAAATTATCTTCATCCTTCCAAATTGATTTCTTCCTTCTCCTTCTCTCTTCCTTCTCCTTCTCCCCTATTTGTTATTGATCAAAAAATTATTTTCCAATCTGCTTCACCAACATTGTTTCAAAGATCTTCTTAATCTTCTTCATATCTTTATCAAGCTTTCGAACATGCTTCTTTAGAGTTGATGATTCATCTGCGGTCGAGTCTTGTCTTAACAACTTGCTTTTCAACGATAGCCCTTGTTGTTGTATAAGCTTCCTTGTTAAAGACATTTGGTTCAATGATTTGCGAAGAGGAGGAGGAACAAATCTGACTTGTTCATTGATATCAAGATCATAGGAATCTCTTATTTGTTGAAAAGTCGCCCAAACCATGGCATAGCTTCTGCAATTGAAGTGATCTCCACAGAGGTCGATTTGCGAGAATGTTACGTATTATAGTAAAACAACATTACGAGTTGCTAATCGAACAAAACAATCTTGACCCATTACGATATTGCCTCCCTGTGGATCATCTGTTGTGGCCTTAGTTAGACTTGGTCACGGATCTTGATACACGCAGATGGACTTACCACTCCTTTTCTCCTTACATGCTTCATCAATCAATTTTTGCCTCTTCAATCGATCGGAAGACATGTCATCCAATCTTGGCTCGGGTTGAACTTTCGACTTTAGCTTCTCATAATTGAGTTCAACAAAATTTGGTGGTTGAAGATCGGTACCACCTTGATTATTGTCTTTTCGGTATAGGATAAGAAGTGATACACTCTCCAAATGGCTCTGGTGGATATGGTTCTCTCCCAACTCTCTTCAGTTGATCATAGAAATTTTTGTAACCCCTATTTGACAGATGAGAAATGTCATTATCATATTCTCTGATTTGAAGAATGCTTTAACAAATCTCTTGGGTTTGTCTCGATGATGGTGACTTGGTCTTCTTCTCCTTTCTTACAACCAATCTATGTTCCCATCTTTCTCTTTGAGAAGTTAAATACTTGGATGGAACATTAGTCATCACACTTACAACTTTTGAAGTAGCCTACATTTCCAAAACATGTGTAGCAACTTGTTTATGGACAAGTGTGGACTGAAAAGTAGTAGGAACTATTTCTTCAAAATTGGATTATTAAAATTTTGTGAGAATCCTTAATATTACCCTTAACAGACTTCCTGATCGCCAAGAGTGACTTCCATATTAACTTCAAAGACATCAACAAAGACTAAAAAGACACGCAGCATGATTTTTAGAAATGTCAACAACAGTTTCTTCTAGCCTTGTCTTCTTAGCCTTTGCCTCTGTTGTTGGATTTTCTTCTTTTCTTGCACTCATTTTCTTTAACCTTGGTGACCTTTTGGATTGAACTTTCTTCTTCTCGGGTTCTTCTACTTTCCTTTTCCTTCATTTCCTTAAGATTGAGTTTCGAAACTTTCTCAAGGATTGATAGCGATGATTTTGTAGCTTTTGATCTCTGTCGTTCATAATGCTTTGGTTTGCTTGAATCTCTGGAAGGGTGGCTTCTTTCGTCAGCAGAGTTTCCTTTGTGGGTGACATTCTTGCTTGCTTATGAATGTCACTCACCAAAGTTCCCTTCCGTTTTAAGTCACTGATTCAAAAATCGAGCAGATCTTGACTTGACTCACGAGTGTGATCTTCTTTCCTTCATAGAGGATTTCTTGGTTTAGGCTCCCCTCGGTTGTTGCTTTCCTTGATTCTTCGCTCCTTGTTTGTCGAAAATCTCGGACCCATTTTGGTCGATGTAGAATCTATATAACTTCTTACAGATACCTTACATCGACTCCAACTCAATCGATTCTGATTCTTTAAACATCCTTGTCAACAACATCCCATACGGAGAGTGTTTGTATCCTTTATTGATTTAACCATATATTGATAAATCAAAATGGTAAATCTATTGGTTGGTGATTCAGGAGATGAAGGATACATTGTTCATCAAAGTAGTGACTTGATGTCTTGAACCTATCCTAGGTAACACACGATCACACAAACAAGAAACAAAACCCTTGCCTTTGGTACAAGCCAAGAGGCTCTTCTTTCGATTGGGTTGTTACGACCATAAAGTTGACGAGTAACTTCATCTTCGTTCAACTTGACTTAGTCATCCATTTCACCATGTTAGTAGGTTGAACTCCACTTTTCGGACATTCGGTGACTCTTTCCGGTAACTCCTTGGTTACTATAACAGGAGTGTTTCTACATACGATCGATTGTATTATCCACGGTTTTAGTATGTTTCGAACTCATAAACTTCTTTGAGATAAACTTGCTCTCGTATTTGAAAGAAGTTTCTCCATCTTGCCGCTATTATCTCGGCTCTATATCCATTTGTTCCCTTTTAGATCTTCAAAGTTTACAATCTTCCCAGCTTTGCTCTGGATCAACTCGCAAAATGGGCTTGACATTCATCTTGTTGATTCTGAGTGAATAGGAACTCGCTTGAAGAATTTTCAGAGAGATTTCAGAGAACTAGCAATTTCTGAATTTGTTAGAGATCCCAAACGTCAGTTTTAGGGATTTTATAGCAAATTCTAGAACGATTGTACTTCTCGATGATCGATGACCTTTTTCCTCTAAAATTTTCTTTGTGAAAGAAGTTTTAAGTGCGAAACCGTCAGCGCCATTTAACTCCACCGTTTCATTGTCTTTCTTTTTGAAAATCGGATGATCAATCATTAACTCGTCGTCTTTCTGTCTTTGTCTTTAAAAAATCAGATGAATGATCCGTTAACTCCTCCGTCTATCTGTTTCTTCTTTGCGAAAAAACCAGATGATTGGTCCGTTAACTCCTCCGTCTATCTGTTTCTTCTTTGCGAAAAACCAGATGATTGGTCCGTTAACTCCTCCGTCTATCTGTTTCTTCTTTGCGAAAAAACCAAATGATTGGTCCGTTAACATCACCATATTGAGGTTGCGTCGATTTCTTTAAAGCGATCTTCACTTAGTGGTTTTGTGAAGATATCGCCCTTGCTGAAATTCGTTTCCACGAATTGTAGATCGACAACTTTCTTCGAGCGTAATCTCTCAAGAAATGATGTCTAACTTCAATGTGCTTCACCTTGAATGTTGAATTGGATTCTTTGACAAGTGATGGCACTTGGTGTTGTCGCGAGATATTGGAATCTCTTCCTCTTGTATTGAGTAGTCCTCCAATTGATACTTGATCTACGATGAATTGTGAACAACAACTTGCGGCGGACATATATTAAACCTGCGGTTGATAATGCAATCGAGCTTTGTCTCTTGCTTGACCATGACACGTGTTTGGTCAAGGTAGTGACAACCACCACTCGTGCTCTTCCTTTCAATCCTATCATCGGCATAGTCCGCATCGCAATATCCATTCAACCTGAAATCTTTACCTTTCTCATACATTAAGCAAAGATCAAGTAGTACTGCGAGATATCTCAAAATTAGCTTTACTGACTATGTAATGAGATTCTCTAGGATCGGCTGAAACCTTGCACACAAGCATACTTTGAATAGAATGTCAGGTCTACTTGTTGTAAGATAAAGCAAAGAACCAATCATCCTCTAAATAGGGTTTGATCCACCTTCTTACCACTTTCGTCTTTCGACAACAAGTTTGAAGGATGCATCGGTGTAGACATACTTTTAACACCGCACATATCAAATTTAGACAACAATTCTTTGACATATTTTTGTTGATGGATAAAAATCTTATCCTTAGTTTGCTTTACTTGCAATCCAAGAAAGAATTTTAACTCACCTATCATGCTCATCTCAAATTCATTTTCATCATATTTTCAAAGCTTATGCATAACTTTTTGAGGTGGCACCAAAATAATATCATCAACATAGATTTGCACAATAATAAAATCATTATACAAGTTCTTCCTAAAAGAGTTTTGTCAACTTTACCTCTAGTAAATCCATTTTCAATAAGAAATGAGCTCGAGACGATCATACCATGCTCTAGGAGCTGTTTGATCCATATAAGGCTTTATGAAGTCTGTAGACATGATCTGGATACTTTATATCCTCAAATCCAGGAGGTTGCTTGACATAGATTTCTTCATCTATAAAGCCATTCAGAAATGCACTTTTACATCCATCTGAAAAGCTTTATGTCATGGCAAACGGCATATGCAAAGCAGTATCCTTATTGCTTCAAGTCTTGCATTGGAGCATATGTCTCATTATAGCCTATTCCTTCCTGCTTTGATTATAGCCTTGTGCTACTAATCTTGCCTTGTTGTGACTTACTTTTCTGATTAAGTCTAGCTTATTCTTGAATATCCATCTAGTACCAATAATGGATTTCTTTTCGGGTTTAGGAACTAAGGACCGGACTTTATTCCTCTTGAATTGATTCAACTCCTCTTGCATAGCTAATATCCATGCTTCATCTTTTAGAGCTTCATCAATCTTTTTAGGTTCTACTTGGATATAAATGCCACGTTGGCTTCTCTTACGAACTTGGACCTTGTTCTTACACCTTACGAGGTTTCTCCGATAATTGACTCTTTAGGATGAGAGCTTTTGTATCTCAATCTTTCTTTAACTCAAAATTCTTAGAGATATCATCTTTTCATCATGAAGTGTTCTGATGAAGATACTTCCTTACACTGCGTCAAAGCAGCGTAATGACATCATCTTCCGATTCCTCTTCCTTATTGGGTTGAGAGCTATCATCGAACTTAACGTGAATAGTTTCTTCAACATCTTTGAGGTGAGGTTGAAGACTCTAAATGCCTTTGAAGTGAGAGAATAGCCTAGAAAAATTCTGAAAGTGTCTTCGCATCAAATTTGTCGAGCTTCCTTTGTGTTGAGAAAAGTGCACTTGCAGCCAAAAGGATGGAAATAAGAAATGTTTGGTCTCCTTCCATTCCTGACTCATAGGAGTTTTCTTGACATTGGTCGCATGAGACTCTATTACGAATGTAGCATCTGTGTATTGATGACTACTGCTTGAAGTATTTAGGAAGATTCATCTCGCACTGACATTGTTCTTGCCATCTCTTGAATCGTCCTATTCTTCCTCTCAACAACTCCATTCTGTTGTGGAGTCCTTGGGGGGTAGAAGTTATGAAAATTCCTTTTCTTCGCAGAATACTCTGAACTTCTCATTTTCAAATTCTCCTCCATGATCACTCCTTATGCTTGCTATAGACATTCCTCTTTCATTTTGTAATCTCATGGAAAGGTTTCTAAAACACTTGAAAGACTCATCTTTATGTGATAGAAAAGTATCCAACAAAACCTTGTAAAATCATCAACAATCACAAGTCCATACTTCTTTCCACCAAGACTTATTGTTCTTGTTGGACCAAATAAGTCCATATGTAACAACTCAAGTGGTCTAGAAGAAATTATGAAATGTTTTCAAGAGAAAGAGGTTTTAACTTGTTTCCTTTTCGACAACTTTCACAAAAGAAATCTTTGTCAAAAGCGAATTTGTGGCAAACCTTTTACCAAATCATGTTTCAAAAGTTTTGAAATATGTTTAAAACCGACATGACCTAGTTTTTTATGCGGATCGTCTTTCATCTTGATAGATAAAAACATGAAATATTTTGAGACCGAAAACGTCTAAATCAATTTTATAAAGATTGTTTCGTCTTTTGGCTGAAAAGAAGATGGAACCATCTTTGTTTCGACTTCACAAAATTTTGATTAAAAGAAACTTCAAAACCGAATCACATAATTGACTAATACTTATCAAGTTATGCTTTAAACCATCAACTAGTAATACGTTATTAATGCATGCATGAGAATTCTTACCAATCTTACCAAACCCGATTATCTTTCCTTGTTGGTTGTCTCCAAAAGTTCTTGATCCTCCTTTCTTGATGAAGATCTAGGAACATAGACTTGTTTCTCGTCATGTGACGCGAGCATCCACCGTCCATATACCAATGGTGCTTTTTGGTTCTTCCAACGAAGGATTTACATGGGAGATATTATTTTATTTTAGGTACCCAGATTCTCTTGGGTCCTTTAGGGTTAATACGATGTAATGAATGATAATGATGTGTAGAATGATAATGTTGATGACCTTTCGAAAATCGATTGATATCTTTTCTTATTTTTTGAGCAACCGATTTTACTACGTAATCTTTGGGGCTTATTTTAGTAAACCTAATCCGGTTTTATCCCTCGGATATACAGATTCTCCTATCATTTCATTCATCTTTTTGTACTATCTCATAAATTTAGCTAGATCAATTGAGAGATTATTAATTCTCGATTTCAATTGATTAATCTCTTGAGATCTATCTACAACTTTGTTGTTATTCAATTCCTCAACTTGCTTTCTCAAACTTATATTCTCACTCTCTATCTCATGAGTATGTTTGAGGTTTTCTACATATTTCTTCTTCAACGGCTTGTCTTGTTTGAGAATAGCATGAGAATCCTCTAACAATTACGAATATGCATCTTGTATATCATTATAGTGGAAGTTACCTCCTCATCACTTTCTTCTTCACTACTGGACATATGTTAGCATGTTCGACGCTTGTGAACTTGTATCGATTACGATGAATCCAGATCTTCCCGTTGCCATCATGCTTTTCTTGTTATCTCTACTCCTTCTGGGTTGTCTTTTCAACATTGGACACTCGGACTTGTAATGTCCCGGCTTCTTGCATTCATAACAGGTAATGGATGCTTTATCGACTTTTTCATCGTCTTTGCCATTGTTCCTTCTAAATGTTGAATTTCCTTTGGACTTCTTTTTCCACATTCTTCTTATCTTTCTTGAAATGAAAGATAGCTCATCGTCTTCATCACTTGATTCAGATTCTGACTTGCTGGAATCATCATCCTTTGCTTCTTCAATCTTTAACGCCTTTGATGTATTCCTTTTTGTTTTCTTCTTCGGATTTTGTGATTCTTTTGACTTGCTTTGCGCTATGGACTTCTCCTTTTGGGCTTATCTTCGCATCAAGCTCTACCGTGTATCTTCAACGATCCAAGCAATTCATCAAGCTTGAAGACGCTTAGGTCTTTGGCTTCTTGTACAACAGATTACTTTGGGTCTCCATCTTTTGGGCGGACTCCTCAAAATCTTTGAACATGGTCTTGGTATTTATACGTTCTTCCAAGAGCTTTTAGCCCATTAACAATTGTTTGGAATCTTCCAAACATTTGATCAATGGTCTCTTCTTCTTTCATCTTGAATAACTCGTACTGATGCACCAAAATACTTATCTTGGACTCCTTCACTTGATTTGTTCCTTCATGTGCAATTGATAATGTATCCCACATTTCTTTGGCGAGATCGCATCCATGCACTTTGTCATACTCGCTCGCTTTCGATGCACAACTCAAGAAAAATTTCGCTTTGGAGTTTAGTTGAAATCTTGCTTTACTTCACTGCCCATCTTTCTCGTGGAATTGGATTTTATCATCATCTTGGTGTGTAAGGTCCATTCTCGATGATGTCCCAAAGGTCAATGTAAGTAGACTCGATAAACAATCTCATCCGATCCTTCCAATAGTGGTAGTCTTCACCATTGAATCTTTGGAGGTCCGTGACCGAGGCTCCTTCGCAATATACGTGTGTGATTCCACCATTTTCTTTAGTTCACACTTTATTAGAGTGATTCTTGAACACCTTGCTCGATACCAATTCAAGTAAATCACACGTTAATATATTGAGTAATAATATGACCAAGATACAAGAAGGGGGTTGAATTGTGATAAACTTTTCTTTAATCCCTTCAATAACAATTGCTTGTTCTTTGGAAAACTTATCGTAAATCAATTCTTAACTAGTTTGAAAACTTTGTTAATAATGAAAACTACGATTTAAGAAAAGTAAGAGTTAGAGAGAAACACAGCAATTTTATCCTGGTTCACCCCAAACCGTGGGCTACGTCCAGTCCTCAGATATTCTTCTGAGATTTTCACTATCTCCAAACTGATTACAAGTATTCTTTAGACTGAGCCTCTTCAGGTCTCTTAACAGCAAGTATTCTTTTACTCTTAGCCTCTTCAGGCTATCTGTAGTACTTTTTCAAAAATGAAAAACTGATAAAGAGCTTTTACAAAAGAGTTGCTCTTCACAATATACACTCGAAAATAGTTCGCAATTTTTTCTCAGATAGACAGATATTGAATACACAGAGTTTCATTCACTTTTCCAAAAGTTATTTCTTCTTCAATCTCGACTCTTATTTATAGTGAACTTCAAGCTGTTTCTTGACTATCTCGCTTCTTGAATCTTTAAAAAGCGGTTATTCAGTTTAGCTCTCAACTGCCTCTTAAGCGATGTTTCTTTCTTCCGTCTTATTTTCGTATCGTCGCTTTTTGTCTTCGTAAAGCTTCCGCCGCCTTTTGTATCGCCCGCTTTTTCTTCCGTCTGCTTTTCTTGATCGCTTTTTTTTCGCCTGCTTTTCTTTAAATACCTTTTCTTCCTACGCTTTTTGTTTAATCATTTTTCTTTAAATGCCTTTTCTTAATGCGCTTTTGTATAAATGCTTTTCTTTAAATACCTTTTCTTAAATCGCTTTTGTTTAAATCATTTTCTTTCGTCTACTTTTCTTCCGCTCTTTTCTCCGTCTCGCTTTTTGTATCGTCTGCTTTTCTTTCGTATATTTCTCTTTGTTTATTATCAAAATTATTTAATACGTGAAGTCTGGTTTGACTTAACAAGTATGAGAGCGCCTACAGATGAATTAAGAAGAATGATCGGAAGATCGTTGATAAAATAGGCGAGTCCTCAAGGTGGAGTGAGCCCAATTCAGAGGACATATGAAGGCACGACGAAAAGAAAAAGGAGAAAATCTTTTGGGTGAAATTACAAAGAAGGCAAAGAGATCACCAAGGATTCGGACTTTGAGGCAACAAGAAGAAAAGAGAGCCAGAGAGCAGAGTGAAGTAAAAGGTTCTCAATCTCGCGCACCCAAAGCAACAAGGTCTCTAGTCTCTATTCTAGAAGAAGATACAGCCAAACAGGCTAAAGAGACTGAGAAGAAAAGAAAATCAGAATCTGAAAAAGAAAAATCTCAAGTGCAGAAATCTTCAAGAGTAACTGAAGCAGAAGAAAAGACTAAGAAGATTAGTTGGAAGAAGACTGTGTCCACTGCTGGGGAGGTTAGTCGAAAGAAAGATATCATCAATGCGGCTCAGAAAGAAAAAGAAATTGAGCATAGAAAAGTTCAGGAAATTCTAACTGCTCAACAGGAGGAACCAGAGGAGATAAGCCTGTTTCAGGAGAATCCTATTGAAGCAGAACCAGAGGCAGCAGCAGAACCAAACTTGGTTCAGGTACCACAGGAGGAAAATAATGAACCTGATCTGATCATATTCAATCATTCCAAAATTTTGAGAAGATACAAGTTGAAGGTCAGAATGGTTGAAGTTGTTACCAGAAGGAAGACTGCGATCGCCATCTGTAGTCAACCAATGAAGAAGATAGTGGTTATCGTACAACCTATATCGATAAATAGTGACACATGGGCTTTACTGAAAGAAGATGAAAAGATGTTTTATGATGTCTTGAGGGATGCTACTACGAAGCCATACCCTACAAATATATCCAGTAAACTGTGCACCATTTATCTGATCACAGAAAAGACAAAAATAAAGGTTGTACCGGATATTCAGCTAAGACATCCTTTGGATTTGACTAAGGGAAAGTCGAAGTTATTTCCTGAAGAAGAAGTTAATGATGATCTGTTCGCAGATCAAATTGAAGAAGAAATGCGAAAAATTGATGCAGCATGCACTTCTAAGGAGAATCCAGACGGAGCTGGTTGCAGTTTCACGGATAAGTATGAAGACTGTCCAGTAGGGGGAAGATTAATTACAGGCACTTTCATTGAATCGCTTGTGGAAACAGTATTACGTATTAGACCACTCTCTGATACACTATCTTTACATAATGCAACCATACGTCTACAAGGACGACAGTTGCTTATGCTACCTGCCCCTTTTGATTTAGATCTTCCTAAAGCTAATACATTTATCCGTCCACCAACTATGGAGATTAATTAAGATTACATTCCTTCCTCGGACGCATAAGCTACAACAATTGCGTTCACTTCACCCTCAGCAGAGAATGATCAATCCTCTCCACCGTTGGACTCACAAGCTGAAATCAACAAATTACGCGGAGAAGTCAACGAGATAAAGGAGGCGATGAATGATTTAAAGAAGATGATGACAGAGATGTTGAAGAGCCATCGTCATTAATCATTTTTTATTATAACAAATAGGGGGAGAAGGGAATGAGCAGAGGAGGAGAAGAGAATGTTCAGAAAAGAATCTCACAAGGTGTGACTGAAGCAGATGAAGAAAAGAAAGGAAGAAGTTAAAAAAGAAGTTCTGAAGATAAGTTCTTTTTGCTTTTGTTTTTAAGAACATTGTATTTTGTTTTCTTTTTTGTATATAATTTATTATCATCAAAAAGGGGGAGATTGTTAAGTCAAAGTGACTTTACTTAGATATAATTTTGACGTATAACAAAGAGAAAAATTAAAGAGAAACAAATACAGACGAAGCAACTCAGATGAACAAAAAGATAGACGCAGACGTACAATAAAGTAGACACAGACGCAGAATTTGAAAAAAAAATATAGACGCAGACGCAGAATACGTAAGTCACGCACCACGAAGTCAAAGCAGACGATACGAAGGTTAAAGGCATTTAAATGCGATTTAAAAACATAGATGCAAAAATACAGACGCAGACACAAAATAAAACAGACGAAGATGCAAAGTAAGAAAAACAGACGCAGAAGAAGAATTGAAAAGCATACGCAAGACTCAGTTCGAGTTAGTTACAGAACTTAACTGATTAACCGTTTCTTTTAAAGATTCAAGAAACAAGATTCAAGAAGCAAGAATCCAGAAACAAGATTCAAGAAGAAATTGGAGACGAAGGCTATAAATACAAGTCAAAGTCGATGATTACAAAGTTAGTTGCGAAGCTGAAAAATTATCTGAATTACATCTACGTGATCGTAAAAAGAATACTGTGCAAATTAGTTGAGAGCCATTTTTACTGTAATGAGTTTAAAATTCTTTTCAGTGAGAAGAAGTACAGATAGCCTGCAGAGGCTAAGTGTGAAAGAATACTGATTGTAGAGACCTGAAGAGGCTCGTAAAGAATACTTATAAAAGTTGAAGAGATAGTGAAATCTCATAAAGAACTTTGAGGACTAGACGTAACCCACGGTTTGGGGTGAACCAGGATAAATCTCTGTGTCAACTACTCTTACTCTATCTCTCTTTTAGATTCAAGTTTTATCATTACTTAGTTAGTAAACAAAGGTTTCAAAGTTTTGATTAATTACAATCTATCGGAAGTTCTGTAAAAAGAATTTTATTTCTAACAAACGATTTTTGAAAGGATTTATAAAAATGGGGAATACACAATTCACCCCCCCCTTCTCGTGCATTCTTATATCGTTTTCTAATCATTGTATTAACGTGTGATTCACTTCAATGATATGCGGCTATAGCCTGTAAGATCCTTATGGATTTTAGCATAGCTACCGGTGAAAAGGTTTAATTAAAATCAACTCTTTGTTTTTATTTTTTTTGTAACCTTTAGCCACTAATCTCGCTTTGTACATATGTATATTACTATCAATGTCAGTTTTTCTCTTAAAAACCCACTTGCATCTACTAGGTACAATACCATCATGTGCATCCACCAAAGTCTACATTTGGTTGGTGTACATGGATTCTATTTCAGATCTCATGGCTTCATGCCATTTTAAAGAATCAATGTCACTGTCGCTCATACATGATTAGCCTACTACTTTTAAAGAACCAATGTTTCACATTGCTTCTTTAAAAGTAGCAAAAGGAGATGGGAAGGGTTGTGTGACTCATTATGGAATGCACTTTATCTAATAAAGTACAATTTCATCTCTTAAAAACTTCATTATGTTGTGGAGTTATAGAAAGAATCCATTGTGAGAGTAACCAAGTGATGTTAGAGCACAAGCAGACTCTATGTCCAAACCATTACATTTAAATTTACATGATAATTTGGGCTTTAGAGTTTTACAAACAATTCAATATTTTTGTACAAATGCGATTGCAAGTTTTAGTTTAAAAAACAAGTGAATCCTTATCCGTTAGGCCTAAACTTTTAGAAGTATACAGAGGAAACGAAACATTAGTCTTCTATTAATCTTCATAATTTTTGGAATTTTCTTCAATTAGTTTTAGTCCTTTACTTGGACGTTAAGTCTGATAGCTGGAAATAGTGTATAGGACATGTTTTTTTTCTTTCCAAAATTAGTTTCCTTAATCTTTCAAATCTTTAGTATGATTCTGTATTATCTAGGTTGTTTCCTAAGAGTATTAGGAGTTTTCTTCCAGATCTTTAGTATGATTCCATATTGTCTATATAATTTCCTAATATGATTTGGAGTATTCTTGCAGATCTTTAATATGATTCCATATTGTCTAGGTTGTTTCCTAATATGATTAAGAGTTTTCTACTATAAATAGGGGTTCTAAGGTGTATTTTTGTGTGTGTGATTCAGAAATAAATTAAGACTCTTCTTCACAAATTTGAAGTTGATTTCTTCACTTTGTGTTGGTCTTTATGACTGTGTGGTTAGTGACACCCTTGAGAGCCTTATTAACGATTGTAGTGCTTAACTTTATCAACTGTTGTGGTGTTCTCTTGGTTTTTCCCTTCGAACTTCTATATTTTGTATTTACTCAACTTAACTTAGTAATAACCTTTGCTTTTATTCCCCTAAGTTCAATTACTGTGCCTAGTTCATATTTCACCAAGAAACTCATGGTTCAAGTACTCATTACCTTGATTTGATCTAAGTGTTTTAATATTTTTACTAGTTTGTTTCTCAACCTCAAGTCTAATTTTTTAAAACTTTTTAAATGATTCAAACTTTTGTTTCATCAAGTATGCAAAACCATATCTAAAATAATCATTTGTGAACATAATGAAATATGAAAATCCACTTTGAGCACTGGTGGACATAGACCAACATACATCAACATGTATTATCTCTAGTAACTCATTGGCACATTCTCCATTTCCACTAAAGGGTAGTTTGGTCATCTTTCCCAACAAACAAGATTCACAATTTTCATATGATTCATAATCAAAAGGATCCAAATATCCTTCTTTATGTAACTTTGTGATTCTACTTTCATTGATATGACCTAACCTATAATGCCATAAATAAGATGGATTTTGGTCCCTTAACTTCTTTCCTTGTTATTTATGTTAAGAACTAGCCTTTTAAGATCTAATTCATACAAACCATTTGTATGTAATCCAGATCCATAATAAACATCATCTTTGTTGGACCCCGAACTTTAATTGGATGTCAGAATTATTAAATGAGGAATTAGTGATGTTAAATGTTTATTTGGGTAGTGTGAATTGGAGAAATTTTAAATGATATTTGGAGGTTAAAGCGTGAAATGGGTTTTTGTGTATGTTGTATTATGGGTAACATCTTTATAATTGAAAAAGTAAGTCTGTATAGTTACTATTTATGTAACTTCTTTGAAATTGCAAATTTTGAGACTTCGATTTATTGGGACTAGAAATGCCCACTAAAGCTTTGTAAGAACCTTTTATTGTGTTCTGCCAATGCTTGTTTGAGTATGACCTTGCATTGATTTGAAAATGTGCCATAAGTTGTGTATATGAACCTTGTGCATGGACTTTGTGTGATATGTGGTTGCTTTTAAATTTATTCCCAAAAGTTGTATTTTGTGGCTTATGGATGATTTGAGAAATGGCTTGATGCTTGACGTAGAATGTGTTTAACGAATTGTGTATGGAGGACTTAAGTAGGGATGATGAGTTGATGAATTTTGAATGTGAGCTATTGTTGATGTATAATATGCAATTTGTGGATGTGGAGGTGAAAGATGTGAAATTGTGAAGTTTGAATATTGTTTAGTATGAAATTCTGGACTGATGTGTTCATGTGGTCAATTTTGAGAATGTGTGTTGTACTGCGATTTCTGGACTGATTTAGATAGGATAGAATCATTTAGTCTTATGGAGAGAGGTAGACAAGTTGTAGAACTTGTCCATGATGTGTATGAGCTAGTTTTGGAGGTGTTAATGTGAGTTGCTAGAGTTGGGTGCAGGGGCTGTCTAAATGGCAGATCACAGATAGATCTTTGAGGCCACTTTTGACCTTTATATAGTTGGAATTGGGGTTGGTGATCTTCATGAAAGTTGTAGATCTTTCTTTAAGCTTTCCATAGACACCAAGTTTGTTAAATTTGGAGCTCTGGATCAAAAGTTATGATGTTTGCAAGTTTTGGTACTGTTGAGAAATTATCGATCAGTCA
This sequence comes from Erythroxylum novogranatense, assembly GCA_029891385.1. Lineage (NCBI taxonomy): Eukaryota > Viridiplantae > Streptophyta > Magnoliopsida > Malpighiales > Erythroxylaceae > Erythroxylum > Erythroxylum novogranatense. The sequence continues at coordinate 50,896,290 of CM057233.1, read as the reverse complement.
TCTTTGTGTAAACTTTTGATCCCTTTAGAGTCCGAGCTTGCTTGTGAGTCCTTCTTGAAAATGGTAGAGCTATCTCTTAGCTTTCCAACGAAACAAACCGCGTGTCATTTGGAGCTCGGAGTCAAAAGATATGAACGTTTGAAATTCGGAGGTCGGATTAGAGTGGTCGGCGACCTCTGCAGGCGCACAAGGCCGACCGACCTGGTGCGGGAGACCGACCTGGCTGGGCGACCGACCTGGTGCGGGAGACCGACCTGGTGCGGGCGACCGACCTGGTCTGGGCGACCGACCAAAAGGGAGACCGACTTAGGCGGGCGATCGACACAAGTGTGATGAGCGGCGACCTCTCTTCCTTGTTTTGGCCATAACTTCTTCGTCTGACATCCGATCGACCCGATTCTTGAAGCGTTGGACTCCTAAGACCTTTTTCTATCTTTCCATACTAGATAGATCAGTTTTTGCATTAAATGGAGAAAGATAGATCGGATTATAATGAGCTGATCAATTGTAAAAGTTTGAATGGTGTTTGGTATTTTGGATATATCTTGAGCTATAGAGCTCGGATTGAAATGATTCTTTTTGTGAATTAAACTAGAGAGATGGGGATACAAATTTTATGAAGGAGTCGAATTATGATTTAGCTTCTAACACTTCCAAATATAGGTCGGAAGTTCAGTGTGGTGTTCAGTCTTGGTGTTGCAATGACTGAACAGTGTTCAGTAATATAGGTCGCTAGAGCTCGCTAGAGATCGGATTGAGATTATTATTTTTTTAAATTAAACTAGAGACATATATCTACAAATGTTATGAAGGAGCCAAGCTATGATTTAGCCTCTAAGACTTCCAAAAATAGGTGGGAAGTTCAGTGTAGTGTTCAGTCTCAGCTTTGTAATGACTGAACAGTGTTCAGTAATATAGGTCGCTAGAGCTCGCTAGAGCTCGGATTGAGATGATTCTTTTTGTACATTAAACTAGAGACATATATCTACAAATGTTATGAAGGAGCCGAGCTATGATTTAGCCTCTAACACTTCCAAATATAGGTCGGAAGTTCAGTGTAGTGTTCAGTCTCGGTGTTGTAGTGGCTGAACAGTGTTCAGTATTTTGGCTATATCTTGATCCTTAGAGCTCTTATTGAGATGATTCCTTTTGGAAATTAAACTAGAGACATGGGGCTACAAATGTTATGAAGGAGCTGAGCTATAATTTGGCATCTAAGACTTCCAAATATAGGTCGGAAGTTCAGTGTAGTGTTCAGTTTTGGTGTTGTACTGACTGAACAGTGTTCAGTATTATAGGTCGCTAGAGCTCGCTATAGCTCGGATTGAGTTGATTATTGTTTTAAATTAAACTAGAGATATGAGGCTACAAATGTTATGAAGGAGCCGATCGACAATATAGCCTCTAAGACTTCCAAAAATAGGTCGGAATTTAGGTGTAGTGTTCAGCCGTGGGTCTGAAGAATAGACTTCAGTATTTTGTTGATATCTTGAGTTATAGAGCTCCGAACGACATGATTCTTGAAGCGATGGGTTCGTAAGACATAGAGGGACATTTCTCTAGAAGAAAGTTTTATCAAATGGCTTCATTTACTTGATCGAAATAATCAGACAAGATGTCAGTTTTGAAGATCAACGAAGGGGCAATTTTGGAAGTTTACTTAAAGGGTTAAGTTAGTAGGCTTATAAGGAAGGGCAATTAATTCATTGGCCATTCATTAAATGACATGGCATTATAAATAGAAGGGGCTATCTGTTGTTTGAAGGAGAAACCTGATACTTAGAGAAACAGAATAGAACAAAAGAAAGAAAGAAGAGAGAAAAGAGAAGAGTGGTTTCGGCGATGGAGGGAAAAGAGAGACAGCAGCTAAGTTCCGATTTTTGTGAGCTTTCAAGGAGGATTTCGAGCATGCTCCAAGAGGGAAAAAGGTGGAAGATGAAGAGAGTTCCAAGATGAGCTAAGAAAATCCAAAAATGGAGAAGATGGAGGTAAGAGCCGACTTTTAAGTCTTGAGCTTTTCTTGAGTTTTTGGTTTAGAATCATGGAAAATATTATGGGTTGTGGATTTTGAAGTTATTTGTGATGATTATGCTAAGATGGTGATTAATTTTGGATTATTATAAATTAGGGTTTATGCCCAATTTTGGAAATTGGGGCTTTGTAAATTGATGACTAAGATAGCTTGGAAATATGTTGGAAGTGGGTTCCTATAGTTAATCTTGAGGATTATGATATTTATGATATTAAATTTGGGTATTTATGGTTTAGGAAAAAGTATGTTGGAAGAAAGAAGGAAGCAATGGAGAAATTGGAGCATTGGATAAGTTCCTAGCATGGAATCGAGGTGGGTACCTTGTTTATGATTGAGAAATGAGCCATAACACTGCCACTAAGCTTTCTTGTGTTTTCAAATATAAGAAATAAAAGTCAGTTTTCGGAACTCAATTGATTAAATGATTTCAACTACTTCCATTATTGCTTGTAAATGCTCGAAAGAAATTGTTATTGTGAATTATGGTGATTTTTGAAAAATGCATTGAAATTTTATGAATATCCTGAGAATGACATGTCATGAGATCATAAGATCATATGATTGTGATTTCGATATGCCTTAGAGAATGGCATTGTGAACATGTGAAAATGAATATGTGCTTATTTTGGGCGAGAGAGGGACGTTGTGTTAATCTCGTGCACGTAGACAAAAGAAAATGAAAGCCTTCTCCGGCTGCTTCGCAGGGCTTACGAGATCCAAAATGGACTCGTTGTGTTCACTGTAAACTTTGCTTCCGGTGTGTACTGAACTCTCGAGCGTTATGTGTGCATTTGCATTTTGACATGTGATGTGCTATGAAATGAATGATGATTTATAATGTTTACGAATTGTCCGATTTGTGATGAATTTGGAAGAGTTATGTTACATGAATTTCAAATGTGAGTTTACAAAGAAAAGTTATGGTTTTGTGTTTAATCACGATGAGTTTTAGTTTTATCAAAGCTCCAAATTAAAATTTTGACAAAGCGAAGCAATTATGATCTTTTCAACAGCTTCTAAACATTGACTTTGGAAATATGTGGCATCGATTTCAATTGAACTTTTCAATGGTTTTGCTTATTTTCGGTTATAAGCTTGTTACCCATCGAGCGTAAGCTCACCCCTCATTCCCATCCACGGTAATGAGAAGAAGATCGGTGAACGAAAAGAAGGATTTTGTATCCTTGTATTTGCATTGGGATTCCTATATTGTTGTTGTATTGTGGCTTGTAATGCCATTAAAGTTTGTATATGATTATGGGATTGAATTATGTAAGTAAATTATGGTTAGTATATATGAATGTGAATTATGATTATGACTTGAGATGTGATTGAGAATTATGGAAATGTTTAGATATAGGTTTGTGAATGTGTATGATGGGATTAGGACGGAGGTCCAAGGAATGTGTGATGGATTGGAGATATTGAAGTGTTTTGTGTATGGTTGGTTTTGGATAAACTTTTGGCTAGTGAGATTTTAGAGGAGGTGCTGCCCAATTTTGATAAATTAAGGGTATTAAGTGTCATTTGGCAAAAGAAAATGAATAATATGATTTTGATAAATTAATTGATATGTTTTGATTATGAAAGATATAATGAATCGAGGAATTGCGAATTTCAAATTGGAAATTTGAACTACCACGAATGTTGTGTAATTGGAAAAAAAATATATAAGCGACTTTAGTTAATTTCGTGATTCGATTCGTTATGAGTTGGGTTCCAAACGGGTCCCAACATTTGTGGTATCGAGCGTCGGTATTATGATCTTACGTGGGGCGTGTGTATGGATTAGACGATAAGAACTTGATAAAAGTTTGAGGTGATAGATCTAATAGGAAAATGATGATACTCGACATGAGAAAAGGAAGTTGTGGATAAGCAGAGGCAATTATGGCAGATTCTGATTCAATGCCATTACATTGGAAGTGTCGAAAGTCTTTAGTTGAGAATTTAAGTCTCGGATCGTTAAGTTGACGTCCTTAACGGTCAGATGATTTAGACCTCGATCAGAGTACTTATCGACATTCCTTTTGATGGTAATGATTTGCATTAAGAAGAGATTAGTGGAATTGAGGTCAAAATTTCATGATGTTTCGAATTGGCTGAGGAATATATGTTAATCTTTAGTGTTTGCATTGAAGGAGTAGTGTGCCACCTCGTAATGGAATACGAGGAGTTTTGCGAGGATCGGCTACACCTGATTTCTTACCCTTAAAGAAGGGCACGGATAAGTATAGAATCCGTTATATGGGTGAACTGCTGTTAAGTGTTTGGACTATGAGAGCCAATACAAAGAAGGGTCTTTGGTTAGAGTATAAGGCAAGGAAATTATGACTAATTGGGAATAAGAATTTTTGTGGTCCGATATGTTAGGCAAGAATTCAGTATTTATGGATGTGTCAGTGACTTTGGTAATAGAATTATGTTGAAGGTAAGTATTTGAATCGATCTGAATATGACATGACTCACGTGAATCAAATGAAAGATAGTATGCAAGCAAAGTAGAATTGGTCGAAGGCGGATAAGTTAGTGTATGACTATAGATGGCGTGTCTTTCGGACTAGTAGTGGGATTATAAGTTCTTCCTCGATTCAACAATGGAATCTGTAATTCATCCATGGTCCAGAGGACAAAGACCCTGGTATGGATCAATCGGGTTGTTTTAGAAAGGAACCGATGATCTGAGGAGGAAGTTTGAAATGAGATGATAGGTCTCTAGGAGTTGGGATGTGGATCTCGTACTCCTTTTGGATTTGTTTCTTGTAAATGGTGGATTCGGGATAAATTTTCAAAAGTGGCGACCGGTTATTAAGAGTCCACCTCGATAATGTGAGTGGGTATGTGAGATCTATTTTCAGATATGGCTTATGGAATCATTTTAATTCCTAGAGTCAAGTTATGAGATGAATCGAGAACTAAGATAAAGTATGGTATAGATGATTTTCTTTGGAAAGGTAAGCTGCGATGGAGCGAAAATTTGAAAAGAAGGTGTGATAATGTACCTCCATAAGGGATCGATTATTTAAGGAATCGCGAGGACTAATCAAGAAGCACATGGAATATGATAAAATGGGTGGTGTTAACCAAAGGACCGATAACACTATAATATTGAGACCAAGTGATCAAAGATCGATGATGTATTAAAAGTATTCGAGGAATTGAGAGACTAGTGAATATGTGAGGAAAATACATATATATATATATATATAAAGCATATGATTAATGGAAGGAAAGAGAATTTTGAAGAATGATTCTGATGTAAATCAAACCGCATGAAGTTGGAAAGTTTGTTGTATGCACTGGTGTTGTATAAGAGATTTGGCTCAAATCTAATGAAGCATAATGAAGTGATTTGATATATATGTATCTGAGCCAACTAAGGTCCTATGAGTTACTGAGTTGATACATGTTTAAGAGCTGCTACGCTAACGATTGTTTTAAAGTTTGGAGACAGTATGAGTAAAGCAACATCTTGGATGTATTTATGCAAGTACAGATCGAAAAACTGAGACAATCATTGAATCGAGAGCATGGAATATGAAAAAAAGATTTTGAGTGTATAAATGAGAAATTCCTAGCAATCCGAGTGTTTTGTCAAATGTATAAAGCAGAAAATCGATATCGAGGCTATCGAACCAAAGCAAAAGGAAGCATAACATACGGGCGCTTGGTACGTCTGAATTAAGGATCAAGAGATTATGAATCGTATTGAGAGATTGGGAAACAGATCTGAATTTTGAGTTTAAATAGAAGGAGGACTGCATGGAAATTGCAATAAGAAAGATGTGAAATTAATAATGATGGTTGAGTTGGGGAATTTGCTATGTTCGTTATGAATTAGTTCGTATGGAGTTTTATAAGATAGTATTCTTGATAAAAGATGTCCGGATTCAAATGTGATTCGTGAGTATGTTTCGGAATTAGATGATATTGGTATTATTGTCACAAGAAGTTGGAAGTTGTGAGTGATCTGAACTAGAATGAGGAACTAGTCAAGAAAGTGATATGAATTTCGAGGACGAAATTCTTTAAGGAGGGGAGAATTGTTGGACCCCGAACTTTAATTGGACGTCAGAATTATTAAATGAGGAATTAGTGATGTTAAATGTTTATTTGGGTAGTGTGAATTGGAGAAATTTTAAATGATATTTGGAGGTTAAAGCGTGAAATGGGTTTTTGTGTATGTTGTATTATGGGTAACATCTTTATAATTGAAAAAGTAAGTCTGTATAGTTACTATTTATGTAACTTCTTTGAAATTGCAAATTTTGAGACTTCGATTTATTGGGACTAGAAATGCCCACTAAAGCTTTGTAAAGAACCTTTTATTGTGTTCTGCCAATGCTTGTTCGAGTATGACCTTGCATTGATTTGAAAATGTTCCATAAGTTGTGTATATGAACCTTGTGCATGGACTTTGTGTGATATGTGGTTGCTTTTAAATTTATTCCCAAAAGTTGTATTTTGTGGCTTATGGATGATTTGAGAAATGGCTTGATGCTTGACGTAGAATGTGTTTAACGAATTGTGTATGGAGGACTTAAGTAGGGATGATGAGTTGATGAATTTTGAATGTGAGCTATTGTTGATGTATAATATGCAATTTGTGGATGTGGAGGCTGAAAGATGTGAAATTGTGAAGTTTGAATATTGTTTAGTATGAAATTCTGGACTGATGTGTTCATGTGGTCAATTTTGAGAATGTGTGTTGTACTGCGATTTCTGGACTGATTTAGATAGGATAGAATCATTTAGTCTTATGGAGAGAGGTAGACAAGTTGTAGAACTTGTCCATGATGTGTATGAGCTAGTTTTGGAGGTGTTAATGTGAGTTGCTAGAGTTGGGTGCAGGGGCTGTCTAAATGGCAGATCACAGATAGATCTTTGAGGCCACTTTTGACCTTTATATAGTTGGAATTGGGGTTGGTGATCTTCATGAAAGTTGTAGATCTTTCTTTAAGCTTTCCATAGACACTAAGTTTGTTAAATTTGGAGCTCTGGATCAAAAGTTATGATGTTTGCAAGTTTTGGTCTTGTTGAAATTATCGATCAGTCATCTTTGTGTAAACTTTTGATCCCTTTAGAGTCCGAGCTTGCTTGTGAGTCCTTCTTGAAAATGGTAGAGCTATCTCTTAGCTTTCCAACGAAACAAACCGCGTGTCATTTGGAGCTCGGAGTCAAAAGATATGAACGTTTGAAATTCGGAGGTCGGATCAGAGTGGTCGAGCGACCTCGCAGGCGACAAGGCCGACCGACCTGGTGCGGGAGACCGACCTGGTGCGGGCGACCGACCTGGCATGGGCGACCGACCTGGTGCGGAGACCGACCTGGTGCGGGCGACCGACCTGGTGTGGCGACCGACCAAAGTGGAGACCGACTGCAAGTGCGGGCGACCGATCCAAAGTGACGCGACCTCTCTTCCTTGTTTTGGCCATAACTTCTTCGTCCGACATCCGATCGACCCGATTCTTGAAGCGTTGGACTTCTAAGACATTTTTCTATCTTTCCATACTAGATAGATCAGTTTTTGCATTAAATGGAGAAAGATAGCTCCGATTATAATGAGCTGATCAGTTGTAAAAGTTTGAATGGTGTTTGGTATTTTGGATATATCTTGAGCTATAGAGCTCAGATTGAACTGATTCTTTTTGAGAATTAAACTAGAGAGATGGGGCTACAAATGTTATGAAGGAGCCGAGCTATGATTTAGCCTCTAACACTTCCAAATATAGGTCGGAAGTTCAGTGTGGTGTTCAGTCTTGGTGTTGCAATGACTGAACAGTGTTCAGTAATATAGGTCGCTAGAGCTCGCTAGAGCTCGGATTGGGATGATTCTTTTTGGAAATTAAACTAGAGACATATATCTACAAATTTTATGAAGGATCCGAGCTATGAGTTAACCTCTAAGACTTCCAAAAATAGGTCGGAAGTTCAGTGTAGTGTTTAGTCTCAGCTTTGTAATGACTGAACAGTGTTCAGTAATATAGGTCGCTAGAGCTCGCTAGAGCTCGGATTGAGATGATTCTTTTTGGAAATTAAACTAGAGACATATATCTACAAATGTTATGAAGGAGCCGAGCTATGATTTAGCCTCTAACACTTCCAAATATAGGTCGGAAGTTCAGTGTAGTGTTCAGTCTCGGTGTTGTAGTGTCTGAACAGTGTTCAGTATTTTGGCTATATCTTGATCCTTAGAGCTCTTATTGAGATGATGCCTTTTGGACATTAAACTAGAGACATGGAGCTACAAATGTTATGAACGAGCCGAGCTATAATTTGGCATCTAAGACTTCCAAATATAGGTCGGAAGTTCAGTGTAGTGTTCAGTCTTGGTGTTGTACTGACTGAATAGTGTTCAGTATTATAGGTCGCTAGAGCTCGCTATAGCTCAGATTGAGTTGATTCTTGTTTTAAATTAAACTAGAGAGATGAGGCTACAAATGGTATGAAGGAGCCGATCGACAATATAGCCTCTAAGACTTCCAAAAATAGGTCGGAAGTTAGGTGTAGTGTTCAGCTGCGGGTCTGAAGAATAGACTTCAGTATTTTGGAGATATCTTGAGTTATAGAGCTCCGAACGACCTGATTCTTAAAGCGATGGGTTCGTAAGACATAGAGGCACATTTCTCTAGAAGAAAGTTTTATCAAATGGCTTCATTTACGTGATCGAAATAATCAAACAAGATGTCAGTTTTGAAGATCAACGAAGGGGCAATTTTGGAAGTTTACTTAAAGGGTTAAGTTAGTAGGCTTATAAGGAAGGGAAATTAAGTCATTGGTCATTCATTAAATGACATGGCATTATAAATATAAGGGGCTGTCTGTTGTTTGAAGGAGAAGCCCGATACTTAGAGAAGCAGAATAGAACAAAGAAAGAAAGAAGAGAAAAGAGAAGAGTGGTTTGGCGATGGAGGGAAAAGAGAGACAGCAGCTAAGTTCCGATTTTTGTGAGCTTTCAAGGAGGATTTCGAGCATGCTCCAAGAGGGAAAAAGGTGAAAGATGAAGAGAGCTCCAAGATGAGCTAAGAAAATCCAAAAATGGAGAAGATGGAGGTAAGAGCCGACTTTTAAGTCTTGATCTTTTCTTAAGTTTTTGGTTTAGAATCATGGAAAATATTATGGGTTGTGGATTTTGAAGTTATTTGTGATGATTATGCTAAGATGGTGATTAATTTTGGATTATTATAAATTAGGGTTTATGCCCAATTTTGGAAATTGGGGCTTTTGTAAATTGATGACTAAGATAGCTTGGAAATATGTTGAAAGTGGGTTCCCTATAGTTAATCTTGAGGATTATGATATTTATGATATTGAATTTGGGTATTTATGGTTTAGGAAAAAGTATGTTGGAAGAAAGAAGGAAGCAATGGAGAAATTGGAGCATTGGATAAGTTCCTAGCATGGAATCGAGGTGGGTACCTTGTTTATGATTGAGAAATGAGCCATAACACTGCCACTAAGCTTTCTTGTGTTTTCAAATATAAGAAATAAAAGTCAGTTTTCGGAACTCAATTGATTAAATGATTTCAACTACTTCCATTATTGCTTGTAAATGCTCGAAAGAAATTGTTATTGTGAATTATGGTGATTTTTGAAAAATGCATTGAAATTTTATGAATATCTTGAGAATGACATGTCATGAGATCATAAGATCATATGATTGTGATTTCGATATGCCTTAGAGAATGACATTGTGAACATGTGAAAATGAATATGTGCTTTGTTTGGGCGAGAGAGGGACGTTGTGTTAGTCTCGTGCACGTAGACAAAAGAAAATGAAAGCCTTCTCCCGGCTGCCCGCTTGTGGCTTACGAGATCCAAAAATAGACTCGTTGTGTTCATGGTAAACTTCGGTTTCCGGTGTGTGTACGGAACTCTCGAGCCGTTATGTGTGCATTTGCATTTTGACATGTGATGTGCTATGAAATGAATGATGATTTATAATGTTTCTTAATTGTCGATTTGTGATGAATTTGGAAGAGTTATGTTACATGAATTTCAAATGTGAGTTTACAAAGAAAAGTTATGGTTTTGTGTTTAATCACGATGAGTTTTAGTTTTATCAAAGCTCCAAATTAAAATTTTAACCGAAAGCGGAGCAATTATGATCTTTTCAACAGCGATTCTAAACATTGACTTTGGAAATATGTGGCATCGATTTCAATTGAACTTTTCAATGGTTTTGCTTATTTTCGGTTATAAGCTTGTTACCCATTGAGTAAGCTCACCCCCTCATTCCCATCCACGGTAATGAGAAGAAGATCGGTGAACGAAAAGAAGGATTTTTGTATCCTTGTATTTGCATTGGGATTCCTATATTGTTGTTGTATTGTGGCTTGTAATGCCATTAAAGTTTGTATATGATTATGGGATTGAATTATGTAAGTAAATTATGGTTAGTATATATGAATGTGAATTATGATTATGACTAGAGATGTGATTGAGAATTATGGAAATGTTTAGATATAGGTTTGTGAATGTGTATGATGGGATTAGGACGGGAGGTCCAAGGAATTGTGTGATGGATTGGAGATATTGAAGTGTTTTGTGTATGGTTGGTTTTGGATAAACTTTTGGCTAGTGAGATTTTAGAGGAGGTGCTGCCCAATTTTTGATAAATTAAGGGTATTAAGTGTCATTTGGCAAAAGAAAAGGAATAATATGATTTTGATAAATTAATTGATATGTTTTGATTATGAAAGATATAATGAATCGAGGAATTGCCGAATTTCAAATTGGAAATTTGAACTACCCTGAATGTTGTGTAATTGGAAAAAAATATATATATATGAAGCGACTTTAGTTAAGCTGTGATTCGTTCGTTATGAGTTGGGTTCCGGAAACGGGTCCCAACAATCTTATTCTTAATAATAAAGACAAATCTATTCAAATCTAAATAAGAAATAGAATGATGTTTCTTGTAATTACTGGAACATAATAACAATTATTTAGTTCTAATATTAGGCCAGAAGGCAAAACTAAACTACAAATTCATATAGCTAATGCAACAACTCTTGCTTTATTGCCAACTCGCAGGTCCACTTTTCCTTTCCTCAATAATCTACTCTATGTTAACGTCTGATGTTATTGCATATGTGAGAACTACATTCAGTATCTAATATCCAAGTATATGGAACAGAAACATAAAGATTGATCTTAATCATAAATGTACCTGAAGAGAAGACTTCCTTAAGCTTATTATCTCTCAGGGTACCAAGATAAGATAGGCAGTTTCTCTTCTAGTTTTCATTGAATCTATAGTGAAAACATGTGCCTTTATCATTTCTCTTCTTCTTGACACCTCTTTTGGGCTTTACTACATTAATAGAAGCCTCTTGTTTCTTATTCTTATTCTTCTTAGAGCTCTTTTTCTTGCTATTGGAAGAATCCACAAGTACAAAACTGGGTTCCTTCTTATGGCACCCTTCTGTAATCTGTATGTTCAATAGTTCAGGCAATGTCATATCCTTCTGGCTAATGTGGAAGTTCATGAAGAACTGTGAAAAACTTGAACTGAGAGACTGTAGCATCGAATCAACACTCAACTCGTGGTCTATGACAAAACCTAATTAGGCTAATTTTTTAATAAACCTAATCATTTTAGTACTTGCAGGTTGTTTGAAGATCTTTCAGTCATCTTGCATTAAAATAATGTCTTAGAGAATTGATACCTCTCCACCCTACTTTGTGCACCATACAACTCCTTGAGATGTAGAATTATATTAGGTGTATCCATTTTCTCATGTTGCCTCTAAAGCACAGGGACATGCTAGCCATCATCACACATGTGACTTGCTCAACGTCATCAATATAAAGTTAATACCTCTTCCAAACTTCATCATTCACATTTGAACTAGGCTCTAATAGAGTTGGAGTGTTAAGAACGTATAACTTCTTTTTTTTTTCTTGAGAACTATTCTTAAGTTTCAAAACTAGTCAAAAAAATTAGGTCCAGTCAGCTTGTTAGCATCCATGATGCTCCTTAATGTCAAGTTGGTAGTCATCTTCTGATTTATTCACTGAAAGACATAAAAGAGCAAATATTAGTGTATACTCAAAATCAAATAAAATAAGGACATTAAAAATATTTAATTACTCCCACTATTTTATTTAAAATAATAACCCTTATTATTAAATTGAGAAATTATCAAATAATTTCCTAGTGGGCTAGGCTCCCATTGAAAAATAGTTGATCTTAAGTTTGTTTATTAAACCAACTAAATTTAAATTATGCAGAAATCAACTTTATCAATCACATCTTATGTGACTCTTAGAACCGCTAGGTGATATCTCTTGTCAAAATATATCATATGTATTATTCTTAACCCTGCCTTTAAATTCATACAATCATGAGTTTGTTCATCTAGATTATATAAATTTAGTTAAGTAGGACCTATTAATTTAAGATAAATCATATCCAGATTAAGATGACTTTGAGTTTACTCAACAAGTCAAGCAATAAATGTAACTCGATTTTATTATTAAATAATGGAAGACAATTTTCACGTTCTTAATGTGTATTTAATATTTAATTGAGAGATTTAAATTTTTAGAAAAATTTGGTCTCATAAAAAATCTCATTATATTTATAATTTTAAACATAATCTAATTATGAAAGAAATTATTTAAAATCTTTGCTTGATTCTAATTATTGATTTGACAATTAATTTAATTTAATAATTCAACTTCTTAAAAATTAAACTAATTTTGAAAAATATTCCTAATAAAAATTTCTCCTTAAAACAATTTTCAAAATTTGGAAAAATACCTTTTCAATTTTATTAAGAATATAAACTAATTTAATCTCTATTAAATTAATTAAATTGAACTTAAGGCTTTAAAATACTAAAAATGAAATAAAAAACATAAAGCGGTCAACGCCGGATATTGACTGGCGCGTGCAGGTCTTTCACAGATGCTTTTTGAGACGGTGGGCGAGTGTCCACCTTCTTGCTTTCGTTGCTAGTTCATTTTTTTTGCCCATCACCTCCCTTCCTTTTTCTCATCGTTGCCTGCATCATCCCTCTCGGCTTCATGCCGCCGCCTTGTTGTTCTGTCCACGACTGCTTCTCCATGGGCGTTAATTGCCCTTGGCAACGCCAACCAATGGTGGTTTATAGTATGCGATCGAAACAATGACAGCTCGCTGCTGGTTTCAACCCTTCAGTGCTCCCACATGCAAGGGCAGAAACAAGCATATGGAGACAAATTTCCAGATCCAAGTTTTTAATAAATCATCCAAAACAAAACAACAAAACCATGGTAAAAACAGCCAGTCGTGGAAACAATTTCCAAAAGTTGAACAACAAACATATACACGTAGCAAAACAGATGCAGAACGCATAGGCATACATACATAAATTCTCCAGAACTCAAGAACAAGGATGATATTCGTGAAAGGAGAAAGCAGTTTTCAGAACACAAAACAAGAACAGTGGCGGAAAGAACAGTTTGGGGTTTTAACTAAATCGTTAAACCTTAATGGTTTTTCAAATCAAATAACAATCAAGCATTCAATTTTAGTTAAGCAATTAAAGAGGCTCTAATACTATTATTAGAAATCTTTTTTTTTAAGAGAAAAAAAAATAGAAAATAAAATTTTTACAGTTTTTGTTCGAATCCCAATAATTAAATAAATTAAAAAAATAAATAGTAAAATAAAAAATTGTACCTAATTCGTTTTTCCTGTTTAAATCTTCTAAAATCTTTTTTTTTGTGACAAGGAAAGAAAAACTAAGAGAACGTTACAAGGTAAGTCTCGGGAAACAGATCCCGGCTATATCCTCTAGAAGGATGTAGAGGCACCCGGAAGGTGTATTGGTGATAATGGAAGTACCAAGCTCAAAATTGTCAGCTGAGGAGGCGAGCCAGTCCGCACAATGGTTGCTTTCTCTGTAGATGTGTCGGGTTTTGACAACCCAATTACGCGCAAGCAACTTGTGAATTCCCATGATAAAGGGATTATGTGACATCATCTGTTGAATGCAGGAAGAAAGGACGTTAGCGACCACAAGGGAATCCAGTTCAAGTTCTATCTGACGATGGCCAAGATCCCATGCGAGTTGTAATCCGGTGAGCACTCCCCAGAGTTCTGCGGAGGTTGGAGAGCACTGTCCAATGTTTTGTACAAAACCGCCAAGCCATGCTCCTGTGCTGTCGTGAACGAGGCCGCCAGCTGTTGCAGTGGAGATTGTTGGGTGGCAAGCTCCATCTGTGTTGAGTTTAACCCAACCGGGGGGAGGTTTGGACCAGCCAAGGAGGCGTGGCCGTCTAGGTGGAGGACTCAGAAGAGCTCAGCGTTGCCCGATGGACACCGTGGAGAGCTAGTGAACATACTCAATGACTGCTTGTGTAGGGGACTCCGGCCTAGAGAAGTGATCCTCAAAGATGGACTTGTTTCGCCAGGTCTATAAGAACTAACAAGTAACTCCGAAAATGATGGACCAGTCAAAACCAGCTACCAAGTGGTGGTGATGAAAGCTCCGAGTCAACCATTCCTGCAAAGATAGAGAAAAAAAGTCAGCAGGGAGAAGGGGTAGGGGAAAAGTGCTCCATAGGTTGCAAGCAGGGGTGCAGTCTCAGATGACATGTAAGGCAGTCTCTTCAGCTTGACAATGGTGACAGGCGTTGTCGATAGTGAGGTGCAGACGAACACGTTGTTGATTGGTAGGAAGACGAGCGTGAGCCATAAGCCAGAAGAAAGTGTGAATATGTGGGGGTCCATTCCATTTCCAAATGGCACGCTAGAGGCTGTCCGAAGATGGAGCCGGTAGGTCCATGATCATGGCATAAGTCGGGGCAGTATGAAAATGGTCAGGGTCTGAAGGGTCCCAGATTAACTGATTAGGGCCAAAAGGGGGTTGAGGAGGCAAAATCCCGGCAATAAGTAAGCAGATCGAGTGAGGAAGGAGGATTTGGAAAGCGTCCCACTTCCAAGCTCCAGAGGGCTCAGCAAAGTGGTGAATAGAGAGGTTAAGGTCCGAGCGAGGAATGGGGGCGATCGAATGAGTGATCAGTGGGCCCTAATTCTCTACCCACTGGTCGAGCCAGAAGCGCGTCTTGGTTCCATCATAGATGACCCATTTCAGCTCTTTGAGCACATAGTGCCAGGTAGCTGTGATACTCCTCCAAACCATTGAAGCACCCTTACCTTCCAGCACGGTGGGGATGGTGGAGTGATCGAAGTTGTATATGGTCGAAAGGAGTTGGAACCAGAGCGAAGTGGGCTTAGAGACTAGGGCACAACCCAATTTAACTAAGAGGGCATCATTGGTTTTGAGGATTTTATGGAGACCCAGGCCCCCAAGATCTTTAGGCTGACAGACGTGATCCCAGTTGACCAGGTGCATTTTCTTTGACTCGGGAGAAGAACCCCAAATAAATTGTGGCATTAATATCTCGAGAGCATTGCAGAGGCCACAAGGGAAGCGGACCATCTGCATGGTATACGTGGGAAGGGAGGAGATCATAGCTTAAGACAGGGTGACGCGACCAACAAAGGACAGAAGATTAGCAGACCAGCCGGAGAGGCACTGTTGGGCTTTGTCGAGGATATGTTGGTAAGTGTGTATGTTAATTTTACCATGAAGGAGAGGCACTCCAAGGTACCTGTCGAGGTCGTGATTCAACTGGAAATCCAGGTCTCTACTCAGTTGACGCGTCACCGGTGTTAGATCCCGTTTCCAGAACCCAACTGCATAGACTTAACACTTTCACTCTTGTTTTGATACCACCTATATTAGGACCCGATTTGGGAACCGGATCCCAACCGGAACAAACGGAATCACAAATCGAAAACGAATCGAATACTAAATGAGTCACAGAAAAATCGAAAGGCTCGGATTTTACAAAATTTCAGAAACAAAGAAATAAAATGGATCAATCTTGGGATCCAACCTCGGAATCATAATCGAACACATGTATAAAACTTGAGCAAACTTATACTTGGCAAAAGCGAAAGAGAACGAAAGCGAAAAGAGTTGGCTCGAAAACATAACAAATATATCGTTGAAGGACAAAACCTTAATTCTGCCATTCGCAAAACAAAGTGGAGCAAAACGGAAAGCATAACAGAAAGCAAAAGTAGCGAAGCAAATCGAATACGAATCGAAAACAGAACAAGAAACTTAACAAAGCGGATCCAACATCCGAGAAAAAAGAATAGAGAAAATAACTATAGCGTTGGATACCTTAAGACTAAACCAAACCGAAACTAGGTAATAAAATTTTCTTTCTTTTTTGTTCAATCTGATACAAAGTAATCTAATTTTATATTTGGAAATTTATCCTCAATCAAAACTCAATTCATTATAGTCTTCGCAATCATGCAATATCTCAATCTTATCTTTAACAAATATTATTCTTATTCTTATTTTTTCTATAAAAACTCCCACATACAAAACTAAATACCATCAATTCTCAAACAATTAGTACTTCAATAATTCTTATTCAATCATACTCTTGACACTTAAATCAAACAGTCACTTTAATTCCTCAAATAATTCATGAAAACTTATTTACATCAATATCACATTCATCCATATCTCAATTCAATACACAAGTCCATAATTCATTTACATACTGATATACATGCTCACAAAATGTTAATGGCATTTCACGCCATGTTACAACACCAATATCAAAATTCAAAATGCACAGATTACAAAAATCCCAAAATTCTCAACATGTCTGCAAATCTGAATCTTGCAACAAAATAACTTAAAGCCAGTCATATATGTAACGAACGGACGTCTAAACTCTCCTTCATCTAATCTCCATCTTGATACCTGGAGATGGGGATGGAAAGGGGGGTGAGCTTTACAGCTCGTGGATACACGTTTATAATAAAGATAAGCAAAAACCTTGAAAACAGTTCATTTGTCTTAGAAAACTTTCATGGAGTTTATAAAACACATGTTTTCTAGGCTTTCAGCCAAAAATCCATAAGTTACAAATCATGAATTCATCAAACTTGATCAAACATAACATGAGCACATAAACATATCAGAATGGTTTGGGTAAGTCCAAATTCATAACGCACTACACATTTCTATCGAAATGGTCCTGTGTAGTCGTAGTTCTTGAGGGAGTCCTTGAAGGAGCTCCATACCACTAGCGAACAGGCGGGAGAAGCCTATTCTTGGGTCAACGTGTAGGAAAATCCCGGTGTGTGCATCACATATACACGGTGCGGAAAAACAAAAATTTTTATTCCGGGACCTTCCCGAAAGTTAGGATCTATGTGTCTATATAACGAAGTCAAACCATAACGACCAACGGAGACCAACTCTAACGGTATCCACGCAGAGGTCGGAGAACCTAACCGGAGCAAACCCTTTGACTCGGGAATAGTTAGAATAAGGGAGAGAGTGCTAGCTCTTATTCTTGGAGAGCTCAAGGAGAAGAAGATGGTGAAGCTTGGAGAAGAAGATGAAGCTTGAAGAAGGATGATGAAGAGAGGAGAGCTTCCGATTTTCAAACCCTTTCTTAAAACTTTTAACATGTTAAAGGTTCTCTATATATAATTCACGATAATCATCCTTCCTTTAGCATTTTTTGTCTTTTAGTCATCTTGTCTTTTTAATTTAAAGCCATTAAATGCTACTTTTGACAAGGCTAAAAGACATTAAATGAAAGTGTTGACAAGGCTTCTCTCCTTCCACGTTGATGATATATATATATATATATATATATATATATATATATTAATTTCTTAATTAATTAATAAGATATATATATATATATATATAAATACTGAAGTGGTCCAGTCACACTGGAGTCGGTCCTACCGGCCTACAGGTCCCGGTATGGAAAAAACATCGGAGACTTGTTTCAGCAATATCAATGTCGCGATCTCATCGGGACATATCCCGATCTCATCAGGATCCATTTAGTTCTATTGCTCTCCATATATTGGATCTTTATCCAAAACTATTTTACGAATTCTCCGAGCCACTCTTATGCATGTGACCCATTACGTTCCCAGTTATGTTGGCCACTTAGATTAACACTTAATCCAAGCAAGTCATGAGCGGTATCTAGCAACGCTTCATGACCCTCAATTGACCGGAAAGTAATTGGTTTGACGAATGAACCTATGTTCATCATGAACCATATCACGAACCTTTCCATAGACAATTACTGTGCAATTCATCCTTTCACCATGCTATACCCCACTTGGTTATGAGTATGGGCAAAGTATCAACTCTTACTAGACTGACTACGTCAAATCTAGTCCAAGTGATATCAGTTCTCGTCCTGGGACTCATTACTTTATATGTCACTGAAGACACTCTTCATGACATATGAACTCCAGCCAGAGATTTTCAAGTAATGACACTGACAAGAGGCCATGGGTATCATCTTCTGCTATCACAAAAGTGATGAATCCTTTATTAGCTACTCAATTACCTTCGAATACCTCAAGCTGTACCCAATCACCACCCTATGAGCGACCTGTGTAAGGCAACAAGGAATGGAGTCAAAGCACAGATTCAGTATCCAAGATATCCTTAAGTACCTCAAGTCTAAAGATATTTGCACCATTGCTATGATGAGATTATCACTGAAATTAGAATAGGACATCCATGTGATGATCTCGTAGCAGGTCATCCAATGTACTTACTACCTCTAGTAAGCATTCACATCTCAACCCTAAACATCTCATATTTACAGTTTCTAAGATCCACTGCTTGATCAAATCAAGGAGCTTGAGATGTGCTAGTCTCTTCGGATTAACGATGTCCAGTTTCAATAATCCTATGACTAGGGATAATTTAGATACTGACATAATTGCACATGATAGGAATCTCAGTAGTATGATCACATCATAATTTCCTTCATGCTATGTCATATATCATGGACTTCATTAATTTGTTTATAGATCAATATCAATTCATAAATAATTAACACCAAATTAATGAAATATGCCTTTCTTTATTTATTTATAAAGTTTGTATACAACTTTGTACAAAACGCACTAAAGATGATTGCCTTTAGGGCACTACTCTAAGAAAATCTCCCACTTGACCTAAAGCCAATCGTCTTGATATCTAATACCATAGGCGAGTACATGAGAGTCAAAGCTCTTCTGTGATAATGGCTTTGTCAATGGATCAACAATATTTTGCTCGGTGGGAATTCTCTCTATCTGGACATCACCTTGACCAATGATCTCCCTAATAAGATGATATCTGCGGAATACGTGTTTGGATCGTTGATGAGACCTTGGTTCCTTCACCTGCGCAATAGCCCCATTGTTGTCACAATACAACTGTATGGGCCCATCACAGCTAGGAATCACACCAAGTTCAGTAATGAACTTTTTCATCTAAACTGCTTCCTTTCTTTGCATCCAAGCGGCAATGTACTCTACTCGATTGTTGAATCGACGGTTGTCTCTTATTTGAACTCTTCCAACCGACCGCCTACCGCTCGGTGTGAATATATAACTTTGATTGGAATTTAGAATCATCCTTATCAGATTGAAAACTATCATCTGTATACCCGCTCACTTTTAGATTTTCATCTCTATATATCAAGAAATCATCCTTAGTCCTTCGCAAGTACTTGAGGATATTCTTGACAGCCACCCAGTGACCCTCACCAGGATCTGATTGGTATTTGCTCGTAACACTTAGAGCATATGATGCATCGGGTCTCATACATAGTATAGCGTACATGATAGATCCTACTGCAAATGCATACGGGATCATATTCATGTGCATCCTCTCATCTTGTGTCTTAGGACACATAGATTTCGAGAGTGTTATCCCATGAGTCATGGGAAGATACCCTCTCTTGGATTGTTCCATGCTAAACCTCTTTAGCATCTTGTCTATGTATGTTGATTGTGAAAGACCAAGCAATCTTTTTGATCTATCTCTATAAATCTTTATCCCAAGGATATAAGTTGCTTCACCAAGGTCTTTCATGGCAAATTGTTTGGATAACCAAATCTTCACAGATTGAAGCATAGATACATCATTTCCTAATAATAATATGTCATCTACATATAGCACAAGGAATACGATTGCAGTCCCACTAACCTTCTTATACACACAGTGTTCATCCAGATTTTGTGAGAAACTAAACTCTTTGATTACCTCATCAAAACGGATATTCCAACTCTTGGATGCTTGTTTCAATACATAGATGGATTTTTGAAGCTTGCATACCTTTTCGCCATCATAGAACGTGAAGCCCTCTAGTTGTGTCATATACACATCCTCAGCTATATTTCCATTTAGGAAAGCTGTCTTCACATCCATTTTTCATATCTCATAATCATAATGAGTGGCAATGGCTAGGAGTATCCTAATGGATTTAAGCATTACTACTGGGCTGAAGGTCTCGTCGTAGTCAATTCCTTGTCTTTGACGAAAACATTTAGCCACAAGCTTTACTTTATAGGTAATCACGTTACCATCCATGTCAGTTTTCTTTTTGAAAACCCATTTACACGCTATGGGTTTTATTCCTTCGGGTGCCTCAACCAAAGTCCATACTGTAAGTGATAAGTCGACTTACACATGTTCGGTACCGATAAGTCGACTTGTTCATTGGATAAGTCGACTTGTTCAAGGTCGGTACTGTTTATATTGTGCCCTAAAGGCAATCCCCTTTAGCTCGTTTTGTTCAAAGTCGTGTGCAGACTTTATGAATAAATAAAGAAAGGCATACTTCATTAATTTGATGTTCATGAACATTGTTTATGAATTGATTGGATCTTTAATCGAATTAATGAAGTCCATGATATATGACATAGCATGAAGGAAATTATGATGTGCTCATACTCCTGAGATTCCTATCATGTGCAATTATGTCAAGATTCAAATTCTCCTAGTCATAGGATTAATGAGACCGACATCATTAATCTGGATAGACTAGCACATGTCATATTCCTTGATTGGATCAGCGGTGGATCTCGAAGCCGTAAATATGAGATATTTAGAATTGACATGTGGATGCTTACTAGTGGTAGTAAGTTCATTGGATGACCGCCATGAGATCATCACATGAATATCTTATCTAAGTGTCGTTGATAATCTCATCATAGCAATGGTGCAAGTATCCTTAGACTTGAGGTACTCAAGGATATCTTGATACCGATCCTGCTTTGACTCCATTCCTTGTTGCCTTCCGAGGTAACTCATAAGGTGGTGCTTGGGTGCGACTTGAGGTATTCAAGATAATTGAGTAGCCAATAAAGGATTCACCACTACGGATTAGCGTAAGAGATACCCATGGCCTCTTGTCGGGATCATTACTAAGGCTGGCCAGCATATATGTCATGAAGAGTGTCTTCATTGACATATAGAGTAATGAGTCCCAGGACGAGAACTAATATCACTTGGGCTAGACTCAGTCTAGTGAGAGTTGACACTTTGACCATACTCATAACCAAGTGGGGTATAGGATGGTGAAAGGACGAATTGCACAGTAATTGTCTATGGAAGGGTTCGTGATCTGGTTCGTAATGAATACATCAAACCGATTACTTTCCGGTCAATTGGGGGTCATGATGTGTTGCTAGATACCGCTCATGACTTGCTTAGATTAAGTGTTAATCTAAGTGGCCAACATAACCGAGAGCCTAAAGGGTCACACGCATAAGAGTGATTCAGAGAATCTGTAAAATAGTAATTGGACGAGTTCCAATTATGGAGAGCATTAGATTAAATGGATCCCAATGGATTGGGATATGTCCCGATGAGATCGCGACATCAATATTGCTAAGAAAAGTTTCGAGTCATTATAAAGCACCGGGGCCCGGTAGGCCGGTAGGACCGACCCCAGTTGGACTGGACCTTAGCAATTATTTATTAATTGATTAATTAACTAATTAATTAATTAATTAATTAATTAATTAATTAATGTTGGCTGCGTTGGAATGGGATGAGAGCTTGATAACTTTGACTTTTCAAAGTTATATTTCTTTATTCCATTAAAGGTTAATGGTTTATAATGTCCACACTTGTCATCATCTTATAGTTTCCTTAATTGTTAAGTGTATACATATAAGATGGCTTATGGATGTGGTGTGTCTGTCGATGGTTGCTCCAGAAGTGAGGAAGAATGAAAAAGCTTAAGGGTTAGGTTATATGAAAGTGTTTCATTTTCTTCTTCTCTCACAAGCTTCATCGATGTTCTCTTCTTCTCCAAGCATGGGCCAACGTTTCCTTCAGTTCTCCAGGACAGAGGTAGGCTCTAGCAGGTTTTAATCTGTTCTCGCTATTCCCGGGTCAAAGGGTTTGACCCGGTTAGGTTTTCTGATCTCTGCGTGGATCACCTTTAGAGATAGTCTCTTTTGGCTATTTAGGTTGATGTCTTCATACCGACACCTGGATCCCGGGTTTCGGGAAAGTCCTGGGAACAAAAATTTTTGTTTTCCGCTGCCGGTACATGTGATGTACCTCCCGGGATTTTCCTACAGTGGTATCGAGGCGCCCGGTGTCACGTATGAAGCTAAAACCTAAGCTTAGATCAGAAACCCTAATGGAATTTTCTGTTGATGCATGCTTGCTGTCCAATTTTCGAATTTATATTGTGATATGTTTTTCGAAAATTTTCTGCCCAGGATTGTTCATAACATGTTAGAGAATATGTCTATGAAATTTGAGAATTTATCGATTTGATTTGATATAATTTTGCTAATTTAATTCCCTAAGTTTCGGATGCTGTTTTGTGAAACGATTCTGGAACAGGCAGTAGTATAAATTCGATAATAAATTCTAGAAAAATGGTTTTTCGGCTTTTCCTTCACCTACATGTCTCTAAGATGTTGGTGAATGTCTATGAGCATGGAAATTGGATTTCAAGGTGATTGGATATTTATTTTCGATTTTATTCTATGCTGTTGGGAATTGCTGTGCTGATGAATACAGATTTTGAATCGGTTTTGTTATTTAGGTTGACTGAGTTTTTGATGGCTAAAAATCCTGAAAAAATTCAGGTAGTATTTTCTGAACATGTACTAACCTATGCAATTTTCTCAGAATTTATTGAAATTGTTTCATTGATCATTTCGAGCAATGTACAGAACTGGACAGTTTTGTGAAAAATTGTTGGGACTGTTTTGCTTGGCTTGATTGAGTGTGCTTTTTCAGTTCCAATGCCTTGCACCATTTTTAATGTGATTAAAAATGTGTTATCATGATGTATCATGATTGCCAAACTGAATTGCTTGAAGTTGCATTTCCAAGAATTTTCGGATGCTTAAGTGATCACATTAGTGTCTCGTTAGTATATTGCATTATCTTGTTTGTTTTGACCGTCATATTTTTATGGCATGTGCTGAAGTAAATTTGATAATGTATGTGCTAGCTAGAGATGCTTAGGATGATAATTTGGGTGTTCCTACATTATTTGGAAATTAATGAGTTTTGACTCATTTCAAGCTTTTCATATGGTTTGACTATATAAGGCTTTCATGGTTCAATGAAGTGTTCATTGAGACATCAAAGTAGCGATATTACCTTAGGTATGTTGGTATTGTGAATTGGAATTGCAAGGATTGAGGAATTAGCCGATTAGAGAATTATAGCAAATTACATTGGACAAGTCGACTTATTTGGAGTATAAGGCGACTTGTTCAGAATCTGTGCATAAGTCGACTTGCGGTGTACAAGCGACTTGTGCATGAAGTAAATGCATAAGGCGACTTATATCGATAAGTCGACTTGTGCGAGGGCGAAGACAAGGCGACTTGTATTATGACAAGGCGACTTGTGTATAAGCGAGGGCATAAGGCGACTTGCATTCGTTGTAAAGTCGACTTGTGGCATGCTCGAGTTGGATGATGAATGATTAAAAGGATTGATTCAATGTGATTGATGAAACCTAAATCATTCCATATAGTCCCTGGCGACTATAATCCTTCAACTTGGAGTCTAGAATTCAAATCCTCCTCGTATATGAAAACTAACGCCTTCCATTAATATGGTAAGAACCAGAGTTCTTATAGGTGGGTTGTTGGGCAAACTCAAGCTCACTCTATATGGATATGTTCGAACCATGAAAATAAGATTTTTCGATTAATGGGTTGGTTTTCACCGAAGCGTTGGTTTGTTGAGCAAACTCAAGGTCAACGTGATGAGGTGAAGTTGGGTAGTGTACATCGGATGTACACGCATCAAGGAGTTGATAACCCAATGTAAGTGCATACATCAACAAGTTGATAGCACTGATCGATAGTTATGTCTAAGATGTAATTGGTATATCTGATACCTCCCGAGGCATAAGGTGGCTTGTGTAAGTGATAAGTCGACTTGTACCATGTGTAAGTCGACTTACACATGTTCGGTACCGATAAGTCGACTTGTTCATTGGATAAGTCGACTTGTTCAAGGTCGGTACTGTTTATTTGTGCCCTAAAGGCAATCCCCTTTAGCGCGTTTTATTCAAAGTCGTGTGCAGACTTTATGAATAAATAAAGAAAAGGCATTATTCATTAATTTGATATTCATGAACAAAGTTTATGAATTGATTGGATCTTTAATCGAATCAATGAAGTCCATGATATATGACATAGCATGAAGGAAATTATGATGTGATCATACTACTGAGATTCCTATCATGTGCAATTATGTCAAGATTCAAATTCTCCTAGTCATAGGATTAATGAGACCGACATCATTAATCCGGATAGACTAGCACATGTCATATTCCTTGATTGGATCAAGCGGTGGATCTCGTAAACTGTAAATATGAGATATTTAGAATTGACATGTGGATGCTTACTAGCGATAGTAAGTTCATTCGATGACCCGCCATGAGATCATCACATGGATATCTTATCTAAGTGTTAGTGATAATCTCATCATAGAATGGTGCAAGTATCCTTCACTTGAGGTACTCAAGGATATCTTGAATCGATCCGTGCTTTGACTTCATTCCTTGTTGCCTTCGGAGGTAACTCATAGGGTGGTGCTTGGGTGCAACTTGAGGTATTCAAGATAATTGAGTAGCCAATAAAGGATTCACCACTCGGATTAGCGTAAGAGATACCCACGGCCTCTTGTCGGGATCATTACTAAGGCTGGCCAGATGTATGTCATGAAGAGTGTCTTCATTGACATATAAAGTAATGAGTCCGGGACGAGAAGCGATATCACTGGGCTAGACTCGATCTAGTGAGAGTTGACACTTTGACCATACTCATAACCAAGTGGGGTATAGGATGGTGAAAGGACTAATTGCACCAGTAATTGTTCATGGAAGGGTTTGTGATCCGGTTCGTGATGAATACATCAAACCGATTACTTTCCGGTCAATCGGGGTCATGATGTGTTGCTAGATACCGCTCATGACTTGCTCAGATTAATTGTTAATCTAAGTAGCCAACATAACCGAGAACCTAAAGGGTCACACGATAAGAGTGTTTCGAGAAATCAGTAAAATAGTAATTGGGTGAGTTCCAATCATGGAGAGCATTAGGATTAAATGGATCCCAATGGATTGGGATATGTCCCGATGAGATCGCGACATCGATATTGCTAAGAAAGGTTTAGGATTTTTTCAAACCTTCGGGGCTTGAGAGGTTTAGAGACCAACCCAGTTTGATCGACCTCTTAGTAATTATATATATGTTAATTAATTAAGTAATTAATTAATTAATATTATATATATATAGACATGTACGTGGAAGCCATAGGAGGAAGCCTTTTCATCTTTTAACTTATATATATATATATATATATATATATATATATAAAGAGTGGCTTACGTGGATCCTCCTCCACCATAAGCTTCAATATGTCTTTAATAAGTTATAAGACATATAAAAGGTGAAAAAAGAGAGGATGGTTCGTAGGTTTTTGGTGGAAGAGAGAAAAGTTGAACGCTTAATAGTTAAGCTTTGTTTTAAAAGTTCATTTTCTTCTTCTTCCAAAGCCATCATCGATTTCTCCTTCTCCAAGCACATGGTCCAACGTTTCCTTCAGCTCTCCAGGACAGAGGTAGGCTCTAGCAGGCTTTAATCTGTTCTAGCTATTCCCGGGTCAAAGGGGTTTGACTCGGTTAGATTTTCTGATCTCTGCGTGGATCACCTTTAGAGATAGTCTCTTTTGGCTATTTAGGTTGATGTCTTCATACGGATACCTGGATCCTGGGATTTGGGAAAGTCCTGGGAACAAAAATTTTTGTTTTTCGCTGCCGGTACATGTGATGTACCTCCCGGGATTTTCCTACAGTGGTATCAAAGCGTCTGGTATCCCGTATGAAGCTAAAACCTAAGCGAGATCAGAAACCCTAATGGAATTTTCTGTTGATGCATGCTATCTGTTCAGATTTCGAATTTATATTGTGATATGCTTTTCGAAATTTTTCTTCCCAGAATTGTTCATAACATGTTAGAGAATATGTCTATGAAATTTGAGAATTTATCGATTTGATTTGATATAGTTTTGCTAATTAATTCCCTAAGGTTACAGATGTTGTTTTGTGAAACGATTCTGGAACAGGCATGAGGATAAAATCGAGAATAAATTATAGAAAAATGGTTTTTCGAATTTTCCTTCACCTAAATGTCTCTAAGATGTTGTTGAATGTTTTTGAGCATGGAAATTGGATTTCAATGTGATTGGATATTTATTCACGAATTTATTCTATGCTGTTGGGAATTACTGTGCTGATGAACACAGATTTTGAATCGGTTTTGTTATTTAGGTTGACGAAGTTTTTGATGGCCTAAAATCCTGAAAAAATTCATGTAGCATGTTCTGAACATTTAGTAACCTATATAATTTTCTCATGATTTATTGAAGTTGTTTCATTGATCATTTCGAGCAATGTACAGAACTGGACAGTTTTGGTGAAAATTGTTGGGACTGTTTTGCTTGGCTTGATTGAGTGTGCTTTTCAGTTCAATGCCTTGCACCATTTTTAATGTGATTAAAATGTGTTATCTTGATGTAGTATGATTTCCAAACTGAATTGCTTGAAGTTGCTTTTCCAAGAATTTTTGAATGCCGAATTGGTCACATTTGTGTCTCGTTAGTATATTGCATTATCTTGTTTGTTTTGACCGTCATATTTTTTATGGCATGTGCTGAAATAAATTTGATAATGTATGTGCTAGCTAGAGATGCTTAGGATGATAATTTGGGTGTTCCTAAATTGTTTGGAAATTAATGAGTTTTGACTCATTCCAAGCTTTTCATATAGTTTGACTATTTAAGGCATTCATGAATCAATGAAGTGTTCATTGAGGCATCAATTCACAGATATTACCCTAGGTATGATGGTGTTGAGAATTGGAATTGCATGGATTGAGGAATTAGCCGATTAGATATAATAGCAATCTCCCTGGATAAGTCGACTTATATGGGACATAAGTCGACTTGTTCTCTTAATAAGTCGACTTGTTCTCTTAATAAGTCGACTTGTTTTCTGGATAAGTCGACTTGTTCAAGATCTCTGTATAAGTCGACTTGTTCAAGATCTCTGTATAAGTCGACTTGTAGTACCTTGTAAGTAGACTTGTTCATGGGCAGATGACATAAGTCGACTTGTGTCACACAAGCTTCCACTTGTGGTATAGAGCATAAGTCCACTTGCATTTGATGAAAGTCGACTTGTGGCATGCATAGGTTGGATGATGGATGATTATAAGGATTGATTCAATGTGATTGATGAAACCTAAATCATTCCAAATAGTCCTAGCGACTATGATCCTTCAGCTTGGAGTCGAGAATTCGAAATCCCTCCTCGGAATATGAAAACTTACGTCTTCCATTAATATGGTAAGAACCAGAGTTCTTATAGGGTTGGGTTGTTGGGTAAACCCAAGCTCACTCTATACGGATATCTTCGAACCATGAAAATAAGATTATCGGATTAATGGGTCGGTTTTCCTAGAAGCGTTGATTTGTTGAGCTAACCTCAAGGTCAACGTGAATGAGGCGAATTGGGTAGCATACATCGATGTACGCGATCAAAGAGTTGATACCTAATGAAGTGCACACATCAACAAGTTGATAGCACTGATCGATAGTTGTGTCTAAGATGTAATTGGTATATCTGATACCTCCCGAGACATAAGGTGGCTTGTTGAGCTAACCTCAAGGTCATTTTTAATGTCGGTTATCGATGATACAATTGGTATGACGATACCTACCGATTGACCTAAGTTGTGGCTCATTGGGTAAACCTAAGGTCACTCTTAGCAATGTCGGATATCGACCCACTAGACATTATGTCATTTTGTTTCTCTGGATTCAGAAGAGGGTTATGGATTCTAGGAAACTAGTGGGAGCCATATGCATATCATGCAAGTCCTTATGATCATGCAGCAATTCTATTCTATCATTCCTTCTCTATCGCGTTTAGGTTGATTGAAGAAGTCTTTCAAAGGTGAATTTTCGCCTCTATTCGGACCGAATTTTCTTGATTGGCTAAGGAATCGAGAATTGTTTTCAGATCCGAGGAACTGGGATACGCCCTAGATGTTCCACTTCCGATTGCACTTGTCGATGCTTCCGATAAGGATCGAAAGCATATTGTAAGCATCTAAAGGATGTTGATATGGATACTTGCTTTATGCTTGCCTCGATGTCACTAGAGTGCAGGAGCAAAGACGAGTCCATGGATGCTCACTCTATAGTATTTCATCTTAGGGAGCTGTTTGATGAGTAAGCTCGATGCGAAAGGTTCGAGACCTCAAGGCTTCTCTTCACCATTAAAGATGGCTCCGAGGATATCTGGCATGCAAGATGCCTCAAGATGAATGACTATATTGAGAGATTGGCCGCCTTAGGATTTGTAATGGATTATGAGTTAAGTAGAGACTTAATTCGGTTGGATTGTCTAATGATTATTCACAGCCAGGATTAACCCATCGGATAAACCAAATATCCACAACAATTCTCGAATGATCAATCAGCCAAGACAACGGTGACGAGCTATCAAGAAGGATAGCAAGCAAGTGCTAATGGTGGATGCTTCTTCTTCTAGTTCAAAGAAGAAAAGGCCAAGAAACCAAAGGAAGTGCCATCAAGGAAAAACCAAAGATTCGCCCCAAAAGGATTTTGCTTTCATTGTGGCAAGTCTAGCCACCAGAGGCTAAACCAGTAAAATCTATTCGAGTCCTTGAAGCAAAGAAAAGGCATCGATGCCTCTACTTCTTCAAATATGTTTGTCATTGAGGTTAATACTATTCTGATCCAAACATATCAAGATTTGATACCGGATGTGGCTCATACATATGAAATGATATGCAGGCCTCGAGTGACGAGAGAAAGCTCATTCAAGGAGAACTAGACCTTCGTGTAGATAATGCAGCAAGAGTTGCTACATTATCCGTGAGACACTTATGTCTTGTTACTCCCTAGTGGGCTTATATTCAAATTGGATGATTGACATTTTGTACTGCTTTTAAACAAAGAACATATGTATGTTTTATGTTTACTTAGAGTGATTTCCATTGGACTTTTAGTAGCAATGGTTGTTCTATTAGTTCGAATGGAAGGCTCTATGCTATCGGTACATTATGCAATTGAATTGACATATTAGATATGTCATATCCATTCTGAATGTCAATGACGCGAAAAGACATAATCGAGATAATTTAAAATCAACTTACTTATGGCATTGTGGCTTGGCCAAATAAATGAGACACGATCGCTAAGCTCCATAAGAGTGGATGTTTAGGTCATTTGATTATGAATCATATGACACATGCGAATCTTGTTTATTAGGCAAGATGACTAAGTAATCCTTTAAGGGAAGGGTAAACGAGTGAATGGAATATTAGACCTAATACATTCGGATGTATGTGGTCCGATGTCCATCCATGCCGAAGTGGTTGTTTTACTTCATTACTTTTATCGGTAATTATTCACGATATAGGTATCTCAGATCAGAGATACAAATCAAGCATTTGAAAAGTTCAAACAATTGAAATGAAGTAGAAAACTAACTTGGTAAAAGTATGAATACATTACGATCCGATCGTGGTGGAAAATGCTTAGACCAACAGTTTTGGATTATCTCGAGATAATGGGATTTTATCTCAAGATACTCCACCTTACACTTGTGCAAAGACAATGGTGTGGCTGAAAGGAGAAATCGAACCTTGTTAGACTTGGTGCGATTGATGATAGGTTTTGCATAGATTTTGGGAATATGCGCCAAGACAAATTGTTTACTTGCTAAATGTAATTCCATTAAAGAGTTGTGGTTACTCCATATAGAGATATGGACTAACCGAAAGCCCTATCTTTCAAATGAAAGTTTGGGGTTGTCTCGCTTATCTGAACGGACACAATGATTAGCTTGATGGAAAATCGATAAGTGTTTGTTCGTGGAATATCAATTCTACTTGCCGAGGAACAAAAGTTGTTTGTTTCAAGCATGCTGTTTTCTTAAAGAAAGAGTTTCTTTTACAAGAGGACAAGGGAGCAAAGTTGAACTTGGAGAAGTTCAAGATGCTCGAACAAACATAAATCAATCGCTGAACTGAAATCAGAATCATATAGATGAGATAATATTCAACCTTCTACTACACACGAATTTCAGAGGTCAAGAGGATACGACCGTTCCTTAGAGATATGAATTTCTTGTAAGTGAATGTAATGGTGTATTGCTCATATGAGATGATGCGCCTACTACCTATGAACAAAGTTTTGAAAAGTTCGTAGTCCTGAACATGGCTTGTGCCATGAAATCAAATGGATTCCATGTATGAAAACCAAGTATGGACTTTGGTTGTTACACTGAAGGGATAAAACCCATGTGGTGCAAAGGAGTTTTCTAAGAAAACCAACATGGATGGTAATTTGATTACCTATAAAGCAATGCTTCGTTAAAGGATTTCGCCACGCATAAAGAGTTGACTATGACAAAACCTTCATTTCAGAGCAATGCTTAAATCCATTAGGATACTCCCAGCCATTGCCACTCATTATGATTATGAGATATGGCAATGGATGTGAAGACGCTTTCCGAGAGGAATTCACCCGAGGATGTGTATGACACAACCCGAGGGCTTCACTTCCATCGATGGATAAAAGGTATGCAAGCTTCGTAATTCCATGTATGGATTGAAGCAAGCATCCAGAGTTAGATTATCCGCTTTGACGAGTCAATCAAAGAGTTTGATTTCTCACAAAATCCTGGATGATCATTGTGTATAAGAAGGTTAATGGGACGCAATCGTATTCCTTGTGTTGTATGTAGATGACATAATCGTAATTCAGGAAACGGCGTCTCTATGCTACAACCGCTAAGATTTGGTTGTCCAATCAATTTTGCGATGAAAGACCTTAGTGAAGCAACTTATATCCTGGGATATAGATTTATGAGATAAATCAAAAGGTTGCTTGGTCTTTCACAATCATCGTATATAGATGAGATGCTAAAGAGGTTTAGCATGGAACAATGCTATGTACGAGGCCCAATGTATCGTATGCTCTAAGTGTTACGAGCAGATACCAATCGGATCCTGGTGAGGGTCACTAGGTGGCTGTCAAGAATATCCTCAAGTACTTCATGAGGCACTAAGGATGTTTTCGATCTATGGAGATGAAAATCTCCTAGTGAGCGGCATTCGATGCAAGTATTTAATCGATAAGGATGATTCTGAATCACAATCAGGTTATATACATTCACACTAAGTAGCGTGACGGTCAGTTGGAAAAGTTCCAAACAAGAGAGGACCGCTGATTCATCAACCGAGGCAGAGTACATTGTCGCATGAGACGCGCAGAAGGAAGCGGTTTGATCAAGAAGTTCATTATCGAACTTGATCCGTCCCTACCGTGATGGGCCCATAGGATTGTATTGGATACAATGGGGCTAGTGCGCAGCAAAGGAACCAAGGTCTTATCGACGATCCGAACTCAGATTACCATTCGGAGATCATTAGTCTAAATGATATCCCGATAGAGAGAATTCTAACGAGCAAAGTGTTGTTGTTTAGTTGACAAAGCCATTGTCACAGGAGAATTGTGATTCTCATGGACTCGCTTATGGTATTAGATACTAAGGTGATTGGCTTTAGGTCAAGGGAGATTTGTAAGTGATAAGTCGACTTTATTACATGTTCGATACCGATAAGTCGACTTGTTCATTGGATAAGTCGACTTGTTCAAGGTCAAGATCGTTTATTTGTGCCCTAAAGGCAATCCCTTTAGCGCTGCTTTTTATTCAAAGTCGTAGTGCGGACTTTATGAATAAATAAAGAAAAGGCATTATTCATTAATTTGATATTCATGAACAGAGTTTATGAATTGATTGGATCTTTAATCTAATCAATGAAGTCCATGATATATGACATAGCATGAAGGAAATTATGATGTGATCATACTATCGAGATTCCTATCATGCAATTATGTCAAGATTAAATTCTCCTAGTCATAGGATTAATGAGACTAGACATCATTAATCCGGATAGACTAGCACATGTCATATTCCTTGATTGATCAAGCAAAGGATCTCGTAAATCGTAAATATGAAATATTTAGAATTGACACGTGGATGCTTACTAATGTAGTAAGTTCATTGGATGACCCGCCATGAGATCATCACATGGATATCTTATCTAAGTGTCGTTGATAATCTCATCATAGCAATGGTGCAAGTATCCTTAGACTTGAGGTACTCAAGGATATCTTGGATATCGATCCTGCTTTGACTCCATTCCTTGTTGCCTTCCGAGGTAACTCATAGGGTGGTGCTTGGGCACAACTTGAGGTATTCAAGATAATTGAGTAGCCAATAAAGGATTCACCATTTCGGATTAGCGTAAGAGATACCCATGGCCTCTTGTCGGGATCATTACTAAGGTCGGTCAAAGATGTATGTCATGAAGAGTGTCTTCATTGACATATAAAGTAATGAGTCCCGTGACGAGAACCGATATCACTGGGCTAGACTCACCTAGTGAGAGTTGACACTTTGACCATACTCATAACCAAGGGGTATAGGATGGTGAAAGGACTAATTGCACGGTAATTGTCATGGAAGGGTTTGTGATCCGGTTCGTGATGAATACATCAAACCGATTACTTTCCGGCCAATCGGGGGTCATGATGTGTTGCTAGATACCGCCATTACTTGCTCGTATTAATTGTTAATCTAAGTGGCCAACATAACCGGAACCTAAAGGGTCACACGATAAGAGTGTTTCAGAAATCAGTAAAATAGTAATTGACCGAGTTCCAATCATGGAGAGCATTAGATTAAATGGATCCCAATGGATTGGGATATGTCCCGATGAGATCGCGACATCGATATTGCTAAGAAAGGTTTCCTGAAAGCTTCAAAGATCGGGTCTTGAGAGGCTAGTAGGACCAATTCTAGTTGATCGACCTCTTAGTAATTATATATATGTTAATTAATTAAGTAATTAATTAATTAATATATATATATAGACATGTACGTGGAAGCCATAGAGGAAGCCTTTTCATCTTTTAACTTATATATATATATATATATAAAGAGTGGCTTACCCGGATCCTCCTCCACCATAAGCTTCAATATGTCTTTAATAAGTTATAAGACATATAAAAGGTGAAAAAGAGAGGATGGTTCGAGGTTTTGGTGGAAGAGAGAAAAGTTGAAAGCTTAATAGTTGCTTTGTTTTAAAAGTTCATTTTCTTCTTCTTCCAAAGCCATCATCGATTTCTCCTTCTCCAAGCACATGGTCCAACGCTTCCTTCAAATTTCCAGATGTAGGTAGGCTCTAGCAGTGCTTTAACTGTTTAGCTATTCCCGGTCAAAGGGTTTGACTCGGTTAGATTTTCCGATCTCTGCGTGGATCACCTTTAGAGATAGTCTCTTTGGCTATTTAGGTTGATGTCTTCATACGGATACCGGATCCCGGATTCGGAAAGTCCAGGAATAAAATTTTTGTTTTCCGCTGCCGATACATGTGATGTACCTCCCGGGATTTTCCTACAGCTTGTTGGGCAAACCCAAGGTCATTCTCAATGTCGGTTATCGATGATGCAATTGGTATGTCCGATACTACCGATTGACCTAAGTCAGGGTCATTGGTAAACCCAAGGTCACTCTTAGTAATGTCTGATATCGACCCACTAGGACATTATGTCATATTGTTTCTTTGGATTCTTAAAGAGGGTTATGGATTCTAGGAAACTAGTGGGAGCCATATGCATGTCATGCAAGTCCTTATGATCATGCAGCATTTCTATTCTAACATTCCTTCGCTTCTATCGCTTAGGTTGATTGAAGAAGTTTTTCATGTGAATTTTGCTCTATTTGGACCGAATTTTCTTGATTATCGAGGAATCGAGAATTGTTCTCGATCCGAGGAACTGGATACGCCCTAGATGTTCCACTTCCAGATGCACTCTTTGTCGATGCTTCGATGAGGATCGAAAGCATATCGTAAGCATCTAAAGGATGTTGACATGGCTACTTGCATTATGCTTGCCTCGATGTCACCAGAGTGCAGTATAAAGACGAGTCCATGGATGCTCACACTATAGTATTTCATCTTAGGAGTCATGAGTAAGTTTCATTCGAAAGGTTCGAGACCTCAAGGCTTCTTCTTCACCATTAAAGATGGCTCCAGGACATACCGCAGGCAAGATGCCCTCAAGATGAATGGCTATATAGAGATTGGCTGTCTTAGGATTTGTAATGGATTATGAGTTAAGTATAGACTTGATTCGGTTGATTGTCTCGACAGCTTTTCACGTTTGTGATAAACTATCGATGAACCAAATATCCACAACAATTCCTCGAATGATCAATCAGCTCAAGACAAACCGAAAGGTGCTATCAAGGAAGGATAGCAAGCAAGTGCTAGTGGTGGATGCTTCTTCTTCCGTCCAAAGAAGAAAAGGGCCAAGAAACCAAAGGAAGTGCCATCAAGGAAAACCAAAGAAACCGCCCCAAAAGGATTTTGCTTTCATCAGGCAAGACCGCCACCAGAGGCTAAACCGAAAGTCTATTCGAGTTCTGAAGCGTAAGAAGGCATCGATGCCTCTACTCCTTCAAATATGTTTGTCATTGAGGTTAATATCGCTTCGATCAAAACATATGGGTATTTGATACCGTTGTGGCTCATACATATGAAATGATATGCAGGGCCTCGTGGATGATGAGATAACTCATAAAAGGAGAACAAGACTTTCGGTAGGTAATGCAGCAAGAGTTGCTACATTAGTCGAGACACTTATGTCTTGTCACTCCCTAGTGGGCTTGTATTCAAATTGGATGATTGTCACTTTGTACCTGTTTTAACAAAGAACATATTGTCTGCTTTCTTATTTCAATAGAGTTGGTTTCCATTGGACTTTTAGTAGAATGGTTGTTCTATTAGTTCAATGGAATGCTCTATGCTATCGGTATATTATGCAATGGAACCGACATATTAGATATGTCATATCCAGCTCAATGTCAATGACGCTAAAAGACATAATCGAGATAATTTAAAATCAACTTACTTATGGTATTGTCGAACTTGGCTATATAAATGAGACACGATCGCTAAGCTCCATAAGAATGGCGCTTAGGGTCATTTGATTATGAATCATATGACACATGCGAATCTTGTTTATTAGGCAAGATGACTAAGTTACCCTTCAAGGAAAGGGTGAACGAGTGATTGGAGTATTAGACCTAATACATTCGGATGTATGTGGTCCGATGTCCATCCATGCCGTAAGTGGTTGTTTTACTTCATTACTTTTATCGGTGATTATTCACGATACGGGTACCAGATTCGATGAGATACAAATCAAGCGCTTGAAAGTTCAAATAATTCGTAAATGAAGTAGAAAACTAACTTGGTAAAAGTATGAATACATTACGATCCGATCGTGGTGGAAAATGCTTAGACCAACAGCTTTGAATTATCTCGTAGATAATCGAATTTTATCTCAAGACACTCCACCTTGCACGCCGCAAGACAATGGTGTGGTTGAAAGGAGATATCGAACCTTGTTAGACATGGTGCATTAATGATAGGTTTTGCATTTTTGGGGTATGCTCGAGACAAATTGCTTACTTGTTAAACAGAGTTCCATTAAAGACAGTTGATGTTACTCCATATGAGATGTGGATTAACTGAAAGCCCTATCTTTCTCATCTGAAAGTTTGGGATTGTCCTGCTTACGTGAAGCGGACACAGTCAGATACATTTGATGTAAAAGCTAACATGTGTTTGTTCGTAGGATATCGTGGGATATCAATTCTACCTTGCTGAGGAACAAAAGTTGTTTGTTTTAAAGCATGCTGTTTTCTTAGAGAAAGAGTTTCTTTTACAAGAGGACAGTGGGAGCAAAGTTGAACTTGAGGAAGTTCAAGATGCTCGAACAAACGCAGATCAATCGCTTCAACTCAGAATCAGAATCTCATATAGATGAGGTAACAGTTCAACCTTCTATTACACAAGAATTTCGTAGGTCATGTAGGATACGCTCTGTTCCTGAGAGATATGGATTTCTCGTGAGGAACAGAATGGCGTATTGCTCATACGAGATGATGAGCTTACTACCTATGAAGAGGTTCTGAAAAGTTCAGAGTCTGAAAAATGGTTTTGTGCCATGAAATCTGAATGGATTCCATGTATGAAAACCAAGTTTGGACTTTGGTTGTTGCACCCGAAGGAATAAAGCCCAAAGGGTGCACATGGGTTTTCAAGAAGAAAACCGACATGGATGGTAATGTGATTACTTATAAAGCAAGGCTTGTGGCCAAAGGATTTCTTCAGAGACAAGGAGTTGACTATGACGAGACCTTGACAAATTTCGTAACAATGCTTAAATCCATTCGGATACTCCTAGCCATTGCCGCTCATTATGATTATGAGATATGGCAAATAGATATGAAGACAACTTTCCTTAATGGAAATCTTTCCGAGGATGTGTATATGACACAACCAGAGGACTTCACCTCCTATGATGGCGAAAAGGTATGCAAGCTTCAGAAATCCATGTATGGATCAAGCAAGCATTTAGAGTTGGAATATCCGCTTTGATGAGGTACTAAAGATTTTGGTTTCTCACAAAATTGGATGTACATTGTGTGTATAAGAAGGTTTATGGAACTGCAATCGTATTCTTGTGTTATAAGTAGATGACATATTAATACTAGGAAAACGATGTCTCTATGCTACAACCGCTAAGATTTGGTTGTTTAAACCCTTTTGCGATGAAAGACCTTGGTAAAGCAACTTATATCCTTGGGATAAAGATTTATAGAGATAGATCAAAGAAGTTGCTTGGTCTTTCACAATCATCGTATATAGATGAGATGCTAAAGAGGTTTAGCATGGAACAATGCTATGTACGAGGTCCGATGTATCGTATGCTCTAAGTGTTACGAGCGATACCAATCGGATCCTCGTGAGGGTCATCGGGTGGTGTCAAGAATATCCTCAAGTACTTCAAGCACTAAGGATGTTTTCTTGATCTATGGAGATGGAAATCTCCAAGTGAGCGGCATTCAGATGCAAGTATTTAATCGATAAGGATGATTCTCAATCACAATCAGTTATATACATTCACACTAAATAGCGTGGCGGTCAGGCTGGAAAAGTTCCAAACAGAGACGATCACGATTCATCAACCGAGGCAGAGTACATTGCCGCATGAGATGCGCAGCGAAGCGGTTTGATTAAGAAGTTCATTATCGAACTTGATCCGTCCCTACCGTGATGGGCCCATAGGATTGTATCAGGATACAATGGGGCTAGGCGCAGCAAAGGAACCAAGGTCTTATCGACGATCCAACTAGTACTACGTCGATTCGGGAAATCATCGGTTGAGATGATGTCCTGATAGAGAGAATTCCCATAGAGCAAAGTGTTGCTGTTCCATTGACAAAGCCATTGTCACAGGAGAATTGTGATTCTCATGGACTCGCTTATGGTATTACATACTAAGGCGATTGGCTTTAGGTCAAGTGGGAGATTTGTAAGTGATAAGTCGACTTATTACATGTTCGCATCGATAAGTCGACTTGTTCATTGGATAAGTCGACTTGTTCAAGGTCGGTACTGTTTATATTGTGCCCTAAAGGCAATCCCGTTTAGCGCGTTTTGTTCAAAGTCGTGTGCAGACTTTATGAATAAATAAAGAAAGGCATACTTCATTAATTTGATGTTCATGAATTGATTGGATCTTTAATCGAATTAATGAAGTCCATGATATATGACATAGCAATAAGGAAATTATGATGTGCTCATACTCCTGAGATTCCTATCATGTGCAATTATGTCAGTATCTAAATTCTCCCTAGTCATAGGATTAATGAGACTCGACATCATTAATCCAGATAGACTAGCACATGTCATATTCCTCGATTGGATCAAGCAAAGGATCTCGTAAACCGTAAATATGAGATATTTAGAATTGACACGTGGATGCTTACTAGTGTTAGTAAGTTCATTGATGACCGCCATGAGATCATCACATGGATATCTTATCTAAGTGTCGTTGATAATCTCATCATAGAATGGTGCAAGTATCCAGACTTGAGGTACCAAGGATATCTTGGATACCGATCCTGCTTTGACTCCATTCCTTGTTGCCTTCCGAGGTAACTCATAGGTGGTGCTTGGGTACACTGAGGTATTCAAGATAATTGAGTAGCCAATAAAGGATTCACCACTTCGGATTAGCGTAAGAGATACCCACGGCCTCTCGTCAGATCATTACTAAGGTCGCCAACAAATATGTCATGAAGAGTGTCCTCATTGACATATAGAGTAATGAGTCCTAGGACGAGAACTAATATCACTGGGCTAGACTCACCTAGTGAGAGTTGACACTTTGACCATACTCATAACCAAGTGGGGTATAGGATGGTGAAAGGACGAATTGCACAAGAATTGTCTCATGGAAGGGTTCGTGATCCGGTTCGTAATGAATACATCAAACCGATTACTTTCCACAATTGGGGGTCATGATGTTGCTAGGTACCGCCATGACTTGCTTAGATTAAGTGTTAATCTAAGTGGCCAATATAACCGAGAGCCTAAAGGGTCACACGCATAAGAGTGATTTAGAGAATCTGTAAAATAGTAATTAGACAGAGTTCCAATTATGGAGAGCATTAGATTAAATGGATCCCAATGGATTGGGATATGTCCCGATGAGATCGCGACATCAATATTGCTAAGAAAGGTTTCGAGTCATTATAAAGATCGGGGCCTGGTAGAGGTTTGCAGGACCAATTCCCATTGGATCGACCTTAGCAATTATTTATTAATTGATTAATTAACTAATTAATTAATTAATTAATTAATTAATTAATGTTGGCTGCGTTGGAATGGGATGAGAGCTTGATAACTTTGACTTTTCAAAGTTATATTTCTTTATTCCATTAAAGGTTAATGGTTTATAATGTCCACACTTGTCATCATCTTATAGTTTCCTTAATTGTTAAGTGTATACATATAAGATGGCTTATGGATGTGGTGTGTCTGTCGATGGTTGCTCCAGTGAGGAAGAATGAAAAGCTAAGGGTTAGGTTATATGAAAGTGTTTCATTTTCTTCTTCTCTCACAAGCTTCATCGATGTTCTCTTCTTCTCCAAGCACGGGCCAACGCTTCCTTCAGCTTCTCCAAGACAGAGGTAGGCTCTAGCAGGCTTTAATCTGTTTTCGCTATTCCGGGTCAAAGGGTTTGACCCGTTAGGTTTTTCGATCTCTGCGTGGATCACCTTTAGAGATAGTCTCTTTGGCTATTTAGGTTGATGTCTTCATACCGACACTGATCTCGGTTTCGGAAAAGTCCCGGGAACAAAAATTTTTGTTTTTCG
The DNA here is from genome assembly GCA_029891385.1 of Erythroxylum novogranatense. Classification (NCBI taxonomy): domain Eukaryota; kingdom Viridiplantae; phylum Streptophyta; class Magnoliopsida; order Malpighiales; family Erythroxylaceae; genus Erythroxylum; species Erythroxylum novogranatense. Next base: position 50,856,524 of record CM057233.1, on the reverse strand, counting down.
CTGTCGGTACATGTGATGTACCTCCCGGGATTTTCCTACACATACTTGGTTTTCATACATGGAATCCATTTCAGCCTTCATGGCTTGAAGCCATTTCTTAGACTCTGAACTCTTCAGAACCTCTTCATAGGTGGTAGGCTCATTATCTTCTATGAGCAATACGTCATTCTGTTCATTCACGAGAAATCCATATCTCTTAGGAAGAGAGCGTATTCTACGTGACCTACGAACTTTATGTGTTGTAGAAGGTTGAACTGTTACTTCATCTGTATGAGTCACAGTTTCAGATTCAGGCAGTTGATCTAAGTTTGTTCGAGCATCTTGAACTTCTTCAAGTTCAATTTTGCTCCCACTGTCTTCTTGTAAAAGAAACTCTTTCTCTAAAAAAATAGCATGCTTTGAAACAAACACCTTTTGTTCCTCAGCAAGGTAGAATTGATATCCCATTATTTCTTTAGGATATCCTACAAACAAACACTTGTCAGACTTTGCATCAAGTTTATCTGACTGTATCCGCTTCACATAAGCAGGACAACCCCAAACTTTCAAATGAGTAAGATAGGGTCTTTTGTTAGTCCACATCTCATATGGAGTAACATCAACTGTCTTTGATGGAACTCTGTTTAACAAATAAACAGTTGACTCGAGTGCATACCCCCAAAAGGATTTTGGTAACTTTGCAAAGCCCATCATCGATCGTTCCATGTCTAACAAGGTTCGATTTCTCCTTTCATCCACAACATTATACTGTGGTGTGTAAGGTGGAGTCCATTGAGATAAAATCCTATTATCTCTGAGATAATCTAAAAATTTTTGGTCTAATCGGATCGTAATGTCTTGATACAGTTCCCAAGTTGATTTTCTACTTCATTTCTGAATTGTTTGAACTTTTCAAATGCTTCAGATTTGTATCTCATCAGATACAGGTACCCATATCGAGAATAATCATCGATAAAGGTAATGAAGTAAAGACAACCACTTCTAGCATGGATGGACATCGACCACATACATCTGAATGTATTAGGTCTAATACTCGATCATTCGCTCACCCTTTCCTTAAAGGGTAACTTAGTCATCTTACCTAATAAACAGGATTCACATATGTCATATGATTCATAATCAAATGACCCTAAACTACCACTCTTATAGAGCTTAGCTATGCGTCTCTCATTTATATGGCCAAGGCGACAATGCCATAAATAAGTTGATTTTAAATTATCTCGTTTACATCTTTTCGTGTCATTGACATTCATAATTGGATGTGACATATCTAATATGTAAATTCCATTGCATAATGTACCAGTACCATAAAGCATTCCATTCAAACTAATAGAACAACCATTGTTACTAAAAGTCAAATGGAAACCAAATTTATTTAAACAAGAAGCAGATAAAGATGTTCTTTGTTAAAACAGTACAAAATAACATTCATCCAGTTTAATTACAAGCCCACTGGGGAGTGACAAAAAATAAGTGCCTACGGCTAATGCAGTAACTCTTGCTCCATTTCCTACATGCAGGTCTAGTTCTCCCTTTATGAGCCGCTCATCGTCCCTCGAGGCCCCTGATATCATTGCATATGTGAGCCACAACCAAGATCTAATACCCATATGTTATGATCAGAAACAGTATTCACCTCAATGAAAAACATACCTGAAGGAGCCGAGGCATCTGATGCCTTCTTCTGCTTCAAGGATTCCAGATAGACTTTACAGTTTCGCATCTAGTAGCCAATCTTGCCACAATGGAAGCAAGTTCCTTTTGGCGCAGTTTCTTTGGTTTTCTTTTTGGCTGCACTTCCTTTTGGTTTCTTAGACTTTTTCTTCTTTAGATTCTTTTTCTTTGAACCAGAAGAAGAAGAGTCCACCACAAGCACTGGCTTGCTATCCTTCTTGATAGATTGCTCTGCTGTCTTGAGCAGATTGATCAACTCAGGGATTGTCGTGGATATTTGGTTCATCCGATAGTTTAACACAAACTATGAATAACTATCCGACAATCCAACTAGAATTAAGTCAACACTTAATTCATAATCCATAAAAAAAACCTATGATGGCCAATCTCTTAATATACCCATTCATCTTCAGTGCATACTGCACTGCAGATGTCCCCGGAGTCATCTTAGTCGTGAAGAGCAGCCTTGAGGTCTCGAACCTTTCTGACCGAGCTTGCTCATCAAAAAGCTCTCTAAGATGAAACACTATGGTATTAGCATCCATAGACTCATGCTGCTTCTGTAGCTCTGGTGACATAGAGGCGAGCATAATACAGGTAGCCATGTCACTATCTTTGAGATGCTTACGATATACTTTTTCGATCCTCATCAAGCATCAACAAAGCAGTGGATCAGAAGTGGAACATCTAGGACATAACTTAACTCCTCAGATCTGAGAACAATTCTCAGATTTCTCAGCCAATCAAGAAAATTGGGTCCAGTTAATTTATTAGATTCCATAAGTGAGCGCAAATTCACACTAGAAGACATCTTCAATAAACTTAAAGGGAAAGAGAGAAAGAATGTTAGAATATTAATATATGCATGATCATAAGGACTTGCATGACATACATATGGCTCCCACTAGTATCAAAGAATCCATAACCCTCACTACGAATCCAAGAAACATTATGACAAAGTGTCTTAGTGGGTCGATATCCGACATTGCTAAGAATGACCTTGGGTTTACCCAACAAGCCACCTTAGGTCAATCAGCAGGTATCGGGCATACCAATTGCATTATAGATGCAAATATCATCCAGTGCTATCAACTCGTGATGTATGCACACACATTGGGGCATCAACTCTTGATGCGCGTACATCTGATGTACACTACCCAATTTTGCCTCTGTCTACGTTAACCTTGAGTTTACTCAACAAATCAACGCTTCTAGTGTAAACCGACCCATTAATCCGAAAATCTTATTTCCATGGTTCGAACATATCCGTATAGAGTGAGCTTGGGTTTACCCAACAACCCGAACTCTATAAGAACTCTGGTTCTCCCCATATTAATGGAAGGCGTTAGTTTTCATATTATGTGTGAGGGATCTCAAACTCTGGTCTCATCCAAGCTGTAGGATTATAGTCACAATGACTATATGGAATGATTTAGGGCATTTTATCAATCACATCGAATCCATACTTATAATCATCCATCATCCCGCCTGTGCATGTGTAAGTCGACTTACCTGAGAATGCAAGTCGACTTAGACTACTGTGCACGAGTAAGTCGACTTGTGCATGTGTAAGTCGACTTACCTGAGAATACAAGTCGACTTGTGCATATGTAAGTCGACTTACCTGAGAATGCAAGTCGACTTGTGTATGTGTAAGTCGACTTATATTTAGAATTGCTCTCTAATCGGCTAATTTCTCAATCCGTGTAGTTCAAATTCATAATACCAAGTGTAATATACTTTACTTTGATGTATCAATGAAACACTTTCATTGTATCATGCTTACCATATATAATCATACTATACATGAAAAACTTGAAATGGATTAATACACTATTATTCTCTTAGATTTTCAAATAATTTTGCGAATACCAAATAATCTTCCTAAGAATCTCTAGGTAGTCTACACTTTATCAAGACTACTTCGGCACTAGTCACAAAATTGGTGACAACCAAAACAATCAAGACAAGGAAATATACTAACAAGACGCTAATGAGACACATTTGACATCCAAAAATTTTTGGAAACCCAATTTCAAGGAAATCAGTTTGGAAAGCATACAACATCAATGTAACATATTTTTAATCACATTAAAAATGATCCAAGGCATTGGAACCGAAAAATACACAATCAATCATTCCAAACAAAACAGTTCCAGTAACTTTCTCAAAAACTACCAACCTCTGTCTTTTGCTTGGAAAAATCTTTGAAACAATTTCAATAAATTCTGATAAAATTACAGAGGTTACAACATGTTTACAAAATGCTCCATGAATTTGTCCAGGATTTATTTCTAATAAAAACTCAACCAACCTCAGCAACCAAGACAATGCTGAATCTGTCTTCCTCAACATAGATATTCCCATCAGCACACAATAAATTCTCAAATAAATAGTAAATCACATCGAAAACATTTTTACATCCTCATAGACATTTATAAACATCTTAGAGACATGTCGGTGAAAGAAAATCCGAAAAAAATTTTTTTACAATTTATTCTCGAATTTACAAGCATGCCTGTTCAAGGAATGTGCACAAACACAGCAACCAGAACATAAGGGAATAAATTAGCAAAACCATATCAAATCACATTGATAAATTATTTCCTTCCACAGACATATCCAGCAACATCTTATGAGCAATTATGGAAAAGAAAATTCTGAAAACAAGATTGCTACACTGATTTCGAATTTAACATATTCAACATGCACAATGGTCACAAGCAATAGGCAGCATCAACCTAATCATGCTTTCTTCGTTATATACGACACAAGTGGCTCTGATACCATTGTAGGAAAATCCCGGTGTGTGCATCACATATACACGGTGCGGAAAAACAAAAATTTTTGTTCCGGGACCTTCCCGAAAGCCAGGATCTATATGTCTATACAACGAAGTCAAATCATAACGACCAAAGGAGACCGTCTCTAACGGTATCCACGCAGAGGTCGGAGAACCTAACCGGGGCAAACCCTTTGACCCGGGAATAGCTAAAATAAGGGAGAGAATGCTAGCTCTTACCTTATTCTTGGAGAGCTCAAGGAGAAGAAGATGGTGAAGCTTGGAGAAGAAGATGAAGCTTGAAGAAGGATGATGAAGAGAGGAGAGTTTCCGATTTTCAAACCCTTTCTTAAAACTTTTAACATGTTAAAGGCTCTCTATATATAATTCACGATATCATCCTTCCTTTAGAATTTTTTGTCTTTTAGTCATCTTGTCTTTTTCATTTAAAGCCATTAAATGCTACTTTTGACAAGGCTAAAAGAAATTAAATGAAAGTGTTGACAAGGCTTCTCTCCTTCCACATTGATGATATATATATATATATATATATATATTAATTTCTTAATTAATTAATAAGATATATATATATATATAAATGCTGAAGTGGTCCAGTCACACTGGGGTCCGTCCTACCAGCCTATAGGTCCCGGTATGGAAAAAACATCGGAGACCTATTTCAGCAATATGAATATCGCGATCTCATCGGGATATATCCCGATCTCATCGGGATCCATTTAGTTCTATTGCTCTCCATATATTGGATCTTTATCCAAAACTATTTTACGAATTCTCTGAGTCATTCTTATGCGTGTGACCCATTAGGTTCCCGGTTATGTTGGCCACTTAGATTAACACTTAATCCAAACAAGTCATGAGCGGTATCTAGCAACACATCATGACCCTCAATTGACCGGAAAGTAATTGGTTTGACGAATGAACCTATGTTCATCACGAACCTTTCCATAGACAATTACTGTGTAATTCATCCTTTCATCATGCTATACCCCACTTGGTTATGAGTATGGGCAAAGTGTCAACTCTTACTAGACTGACTACGTCAAATCTAGTCCAAGTGATATCGCTTCGCCCCGACTCATTACTTTATATGTCACTGAAGACACTCTTCATGACATATGAACTCTGGCCAGAGATTTCCAAGTAATGACCCTGACAAGAGGCCATGGGTATCATCTTCTGCTATCACAGAAGTGATGAATCCTTTATTGGCTACTCAATTACCTTCGAATACCTCAAGTTATACCCAATCACCACCCTATGAGCGACCTGTGTAAGGCAACAAGGAATGGAGTCAAAGCACAGAATCAGTATCCAAGATATCCTTGAGTACCTCAAGTCTAAGGATATTAGCACCATTGCTATGATGAGATTATCACTGACATTAGAATAGGACATCCATGTGATGATCTCATAGCAGGTCATCCAATGTACTTACTACCTCTAGTAAACATTCACATCTCGACCCTAAACATCTCATATTTACAGTTTCTGAGATCCACTCCTTGATAAAATCAAGGAGCTTGAGATTTGCTAGTCTCTCCGGATTAACGATGTCCAGTTTCAGTAATCCTATGACTAGGGATAATTTAGATACTGACATAATTGCACATGATAGGAATCTCAGTAGTATGATCACATCATAATTTCCTTCATGCTATGTCATATATCATGGACTTCATTAATTTGTTTATAGATCAATATCAATTCATAAATAATGAACACCAAATTAATAAAATATGTCTTTCTTTATTTATTTATAAAGTTTGTACACAACTTTGTACAAAACGCGCTAAAGGCGATTGCCTTCAGGGCACTACTCTAACACAACGTGCACGTGACGGTTCTTGAGGGACTACCACAAACCCACTTAACACATAACTTTTGAAATCTTGTAACTTGCTGCCCAAAATGGAACTTATATTGAAAACTTGCTTATCATATGCTTGATGTATATCTTGAAAACCATTCTTGAAAACATGATTTCATAAACATGCATCTTTTTCAAAATATCACTCAAAGCATGTAACAACATATAGCATGTTTGACAAGTTATTCATAAACAATAATGCAACACTTATGATGCAAGTGAAATCAGAAAGCTTCTTTAATTGAAAGAAAATAGTAGTAGCTTATTTAAATTATAAAAATGTACCCACCTGAATTCCTTGCTTGTACACATGTTTTAAAGATGCCTCTCCTCTTGATCCTCTTGCCTTCCTTGATTCCCTTTATCAAGATGTAAAAATCCCATTTAATAGGAATACAAATTTGAGGACCCATAAATTCTAAAAATCAAACTCTTTCAAAAGTCGAAACATTCGGGTCAATTTTTCATAATCACTCTGACTCCAAAATCATTCAATTTATTTCAGAAATTCAAAAGTTATACTCCAAACATGTTGAGACTATGCTTATGCTGAAACAATAAATGACACTCAACTTCTGACAAGAATTTAAGATTCTTAGAGACTGACTTTCAATTTCATTTCTTCACAAAACATGTATTTCTATGTCTCTAGTTTACAACGAATCAAAAATCTCCTCATTTGCACATCTACATCAAAAGTTATACCTAAAACACCAAAACATGTTTGTGCAGGAAATAGGAGCTCGTCGCGGCGAAAACAAAAGCTCGTCATGGCATGACAAAACTCAAGGCCACAAGGTATACCAGGCGCCGCCGCATTAGGCGTCACAAGACGCCATGACGTGGACGCCTGCGTGCACCGCGACGTGCGAGACCAAAAACCTTCCGACACCCGATTTTTTGACATTCTTGGTCTACAATCTTTACATATCTCATCTTAACCATAAATCAACATTCCTACTTCATTTCTAAACTCATCTCAACACTCAAATCATCCACAAATAACATAATCATTAACCCTAAAAACCAAACCTATGCTTAAACTCATTCGACAACTTCTAACACTTAATCCTCTCTTAACTAACATCAAAACTTGTTTCATTCATCTACTCAAGGGGAACGATGCTTATACTTACTTGATTTGGCCTCAAATTCTTCGTGGATCTTCAAACCCTAGCCTTCTCCTCTTCTCTTCTTCTTCCACATCTTCCTCTCTTCTTTCCCCCTTCTTTTTTTTTCTTTTTCTTCTTCTAATTTCTTTCACTTAAGCCTTAAATGAATGAGTAGAGACCAATATGCCCCTCCATGTAAGCCTTATACCTCTTACCCTTAAGTGTCATGCCCAATTTGCCCTTATATAATCTTATAACTTTAATACTTCAACTCAGAAATTGAAAATCTTAGGGACTGAATTGAAATTCGATTCCTTCGGATAACTTGTAGTCTCATGTCTGTAATTTATTTAGAAACAAGAATCAACTTAATTGGATCTCTACAGCTCAGGATATCATCAAAATACTGAACCATGCTCAGAAAATATCTAACTCACTTTGATTAAATCAATCTCTTTCAATTTAATCTCAGAACAATCATAATTTTCCATCAAGATGTAGGTAATTGTCTTAGGAATCCAATGCTTCGAAAACTAAATCAATCGAATGTCGGACGGAGAAATTATAAGCAAAAGATTGAAAAAGAAGTCATATTGGGAACGAAATAACAAAAACAGAAGGATTCAAAAATGACATACAAATAACCAAAATTTCCCAAAATTCATGAATCTGGATCCCGAACTCCAAATTTCACAAATCAATTCCATCTCAAACGGGATCACAAACCAATCAAACTTTCTGTCCATATGAATATCTTCCTAAACAATCACATAACTTCCGCAATTTCTATCTTTCAAATTCCACAACTAGAAATAACATATTATCTAGGATAGTCTTCTATGACTTTCATGTAGATCACTGAACTTAATTCAAACCACATCGATACATGATTTGGCTCAAATCACATTACACCTAAATGTGCACTTATGGACATTTTCATAAAGCAAAGCAAATTAATACTTAACTTTGATTGATCATAACTTTCACTCCCGATAGCAAAAAATATCAAACTTTATGGTGACAGAAAGCTTTCAACATAATCTACAAGTTTCATGAAGATCATTTTCTCAAATTCTGCTTAAATCAAAAAGTCAACAATCTACTCCAAAAAGTCAAACTTTATTAATTCTTCATATTCTCACACTTTTTCTCTTTATTTCTTGATTTTTAACTTCCAACAATGTATTCACTATCAATTTCATTTACACTTTAGACCATAAATAATCATAGACATCAATAACAAAAGCATACACACACTTATACTCTCTCATCATCTACTTGCTAAATTCACCTATCTTAATTTCATATAACAATTCACATTCTTGAATTGTCTGTTTCTTTGCACCTGAATAATTTACCGCAAATTCCTCATTTAATGTCAATTTATACTTTAAAATTTCAAGAAAAGGTCAGGGTCCAACAACCGGCCGTGGAACGTTCTTAGAGAAAAAACATATAGATTTCCCCTGGCTAACCCGTTGACCTGAAGCGGAGCAAAAAATGCTCAAGATGTCTCTAATAATGTGAACTTGATCACCCAAGGCTTCGGAGAATAAAAGGAGATCGTCTGCAAAGAATAAGTGGGATAAGGCCGGACCCTGCCGACTAAGACAGATGGGCTTCCACTTACCCTAAGAAACAGATTGAGTGATTAAATGCCCCAATCGTTCCATACAAAGCACAAAGAGGTAGGGGGATAAAGGGTCCCCTTTGCGGATACCACGGGAGGGCCGAAAAGCTTCCCCTAGTTCACCATTCCAAGTGACTTGAAGTGATACCGATGAGACACACTTCATAATGAGTTGTATCAAGGAAACTGGGAGACCAATGTCTGTGAGGGTGTCCTTAATGAACTCCCAGGAAAGCCTATCATAGGCTTTCTCGAGGTCGACCTTAATAGCCAACATACCTATCTTGCCTGCCTTTCGCCGCATGGTATGAAGAACTTCTTGGGCAATAATGATGTTGTTTATTATTAAACGCCCCGGCACAAAACTGCATTGGGTAGGAACGACAAGGTGATCAAGGTGGGGTTTTAGGCGGTGCACGATGAGTTTGGTAATGGCCTTGTAGAGCACCGTGCATAAGACTATAGGTCGGAAGTGAGTAATAGACAAAAGGGAGGGAATTTTGGGGATAAGGACTATAATAGTGCGATTCAGCTCATCGGTCCAAACTGCATGGATAAAAATTTGCTGGATGAACATTTGACACATCAACCATAAGTTATTCACTTATCCAATCTCTAATGGTATCCACAGAGTGATTTTTCAATGCTTGAGAGGAATTAAGTAAGAGTGCTAGCTTCCTGACGCTTACTCTTATTTATAGAAAAAGAATTAGGTTTTAAATTTTTTAAAAAAATTAAATTCATACTCTATCTATAATTAATTTAATTTTTATAAAATCAAATATCTCATTTTTATCCTTAAATTTGTTCAAACTTTATAATTAAGTCCAACTTAATTAAAATTGAATTTTTTCACAAGCTACTCTTCAATGTATGACCTATTAGGTTTCTAATAAATTGAAAATTGATATAAATTATAATTCTAATTCACAATTAGAATCAAATAAATTAAAACTCCTTTAAATTATCTTTAATTCTCTAATTAAACAATTTATAATCATAGATCAAGATTGATATCTAGCAACATATCATGGCTACCCAAATATTAGGAATGTCAAAGTGTTTTGACTTAACCTGTCTATGCATGATTATGATGTATAATTTAATCTTTTTTCATCCAATGTTTCAATTGGATAGAGTATGGATACATTGCCTACTCTTTTCATCCAATCATGTTCGTTTTTGCCAATTAGTAATTGATTTATAATTGATATTTGAAAATATCTTTTCAAATGTTAATTCACTCTAGCTAAAGAATTTCATAAATCACTAATAATCAAGAACGGTAGAAAATTCTTTCTAATCACTTTAGACTGATGAATCATTTATTGGCTTACTCAACTATCTCTGTATGGTTTATATTGCATTCAAGTACTACCGACTGAATTATCCTAGGACGGTTCATAAGTAGCATCAAAACACAATAATTCTCATAAAAGATACCTTGGTAATCTCAAATCTGATGATCAATTATACAACCATCATTATAAAGAAATCCATAAACACATAGTAATATTCCGTTTAGGATTCTCATATTCGAGTCAATCAGTGATTTGTTCTCTAATAAGTACGCACACATTAGTTTAAGTATCTCCGCATTTTAATTTATGAGATCAATTTCTTTCTTCGTAAGAAAAAAACATGGAGATTAATTACTTTCTTCGTAAGAAAGAAACATAATGTATGCTAATTTAACTATTTCAACAATATCTTGTCTTGATGAAACTACAACTAAGAACATTTCGAAACAATACGTAAACGTAAACGTAAATTAAATATCACAATTATGATCTCATGATAATTTCAATTACACATTAATTATTCCAATGATTTTACCTTTAGTATTAAAAAATTAAATGTAATTAACTTAATACACAAAGATAAATAATGCCTTTTATTCATTAAACCATAATGTCCTTCATCAAATTGCAACAAATCAATTAGCTGTAATGGCGTTAAGTAACAGTGTTTATATATGTCTAGATATGTTAATTATGATGTGGTTATGGACTTTATGACAATGTATTCTTCATCTACTTTATTAATGTTGGAGTCTTGTATGCTTGGTGGGATAAGATCATGTTAAGTGTTAACAATAATAAAGGATTGCATTAAGTTTGACATCAAGTATATGTTCTTAACTTTTGGTCTTGGTATGAGTAACATTAAACTTTGTCAAGACATATGGAACAGAAAATACCTGTATAAGTAACCAAAGAAGAGAATGGAAGTAGGAGAACTCACTACCAGATCTATGTGAGACTTAGTATAAACGTAAAAGTTAAAGCTTTCTAGTATTTTGAGTTCCTCTTTAACAAAATAACAAAACATGAAGATAGTCGAGTGGGTGGGATGGGTTTTTTTTCAAGGTTAGGTTAGGTAAATGAAATGGGTAAGGTAAAACATTTAGGTCAGGCTGGTCTATGTCACCTATTTTTGATTAACTCATATGGAATAACTGTGTCACTTTACAAATTTTGCTAAATTTTTTAATGGAAGTCAACTTCATGTTTTTTTTCTTAATAAATTCAAACTATAGGATTTTCTTTCTAAAATTATAATTGATAGGGGGGGGGTTTCCAAAATTTTCCAAAGAATAAGGGATGTTTATGCTTTTAATTAATATTCACCCATTTGTGCCACCCTTAGAGCCACTAGAGCACCCAATTCTTCACAACTTGATTGAGCTTCAGTTGAAGCATTACCAATCTCTAAAAATAAAGAAGTTTGAGCCATTATAATACATTAACTAGGGAGTATTGAGGGAGCTCAACTCAGAGGATAAGGTACAAAAGATGATAAAGTTTAATAGGTGAAAAAAGTTCTTACACATTTTAGAATTTATGTATTAGGAACTCGTACTAGAGTTTATATGCATATTATAGGTGGATAAAAACAAGAGTTCCTAATTAGATATCTAATTCTTACTAGGGGCATTCTTTATCACTTTAGTTACAATCAAGTTGCTGTTCATATCAAACTCTATACTGAGGAGCACACCCACACCCACACCATTCATTCTAGTAGAATTCAACTTAATTAGGACTATCTAGAGTTCCATACCACCAATTATTAGAGTGTTAATCCTTGATACAACCTTATTCACCTATAATATCCAAAGCTTTCAACTTCTACTTTCCAATAATGACTATATGCATAAGTTGCTTGCCATGATAGTATATGTGGTAACTTGTTGGGGCTTATTCTTTCTCCAATTCTTACATCATTGAGTTCAAACATATTTATTATTTCATTCAACTCATACAGGGATACTTGCATCAATCAAAGTTTGGTACAACCAAGAACATGTCTATTATCACTCAATTGGTGAGAAGATTACGAGTATATAGTGATGAGTATAAGTTGACCGTTGTTTGCACTTTTGTCCCTCTTAATATGGACATCTTGCAGGTAATGAGAATGATGGAACTTTGGGTTAATATGCAGGACCAACATTTTTCCCTAGTCAACACACCAACATAAGCAGTGGAGGACATTATTAAATAAAGTGAGCATGATGGGGGTAAGAAGTAGATGAGAGCACCAACACCAACCTATAATTCAAGCCTCTTATTAGCACCTTTACACTGCTTCAATGTATAGAGTTGTATATACACTACATCAAAGATACATTTATAAGGTTGGCGCAGTAAATAGGTGTCAAGTTCCTCCCACCACTAGTCCGTTTATTCAAGCTTGCATATGTAAAGCCTGAGTAGGATACAAGTCCTTAAGGAGAGCTAGCACCAATATAACTAATCCTAAGGAAGACACTAAAGATATTGTAGTGACAGTGGATCAAAGAGGAATCAAGCTTATATTTATAACATCTGGTAGGAGATCAAACATTAAGGAGAGGTTAAGCCAACCGCTAAGGGATTAGGTTGATATGATTTCTGTGGATGATGTGATTGACTTGTGGGTGATAATCTCCCATGTACCTTTATTAGATCCCTCATCCTAGGATTGACACATTTATTTTGTATTTATGAAATTTTATTATTATTATTTCAAACACCATGACTATGCACGCTAACAATTTAATAGACAAATGATCTATGCAAAAGTTCGACAAGGCTTTCTTCTTGTAATTATACTAAGGAAGTACCAATTATTTACTTTATTTCTCCCTTTCTTTGTGTACTTTCATTGTAATTGCATAATATGTATGTTGAGGATAATATATAACTTAAGTGTAGGGTAGTGACTTCTTTAGACTTTGGTCCCTATATTTATTCATTTTGTTATGAATATCTTAATAGGGAGCAATTTTTGGAAACTTTTTTAGTTTAACAACATACTAATTTAGATAATCCACTTTGAATTTTGTTGTCTTTATGATTTGAAGTGTTTAGGAAAAATCCATGACTTTTCATGAATAAGTTGAATTTAATTTGCTATATGAATTTGAAGAATGGAAACTTAATTCCAACAAGATAATTATTTGTATAAATTATATATGCATTGAGTAAATATGTTCTTTTAAGCATTTTTGTGATGATATATATATATTAAGAAAAGTGAAAATAATTAAGCATTAAATAATTTCACTCTACTAGTTTTATACCAACAAAAATAAAGTTAAAGAATAGTGCTAGTAACCATTTATAGTAGTGATCTAGTTAAGTAACTAAGAGTATTCATGACAAGATGTTTACTCTTTTGTAAAAAGGCTAGGAAACTTTTCAAACAACATTCCAAAAGCTCCTATATTATTTTTGTTTTACTTTATGTCAATAAGAGGTACGAACATATTCGAGAGTTGAGACATTTCTCATGTGTGAAGTTAAATTTTGTGAATTAAGTTGAAGTTTGAAGAGTTATAAAGTGAATTGAGTTGATTTATGAATTGATACATGTAGCTAGTTGCTTAACAATTTGACGACCTTTGCAATTGAATGAGTAATGGAGAATCTTAATTAATATGTTTGATTTATTTATTTATTTTCGAGAATTGCCTCCTATTTGAGTTAGGATAATGATATTTATTTGCTTAAGAACAAAAAACTACTTAAGATAATGATATTGATTTGCTTAAGAACAAAAAACTACTTAAGATAATGATATTGATTTACTTAAGAACCAAAAACTACTTAAGTCTAACACTAGGAGATCCCTTACTCCTATGATTGGTTTCCTGAAGCTCTATTAGGGGTTTACCAATGAAGGTGGGGTGAGAGTTAAGCAAACATTCGACAATGAACAAGTTGAAAGCTAGTAGCAAGGGGAAAGGGCTCTCCCTCATCACCATCAGTATTCAAAGCAAAGTAGATCCTATATTGTTCAAAAAATTAGATGAACGTAGCTTAGATTCTTCTACTTAGAATCGTAGTTACAGCTTTGTAGAGGAAGGTTGGACTAATTTATTTTTGCTATAAAATTTCTGTCTAGAAATGGTTGTGTTACTGGTAAGATGATCCTATTCTATAAGGTCATCTTGGTTGGCGGATATGTATAGGCTCGTTGTTGTGGTTCATGGTCATAAGGAACTTTTTTTTGTAGGGTTCCTCATGAATTCACGTTAGGTTATCCCTTTTGGTTTAGGTAAAAGATTTGCTGCATGGGAAATCTCTAGACTTGTATATAACTTTTACTTATGTTTCTAAAAATTACCGATTTACCAAAAAAGACTACTTAAGTGTGGAGAAATATGAGAAGTGGTTAATAAACTATATTTTAGCATTATTTTTGAGGGCATTATGTTTATATTTTAGGTATTTTTATATTATTTTTACTTAAATGATTTGTATTTTTCATGGTCTTATTTTAACCTTTAAAGGAAAATGGATCAATTTAGAGTATACTTGAGTCAATTTAGTGCAAATTTGGTAGACTAAAAGAGAAGGAATTAGAACACGATAATAATCGAGTAACGTGTTACTCAATGTGTAATAATACTGTAAAGTTTCTCTATTTTTTAAAGGAGATTTTTGTCCAAGTAATATGGCACCAACATGCCCCCATATTTAGGCCATGCTCAAGCTAAAAGGATTATATTCTCCAAATGCCTATGACATTCTATTGAATTCAGCGTATGTTTACTAATATAGCAGTGATATAGACTTATGTTCTTCTGTATGTTAGTAGTGACTTATTATTACTTTTAGGTGAAATATATCATGAAAATTCATGAAAATAATTAATAATTTTTTAGGTTTTTTAACCAAAAAATTAATCAAACCAACTTAAGAATAGGGACTATAGTGCTCAAGAGAGAGAATAGTTATAATTTGGGAATATTTGCCAATCTAAAGAGCTAAAATTGATAAATAAGTCAAAAAAATCAAGGCATTAAAAGAGTTCTATGAAAAATCTTTCTTAGATCTAGTTTAATCAATAGTTGTTTTAATATTTTTTATTACTTTAAATTAGTTCTTTAGAATTATTTGTGGCCTCAACACTTGACTCACCTAGACTATACTATAGGAGTGATAGGTACTCTTGCCTGTAAAATTTTATTAGTATTGTTTTATGTGTTTTTGTTTCATTCAAAACATATCAAAAAGTTAAAAAGAAGAAGAAGAAGAAGAAGAAGATATATTACAATTATAACATTGTTAAAAATAAAATGAACTTGACGTGCCTTGAGCTTCTTTTGTTCTTAACTTAAAGGTTACAAATGTAAGCTTTTCTTTATCATCTTCATGAATGAGTTATGTCTACATTTTATCCTTATGTTGTTTTTCATTACAATAATTTACTTATTAGTAGTACTTATATTTTGTTATCATCAAAACATCAATTACAAATAGTTCAATGATCTCCCTCTTTTTGACGATGACAAAACAATTATGATATTACAAAGCAATAAGCACACAATCAAGATAGTGATTAGCTCTCCCCCTTAATTCATGCATAAATGAAATTCAATATCAAGAACAAAAGGCATATTCAATAACAAGTGTAAGAGAAATTATCCAGACATATAGATAAATTAGATTAAACATAGCATAACTTTACTTAAACGTAAACAACTATATAAAGTATAAGGAGTATAAGAATCACTATCCCAAAATGTAATCACTTCCTTGAATCTAATATCACTAACATTTCTACCTTTGTTTGGAATTATCAACAAAAAAGTTAATTATCTAATAGAAATAAAGTGTTATGAAATGATAGAAGTTGTAAGATTTAAGAAGTGCTCACCATAGACAATCTTGTAGAATTCTCTCATTAGGCCACACTCTCAATAATAACATAATCATCATGTGGTGACATGGTTGAGATATTTAAAATGGTTGGCTTAGTGTAAGTGGGAGACTATTAGTTTATGCCTTATAGCCAATCGCTTTTGCTGTAATTTAATGAAAAAATATTTAAAGGCATTAACTATCTTGTACATGTTTAGATGTATAAGATAAATTCCATGGGATAATTATAAATTGAAAATGAAATTATGATGAGATTATAATTATGATATTTATATTGTATTGATGTATTATTCCTAATTTATTCCTAGTCATTGTTCTATTAGGACAAGACATTAATAGAGCATAAAAAGACTAGCACACATTATGTTTTTCCTTATGAAAAAAGTAGTCGATCTTATAAGCTAAAGTATGAGATACTTAGACAAACATGTAGGTAATTGTTAGAGAACAAGTTCACTGAAGTAACCTAGTATGACAAATCCATTTGGAACATTACTTGTATGCGTACGGAACATTCTCACTGAGATGATTGTATAAGTGATCATTTGACTTGAGGTCTCTAAAGTTATCTTGTATAGGGATTTTTATGTTTTGATACTATTTATGACCTATTCTAATCATAGGTTCGGTAGTCAATGGATGTAGCATGAACTATATGAAGGTAGTTGTATGATCAATATAGAATTTATCACCCTAAAGTAATTAGGAAGAATTTTCTGTTGTTCTCGATTAATACTAATATAGGAAATCATTGGCTAAGGTGGAATGACACTTTGTAAATAGTTTACAAATGTCATTAATTGAATCAATAGCTAATGATTGAGAACTAATATGATTGGACTAAAAAAGAATAAACATTGATTCGTGTTTTGTCTAATCGAAATATTGTATAATGAAATAATTGAATTATATAAAAATAATACATGGAAAGGTTAGTTAAATTCACTTTGACATTCTTAAATATTTGGGTGATCATGATGCATTGCTAGATGCCAAATTTATTTATAATTATAAAATGTTAATTAGAGAAATAAAAATAAATTAAAAGGAGTTTTAGTTTATCTAATCATAATTTATAATCATTGCAAGATATTTGAGAACCTAATAGATCACATATAAAGAAAGAGTTAAAGAGAATAAAGATATTTTTAATTAAGTTAGACTTGGTTGTAAAGTTTGAGAAACTTTATGATTAAATATGAGATACTTAATAAATAAGGATCAATATGAGATCTTGGATCTTATTTGGGCATAAAAGATATTTAATTAGAATTATTTTAATTAATTAAAATTTAACCAAAAATTAAATTAAATTTCAATTAAATTACTAAAATGTCAAAAACTTATTATAAATATTTTAGGCTCTAATGAAGCTAGCACTTCTTGTTTAACCTTTTTTTATAAGAGTTACAAAGTTTTTTCAACCTATTTTGTGGATAATGATAGAGGCTAAACACTTATGCGACTACGGTGGTTAAGATAAATCAATTTCGGAAATGATTCAAGGGATAAAACAAAAAAGGATCAAGCTTCATAATTAGGTACTAAATATGATTCATGCTTTATTATGATTTTTGTGTTAATCATTTTATATAATTAAAGTGATTTTTGGTTTTGGGAAATTAAAATAAGAAAAGATTTTGTAATTATTTTGTTGTAGTTATGATCGGATCCCGTCCCAAATTTCCAACACCCGAGCCCAATTCCCATCCCTACAATTAACCTTTTATAATTTTGTACAAAATTGTAGTGAGTTTCTTGGATTTGTTTCTTTTTCTTAAGAAGTTATTAAAAAAACCTTAGTTTGTATAGTTATTATGTTAAGGATAGAAAATTAATGTAAATATTGTTTATCAAGCTCAAATTCTTTTTCTAACATATATAATTCATTTTTATATGTTTAGTTATTAAAGATAATGTTGGGATGTTAGAAATGACTATGTTCATTATTTTGGTGGTTTTATAAATAGATTGTTCAATATTTTTATTATAATCTACTCAATGAAAACTAGATTTTGGTATATTAAAGTTGAATATCTTGGTAAATATTTGCTTAGAATATTCATGGTAGATGGTATCCTTATAAATTTCCTAAGACAATTAAAGAGGTATAAGCACTTTCATCAAATTTAGAACTTGTTAATTTTTATTACTGAAAGATACTTTACTTTTCCATCTATATCATAGCTTACTTTTCTATCTCTATCATAGCTTACTTTTCTATCTATAAATTATTTTTTTGTGCATTAAGACTTAAAGGTGTAGGGAACATACTCTATTTCTCATTTAAACCATTATAACAAAAACAACATTTCGCGTCGTTTTCCTAGAAGACGTCGTGAAATGTAGGCGGCTTTCGTGGCGTCTTTCCAGACGTCACAAAAATAGGGAACATTCCGTGACGTTGTATGCAAACGTCATGGAAAAACGAAGTGTTTGGTGTCGTTTTGTTAGTAAGACGTCGCAAAATACTTACCCCGACGTTATGGAGAGTTAAACGTCGGGAAAGGCCAGGTAATTAACGTTCTTCCCCGGGCCCACCCGAGAAACATGATGTCTTTTTTTAAATTTAATCTCCCGCCCTCCAAGCAAATGAGACGACGTCGTATCCCCGCCCCTCATAACGACGTCGTCTCATCTTCTGTGTAAATGAATGAAAATCGAGCTTCATCTCACTCTCCTGCGTTAAGCTCTCTGTCGAGCCATCTTCCCTTCCCTCTCCCTCGAGCCACCTTCCCTATGTCATCTTCTATCACCATTGGAATCATTGGGGGTTGCTTCACCAGTTGACGTCCTTCTGTCGTCTACAGTCAGAGTGTTGATTGAGGTAAGTAATTCAAATTATTTGCTTACAATTAATGTGGGCTAAAATGTTATTTATTGAGTTTATTGAAGTGGACGGTTTATTCTGGGTTTAAGAGTGCTTTTTCATTTGTTTTGATTATCTGTAACACAATGCATTTGGCTTTGCATTGTGTGACAGTATGTTAAGGAAGCATGCATTTGAAGTGTTCGATGAAAGTTGTGAGATTGTTTATGGCTTTGAATAACATTTGTATTATGGATGATTTTGTTAATTCAATGTCTATATATACTTGATGTGAGGAGTCTACTATTGATTTAATTTGTTTAAACAAGTTATCTGTTGAATACATGGGGTGAATTCTTGTCTTAAACATTAATGTGACTTGTATTTACTCTTCATTCTTTTCAATGCTTAACAATGTATACTGTTTACAATGTTTTAAGGCTTCCTAAGCATGTACCTGCACTTTATTTCCCAGTTTTTCTATGCTTATTATTAAATATGTTTTCAATTATGCAAGTCCCTTTGAGTGGTATGTTTAATAAATTGTTGAGATGACATAGAAACATGCTATTTGTTTCGAGTATATTATTTAGTGAGTTGATGATTAAGGGCCAAGCATCGAACTAACTACTATTAATAAATATATTAGTTAATTTAATTTATAGTTAATTAAATATATTAGTTTCTAGCGACTCTCAATTGAGGGAAATTTTGGGGGGTTGATAAATTTAGTGTATTAATAAACACAATTTATAAAATATGAAACTATGATATAATATAAAATTTTAACAATGCATTTAAGTAATAATGTAAAAAGTTAAGGTAAAAGAAATATAGTTTAGTGTTCTTTGATCATCATTAACTATTTTTCTAAAGTAAAGAATCATTTTCAGTAAAGAAATATATGGCTTTATTACTTTGATAATTTCAAGAGGTTTACTTACACAAATACGAGGCAATGAATGTCTATATATATGTATATGACACAAACGTTTCTTTATGAAGGAACCGATGAGAATACATGTACTTATAAGGTTTTGAGACTTTTAATTCCTGTTGCAGCTAAAAACAAGTCATTGTGATGGACCAATGTAACATACACAAATTCCCTATTCGTTGAGAGATTGGTTGACCATTAAGGCATATTAATCCACTAAACTTAAATTTTATACTTTTAACTTATATTGGTTGATCACTCTCTAAAATATAATTTTAAGATTTCAAATACTCAAGCTTGATTTATTTAGTGAAAATATAATTAAAATATTTTTCAAATTGTCTCTATAATAATGTCTAAAAGATCAAGGACTTTTCTTTTAAGAACAAAAGCTTCAACACTTAGTATAATGAAGTAAGATAAAATGTTTAAACATGGTGAGCCTTTAAGACTACCAAAGTAACAAAATGAGATTACAATTAATATTACAAGGTAAATAATAACCTTGTTGTTAGTAACAAAATGAGATTACAATTAATATTACAAGGTAAATAATAACCTTGATGTTCCTTGTTCTTCTTTTATTTTCTACTTGATCTTCTCTTAGATAGTTGCAAATTTCAACTTTTCTTTATTAACTCCTTGTGCTTGTTTTATTTTCTACTTGATATTCTCTTAGATAGTTGCAAATTTTAACTTTTATTTATTAACTTTATTAACTATCTTCTTGAGTTTATGGCGATATTTGGTTCTTATTGCATCACATCAAAATAATAAGCTTATTAGTTGTGCTTATAAAAGTATAAACATACTTCATTAAGTTCAATATAATTCTTAGACAAATACTTCCTTGAGTTTAAAATTTATTTTGTAAGGGTTGAAATGTCAAACTTAAAGTTACAATATTGTATAAAAATTTACATTGATTTTTTTTTGGGGCGTGTTTGTTCGAGAGAGACCTAAACAAGCATTTTAGTATTAGGATGAAACCTTTAATTGAATCTTGCGAATATTAGTGCATTCAAAGGGGTGTTAGCTTAGTATATAAGAGTTGACTAACATAAGAGTAGATGGTTGTAACTTGAGAGAGCATAGTTTAGTATCTAGGAGAACTCATTATTCCAAACTAATATATTTATTCTAGGTTAATTGAATCATATTGAATGGTTTTTTAATAATTCACCTTATTATTGATTCTCTTGATAACTAATTTATGTTGTTTAAACTTTTCATTAATCAAAATCCATCAAATTCACTCTTTTATTTATTTTAGAATAGTTATTAGTTTTAGGTTTTTAATCCATACTACTTCCTCGAGGGGCCAAATCATACTTGCCAATGAATTACTTTATAATGAAAGGTAAACTTATCTAAACTATATATAATAAATCTGTAATAGGAAAATTTATAAATAGATAGAAGAAAAACATCCATCAAGTTTTTGGTGTCACAGAGAAGTAACTAGTTTTACAAGATCCATTAATTGATTTTCCAGTCATATATATTTGTTTTGATTGTATTTTTACTATTTATTTTTCATTATGCTTTGTTTAACTTTGATTTCAAAGGTAAACTTGGTGAATGATAAGAAATTGACATTCCATTTTCTTATAATAAGACTTAGAGCTTGAAAAATATTTCATCATAATTGATGGGAATATACCGAATAAAAGAGGAATAGGATAAGATTGTGATTTGTTGCTTGAAATTATCTATGCATAACAAAGTCAAACATTGGTGCTTCTTTATTACTTTATCATATCTAATATAAGCCTTGTAGAATGAAATAAATATGAGAATAGTCACGAGCATTGAAATGTAACAAGAGAAGAATATAATTTCTTAATTTAATATAGTTAAAATTTAGTATCCTATTATAAAATTTGTATTTAAGAGCATATTTTTTGTAAAATTATTTAAGGGTACTAAGTAATAAGTGTTATATATTATGAGATAAGAAAAATTTAGACTAAAGGGAATAACAAGTCATATGAGGTAAACAAGATGTATGAAGGATGTAATATTCTTAGGATGTGTTGGAACCCCTTCCCAGTGAGACACAAGTCCGACGTCCTATGTGACATCTGGACACGCATCCCACGAGGGAGGGATTCCTCACCACGAAAATTAACTCACTCGAACTTATTTTAATGTCCTCCGAACAAATCTTGATAAATTCATCCTAATAAATCCGTCATAAAAATTAAAACTACTTTGGGCCCATAATTAAATCCAATTCCTAAGCTAAAATGAAATTCCATGTCTCTATAATAATTAGAAACAAAAATCGCTTCAATTGGAGCTCCCGAGATCAAGAAATCACCGAAATACAGAAGCATATTCAAGATATCCGACTAATTGTCTCTCTTTGATAACATCCAACAAGATTCAACTTAATCCCAAAAATTCTAAATTTTGTATGAGAGGTAGAAAAATTTTCTTAGAAAACCAATGCTTCAAAAATCGAGTGAATCGGAGGCCAAACGAAAAAGTTACAAGCAAAAGAGTGAGAGGAGGTTTAATTTGGAAAAAAGGAAAAAAATCAGAAAATGAAAGAAAATTAAAAACGTGTGGAAGAAGGAAAGAAAATCCAAAATTTCCAATCTGGTCGAAATTTAGGGATTAGACATGAGCACGCCTAAGAAATTTAGAGACTAGGCGTGGTCACACCTAAGGATAAGCTTTGGAATAGCAAAAAATTTCTGAATTTTCAAAAATCATAACTTTTTCTCCCGAACTCCAAAATTGACAAAGTGGTTATCAAAAGAAAGCTCAAGGAAAGCTCCACAACTTCCATTAAGGATGGAAAAACTATTTTGGCCTTTAAGCGAGTCAAAAATTTCATCAAAGTTTCTGCTGCAATTAAAGAAATTCCTGCACTATACTAGAAGTTTGAAAGTTCATAACTTTTAACACAAAAGCCTAAAAATGTCACATTTTACCTCATTGGAAAGATAAAGAAATGATCTATAAATTTCATTAAGGGTGAAAAAATTAATTCAGTCATTTAAAGTGGTAAAAACACTTCTAAAGCTACTGCCTATATATTCACCAATGGAACAGTAACCCTGACCAAATGAACAGTAACTGTGATCTTCCCAACCTCATAACTTTTTATTCCTAACTCCAATAATTGTAAATTATACCTCATTGGAAAGGGAAAAAGGTAATCTACATTTTCTATGAAGGATTAAAAAACCAAAACAAACTCTAAAGGGGTTAAAAACCCTCCCAAAGGTTCTGTCCAAAATTGTCAAATGAACAGTAACTGAACTAGGTCTAATCCCCATAACTTTTTACTCCTAACTCCAAATAAGGCATAGTATACATCAATAGAAAGGGGGAAAGATAAGCTATATTTTCTATGAAGAGTGGAAAAATAAAAGCAGACTCTAAGGGGGTGAAAAAACTTTCCCAAAGGTGCTGCACAAAACTAACCTTTATCAACAGTAGCTGAAACCTTTCAACCCTTATAACTTTTTCATTCTAAGTCCAAATGTGACAAATTATATATCATTAGAAAGCTATCAATATGTACTACAATCTTCAAGAAGGCATTTCACTTAAATTCAAGCTCTAACATGGTGTAAAACCTAAAAAAAAATTCTACCCGTTTTAGGAAAAGTTTGACAGCACCTCCCCTATTATGTAACTAACCAAAATCTTCAATTCAATTCAACCCAACTCAAGTACCTGCATAAAAACTCAATATCCAATCTTCCACAATGCAATCCAATACAAATATCTCATAATATCTACTCCAATGGCAGCATACGCACTCCTAAACATCTATTCAATTCCTAACTATAAAGAAACACAATCTTACTTTTCTAATCCTGCTCAAAGCATACAACAATACTTTTTGAACAATATACACAAAAGATACATTAAAACCCAATTCTTTTGTATTTATAAGGAAATTAGAAATTATACAAAGCTTTAGAGAGCATTTTACCCCGAATACAACGGAAGTATCAAAAGTTAAATACAATCCAAAATGTGACCTAAAGCTTTGTTTTCTAAAAAATGACTTCAAAAGAAAAATGCATCGGAGTATTGCCTCAATCCCGATGTGGCGACTCGGTTTCTTGCTCGACATCTGTGGAGGAAAAATGGGGGGTGAGCTCAACGGCTCCGTGGGTAATAACTTAATAAACGAGAAAATAATCACAAAACATTATTCATTCATTCATTTATTCATTTTCAAAACAATGTCACATTGATAAAAGCATTTTTCACTTTTCAAAACTCTTCACAGAATTTATCACATCAAATAATTTACAAACTTAACACATCACAAAACAACCTAACATTTCACAAAATCACAAACAAAGTAGTTCGGGTGGATCCAAAACGGAATGTACTACACATTTCCGCGAGCGGTCATGTGTAGCCGTGACTTATGAGAGTCTATGAGGAACTCCAATGCCACTAGCGGGCAGGCGGGAGAAGCCTATGGGTAGACAGGTGCACCTGACTGTTATAGTGTAACATCCCATCACCGATGGGAAGGGTAAAATGGTAATTTGGAATGGGTTATGAGTGAGTAAACTAGTCTCGATATGTTCCTGCATAATATGGCCTCCATATATGCATAAATTGTAATTTTTGTACATGCACATGATTGTACATGCATTCCTGACATTTCCTGGCATGTGTTTGTTGTGGAAAAATATGAATTTGTGCTTGAACATGGAATTGAAGTGGATTTTTGTGTGTTTTACATTTTTGCGAAATTTTAGAAATTTTTCTGGAAATATTTCGGGATACTTTTTCGGACCGAAAAATTTACAAGTGACAGACTGATTTGGGTTTTCGGTGCCGAAAATGACTGTCCAATGGTACTGAAAAATTAGATACATGATTTTGGGATTTATGACTTTGAGCCATTAGAATTTGGAGAGAAATTGGACTAGAAATTAAATTAGAATTGGAAATGAAATAAATGGATGCTTAAGAAAAAGACAAGTGGCAAGTGACACTTGTCACTTGCCTACTTGGTGTCTTAGACTTGGTGGCTTTATAATTATCTTAGGTTTAGCAAGTCATGCACGACACCTCCATGTTGGAACAAGTGAAAAGTGACCTTTTAAAGAGCTTTCTTCCTCTCATCCGAAAACCTTCTCTTCTCCTCCTCCATCGTTTGCTTTTTCCTTCTTGTAATTTTTCTACTCTTCTCACCTAAACAAAAGCTCTTCTATCTTAAGTGCTTCCTCTTCATCTTGTTTCAAAAAAAAAGAAAAAGAAAAGAAAACCTAACCTAGCCCTCCTTGAAGTGATGGTGATCATGTGTTATGGTGGGAGGTAGAGAATTTGTGAAAAGTGTGGAGAATTGAAGGAGTGAAAGCTTGTTAGGTAAGAATTATATTTTATGTTCTTAAATTGGTAGTTGAAACCTTAATTTTGATGTCTTATGCATTAATTTCATGAAGTTTGTATGTTGATTTGTTGGATAAGGTTATGTTTGTGTATAGATAAATGATGTTTAACATGTGTAGGGTGTGAATTGTGTGTTTTGAAGTGGTTTTAATGATGTTAGATGATTAATTATTAAAAGGAAATGATTGAGTATATGTGCTGGAATTTTGTGGGTTTATATTCAAGTGAAGATCTAGATGAAATTGTGGCCAAATTATTGACTAAATTTGATGTTTATTGATGTAGGAATGATGTTGGAATGAAAGGAGTAAAGTTAGATATGAGAATCTGGAAAATTTACTTTGTGTAGGTTTCAGATTTTTGGTCATAACTTTTGTTATGGTTGTGCTATTGAGTTGAGGTTTAGCTTAAATTAAACTTAAGAAGTATGGCTATATTTCATATGAAGGAAGTTTTTGCCAATTCTCACCTTAAGAGTTTTAAATGTTTCTTGGAAAGTGAGTTATTAGGTGCTGGATGAATAAAATCCGGATTTTGGTTCCATTATTGAAGACCTGAAACTTTGTGAATTTTCGAGGAGAAAGGAGACAGATTTTGTGAAATTGGTCTTCATGAAAGTTGAGAATTTACTTGTTAGCTTTCTAACGCCACTAAGTATTATATTTTTCGATGTGTCGATTGCAATTTATGGTCTGATAATATTCAGGTGGTAATTCAGCCCAAATTGTGTTTTGGTGTGCAAATGCTCTAAGGGCATAGATTTTGTGCTTTTTATGTTCTGATATTTATTTTGGACTGTTAAGGATGAAATTGACCTTATGGAAAGTTTAATAGGATTGTTGTAGCTTTCTAATGAGGTATTTTATGCGAATTTTGGATGTAAGGATTGTTAGATATAAAATTGTAAAGTTTTGGCTATGGTTAGGTCATATGCTCTTTTAATACCCTTTAGCAGGACAACCACATTAATGGGTGGATTTGACCTAATTAGAGTTTGAATTTGCTTTGAAGTCCTTCCTGAGAGTATTAGATTGTCTGAGCTTTTTATTTCTTTATGGTATGGAATTTTTCTCCAAGGGAATGAGGAGTTATGAATTTTGGAAGATTGAGTTTCTGTTGAGAATCATTTAGGTAGGCTGAAACTTTGTTTGAGAATTTGAGTTATTTAGAGATGGAATTGGTTTCCAAGTTGTTCATGAAAGTTGTAGAACATACTTTGATCTTTCTTTTGACATAAATTTTGGAATTTTTGGCAAAAGGAATGGAAAGTTATGATTTTTGCAAAATGGTATACTGTTTTGGGAAACATTGTGTAGGCAGTAACTTTGGTTGCATTTTTTATACCCTTAGAGATAAAACTGGTTTTTGTGTCCTTCATGAAACTTGTAGATCTCTCTTTTATCTTGAAATTGATACTAAGTTTGTCTAATTTGGAGTTCTGAGTAAGAAGTTATGACTTGGGAAATTTGGGTTGTCGGAAGAAAAAGACCTGAGTTTTCCAGGTTAGCCACTGTAGATGAACTAGTCGACTAGCAGGTCTTTGACTAGTCGACTAATGCATGTAATTTTTACATGCCTGTTTTCCTAACCCGACCTCTCTCCATTCTTTTGCTTATAACTTTGCCGTCCGACCTCCGATTGATCTGATTTTTGAAGCGTTGGATTCCTAAGACCAACCTCTACCTCTCCATGAAAATTTATGGATTTTGAGATTAAATTGAAAAAGATTGATTAGATCAAAGTGAGAGGATTGGTTGGAAAAGTCTGAACATACTTTAGTATTTTGGTGATATCTCAATCTGTAGAGATTCAAATGAGGTGATTCTTGTTCCTAATTAAACTAGAGACATGGGGCTACAAGTTATCTGAAGGAATCAAATTTTAATTCAGTCTCTAAGATATTCAATTTATGGAGTGAAGTTGTGTACAATCTCAGTTTTAGCAATAATTGGATCTATAGAGGTCTGAATTGAGTGATCTTGGCGTCAATGAGTTTCTAAAATGTTGTGATGGGAATTTTTGGAATAGTGCCGGGAATGTCACTAACATGCATTGTACACATTTTAATTATTACATGTGCATTATTAAACAGTCCTGATTGTGCTTTTGGTAACAGTTGTATATTTTGAATGTTATAGAGGTACATTTGGAACGTCAGCACACGGACGTTGCCGAGATTTCCAGGCATTAGCTCAGAAGCTATAGGTGAGTGACCTAGATGGTTTCTTACTTATCATTAGCTTATGATTATTTTATTTTGACTCTGTGGAGGATAATGGTGGGATATTGTTTGATTGTGAATTCCGGACAGAAGGTCCGGAGTACTTGGAAAGATATGGTATAGAAGTGTCATGGGTATGTGAAATTGTCATTGCGTTTTATTGTGAAATATTGTGAATAAATTGTCCGATTGTGATAATTTGGAAATGATTGTGATATAGGAATACGTGAATAAAGTGATTGAACTGTAGCATAAATGAATACGTGCATGATTGCAAAATCAGTTAATGATAGTTGTGACCGGAGCAGCCACAGTTTCAGAGCTACAAGCTCAATGATTAATGAGCCCTTAATGGGACAGTTTCAGAGCTACAAGTTCAACGATTAATGAGCCCTCAATAGGACAGTTTCAGAGCTACAAGCTCAATGATTAATGAGCCCTCAATGGGACAGTTCCAGAGCCTATGGCTCAACGATTGATGTGCCCTTATGGGGATAGTTCAAGCGCTCGGTCATAACACTGGAATAAATTGAAAAAAAATGTTACATGCTGCTTTTGATTTGATCTATTTGGTTGAATGAAAGGCAAAATTGCATATACTGATATGATAATAGTCATGGGGTACTTCTGATTGTGAATTATGAGACAACTATATTATGCTTGAGTGTTTGGTGAATTCAACTGGTTATGGATGTCTAATTGTATGAAATGTAATTAATTGTCTATGCTCAAGTAAAATTGTGAAATGTGGTCAAATATGCAAGAATGTGAATATACGTTATGTGAATTGATGTGTTGAATAAATTGAGTGAAACATCGATGACAGTTACCTCACTGAGTTCGCAAAACTCACCCAAAATTTGCAATTATTTTTCAGGACTCAGAAGAATACCCCGTTAGGCAACGGGCGTATAATGCTAGAAGAAGTCGGGATCAGTTCGTGTCTGCCTTAGTGTCTAAAAAACATTGTACTTTTTGAATTTTTTTTTGTACAAATGATTAGGTCATGTTGTAAAATTAACAGACTAAACTAAATTGTATTCATGAAAAGGGCCCCTGTGGACAATGTACATATTAATGATTGTATGTAAATTGTTTTCCGCATAATATATATATATGCTATGAATGTTTAAAAAAAATTATACTGAGTTTTGACTGAGTGATGTAGCACGCCACCCTCACAGGGCACGAACTTGGATATCTCCATCGATGTCGGGTTCGGGTCATGCGGGAGTGGAGTGTTATATTTAGGGAAGACCACAAAGCCAAATAAAACATGCATTTCACATAATTCACACAATTCAAACTCATTAGCCTCAATTGGCCTTTACCAAATTCACTTTCACATAATTTGCCAAAATGACAATTTTTTTGCGAAATAACAAATTCTTGTCTTTTTCACTTAACAAACCATTAAACAAATCATTCCAACATAAATTCAAAATCAAAGAACATCACGTACAAGTTCAAAACATCACAAAGAGTAAATCCTACAAAAATTCTAAGTCATTGGAAACCTTAATTAGCATTTATTATAAAAACAGTAATATGCCTACTAACTCAATTATTAAGGAATCACCCACCTTAATTCCTTAGCTTTGAGATTGGTCAATTGGTCTTGCTTCTTCCTCAATTTGCCTCCCTGCAGCTTCATCAAACACAATAATCCCAATTTAACATAGGATACTAAAATTGGAAATTCTGTGGGAAGGAAAACTTGAATTAACACCTACATAACTTTACCCATACCTAACTTAAGCTATTAGCATCAAAACCCATTCAAGAATCTCTAAAAAAATTCAAAATTCCCTTACCTATATAAAACCCACGAAATTCTCTTCTTGCTTCTACTGGAAGATTAATCCTTCCTTTTCGTTTTTCTTCTTAAAGAAACTTTTAATATCCCTTTTTCTCAAGCAAGAAATTAACAAAGCCTCAATCTTCTTCTTCTTCTTCTTCTTCTTCTTCTTCTTCTTCTCCTTATCTCCACCGAAGGTCTCTTCTCCCTCTTTTTTCTTTGGTGTGTTTCGTAAGTTGCTTGTAAAAGACTTAGGGAATTAGGTTCTAACTTATAACCTAAGCCTTAAAACTACGTAGTTTTAATAATTCCCTTCTTAAGAATTGAATTTTCGTAGGTTTCCCTCTCCACTCACGGCAACTCACCCTTTATTTCCTTCCTTCATTTAATTGCAATTTACAAAGACTATAATGCCCCTCCTTATAAGCCTTTAGCCTAAAAACAAATATAGACTTCCTAAAATGCCCTTACACCAACTTATTCCTTTAAATTCTAACAACTTATAAAAATTCTAATTTTAACTAATCCCTTCCATTAGTTTCTATAAACTAAGTACTAAAAACCCCAAATTACTATAACTAAAAGGAAAATTAGTAAACTAATCCTCAAAATAAATAAAACATGCTTAATGCAAATCGGGGCCCAACAGGATGTATATAATTACATTAAATAAGTTAGCCCTACTTTCTAAGTGTAGTTGGTTATTGTTTAAATTTAAGAGGATTGTTTGTCGAAACTTATTCAAAAGTATCTGTTCATAAGATTTTATGCATTCATTGCAAATGTTTAGTTATAATTTTTCGTGCTTTATGACATATACTATTTGCAAGTGTGAAGAGGAGATAGTTAGAGGAGTCATTGGAAAACAAGAACCAGGTATGCTAACTTATAAGTATAAAGTTCCTGGATTGTTAATTGTTTTGTTTGCATTCATACTATAGCTATTGAATTTGCTATATGAGATGCCATATTTTGTTCTATGCAATTCTACTAAAGTAAGGATCCTGCATTCATACATAACTAGAGAAATGAAATGTCATATTTTGCTTAATTTGTTTTATGACTTTTTTTATTACTCTCTCCCTAGTTGTCCGTATAGTTTATCAAATAATAATACAAATTATACATATTAGTATGTGTAGAGCAAAGATAATATTTGTACAGATGTCTTAGCTTCGAATATGTATTTATCAAAATCTTCCTTCTTTTAAATTTTCTAAGTTGTTAAATAATGGTTTAGCCCTTTTTTTTATCAATGACTCTCATAGGTAGTTAGATTTCTTAGAGCCTAACCTAATAATTTGGGGACATCAATTAGTAGCCCATTACCAATCATAAATGTCAAGTTACTTTTACGCACATCAATTAGTACCCCATTAGTAGCCATAAATGGTCTTCTCAACATGATGGGAACTATAGTGTCATATTGTATGTCTATTATAAAGAAGGTCATAGGAAAAAATTAGTTTTCCTACTTTAACAGTTAGGTTTTCTACTACTTCATTTAGGTACGTAGTAAACCTTTCCTCATCCTTCGCTTACTAACATAACATAATGTTCTCATTCTTATATTGAATTAATAGGTATTTGTTGCTCTATGAACAAGAGTTGGATGAATAGTGTAAGGGTTTCTCGTGGATACATTGATGGAGTGAGGATGTTTATGAATTTTGTGGCTGGAAAAAAGGGCAAATAGTGTGACATTTCATGCCCTTGTGCACATTGCATGAATTGTTATATGAGATCTCAGACGAATGTTTTTGAACATTTAATGCAATTCGGCATGGACCAATCATACACCTACTGGGTTTTATATGGTGAAGTGCCAGAATATAGATTTATCTCTAGGGAAGAAAGGCTTGACGCTACAAATGTAGATATAGATGGGACGGGCATTGATATTAATGAAGGTGATGGTGATGAGGAGGATGATGGGATGCAAGCTTTGCTTGATGATGTGGGTACTTTCTTAAATGATCGTCCAATTAATCGATACAGAAGGAGTCCTGCTATAGGTGTTGAAGATTCTATTATGAGTGGGTTTCATGAATTGTTGAGTAAAGTTGCTGAAGAGTTGTACCCGGGATGTATGAATTTTTCAAAGTTTTCTTTTTTAATAAAGTTGCTTAATTTGAAAGTATACAACAAATGGAGCAATAAGTCATTTGACATGTTACTTGCTCTACTGAAGGATGTATTACCTAATGGTAAATCTTTGTCGAAGTCCTATTATGAAGCAAATCAATTTCTACGAAGCCTAGGCTTGGGTTATTTTTCGATACATGCATGTAAGTACGATTGTTGCCTATATTGGAAAGAGTATAGGGACTTGGAAAGTTGTCCCCAGTGTGGAACATCAAGATGGAGAATTAATGATGGCAGGGGTAAGAAGATACCACATAAAGTATTGTGGTACTTTCCATTAATGTCCAGATTAAAACGATTATTCATGTCAAGTAAGACCGCTAAACAAATGACATGGCATAATGATAGGCCTAAAGGTGATAGTAATAACATGGCTCATCCTTCTGATGGAGAAGCTTAGAAGAGCTTTGATGAGCTATATCTTGAGTTTGCCAGAGAACCACGTAATGTTAGACTAGGCTTAGCAACAGATGGGTTCAATCTACATGGCAATTTACTATTTCGAATAGCGTGTGGCCTGTTGTTCTCTTAGCATACAATTTACCCCCTTGGATTTGTATGGATGAGTCATTCTTTATGTTATCGTTGGTTATTCCAGGTTTGAAAGCGGTCGGTAGAGACATTGACGTCTATATGAGACCACTACTAAATGAGTTAAAGAAATTATGGGAGGATGTTTTGATGTTTTTAATGTTTCAAAATGAGAGAAATTTCGATTGCATGCAGCTTTAATGTGGACTATTAATGACTTTCTAGCCTATGGTATTGTTTATGGGTGGAGCACAAAAGGCTATAAGGCATGCCCTGTTTGTAACAAGGACACTCCTTCTTGTAAGTTAAGAAGTAAGATTGGATACTTAGGCCATTGTCATTTTCTCCCTTATGATCATCCATGGAGAAAAAGCAAGAAGTTTGATGGCAAGAGTGATCATCGGCCTATACCTAACTTCCCAGATGGAGATGAGATAGTGGAACAATTATGTCATATGCAGAATATATGTTATGACAAACACCCAGCAATAGGAGGAGAAGGAGATTGGAAGGAGAGTTTAATTGGAATAAAAAAAGTATTCTTTTTAAACTACCATATTATCATAAGTTAAGATAAGGCAAAGACTTGATGTTATGCATATAGAAAAGAATATTTGTGACAATATCCTTGGTACTTTGATGAATGTAGAAGGTAAAACCAAAGATACAATCAAGGCTCGACTTGATTTGGAAGATATGAATATTCTAAAAGAATTATACTTGATAAGAGTAGCTGATGGAACTATTGTGGGAAAACCTCCAGCATGTTATACAATGTCTTCCGATGAGAAGAAAAAGTTTTGTGAGTTTGTAAAGCAGGTGAAGTTTCCAGATGGTTACGCATCGAATATATCTAGATGTGTTAATTTTGATGAAAGGAAGATTACTGGACTTAAGTCTCATGATTGTCATATATTGTTACAAAGCATTCTTTCATTAGGAATGCGTTCTATCTTGAACAAAGATGTGACAGGTGTTTTAATGGAGTTGGGGGACTTCTTTCGCCAAATTTGTAGACGAAGTTTGAATAAGGATCAGGTACAGAATATGTGTCATGAGATTACTTTAATCTTATGCAAACTTGAAATGATATACCCACCGGCATTCTTTGATGTGATGGTACATTTGGCTATTCATTTGCCAAATGAAGCCTTACTTGGTGGACCGGTTTTGTAAAGATGGATGTATCCAATTGAGAGGTATTGTTTAAATTGATCCTATTACTTTTAAAAGTTAAATAAATAGTGGCCTATCTAATTATGGTTAATCATTTGTTAAGATTCCTAGGTACACTAAAGGGATTTATTATAAATAAAGCACATCCAGAAGGGTCAATTGCAGAAATGTATGTTGTTAAATAGTGCATGACATTCTATTCAATGTATTTAAAAGGAGTTGAAACCAACTTCAACGTGCTAAAGCGAATCAATGATATGGTTGATGATAGTGACATATCGGTATTCTTCCAACAATGTAAGCCAATTGGTGCTGCTAAAACAATTGCTCTTCCTACAAATGAGCTAGAGATTGCACATTAGTATGCGCTTATGAATTGTCATGAGATTAGGCCCTTTATTGAGTAAGTTTTTTCTAACCTTTTGTCAAATTAAGATATGTCATAAGTAAAGATATCTCATCTTGGATCCCGGATCGGAACCCAACGGCATACACTTAACAATTGAAATCCTATTGCTTAAACTGAACATGATCACTCTTAATCGAATCCAAAATAGAACGAAAACAAAGAATCAGATCATAATGGCGAAGAAACCACATGAATCGAAAATTGAAACAATCACGGATCGAATTCAATTTGGGAATCAGAACATATGTAAAAAGTGGGTCAAAACTAATTTGAAACAAACGAAGTCGGAATTCAAAACGAATGACATGAAACAATTGCGAAGCTAAAAGGATCGAATACAAATGTGAAACAAATAGATCAAGTGAAACTGAAATTTCATATCCCGACATCCGAAGCGTGAACATAGAAAAACTTGTCGCGTTGGAAACCCTTATGACTTAACCTATCCGAAAATCGACGTACTTTTTTTTTCTCTTTTTCCTTTTTATTCATTTCTTTCATCATTTAATCCATCTTATTTAATATCAAACAAATAATTTCCCCCTTTGGGAAACTTATCCTTCAACTCATACTAACCTCAAAACACTTAAATCTTCTTACTCATCAGATTCTTAATTTTGCGATAACTTAATATCATCATAACGGTACATATTCTTATTCTTTACTATAACCATCTCATACTCATGTCAATCAATCCATAAATCCATACACAAATTCACTTATTCATACTACCATATAAAATCCGGCAACATAACGACTGCACAAGAACAAAACCCAAACCTGCACGGTGTAAAATTCACTTCTATCAATTCTAGACAATTTCACATACATCTAATCCATCGGACCCTCCATCCGGGATCTCAGCAGAAACGCAATCGTAAATTCTAAACCATTCCAAGTCATTATCATATCAATTCATATTCATCACATTCAAACTCATAAATAATTTCCATTAACTCATATACAAATTTATGCTTCTCTCAAACTCAACCAATCGAATTTATAAATCTTCACAATTCATATACTATCATCAAACATGTTCATCCATATTCATATATATGTATCCCAATTACATTCATACTTCAAATCACTTAATATACAAAACTAACTTGCACAATCCATAACCCTATACATTTTCCAATTCCACAAATCATGTTCTTATACAGTATCATAATTTTTATACATCCTGAAATAAAATGCTTATAATACATTTATGGCAATTCAAGCTGTATCAAAAACTTATACAAAAATCATTATCAAACTCTACTTTATGCAAAACCCTCGTTATACCAAACGAACATAAATTCTTGCCATGCTTTCATCCAATCTCCTTCTCAAATACCTGGAGATGGGGATGAAAGGGGGGTGAGCTAGAGAGCTCGTGGATAACATGCTCATGTGTTGAAAAATAAACAAAAGCCATTTCTCAAAAACTTTGCCATTTTATAAAGGACTTTATAGTAGAAATTTCATCAAATGTTTATTTCACAAACTCTTGAACTTTTCAAAACATTTATATACACTTTCTAAAACTGTCATAGTAAAAAAAAACTCACTTTCTTATTAATCGTAAAACTCAAATTCTTCTTTTCACAAAGCATGAACAATTTCAAACGTATGAATGCATCACATTTCAATCAACATCAAATCATATAACACATCATAATGGTTTGGCAAGTCCATAATTCATGACGAACTACACAATTCCATAAAATAGCCTTGTGTAGTCGTATACACATAAGGGAGTCCTAAAAGGAACTCCGTGCCACTTGCGGGCAGCCGGGAGAAGGCTATACACATGAGTCAACGTGCACGTGACGGCTTCTTGAGGGACTATGCCGCACCCACATAACATGTAATTCATGCATTTAAAATTGCTTTTCCCAAATCGCACATTCTTGAAAACTTTGATTTCATGAGCATGACATATATATGCATTTCTAGCATCACTTCACAATTTACATAATTCACAAACCATAATTTACTTAAAAATTCTCAATCATCCCAAACAAGGAATGCACACTTTAGACAATTTCAAATCATTTACAAATCATGGCGCACAAATTCACATATTGAATTTCAATCAATTAAACACAAAGAAACTCAAACGAGTATTTCATCTTTATTAAATCATTCAAAAATCCATTAAATAACAATTCAAAACATTCATGAAAACTTGTTCAAAATATTCATAGAAATTTCTTAAACCAATTGAAACAATGAACTTAACAATTCATAATTTTTCCCGAATCACTTGATTCAATCATTTGCCAAAACAATAGCTTATAAAACATGATCACTTTCTTGACTTCTCCAAAATTTACAATTAGCTTAAAACTTAAAAAAAAACAAACATATTACCCACCTTAAAATTTCCATGCCGTAAGCTTGATCCAATCATCAATAGTCCATAGCTTCCTTTGTTCTTCCAATATAAAATTTTCTAAACCAAAATCAACCAAAACTCATATCATAATCATCATATTTCACAAACCCATAAGGTTTCCAACCTCTCTACATCGTAATCTTCCAAAATCCCTACTCATATAATTTGGCATAAGTTCTAATTAATTTCTCATCCAAGATTAAACATAACCTAAGGCTAAATCACCAACATTAACTCTAAAAATCACAAACCCATATCCATCTCATACCAAATCAACCAAAAACCCAAGAAAATCCCAAAGCTCATAAGGTTCTCTTACCTTTATCTTCCACCATTTTCGACTTTTGCTTGACCCATCTTGTAGCTTTCACCTCCTTCCATGTTTTTCTTCTTGAATCCATGTAAAAATCATGCTTGTAGCCCATGGAAATCGAAATCCTAGCAGCATCTCTCTTTTCTCTCTTCTTCTTCTTCTCCATCGCCAGCCCTCTCTTCTCTCATTCTCTCATTCTCTTCTTTCATTTTTCTAGAAAAATCGTGATTCTTCTCATCCTACAGCAGCCCTTACCTTTTTAATGCCAGCTCACATTAAAATGGGTGGTGAAAGACCCAAATGACCTCCCACTTAAAGCTAAAATTCCTAACTCTTTAAGTGATGTTCCATATTTGCCCCTGAATTTTACTTTAAGTCATACTCACTTGCGGACATGTTTCGCACTATCCATTTGAAGGAATTTGTCAAAATTTCCTTCTAGAGAATTATTCCTTTATGTCTTAATTTCATAATGCCTCAAGAATCATCCAATTCGGAGCACTATGTCAAAAGTTATAGTCTAAACATGTCGGACATATCATTTTTCTAACACATTTTCTAGCAATTCACTTCCTTCCAAAAATAGACATTCTTAAAGGCTAAATTGACATTTGATTTCTTCATAGAAATTGTAGCCCCATGTCTTAATTTTATTATTCCTTAAACATCGCTTCAATCGGATCTCCACAGATCCTGAATTTCACAAAATACTAAACTATGTTCAGAAACTTTCCTGTCTCACTTTGATTCAAATAATCTTGCTCAATTAAATCTCTAAAATTCATAATTTTCCATAAAAATGAAATTAATTGTCTTAGGAATCCAACGCTTCAAGAACCAAGTCATTCGGATGTCGGACGGAAAAGATATAAGCAAATGATTTGATAAGGTCAGATGAGGAAGGAAAAATAGCAAGCTCAGAATGAGACAAATCATTCTGATTATCATGTGATTCAATCAAACTCTTTCAATTCAACTCCAATTGATACAAATTTTCATGGAGAGAAATATACATGTGTTAGGAATTCAATGCTTCATGAATCACCTCAATCCGAGGTCGGATGAGTGAGTTATGATCAAAACAACTCAACAGTTTCAAACCATAAATAGATTTGAAACTCTTTTGGCGCAAATGCAATAACTTTTTCTACAAATATCCAAATAACTTCTTTCTTGTCCCATTGGAAAGATAACATCGAGATATACAACCCATATTATAGGCCTCAAAACGAGATTCGGCCTCAAAACTAGTTAAAAATGGAAATTACTAAAGTTGACCCGAGTCTGTCCGTTAAACGGACATGCATGTCCGTTTAACGGACACATACGGCCCAAACTATACCAAACCATCCGAGAAAGTCCGTTTAACGGACACCTATGTCCGTCTAACAGACATAAACATAGCAAGGGGTCCTTTTAACCCGTAAAGTTCCGTTTAACGGACTCACATGTGCGTTTTTCCAAAAACCCCCCTTCAACCATTTTTCCAAAACTTCCTCCATCAAAACTAACTTCATAAACACTTATTATCTTCACATATTTACTTATTTAAATGTCTAAACACTTCATAATAATCTAAAAAACAAATTCAATTCACAATCTTCTCAAAACTCAACTAAATTGGTTCATCAAAACCACAAATCTCAAACATGTCATCAAAGCTGTCACAAGCACAAATCTTATATAACATCATAACTTGTATCAACTATATCTCTTAACTATGATCTCAAAAACTTGCATATTTAGTCTCGTTATAAAGATAAAAGAGCAAGCTACAACTTTAAAGAAGGCAACTTTGGCCAATTCTAATTCAATTATTCCCTAATTTCCCTTAAATCAACATACACATTTCTATCCACATGCAAAACTTATCATTCTTGCCAACTTCACTTCTTCTATTTTAATCTCATTCAACCAATTAAATTTGGCATTGGAATCTTTCCAATACTCAACCTCAATCCAAATGATTTCTTACATTCAAATCGCATCTTGTCATTCACCAAGTTCCTCTCTTGCCTTTTTCTAATATCTTACTTATATAACATAACCATGGTTGATGCTTAAGGTTTTTCAGCTCATCAACCATGCATAAATCACATTCTAATGTCATATTCATCTATAACATCATTTATATACAAAAGCTCTCATTTACTTTCATTTTCATATTTCAAATTTTTCGCTTCAAGGTTCGGGGTCCAACATCTCATATAATTTTGAATGACTTTATGATGACCTATAGTGAGCACATGGATGAGTTGAGGCAACAAAGTCCATTGCATGTTGACAGGAGACATAGAGAACAATTTTCTTCATGGTTAAAGCATCGGGTGAGAAGAACGTTTGTACGTGGTGTTAACTAATAATTATATATTATTAACTAATTTTCATTTCTTGTTATAGATGATGACATTAACTAGCTCCCGTGAAGAAAATATGTTTGAGTCTTTGTATGCATTAGCATGTGGACCTCATAGTTTGGTACAAAAGTATATTGTATGCAATACAAATGGCATGCAATTTCACACTGAAGCCCGTGATATGCGAAAGATTACACAAAATAGTGGTGTTGCAGTGTTAGGAAATTATGGGGAAGATAATATTACATTTTATGGGATACTGACAGATATTATCAGGCTTGAATATGTTAGAGGTAAAAGTGTTGTTCTTTTCAAATGCAAATGGTACGATCTTGGAAACTCGAATATGAGGGTCAACAGCATTCTAAAAAGCATCAACGTTACTAAGTTTTTGTTCAAGGATGACCCATTTGTTTTGGCAAACCAAGCAAAGCAAGTTTTTTTAGTGGAAGATTTGTTACTGGGTTCAAATTGGCGAATTGTGCAAGAATGTGAAGTTAGACGTGCGTATGATATCCCATTGCATGGTAATGAAGAAGATGCAAATAACGTTGAGGAGTCTTTTGAAGTTTCAGCGAAAGTCGAGGAATGTTCCTTAGAGTTTTTATATCATAACGATATTGCATTTGATGTAATAAATAATGTTGTATTGAATTCCGAGCAACGTTTGAATGACGATTTGGATGACTTAGAGACAAGCAGTAGTGAGAATGAATGTGATATTGTATTCGAAGAGTCCACCGATGACGATGATGAATACATTCTTATTCTGCACTTGAACCTTTGTTGTTTTATCTTCATTGCTTAATCACATTCCTATTATGCATGTAATATTTGTGTTTGTTTAAGGTAAGTAGTAAGTAAATATGTTGTGAACCAATGGACGAGTCTTATTCTAAAATCAGTTAACTTTGTACGTGGTGTCCACTACTTATATGAACTTAATCATATAACAAGTCGATTAGGTAGGCTAATAAGAGTAGGTGAAAATACTGGTTGAAGATTGAATCAAAGTTGCAGAATTGTTCAAAGTAATAAAGAAATATCACAAGTTAGGGATGCCTAAACATAAAGAGATCCTGAACAAAAATAACCTTGGTACCTCTAAATAGAGTGTGGGTACAAGCTTCTTACCTTCAAATTCATTGAACAGATCAATAATATACTCATCAATAGCATCAACCATGTAGAGGACTTCATAACCCTTCTTCTTCAACTTATCAATGAACTTATATGCAATGTTTGATGCCACCAATAATTATTTCACTCTCTTCACTTCATATAGTTGCATTATATGTTTATGAATTTTGTTCCTATAGCCTTTTATCTGTCTCAATTGATAACTTTAATAGTGCAAATTACTATTACATTTTAGGTTGTTATTCCTACGGGTTCAAAATATCTCAGTTGTGGTGTCATTTGCAGTGGAGCAAATTCTAGAGGTAATTAACCTTTTTTTTTAATTTTAGAGTTCATGTTTGTTGTTGACTTTCCTTTGAATGGTTGATCTTGTAGTTGACTTGGTGTCTTCGATTGAATCGAGTTTGAACTTAAATGTTTGTTTAGTTTGGTCTGTTTCTTTATGAAAATGTTGGTGTGACTCACACTAGGAAGGGAAGTAAATCCTTACGGGCCTTGTCCCCTAAGCCCTATTACTGAGCTACTAGCTCTGGTGGACTTCAGAATCTTATTTTGATCCAATGCTAGTCACCATTGAACTTATTGACAATTAACATATATAGTTTGGCTGCATTTTCTGCACCTTGTAGTCTTGTGCATATATACTGTCATTTATAAACTTTTGAACAACAATATGAATCTAAAGTTTAGACTTTAATCTCCCATTTATATATGTATGTAGA
Organism: Erythroxylum novogranatense; assembly: GCA_029891385.1. NCBI lineage: Eukaryota > Viridiplantae > Streptophyta > Magnoliopsida > Malpighiales > Erythroxylaceae > Erythroxylum > Erythroxylum novogranatense. The sequence continues at coordinate 50,815,961 of CM057233.1, read as the reverse complement.
TAATCCTCATTTTAAGTTAATGATAAAATGAATTAGAAACTCCTTCAAGTTTTATCATCAACAATATTACCTTTTAATTGAGCATATCTTTAATTAGAGCCATTTTATCATCAACATTTCTTAACTCCTTCAAGTTTTAATTTGAATACAATTAACATCTATAAAGTCTAGACTTAATTAACTTACATGTTCTTTTAGTTAAAATTGTCATTTCTAAAATTTTGAACAACAATATGAATCTAAAATTTAGACTTTAATCTCCCATTTATATATGTATGTAGATAATCCTCATTTTAAGTTAATGATAAAATGTATAATACCTTTTAGATGAATTAGAAACTCACTTATTACATGATTATTTATATGTAAGATATAATAACTAAATCCTTGCATATTCAAGATGAATCTTATAAACTAAAAAACCAAGGCAGTGAGTCCTTGCATATTCAAGCATTATAAACTAAAAAACCAAGGCAATGGGTCCTGTATGACTCTAACAGAGCAGAGGGTTCTATTCCATGAAACAAAACTGCTAACTAACAGCATTCATGGACATATTTGGGAACCACATATGCGAGCGTAGCTCACCACAGAGGTGGAAAATTAACAAAGTTTTTCCCTAAGGAGCTACTTTGAAAAAATGGCGACATTGTTTACAGGATAACCTGCAGACCTCACTCCCTCCTTAAGACATTTCAAACCCATTCCTCTTGTTGGAACCCGATCCGGGAACAGGATCCAAACCGGAAAAGCAGAACGGAAAACGGAATCGAATGGAGACGGAAATTTCATATCGAAATTTCGAATCAGAATACAAAGCATAAGAATCGAAAGCGAAGCGCATAAACGGAAATTTCGCATCGAAATTTCGAATCGGAAACAATATGGAGAATTACAATTCGATACAAATAACATAATGCGAATCGAATCAAAGAACAAAGGTGAACTGAAAGCAAATCGAATCATAAAGCGACATACAAAGCGAATTAATTCGGAATCCAAACGGAAACGAATCGATAAACGAAGCAAACAAAACGGACGAAACAAATCATATAGCAAAACAAAGCGAAGTAGATACTTAACAAATGTCCGACATCCGTCGCATCGAAATTTTTGAATCGAAAACAAAGCAATAGACGACGCGAAACAAAAAACGAAACGGAACCGAATCGCATCATACGGAAACAGAATAAAACGAAAGCGGAACGAAATGCAAATCGGATCACAAAGCGAATTGAATCAAATCAAACCAAAAGTAGTGAAGCGGATCGAATACAAATCGCAAGCAGAAACAAATGCCGACATCCGAAAGCGCAAATCTTAGGAAATGAAAAGTTGCGTTGGAACCTTAGACTAAGCCGAACCAAAATCCGGTAAAAAAAAATTTTCTTTTCTTATTCTCCTTTCTTACCTCATTAGTCAATCTCATTCAAATCACACAACCAAATTCCACTTTTGGAAAAATCATTCTCATGCAAATCTCTAAATCTAATCATATTCTTATTTATCCATACAAATCTTAAATTACACTTTATTCTCATTTTATCGAAATTTTAAAAGATAACTAATTTGCATTTATCCTATCCCAAAAATTCTTGCAAAGGTAAAATACACTTCTAACACCACAAAAAAATCCAAAATCATCGGACTCTCCCGTCCGGAATCCAAACACCAGCAGAACACAAACCTATATCTAATACTTCCATAATTCTCAATGCAATACCAAACTCATAATTCAATCAAATTTTCCCTCTCAATTCCCAATATATATCCCAAAATTATACACAATTTCATATACAAATTTCCAAATCATATACAATTTCATACTCTCAAACATTCAGTCATAATCGTCATACCTTCTGAAATACATCACAATCACCTTATGGAAAATTCAAACCATTTACAAAATATTCCAAATCTCAATATTTACATAACAATACAAACGAAGCAAGAACGGACCAAAAGTCTTCACATTCTTTCATCCGATCTCACCTTTCGACACTGGAGATGGGAATGAAAGGGGTGAGCTCAGAAAGCTGGATAACACATTTATAAATCGACAAATAAGCAGGAAACATTTTTCATAAGCTTTTTGCCAAAAGGCTTAGTTTTCAAACTTTTTAACTTTCAAATATTTTTCTCAAACCCTTTTCAATTTTCCAAACTTTACATATCAAATTTCTAAAATTTCCTAGTTAAAAACCCCTTTTCTTTTCTTTTTTTCTCAAAATTTTCTCATAAACATGAATGCAATCACACCGGAGAAATTTCATGCACATAAACAAAATCAAAAATCACAAAATATATCAAAATGGTGCAGTTCGGTCCAAGCAGAGCGTCTCGCACATTCAGCATAGCGGTCACATGCGATCGTGAATGAATGTACTATACTTTCCGCTTAAGCGGTCCGATTATAGCCGTGAAGGAGTCCGAAATCGAACTCCGTGCCACTAACAGGCAGCCGGCGAAGGCTATACAAATAGAGGCTCATTGACTCACCAAAGGACCTAACCGAACCCACATAACACGAACGAAAACAAATATTGAATTGCCCGAAGGCACTTTTCAAAATCTTACTTTTCAAACTTTTCATCTATGGACACAATCGCATATTCACATGGCTCACATATCACATTAATAAACATATTCAATTTCAATTCAGCAATTTAATCACGTCTGAGATCAAAATCGAGCAATGAATGCAAGTTATTTCTTTAAAACAACATTTACATAAAGCACATTTTCCAATTTGTCAAATCATTCACAAGCTAAGCATTTCTTCAATCTTGCATTTTCAAAATCATTCGAAATCATAATTTCAAACATTTACAAAACAATAATTTAACAAAATTCACATTTTGCTTTCTTTAATTTTGAAAATTCCTATTAAGCTTACAGATCAAAATATAAATATGCTACCCACCTCGAATTAATGCCAGAAGCTTGTCCAAATCGTCAATTCTCCAAATTCCTCCTTCTTTCTTTAACTTAAAAATTCCCTAAGCCATAAATATCCAAATTCATCATCATAATTTGCATAATTCTCAAACTTAACTATAAGAAATTCATAAGCACCATATTTTCAAGCTTTCTAAAACCAGAATTTCAAAAAGCCCCAAAGTCCAAATTTGACCTAAACCGAACTAGTCAAATTCAATATCATAAATCACTTACTTACTCAAATTAAACTTAGAAAACACCAATTCCATATAAATTCAAGCTATTTCAAACTCCAAATTTGAAAATCCCCAATTTTCAAAATTGGCCTAAACCAATACACTCAAATTCAATCTCATAAAACATAATTTCTTCAAAATTGATTCCATATTTCATCAATTCATGCTATTATTGATGATTCTACACCTTTAATTTACAAAATTTGGGAAAATCCCCAAATCTTAAAATTGGCCTAAACCAGTTTATTTAAATTCAATATCATAATTCACAATTTTCTCAAAACTAATTTCATATTCCACAAACCCATATTATTATCTTTAATTCTACACCAAAATTTCACTAAATCCTCAACAATAAAATTTTGCCTAAACTTTAAACAAATTTCCATCCAGAATTAAACCCAACCTAAAGCATATATTTCAAAATCAACTTCATAAATCACAAATCCATATCATTATCTATATTTCTCAATCAAAATATTCAACAAAATCTCAAAGTTGAAAATTTTCCCTTACCTCATTTCTCCACCAAATTTGAATTTTCCTAGCTTGAAAGGAAGCTCTCTTCATTTCCCATCTTCCTTTCTCTTGTAACACTCTCAAAATCCCAAAAATCAAGTAGGAAAAATCAAAACTTGCTTCCTCTCTCACCTTAGCCGAAAACTCCATCTTCTTCTCTTCCTTTTTCTTATTTTCTTCTCTTCTCTACAAGAATCATCGTGATTCTTCTACTTAAACGACAGCTCATAGTATAAATAATGTCATGTCATTAAAATTTTGATAAAAAGACCAAAATGCCCCTCATATGTTACTTTATGCCATTTTCACTTGCGGTTTTGATTCGCACTATCGAGTTGAAGGAATTTATTAAAACTTCCTTCTTGAGAAATGTTCCCCTCAATCATACGAATCCAACGCCACCAACCGCGCTCAATTTGGATCACTACACCAAAAGTTATACGCAAAACAGTTCGGGTATATCCATATTCTAACACATTTTCCATGTACGATTATTTCCGTCCAAAAGTTCACACTCTTAATCCCAGAATTGAAACTCGATATCTTCATAACAATTGTAGCCTTATGTCTCTAGTTTAATTCAAAATAAGAATCGCCTCATTTCGATTCCCAGATCAAAAGTTATGCTTAAAATACTCTCAGGTAATCCCAATCCGAAAATTACACCCTAATCCGAACTTAAATTCAAAAATTAAATGTCTTAGGGGCACAATTGACATTTCATGTCTTCATATGATTTGTAGCCCCTTGTCTTATCTTTATTTCTCCTCAAGAATCACTTCAATCGGATCTCTACAGATCCCGAATCTCACAAAACACTGAACTGTGCTCGAAAAATTTTTCGACTCACTTTGATTAAATTAATAACCATTAATTTAATCTCATAAAATTACAAATTTCCCATGAAAATATAGGGAATTGTCTTATGAATCCAACGCCGTAAGAATCAACTCAATCGGATGTCGGACGGAAAAGATATGAGCAAAACAGTGAACAAAGGTCGGATTAGAGGAGGAAGCAAGAAAACTAAAGGAGCAAAACGATGTCGTATTAGGGCGAGGATAGGGCGCGGTCGCTACGGCGACGCGTCGCCCTAGGGACGGGAGCTGAACGCCCGCGAGCCGAACGCCCGTCATTGCTACGGCGATGCGTCGCCCTAGCGACGCGAGCCAAACGCCCGCCATCGCTACGGCGACGCGTCGCCCTAGCGACGGGGGTACTTCATTTTTTTTTCCACATAAAAACCCAAAACTTCCGAAATTCATAACTCTTAATCTCGGACTCCAATTTTGACAAACTTAGTCTCTATAGAAAGCTTGAAGGAAGCACTACATCTTCCATGAAGGAAATAAAAATCAATTTTACTCCTACAGGAGTCCATTTTCCGGTCAAAGATACTATCCTCTAATAATCATGCTAACACTACAATATAAACTTGTAAAAATCATAACTTATTATTCCAAGATCGAAAAATTCTATACTTTATATCAAAATAAAGATCAAAACAAATCCTTCAATTTTCATGAAGAACATCAAAGCTTAATTAACTTATAACTAGGTTAATTTCTTAGTCAAAGATTCAGTCATCTTAATTAAAGTCAAAAGTCAACCTTATCAAACATAAACTTTGACTGACCATAACTTTCACTCCCGATATCGAAAAATTGCAAACTTTATGTCTACAGAAAGCTCGTAACATAATCTACAAGTTTCATGTAGATCATTTTATCAAATTTTGCCTCAAACAAAAGTCAACTCTCAAAGTCAAACATTCTCTCTCCAAAAAGTCAAACTTTCTAAATCCTTCAAATTTTCACACTTTTTCTTTTTAATTCTTGCTATTTAACTTCATTTCAATCAACTCATCCACTTTCCTCTCATAATCCATAAAAATTCATTCAAATATCAAATTCTTATAACCGAAACAATTCTTTTCTCCTACATTTTTCTTAAATTCATCACATTTCCTTAAATTCATTCTCATTCTCACCAATTCTTTCTCACTTAAATTCATTGTAATATTTCTATTATCCTCAAAAGTTCGGGATCAACATTTCTCCCCTCTTAAAAAATTTAGTCCTCAAAATTCATACTTACTTAAACTTCAAGTAACTCATTCTTGCATAAATTTCTTTTAAACAAAGATCATCAAGTACTTTCTTACTAATTTCCTTCCAAAACTCATAATCAATCACTTTCTCTTATCAATTTCCTCATCATGCATATTCTCAATCTTTTCACAATTTTCACTTCCTTAAATCACATACCACTCCTATCATATCAAAATGCTATATTCATAATTTACTTTTTCTACACCTATGGACACAAGTTAATGGTTCATGTAAATTTCTCCCAATTCATCACAAAATTCAAATCTTAAGTTCTACAAACACATATTTCTAATCAATCGTATTCTTAACACCCAAATCACATAATCACACAGATTCATGAAAATATCATTCGCATCAAAATCACATTCACTATATAACCTTACATACTCTTCCAATTTCTTATGCATACACATACGCCCAAGTAAGATCATATTACTGGGCTCTGATACCATAAATGTTGGAACCTGATCCGGGATCCGGATCCAAATCGGAAAAGCAGAACGGAAAATGGAATCGAATGGAGACGAAAATTTCGTATCGAAATTTCGAATCAGAATACAAAGCAAAAGAATCGAAAGCGAAGCCCATAAACGGAAATTTCGAATCGAAATTTCGAATCGGAAACAATATGGCGAATTACAATTCGATACAAATAACAGAATGCGAATCGAATCAAAGAACAAAGGTGAACTGAAAGAAAATCGAATCATAAAGCGACATACAAAGCAAATTAATTCGGAATCCAAACGGAAACGAATCGATAAACGAAGCAAACAAAACGGACGAAACAAATCATATAGCAAAACAAAGCGAAGTGGATACTTAACAAATGTTCGACATCCGTCGCATCGAAATTTTTGAATCAGAAACAAAGCAATAGATGACGCGAAACGAAAAATGAAACGGAACCGAATCGCATCATACGGAAACAGAATAAAACGAAAGCGGAACGAAATGCAAATCGGATCACAAAGCGAATTGAATCAAATCAAACCAAAAGTAGCGAAGCGGATCGAATACAAATCGCAAGAAGAAACAAATGCCGACATCCGAAAGCGCAAATCTTAGGAAATGAAAAGTTGCGTTGGAACCTTAGACTAAGCCGAACCGAAATCCGGTAAAAAAAATTTTTTCTTTTCTTATTCTCCTTTCTTACCTCATTAGTCAATCTCATTCAAATCACACAACCAAATTCCACTTTTGGAAAAATCATTCTCATGCAAATCTCTAAGTCTAATCATATTCTTATTTATCCATACAAATCTTAAATTACACTTTATTCTCATTTTATCGAAATTTCGGCAGCATAACGGCTGCATTTATCCTATCCCAAAAATTCCTGCAAAGGCAAAATACACTTCTAACACCACAAAAAAATCCAAAATCATCGGACTCTCCGTCCGAATCCAAACACCAATGAGAACACAAACCTATATCTAATACTTCCATAATTCTCAATGCAATACCAAACTCATAATTCAATCAAATTTTCCCTCTCAATTCCCAATATATATCCCAAAATTATACACAATTTTATATACAAATTTCCAAATCATATACAATTTCATACTCTCAAACATTCAGTCATAATCGTCATACCTTCTGAAATACATCATAATCACCTTATGGAAAATTCAAACCATTTACAAAATATTCCAAATCTCAATATTTACATAACAATACAAACGAAGCAAGAACGGACCAAAAGTCTTCACATTCTTTCATCCGATCTCCTGCTCGACACCTGGAGATGGGAATGAAAGGGGGGTGAGCTTGAAAGCTCGTGGATAACACATTTATAAATCGACAAATAAGCAGGAAACATTTTTCATAAGCTTTTTGCCAAAAGGCTTAGTTTTCAAACTTTTTAACTTTCAAATATTTTTCTCAAACCCTTTTCAATTTTCCAAACTTTACATATCAAATTTCTAAAATTTCCTGGTTAAAAATCCCTTTTCTTTTCTTTTCTTTTCTCAAAATTTTCTCATAAACATGAATGCAATCACACCAGAGAAATTTCATGCACATAAACAAAATCAAAAATCACAAAATATATCAAAATGGTCTAGTTCGGTCCAAGCAGAGCGATTGCACATTCCGCATAAGCGGTCATATGCGATCGTGAATGAAACGTACTACACTTTCCTGCAAAGCGGTCCAGTGTAGCCGTGAAGGAGTCAAAATCGAAACTCCGTGCCACTAGCGGGCGGCAGGCGAAGGCTATACAAATAGAGGCAATGACTCACCAAAGGACCTAACCGAACCCATATAACACGTGGCGAAAACAAAGATTCGAATTGCCCGAAGGCACTTTTCAAAATCTTACTTTTCAAACTTTTCATACTGGACACAATCGCATATTCACATGGCTCACATATCACATTAATAAACATATTCAATTTCAATTCAGCAATTTAATCACGTATAGATCAAAATTAGAGCAATGAATACAAGTTATTTCTTTAAAACAACATTTACATAAAGCACATTTTTCAAATTTGTCAAATCATTCACAAGCTAAGCATTTCTTCAATCTTGCATTTTCAAAAATCATTCAAAAATCATAATTTCAAACATGTACAAAAACAATAATTTAACAAAAATTCACATTTTTGCTTTCTTTAATTTTTGAAAATTCCTATTAAGCTTACAGATCAAAATATAAATATGCTACCCACCTCGAATTAATGCCAGAAGCTTGTCCAAATCGTCAATTCTCCAAATTCCTCCTTCTTTCTTTAACTTAAAAATTCCCTAAGCCATAAATATCCAAATTCATCATCATAATTTGCATAATTCTCAAACTTAACTATAAGAAATTCATAAGCACCATATTTTCAAGCTTTCTAAAACCAGAATTTCTAAAAGCCCCAAAGTCCAAATTTGACCTAAACCGAACTAGTCAAATTCAATATCATAAATCACTTACTTACTCAAATTAAACTTAGAAAATACCAATTCCATATAAATTCAAGCTATTTCAATCTCCAATTTTGAAAATCCCCAATTTTCAAAATTGGCCTAAACCAATACACTCAAATTCAATCTCATAAAACATAATTTCTTTAAAATTGATTCCATATTTCATCAATTCATGCTATTATTAATGATTCTACACCTTTAATTTACAAAATTTGGGAAAATCCCCAAATCTTAAAATTGGCCTAAACCAATTTATTTAAATTCAATATCATAATTCACAATTTCCTCAAAACTAATTTCATATTCCACAAACCCATATTATTATCTTTAATTCTACACCAAAATTTCACTAAATCCTCAACCATAAAATTTTGCCTAAACTTTAAACAAATTTCCATCCAGAATTAAACCCAACCTAAAGCATATATTTCAAAATCAACTTCATAAATCACAAACCCATATCATTATCTATATTTCTCAATCAAAAAATTCAACAAAATCTCAAAGTTGAAAATTTTCCCTTACCTCATTTCTCCACCAAATTCGAATTTTCCTAGCTTGAAAGGAAGCTCTCTTCATTTCCCATCTTCCTTTCTCTTGTAACACTCTCAAAATCCCAAAAATCAAGTAGGAAAAAACAAAACTTGCTTCCTCTCTCACCTTAGCCGAAAACTCCATCTTCTTATCTTCCTTTTTCTTATTTTCTTCTCTTCTCTACAAGAATCATCGTGATTCTTCTACTTAAACGACAGCTCATAGTATAAATAATGCCATGTCATTAAAATTTTGATAAAAAGACCAAAATGCCCCTCATATGTTACTTTATGCCATTTTCACTTGCGGTTTTGATTCGCACTATCGAGTTGAAGGAATTTGTTAAAAATTCCTCTCGAGAAATATTCCTCTCAATCATACGAATCCAATGCCACCGACCGCGCTCAATTCGGATCACTACACCAAAAGTTATACGCAAAACAGTTCGGGTATATCCATATTCTAACACATTTTCCATGTATGATTATTTCCGTCCCAAAGTTCACATTCTTAATCCCAGAATTGAAACTCGATATCTTCATAACAATTGTATCCTTATGTCTCTAGTTTGATTCAAAATAAGAATCGCCTCATTTCGATTCTCAGATCAAAAGTTATGCTTAAAATACTCTCAGGTGTTCCCAATCCGAAAATTACACCCTAATCCGAACTTAAATTCAAAAATTAAAAGTCTTAGGGGCAAAATTGACATTTCATGTCTTCATATGATTTGTAGCCCCTTGTCTTATCTTTATTTCGCCTTAAGAATCACTTCAATCGAATCTCTACAGATCCCAAATTTCACAAAACACTGAACTATGCTCGGAAAATTTCTCGACTCAATTTGATTAAATTAATCACCATTAATTTAATCTCATAAAATTACAAATTTCCCATGAGAATGTAGGGAATTGTCTTACGAATCCAACGCCGCAAGAATCAACTCAATCGGATGTGGGACGAAAAAGATATGAGCAAAATAGTGAACAAAGGTCAGATTGGAGGAGGAAGCAAGAAAACTAAAGGAGCAAAACGATGTCGTATTAGGGCGAGGATAGGGCGCGGTCGCTACGGCGACGCGTCGCCCTAGCGACGCGAGCCGAATGCCCGCCATTGCTACGGCGATGCGTCGCCCTAGCGACCCGAGCCAAACGCCCGCCATCGCTACGGCGACGGGGGTACTTCATTTTTTTTTTCCACATAAAAACCCAAAACTTTCGAAATTCATAACTCTTAATCCCGGACTCCAATTTTTACAAACTTAGTCTCTATAGAAAGCTTGAAGGAAACACTACATCTTCCACGAAGGACATAAAAATCAATTTGACTCCTACGGGAGTCCATTTTCTGGTCAAAGATACTATCCTCTAATAATCATGCTAAAACCACAATATAAACTTGTAAAAATCATAACTTATTATTCCAAGATCGAAAAATTCTATACTTTATATCAAAATAAAGATCAAAACAAATCCTTCAATTTTCATGAAGAACATCAAAGCTCAATTAACCTATAACTAGGTTAATTTCTCAATCAAAGATTCAGTCATCATAATTAAAGTCAAAAGTCAACCTTATCAAACATAAACTTTGACTGATCATAACTTTCACTCCCGATATCGAAAAATTGCAAACTTTATGTCTACAGAAAGCTCGTAACATAATCTACAAGTTTCATGTAGATTATTTTATCAAATTTTGCCTCAAACAAAAGTCAACTCTCAAAGTCAAACATTCTCTCTCCAAAAAGTCAAACTTTCTAAATCCTTCAATTTTTCACACCTTTTCTTTTTAATTCTTGCTATTTAACTTCATTTCAATCAACTCATCCACTTTCCTCTCATAATCCATAAAAATTCATTCAAATATCAAATTCCTCTAACCGAAACAATTCTTTTCTCCTACATTTTTCTTAAATTCATCACATTTCCTTAAATTCATTCTCATTCTCACCAATTCTTTCTCACTTAAATTCATTGTAATATTTCTATTATCTTAAAAAGTTCGGGGTCCAACACCTCTCTACCTCGTTGTGGCAAAAATAGATGCAAATCTTTTGTTGTCAATAAAAGCAACTAGAAACAAAACACAAAGTCATTTAAAATACTACCTCAAGCCGGCTAACTTGTCTGCCATTACTATCACAATCTTTCTCAGCCTTTGGTCTTTGATTGGATTCAAAACTTAAGAAGGCATTCAGAGTATGAATGAGACAGCATAATATCCTCGAATCAAGGAGCGACTACTTATCAACAGGCTGGAAATGAGAAAACAAGTATTGAATTTTCAAATAACAAAAAAACATAATATCCTAATTAACTACTCTGAAATGTATGCTTGACAAGGCTTTGTAGTTGAGAGCCTCAATTGTGAAGAACAAACAATCAGCCAACTCACATACAGAGGCTAAGCCACTCAAAATTATTCCCTTTGAGCAATTAATAGCTTATATCTTTAAGCAATTTAAAGAAAGTCAATCAAAGACCATATTAATTGTAGCGCCCCCTCACCGCAGGGTACACATCGGGACGCCCGACACGTATCCCACGATAAAGGTGCACTACCAGAACAGTTTCACTAATATCCACATGGCATCGCAATAATTAAATCACAATATAACAGAAATCAGTACATTAAAATTTACAATATCAGTCTTCATACAGTCATCCAGTAGCAGAATAGACAAGTCTATTAGTTCCCTAAACAAAACCAAAAAGGGAAACTCATACAAGCATCTATCCTAAGTCATCCTCAAAAGTTAACCCAGCTGATCGACCTGTGTGCCATCGCGTCTCTTGCGGCGGCTTCTTGCGGCGGAAAAGAATATCTTCAGAGCTAGGAGTCTACTATATCAGTCCTGAAAAAATATATTGCAATTTTGGGTGAGTTTGCGAACTCAGTGAGAAACCATCATCGATGGTTCACTCAAATCATGCATTACAGCGTATCGCAGCACGACACGCGATCAAGATCTAGTCAATTAACGATATCGTACACTAATTTCAAGATACTATACAATAGTTTACGATGTTGTATCACGGTTCATGATAGTTTATAACGATCTAAATCATACATAACGATTTACGATGTCATGTCACGATTCGCGATATTATCGGCGATTTCTGATAATACGAAACAATTGCGATGATCGCATTGCGATTTCTGATAAATCATGTCATCACGTAATCGATCATTGTCACAACTTAGTCATTCATGTGTATGCAATGCATATGAGACTCTTTTCGATTATTGATGTTGTGCCCAAGCGCTCGATCGATGATCGATGGGGCGCGTCGGATTTCTTCCCTGCGGGCTAGGCGGTCGATCGATGTTGAGGATAACTCCCTCGGGCCAGGCTCGGTCAAGACGGTGTTCGAGGATAACTCCCTCGGGCTAGGCGGTCGATCTGATGTTTAGGATAACTCCCTCGGGCTCGAGGCGGTCGATAATCGCGACTTGGGTCACATTCCATTATCGATCATGCGATTATGCATGCAATGCGATGTTTTTCATGATTGATTGTACGACTATAAAAAGCCCGATATTACGGTGTTGGTAATCGCTCGATATGGCTATAAAAGCCCGATATTGATCCGGTGTCACGTAACGGTATAGTTGATTCGAGAAGCGTGCAATCAATCGTACACTTTTCAAGAGTCATGCGGTCATACGGTACAATTCAGATTGTTCAATCCTATACAAGAAAAGCACGTAATTCATCGCAGACATTTCAAGAATAACAATCTGATTCACTCTTATACATTTCAGTGGTCATGCAGTGCAATTCGATCACATATATTTCAGTAGTCATGTAATTCACATTAAGCACACTTGCACAGTCACTAGCACATGTATATCACTTCACTCGCTATCTTAATCAGAACACTGACTCATAACTCTTTACACTGATTCACATTCACTAATGCTCACATTCACTCACAATCAGAACACTTATTCATAATTGCAGCACATTTATTTCACACATGTATCACTTGTAGGAAAATCCCGGGAGGTACATCACATGTACCGGCAGCGAAAAACAAAAATTTTTATTCCCGGGACTTTCCCGAATCCCAGGATCCTAGTATCGGTATGAAGACATCAACCTAAATAGCCAATAGAGACTATCTCTAAAGGTATCCATGCAGAGATCGAAAACCAACCGGATCAAACACCTTTGACCGGGAATAGCTAAACGAGAATAAAGCTGCTCTGACCTACCTACATCTGGAGAGCTTGAAAAGACGTTGGAATCTTGCCTTGAGAAGAGAGAATCGATGGTGCTTGATGAAGAAGAAGAAAGTTGAAACCTTTTCAAAGCTTTTAAACCTTAACTATTAAGGAAGCTTTTCTCCTTCTTCAAAACCTAGCCACCGTCGACCATCAAGCTTCCCAAACTTCTTATGTTGATTTTTAACCTTTTAAAAAGCTTCCATAAGAAATGGACAAGTGGATGGCTCTGAGACCATTCATTCTTTAATGAATAAAGTTATAACTTTGACTTTTCAAAGCCAATCTCATCTCTTCTCCCATTCCAACGCACACAATTTATAAAATTCATAATTAATTAATTAATTTACTTAATTAATTAATTAGAATATAATTGCTAAGGTCCAATCCAACTGGGTCACCCCTACTACGCCTCTAGGGCCCCTAAGACCGAAAGCTTGACTCCTAAACCTTTCTTAGCAATATTGATGTCGCGATCTCATCGGGACATATCCCAATCCCATCGGGATCCATTTAATCTAATGTTCTCCATAATTGGAACTCGTCCAATTACTATTTTCTGATTCTCTGAAACACTCTTATCGTGTGACCCTTTAGGCTCCGGTTATGTTGGCCACTTAGATTAACAATTAATCTGAGCAAGTCATGAGCGGTATCTAGCAACACATCATGACCCCCAATTGACCGAAAAGTAATCGGTTTGATGTATTCATCACGAACCCTTCCATAGACAATTACCGTGCAATTCGTCCTTTCACCATCCTATACCCCACTTGGTTATGAGTATGATCAAAGTGTCAACTCTCACTAGACTGAGTCTAGCCCAAGTGATAACAGATCTCGTCCTAGGACTCATTACTCTATATGTCCATGAAGACACTCTTCATGACATATTCACTCTGCCGAGATTTACAAGTAATGATCCCGAAGAAGCCATGGGTATCTCTCTGCTAATCCAGTGGTGAATCCTTTATTGGCTACTCAATTATCTTGAATACCTCAAGTTGCACCCAAGCACCACACATGAGTTACCTCTGAAGGCAACAAGAAATGGAGTCAAAGCACGTAATCAAGTATTCAAGATATCCTTGAGTACCTCAAGTCTAAGGATACTTGCACCATTCTATGATGAGATTATCGCGACACTAGATAAGATATCCATGTGATGATCTCATGGCAGTCATCAATGAACTTACTACCGCTAGTAAGCATCCACATGTCAATTCTAAATATCTCATATTTACGGTTTCGAGATCCTTTGCTTGATCCAATCAAGGAATATGACATGTGCTAGTCTATCCGGATTAATGATGTCGGTCTCATTAATCCTTTGACTAGGAGAATTTGAATCTTGACATAATTGCACACGATAGGAATCTCGGAGTATGATCACATCATAATTTCCTTCATGCTATGTCATATATCATGGACTTCATTAATCGATTAAAGATCCAATCAATTCATAAACAATGTTCATGAACATCAAATTAATGAATTATGCCTTTTCTTTATTTATTCATTCACCGCATCATTTGTGAATAAAAGCGCTAAAGGGATTGCCTTTAGGGCACTAATAAATAATACCGTCCTTGAATAAGTCGACTTATGCAATGTACAAGTCGACTTAGGGTGCACTTTTCAAGAACAAGTCGACTTATCAAGTAGTACAAGTCGACTTGTACTTACAAATCTCCCAACGACCTAACGCCAATCGCCTTAGTATCCAATACCATAAGTGAGTCCATGAGAATCACAATTCTCCTGTGACAATGGCTTTGTCAATGGAACAAGAACACTTTGCTCGGGAATTCTCTCTATCGGGATATCATCTCGACTAATGATCTCCCGAATCGGTGAGTACATGTTCGGATCGTCGATGAGACCTTGATTCCTTTACTGCAAGACTAGCCCCATTGTATCACAATACAAACCTATGGGCCCATCACACTAGGGACCAGATCAAGTTCGATAATGAACTTTGATCCAAACCGCCTTTGCGATCTCATACGGCAATGTACTCTGCCTCGGTTGACGAATCAGCAATCCTCCCTTGTTTGGAACTTTTCCAACTGACCGCCACGCTATTCAGTGTGAATGTATATAACCTGATCATGATTCAGAATCATCCTTATCAGATTAAATACTGGCATCTGAATGCCCGCTCACATGGAGATTTCCATCTCCAAACATCAAGAAAACATCCTTAGTGCTTCACAAGTACTTGAGGATATTCTTGACAGCCACCCAGTGACCCTCACCAGGAACCGATTAGTATCTGCTCGTAACACTTAGAGCATACGATACATCGGGCCTCGTACATAGCATCGTTTCATGCTAAACCTCTTTAGCATCTCATCTATGTACGATGCTTGTGAAAGACCAAGCAACCTTTGATCTATCTGCATAAATCTATATCCCAAGGATGTAAGTTGCTTCACCAAGGTCTTTCAAGGCAAATTGATTGGACAACCAAATGTTAACTGATTGCAGCATAGAGACATCGTTTCTGAGTAACAGTATGTCATCTACATACAACACAAGGAATACGATTGCAGTCCCACTAACCTTCTTATGCACACAATGAACATCCGAATTTTATGAGAAACCAAACTCTTTGATTGACTCATCTAAACGGATAATCCAACTCCTGGAAGCTTGCTTCAATCCAAACATGGATTTCTGAAGCTTGCATACGTTTCGCCATCGATGGAAGTGAAGCCCTCAGGTTGTGTCATACACATCCTCGGGTAGATTTCCTCTCAGGAAAGCTATCTTCACATCCATTTGCCATATCTCATAATCATAATGAGCGGCAATGGCTAGGAGTATCCTAATGGATTTAAGCATTGCTACGGGGCTGAAGGTTTCGTCATAGTCAACTCCTTGTCTGTGACGAAATCCTTTAACCAGAAGCATTGCTTTATAGGTAATCAAATTACCATCCATGTTGGTTTTCTTCTTGAAAACCCCTTTGCACCCTGTGGGTTTTATCCCTTCAGGTGTAACAACCAAAGTCCATACTTGGTTTATGTACATGGAATCCATTTCAGATTTCTGGCTTAAAGCCATTTCTCAGACTCTGAACTCTTCAGAACCTGTTCATAGGTAGTAGGCGCATCATCTGGTATGAGCAATACGCCATTCTGTTCACTTACGAGAAATTCATATCTCTCGGGAACAGTGCGTATCCTACTTAACCTACGAAATTCGTGTGTAATAGAAGGTTGAACTGTTACCTCATCTATATGAGTGACAGTTTGAGTTCAGCGATTGATTCGTGTTTGTTCGAGCATCTTGAACTTCTCTAAGTTCAACTTTGCTCCCACTGTCTTATTGTAAAAGAAACTATTTCTTTAAGAAAACAGCAAGCTTTGAAACAAACAACTTTTGTTCCTCAGCAAGGTAGAATTGATATTCCACGAACAAACACTTGTCAGCTTTGCATCAAGCTAATCTGACTGTGTCCGCTTCACGTAAGCAGGACAATCCCAAACTTTCAGCTAAGAAAGATAGAGTTTTCAGTTAGTCCATATCTCCATATGGAGTAACCACAACTGTCTTTGATGGAACTCTGTTTAGCAAGTAAACAGCTGTCTCAAGCGCATATTCCCAAAACTGTGCAAAACCTATCATCAATCGCACCATGTCTAACAAGGTTCGATTTCTCCTTTCAGCCACACCATTGTGCTACGGCGTGTAAGGTGGAGTGTACTGAGATAAAATCTCATGATCTCTGAGATAATCCAAAACTGTTGGTCTAAGTATTTTCCACCACGATCAGATCGTAATGTCTTCATACTTTTACCAAGTTAGTTTTCTACTTCATTTCTGAATTATTTGAACTATTCAAATAGTTCAGATTTGTATCTTATCAGATACATGTACCCATATCGTGAATAATCACCGATAAAAGTAATGAAGTAAAAACAACCACTTCTGGCATGGATGGACATCGGACCACATACATCCGAATGTATTAGGTCTAATATTCCATTCACTCGTTCACCCTTTCCTTTAAAGGATAACTTAGTCATCTTGCCTAATAAACAAGATTCGCATGTGTCATATGATTCATAATCAAATGACCCTAAACATCCACTCTTATGGAGCTTAGCTATGCGTGTCTCATTTATATGGCCAAGCCGATAATGCCATAAGTAAGTTGATTTTAAATTATCTCAATTATGTCTTTTCGCGTCATTGACATTCATAATTGGATATGACATATCTAATATGTCAATTCCATTGCATAATGTACGAGTACCATAGAGCATTCCATTGCAACTAATATAACAACCATTGCTACTAAAAGTTCAATGGAAACCAGCTCTAATTAAACATAAAACATACAATATGTTCTTTGTTTAAAACAGGTACAAAATGACAATCATCCAATTTGAATACAAGCCCAGTAGGGAGTAACAAGACAGAAGTGCATACGGCTAATGTAGCAACCCTTGCTTCATTACCTGCACGAAAGTCCAGTTCTCCTTTTATGAGCTTTCTACTGTCCCTGAGGCCCTGCATATCATTTCATATGTATGAGCCACATCCGGTATCAAATACCGATATGTTTGGATCAGGAATAGTATTAACCTCAATGACAAACATATTTGAAGAAGTAGAGGCATCTGATGCCTTCTTCTACTTCAAGGACTCCAGATAGATTTTACAGTTTCGCCTCTAGTGGCTAGACTTGCCACAATGAAAGCAAAATCCTTTTGGGAAGAATCTTTGGTTTTTCCTTGATGGCACTTTCCTTTGGTTTCTTGGCCTTTTTCTTCTTTGAACTAGAAGAAGAAGCATCCACCATTAGCACTTGCTTGCTATCTTCCTTGATAGCCTGCTCAGCTGTCTTGAGCAGATTGATCAGCTCAAGTATTGTAGTGGATATTTGGTTCATCCGATAGTTTAACACGAACTGTGCGTAACTGTCGGACAATCCAACCAGAATTAAGTCTCTACTTAACTCATAATCCATTACAAATCCTAAGACAGCCAATCTCTCAATATAGCCATTCATCTTCAGGGCATACTGCACAGCAGTTATCCTTGGAGCCATCTTTGTGATGAAGAGAAGCCTTGAGGTCTTGAACCTTTCAGACCGAGCTTACTCATCAAACAGCTCCATAATATGAAATATTATAACGTGAGCATCCATGGACTCGAGCTGCTTCTGCAGCTCTGGTGACATCGAGGCAGCGTACCATGTCATCGTTCTTCGATGCTTACGATATGCCTTCGATCATCATCGAAGCATCGACAAAGCAGTGCATCTGGAAGTGGAACATCTGGGACGTATCCGGTTCCTCGGATCGAGAACAATTCTCGATTCCTTAGCCAATCAAGAAAATTCAGTCCGAATAGAGGCGTAAATTCAATCGAATGACTTCTTCAATCAACCTAAACGCGATAGAGAGAAGGAATAATAGGATAGATATGCCTGCATGATCATAAGGACTTGCATGATATGCATATGGCTCCCACTAGTTTCCTAGAATCCATAACCCTCTTTACGAATCCAAAGAAACAATGTGACATAATGTCTAGTGGGTCGATATCCGACATTGCTAAGAGTGACCTTGGGTTTGCCCAACAAGCCACAACTTAGGTCAATCGGTAGGTATCGGTCATACCAATTGCATCATCGATAACCGACATTAAGAATGACCTTGAGGTTAGCTCAACAAGCCACCTTATGTCTTGGGAGGTATCGGATATACCAATTACATCTTAGACACGACTATCGATCGGTCTTTATCAACTTGTTGATGTGTGCACTTCATTGGGTATCAACTCTTTGATGCGCATACATCTAATGTATGCTACCCAACCGCCTCTGTCCACGTTGACCTTGAGGTTAGCTCAACAAATCAACGCTTCTAGGAAAACCGACCCATTAATCCGAAAATCTTATTTTCATGGTTTGAACATATTAAGATAGAGTGAGCTTGAGGTTAGCTCAACAACTCGACCTATAAGAACTCGGTTCTTATCATATTAATGGAAGGCGTTAGTTTTCATATACCGAGGAGGATTTGAGTCTCTAGACTCCAAGCTTAAGGATTATAGTCACGAAGACTATATGGAATGATTTAGGTTTCATCGATCGTATTGAATCAATCCTTATAATCATCCATCATCCAACTGAGCATGCCACAAGTCCACTTTCATCAAATTCAAGTCGACTTATGTTCTGCCCACACAAGTCGACTTGTATGACACAAGTCCACTTATGTCACCTGCCCATGAACAAGTGGACTTATAAGGTACTACAAGTGGACTTATATCGAGATCTGAACAAGTGGACTTATTACTATACACAAGTCGACTTATCCAAAACTCTTGAACAAGTCGACTTATTTCACATACAAGTCGACTTATCCAGGAAATTTGCTAAAATCTCTAATCGGCTAATTCCTCAATCAGTACAATTCCAATTCACAACACCTACATACCTAAGGTAATATCTGATAAATTTGATGCATCAATGAACAATTCATTGAACCATGAAAGCCTTAAATAGTCAAACTATATGAAAAACTTGAAATGAGTCAAAACTCATTAATTTCCAAACAATTTAAGAACACCCAAATTATCATCCTAAGCATCTCTAGCTAGCATATACATTATCAAATTTACTTCAGCACATGCCATAAAAATATGACGGTCAAAACAAACAAGATAATGCAATATACTAACGAGACGCTAATGTGACCAATTCGGCATTCAAAAATTCTAGGATAAACAACTTCAAGCAATTCAGTTTGGCAATCATACCACATCAAGATAACACATTTTTAATCACATTAAAAATGGTGCAAGGCATTGGAATTGAAAAGGCAACCTCAATCAAGCCAAGCAAAACAGTCGCAACAATTTTCACCAAAACTGTCCAGTTCTGTACATTGCTTGAAATGATCAATGAAACAATTTCAATAAATTCTGAGAAAATTACATAGGTTACTACATGTTCAGAAAATGCTACATGAATGTTTTTAGGATTTTAGGCCATCAAAAACTCAGTAAACCTAAATAACAAAACCGATTCAAAATCTGTGTTCATCAGTACAGCAATTCCCAACAGCATAGAATAAATTCGTGAATAAATATCCAATCACCTTTAAATCCAATTTCCATGCTCACAGATATTCAAAAACATATTAGAGACATGTAGGTGAAGGAAAATCCAGAAAACGATTTTTCTAGAATTTATTCTCGATTTTATACTACTGCCTGTTCCAGAATCGTTTCACAAAACAGCATCTGTAACCTTAGGGAATTAATTAGCAAAACTATATCAAATCAAATCGATAAATTCTGAAAATTCATAGACATATTCTCTAACATGTTATGAACATTTATGGGCAGAAAAATTTCGAAAATCCTATCTCTATAGCAATTCGAAATCTGGGCAGTACACATGCATCAACATCAACAGCACTTAGGGTTTCTGATCTAGCTTAGGTTTTAGCTTCATACGGGATACCAGACGCTCTGATACCACTGTAGGAAAATCCCGGGAGGTACATCACATGTACCGGAAGCGGAAAACAAAAATTTTTGTTCCCGGGACTTTCCCGAATCCCAGGATCCTGGTATCGGTATGAAGACATCAACCTAAATAGCCAATAGAGACTATCTCTAAAGGTATCCACGTAGAGATCAGAAAACCTAACCGGATCAAACACCTTTGATCCGGGAATAGCTAGAACAGAATAAAGCCTGCTAGAGCCTACCTCTGTCCTGGAGAGCTTGAAAAAGACGTTGGAATCTTGCCTTGGAGAAGAGAGAATCGATGGTGCTTGATGAAGAAGAAGAAAGTTGAAACCTTTTCAAAGCTTTTAAACCTTAACTATTAAGGAAGCTTTTCTCCTTCTTCAAAACCTAGCCACCGTCGACCATCAAGCTTCCCAAACCTCTTATGTTGATTTTTTAACCTTTTAAAAAAGCTTCCATAAGAAATGGACAAGTGGATGGCTAAAGACCATTCATTCTTTAATGAATAAAGTTATAACTTTGACTTTTCAAAGCCAATCTCATCTCTTCTCCCATTCCAACGTACACAACTTATAAAATTCATAATTAATTAATTAATTTACTTAATTAATTAATTAGAATATAATTGCTAAGGTCCAGTCCAACTGGGGTCGGTCCTAACGGCTCTAGGGCCCCAAAGATTGAAACGACTCTAAACCTTTCTTGCTTGATATTGATGTCGCGATCTCATCGGGACATATCTCAATCCATCGGGATCCATTTAATCTAATGCTCTCCATAATTGGAACTCTGTCCAATTACTATTTCTGATTCTCTGAAACACTCTTATCGTGTGACCCTTTAGGCTCCGGTTATGTTGGCCACTTAGATTAACAATTAATCTGAGCAAGTCATGGCGGTATCTAGCAACACATCATGACCCCAATTGACCGGAAAGTAATCGGTTTGATGTATTCATCACGAACCAGATCACGAACCCTTCCATAGACAATTACCGTGCAATTCGTCCTTTCACCATCCTATACCCCACTTGGTTATGAGTATGGTCAAGTGTCAACTCTCACTAGGCGAGTCTAGCCCAGTGATAACAGATCTCGCCCTAGGACTCATTACTCTATATGTCCATGAAGACACTCTTCATGACATATTCACTCTGACGAGATTTACAAGTAATGATCCCGACAAGAGGCCATGGGTATCTCCTCTCGCTAATCGAAGTGGTGAATCCTTTATTGACTACTCAATTATCTTGAATACCTCAAGTCGCACCCAAGCACCACCCATGAGTTACCTGGAAGGCAACAAGAAATGGAGTCAAAGCGAATCAAGTATCAAGATATCCTTGGTACCTCAAGTCTAAGGATACTTGCACCATTGCTATGATGAGATTATCGACACTAGATAAGATATCCATGTGATGATCTCATGGCGGGTCATCGATGAACTTACTACCGCTAGTAAGCATCCACATGTCAATTCTAAATATCTCATATTTACGGTTTCGAGATCCTTGCTTGATCCAATCAAGGAATATGACATGTGCTAGTCTATCCGGATTAATGATGTCGGTCTCATTAATCCTTTGACTAGGAGAATTTGAATCTTGACATAATTGCACACGATAGGAATCTCGAGTATGATCACATCATAATTTCCTTCATGCTATGTCATATATCATGGACTTCATTAATCGATTAAAGATCCAATCAATTCATAAACAATGTTCATGAACATCAAATTAATGAATTATGCCTTTTCTTTATTTATTCATTCGATCAGCATACGATTTGTGAATAAAACGCGCTAAAGGGATTGCCTTTAGGCACTAATAAATAATACCGTCCTTGAATAAGTCGACTTATGCAATGTACAAGTCGACTTATCGGTACTTTTCAAGAACAAGTCGACTTATCAGTAGTACAAGTCGACTTGTACTTACATCACTCACATTGTCAATTTAATCACACATATCACAGCACATTTTATCACACAAGGATTGAGGAACCAACTAGGTTACTCACCTGTAACTTCCGAGCTACTGCCTGGAAGTCTCAGCAATGTCCGTGGAACGACGGTCCAACGGTGCCTCTATAACAGTAAAGGACAGTCCATTACTAATTGCTTAATTAATTAATTTAGTAATGCATATGTCTCAGAGAAATGATTTACAATGCATATTTACGTTTTCCGGTGCAAATACTCAACGGTGCCTCTACACCATAAGTTATGTCCAATAAACCCACATATATATATTCAATCAAAAAATTGACCCCTTCCGTCGCGACCTACGCCCCTTCGTCGCGACGTGGAGGCCGCTCGTCGCGTCGCACAAAACCATGCTCGTCGCGACGTACCAATCCACTCTCGTCGCAACGTCTACCCGAGCTCGTCGCGACTAATAAGTTTAATTAAATCTAATTACTCGTCGCGACGAAGCCCTAACACTTCTGTGCTCGTTGCGACGTGCGAAGACCAGATCGTCTTCTCCGATCGATCTTCCGCCATTAATACACTTAAAACCTCCATTAAACACTCCAACTACCAAATCTAACCCAATAAATGCCATAAAATACTCAAATAACCAGTAATAACAACATTAAACTATAGAAACTTACCAATCGAAGAATCAAATCCGTAAACCCTAAAATCCTTCGAAACCCACGATCAAACACTCTCCAAGCTTCTAACCTTCACCAATCACTATAGACATGTTAGTCTAACACATTGAGGGGAAAACCATAAGAGAAAATCAACGAATCTCACCAATGGGAGAAATCGCACGACACCGTCGAAGGAGAGAAGACTCACCGTGGGAGGGAAAAGAAGAAATCGATTTTGCCTTAGGTCATTAGGTAAGTTCCCCCAGATTTCAACTTAGCTATATATATATATATATAGACATAAGTCTCCAATTCAGTCCAAATTTCAGTCTAGTCAATTCCAGTCAGTTTATAATTCGATCAGTTCACAAACCAGTCAATTCAGTCAATTCTAATTCACAATTAAATACCGGAAAATCATGAATGCATGTACCAATGAATAAATAAATATGCATATGCAGAGACCAGTTCCTCTATAATTAGAGGCCAAGAGCATGCTCAATCGAATATCTGATAAGCCTATCATCGGTCCCAATATTGCCATAATGCCGCTACTAATGATAGCAGGATGTTACATTAATCCCAATAAGCACAAAGAAGACAAATCTTAATATTAATGAAACTGTGATATGATGAGCAAATGGAAGCAAAAAACATCTACTAAGACTTTTATTAAAATTAAGAAAATTTGACCCCAGATACAAGGAATTTGAGAGCAGTAAGCACATTAGAGCTAAGGCTAATGCCATCTTGCAAAAAACGACACATAAGCACCTTGAGACAACAAATATACAACACAAAATAGCAGCACACTCAACTGAATGTTTGGAAGATTAACCTTTGTCACTTCTGATAAAAAATTTAACAGTTTATCTACATCCAAATATCTTATTTTACTATTGATCTTTAACTTCTCAATATCAGATACAAATGCTCTTCCAATTACAAAACATAATATATGTGTCTCAACTAACCTGTGGTGTAAGAATTTCCAGTTAGTTTGTGAAATTTTTTTCCATCTTCTCCTTAAAATCTCCATTCTATGAAAATAAAGCAATAAACCTAAGTATACCATCTTAAACACACTCATCATGCCATTCTTAAATTCATATAAATTATATCATTTAAATAAAGACATACTAGTAATAAGTCAAAATTACCTTGTCTTTTCAAACACAAAGTTGGCTCACATTCACTTATTTCGAAACCATTTTACTGAAAGTAGTGATCAATCTTATTGTACTAGGCCCGAGGAGCTTTCCTTAATCCATATAAGGCTTTCTTCGGCCTATAGACTTTATCTTCATTGACTTCAATGATAAAACTTTCAAGTTGATTGATATAGACTTCTTGTTCTAGCACTCTATTAAAAAATGCTGACTTGATACAAGAGCAAAAGAACATGTTTCATAAATTTCTCTTAAGGATCTAAACTTCCTTGGAGGTGGATCATTTAATGAACCATTGTTAGTGTTGGGTCTACTATAGCTTCCAATGGAACTTTACATTGATATTCTCCTTTGTTGCTACAGTTCTGGCTAGCTTCTTTAGTTAATATAACATTCCTACAAATGATCACCTTGCTACTAGAAGGGTTATAGAGTCTATATGCTTTGGATTCAATGCAATAACCAATTAAAATGCATTTTTCAAACTTCTCATCTAACTTTTGATGCTTTTGAGAATTAACCAAACCATAAGCTATACAACAACAAAACCATAACCTCCTAATGATTCAATGTGTATAGGTCCACACAAATTTGTATATATTAATTGAAGACAAACAGATGCCCCTCCAAGCTTTAATGGTAGGAAAAGACTTTCTGCTTTGCTTTCCATATATGCATCCTTCACGCAAGGCTAGTTTCTCAATCTTTAGTAGTCCCTGAACCATCTCCTTCTAACTCCATAAACTTGACCCTTTAATGTTAAGGTCTCCATACCATAAATGTCAGATCTTATAGCTGTCTTGTGTATTAATAACCAATCAAAAATTTCAACATTTGAAGCTTCAAGGGGAAATATTTTGTTTTAGTCATTTGGACTCTAACCATCTCCTGCCCTATCTTTTTATCTTTAATAACATATGCTTCATTATCAAATAAAACTAAAAATCCACTAGCTAATAATTGAACAACACTCAACAGATTGTGTGCAAGGTTAGGAACAAATAACACATTATGCAAGAGTTTTACCTTACCTTGGCTAGTTTTTATTGCTACTGTCCCCTTCCCTTTAACTTGAATTTCTTTGTCATCTCTAAGCTTCACTTTCATCTTTTGTGTCCCATCTAGCTATTTGAATAGAGCCTTGATGCCTAACATGTGCTTTAAGCAACCACTATCTACAAACCATACACTGTTAGCAAGATCATTAGAGTCATAATGAGCCATAAACAGATTACTTACTTCTTCACTTTCTTCTGCAAAATTTTCTTGCTTTTCTTTGGCCCAATAATCTACCTTCATATGCTGACACTTTTTGCAATTGTGGCACTGATATTGTCACTATAAATTCTTTATTCATTGGAAACATGCCTTTGATTTGAAATGCTTCCTCTACCTTTGCCACAACTACTTCCTTTAAATCTTCCTCTGCCTCATCATCTACCAGTCAAAATCTTTTCTTTTTTACATTTCAACACCAAAATCAAATTAACAAACATGAACTCAAATCATTTGCAATAATAAGAAACATGAATAATAGATAAAGCCTTAGTGAATCACAAATGGCTCAACTTTTTCCTTAGAGCCTCATTATTGTTTAGTGATCCTGTGTTCTCTAATCATGCATATATATTGGTATAACAGATGTATGCAGGAACGAGAATAGGAGCACCCTTTAGATTTTTGAATAGCTTAACTCAAGTAGAGAGTTTTATGACCTTAATCACTAGGGTGTGTGAGCAGGAGGCCTAAGGTTACAAATCTTTCTAACTTATGAAAAAATTAAAGTTACCTAACATAACTATTAAGTAATTTAGAAAGGGAAGATTTCAAGATTTGAATGATTTGAGTAAAGCATTGGCAGAGGCTTAGTAGAAGAGTTATCAGGATCCTCACAATGTAGGTCTAAAGAACAGTGAAGCAAAGAGTATGAGGCAATACTGGGAATAGCTAAAATTGCTTAATTCTACATTGAAATAACAAGCTAGACAGACTTGGCTCAAGGATGGGGATATTAATTCTAAGTTTTTCTGCAATCTTTACTAGCAAGTAGGAACATCAATACAATTACTAATGTAGGATTTTAAACCAGAAGAAGCTGCAATCTTTGCTAGCAAGTAGGAACATTAATACAATTACTGATGAAGGATTTTAAACCAGATGGGGATATTAATTGACTCGCTGACAGCATATTAGCAGGGAAACTTGGAATATGAAACACATTCTTGAGTATAAGAGAGGATGCAAGAATGAAAATTCCAATATGTAGAATTGAACATAAACACCATTAGGTCATTGAACAACAATACCATGGAAAGATTTATAGGAATGAAACAACGGTAGACAAATACATATATGAATTTACTTAATTTTCCCCTTATTTTACTAAATATGCTCTTCTCTTCTGCTGATAAGGTGCTTGCGAATAGTACACAACATAGTGTGAACTAAAATTCTGCTTCTTTTTTTCCTACACCAATGATTCATCATCATCTTCTTAAACTTCATGCTTTACCTGTTCATGGCACGTCAAAGATTTGGATGCATATGCCCTTGCCTTAGATTTCATGAGAACATCTGTATTTGTTTTGTTAATACTATATTATTAATTACAAGTTCAAATAATTTAGACATTGGAATCTCACGCAGAACCTTTCAAACTTGGCGATGGAAACAAATTATTGATATAAGTTCCTAACTATAATGAGAAGGAACATGGAATCAAAAAGCTATACTTGTCAGGTCCCACATACTGCCTCTCTAATTAGTGACCACTCTTGATCCAAAACCAATACAAAATTACCAATACAATAATAAGAAACATGAATAATAGGCTTGATATTATTCAGCAGCATTTCTTCTATCAATTGAAGAATTAATGAATGGTAAGTTAATCCAAAAGCAAAACTAATTCCATCCTAGTGAAAAGAAGGCATAACTTATTTGCTTGCTCTAAAAAGTGAAGTAAATCACACGTTAGTACAATGCTTATAATACGATAGTGAATACACGAGAAGGGGGGGTTGAATTGTGTATTCCTCTTTTTGAAAACTCTTCCAAAATTGTTTTGTTAAAAAAAAGTTCTTTTACAGAAACTTCAGTAAGTTCCAATCAATCAAAATTTTGAAAACTTGTTTCGGAAATTAAGTAATAACAAAACTTTGAACTTTAAAAGAGATAGGGTAGAGAGAAGTTTACACAACGATTTTATCCTTGTTCACCCCAAACCGTGGGCTACGCCCAGTCCTCAGAGTTCTTTCTGAGATTTCACTATCTCTTCAACGTATACAAGTATTCTTTCTGAGCCTCTTTAGGTCTCTACACTCAGTATTCTTTCACTCTTAGCCTCTGCAGGCTATCTGTACTACTTTCTTACAAAAGTATTTGAAACTTGTTACAGTAAAACTAGCTCTCAGCTAATTTGCATAGAGTTTGCGTACGTAAATCAATTATCTCAACTTTTCCTATTTTTTGCTAACTTTGTAATTTTCGACTTTAACTTATATTTATAGTCTTCGTCTGTAACTGCTTCTTGATTCTTGAATCTTGAATCTTGAATCTTGAAAGAAACGGTTAATCAGTTGAGTTCTATAACTAACTCGAACTGACTCTTGCATCTTCTTTTGAATTCTGCGTCTATTTTTCTTCGACTATAATTTTGCGTCTGCGTCTTCTTTTCACTTTGTGTCTGCGTCTGCTTTTCACTTTGCATCTACGTCTGCGTCTGTGTTTTACTTTGCGTCTGCGTCTGTGTTTTACTTTGCGTCTGTATCTGCGTCTGCGTTGTACTTTACGTCTGCGTCTGCATCTGCGTCTCTACTCCTCCGTTTGTTTTTTTCAATCTGCGTCTGTATTTCTTCGTCTGCCTGTTTTCTATTTTGCTTCTGCTTTTACTACTTCTTTGTTATTCATCAAAATCATATATATGTAAAGTCATTTTGACTCAACAATCTCCCCCTTTTTTATGATAACAAATTATACACATAAAAAGAAAATCTTTTTCCTCTTCTTCCTTTCTTTTCTTCGTCTCCTTCAATCACACCCTTTGAGATTCTTTTCTGCTCATTCTCTTCTCCTCTGCTCATTCTCTTCTCCCCCTATTTGTTATAATAAAAAATGATTAATGACGATGACTCTTCATCAGTTCTGTCATCATCTTCTTCAAATCATTCATTGTCTCCTTTATCTCGTTAACTTCTCCGCGTAATTTGCTGATTTCAGCTTGTGAGTCAAACGGTGAGGAGGATTGATCATTATCTGCTGAGGGTGCAGTGAACGCAATTGTTGTAGCATATGAGTCCGAGGATGGAATGTAATCTTTTCGAATCGTAAATGTGGGTGGATGAACAAATAGATTTGACTCTGGAAGGTCTAAATCATAGGGAGCAGGTAGCATTAGCAACTGTCTTCCTTGCAGGGGTATGGCTTTAGCTTCAATAGATAGTGTATTAGATAAAGGCCTAATACGCATGACTGTCTGAACAAGGTATTCAATAAACGACCCTGTAACCAGTCTTCCCCCTACTGGACAGTATTCATACTTATCTGTATAGCTACAACTAGCTCCGTCAGTATTCTCCTTTGAAGCGCATGCTGCATCAATTCGACGCATTTCATCTTCAATTTGATCTGCGGACAGATCATCACTGATTTCTTCAGGATATAGCTTCGACTTCCCCTTATTCAAATCTAAAGGATATCTTGGCTGAATATCCGGTACAACCTTTATTTCCGTCTTCTCTATGATTGGGTAAATAGTACACGATTTACTGGACATTTTCGTAGGGTATGGCTTTGTAGCAGCATCCCTCAAGACATCATAGAAAGTCTTTTCATCTTCATTCAGTAAATGCCATGTGTCACTATTTATTGAAATAGGTTGTACGATAGCCATTATCTTCCTCCTTGGTTGATCACAGATAGCGATTGTAGTTATCCTCTTAGGAACAACTTCAACCATTCTGATCTTCAACTTGTCTCTTCTCAAAATTTTAGAATAGTTGAATACAATCAGATTAGGTTTATTAGATTTCTCCTGTGTTTCCTGAACCAAGTTTAATTATGTTGTTGCCTCTTGTTGATCTTCAATAGGATTCTCCTGAACCAGGCTTAGCTCCTCTGGTTCCTCCTGTTGAGCAATAGGAATATCCTGAACTCTGCTATGCTCAATTTCCTTTTCCTTTTGAGCAGCATTGAAGGTATCTTTCTTTTGATTAACTTCCCCAGCAGTGGACACATTCTTCTTTCGACTAATCTCCTTAGTCTTCCCTTCTGCTTCAGTCAGTCTCGGAGTTTTCTGAACTTGAGATTTTTCCTTCTCAGACTCCGACTTTCTCTTCTTCTCAGTCTCTTTAGCCTATTTGGCTAAATCTTCTTGTAAAATTGAGACTAGAGATCTTGTTCCCTTCGGTACGCGAGATCCAGAACCTTCTACCTGACTCTGCTCTCTGGCTCTCTTCTCTTCCTGTTATCGCAGAGTACGAATCCTAGGTGATCTCCTTGCCTTTTTAGAAATTTCACCCAAAAGATTCTCTCCTTTTCTTTTCTGCGCACCTTCTTCTGTCCTCCGAACTGGGCTCACTTCTCTTTGAGGACTTGCCTGTTTTATTAATGGTCTACCCGATAATTTTCTTCTTTCATCTATCGGTAATCTCATACTTACTTAAGATTTAGAGATTGTAGCGGGAGACTTCTTCAATAACCGCTCCCCCTCAGTTCTAGCTTTCTTTGTAGACTTTGCTTCTACTTTCACCATAGTCTTCAAGCCCATTCTTCTTATTGTATCTGAGTTAATGGTACTCTTGACATATACCATCCTTCTGACTCCTCTGTGAAGAAGGACTCCGGATTCCCTAAAAATCCTGGTGAGTAGCATGCCGTAAGGATAACTGTTGGTATCCTTCATCCCTTTAACCATATAATGAAAAATAAAAAATGGTAGGTCTATTGGTCGGCGATTTAGCAGATAGAATAGACATCGCTCATCCAAGGTAGTTGTCTTGACCCGGCTCTTGGTAAGATGCAATTAAACAAAATCGCATGAAGAACCCTAGCCTTCGGGACCAGACTTGAAGTCTTCCTCTCCTATAGGTCATTAGCTCCATATAACTGTTTTCTGACATCTTCTTCCTTCATACTATCCTTGGACATCCATCCGGCTTTGGTTGATAGGGTTTCTCCAATCGAAGAGCATTCAGTCACCTTCTCCACTAACTCCTTTGACACAATAACAGTTATTCCATCTACTGTGGAGACGATGGTGTTATCAACCAGTTGAGCATGCTTCCAAAAATCATATACCTCATCTGTATACACTGGTTCCCGCACCTCGAAAAAATTTCTCCACCCAGCTTCTACAATTTCCTATTCAACATCCATAACATCTTTCTTCAGGGATTCAAAGTCCACATGCCTTCCAAACATCATAGCTGGCTCCATTGCTTCTGATTTGAAATTGGCTCTGGTAAAGTATTCTTCAAAGGCAGAGTTGATTTCAAGAGTTTTTTGAGAGAGAGATGAAACGTCTATATTTTAGAGTAACCGTAATGATTTTAATTTCAGACTACTTATAGGGGTCTTGTCTGGTGGGTTCTAGAATCATTGGGATCCTCAAGACCATCAGATTTTCCCTCCACAACTTCCTTGTGAGAGAAGTTACCAGCTGTAAACCACTATTTCTGACGCCGTTAACTTTGACGATCTCTTAGCTTGACTGGTCATTTAACATAACCGTGTTAAGGTTCCGTCCGATTTCCTTAAACCGTTCTTCACTCAATGGTTTAGTGAAGATATCTGCCCATTGATACTCTGTTTCAATGAACTGTAGTCGCACCACCTTCCTCTGGATATAATCTCTCAAGAAATGATGTCTGACTTCGATATGCTTTACTCTCGAATTCTATATTTGATTCTTTGACAAATTGATGGCACTGGTGTTGTCACAATAGATTGGGATCTCCTCTTCTTGAGCTAAATAATCTTCCAGTTGATATTTAATCCATAATGTTTGTGAACAACAGCTTGCGGCAGCCATGTACTCGGCTTCGGCAGTTGAAATAGTGATTAAGCTTTGTCTCTTGCTTGACCAGGAAACTAGGTTTGCGCCAAGAAAGTGACATCCTCCACTAGTGCTCTTCCTCTCAATTCTATCTCCGGCATAGTCCGCATCGCAATATCCGATTAACCTAAAATCTTTACCTTTCTCAAACATTAAGCAAAGATCAGTAGTACATGCGAGATATCTCATAATCCTTTTAACAACAATAAAATGAGACTCTCTAGGATTGGCCTGAAACCTTGCACACAAGCATACACTGAACAGAATATCAGGTCTACTTGCTGTAAGATACAATAAAGACCCGATCATCCCTCTATACAGGGTTTGATCCACCTTCTTACCAAGTTCATCTTTCGACAAAAGGTTCGAAGGATGCATCGGAGTTGCCATTGGCTTCACATTATTCATATCAAATTTACACAACAATTCTTTCACATACTTTTGTTGATGGATAAAGATTTTCTCTTCGGTTTGCTTAACTTGCAACCCAAGAAAGAACTTTAACTCACCCATCATACTCATTTCAAATTCATTTTTCATCAGACTCTCAAAACTTATACATATCTTCTTTGAAGTAGCACCAAATATGATATCATCAATATAAATTTGTACTAAGATAAAATCATTCTCATAATTCTTTCTGAAAAGCGTTTTATCCACTTGATCTCTAGTAAACCCATTCTCCAAGAGAAAATTACTTAGACGATCATACCAAGCTCTAGGAGCTTGCTTCAAGCCGTATAAAGCTTTATGAAGTCTATAGACATGTTCTGGATTCTTAACATCCTCGAAGCCAGGAGGTTGCTTCACATACACCTCTTTGTCTATAAAACCATTCAGAAAAGCGCTCTTCACGTCCATCTGAAAAAGCTTTATGTTATGACAAACAGCATATGCTAGCAATATCCTAATAGCTTCAAGTCTTGCTACTAGAGCATATGTCTCATTGTAGTCTATCCCTTCTTGCTGATTATAGCCTTGTGCTACTAATCTAGCTTTATTCCGACTCACTCTTCCTGATTCGTCTAACTTATTCTTAAAGACCCATCTGGTTCCTATAATGGATTCTTTGAAGGTTTTGGAACTAAGGACCAAACTTTATTCCTAGTAAACTGATTCAGCTCCTCTTGTATGGCTAAAATCCAAGCTTCGTCCTGAAGAGATTCCCCAATCTTCTTAGGCTCTATTTCAGAGATGAAAGCCACATTAGCTTCTCTTCTGAATTTGGACCTTGTCCTTACTCCTTCTGAGGTCTCTTCGATAATTAGCTCTTCTGGATGAGAACTCCTATATTTCCAATCTCTCTTTAATCCTATAGTTTCTGGAATATCCTCAACCTTATCTACTTGAGTTCCTGATGATGGAGTTTCTGTTGTATCATCCAAGTTCTTTGAAGGATCTTCACTCTCCAAGTCATCTTCCTTGTGGGGTTGGGAACGATCATCAAACTTGACATGGATGGTTTCCTCAACTGTCTTTGAGATAGAGTTATATACCCGAAAGGCCTTAGATAATGATGAGTAGCCTAGAAAAATTCCTGAATAGGTCTTTGAGTCGAACTTATCTAACAACTCCTTTGTATTCAGAATAGAGTACTTGCACCCGAATGGATGAAAGTAAGATATATTAGGTCTCCTTCCATTTCATAACTCATAAGGAGTTTTCTTCAACACGGGTCTTAACAGTATTTTCTTCTGAATATAACATGTTGTATTCACAGCTTCGGCCTAGAAGTACTTAGGAAGATTCTTTTCACACAACATAGTCTTTGCCATCTTTTGAATCGTCCTGTTCTTCCTTTCAACAACTCCATTCTGTTGTGGGGTTCTAAGGGCTGAGAAATTGTGGGAAATTCCATTCTCCTCACATAATAACCTAAACTTCTCATTCTCGAATTCTCCACCATGATCACTCCTGATACTAGCTAAAGATACTCCTTTTTCAATTTGTAACTTTTTGGAAAGGGTCCTAAAATACTTAAAAGATTCATCTTTATGTGACAGAAACAATATCCAACAAAATCCAGTAAAGTCATTAACAATAACAAGTCCATATTTCTTTCATAAGACTTATTGTCTAGTTGGACCAAATAAATCCATATGTAACAACTCCAAAGGTCTAGAAGATGTTACAAAATTTTTAGAAGAAAACGATGTTTTAACTTGTTTTCCTTTCAAACAAATTTCACAGAAAAATTCTTTGTCAAAACTCATATTTGGTAAGCCTCTTACCAAATCAAATTTTGCCAACTTTGAAATGTGTTTAAAAGAGACATGACCTAGCTTTTTATGCCAGATTAGTCTTTCTTCTTCAGAAGATAGAAAACATGAAATATTTTGATCTTGAAAATCTTCTAAATCAATTTTATAAAGATTATTTCTTCTTTTGGCAGAAAAGAATATAGATCCATCTTTTTTTCTGACTTCACAAAGACTTTGATTGAACGTGACTATGAAACCAGAATCACACAATTGACTAACACTTATCAAATTGTGCTTCAGACCATCAACAAGCAGCACATTATCTATGCATACAAAGAAATCTTTACCTATCTTACCGATTCCAATTATCTTGCCCTACTAGTTGTCTCCGAAAGTCACCGATCCTCCCTTCTTATACTGAAGATCTAGGAACATAGACCTTCTTCCCATCATGTGTCGCGAGCAGCCACTGTCTAAATACCAACGGTGCTTGTCGCATTTTCCAAGGAAGGATATTTGTAGGAGAAACTATTTTACTCTTTGGTACCCATATTTTCCTGGGTCCTTTATGGTTAGTAGTATGCATATAATGAGTTCTCTGATGCGTTTTCTTAAATTGTTGATGAAAACGTGTTTGGTAATTCCCTTTATTTTGAGAAAAAGGCTTCTTATTATAATGAGACTTATTATCCGAAAACCCTAATCCGGTTTTATCGATCGGATGTCTACATTATCCTAGCATCTCATTCATTCTCTTTGTACTCTTAGTGAATGTAGCTAAATCAGATGAAAGACTTTTAATTCTAAGCTTTAACTGATTTATCTCATCGGATCTATCTACAACTTTCTTTTTATCCTCTAGTTGTTTCTTTAAGCATGCATTTTCTCTCTCTATTTCTTTCGTATGTTTAAGATTTTCTACATACTTCTTCTTTAACAGTTTGTACTGTTTCAGAATAGCATGAGAATCTTCTAATAATTCTGAATAGGCTTCATGCAAGTTATCGTATTCAAAAGTTACCTCCTCATCACTTTCTTCCTCGGCTACTAGGCAGATATTAGCATGTTCAGATGACTCGGAATTTGTATTTGACTCTGATGAATCTAGATCTTCCCAAGTTGTCATTATGCTTTTCTTGCCTTCTTTACTCTTCTTTGGTTTCTTCTTTAGAGTAGGACATTCAGACTTGTAATGTCCAGGTTGATTACACTCGTAGCATATGATAGTAGTCTTTTCAACTTTACCATCATCTTTGCTATTTTTCTTGAAGGGTTGTGTAACACCCCACTCCTGAGTGACCCGAACCCGATATCGTTGGTGATATCCGAGTCCGTGCCCCACGAGGGTGGCGTACTACATCACTCGGTCGGTAAAACTTGGTATACTTTTTTTTATATATAACATACATTGGCCCGGTAAAAACAACGGTAAAAACAGTAAGTAATTTAAGCCTATGAGCACAATAAACTATTTCCAGTTATTACAAACAATCAACACTCATTACAGTCAGGCAACAATAATGCAATTGTCAATGTGTAAAAACAATAACACCACAATGGGTTTAGTCTAAATACAAAGCATTGTTATACATTGATTGCGGAACATAATTTGGTAAGACACTAATGCAGAAACGAACTGATCCCGACCTCTATCCTTCACTTGCCTACTGTAGACATACTCCCGCGTCGAAAGGGGGTACTCTTCAAATCCTGAAAAATAGATTGCAATTTTGGATGAGTTTGCGAACTCAATGAGAAACCATCATCGATGGTTCTCCCAATTCATGCATCACATAACAAATTACAGTAATAAGACAATCTTAGTACTACTAATACGATCGATATTTATAGTTCATATTACGGTCAATTGTCACAGTCAATATTTAATTACGAATAATAAGACGATCCACGATCGATATAGCGATCAAAGACAAGATAGTCATCCATTTACAATCTGATCAAGTCAAACAATCCACAATAATTATCCATTTGGATATTCGGTCCAAGAATGATGCAATGCATATGTGACTCTTTTTTAGTTTTATTACGATATTGTGACCGGCGCGCATAAGCGATATTCGGTGTAGATGCGTGCTGGGGAATTATCTCCCTCGAGCTCGAGGCTCGTTTGATATGTCGAGCTCTAGGCTCGGTTGAGATCGATGGCATCTCGGTTCACAATTTTTTAACGATTTAATGCATTTGTGCGTGAATGCACATGCCCAATTGAAGTCAATATAATATATCACGGTCCATGGGTCGATCCGAATATACGGTCAATTACACAGTTGTCTAATGCCCAATTCACAATCAATAAAAGCCATATATAATCCACGTAATCCCTGTAGGGCAATCAAGTCACAGTAAACACGTAGATCGGGATAACCAACTAGGTTACTCACATCTTACTTCTGAGCTATTGTCGGAAAGTCTTTGTCACGTCGGTCGATCGACGCTCCAGTTGTGCCTTAAACAAGTTCAAGCTATCAATTCTCCAAGTCTTTTTATTTCTCCACAACTTCCTAACTTAACACCTCACCTACGGCCTTCACAAGCATTCCAAAGGTTCTCATAAACTCAAAGCTTCAACTTGGTTTGTGTGTGAAGAAGAGCAAGCAAGGAACCAAGGAGACAATTCTTATATGGGATAGGTAAAAGGAAAATTCGAAAGAGGAGAACAAGGCACCTTTGGATGATGAAGTTTTGCACTTTTAAAATAACCCTTTTTCAACTTTCAAGAAGATAAACTTATACACTTAAGAGGAATAGCCGTAAATGACAAGGGAGACTCAAGTAATTGATCGTTAAAAAAGTCGTAGGTGATGAATATAAGGAGACAAATTTCTTTAATGAAGAGGACACTTGGCATTAGAAAGGGAAAAAAGACAAAATCAAGCTAATCCTAGTTAATTAAGTACTAATCCCAATTAATCTCTAATCATGGCACTAAAATAATTCCCTATCATCATTTATCCACTAATCTCATGCCATTAGGCAATCCTTTTCAGTACAAAATAGCTCATTCAGTCAGTCAATTGGAATTTTCCGATCCGGGCAAGAACCCCAAAAAATTCCCATAAATCCCTAAAAATGTAAAACACTCGATGGCGCACTCCGAATAATTTTCCAAACCCAAAAATCACACTAATCCTAATAAAATTGTCTTAGGCACGAAAACCAGGAATGTCATGTATGCATGTACAGTAAGTTCCTGTGCACAATTGTGACTATGGACCAATCTTATTATGCATGAACAGTCCTATGCACTCCAAATCTATTCCATCCTATGTCAAATTTACTATTTCACCCTTCCAATTGAGGGTGGGATGTTATAATCCCCCCCTCCTAATAAAAATTTCGTCCTCGAAATTCTCAATCAACAGTTCAGTATGCCCGTAATCATATGTTCCTATATGTCCCATACACTTTTCCACTCAATAATTCATTTTCTGAAAGGTCACAGTAACCATATTCAGTCAGTTGTTCAGTTACTAATTTGGCTAACTCATTATCACTCAGTATAGTAGACGGACTCAACAAGGATATCAGTTGGCGATCTCATTTTCTTAGCTATCTCACTTGCCATTTTCAGAGTAGTCATTACCTTTAGTTCCAATGCTATGACTCGATTCATTATTTAGAACCTGTTCACTAATCATCACGTTTATCCATCCAATACCTTTTCTCACTATACCGTCAATATCTTTTCTCCCGATAACATACTGAGACTAAGTCGTATTCCATGGAGTACATCTTTTCAAGGTGATACGCATCTGATAACCTCCTTTATCTCGTGGGGACGATTCACATTCCTTTGGTATCAATACAATGACATTTAGCTCTATTTCACTATAACCGGTGATACTTTACCTAATGCAGTCATGCTTTATATCCCATTGACTCTCTGTTCAAATTCAACTCTCCTTAGACAATTTCTCGCTCTAAAGTGTTAACGCACTTTATTCGGATATGCACTTTACTCTAGTTCATTTGTCCGATCCTGATCTACTTCAGCTAACCCATGCAGTTTTCCTAAGTCCTGTCCTTTGCTTTACCCATCACAGTCTCAAATCCATTATAGTCTTTGACTCCTATTAGGCCCTATGCGGTGTAGCAGTATATCCCCACAGTAAAATCAGAACTCTGTAACACGATCATAATCAAGCATTTTTCCTATTGAACATTTACACCTATAAGCACTTGAATCAATAATCACTTCATTCTATACCCATAGTTATTCAATTTCACTTTTCGCATATGCTTACTAGAATGTCTAGCTTTAACTGTTCACTTTCTTGTTCTAGCACTTTTTTATCGGGTACCCATACTTTTTCTTTGAATCATTCAATATTGTTGTTCCGATTTCACTCGCATATTCAGACTCCTTATAGGACTCACCACTTTAACTCCAGCACTCTTAACCATTCCTTACCTTTATCCAGTATCTCAAGTTTCCAGAAATACTTCACAATTAGCCATAACCTACCTGACATTCATTGGAAATCCCAATATCTGTAATATGTTCATTGCAACATTATCTATTCACTATTTGAATTTAGTAGGCGTAATATGCATTCATTTTAATTGTCGGTATAGTAGTCATTATGCTCGTCTTTTTCCTCGAATGAACCCAAGGTATCCTTATAGGAATCTAAGGTCTCCAAGGCTTTAAACAATTTCGATCATAGAAACAATACCATTTATCAAAATCAATTCAATTTCTCTTATACCGTTTTAACATATTGTCTCATTTCATCACACACTGCCCACTCTCCAAGGATATGCTTATCATCAGTATCAAATTCCTCAATTATTCATAAAGTTCTTTTTACTTTTTACTGTTTAACACTTTCAAGCACATTCCGTCTATAATCATAGTCACTACCATTTGCTTACCTCGCATAATTCCCTATTTGGGTCTCATTGACTTTACCATACATCTTTTAACTTTTTCATTGAGTCCATAATTCGTGTATTTGCAATCCCTTTATGAAGGTATCACTACATCACATCATTGTTAGCTTTCCTTTAGGACTTCTTGTCTCTACTCATTTTCTCTTTTCAATTGATTTCCTGTCATTCACATCAACATATGCCAATACCTAGTCATCCGTACTTGGACTTCCATCAATTTCCACGTCATTTGAGTATTTCACTTCACATTGTAATAGGATCATCTCAAATTAAAATTTCACTCATGTTCTTGGATACTTTACATTTTCATACACATAATACAGATAACTTCAGTAGTATGAGATATGACTCAATTTCACTTTTAATTTTGTCCATACTTCTTTCCGTTTGACCATTAGTCTTGTTACCATCTTTATACTGTTCACGAAAGTCTCATCAACCAATTATTATCCCTAATTACTTTTCAATCATCCTTCACTATACGTACTATCTCAATCAAAACAATTTTATGCCATAATTTAAAAGATCAGAACATTCCTTACACTAAGGTTCCTTGTGACAGCCACATAAACACTTTCTTTCACACTTATTCAGTAATTTATACCTCAGCATTTTATCCGGAAACCAATTAGTGACCTATACAATTCAGACTTCCATAAGACTCCTTTCCGTTTATGCTAATTCTCAAATAAATAACTGATGCCATAATCATTTCCCATTTCCTCTCATAAAGGTACATTCAGTCCTCCTATGTCTTACTTTAACCTAATATAATCTTTACACTTATAGCCACTCATAAAAGCACGTATTTAATCATTCACTGATCATTTCCTCTATGATTTCCATGTATCTTTCACATACATTTCATTAATCATGATCAACTTTATTGTCCAATAGGTACTCCCAACAGTAAATCGACTTAAATGTGACAACTCTTTTCATATCACTATCATTGTTTCATTTTTTTTTCATTTCCCTAGTTTCATTCCCATAGCATTCATGTGTCAACTTGACCTTTTAAGGTCATGTCCACTTGGCTTATACAATATCATCTTCTTATTGCATCGTATTTCTTTAATATCCTCAAACAATCTATAATAGGGCATTCACAGCCCCCAAAACACGACAAAATCGTTGATACAACTCCATTGTATCTCTATCTATTTACCCATCCAGTTACCATTTCTGTGTCCATATACATCTTTTCAACCAAATCTAGAATTTCCCAATACACAATCAGTAGAAAATTGTCAGTCTGTCTTTTTCCCTTACCATCCTTTGATACTAGTTTCCAAACTCTAAGCACAATATTCGCATAACCATTTCAGTCTCACACTTAGGCGCTCATAATCATAACCGTTTCCCCAATTCATTTCAGTTTATCTGTACACTTTTATCTCACCAAGTCTACTTTTTCTTACTCTACTAGGCACTAGGCATCTTGCTTTTTCAGTTCTTTCGGTTCTCGATAGCCGTTCTGAAGACACTATTGATCTTCTTACAATCTCGCTATCATCATCTATCTATGATAGCTACTAATATCTAACACCAATACAGTGAATCAATATCTACCTAATCAGACCATCTACACTTTACTCAGTTCCAATGTTTCCCATGTCCTCACATAAACAGTCAGAACTCTAATTACTTACTCATCTCGGACCTTTAATCTCACTTAAGACTACTATAACCAGTATGCTTCTCCTATCTCCAGTGGACCTTTCCAAATTCTAGATATATTCATTTTTCTGTCACCATAATATTGCCATTTTAATTCGGGAATTCATTAATATCACTTCTTTCCTTCATCAGTCTAGGCCAACACAGCCATTCTAACCACAGTACAATATCAATCTCCTTATCCATTTTCCTTTTCCTATCCTAATTGCTTATACACTTCGGGGTTCACCCTCTAACACGATCTCACTTTTCTCTCACTTAATCACTTGACACGCACCTGCGTAGGATTTCTACCCGTGCGACTCAAACTAGGATCGATTGCCACGATGCGCAATGACACGACTCAAATGCATACACCTTATGTTTGATCGTGCCCGGATACATTACGCATCTCTTGGGCTCGATACCACCTAAATGTAACACCCCACTCCCGAGTGACCCGAACCCGATATCGTTGGTGATATCCGAGTCCGTGCCCCACGAGGGTGGCGTACTACATCAATTGGTCGGTAAAACTTGGTATACTTTTTTTTTAATAACATACATTAGCCCGATAGAAACAACGGTAAAAACAGTAAGTAATTTAAGCCCATGAGCACAATAAACTATTTCCAGTTATTACAAACAATCAACACTCATTACAGTCAGGCAACAATAATGCAATTGTCAATGTGTAAAAACAATAACACCACAATGGGTTTAGTCTAAATACAAAGCATTGTTATACATTGATTGCGGAACATAATTTGGTAAGACACTAATGCAGACACGAACTGATCCCGACCTCTATCCTTCACTTGCTCTCATGAGACATACTCCGCGTCGAGCGGGTACTCTTCAAATCTGAAAAATAGATTGCAATTTTGGATGAGTTTGCGAACTCAATGAGAAACCATCATCGATGGTTCTCTCAATTCATGCATCACCTAACAAATTACAGATAGATAAAACGATCTTAGTACTACTAATACGATCAATATTCATAGTTCATATTACGGTCAATTGTCACGATCAATATTTAATTACAGAATAATAAGACAGATCACGGTCGGTATAAGCAATCCACAGACAAGTAGTCATCCATTTACAATCTGATCATCAAGTCAAGCAATACAATAATTATCCATTTCAGATATTCATCCGAGAATGATGCAATGCATATGTGACTCTTTTTTCAGTTTTATTACGATATTGTGACGG
This sequence comes from Erythroxylum novogranatense, assembly GCA_029891385.1. NCBI lineage: Eukaryota > Viridiplantae > Streptophyta > Magnoliopsida > Malpighiales > Erythroxylaceae > Erythroxylum > Erythroxylum novogranatense. The sequence continues at coordinate 50,774,151 of CM057233.1, read as the reverse complement.
CGCGATAAACGAGATTCGATGTAGACGCGTGCGGGAGAATTATCTCCTTCGAGCTCGAGGCTCGTTTCGGTATGTCGAGCTCTAGGCTCGGTTCGAAGATCGATGGCGTCTCGGTTCACAATTTTCTTTTAGCGATTTAATGCATTTGTGCATGAATGCACATGCCCAATGGAAGTCAATATAATATATCACATCCATGGGTCGATCCGAATGTACATCCAATTACGGTTGTCTAATGCCCAATTCACGGTCAATAAAAGCCATATATAATCCACGTAATCCCGTAGGGCAATCAAGTCACATAAACATGTAGATCGGGATAACCAACTAGGTTACTCATCTTACTTCGAGCTATTATCGGAAAGTCTTTGTCACGTCGGTCGATCGGCGCTCGGTTATGCCTTAAACAAGTTCAAGCTATCAATTCTCCAAGTCTTTTCATTTCTCCACAACTTCTAAGTTAACACCTCACTTTCTGACCTTCACAAGCATTCCAAAGGTTCTCATCAACTCAAAGCTTCAACTTGGTTTGTGTGTGAAGAAGAGCAAGCAAGGAACCAAGGAGACAATTCTTATATGGGATAGGTAAAAGGAAAATTCGAAAGAGGAGAACAAGGCACCTTCGGATGATGAAGTTTTGCACTTTTAAAATAACCCTTTTTCAACTTTCAAGAAGATAAACTTATACACTTAAGAGGAATAGCCATAAATGACAAGGGAGACTCAAGCAATTGATCGTTAAAAAAGTCGTAGGTGATGAATATAAGGAGACAAATTTCTTTAATGAAGAGGACACTTGGCATTAGAAAGGGAAAAAAGACAAAATCAAGCTAATCCTAGTTAATTAAGTACTAATCCCAATTAATCTCTAATCATGGCACTAAAATAATTCCCTATCATCATTTATCCACTAATCTCATGCCATTAGGCAATCCTTTTCAGTACAAATTAGCTCACTCAGTCAGTCAGTTGAAATTTTCCGGTCCGGGCAAGAACCTCGAAAAATTCCAGAAAAATTTCCATAAATCCCTAAAAATGTAAAACACTTGATAGCGCACTCCGAATAATTTTCCAAACCCAAAAATCACACTAATCCTAATAAAATTGTCTTAGGCACGAAAACCGGGAATGTCATGTATGCATGTACAGTAAGTTCCTGTGCACAATTGTGACTGTGGACCAATCCTATTATGCATGAACAGTCCTATGCACTCCAAATCTATTCCATCCTATGTCAAATTTACTATTTTACCCTTTCAATTGAGGGTGGGATGTTACAGGTTGGCTTCCTTTGGACTTCTTCTTCCACATCCGTCTTATCTTCCGGGAAATGAATGATAATTCGTCATCTTCATCACTTGACTCCTGTTCTGATTCGCTTGAGTCATCATTCTTCGATTCTTCTATCTTTAATGCTTTCGATGACTTCCTCCTTCTTTGAGTCTTGTGGTTCTTACGTCCGCTTTTAGTCTTTATTGACTTGTCCCGTTTGGGCTTGTCTTTAGCATCGAGCTCTACTTCATGAATCTTCAGTGATCCAAGCAACTCGTCAAGCTTTAGCACGCTCAAGTCCTTTGCTTCCTGCACCGCTATAACTTTTGGTCTCCAGCTCTTCGGAAGACTTCTTAAGATCTTTCGTGCGTGATCTTGATTATTGTACGTTCTTCCAAGGGCTTTCAATCCATTGACAATTGTTTGAAATCTTCCAAACATTTGATCAATAGATTCTTCATCCTTCATCTTGAAAAGCTCGTACGGGTGCACAAGAATGCTTATCTTGGATTCTTTGACTTGGTTTGTGCCTTCATGAGCGATGGACAGTGTATCCCACATCTCCTTCGCAGTTTCGCATCCGTGAACTTTGTCATATTCACTCTTGCTTAGGGTACACGTCAGGAAAAACTTCGCTTTAGAGTTAAGCTGAATTCTCGCCTTTTGATCAGCTGTCCATCTGGTCCGTGGAATAAGCTTTCCATCTTCGTCTATTGGTGTATATGGTCCATTCTCTATTACATCCCAAAGGTCGACATGAGTAAATTCTATGAACAACCGCATTCTATCTTTCCAGTAGTGATAATCTTCACCGTTGAATGATGGAGGTCTAGTGACTAAGGCACCTTCTGCAATGTATATATGTGATTCTACTATTATCTTTAATCCACACTTTGCTACAGTGATCCTTGGATACCAAGCTTTGATACCAATTGAAGTAAATCACACGTTAGTACAATGCTTATAATACGATAGTGAATACACGAGAAGGGGGGTTGAATTGTGTATTCCTCTTTTTGAAAACTCTTCCAAAACTGTTTCGTTAAAAACAAGTTCTTTTACAGAAACTTCAGTAAGTTCCAGTCTATCAAAACTTTGAAAACTTGTTTCAGAAGTTAAATAATAACAAAACTTTGAACTTTAAAAGAGATAGGGTAGAGAGAAGTTGACACAACGATTTTATCCTGGTTCACCCCAAACCGTGGGCTACATCCAGTCCTCAGAGTTCTTTCTAAGATTTTACTATCTCTTCAACGTATACAAGTATTCTTTCTGAGCCTCTTCAGGTCTCTACACTCAGTATTCTTTCACTCTTAGCCTTTGCAGGCTATCTGTACTACTTTCTTACAAAAGTATTTGAAACTTGTTACAGTAAAACTAGCTCTCAGTTAATTTGCACAGAGTTTGCGTACGTAAATCAATTATCTCAACTTTTTCCTTTTTTTTGCTAACTTTGCAATCTTTGACTTCAACTTATATTTATAGCCTTCGTCTGTAACTGCTTCTTCATTCTTGATTCTTAAACCTTGAAAGAAACGGTTAATCAGTTGAGTTATGTAACTAACTCGAACTGACTCTTGTGTCTTCTTTTGAATTCTGCGTCTGCTTTTCTCCGTCTATATTTTTGCGTCTGCGTTTGCTTTTCACTTTACTGTTGCGTCTGCGTCTGTGTTTTACTTTGCGTCTGCGTCTGCGTCTGTGTTTGACTTTGCGCCTACGTCTGCGTCTGCGTTTTACTTTACGTCTGCGTTTTACTTTGTGTCTGCATCTACGTCTGCGTTTTGTCTTGAGTCTGCGTCTCTACTTCTCCGTCTGTTTTTTTCAATCTGCGTCTGTATTTCTTCGTCTGCCTGTTTTCTATTTTGCTTCTACTTTTACTACTTTTTTGTTATTCATCAAAATCATATTTATGTAAAGTCATTTTGACTCAACAAAAAGCAAAATAATGATATTTTGGATTGGTTTAAATTATATATAAATAGTTAAAGTTTAATTTTTGGGTGGCTTGTAAACTACAATCAAATCATTTCCTTACAACCATGTTAAAAGTGAATGCATCAATGTTAAAAGTGAATGCAACAATGCCATGTTAACAGAACAATAGATATTATGCTGATACATATTATTGTCTCCTAAATGTGTGTAATGCCAATGAATAGTTAATCCTTAAATTGTAAATCATGTGCTTCTTTTATAGATGGCAAGGGTGTAGGCATCACATTGTATACATTCTCAATCATCTAACTCTTCATTAAAAATCAATTTCTTATTTTCTTGTTTTCTTGTTTTCAACTATTGTTTTTGTATATTGTATTCAAATACAAAGTAAGACACAATCATCTATCTCTTCATTAATCCATATAGAAGGTAATATCTTGTCATTATGCTAATTTAGATTCCTATTTACTTTATATTGGCAATAATTTGATTTACAATAATTAGATTTCTGTTTTGCTTCACATTTATCCCCATTTATCTTGTTTTGCTTCACATGAATGTAAAGACTAATAAACTTCTTTAATAATTATGTTTCTTATCTACTTAGTTATATGTGTGTAAACAGTTATGGAAGTTATGCACTTGAGAATGACTTTTATGTATTTAATGAAACGACTGAAAAATGTGTTCGCTCCTATTAAGCTTTCATTGATATTGATGTTTGCAAGGTTGAGAAAGTGAAAGCTGATGAAATTTTGGTTAATGACATAGGTTAATAAAATGTTTAATTTGCTTATTGATGGATATTGCATTAGAGACATCATAGATAAGGCTTTACAGTGATGGATGTAATCAGAAAAAGTGATTTATGCACTAATGTCGATGTGAATGTAGGTGAATCATATGGGACCTGGTCTACCCAAGAGGAAGAATAAGGCTGCACCAAGTATCTTAGTACCTACACAACTGCAGTCGTGGTATTGTCAGCTAATTGGAAATGCAGCTAATGAGCCATATACTCGTCCATAATCACAAGATTAGACACCTGCACCTGCACCTACACCTACACCTACACAGGTACAAGCTCACACACGTGCACCTTCTGAGCGTATTGCAATACCAAGAGAACTCACATTATCAACATCGTTATATTCTAATTATAAATTATTCCTTTGCTATTTTAGGATCCACGATTGATGCAAAAAAAACAAGGGGTGTCACGAAAGGACACGGATTAGTAAAGATTAATAAGGCGATAGGTAAAAGATTGGAGATAGATATCTCCCCTGCTGAAGGACGACCAACCAACTCCATACAGTTTGCTAAATTATCGAGTGAGATTGGTGTGGTATCCCAAAATTCTTTGCCTGTAAAAAAAAATTTTTCAAAAATTACTGATGAGGAATTGGACATTGCATTTGATAAGTTAGACGTAAGTATTCTAAACCAATCCAATTAGTACGTGTTTTCCATATGCTTAAAGCGTTGACCAATAATTTATAATATTTTTCAACAAAAGTTGGAAGTCAAGAGAATGAGGACTGACAACGAAGTACATGCTGCTATGAAGAGGTTTCTTGCTTTAAGGTCTAAAGATCTAAGGTCTAATTTAAAAAAGCATTTTACCATCACTGATTGCTCCCAATACTCGCATAAATCCCTTTTTCTGATTACATCCATCACTCGCATAAATCCCAATACTCGTATTTTTCTGATCGCAGTGGCGGAGTGGATGGATTTATGCGAGTATTGGGAGCAATCAGCTACAAATGTTAGTTTTTATTTGATAAAAAAGCTTTATTTCACAACTTCTTTGATAACTAAATATATTTTAGTATTTATGATTTGTGATTTATAGATGTTATAATAGCTTTTGCTACGTGTATGATTAGAAAAAAAAGTCAAAAAGCCAAATTGACTAGGAGTCCGGTCAAATGTCAACCAAACTTTGGCTCCAAGGCCTTTGTAGCGATACGACATGAGATTGTGAGTTATTATCATTTTAATTATATTTTACTTTGATTGACATTTAAAAATTTATGAAAATAATTACTAGTAATATATTTTTTACAACAGAGTGACAAGGATGGAGAAGAGCGTAACCGGATGTAGCTATGGTATCACACTGATTATGATGAAAGCAAAGATCAATGGACAATTGTTGAAAGCAAAGTAAAATGAGTGAGTACATAGTTAATTTACAAATATTTGTTAAATGAGAATATGCATGTAATTAATTCTTACTTTTCCAGGAATTAATGTGTCATGAAATGACACATTCAATAGAACAAGGTCATCCGATGACAGTGAATGAAGTGTGCAACAAAGTCTTGGGCACTAGATCAGATTATATTGTTGGCATAGGAATTGGGCCTCGATCACAAGGGAATACTTCGGTCAGAAAAAGACTTCGAGATGAATTAGAGGAGTCAAAGAGGGATAATTAGGGGTTATAGTCTCAAGTCGATGAATTGACTAAGCAATTTAAAGAAATGCATGATCGATTAACTTCCCAAGTCGAACAACAAAAAAAAGTCTTGGAACTTTTATGTTCTACACATAATGTTCGTTTAGACTAAACATGTACTCATATTGATATATTAAACACTTATGACGTTTTGTTTATTTTAATTATCGTATTATGACATGTTTAAGAATTGCAATTAAATAATAAATTGTTTGCATGTATTCAATTCTTGTTATACATGAATAATTATTAAAATTGATTATATATTAAAAAATTGATGAATTATTAAATAAATTTATTTCATAAATAATATTTAATAGTTATTAAATAAATAATATTTTAATATTTTGTTAAATATTAAATTAGCAAATAATTAAATAATTTTTTCAAAAATTAAAAAAATAAATTAAAAAGTAATTATAATTCAAATTTATTAAATTAAATATTTTTGGAAAATTGAAAAATAATAATTAATAATTAAATTTGAATAATTTTTAAATTATTCCAATATTCAGATAAATCAAAACAAATAAAAAGTTATAATTTATATTAAATCATTATTAAGAAATTTTCCAAAATTATTATAAAAAAATTAATTTTCGGTAAAATTATATTTAATAAATATCTTACAATCCACGACGTTTGCTGAATCAGACGTTGCAGAATATCTCTTTTCTGCGATGTCCTCCCAACGTCGTTAAAACAAACCAATCCGTGACGTTTTCTCTTAATGCCGCGAAATATAAAGTTCTTTTTTGACATTTTCCTGAACGTTGTAGAATATCTGTCTTTCACGACGTCTTCCATTAGACGTCGTAGATACCTATTGCCTATCCCACCATCTACGATATTTTTTGTGACGTTTTAATAGACGTCGTAGAAGGTTTTCTGCGACGTTTAAAAAATGACGCAAAAAGACTCCTTTTCTTGTAGTGAACCATTCACCGTGAAGAGTTGTGTCTTTTCACTTAATTGATTTTGATGGTATACTATTACAACAACAACAACAACTCTCAGTAAAAATTTTGCTAAAAAGCAAAGAGAGGTCTAATAGTATGCAACTTTGATCGTAGCTAACAAAGAGGCTGCATCCATATGATCCACATGAAGGAGAAGAAAATTAATTATCATCATCATTATCATAATAATAATAATAATAATAATAATAGTAAAAGCTTAGACTAAATTTCTTAAAGGTAAGTACTGCCTATTTATAAGTATATACTAACTACAAAAGGGAAGATTTAAAAGACTTATGAGAACTATAAGGATCTCTTTATAAGAGATCCTTTATTATAATCGTAATATGTCAAAATTTTCTATTACAGGCATATCTTCGGTAAGTTCCAAAATTAATATGTCATCCTGATCATCTACTCTTAATTTTCTTAAACCTCTTTTTTTTTTCTCTTAAAGTCTCTAAATGCTATATTTTCGCATCTTATTACTGAAACGTCTGAGTGTCTCTTCTTAATATATCCAAGCTATTTAAATCTTGTCTATCTTAATTTGTCAATAATATTAGTTATCTTTAATTTTCCTCTACTGTTACATTCATGAACTTATCTCTTTTAGGTTTTTGTCTATTGCAATTTTTAATAGATACATCTCCTACCGTCCATCTTGGTATATGAATTTTGTAAGTTTTGGAAGTGTCCGAATTTTTAAGTTTTGGGTCACTTTTTGTCGGAGATTACTTCAAAATAGTCCTCTCCATTGTCTTGAGCCAAATCCACCTCTTCTTCAGTATCTTATTAATTATTTTATTATATTAAAATATTATTTTTCTGTTATTGCTCTAGTAAGCAAAGTATTTTTGTTTATTTCTATTGGCAAATTAAGGCATGCTTATTGCTTGTTTATTTTAGACGTTGTGAAGAATTAAAATTGAATAAAAATATAATGATGTCCGGATTCTGGAAAGTTGTGAGAGCGATAAGAATTTCAATTATTTGTTACCGATAAGCACTAGAACATCCGGCTGCCGCAGCTTATTTGGGGAATTGAAGTACGAAGTTTCTAACCTGTACTTACAAACAAGTCAGTCAGTAGCATGGAATTAAGATGATAATACCATATCTTTCGCCGCAGACATACATAAATATGGGGCCAGTAATAGTTGCTTTAAAGCAAACTCATTTCAAGTGGTTCATCAAATCGCCAACTAATTATCTTTATCTTATTATTGTAATTAATCTCAAGGAATTCATCTTTATACCCAAACCAATGTTTTAAAAATCGGACTGGTGATTAAATCGAAGAAGCAATTGATTCAAGGGTCAATGATTTAACCGGAATTTAACCGTGATCGAACCGGTAATTAATAAATATATAAATTTTTATTTTATATACTATATATAAGATAATTTTTAAACATACTATTTAATTATTTATCTAATTATAAACTTAAACTTTCAAATATCAATATATATATATATATATAAATTTAAGTTTACTAACATTACACAAAAGTAAGATAATAAAGCTCACTAATTATATTTCATCAAAAAGATTAAAAGAATACTAATTATAATATTTATTCAAATTGAAATCACCAAAATCAAGACATCTTAAATAGACCGGTCGATTCTTTCTCTTACCGGTTCAATAGTTTTTACCGGTCCGACCGTAAAATGAATGGGTCAATCACTCAAAAAAATACGGACTAAATCGGACCGTTTCATGCTTCAGTTTTTCGGTTCGATTGACCGATTCAGTCCGATTTTTAAAACACTGACTCAAATAATATATAAAAAAAAAAGAAATACCAAATGAATCCTTATATATAAAATTCATGTTTATGATCTTAAAAGTGTTTGAGAAAAGTTTGAAGTTTGAAGAGCAGATACAGCAGTAGGTCGGCTCCAGGTTCTTCCAAGTCAGGACGGCTGCGCTTGCGTGTCATATCAGAAACCAAAAGTAAACTAAGTCGTCCCTCTTATTAATATGTACAGAACACTTTCTTGAAGTCTACACACAACACACACATACAATCCCCTCGATCGCTTGCAGAAGGCAAGGATTGTTGCATTCATTCCTCCCCTTTTTCCTCCGTATCATATATACATATATAATATTACTGCTTAATAATTACTCCTCCATCCATAGTTTACTATATCAACTGGTCTCTAAGTTTGGGTTCCCCTTTCCTTTCTTCTTGAGAACTTGCTGAGAGTTGAGCGTACCCTTTCCTTTCTTCTTGAGAACTTGCTAAGAGTTGAGCTAAGTCTAGTTACCTTACTTCCTCCAATTCGCCTTGAGCAACATATAGAAAATGATCGTGGCCTTGAAGACGAATTGCGACGACTACTATTACAAGAATACCAGCAATAGTAGTTATGGTCATGATAGCTTGATGAAGATGGAGAAGAGGCAATTGTTTTTGAGAAGCTACCAGTTCTCAAGGAAAAGGAGTGTTGGAGAAAGGCTGAAGAGATCTTTGGTCAGAATTAAAAGGTTATTCCTTATCAAACTACGCTCTGCTCGCAAAATCAGACGCTTGGTCTGGTCATGTCTTCGTTATGCCTTATTCTATAGGCGTAGAAGAAGGTTCCTTCGTCTCCTGCACATCCAGACCCTTGATCATGATCACCAAAACCCTTCTTTCCCTTTCTACTAGAATTTTCTTATGTACTATTTTAATTTCGTTATCTTAACCTCATAGCTTAAACTTGTTTGAAGGATACTGTTAGATTAATGGTTGGTTATATATGTATTCAATTTATTATTCTCTTAATTTTGTGTACATGATTCACATATAAATCCGGCTTGAAACCTGAAGTTAATCAGTAAAGGGAGGATAGACACTGGTGGTATCTGACGCGTTATGCCATGAATCAACCTTCACAAGAACGAGTTTGCTAGCTCTTTGCAGTTCCATTTTACTTAATCAAGCACAAGCACATGTAGTTGTTCTGATAAATTACACAGTGCAACTGAAAGTTCAAATCTATTATTGTAATTGTAATTTGATAATTACACTCACATTATTTATAATTGTAGCCGCAACATACATATTATTAGATCAACCAGGACTCACGAACCTCGATATGCATCTCATCTTTCTGGTCCCGGGGCTAGCTAGGTTTACTTTAGGCCTTTACACGTATTGCTAGCAAGCTACACGGGGTGTCTTCAACTTTATGGAGGCGGAAAGTAAAAAGGAAAGGGCAAGGGCATGAATCTCACGTTAATGTCATTCATTATTCATTTACTTTTGGTTGATAATTATCAGAGACCGTGACTTCAAGTGGTGTGATTGCGTTCTGATGGCAGCTGTTCATGGATGTCACAAATTACTTTTTTAAGTCACTGGGGATTCGTAAATGACTGTTGAATTTTAGTTTCCAAATGCAGCTGCCGTTGAATACGAAAACAATTCATTCTTTATGCACGCTAAAACATTAGGGTGCTCCTTTTTTTGTGCTTGGAAGTTGCAATTTGCCTGTGTCTTGGATGTTTAATTTACCACTACGATGAGTTGGGTTTTGTCCCACTCGGGCTTAGTTTCCATCGTGTAACCGTTGCTAAAATAAAAATAACGACAAATAATAAGAGAGGATGAGGTAAGGCAAATTGAAATTAAGTGTTCTGATCTTAAAAATCTTCTCTCTATTAGTTAAGAATAAGATTGCGTAGTAATAATCTTTTCAAATTAAACGCCTCAACAGAATTTCCGATCGAGTCAAATAATATAAAATATATAATCATTCATCCTTTTAATTTATTAAAATTGAATGTAGAATATATTATTCATAAAATTTTAATTTTCTAGAGAAGCCTGTTATATGTTTACGAAATTATATAGAATTACAGAAATGAGAATAATATGTCAAAAATATGATGGTATTTAATCTAATAATACGGTAGACTCATCCCTTATTGAAAAATAACTAGAAACAAAATAGAAAGACAACTCGATGGATCAATAGACAAACAATTTTGAGTTTTGACCAGTTAGATTTTCCATAAACATAATATTAAAACATATGACTTTTATGACTACTTATTTGTTGAAACTAACTAAAAGAATTGCCATATCTTTCTAAAGAAAAAGATTGCTTTCATATGCCTAGTTGACTCTTAAGAAATCAATTACTTTCTACGCAAGAGAGCGGCTGCTATATTATATTAGAAGTAGAACTCATACGAATTTATCTTTTTTCTTTTCTGAAATTAAAAAGAACAGCTTTATGTTGCTTTCTCCTATATTAACGTGTCATGAATGCCAACATCACGTGGATAGACATGTATATACGGCAGTGGAATAACTAAGAGATGAAGAATTATTTGGCTTGCGTGGCAACATCCACTTTATTGAGAATGACATCTTCCAATATCAAATTATTGGATAGGACAATGCTTCCTATTAAAAAACAGAGAATAATCAAATGTCCAGAGCAGTGCAGGACAGGAGAAGGAACAGAACAAGGTTGAGAGACGAGGAGAAGCGGGTGAGGGCTAAGAAAATGAGGGGGATTAGAAAAATAAAATGAGATTCTTTTTTTTCAAAAACCTTGTTCAACTCAGAAGTTTTTTTTTATATATTAAGGTTCAAATATTCAAAGGAATATGTTTAATCGGTAAAAAAAGATAATTCTTTATTAATCACAAATACATTTCTTTTGAAGGTACTCTAGGCTATTACATTGATCAATAAAGTGTATCAAGATTTTATTTACAAAACATTCTATTTAGTAGTTTAATTAAAATCAATCCTTAAAGTTATAAAATAAAAAATTGAAAGCTATTAAAATTTAAAATTAAAATTGTGTTATCTATTTAATTTAGATATTTGATGAGAAATTAAATTATTAGAGATATTAACAATTTTATGAACTAAATGAAAATTTAATTAATTGCAACTTGTGAAAATTCATTGAGTCACGTAAATTATTGATATAAATGTTACTAGCCTTAGCAATGTTCTGGAAACTAATAAAACATTTTAAAAGGACTAAGGGTTTTTGTTTTCATTTTCAAATTTAGCAAAATAATTAGTTTTTTGAATTTTGGGTTTCTGTTTTTTGTTTTGGTTTTAATTTCTTCTTGTTTTCAAAATTTATGAAAACCACAAAAAGTGGTCCTTGTTTTCTATTTTTCATAATCTAGTTTAGTATCAATTAAATATATACTATTTAATTATTTGATATATTAATTATTAATGAGAATTATAAATAATTAAATAGATTAAAATAATTTATCTTTAAGTTTTATCTAATATATAATTATCATCAATTATAAAAATATAACTACATTGATATGAACAATTAAACAGATTTTTGTTTTAATTAAAAGAAAAATTGAAAACAGAAAACAAAACTAAAAGTTACAATAGGAAAACAGAGGTGAAATTAAACGATTCTTAAATTTATAATAATAGTTTAAACAAATTCAACTTTAATTGGTGGTGTAGCCCGAAAAGACCGGCAAACATATACCTATTTTTTAGGTAGCATTATTTAAACATAATTATGAATGATAAAAGGGTTTGAACTTAACTTGAATTTAATGGGTCTAATCTAAGTTAATTGAAGTTCAAACTCAACTCAAATTTAACAGGTTTAGGCATTATTTAAAATAATTTAGACTCCGCACAAGATTCAAGCTTGGATTTTATGATTCAACCTAATTCAAAGGTCCAACCTTTTCTTATAATATAAAACATTATCTTTTTGTTAATCAAACAAAGTGAAATCATTTTGTATATTGATAAATGCCAAATGTTACATTTACTCTCATTTATCCTCTCATATGTGCCTCAATTAATTCTAATAATTCTCTTCAATTACGACCTCAGATGTGGCCTAGTCACCTTCTTTATGCATCTCTGTCTTTATTTACTGCATGTCATTGCTTATTTTTCTAGCCACTATCGTAGCCTAGATTTCTCCCTAATCTTCTTTTTGTGTTATTATCTAAATCTGGTCAGTATCTAATTATAAACCATAACTATACAAAAAATGATTTAATTCTCATACAATCATAAACTTAAGAATAATTTAAAGTACTTAAAATATTATAATTGATTACATCAAAATATTATATAACAAGAATAATATAAGTCTATAAAACAATAGTTTGTATATGAGAGCGCAACAAAGTGGAAGTGAAACCTAAAATAAAAACATTGATAGTTATAAGTTTTATATTTATATTGTACATGTAGAATTTAACATATTCAATAAATATAAGTACAACTAAAATAGAGAAAATGAAAAGTCTAAAACTTCATTATACTACATATCAGCTCAAATCATATTGGCCTAAATTTTTATTTGGTACAAAGTCCACTTCATTAAGGGGATTCTCATCATCACCATCATTTAAGCTCAATGCACTAATTGACATATCAATACTTTCTCCTTCAACATCATCTTCCTAGTCATTCTCATCAATAAAATTTGATTTCTCAAACACTTAATTTGTTTAGAGATTGATATGATCAAGCCCAATTGTATTTATAAAACTACCTACATTATAAGAGTTCTGGTTAACAAATAAAATTAGGGTAAAAGAAAAAGCACTCCTTGTATTAAGGGAAATTAAAAAAAAACTCCTATGGTTTGGAATTTTAAAAAAAAGTTCCCTATAGTTTGAACTTGTCCAAACAAAATCCCCCAAAGTTGACTTCCTTAAAAAACTCATAAAATTTCTAACTTGGCAAAGTTAGTCCATGTGGACTAAACAAAACCAAGTTACATGGATCAACCTTACGAATTTTATTTACCCAAATTGACCCTAAAAATTGATCCAACCACAACTATACATCTTAAACTATATCTTTAATTGGGAATAACTTTGTTCTTTCGATACCCTTCAAGAAGGGAAAAGAATCTTTTTTTATGATTAATCATCTAAACATAAATGTCACTTCCAGTTACTAATACTAAATAACAAATAATGGATTGTAAAATATAAAAAATCTTGAATTCTCAAGGATTATGTTTCAGAATGCAAAATCTAGTCTTATGAAAAAGTCCTCAATTTGCTTTAAGAGACTTTTACTTCTTCCCTGGTTTGTTTCCCTATAACACCCACATACCTCTAGGAGGATATGCACATGCCACACAAAACAAAACTAAAACATGCCAAACATTCCAAATCACTTCTAGAATCTCAAGCAAACAGCCAAACATTCCAAATCACTTCTAGAATCTCAAGCAAACATATATTACATATTATTAGATGTTGTTTGAAAAATATAACATATCATACAACGGTACTTATCAAAATACATATCATAAATTCAAAAGCCAACCTATATTAAGGTTATTACAAACCATTAAACAAAATACAAATTTCAATATGTCTCATTACATTAAATACATCACAAAAAAACAAACTAAAAACATTTCCAAAACAAAACACCATCTTCTTGGCCACTGCGGTTATCTTTGTATCGGTCTTGAAACCTTCTTATCAAAACCTACACAGAGGCAAAACCACTATACTCAACATATAGTTTAGTACTGAATAACTAAACAAGATACAATCTGGGGACTATTTCTAGCAGTCGTCTAGCATTCACATGCACTGAATCTTGTCAAATCACATACAACCTTTAATTGTTGAAATTAAAGAACAATCCCACATTATTTGCATCAGAACAAAATATAACATATTAGAGCAAGATATGCTTGCTTCAGAACAAAACTTACAAGTATTCGAATATAATACCATAATATCAAAACAAAATTTTAAGGTATCAGAACAGAACTTAATTATATCATAATAGAATTTAGTTATATCATATCTAAGCTTAACTTATATCAGAATTGAACATATATCAAAACACAAAACAAGTTAGACTGCTAATCCTTTTTATAGAAGTGGATAATGGGACTAAAATAGAAGATACCATGATTGGTATCATAGAACATGAGAGATTTAGTCTCAGTATCAGAAGATACTGTTGTCTTAAATATTGGGAGACTTCAAAGTGTTGATATTAGGAGACACTAAAGTGTCAATATCAAGAGACACTTTAGTATCATAGGAGCAGTTGCAGACCCTTCTAGGCATGTTTATTTACCTATGACTAGGACTAAACAGTTTTAAAACAATACATGTCACATTTAAGAATTCTCATGTAAAAGATATATTGCATATCATACGACTTATTCCATGTTGCTTACATCGAATATTCTCATTCATATTTAATCAAACTTAACATGCCTTATAAATATAAACATTTGCAATAATGTACCAATACATTAAGTAATTACACTTTACATGCACTCACCTAACTTCTCAATTCACAAACATTCATAACTAACACATCACTTATATCATTTAAAACACACTGGTGTTCTTAAGGATACTTCATTTCTTTAATCACTTACAAGTTCCAAAATTAGATACTTTATTATCTAATAACACCTTCCTTAAGTTATTACCTTAATTAAAAATCCAAATCATATTAAACCTTTAATTAAATATTACTCAATTAATCTAACATCATCTAGGTTCATTTTGAAGCTCAATTAAGTCCATTTAAACCATTATTAAGTACCATAACCTTTTATAGTCCAAAAATTATCTAAAACCAACATTTTCTACTTCCTAAGTACTTCCCATGACTGTGGGAATAAGCCTTATAAATCCCACGATTGTGGGAGGAGTGAACTGAAGGTTTACTCACCCATAGCCTCCAATTTGTTTCCAAAACTTGACTTCTTCACTTCCATTCGACACACCTTCACCAAAATTCATCAATTTCATTTCAATTCTACCTTATTCATGCTTCAATACCTCATCAAATTCATTTCCAAACCAATTCAAAAATCATTTATAAGGTAACTCATAATCCATACTCCTTCATGGATAAAAATCTGAAGCAAAAGCCATCAACAACTATCATGTTCCAGACCTTAATTCATCATCAATTCAATACATATTCTATCTATTTCAAACATCACATAATTCATAAGACAACATGCTATCAAGTTTAGAATTACCTTACATTCTTAACTTCAAAGAACAACTCCAAAAAAACAAGCCAACTACAGGAGAGAATACCTCATTGTAGTCAATGCCTTCCTTCTGAGCATAGCCTTTAGCTACCAATCTGGCTTTGAATCTTACATTGTCTTTTCCCAAAGATTCCATCTTCTTAGCATACACCCATTTACAACCAATTTCTTTCTTTCCTTTTGGTAACTGAACTAGCTTCTAAGTCTTATTTTTCTGAAGAGATTTCATCTCCTCATCCATAGATTTCTTCCACTCCACGCTTTCTGAACTCCTGATAGCTTCTTTGTAGGTGGATGGAATATCATCTTCAATAACTGGAAGTGCATATGCCACAATATCCGTAAACCGAGCAAGCTTTCGAATTTCCCTTCTTGATCTTCTGGTTGCAATAGAATCTTGTTGTTGTGGTGGTTCTTGGGTAGGTATTTCCTCTTCATTAACCTCGTCCGCATCATCAAAATCAACTGTAGGACTAGTGTTTGTAATATCAGACCTTACTGGATCAACTGCGCTCTTCAGTAACTCCACCTACTTGGAACTACTCATGGTCTTGGTCGCTTCAATTTCTCCTTCATGCTTGTTCTGATTAACCATAGCAGTCTCATCAAAAGTCACATCTCTGCTTACAACAAATTTCCTCTCCTCTGGACACCAAAGTCGGTATCCCTTCACGCCAGTACTAAAGCCCATAAATAAAGCTCTCTTTGCTCTTGGATCCAACTTGCTTTCCCTGACATGATAGTAAGCAGGACAACCAAATATGTGTAAATACTTGTAATCAGTACAAGATTTACCAGACCATACCTCCATAGGTGTTTTACCATTGTTTGCAGTAGTAGGCAACCGATTAATAATATGGCTTGCATAAGTAATTGCCTCAGCCCAAAACACCTTATCTAATCCAAAGATTAGACAACATACACCAATTTTCTCAAGTAAAGTATGGTTCATGCGCTCGCCACTCCATTCATTGTGGTGTCTCCCTAACCGTGAAATGCCTCACAATACCCTCATCTTTGATGACTTCCAAAAAGGATCGACTTATATTCACCACCATTATCGATCGAGAGTCTTGATCTTTCGATCGGTTTGCATTTCAATCATTTTTTCCACTTCAGGAATATCTTTAAGACTTCATCTTTATGCTTCATGGTGTACACCCATACTCTCCTAGAGAAGTCATCAATAAAGGAGACAAAATAATGGCTACCTCCCCAAGATGCATTCTTGAAAGGTCCCCAAATATCAGTATGAACATAATCTAGAATGTCTTTAGTATGGTGAATAGTAGTACCAAATTTCACTCTAGTTTGCTTATCCAGTACACAATGTTCACAGAATTCCAACTTACATGTCTTTGCGCCTTTCAATAAGCCTTGCTTCACCAATCCTTGCAATGCTTTTTCACCAGCATGCCCAAGACGCATATGTCATAACCTTGTAGTGTCTGAGCTATCTCCATCAGCAGCTTCAGTGATAGCTGCTCCACCAGTAACTGTATTCTCCTGCAAAAAATACAAGTTATTTCGTCTTATACCTTTCATCACCACAAGTGCCCCGTACACAACTTTGAGAACTCCACCCTCTATGGTAATCTTGATACCTTTGGATTCCAATGCTCCTATTAAGATAAGATTTTTCTTCATATCCGGTACATACCGAACATCACTCAATTCTCTAACTGTACCATTGTGCATCTTCAAACAAATTTTACCTATCTCTTGTGTTTTGCAGCATTATTATTTCCCATCAAAACAACTCCACCATCTAGCTCCTGGAAGCTAGAGAACCATTCCCGAATGGGACATATATGATAAGTACAACCTGAATCTAAAATCCACTCCTTTGAGTGACCATCAGTAGATGAACTAGTCAAAGCAAACTCGAAATCATTATCTTCAGATTTTGCAACGTTTACTACAGAACCCACTTTCTCCTTCTCTTTGTTCTTCAATTTGGGGCAGTCTTTCTTCCAATGACCTTTTTTACGATAAAAAGCACATTCATCTTTAGCAGGAAACTTACCTCGTGACTTTGAACGAGATTTTTCCCGCTTCCCATGTTTTCTTTCCTCTGTTCGTCCCCTTGCAGTGAGTGCCTCAGTTTGTGAATTGTGAGTCTTTAGTTCCTTCTTACGACACTCATGATTCACCAATGCCGCAGAAACCTCATCAAGTTTCACCTCAGATTTTTCATACAACAAAGTAGTTGTCAAATGATCATAATCATTAGGCAATGAATTTAACAAACATAGTGCCTTATCCTCGTCAGGAATTTTCACATCAAGGTTTGCTAAATCAGCAAGTATTTTATTATAATCATTTAGGTGCACATGCATAGAAATACCTGGACGATACTGAAATCGAAAAAGTCGCTTCTTCAAGAAGAGCCGATTTTCTACGCTCTTGGTCATATATTTTTCCTTCAATTTCGTCCATAACTCCTTAGCAGAAGTTTCCTTCATGTAAGGATATTTCAGCTCCTTATCAAGAAATGATCGAATAGAGGCACAAGCATGGAGATTAATTCGCGTCCACTGCTTCTCATCCATATCTTCGGGTTTATTGTCCAGAATCATATCCAACTCTTGTTGATACAATACATCCATCACTTCACACTGCCACATACCAAAATTATTAGAGCCATTAAATTTATCAACCTCTAACCTTGTAATAGCGATTGGATGTCCACTAGATGTAGGTGTCGATGCTGACGATAACGACTCCATCTTAACAGGCTCGTTTTTATCTCCAGTCATCTATTCGTTATCGCTCAAAATACGTCGACATCGTTGAGAATATCAGTAGCACCCTGATCGCATTCAGGAATCATTCACCGTCATTGTTTATCGATTAATCGCTCACCGATCATCGTTGTTTCAATATATTTTCACTCCGACAATACCCCAGTCGAAAAACTGGAGCTCTGATACCACTTGTCGTGCGGAAACGTTAATAAATTTGGAATAAAAATAAAACAGCAACAAAAGAACACCAAATATTTTTATCTTGGTTCGTGAATACTACGTCCAGGTTTGGAGACGATCGAGTATTTCACTATAACAATGAGAGCATACTGATAGTGTCTATCACTCAATTTTTCAAGAGACCAAAATAACCCAAGCTCATGAGAAAGAGAAACAAAAAAATATAAAGTTTTTTTCTCTCACTATTCTTCTCTCTCCTCTCTTCCGGAGATTTTTCTCTCTCACTAAACAACACTCTCTTCTCACTCCCGAAACCTTAAGCTCTCCTCTTGTGCTCTACTTCTCTTTCTTCATTTGCTTCCCTTTTATAGAGATCTTATGGGTGTGAAAGCCTCTAAGCTTCCATTGGGTGTAAAAGCCTCCATTGGGTGTGAAAGCTTCCAAGCCTCTATTGGGTGTGAAAGCCTCCATTGAGTGTGAAAGCCTCCAAGCCACCATTTTTGATCACCGAAAGTAGCTGAGATAAGCCCCAAATATCATCCATGATCCTCCTGTTAACACCTTTGTGTAGTCATCCATTGCTGTAAAGGTAGCCAAGTAGAACCCGCCTTCCACATCCGTAAGTTCAAAGGAACTCTTTAATTGCCACATGTTCGGAAGCCTCCCCAGGAGGTTTTCATGTCATATATTCTTTCCTAGCAGCTTCAAAACAAGAGTTTTCTCCATCTTTTTAACAAAAAGCTAGCATATATGATCAGAGAAAGTAATTGTGAGTGTGAAGCCTTCTTTTGCAATAGTATAATAATCCTCAGTGATCTTAAGCTCCTCCTGAGAGTCTCCATGCCTATTAACGATCAACTTATTTTTATACAAGGAATTTATCACATTTCCCTCCTCCAATCTGGCAGTATTAGAGTCACGACTTACGGTCTCCATCGTCACATCCTATGTCGTACTCTCAACTCCCTCGCATATCCGAACTTTTTTGGTGGATCGTATACTATCCGCTGCAAGCAGTTTCATCGCTTTTCCCTCTCTATGTTACTCTTTTTTGGGTTCGTCTTCCCTTCGACTACTACATTTTGTCTTCATTATTGCTGTCATTTTCTACTTTTGATTATTTGTTGGCTACTGCTCATCTGCTGGCATTTTTCTTCTTGGCCATTATCGTTTTGGTTCCTTTTGCTCCTAGCTTCTAGGCGTTTTGTGTTTTGTTCTGGGTTGCTGCGTTGTTGTTTCCTTCCTTTGGATTGTCCTGTTTAGTTTTTTCTTTAAGCTCCATTAAACCTAAAAAACATTTAACATAATTTAATCCCTTTTTAAATAAAATATGAAACTAAACATCTTGAGTTATTAACAATAAATGCAATATTATGCACCCAAATGTGATATATAAATGATTTAAAATAATATCAAATAGGGTGTAAAATATGTTATAATTTCCAGTTATCAATCATATTTATATAGAATCAAAATTTATTTTTAACCTTAATTTAAAAATTGTAGTTGATAAATGCCCAATGACAAAATTTTAATAAAACCTAATTATTAAATTTTTTGGCAAGTAATTGTACAATGTTGTCTAATATTTGACTAAAAATGCAAATATCTCTTGTAATTTTATTTATTTTAAATTATATAAAGCAACTTTATGATAATAAAAGTTCAAAAAATGATCATTTAGAATAACCATACAAGGTATGTTAAGTTCACTATTGTTAATTACATAACAAGTTATTTTAAAGTAACTTAATAAATGCTTAGTAAAAATTAAGACTAAAAAGTATATCTTTTTTAGATTAAACTAAGTTTATCTATAACTTGTTCTTTGAGCGTGCTTATATTTTTATCGAAAACTTTATTCATGTTGCGGGTTCAATAGATAAATTGAAGTCTAGGTGGTACAGTATCTTGCTGGCTTAAATAAGTATTCACAAAAGAGTAAAAACCATCCCCCTAGGTTGCTCTGGCTGGTAAGCTTCCATGAAATACCTTGAGGAAGGGAAGGGGCTATGATTTTTGCAGAATTACTTTGAATTTAGACAACTTGATCCTAAGCATTCCCTTTGATGGTCAGAGTAGAATGCATCCTCTCCAGGCTCTTTTTTTCTGATTTATTGTTTCTTTTGAAGTTTATGTTTTGGTTAAGTTTGTATTCTACTTTGTTAAGTATGCAGAACTTCTCTGCTGGAGCTACTGCTGGTTGTTGAAAAATGATTATGCAATAACTACTAGTTAGTGTTTTGTTGGAACTCGTACAATACAGACCTAGCAGTTGAGAATGTTGTCTAGAAAGGTTGATGCTAATAAGAACAAACAAAAAAGCATATCTGGGTGTTGGTTCATAATCATAACCACATACATTCCCTCCCTTTACCTAATGATTGCTTTTGATTTATATTGGTAACAATGTGGCTATCAATCATTGCACATGCTACCTCCATTAATTAGCACTTGATTAGTATGCAAAATCAATAGATATGGGAAGTCGGTTCATGTGCCAAAAGTAGCAATGAGCGGCATCTGACTAATGCTATGCATGTGTTGCGAGAGGAATCAATTCGTCACACTTCTGTTACTCTGTACTACTAATATATAAATATGCATTTGAAGCACTAGATTCTTAAAACATTTACATCCCTTCTATTTTGTGGGTAGTAGTCTACATGCACTTCATCGCTCTCTTCACACACACACACACATATATAGGAGATAGTTTATAACTTTACGTTGATGATGATGAGGTCTAGGTACGAGAAGCTTGCTAAGAATGGTAATGACGATGAGAAACTGGGGGCAAAGGCTGTTAGAAGTAGAAGGCGTTGGGTGAAAAGGAATGGTGGGATAAAGGGATTTCGTCTATCTCGCACCAGGAAACTCACTTGCGCCTCTGTGGTTGTGCTGTCGACCAGAATTGCCAAGGTATGTTGGGATATTTTTAACGCTACAATCAACACGGACCATTTTTCATATCCTGGTTTCGTCTTCTCTACTCACTGGGGCCTTCCTGTCTTGTCTCATCCTTCTGTTAAATGCAAGAGGACCCCTGTAATCAGTTTTTCTGCACATGTATCCAACTTGTAGTAGCGACTTTCTTCTTTTCAATGTTTAATTTATTCTCTTTAATTTCAGTATCAGTACTATTTTCAATCATTCTCATGAGAATTGGAACTTCATCTTTCCTAAAGATTAGAGGTTTCCCTCCAGTATTTAGACATTCTTTTACTATGTAATTCTCATTTTGAGAGATTAAAGGAAATAAGAGAAGTGGTGGTTAGGATGGGATGAAAGTAGAGCATCCTTTGTTCTTATGATCAATGTTGGACCGAGAAGACCCAAAAGGGCCACGAATCCGAAAGCCCACAAAGGGTCACAAAAGTCAAACATGCTTATAACAAAGTAATTCAATTAATAATATTTATTGTTGTATTAAAATTTGTGATCAGTGATTTATATTTTTTCTATTATTGATTATTCATAATTTTATCTAGAGTCAATTTTTGGAATTTTTGTCAATATTTTTTTCTTTCTAACTTTGTCACGCTTAACCCCTAAGTATTTCTCATATTCACGCTCACTAAACCTGTTATTATTATTAATATCACTAATGCTCTTAAGCTCTCATCCAAAAAAAATTTATTTTAGAAGCTTCAAGTGGAAGTACTTTTAATTGGATGTGATCTCTACAAGTTTATTCTTGAAACCCCTGTTGCTCCAGTGTTCACAACAATGATCCGAGTTTTGTTCCGTTCTGGCCGGAAAACGGAATCCGGAACTCACCCTCGGTACCGGCCATAAATACCGGTCGGTATCGGGGTTTTCCGTTGGGTACCGGCCGGTACCCAACATTCCGGGCAATTCCGGAAATTTCCGAAACGCTAAGGACTAAACTGGAAAAAAAAATTGCACTTTATCCCCCCCCTCCCGACCCTCTTCTGGTACCGACCCTCTGTTTCTTCTTCATTTCTTCTACTCCTCTTCTTCTCTCTAAGCATCTCTCTCTCACTATATCGCTCACTGGTCTCACACTCTCACCGTCTCTGTCGCCGGCATCTGGAGGTCCTCTCACAGTCGCGACTCTTGGCTCTCCTCCTCGCCTGCCCCGGTTGTTCCCCGTTCTCCTCCCCGTGTAGATCCGCCTCATCCGTGTAGATCTGTGTAGATCTAGCCCTCCACAACTCCTCCTCGACGTCAGCTCTCCTCCTCGCCGCACCACCGCACCACAACCGACCTTTTCCAGCAGCTCATAGAGGCTGTCACCCTCCGGCGTCCACCGCACACCCTTGCGTCGCCGTCTTCAACGCCCGAAGTCGTCACAGCACACCCCACCGTCGCCGCCTGCTGAGGAGTGAGGACCCGACATCGTCGCAGATCCAGATTCTAAATGATCGATTGTTGTGTTTAATTTTTCTTGGCATTTGGATATTATTTGCTTGTGTTTTTGTGTTGGTTGGGGGATGATCCGATGATGTTGGATTTGTGATTTTGTGGTAAAAAATTGGTGGTGCCGTGGTGGTGTGTTGGATTTGGGGATAATGATAATCTGAATGTTTTATTGGAAAAAAAATTGATTGGTGATTGTGAATTTGTGATTGAGTATATTTTAAGGTATTAAAATTGGAATAAAATTTGATTGGAATATGTGGTAATTGGAATTGGAATAAAATTTGAAATTACACGAAAATTAAATTTGGAGTTGGAAATTAGATTTTGGCATTTGGCATTTTGGAATTAGAAATTATAATTGAAATTGAATTTTTGAATTGATAGAAAATTAATTTTGGAATTGAAATTAGAATTGGATTGAAAATTGGTTGAATGGAAATGGAAATGGAAATAGAAATAAAAATCAAATTTGAATTGGAATTGGAATTGGAATTGAATGGAATTGGAATTGAATGTAATGAATGGAATTGGAATTGGAATTGAATGGAATTAACTTGGAATTGAATTGAGTTGGAATGGAATGGAATTAAATTAAATTAGAATTGAATTGAATTGCAATTGAATTGAATTGGAATTGATTTGCAATTGAATTGAAATTGAATTGAATTGAAATTGGAATTGAATGGAATTGAATTGGAATTGAATTTGAATTGAATTGAATTGTAATTGAATTGAATTAGAATTGGAATGGAATTATGAATGTTTTGTAATTGTTAAGATTGGAAATTGTTGGGAATGGAATGAATGGAAATAGAATTATGAATGTTTTGTAATTGTTAGGATTGGTAATTGTTGAGAATTGAATTGGAAATGAATTCTGTTGAATTGGAATTGGAATGGAATTGCAAATTGTTGGAGTATGTTGAAGTATGTTTTGACTTGAATTGGAATTGAATTGAATTGGAAATGAATTGAATTGAATTGGAATTAGAATGGAATTGCTAATTGTTGGAGTATGTTTTGAATTGAATTGGAATTGAATTGAATTGAATTATATTTGAATTGAATTGAATTGGAATTGAATTGGATTGGAATTGAATTGAATTGTAATGGAATTGAATTGGAATTGAATTGAATTGGAATAGAATTGAATTGAATTAGAATTAACTTGAATTGGAATTGAATTGAATTGAATTGAATTGGAGTTGGATTGGATTGAATTGAATTGAATTGGAATTGGAATTGAATTGGAATTAAATTGAATTTGATTTGAATTGAATTGAATTGAATTGGAATTGAATTAAAGTCTAATTAAATTGAATTGAATTGAAATTGATTTGAATTGGAATTGAATTGAATTGAATTGAATTGAATTGACTTGACTTGAATTGGAATTGAATTGGCATTGAGTTGAATTGGATTTGAATTGAATTGGATTGGAATTGAATTGAATTGAATTGAATTGAAATTGAATTGAATTGGAATTGAATTGGAGTTGAATTGGATTGAATTTGATTGAATTGAATTGGAATTGAATTGGAATTGAATTGAATTAAAATTGAATTGAATTAGATTGGAATTCATTTGGATTGGAATTGAATTGAATTGGAATTGAATTGGATTTGAATTAAATTGAATTGGAATGGAATTAGATTGGAATGGAATTGAATTGTAATGGAATAGAATTGGAATTGAATTGAATTGGAATAGAATAGAATTGGAATTGAATTGAATTGAATTGAAATTGAATTGAATTGGAATTGAATTGAATTGGAGTTGAATTGGATTGAATTAGATTGAATTGGAATTGAATTGAATTAGAATTGAATTGAATTGGATTGGAATTGAATTGAATTGGATTGGAATTAAATTGGAGTTGAATTGAATTGAATTGGAATTGAATTGAATTGGATTTGAATTGAATTATATTGGAATTGAATTGGATTTGAATTGGATTTGAATTGAATTAAATTAGATTAGAATTGAATTGGAATTGAATTGAATTGAATTAGAATTGAGTTAAATTGGATTTGAATTGAATTGGAATTGAATTGAATTAGAATTGAATTGAATTGGAATTGAATTGAATTGAATTGTATTTGGAGTTGAATTGGATTGGATTGGATTGAATTGAATTAGAATTGAATTGGAATTGAATTGGAATTGGATTTGAATTGAATAGGATTGGATTGGATTTGAATTGGATTTGAATTGAATTGAATTGGATTGGAATGGAATTGAATTGTAATGAGATTGAATTGGAATAGAATTGAATTGGAATAGGATTGAATTGAATTGGAATTGAATTGAATTGGAATTGGAATTGAATTGAATTGAATTGGAATTGGAGTTGAATTGGATTGAATTAGAATTGAATTAGAATTGAATTGGAATTGAATTGAATTGGATTTGAATTGAATTGGATTGGAATTGGATTGGATTGGAATTGAATTGAATTGGAATTGAATTGGAGTTGAATTGAATTGAATTGAATTGAATTGGATTTGAATTGAATTGAATTGGAATTGAATTGGATTGGAATTGGATTTGAATTGAATTGAATTAGATTGGAATTAAATTGGAATTGAATTGAATTGGAATTGAATTGAATTGAATTGGAATTGAGTTAAATTGGAATTGAATTGAATTGAATTGTGTTTGGAGTTGAATTGGATTGAATTGAATTGGAATTAAATTGGATTTGAATTAAATTGGATTTGAATTGAATTGGATTGGAATTGAATTGGATTGGATTTGAATTGAATTGGATTGGATTGGAATGTAATTGAATTGTAATTTAATTAAATTGGAATTGAATTGAATTGGAATTGAATTAAATTGAATTGAATTGAATTGAATTGGTTTGGAATTGGAGTTGAATTGGATGGAATGGAATTGGAATTGAATTGAATTGGATTGGAATTGAATTGAATTATATTAGAATTGAATTGAATTGAAATTGAATTGAATTGTATGTAATGTAAATGTAATATTTTTGTTTCAGGTTCAACTTCTACTTGATTGCTTATTCGTCATCAACTCTTTTTATAATATTTATTGTTCTTTTTATCGGATGTTTTGAATCTTTTGATATAAATATGTAATATTATTTATTATAATGATGAAATTGTATGATTGTAATATTTTAAATGCTTTGTATTATTCTTAGTTTTATAATTGTATGATGATGATTGTCTTTATTTATATTAATTGTGGTTATTATTTATATGTAAAATATTTAAAATTATTGTTATTTCAAATTAATTGTCATTATTATTTATTATTAAGATTTTTGAAAGCATGGTTGATGTAAGCGATAAACTAGTAAAGTATCAAGATCAATTGTATAATATATCAATATGGATTATTTTGCAATTTTAAAAAGTTTAGGGACTATTTTATAAATTTAAAAATATCCAAAAGCAGCATCTGCGATCTTCGAATCGATATAAGTGATTCCATTCCGTGCAATCCAATATCGAGTCGAAGACAAGATTCATAGCATTGGTTCACAATGATTGTCAATGACATAGCTACTCTAAATCCCGAGTATCACTCGTAGCTCCACCATACTTACGTTAATGCTTAGTGTGTTATACCCCCATGCCTATGCACGACGTTTTTATAGACAGATCAAGCATACCATACAAAAAGAACAATATCCTAGTTGAAGTCTCGTTGAATACGAAGCTTGAGAAGGTCTTGAAATACTCAATCTTACTCTTGACTGGTAATAAATTTATTTCCAATATACCAACATGTATATATATACACACTAAATAAATATATAAATAATATACAAATATAAAATAAAACTACATATTAAAATAATAAATTGATAATAAATATAAACATAAATAATAAATATTTATAAATAAAATATAAAACTAAGTAATACAATAAATATAAAACAAGGTAATAAATAAAATAAAAGATAAAATAAGTAAATAAATAAAACAAACAAATCATTACAATATATTATCTAGGCTAAGTAAGGAAATGTTTAGGCTAAATAACTAAGAGAGAGATACTACTTATTAAAAACTTAGGCTAAATGCAAAATATAAGACTCTGAAAAAAAAAGGATCACTCTATATGAGATTTTTTACATGTATACTCATAAGCCACATTTTTTTTATTAATGGTCAAGTCCTTGGCAAGTTTTAGAGCCAAATCATTTTTTATAACCTCCCCTAATTTTTCTTAGGTTTTTCTTTTTTTTCTCTTACAGTTCTTAAGTATAATTTTTTCACATCTTCTCACTAAAGCATTAGGATGTCTTCTTTTAATATGTCTAAACTACCTAAACTTTGTCTCTTTTAAATTTTTATTAATATTAGCTACCTTTAATATGTTTATTATAATTACATTCCTAATCTTATCTCTTATAATAAGTTTACACATCTAACAGAGCATCTTTATCTCCTTCACCATTAATTAATGACTATGCATGTTGGGACCCGATCCAAAGGCCAGATCCCAACCGAAAAAGCGGAAACAAAAATGGAACAAAACCGAACGAACGGAACGGAAATCATAAAGCTGAAGCAAAATCATATACGAATCAATTGTCAAATCGGATAACAGATTTGCGAAGCAACGACAGATCTAAGATCAAAGCGAAACAAAATCAATTTCCGACATCCTTGAACAAATATCAAAGAAAACGTTTGCGTTGGAAACCTTAAGACTATCGGTCTAAACTAATCCAAATCTGTGTACATTTTTTTTCCTTTTTTCTTTCATTTTCATTCCATTTCTTACAAGTGACTTCAATATCCTCAATCCAATTACATCCACATACAATCGCATTATCCAATGTCCAATACACATTCATTCATAGCCAATACATTTCCAATTCCATTTGGATAATCCAAATACATCATGAACTAAACATTTACAATACACTAATGGTATTCCAAGCCATATGCCATTACCACTAATCATAAACCAAAATACACAAAGCACAATGATTCTAAATTTCTCAATAACATTCTAAACTTAACAATAATTCAATAGGAACCCATACAATCGGAATCCCTCATTTTCTTTCACCCGATCTTCTTCTCATCACCTGTGGATAGGAATGAAGGGGGGTGAGCTTAAAAAGCTCGTGGGTAACAGTTTATAACAAATAAATAAGCAAAACCTTTAAAAACACTTTTCTTTTCTTTTCTTACAGAAACTTTGTTTGAAACCCATAATGCACATTTTCAAAAGTTCTTTTCTCGCAGTGGTCGAAATCACAATTTCCAAAACATGAATGCATCAATCATAACACTTCACAATATAAATGCACACATAACGACTCGAGAGTTTCATAAACACGACGGAAACCGAAGTTTACCGTAAACACGACGAGTCCATTTTCAGATCTCGTGGGCCACAAGCGGGCAGCCGGGAGAAGGCTAGGGTGTTGGGACCCGATCCGGGAACCGGATCCCAACCGAAAAACGAAGAAGAACAAAGGGAACGGAATCGAATCGGATTACAAAGCGAAGCGAAAAGCGGAGATGAAAAGTGAAACGAGAACGAAAACCAAATCAAATACAGAGACAAGCGGGTGAATAGCAAAATGCGGAAGCCAAAAGCATAAAACGGAACAAAGCGAAAGCGGAAGCAAATCGAACACGTATCGAATCAAACCAAACAAACGACGTAATGAAACTGAATCATATCCGACATCCGTGAGAAACAAAGAACAGAGAAACATAATTGCGTTGGAATTCCTTAGACTAATCCGATGCGAAAATCCGGTATAATTTTTTTTCTTTTTTTCTTTTCTATTCCATCTCTTATATATATCTAAATCTTATTTTTCTTCATTTTCACTTTATTTTCTAACGAAAATTCGGCAGCATAACGGCTGCATTTTTCCTAACCCAAAACCCGCAAAGGTAAATAACCACTTCTATAATCCCAACAGATCTCGTAATCATCGGACACCCCGTCCGGAATCCAAACACCAGCAAAACACAAACCTAAATCTAACACTTCCATAAATCTCAATATACATTCCTAACGCAATTTAATATCCAAAATTCATTCACATTTATTCTTATACCAGATACAATGCTTTAATTCAATCTAAACACAACCCAATCATTTATGTACATACACCATACTCATCTTTCTACGCAAATCTACTTATCCAAACTTATCTAACTCATATACACATCAACTCACGAATCCAAATGATACAAAATCAAACCAAACGTCTTGACATACTTTCATCCAATCTCCTGCTCGAAACCTGGAGATGGGGATGAAAGGGGGGTGAGCTACACAGCTCCGTGGATAACACATTTATAAACTGATAAATAAGCTGAAATCGTTTTTAATAATCTTTTTGCCAAAAAGGGCGAATTTTTCAAACTTTGTAATTTTTAAATTTTTTTTTTCAAACTTTTCATAGTAATCTCACTTTTTCTTATTTTTCAAACATTCTCGAATTTTCATAAATATGAATGCAACATTCAGAAACAAAATTGAAAACACATAACATATCAGAATGGTCTGGCTAGGTCCAAACAGAACGTACTGCACATTCCCGCATAACGGTCCCTGTGCGGTAGTGAATAGAGCGCATTACACTTTCATAAGCGGTCCAGTGTAGTCGTGAAAGGAGTCCGAAATCGGAGCTCCGTGCCACTAGCGGGCAGCCGGGCGAAGGCTATACACATAGAGACAGCGCTGACTCACCAAAGGACCTACCAAACCCACATAACACATATCGAAAACGGAAATTCAAATTGCCCGAAGGCACTTTCCAAAATCTTACTTTTCTTCAAATTTTCCACAAAATGCATACAACTCAATTTATTCAATCTATCGTTCACTAAATTCAACAATCAAATCATTCAATCAAACAGTAATTTCAGCAATTGAATAATGCATACACAACAAATGCACTTTCAGAAATTTATATCAATTTATCAAATCATTTAAAACAATGAATTTAAGCTTATGAAAATTTTCCAGAAAACATTCGGAAATCATAATTTCAAACATTTACAAAACAATAATTTATCAAATTTCACATTTTTGCTTTCTTTAATTTTCGAAAATTCGTATTAAGCTTGCAGATCAAAATATAAATATGCTACCCACCTCAAATTATTGCCAGAAACTTGATCCTAGCTCCAATTTGATCCTTGCTTCTTTCCTTGATTCAATTAAAATCGACCTACGCCAATATCACCTAAATTCACATCATAAATTTGCATAATTCCCAAAATTAACTATCGGAAATTCATAATTATCATATTTCCAAGCTATTTCAATCTCCAATTTTGAAAATCCCCAATTTTCAAAATTGACCTAAACCAATACACCCAAAATCAATCTCATAAAACATAATTTCTTCAAAATTGATTCCATATTTCATCCATTCATGCTATTATTGATGATTCTACACCTTTAATTTACAAAAGTTGGAAAAAACCCCCAAATCTCTAATTTGGCCTAAACCCCCAATTCATAATTTTTCAAATTAAACTTCACCTAAAGCATAAACATCAAAATTAACTTAGGATATCTCAAATTCTTCACTAATTCAAGCCATCTAAATCATCAATTTCAAAAACTCCCAATTTTTTACTATTCATCATCTTCCCCACTAAGCTTTCTCTCTCTAAAATCTTCCATAACCAAAATTAACTCATCAATCACAAAATAAAACTCATAGCACATAAACCCACATCATTTCTAATTAATCTAAACCCAAAAACTTATCAAAAATTCAAAGTAGAAGAATTTCTCTTACCTCTTCCTCTCTTCATTTTCGGATTTTTACAAGCCTTATAGGGAGTTTCCACCTTCTTTCATCCTTCTTCCTTGAAATCTACTCAAAACAAGCTTTAAAACTCTTAAATTTCCAAAAACTAGCTTTCTCTCTCTTTTCTCCCTTTTTTCCTCTCATCCGAAACTTCAATCTTCTCTTCTCTTCTTATTTTCTCTTCTTCTTTCCAGAAAAATCGTGAATCTCCTTATTAAAAACGACAATTTTATCTTCTTATGTGCCATGTCATTTAAAATTGATGAAAAGACTAAAATACCCTTGTCATGTTACTTTAAGTCATGATCACTTGCGGGTCTGATTCGCACTATCAATTTGAAGGAATTTGTTGAAATTTCCTTATCGAGAAATGTTCCTCTCAATCATACGAATCCAACGCCACTGACTGCGCTCAATTCCGATCACTACATCAAAAGTTATACGCAAAACAGTTAAGGAATATCCATATTGTAAGACATTTTCCATGTACAATTATTTCCGTCCAAAAATTCACATTCTTAATCCCAGAATTGAAACTCGATGTCTTCATAACAATTGTAGCCTTATGTCTCTAGTTTAATTCAAAACAAGAATCACCTCATTTAGATTCCCAGATCAAAAGTTATCCTCAAATTACTCTCAGATGTTCCAAATCCAAAAACTGCACATCAATTTGAACTTCCATTCATAATTTGAGGGTCTTAGGGGCAAAATTGACATTTTATTTCTTCATATGATTTGTAGCCCCTTGTCTTAGCTTTATTTCGCCTCAAGAACCACTTCAATCGGATCTTTACAGATCCCGAATTTCTCAAAACACTGAACTATGCTCGGAAAATTTCCCGACTCACTTTGATTAAATTAATAACCACTAATTTAATCTCATAAAATTACAAATTTCCCATGAGGATGTAGGGAATTGTTTTAGGAATCCAACACCACAAGAATAGACTCAATCGGATGTCGGACGGAAAAGATATAAACAAAATAGTGAACAAAGGTCGAATTTGTGAAAGGAAACTAACAAAGGAATCAAAACGGCGCCGTATTGGAGAAACAAAAACGGCGCCGTATTGGAGAAACAAAAACGGCGTCGTTCCAAGCAGAAACGCCCGCGTTTGGGCGAGGCGAAGACGCGGTCGCCCTGGCGACCACGTCGCCTTAGCGACGGGAGCCGAATGCTCGCCATCGCTATGGCGATGCGCGTCGCCGTAGCGACGACGGCTAGACGTTCGCCATCGCTATGGCGATACGCGTCGCCGTAGCAACAGCGGCTGGACACTCGCCATCGCTATGGCGATACGCGTCGCCCTAGTGACGGGAATAAATCATTTTCCTCTCTCTTTTTTTTTCATCTAAACTTCCAAAATTCATAATTCTCAATCCCGAATTCCAATTTTGACAAACTTAGTCTCTATAGAAAGCTTGAGGGAAGCTCTACATCTTTCACGAAGGACATAAAACTCAATTCGACTCCTACGGAAGTTCATTTTTTCGGTCAAAGATACTATCCTCTATACAAACTTGTAAAAATCATAACTTATTATGCCGAGATCGAAAAATTGCATACTTTATCTCGAAATAAAAATCAAAACAAACCCTTCAATTTTCATGAAGAACATTAAAACTCAATTAACTTCTAACTAGGTTAATTTCTCAGTCAAAGATTCAGTCATAATAAAAGTCAAACCCTATCAAACATAAACTTTGACTGATCATAACTTTCACTCCCGATATCGAAAAATTGCAAACTTTATGTCTACAGAAAGCTCTTAACATAATCTACAAGTTTCCAGTAGATCATTTTATCAAATTTTGCCTGTATCAAAAGTCAACGTTCAAAGGCCAAAAAGTCAACTATTACACAATTTTTCATATTTTCACTCTTTCTCTTTTTATCCTTGATTTTCAACTCCATTTCAATCAACTCATCCACTTTATCATTCATATTTCTAAGTCAAATTGTCACTCAAGGTTCGGGGTCCAACATTTCTCCCCCTCTTAAAAGAATTTCGTCCTCGAAATTCACACTTACTTAAACTCCAAGTAACTAATTCTTGCATAAATTTCTTTCTAAACAATGATCATCAAGCACTTTCTTACTAATTTCTTTTCAAGACTCATAATCAATTACTTTTTCATCACATTTACTCATCATACATATTCTCAATCTCTTCACAAATTGCATTTCCTTAAATCATATACCACTCATATCATATCAAAACACTAGATTCATAATTCACTGTTTCTACACTTATGGACACAAGTCAATGGTCCATTTCTTAAGAACCCTAATATGGTTCAATCATCGTTTAATCTTTCTCATTATGTCATCATTCTTTCATCTATATCAATTCATCACAATATCTCAAGAAATACTAATCTTAAGTTCCTCAACACATTCCGAAAATCAATCATATTCTTAACACCCAAATCGAACCAATCACTTGAATTCATCAAATCGTCATGCACATCAATTTCACATTCCTAAAGACAATCATACTTCTTTCATCAAAATCAAAAGATCACTTAGCATATCCTTACAAATTCACTCTTATCTTTACAAACTCTTATCAATTCCTTATTCATACTCATACGCCCAAGTAAGATCATATTACTGGGCTCTGATACCATAAATGTTGGGACCCGATCCGGGAACCGGATCCCAACCGAAAAATGAAGAAGAACAAAAGGAACGGAATCGAATCGGATTACAAAGCGAAGCGAAAAGCGGAGACGAAAAGTGAAACGAGAACGAAAACCAAATCAAATACAGAGACAAGCGGGTGAATAGCAAAATGCGGAAGCCAAAAGCATAAAACGGAACAAAGCGAAAGCGGAAGCAAATCGAACACGTATCGAATCAAACCAAACAAACGACGTAATGAAACTGAATCATATCCGACATCCGTGAGAAACAAAGAACAGAGAAACATAATTGCGTTGGAATTCCTTAGACTAATCCGATGCGAAAATCCGGTATAATTTTTTTTTCTTTTTTTCTTTTATATTCCATCTCTTATATATATCTAAATCTTATTTTTTTTTCATTTTCACTTTATTTTCTAACGAAAATTTGGCAGCATAACGGCTGCATTTTTCCTAACCCAAAACCTGCAAAGGTAAATAACCACTTCTATAATCCCAAACAGATCTCAGAATCATCGGACACCCCCGTCCGGAATCCAAACACCAGCAAAACACAAACCTAAATCTAACACTTCCATAAATCTCAATATACATTCCTAACGCAATTTAATATCCAAAATTCATTCACATTTATTCTTATACCAGATACAATGCTTTAATTCAATCTAAACACAACCCAATCATTTATGTACATACACCATACTCATCTTTCTACGCAAATCTACTTATCCAAACTTATCTAACTCATATACACATCAACTCACGAATCCAAATGATACAAAATCAAACCAAACGTCTTGACATACTTTCATCCGATCTCACCTTTCGAAACACGGAGATGGGGATGAAAGGGAAGTAAGCTACTACACTCGTGGATAACACATTTATAAACTGATAAATAAGCTGAAATCGTTTTTAATAATCTTTTTGCCAAAAAGGGCTAATTTTTCAAACTTTATAATTTTTAATTTATTTTTTTCAAACTTTTCATAGTAATCTCACTTTTTCTTATTTTTCAAACATTCTCGAATTTTCATAAATATGAATGCAACATTCGTAAACAAAATTGAAAACACATAACATATCGTAATGGTGCAGCTAGGTCCAACAGAACGTCATGCACATTCTCGCATAAGCGGTCTGTCGGTAGTGAATGTAACGTATTACACTTTCCCAAAACGGTCCGGTGTAGTCGTGAAAGGAGTCCGAATCGAGCTCCGTGCCCTTACTAAGCAGGCAGGCGAAGGCTATACACATAGACAACAATGACTCACCAAAGGACCTACCAAACCCACATAACACATATCGAAAACGGAAATTCAAATTGCTCAAGGCACTTTCCAAAATCTTACTTTTCTTCAAATTTTCCACAAAATGCATACAACTCAATTTATTCAATCTATCGTTCACTAAATTCAACAATCAAATCATTCAATCAAGCAGTAATTTCAAAGAATTGAATAATGCATACACAACAAATGCACTTTCAGAAATTTATATCAATTTATCAAATCATTTAAAACAATGAATTTAAGCTTATGAAAATTTTCCAGAAAACATTCGAAAATCATAATTTCAAACATTTACAAAACAATAATTTATCAAATTTCACATTTTTGCTTTCTTTAATTTTCGAAAATTCGTATTAAGCTTACAGATCAAAATATAAATATGCTACCCACCTCGAATTATTGCCAGAAACTTGATCCTAGCTCCAATTTGATCCTTGCTTCTTTCCTTCATTCAATTAAAATCGACCTACGCCAATATCACCCAAATTCACATCATAAATTTGCATAATTCCCAAAATTAACTATCGGAAATTCATAATTATCATATTTCCAAGTTATTTCAATCTCCAATTTTGAAAATCCCCAATTTTCAAAATTGACCTAAACCAATACACCCAAAATCAATCTCATAAAACATAATTTCTTCAAAATTGATTCCATATTTCATCCATTCATGCTATTATTGATGATTCTACACCTTTAATTTACAAAAGTTGGAAAAAACCCCCAAATCTCTAATTTGGCCTAAACCCCCAATTCATAATTTTTCAAATTAAACTTCACCTAAAGCATAAACATCAAAATTAACTTAGGATATTTCAAATTCTTCACTAATTCAAGCCATCTAAATCATCAAATTCAAAAACTCCCAATTTTTTACTATTGATCATCTTCCCCACTAAGCTTTCTCTCTCTAAAATCTTCCATAACCAAAATTAACTCATCAATCACAAAATAAAACTCATAGCACATAAACCCACATCATTTCTAATTAATCTAAACCCAAAAACTTATCAAAAATTCAAAGTAGAAGAATTTCTCTTACCTCTTCCTCTCTTCATTTTCGGATTTTTACAAGCCTTAGAGGGAGTTTCCACCTTCTTTCATCCTTCTTCCTTGAAATCTACTCAAAACAAGCTTTAAAACTCTTAAATTTCCAAA
This sequence comes from Erythroxylum novogranatense, assembly GCA_029891385.1. Taxonomy (NCBI): domain Eukaryota; kingdom Viridiplantae; phylum Streptophyta; class Magnoliopsida; order Malpighiales; family Erythroxylaceae; genus Erythroxylum; species Erythroxylum novogranatense. The sequence goes on along the minus strand of CM057233.1, from coordinate 50,738,308 downwards.
AACTAGCTTTCTCTCTCTTTTCTCCCTTTTTTCCTCTCATCCAAACTTCAATCTTCTCTTCTCTTCTTATTTTCTCTTCTTCTTTCCAGAAAAATCGTGAATCTCCTTCTTAAAAACGAAAATTTTATCTTCTTATGTGCCATGTCATTTAAAATTGATGAAAAGACTAAAATGCCCTTGTCATGTTACTTTAAGTCATGATCACTTGCGGGTCTGATTCGCACTATCAATTTGAAGAAATTTGTCAAAACTTCCTACTCGAGAAATGTTCCTCTCAATCATACGAATCCAACGCCACTGACCGCGCTCAATTCCGATCACTACATCAAAAGTTATACGCAAAACAGTTTAGGAATATCCATATTCTAAGACATTTTCCATGTACGATTATTTCCGTCCCAAAATTCACATTCTTAATCCCAGAATTGAAACTCGATGTATTCATAAAAATTGTAGCCTTATGTCTCTAGTTTAATTCAAAACAAGAATCACCTCATTTCGATTCCCAGATCAAAAGTTATGCTCAAATTACTCTCGGATGTTCCAAATCCAAAAACTACACATGAATTTGAACTTCCATTCATAATTTGAGGGTCTTAGGGACAAAATTGACATTTTATTTCTTCATATGATTTGTAGCCCCTTGTCTTATCTTTATTTCGCCTCAAGAATCACTTCAATCGGATCTCTACAGATCCCGAATTTCTCAAAACACTGAACTATGCTCAGAAAATTTCCCGACTCACTTTGATTAAATTAATAACCATTAATTTAATCTCATAAAATTACAAATTTCTCATGAGGATGTAGGGAATTGTTTTAGGAATCCAACACCGCAAGAATAGACTCAATCGGATGTCGGACGGAAAAGATATAAACAAAATAGTGAACAAAGGTCGAATTTGTGAAAGGAAACTAACAAAGGAATCAAAAGCGCCAGATTGGAGAAACAAAAACGGCGTCGTTCCAAGCAGAAACGCCCGCGTTTGGGCGAGGCGAAGACGCGGTCGCCCTGGCGACCGCGTCGCCTTAGCGACGCGAGCCGAATGCTCGCCATCGCTATGGCGATGCGCATCGCCGTAGCAACAGCGGCTGGACGCTCGCCATCGCTATGGCGATACGCATCGCCCTAGTGACGGGAATAAATCATTTTCCTCTCTTTTTTTTTTCATCTAAACTTCCAAAATTTATAATTCTCAATCCCGAATTCTAATTTTGACAAACTTAGTCTCTATAGAAAGCTTGAGGGAAGCTCTACATCTTTCACGAAGGACATAAAACTCAATTCGACTCCTACGGAAGTTCATTTTTTCGGTCAAAGATATTATCCTCTATACAAACTTGTAAAAATCATAACTTATTATGCCGAGATCGAAAAATTGCATACTTCATCTCGAAATAAAGATCAAAACAAACCCTTCAATTTTCATGAAGAACATTAAAACTCAATTAACCTCTAACTAGGTTAATTTCTCAGTCAAAGATTCAGTCATAATAAAAGTCAAACCCTATCAAACATAAACTTTGACTGATCATAACTTTCACTCCCGATGTCGAAAAATTGCAAACTTTATGTCTACAGAAAGCTCTTAACACAATCTACAAGTTTCTAGTAGATCATTTTATCAAACAGTAATTTCAGCAATTGAATAATGCATACACAACAAATGCACTTTCAGAAATTTATATCAATTTATCAAATCATTTAAAACAATGAATTTAAGCTTATGAAAATTTTCCAGAAAACATTCGAAAATCATAATTTCAAACATTTACAAAATCAATCTCATAAAACATTTACAAAATCAATCTCATAGAAGAATTTCTCTTACCTCTTCCTCTCTTCATTTTCGGATTTTTACAAGCCTTATAGGGAGTTTCCACCTTCTTTCATCCTTCTTCCTTGAAATCTACTCAAAACAAGCTTTAAAACTCTTAAATTTCCAAAAACTAGCTTTCTCTCTCTTTTCTCCCTTTTTTCCTCTCATCCGAAACTTCAATCTTCTCTTCTCTTCTTATTTTCTCTTCTTCTTTCCAGAAAAATCGTGAATCTCCTTATTAAAAACGACAATTTTATCTTCTTATGTGCCATGTCATTTAAAATTGATGAAAAGACTAAAATACCCTTGTCATGTTACTTTAAGTCATGATCACTTGCGGGTCTGATTCGCACTATCAATTTGAAGGAATTTGTTGAAACTTCCTTCTCGAGAAATGTTCCTATCAATCATACGAATCCAACGCCACTGACTGCGCTCAATTCTGATCACTACATCAAAAGTTATACGCAAAACAGTTAAGGAATATCCATATTCTAAGACATTTTCCATGTACAATTATTTCCGTCCAAAAATTCACATTCTTAATCCAAGAATTGAAACTCGATGTCTTCATAACAATTGTAGCCTTATGTCTCTAGTTTAATTCAAAACAAGAATCACCACATTTAGATTCCCAGATCAAAAGTTATCCTCAAATTACTCTCAGATGTTCCAAATCCAAAAACTGCACATCAATTTGAACTTCCATTCATAATTTGAGGGTCTTAGGGGCAAAATTGACATTTTATTTCTTCATATGATTTGTAGCCCCTTGTCTTAGCTTTATTTCGCCTCAAGAACCACTTCAATCGGATCTCTACAGATCCCGAATTTCTCAAAACACTGAACTATGCTCGGAAAATTTCCCGACTCACTTTGATTAAATTAATAACCACTAATTTAATCTCATAAAATTACAAATTTCCCATGAGGATGTAGGGAATTGTTTTAGGAATCCAACACCACAAGAATAGACTCAATCGGATGTCGGACGGAAAAGATATAAACAAAATAGTGAACAAAGGTCGAATTTGTGAAAGGAAACTAACAAAGGAATCAAAACGGCGCCGTATTGGAGAAACAAAAACGGCGTCATTCCAAGCAGAAACGCCCGCGTTTGGGCGAGGCGAAGACGCGGTCGCCCTGGCGACCACGTCGCCTTAGCGACGGGAGCCGAATGCTCGCCATCGCTATGGCGATGCGCGTCGCCGTAGCGACGACGGCTAGACGTTCGCCATCGCTATGGCGATACGCGTCGCCGTAGCAACAGCGGCTGGACGCTCGCCATCGCTATGGCGATACGCGTCGCCCTAGTGACGGGAATAAATCATTTTCCTCTCTCTTTTTTTTTCATCTAAACTTCCAAAATTCATAATTCTCAATCCCGAATTCCAATTTTGACAAACTTAGTCTCTATAGAAAGCTTGAGGGAAGCTCTACATCTTTCACGAAGGACATAAAACTCAATTCGACTCCTACGGAAGTTCATTTTTTCGGTCAAAGATAATATCCTCTATACAAACTTGTAAAAATCATAACTTATTATGCCGAGATCGAAAAATTGCATACTTTATCTCGAAATAAAAATCAAAACAAACCCTTCAATTTTCATGAAGAACATTAAAACTCAATTAACCTCTAACTAGGTTAATTTCTCAGTCAAAGATTCAGTCATAATAAAAGTCATAATAAAAGTCAAACCCTATCAAACATAAACTTTGACTGATCATAACTTTCACTCCCGATATCGAAAAATTGCAAACTTTATGTCTACAGAAAGCTCTTAACATAATCTACAAGTTTCCAGTAGATCATTTTATCAAATTTTGCCTGTATCAAAAGTCAACGTTCAAAGGCCAAAAAGTCAACTATTACACAATTTTTCATATTTTCACTCTTTCTCTTTTTATCCTTGATTTTCAACTCCATTTCAATCAACTCATCCACTTTATCATTCAAATTTCTAAGTCAAATTGTCACTCAAGGTTCGGGGTCCAACATAGGGGGTCAACGTGCATGTGACTTAACGAAATAGGTTCTCTCTCGCCCAATCACAATCACATAATCATGCTTAAATCAATTTATCGAATGCTCTTTTCCGAATATACGAAATGCCATGGACTTTTCGAGGCATAACACAAATGTATTTTGCAATTCATCAAAAGTTCATGCATTGAATCAATAATGATTTTTCAAATCATTCATACAATGATGCAACATTTATGATGCAATTGAAATCTGAAAATCTTTTTGTTTAAGGAAAGCAGTAGTGGCTTATAAATTCTATTATAAACAGGTACCCACCTCGAATCGATGCTAGAAACTTGTTCCTCGTTCCAATTTGTCCATTGATTCCTTCTTTCTTCCAATTTAACTTTACCTAAAGCAATTCCACCCAAATTCAACATCATAATTAACTTAATTACTCAAATTGAGCTTAGAAAACACAAAACGCTCATATTTCCAAGCTACCTACACCAAAAGCTTCCAAAATTCCCAATTCACAAAAATGGCCTAAACCCTAATTAACTTACATCCAAAATTAAACCCATAGTACTTAGCAATCATCAAAATTGACTTCATACTCCACAAACTCATACCATTTTCTATAATTCTAAACCAAAACTTCAAGAGAAACTCAAATCTTAAAAATTGCTCTTACCTCATTTCTCCTCCATTTTTGGATTTTCTTGGTTCAAGATGAAGCTCTCCTCATCCTCCACCTTTTTCTCTCTTGGAATGACATCAAAATCTCTCTTCAAGTGGTAGAAAAATCGAGCCCTAGCTTTCTCCCCTTTTTCTCCACCGAAGCTTGCTCTCCCTTCTCTCTTCTCTCTTATTCTCTTATTCTTTCTTTCCTTTGATTATAAGTTTCGGGCTTCTCCTTCAAACAATGACAGCCCTCCTGCTTTTATAGTACCATGTCATTTAATGAATGAGGAATGACCCATATGCCCCTCTATTTAAGCCTATAAACTTAACCCTTTAAGTAAACTTCCAAAATTGCCCCTTCATTGGTCTTTAAAACTGACATCTGATCTGATTATTTCGATCAAGTAAATGAAGCCATTTGACAAAACTTTCTTCTATAGAAATGTTCCTCTATGTCTTACGAATCCATCGCTTCAAGAATCGGATCGATCGGAGCTCTATAGCTCAAGATATCTCCAAAATACTGAAGTCTGTTCTTCAGACCCGAGGCTGAACATTACACCTGACTTCCGACCCGAAATTGAAAGTCTTAGAGGCTAAATTGTAGCTCGGCTCCTTCATAAAATTTGTAGCCCCATGTCTCTATTTTAATTAGAACAAGAATCAACTCAATCCGAGCTCTAGCGACCTAGATATCTCCAAAATACTGAACACTATTCAGCCATTACAACACCGAGACTGAACATGACACTGAACTTCCGACCTGAAATTGAACGTCTTAAAGGCTACATTATAGCTCGGCTCCTTCATAACATTTGTAGCCCCATGTCTCTATTTTAATTATCAATAAGAGTCAACTCAATTGGAGCTCTACCAATCGAGATATCTCCAATATACTGAACGCTATTCAGCCATTACAACACCGAGACTGAACACTACATCTAAATTCCGACCTGAAATTGAAAGTCTTAGAGGCTACATTATAGCTCGGCTCCTTCATAACATTTGTAGAACCATGTCTTTATTTTAATTAGAAACAATAATAAACTCAATTGGAGCTCTACCGATCGATATATCTCCAAAATACTGAACACTATACAGCCACTACAACACCTACACTGAACACTACATCTAAATTCCGACCTGAAATTGAAAGTCTTAGAGGCTACATTATAGCTCGGCTCCTTCATAACATTTGTAGCCCCATCTCTCTAGTTTAATTTCCAAAATATATCAGATCGATCGGATGTCGGACGAAGAAGTTATGCTTAAAAGAGTGAAGGGAGGTCAGAGCTCGGTCAGAAAATCAAAGCTCGGCCAGAACGAAGATCGGTCGGCCAACAGAGGTCGGCCAATAGAGGTCGGCCAACAGAGGTCGGCTAACAAAGGTCGGCCAACAGAGGTCGGCCAATAGAGGTCGGCTAACAAAGGTCGGCCAACACCTATTCCGACCTTCAAACTTCTAACACTCATAACTTTTGACTCCGAGCTCTGAATTTTACAAACTCGATACCGTTGGAAAGGTAAAAGAAAGATATACAATTTTTAAGAAGGACTTGAAAGGCAAAATCGGTCTTTAAAGGGTCAAAAATGTACTCAAAGTTGACCAATCGATAATCTCCTCAAAACTTTACACAGCACCTCAACTTGCAAACATCATAACTTTTGATCCAGAACTCCAAATTTGACAAACTTGGTGTTTACGGAATGGTAAAAGAACCCTCTACAACTTTCATGAAGGCTTTAAAAATTAGATCCACCTCTAAATGGGTAAAAAACTCCATACAAAGTGACTGGTCGATCAGCTTCACACTAAACAACATCAGAACTTCTAACAATCATAACTTTCTACTCCCTTGTCCGATATTTTCGTGCTTTATATTAATGGAAAGATAAAAACAAGCTCTACAACTCTCAAGAAGGCTACTTGATCCCATTCCATACACATCAGTCCCGAATTTGCATCGATCACAGCATACACAAAACTTCCCTATGAACACATCAATTCAAAAATTTGCAGCATCTGCACTCAACTTCAATAACTCACATCTCCCAACCTCCACATCCAAAAATAGCACATTATACATCATTGGGAAACTATGGAGGTCCTCTATAACATTTAAGAATGCCATTTGATCCAATTTAAACCACAACAGTCCAGAAATTGCCTCAAAACACAACATATACAATCCTACACTTAGATCATTTTCCAAAACCAAAGCAAAATACACTTAACTTTCAAAGATCATAACTTTCAATCCCGATATCGAAAAATAACATACTTTATGGTTTCGAAAAGCTCTCAACATAATCTACAAATTTCATGAAGATCATTTCTTCAAAATCTGCCTACATCAAAAGTCAACTCTTTACTCCAAAAGGTCAAACTTTCTAATTTCTTCAAAATTTTACACTTTCACTTTCTATTTCCTGATTTCAACTTCCATTTCAATCATCTCGTCCACTTAGACTTGCATAACCAAAACTAGTCTTCAAAGTCATCAAAACCAATAAATTCTTTTTCTCATCAATTTCCTTTAAGCACAATAACATCTATAACACAATTCATATCCGAAAACACTCATTGAATTCATTTTAATATTTCTAATTTCCACCGAAAGTTCGGGGTCCAACAATTCTTCCCCTCTTAAAAGAATTTCGCCCTCGAAATTCCTATCTGAATAATCACCAAGTAACTTATTCTCTCAAATAATTTCTTCGAAATAATCATATTCAATCACTTTCTTAACTAATTCCTCATCAAACATATTTCTCAACTTACTCACAATTTATCACTTCTTGTATCAAATGCCACCAATATCATATCATATCAATATTTCTTAACAGATTTACACAAGACAATGGTCCAATTCTTAATAACCTTAATATGGACCAATACCATTCAATTTACTCCTTTTGAACTTCCATATATATATATCTATATCTCTATCATTCAACTCATCTTTCACGCATCCTATATTACATCTCACATATATATATCCGAAAGGAATTCATCCAATTTCATCGTGAATTTCGAACCTTACTCTCCATTATCACATTCTTTGATCATCAATCACGCTTTCGACACCTTAATCAAAACATTCTTATACTCCAAATACATGTTAGGTCATTCACATCAATATCACATTCTCACTAATTCAATCATATCCATTCACTAATTCTTATCAATTGCTCATACAAATCCCGAATACACATACGCCCATGTAAGATCATATAACTGGGCTCTGATACCATAACTGTTGGGACTCGATCCGAAGGCCGGATCCCAACCAAAAAAGCGGAAACAAAAATGGAACAAAACCGAACGCACGGAACGGAAATTATAAAGCTGAAGCAAAATCATATACAAATCAATTGTCAAATCGGAAAAATCGAATCCGAAGGCGAATCAAATAATACAAAGTGGAAGCAACAAATCAATTAACAGATTCGCGAAGCAACGACAGATCTAAGATCAAAGCGAAACAAAATCAATTTCTGACATCCTTGAACAAATAAAAAAAAAAACGTTTGCGTTGGAAACCTTAAGACTATCGGTCTAAACTAATCCAAATCTGTGTACATTTTTTTCCTTCTTTCTTTCATTTTCATTCCATTTCTTACAAGTGACTTCAATATCCTCAATCCAATTACATCCACATACAATCGCATTATCCAATGTCCAATACACATTCATTCATAGCCAATACATTTCCAATTCCATTTGGATAATCCAAATACATCATGAACTAAACATTTACAATACACTAATGGTATTCCAAGCCATACGCCATTACCACTAATCATAAACCAAAATACACAAAGCACAATGATTCTAAATTTCTCAACAACATTCTAAACTTAACAATAATTTAATAGGAACCCATACCATCGGAATCCCTCATTTTCTTTCACCCGATCTTCTTCTCATCACCTGTGGATGGGAATGAAGGGGGGTGAGCTTAAAAAGCTCGTGGGTAACCGTTTATAACAAATAAATAAGCAAAACCTTTAAAAACACTTTTCTTTTTTTTTTTTTCTTACAGAAACTTTGTTTGAAACCCATAATGCACATTTTCAAAAGTTCTTTTCTCGCAGTGGTCGAAATCATAATTTCCAAAACATGAATGCATCAATCATATCACTTCACAATGCAAATGCACACATAACGGCTCGAGAGTTCCATAAACACGACGAAAATCAAAGTTTACCGTAAACACGACGAGTCCATTTTCGGATCTCATGGGCCACAAGCGGGCAGCCGGGAGAAGGCTAGGGGGGTCAACGTGCACGTGACTTAACAAAATAGGTTCTCTCTCGCCCAATCACAATCACATAATCATGCTTAAATCAATTTATCGAATCCTCTTTTCCGAATATACGAAATGCCATGGAATTTTTGAGGCATAACACAAATGTATTTTACAATTCCTCAAAAGTTCATGCATTGAATCAATAATGATTTTTCAAATCATTAATACAATGATGCAACATTTATGATGTAATTGAAATCAGAAAATCTCTTTGTTTAAGGAAAGCAGTAGTGGCTTATAAATTCTATTATAAACAGGTACCCACCTCGAATCGATGCTAGAAACTTGTTCCTCGTTCCAATTTGTCCATTGATTCCTTCTTTCTTCCAATTTAACTTTACCTAAAGCAATTCCACCCAAATTCAACATCATAATTAACTTAATTACTCAAATTGAGCTTAGAAAACACAAAACGCTCATATTTCCAAGCTACCTACACCAAAAGCTTCCAAAATTCCCAATTCACAAAAATGGCCTAAACCTTAATTAACTTACATAAAAAATTAAACCCATAGTACTTAGCAATCATCAAAATTGACTTCATACTCCACAAACCCATACCATTTTCCATAATTCTAAACCAAAACTTCAAGAGAAACTCAAATCTTAAAAATTGCTCTTACCTCATTTCTCCTCCATTTTTGGATTTTCTTGGTTCAAGATGAAGCTCTCCTCATCCTCCACCTTTTTCTCTCTTGGAATGACATCAAAATCTCTCTTCAAGTGGTGGAAAAATCGAGCCCTAGCTTTCTCCCATTTTTCTCCACCGAAGCTTGCTCTCCCTTCTCTCTTCTCTCTTATTCTCTTATTCTTTCTTTTTTTTGATTATAAGTTTCGGGCTTCTCCTTCAAACAATGACAACCCTCTTGCTTTTGTAGTGCCATGTCATTTAATGAATGAGAAATGACCCATATGCCCCTCCATTTAAGCCTATAAACTTAACCCTTTAAGTAAACTTCCAAAATTGCCCCTTCATTGGTCTTTAAAACTAACATCTGGTCTGATTATTTCGATCAGGTAAATGAAGCCATTTGACAAAACTTTCTTCTATAGAAATGTTCCTCTATGTCTTACGAATCCATCGCTTCAATAATCGGATCGATCGGAGCTCTATAGCTCAAGATATCTCCAAAATACTGAAGTCTGTTCTTGAGACCCAAGGCTGAACATTACACCTGACTTCCGACCCAAAATTGAAAGTCTTAGAGGCTAAATTGTAGCTCGGCTCCTTCATAACATTTGTAGCCCCATGTATCTATTTTAATTAGAAACAAGAATAAACTCAATCTGAGCTCTAGCGACCTAGATATCTCCAAAATACTAAACACTGTTCAGCCATTACAACACCGAGACTGAACACTACATTGAACTTCCGACCTAAAATTGAAAGTCTTATAGGCTACATTATAGCTCATCTCCTTCATAAAATTTGTAGCCCCATGTCTCTATTTTAATTAGAAACAAGAATCAACTCAATTGGAGCTCTACCGATCGAGATATCTCCAAAATACTGAACGCTGTTAAGCCATTACAACACCGAGACTGAACACTACATCTAAATTCCGACCTGAAATTGAAAGTCTTAGAGGCTACATTATAGCTCGGCTCCTTCATAACATTTGTAGCCCCATGTCTCTATTTTAATTAAAAACACGAATAAACTCAATTGGAGCTCTACCGATCGATATATTTCCAAAATACTGAACACTGTTCAGCCACTACAACACCGAGACTGAACACTACATCTAAATTCCGACCTGAAATTGAAAGTCTTAGAGGCTACATTATAGCTCGGCTCCTTCATAAAATTTGTAGCCCCATCTCTCTAGTTTAATTTCAAAAAATAATCAGATCGATCGGATATCGAACGAAGAAGTTATGCTCAAAAGAGTGAAGGGAGGTTAGAGCTCGGTCAGAAAATCAAAGCTCGGCTAGAACAAAGATCGATCGGCCAACAGAGGTCGGTCGGCCAAAAGAGGTCGGCTAACAGAGATCGGCCAACAGAGGTCGGCCAATAGAGGTCAGCTAATAGAGGTCGGCCAACAGAGGTCGGCCAACACCCATTCCGACCTTCAAACTTCTAACACTCATAACTTTTGACTTCGAGCTCCGAATTTTACAAACTCGATACCGTTGGAAAGATAAAAGAAATATCTACAATTTTTAAGAGGGACTCGAAGGCAAAATCGGTCTTTGAAGGGTCAAAAATGTACTCAAAGATGACCAATCGATAATCTCCTCAAAACTTTACACAGCACCTCAACTTGCAAACATCATAACTTTTCATCCAAAACTCCAAATTTGACAAACTTGGTGTTTACGGAAAGGTAAAAGAAACCTATACAACTTTTATGAAGGCCTTAAAAATCAGATCGACTTCTAAATGGGTCAAAAACTCCACACAAAGTGACTGGTCGATCAGCTTCACACTAAACAATATCTGAACTTCTAACAGTCATAACTTTCTACTCCCTTTTCCAATATTTTCGTGCTTTATATCAATGGAAAGATAAAAACAAGCTCTACAACTCTCAAGAAGGCTACTTGATCCCATTACATACACATCAGTTGTAGCACCCCACTCCCGTGAGACCCGAACCCGACATCGATGGTGATATCCAAGCCCGCGATCCGCGAGGGTGGTATGCTAGGGCAGTCAATGCAGTGTAAAAACTCATTATGATATATATATATTTTTTGAAACAGTCGAGTGCGCGAAATTAAGAATAAACGATTCGAGCCCGTGATACAAAAATCCATGTCAGTCATACATTTTATCAAAGATCACTTTTCAAACAATATTTATCAATTAGGGCCCTCAAACAATTCAGTACTATTTTTGCGGAATATAAATTTACACATAAGTCAAAATAACACAAATGCAGACGTGAACTGATCCCGACCTTAACTCTGACTTGCAATTGGTAATCATACTCCCGTGCCCAACGGGGTACTCTTCAATCCCTGAAAAATATTTGCAATTTTGGGTGAGTTTGCGAACTCAATGAGAAACCATCATCGATGGTTCACTCAATTCATGCATAAACACACAATTTACCAATTATCACATACAATCACAATTCACAAATGTAAGACGTATCGCCTTTCATACAGTCCACATTTAATCATACCATATATGCAATGCACATGAGACCCTTTCCATTTTCATTACGTTGTTGTGACCGTGCACCTGAGCTCAATCACGGTGAGCCAGTGGCTCTGAAATTTCGTTGGGCTTGAAGCCCTGATACATTGAGCCTGAGGCTCTGAATACGTTGGACCTGAGGTCCTGTGTGTTGAGCTGAAAGCTCTCATATACGTTGGGCGTGATATGCCCTGATACGGTGGCTGCTCCGGTCACAACTGCCTTTATCTGATCATACCAATATGCATGAATGCATATGTTCCAATTTCCATTTACATTTCATGCCATTTCTATTCCTTGGACCTTTGGTCCCAGTATGTCAATCATATCATTTTCAATTTATTGCATTGATGCATCATAATCATTTACACATAATAGCACTTCAATATCACATTTCCAATATTTCGGACACCCATTGTCCGAAATCAATCAAAATCAAATATACATAAACCCTCCATTATCTCCACATGGCATCAATGCGTCATATTAAACACACATAGATTGAGAAACCAACTAGGTTACTCACCTGTACTTCGAGCTAATGCCGGAAGTCTATGCAACGTCGGTAGGATGACGCCCAAGCGTGCCTCTATAACAAACAGAGAGGAACCCGATCACTAATTATCCAATCCGAACTAGTAATAATGCACATGTAAGTGTATAATGCATGTTCATGAGATTTCCGGCCCTAAATCCAAATTTTTCCCGTAATAAAAATTTCATCTAAAATTAGAAAACTATAGCCACTGACAGCACTCAATTCGGACCTCGATCGGTCTTCTTATATGGGAGAAGTAGAAGCAAATTTGAAGGAGAAGAAGAAACACACCAAGAAGATGAAGCAAGTTACGGATGAGAAGGAAGAATGAGCTTCCAAAGCTTTCCAAATGATTTATTTGTTTATCAAAACAATGAGAAAGTCGTAGGTGCTTGAGTAGAAGAGACAAAGTTAATAATTAAAGGGACACTTGGCTATTTAAATGAAGAAAAGACAAAAATGAGTTAATCCCAATTAATTAAGCACTAATCCCACTTAAACTCTAAACATGGCACTAACATAATTCCCACAATTATTTATTCACTAATCTCATGCCATTAGGCAATCCCTTTTCAAGACAAAAAGCTCCCTCACCCGGTCGGTTGAATTTTCGGTCCGAAATTTAGAAAATTTCCCCGAATCATTTTTTTTAAATTACCTAAATTGCCCAAAATTGTAAAACATATGACAGTCCACTCCCAATAATTGTTCAAACACAAAAACCACATTTTCCACAACAAAAACACATTTAGGTCATTTATCGGCGATTTTGCCGGTCCGGGAATTTTCTCCGGACAATTCCAGAAAAATTCCTATAAATCCCTAAAAATGAAAAACACTCTATGGCGCACTCCAAAGAATTTTTCAAATACAATTATCCCATAAATTTCACAAAGATCCCAATTAGACGCTTTATCTTGGGAAAATGTCATGAATGCATATATGACTATGTGCACAGGCAAGAATCACCATTTATAGAGGCTGTCAAATGTATGTTCATGTCGCGATATAAATCAATACTCCTAGCCCGTCCCAATTTACCAAAATACCCTTCCCATCGGAGATGAGATGTTACATCAGTCCCGAATTTGCATCGATCACAGCATACACAAAACTTCCCTATGAACACATCAATTCAAAAATTTGCAGCATCTGCACTCAACTTCAATAACTCACATCTCCCAACCTCCACATCCAAAAATAGCACATTATACATCATTGGGAAACTATGGAGGTCCTCTATAACATTTAAGAATGCCATTTGATCCAATTCAAACCACAATAATCCAGAAATCGCCTCAAAACACAACATATACAATCCTATACTTAGATCATTTTTCAAAACAAAAGCAAAATACACTTAACTTTCAAAGATCATAACTTTCAATCCCGATATTGAAAAATAACATACTTTATGGCTAAGAAAAGCTCTCAACATAATCTACAAATTTCATGAAGATCATTTCTTCAAAATATGCCTACATCAAAAGTCAACTCTTTACTCCAAAAGGTCAAACTTTCTAATTTCTTCAAAATTTTACACTTTCACTTTCTATTTCCTGATTTCAACTTCCATTTCAATCATCTCATCCACTTAAACTTTCATAACCAAAACTAGTCTTCAAAGTCATCAAAACCAATAAATTCTTTTTCTCATCAATTTCCTTTAAGCACAATAACATCTATAACACAATTCATATCCGAAAACACTCATTGAATTCATTTTAATATTTCTAATTTCCATCGAAAGTTTGGGGTCTAACAATGCACTTATTTAATGGATCAATATTCTACTCCATAAAGCATGGTTGGCTTAATCGTTAAATAATAAAATTTACCTTTAAACTTGAGTGGTATTTTTATGTCACATAAAATTCCTAATACACTCTTCCATTTATGTTACCCTGATATGATACGTTGAACAATGTCTTTATCGACCTTCACTATTGCTTTGGATGATAGATCCTAGATACTTAAACCACTCTTTTTATGGTATAACTTTTGAATAATCTACCTCTAAATCACTACCTTATAACCTGAAAGATACACTCCAAGTACTCAATCTTAGTCTTGCTCAATTTAAAACTCTTCGACTCTAATATAGCCCTCCATAATTCTAGCTTAACATTGGCACCTTCTTTTATCTCATCTACTAATACAATATCATCGACAAACAACGTATACTAAGACACATCCCTTTGGATATTCTTAGTGAACTCATCCATCACTACTGCAAATAAAAAGTGGTTTAATGAGAAGCCTTGGTGTAACAAACTATTAATAGAAAAATGTTTTGTATCTTCTCCTATCGTCCTTTTCTAGTCTTAAAACCTTCATATATATCCTTAATAACCAGTATAAAGGTCATAAGAACTCCCTTTACTTCTAAACATCTCCCCATTATTTACTTAGATACATTGTCATAATTCTTCGTTAAGTCAATAAAAACTATATGTAGGTTACATTGTCTTTTCCTGTAATATTTCATTAATCTTTTAAAGAGATATAAAGCATCTGTCCTGGAGCTTCCTGGCATGAACCAAAACTAGGCTTTTGAGATAAGTTCATAATTTCTCTCTCTCTTCTTAATCACCTTCTCTCATAACTTCATGATGTGACTAAGTAGTTTGATGCCTCTATAACTATTACAACTTTGGATGTCTCATTTGTTCTTGTATAGAGGAATTATCATACTAAGTCTCCACTCATCCAGCATTTTAGTGGACTAAAGGATCACATTAAAAAGTTTGCCTAGACAAATAAGACCCTCTTCACCTAGACTCTTCCATATCTCTATGGGTATCTCATCAGACCCTATTGTACTTCCATTCTTCATCTCCCTCAAAGCTCTTTTAATTTCTTCCCTTATGATCTGTCAACAAAATTAAGGTTATGATACCTTTAGATCTGTTAAGATCACCTAAAGAGGTATTGTTCTCTACGCCTTCATTAAAAAAGTTATATAAGTATCTCTGTCATCTTCTCTTGATGTCATTTTCAACCAGGAGTTCCTGTCTTGCTTCAATTTTGAATTCCTATCTTGCTTCAATTTTTATTCAACAACTTTATGTAATTCTCTTGCTTTCTATTCCCTAGCTTTCGTTAACTAAAATATATCATTTTCTCTATCTTTATATTTTCATCATTGACATAATTTCTGGTAAGCTTTGTTTTTAGCTTTTGACACTATCTTCTTCGCTCTTTTCTTCTTCAGTTTGTAACTTTGTTTATTAATAACCCCCTCTACCCATATAGTGTTGTCCAATATAGCTTTATTGGAAAACTTCTTAATTTTAACAATTTCTTGTACATCTTCATTCCACCATCAAGACTCCACCTCAGTCCCTTTAGAAACACCCAAGATCTCATTATCTACATTTTTTAAAAGAGTTGATACTATCTCCCACATCTAGATAACATTGTAGGAAAATCCCGGGATGTACATCACATGTACAAGGTGCAGAAAACAAAAATTTTTGTCGCCGGGACCTTCCCGAAGGTCAGGATCTATGTGTCGGTATGAAGACTCAAACCTAAATAGCCAATAGAGACTATCTCTAAAGGTATCCACGCAGAGATCAGAAAACCTAACCGGGACAAACCCCTTTGACCCAGGAATAGCTAGAATAAATTAAAGGCTGCTAGACCTTACCTTTGTCCTCTAGAGAGCTTGAATTAATGGAGAAGGAAGCACTTGGAGAAGAGAAGAGCTAAATCATCGATGGAGAAGAGATGAAGACATAGGATTTTCTCAAAATCCTTCTTCCTCTTTCTATCTTCCAAAAGCCACGATAACCTCTTCCCAGGAGAAGGAAACTCTTCTTTTTGTATTCTTAAAGTCTAAGCCAACGATGACTTCTCATCATCTTTCATGATTTTGTCTTTTAGTCATTAAATGAATTAATGACTAAGAAAACAATAAGAAGCTTCCTTTGCTTCTCCCTTCTTCCACGTAGATAGCTTATATATATATATATATATTAATTATTTACTTAATTAATATATATATATATAATTGCTAAGGTCCAGTCCAACTGGGGTCGATCCTACTGGCCTACCGGGCCCCGGTACCAAAAACGCTCCGGAGACCTTTCTTAGCAATATCAATGTCGCGATCTCATCGGGACATATCCCGATCTCATTGGGATCCATTTAATCCTAATGCTCACCATAATTGGAACTCGTCCAATTACTATTTTACTGATTCTCGAATCACTCTTATCGTGTGACCCTTTAGGTTCCCGATTATGTTGGCCACTTAGATTAACAATTAATCCGAGCAAGTCATGATGGCGTCTAGCAACACATCATGACCCTAATTGACCGAAAAGTAATCGGTTTGATGAATTCATCACGAACCAGATCACGAACCCTTCCATAGACAATTACCGTGCAATTCGTCCTTTCACCATCCTATACCCCACTTGGTTATGAGTATGGTCAAAGTGTCAACTCTCACTAGACTGAGTCTAGCCCAAGTGAAATTAGTTCTCGTCCTAGGACTCATTACTCTATATGTCAATGAGGACACTCTTCATGACATATTTGTTGGCCAGCCTTACAAGTAATGATCCCGACAAGAGGCCATGGGTATCTCTTCTGCTAATCCAGAAGTGGTGAATCCTTTATTGGCTACTCAATTACCTTGAATACCTCAAGTCGCACTCAAGCACCACCCTATGAGCGACCTCGGAAGGCAACAAGGAATGGAGTCAAAGCACGTAATCAAGATTCAAGATATCCTCGAGTACCTCAAGTCAAGGATACTTGCACCATTCTATGATGAGATTATCAACGACACTAGAAGAAGATATCCATGTGATGATCTCATGGCAGGTCATCCAATGTACTTACTACCGCTAGTAAGCATCCACATGTCAACTCTAAATATCTCATATTTACAGTTTCTGAGATCCACTGCTTGATCCAATCAAGGAATATGACATGTGCTAGTCTATCCGGATTAATGATGTCCGGTCTCATTAATCATATGACTAGGAGAATTTAGATCTTGACATAATTGCACATGATAGGAATCTCGAGTAGTATGATCACATCATAATTTCCTTCATGCTATGTCATATATCATGGACTTCATTAATTCGATTAAAGATCCAATCAATTCATAAACACTGCTCATGAATATCAAATTAATGAAATATGTCTTTCTTTATTTATTCATAAAGTCTATATACGACTTTGAATAAAAGCGCTAAAGGGATTGCCTTTAGGGCACTACTCTAACAATCTAACGATGATCGACATCCATAAGTCGACTTACCTTTGGTGAACAAGGCGACTTATCGAGATCGATCAAGCATAAGTCGACTTACACATGGTACAAGTCGACTTACACTTACAAATCTCCCACTTGACCTAAAACCAATCGCCTTGGTATCTAATACCATAAGCGCGTCCATGAGAATCACAATTCTTACGTGACTATGGCTTTGTCAATGATTAGCAACACTTTGCTCTGGGAATTCTCTCTATCAGACATCACCGATCGATGATCTACCAATCGATGGAATCGGCGGAGTACGTGTTCGGATCTTTGATGAGACCTTGGTTCCTTTGCTGCAAGACTAGCCCCATTGTATCACAATACAACCCTATGGGCCCATCACGGTAGGAACGGATCAAGTTCGAAATGAACTTCGATCCAAACCGCTTCCTTTCTTTGCATCTCGATGCGCAATGTACTCGCCTCGGTTGTTGAATCAGGATCCTCTCTTGATTAGAACTCTTTCCAACCGACCGCCAGGGCCGTTCGGTGTGAATGTATATAACCCGATCGTGATTCGTAATCATCCTTATCGATTAAAGCGGCATTTGTATGCCCGCCACTTGGAGATTTTCATCTCCATATGTCAAGAAAACATCCTTAGTGCTTCGCAAGTACTTGAGGATATTCTTGACAGCCACCCAAAGGACCCTCACCAAGATTCGATTGGTATCTCTTTCGTAACACTTAGAGCATATGATACATCGGGTCTCGACATAGCATTGTTCCATGCTAAACCTCTTTAGCATCTTATCTATGTACGTTGATTACGAAAGACCAAGCAATCTCTTTGATCTATCTCTATAAATCTTTATCCCAAGGATATAAGTTGCCACAAAGGTCTTTCATGGCAAAATGTTTGACAACCAAATCTTAAGCGATTGTAGCATAGAGACATCGTTTTCCTAGTATTAATATGTCATCTACTTATAACACAAGGAATACGATTGCAGTCCCATGAACCTTCTTATACACACAATGTACATCCAATTTTGTGAGAAACCAAGCTCTTTGAGTACCTCATCAAAACGGATATTCCAACTCTGAATGCTTGCTTCAATCCATACATGGATTTTCAAGCTTGCATACCATTTCGCCATCATAGAGGTGAAGTCCTCTGGTTGTGTCATATACACATCCTCGGGAAAATTTCCATTCAGAAAGTCGTCTTCACATCCATTTGCCATATCTCATAATCATAATGAGTGACAATGGCTAGGAGTATCCTAATGGATTTAAGCATTGCTATGGATCAAGGTCTCGTCATAGTCAACTCCTTGTCTCGGCGAAATCCTTTGGCCACAAGCCTTGCTTTATAAGTAATCACATTACCATCCATGTCGGTTTCTTCTTGAAAACCCATGTGCACCCCTTTGGGCTTTATTCATTCGGGTGCAACAACCAAAGTCCATACTTGGTTTTCATACATGGAATCCATTCGATTTCATGGCACAAAGCCATTTTTCGGACTCAACTTTTCGTAACCTCTTCATAGTAGTAGGCTCATCATCTCGTATGAGCAATACGTCATTATGTTCCCCACAGAAATCCATATCTCTCAAGAATGAGCGTATCCTACGTGACTCACGCAATTCTTGTGTAATAGAAGGTTGAGCTGTTACCTCATCTCGTATGAGTTCTGATTGCGAGTTCAGCGGTTGATCTGCGTTTGTTCGAGCATCTTGAACTTCTTCAAGTTCAACTTTGCTCCCCTCGTCCTCTTGTAAAAGAATCTCTTTCTAAGAAAATAGCATGCTTTAAAACAAACAACTTTTGTTCATCAAGAAGGTAGAATTGATATCCCACGATATCCTACGAACAAACACTTGTCGACTTTGCATCAAGTTAATCTGACCGTGTCCGCTTCACATAAGGTGACAACCCCAAACTTTCAATTTGAGAAAGATAGGGCTTTCGGTTAGTCCACATCTCATATGGAGTAACATCAATCGTCTTTAATGGAACTCTGTTTAACAAGTAAACAATGTCTCGAAAGCATACCCCAAAAATCAAGTAAACCTATCATTAATCGCACCATGTCTAATAAGGTTCGATATCTCCTTTCAGCCACACCATTGTCTTTGCGGCGTGCAAGGTGGAGTGTACTGAGATAAAATCCCATTATCTCTGAGATAATCCAAAACTGTTGGTCTAAGCAATTTCCACCATGATCAGATCGTAATGTATTCATACTTTTACCAAGTTAGTTTTCTACTTCATTTCTGAATTATTTGAACTTTTCAAACGCTTCAGATTTGTATCTCATCAGATACAGGTACCCATATCGTGAATAATCACCGATAAAAGTAATGAAGTAAAGACAACCACTTCGCATGGATGGACATCGGACCACATACATCCAAATGTATCGTGTCTAATATTCCATTCACTCGTTTTCCCTTTTCCTTAAAGGATAACTTGGTCATCTTGCCTAATAAACAAGATTTGCATGTGTCATATGATTCATAATCAAATGACCCTAAACTGCCACTCTTATGGAGCTTAGCGATGCGTGTCTCATTTATATGGCCAAGCCGACAATGCCATAAGTAAGTTGATTTTAAATTATCTCGATTATGTATTTTCGCGTCATTGACATTCAGAACTGGATATGACATATCTAATATGTCAATTCCATTGCATAATGTACCAGTAGCATAGAGCATTCCATTCGAACTAATAGAACAACCATTGCTACTAAAAGTCCAATGGAAACCAGCTCTATTGAAACAAGAAACAGACAATATGTTCTTTGTTAAAACAGGTACAAAATGACAATCATCCAATTTGAATACAAGCCCATTAGGTGTAGGAAAATCCCGGGTGGTACATCACATGTACACGCAGCGGAAAACAAAAATTTTGTTCGGGACTTTCCCAATCCCTGTGATCCGTATCCGTATGAAGACATCAACCTAAATAGCCAAAAGAGACTATCTCTAAAGGTGATCCACGCAGAGATCGAAAACCTAACCGGATCAAACCCTTTTGACCGGGAATAGCTAGAACAGATTAAAGCTCGCTAGAGCCTACCGTCTCCCGGAGAGTCAAGAAACCGTTGGAACCATGTGCTTGGAGAAGAAGAGAAATGATGATGCTTATGGAAGAAGACATGAAAATCACCATTTTCATAAGAAACTTAACCTTTAAGCTTCCATCTCTTCCTTTCTCTACACCATCGTCGACTACCCATATGTAAGCCCTTTTATGTTTCTTTTAACCTATTAAAAGATTACATAAGGAGAAGACATATGGAAGCTTTATAACCATTCATTTCTTTAATGAATAAAGAAATAACTTTGAAAAGTCAATGCACATCATCTCTTCACCCATTCCAACGAACATCACATGCATTAATTAATTAATTAATTAATTAATTAATTAGTTAATTAATCAATTAATAAATAATTGCTAAGGTCCGGTCCAAGCTGGGTTAGTCCTCTGCCTATCAGGCCCCGGTCTCAAAATGACTCTAAACCTTTCTTAGCAATATTGATGTCGCGATCTCATCGGGACATATCCCAATCCCATTGGGATCCATTTAATCCTAATGCTCTCCATAATTGGAACTCGTCCAATTACTATTTTACTGATTCTCTCAAACACTCTTAAGCGTGTGACCCTTTAGGTTTCGGTTATGTTGGCCACTTAGATTAACAATTAATCTGAGCAAGTCATGAGCGGTATCTAGCAACACATCATGACCCCAATTGATCGGAAATTAATCGGTTTGATGTATTCATCAAGAACCGGATCACGAACCCTTCCATGTACAATTCTGCAATTCGTCCTTTCACCATCCTATACCCCACTTGGTTATGAGTATGGTCAAAGTGTCAACTCTCACTAGACCGAGTCTAGCCCAGTGATAACAGATCTCGCCCTAGGACTCATTACTCTATATGTCCATAAAGACACTCTTCATGACATATTCACTCCGCCGAGATTTCCAAGTAATGATCTGACAAGAGGCCATGGGTATCTCCTCCGCTAATCCAAAAGTGGTGAATCCTTTATTGGCTACTCAATTATCTTGAATACCTCAAGTCGCACCCAAGCACCACCCTATGAGTTACCTCGAAGGCAACAAGGAATGGAGTCAAAGCACGTAATCAAGATTCAAGATATCCTCGAGTACCTCAAGTCTAAGGATACTTGCACCATTCTATGATGAGATTATCAACGACACTTAGATAAGATATCCATGTGATGATCTCATGGCAGGTCATCCAATGAACTTACTACCGCTAGTAAGCATCCACATGTCAATTCTAAATATCTCATATTTACGGCTTCGGGATCCACCGCTGATCCAATCAAGGAATATGACATGTGTTAGTCTATCCGGATTAATGATGTCCAGCCTCATTAATCCTATGACTAGGAGAATTTAGATCTTGACATAATTGCACATGATAGGAATCTCGGAGTATGGTCACATCATAATTTCCTTCATGCTATGTCATATATCATGGACTTCATTAATCTGATTAAAGATCCAATCAATTCATAAACAATGTTTATGAATATCAAATTAATGAAGAATGCCTTTTCTTTATTTATTCATTCAGTCTGCATACGACTGTGAATAAAACGCGCTAAAGGGGATTGCCTTTAGGGCATAAATAAACAGTACCGTCCTTGAATAAGTCGACTTATCCAATGTACAAGTCGACTTATCGGTACTTTTCAAGAACAAGTCGACTTATCAGTAGTACAAGTCGACTTGTACTTACAAATCTCCCACTTGACCTAAAGCCAATCGCCTTAGTATCCAATACCATAAGCGAGTCCATGAGAATCACAATTCTCCTGTGACAATGGCTTTGTCAACGGAACAGCAACACTTTGCTCTGTGGGAATTCTCTCTATCAGGATATCATCTCGACTAACGATCTCCCGAATCAGCGAAGTACGAGTTCGGATCGTCGATAAGACCTTGGTTCCTTTGCCTGCGCATTAGCCCCATTGTATCACAATACAATCCTATGGGCCCATCACAGGTAGGGACCAGATCAAGTTCAGTAATGAACTTCTTGATCCAAACTGCTTCCGCTACGCATCTCATGCGTCAATGTACTCTGCCTCGATTGATGAAACAGCAGTCGTCTCTTGTTTGGAACTTTTCAAACTGACCGCCACGCTATTCAGTGTGATCTTCACCGGGAACCGATTGGTATCTGCTCGTAACACTTAGAGCACACGATACATCGGGCCTCGTACATAGCATCGTTTCATGCTAAACCTCTTTAGCATCTCATCTATGTATGATGCTTGTGAAGGACCAAGCAACTTTTTTTGATTTATCTCTATAAATCTATATCCCTAGGATATAAGTCGCTTCACCAAGGTCTTTTAAGGCAAATTGATTGGACAACCAAATTTTAACTGATTGCAGTATAGAGACATCGTTTCCTAGTAACAGTATATCATTTATATACAACACAAGGAATACGATTGCAGTCCCACTAACCTTCTTGTACACACAATGATCATCCGAATTTTGTGAGAAATCAAACTCTTTGATTGACTCATCTAAATGGATAATCCAACTCCTGGAAGCTTGCTTCAATCCAAACATGGATTTCTGAAGCTTGCATACGTTTCGCCATCGATGGAAGTGAAGCCCTCAGGTTGTGTCATACACATCCTCGGGTAGATTTCCTCTCAGGAAAGCTGTCTTCATATCCATTTGCCAATTCTCATAATCATAATGAGTGGCAATGGCTAAGAGTATCCTAATGGATTTAAGCATTGCTACGGGGCTGAAGGTCTCGTCATAGTCAACTCTTTGTCTGTGACGAAATCCTTTAACCAAAAGCATTGCTTTATAGGTAATCAGATTACCATCCATGTTGGTTTTCTTCTAAAACCTCTTTGCACCCTGTGGGTTTTATCCCTTCAGGTGCATCAACCAAAGTACATACTTGGTTTTCTTACATGGAATCCATTCAGATTTCATGGCACAAAGCCATTTTTCAGACTCTGAACTTTTCAGAACCTATTCATAGGTAGTAGGCGCATCATTTCATATGAGCATTACGTCATTCTGTTCCCCACGAGAAATCCATATTTCTCAGGAACAGAGCGTATCCTACGTGACCTACGAAATTCGTGTGTAGTAGAAGGTTGAACTGTTACCTCATCTATATGAGTGACAGTTTGAGTTCGTGCGATTGATCTATGTTTGTTCGAGCATCTTGAACTTTTCCAAGTTCAACTTTGCTCCCACTGTCCTCTTGTAAAAGAAACTCTTTCTTTAAGAAAACAGCATGCTTGGAAACAAACAACTTTTGTTCCTCAGCAAGGTAGAATTGATATCCCATGGTCTCTTTAGGATATCCTACAAACAAACACTTGTCAGACTTTGCTTCAAGCTAATCTGACTATGTCCGCTTCACGTAAGCAGGACAACCCCATACTTTCAGATGAGAAAGATAAGGTTTTCTGTTAGTCCATATCTCCATATGGAGTAACATCAATATCTTTAATGGAACTCTGTTTAGCAAGTAAGCAATTGTCTCGAAAGATATTCCCAAAAAATGCAAAACCTATCATCAATCGCACCATGTCTAACAAGGTTCGATTTCTCCTTTCAACCACACCATTGTCTTTGCGGCGTGTAAGGTGGAGTGTCTTGAGATAAAATCCCATTATCTCTGAGATAATCCAAAACTGTTGGTCTAAGCATTTTCCACCACGATCAGATCGTAATGTATTCATACTTTTACTAAGTTAGTTTTTTACTTCATTTCTGAATTATTTGAACTTTTCAAATGCTTCAGATTTGTATCTCATCAGATACATGTACCCATATCGTGAATAATCACCGATAAAAGTAATGAAGTAAAAACAACCACTTCTGGCATGGATGGACATCGGACCACATACATCCGAATGTATTAGGTCTAATATTCCATTCACTTGTTCACCCTTTCCTTTAAAGGATAACTTAGTCATCTTGCCTAATAAACAAGATTCGCATGTGTCATATGATTCATAATCAAATGACCCTAAACTGCCACTCTTATGGAGCTTAGCGATGCGTGTCTCATTTATATGGCCAAGCCGACAATGCCATAAGTAAGTTGACTTTAAATTATCTCGATTATGTCTTTTCGCGTCATTGACATTCATAACTGGATATGACATATCTAATATGTCAATTCTATTGCATAATGTACCAGTACCATAGAGCATTCCATTCGAACCAATAGAACAACTATTGCTTCTAAAAGTCAAATGGAAATCAGCTCTAATTAAACATAAAACATACAATATGTTCTTTGTTTAAAACAGGTACAAAATGACAATCATCCAATTTGAATACAAGCCCACTAGGGAGTGACAAGACATAAGTGTCTACGGCTAATGTAGCAACTCTTGCTCCATTACCTACACGAAGGTCTAGTTCTCCTTTTATGAGCTTTCTACTGTCCCTGAGGCCCTGCATATCATCATATATGTGTGAGCCACAACCGGTATCAAATACCGATATGTTTTAATCAGGAATAGTATTCACCTCAATGACAAACATATTTGAAGAAGTAGAGGCATCTGATGCCTTCTTCTGCTTCAAGAACTCCAGATAGACTTTACAGTTTCGCCTCTAGTGGCCAGACTTGCCACAATGAAAGCAAAATCCTTTTGGGGCAAATTCTTTGGTCTTCTTCTTGTTGGCACTTCCCTTTGGTTTCTTGGCCTTTTTCTTCTTACTAGAAGAAGAAGCATCCACCACTAGCACTTGCTATCTCTCTTGATAGCATGCTCAGCTGTCATGAGCAAATTGATCAGCTCAGGAATTGTTATGGATGTTTGGTTTATCCGATAGTTTATCACAAACTGTGAATAACCATCAGACAATCCAACCAGAATTAAGTCTCTACTTAACTCATAATCCATTCAAAAACTAAGACGGCCAATCTCTCATTTATAGTCATTCATCTTCAGGGCATACTGCACAGCAGATATCCCTGGAGCCATCTTTGTGATGAAGAGAAGCGTTGAGGTCTCGAACCTTTCAGACCGAGCTTGCTCAACAAACAGCTCCCTAAAATGAAATACTATAGAGTGAGCATCCATGAACTCATGCTGGTTCTGCAGCTCTAGTGACATCAAGGCAAGTAGCCATGTCCCCGTCCATTAGATGCTTACAATATGACTTCTGATCCTTATCAGAAGCATCAACAGCAGGTGCAACTGGAAGTGGAACATCTAGGACGTATCCCAGTTCCTCAGATCTGAGAACAATTCTCAGAGTCCTCAGCCAATCAAGAAAATCGATCCAGAAGAGTGAGCGTAAATTCACACTGAAAGACTTCTTCAATCAACCTAAACGCGATAGAGAGAAGGAATGATAAAATAGAATTGCCTGCATGATCATAAGGACTTGCATGATATGCATATGGCTCCCACTAGTTTCCTAGAATCCATAACCCTCTTTACGAATCCAGAGAAACAAAGTGACATAATGTCCTAGTGGGTCGATATCCCACATTGCTAAGAGTGACCTTGAGTTTGCCCAACAAACCACAACTTAGGTCAATCGGTAGGTATCGGTCATACCAATTGCATCATCGATAACCGACATTAAGAATGACCTTGAGGTTAGCTCAACAAGCCACCTTATGTCTCGGAGGTATCGATATACCAATTACATCTCGAGATAATAACTATCTATCGCTTTATCAACTTGTTGATGTGTGCACTTCATCAGTATCAACTCTTTGATGCGCATACATCTAATGTATGCTACCCAACTTCGCCTCGCCCACGTTGACCTTGAGGTTAGCTCAACAAATCAACGCTTCTAGGAAAACCGACCCATTAATCCGAAAATCTTATTTTCATGGTTTGAACATATTCGTATAGAGTGAGCTTGAGTTTGCTCAACAACCCAACCCTATAAGAACTCTGGTTCTTACCATATTAATGGAAGGCGTTAGTTTTCATATTCCGAGGAGGGATTTCGAATCTCTTCTTCTTCTTCTCCAAGCCGTAGGATTATAGTCACCATGACTATATGGAATGATTTAGGTTTCATCAATCAAATTGAATCAATCCTTATAATCATCCATCATCCAACCTGAGCATGCCACAAGTCGATTTTCATCAAATGCAAGTCGACTTATGCTTGCTTCACACACAAGTCGACTTGTATGACACAAGTGGACTTATGTCACCTGCCTGATGAACAAGTGGACTTATAAGGTACTACAAGTCGACTTATACTGAGATCCTGAACAAGTCGACTTATTCTATCCACAAGTCGACTTATCCAAAACTCTTGAACAAGTCGACTTATACCTTATACAAGTCGACTTATTCAGGAAATTTTGCTAAAATCTCTAATCGGCTAATTCCTCAATTAATGCAATTCCAATTCACAACACCTACATACCTAGGGTAATATCTGTAAAGTGATGTATCAATGAACACTTCATTGATCCATGAATGCCTTATATAGTCAAACTATATGAAAAGCTTGAAAATGAGTCATAACTCATTAATTTCTAAATACCCAAATTATCACTTTGAGCATCTCTAACTAGCCTATACCTTATCAAATTACTTCGGCACAAGTCACAAAATTTGTGACGGCCAAAACAAAAGAGATAACGACATACACTAATGAGACACAAAAGTGACCTATTTGGCATCCAAAAATTCTTGGAAAAGCAAATTCAAGCAATTCACTTTGGCAATCATACTACATCAAGATTACACATTTTTACTCACATTAAAAATGCTGCAAGGCATTGGAACTGAAAAAGCACACTCAATCAAGCCAAGCAAAACAGTCCCAACAATTTTCACAAAAACTGTCCAGTTCTGTACATTGCTTGAAATGATCAATGAAACAATTTCAATAAATCATGAGAAAATTATATAGGTTACTACATGTTCTGAACATGCTACCTGAATTTTTTTAGGATTTTAGGCCATCAAAAACTCAGTCAACCTAAATAACAAAACCGATTCAAAAACTGTGTTCATCAGCACAGCAATTCCCAACAGTATAGAATAAATTCGTGAATAAATATCCAATCACCTTGAAATCCAATTTCCATGCTCACAGACATTCACCAACATCTTAGAGACATGTAGGTGAAGGAAAATCCGAAAAAACATTTTTCTAGAATTTATTCTCTATTTTATACTACTGTCTGTTACAGAATCGTTTCACAAAACAGCATCTGTAACCTTAGGGAATTAATTAGCAAAACTATATCAAATCAAATCAATAAATTCTGGAAATTCATAGACATATTATCTAACATGTTATGAACATTTCTGGGCAGAAAAATTTCGAAAAAAATATCACCATATAAATTCGAAATTGGGACAGTACACATGCATCAACAGAAACAGCACTTAGGGTTTCTGATCTAGCTTAGGTTAAAGCTTCATATGCGATACCAGACGCTCTGATACCACTGTAGGAAAATCCCGGGTGGTACATCACATGTACACGCAGCGGAAAACAAAAATTTTTGTTCCCGGGACTTTCCCAATCCCCAGGATCCAGGTATCCGTATGAAGACATCAACCTAAATAGCCAAAAGAGACTATCTCTAAAGGTGATCCACGCAGAGATCAGAAAACCTAACCGGATCAAACCCTTTTGACCCGGGAATAGCTAGAACAGATTAAAGCCTGCTAGAGCCTACCTCTGTCCTGGAGAGCTGAAGAAACCGTTGGAACCATGTGCTTGGAGAAGAAGAGAAATGATGATGCTTATGGAAGAAGACATGAAAATCACCATTTTCATAAGAAACTTAACCTTTAAGCTTCCATCTCTTCCTTTTCTCTACACCACCGTCGACTACCCATATGTAAGCCCCTTTTTATGTTTCTTTTAACCTATTAAAAGATTACATAAGGAGAAGACATATGGAAGCTTTATAACCATTCATTTCTTTAATGAATAAAGAAATAACTTTGAAAAGTCAATGCACATCATCTCTTCACCCATTCCAACGAACATCACATGCATTAATTAATTAATTAATTAATTAATTAATTAATTAGTTAATTAATCAATTAATAAATAATTGCTAAGGTCCAGTCCAACTGGGGTTAGTCCTACCGGCCTACCGGGCCCCGGTGCTGACAAAGCTGAAACAGCTCCGTAAACCTTTCTTAGCAATATTGATGTCGCGATCTCATGGGACATATCCCAATCCCATGGGATCCATTTAATCCTAATGCTCTCCATAATTGGAACTCTGTCCAATTACTATTTTACTGATTCTCAAACACTCTTAAGCGTGTGACCCTTTAGGTTTCGGTTATGTTGGCCACTTAGATTAACAATTAATCTGAGCAAGTCATGAGCGGTATCTAGAACACATCACGACCCCAATTGATCGGAAAGTAATCGGTTTGATGTATTCATCAAGAACCGGATCACGAACCCTTCCATAGACAATTACCGTGCAATTAGTCCTTTCACCATCCTATACCCCACTTGGTTATGAGTATGGTCAAAGTGTCAACTCTCACTAGATCGAGTCTAGCCCAGTGATAACAGATCTCGCCCTAGGACTCATTACTCTATATGTCCATAAAGACACTCTTCATGACATATTCACTCGCCGAGATTTCCAAGTAATGATCCCGACAAGAGGCCATGGGTATCTCCTCCGCTAATCCAAAAGTGGTGAATCCTTTATTGGCTACTCAATTATCTTGAATACCTCAAGTGTACCCAAGCACCACCCTATGAGTTACCTCGGAAGGCAACAAGGAATGGAGTCAAAGCACGTAATCAAGATTCAAGATATCCTTGAGTACCTCAAGTCTAAGGATACTTGCACCATTGCTATGATGAGATTATCAACGACACTTAGATAAGATATCCATGTGATGATCTCATGGCGGGTCATCCAATGAACTTACTACCGCTAGTAAGCATCCACATGTCAATTCTAAATATCTCATATTTACGGTTTCGGGATCCACCGCTTGATCCAATCAAGGAATATGACATGTGCTAGTCTATCCGGATTAATGATGTCCATCTCATTAATCCTATGACTAGGAGAATTTAGATATCTTGACATAATTGCACATGATAGGAATCTCGGGAGTATGGTCACATCATAATTTCCTTCATGCTATGTCATATATCATGGACTTCATTAATCGATTAAAGATTCAATCAATTCATAAACAATGTTTATGAATATCAAATTAATGAAGAATGCCTTTTCTTTATTTATTCATTCGATCGCATACATCGTGAATAAAAAGCGCTAAAGGGATTGCCTTTAGGGCATAAATAAACGATGCATCCTTGAATAAGTCGACTTATCCAATGTACAAGTCGACTTATCGGTACTTTTCAAGAACAAGTCGACTTATCAGTAGTACAAGTCGACTTGTACTTACATTAGGGAGTGACAAGACATAAGTGTCTACGGCTAATGTAGCAACTCTTGCTGCATTACCTACACGAAGGTCTAGTTCTCCTTTATGAGTCGCTCATCGTCCTCAAGCCCCGCATATCATTTCATATGTATGAGCTACAACCGGTATCAAATACCCATATGTTTTGATCGAAAAAAAGATAACCTCAATGACAAACATATTTGAAGGAGTAGGGGCATCTGATTCCTTCTTCTGCTTCAGGAACTCCAGATAGACTTTACACTTTCGCCTCTAGTGGCCAGTCTTGCCACAATGGAAGCAAAATCCTTTTGGGCGATTACTTTGGTTTTTCCTCGATGGCACTTCCATTTGGTTTCTTGGCCTTTTCTTCTTTGGACGAAGAAGAAGCATCCACCACTAAAGACTTGCCATATCCTTCTTGATAGCACCTTTCACTTGTCTTGAAAGCAGATTGATCATTCAGAATTGTTGTAGATATTTGGTTCATCGATAGTTTAACACGAACCGTGAATAAGCTCGTCCGACAATCCAACCGAATTAAGTCTATACTTAACTCATAATCCATTACAAATCCTAAGACAGCCAATCTCTCTATATAGCCATTCATCTTCAGGGCATCCTGGACAGCAAATGTCCCTGGAGCCATCTTTGTGGTGAAGAGAACCCTTGAGGTCTCGAACCTTTCAGACCGAGCTTACTCATCAAACAACTTACTCATCAAACAGCTCCCTAAGATGAAATACTATAGTGTGAGCATCCATAGACTCGTGCTGCTTCTGCAGCTCTGGTGACATCGAGGCAAGCATAATGCAAGTATCCATATCACTGTCCTTTAGATGCTTACGATATGCTTTCTGATCCTCATCAGAAGCATAGACAGCAGGTGCATCTGGAAGTGGAACATCTAGGACGTATCCCAGTTCCTCAGATCTGAGAACAATTCTCAGATTCCTCAGCCAATCAAGAAAATTCGGTCCAGAATAGGGAGCGAAAATTCACACTGAAAGACTTCTTCAATCAACCTAAGCGCGATAGAGAGAAAGAATGCTAGAATAGAAATGCCTGCATGATCATAAGGACTTGCATGACATGCATATGGCTCCCACTAGTTTCCTAGAATCCATAACCCTCTTTACGAATCCAAAGAAACAATATGACATAATGTCCTAGTGGGTCGATATACGACATTGCTAAGAGTGACCTTGGGTTTACCCAACAAGCCATAACTTAGGTCAATCGGTAGGTATCGGTCATACCAATTGCATCATCGATAACCGACATTAAGAATGACCTTGAGGTTAGCTCAACAAGCCACCTTATGTCTCGGGAGGTATCAGACATACCAATTACATCTTAGACACAAATATCGTCCAGTGCTATCAACTTGTTGATGTGCGCACTTACATTGGGTTATCAACTCTTTGATGCGCGTACATCAGATGTACACTACCCAACTTCGCCTCTGTCCACGTTGACCTTGAGGTTAGCTCAACAAATCAACGCTTCTAGGAAAACCGACCCATTAATCCGAAAATCTCATTTTCATGGTTCGAACATATCCGTATAGAGCGAGCTTGGGTTTACCCAACAACCCAACCCTATAAGAACTCTGGTTCTTACCATATTAATGGAAGGCGTTAGTTTTCATATACCGAGGAGGATTTCAACTCTAGACTCCAAGTGAAGGATTATAGTCGCCAGACTATATGGAATGATTTAGGTTTCATCAATCAAATTGAATCAATCCTTATAATCATCCATCATCCAACCTGAGCATGTCATAAGTCGCCTTACATCAGAATGCAAGTCGCCTTATGCCCCTGCCCATACACAAGTCGACTTATACGATACAAGTCGCCTTATGGCAATACCTAGAACAAGTCGACGTATGTACAATACAAGTCGACTTATCCAGGAAGAATTGCTATACTTTCTAATCGGCTAATTCCTCAATCCATGTAATCCCAATTCACAATACCAACATACCTTAGGTAATATCTTGTTAATTTGATGTACCAATGAACACTTCATTGTTTCATGTTTGCCATATCAAATAAACCATACATGAAAAGCTTAAACCCGAGTCATTACTCAAAGATATCCAAACAATTTAGGAACACCAAATTATCACCCTAAGAATCTCAAGCTAGTCTATACGTTATCAAAATTACTTCAGCACAAGCCACAAAAATTATGACGGCCAAAACAAGCAAGATAATGAAATACACTAACGAGACGCTAATGTGACCTATTCGGCATCCGAAAAATATTGGAAAACCAATTTCAAGCAATTCAGTTTGGAAAGCATACAACATCAAGATAACACATTTTCAATCACATTAAAAATGGTCCAAGGCATTGGAACTGAAAAATACACATTCAATTATGCCAAGCAAAACAGTCCTAGCAAGTTTCACAAAACTGCCAAGTTCTGTACATTACTCGAAATAATCATTGAAATAATTTCAATAAATTCTGGGAAAATTAAACATGTTACTAAATGTTCAGAAAATGCTTCATGAATTTTTTCAGGATTTATAACCCTCAAAAACTCAGTCAACCTAAGCAACAAAACCGATTCAAAATCTGTGTTCATCAACACAGCTATTCCCAACAGCATAGAATAAATTCGTGAATAAATAGCAAATCACCTTGAAAACACTTTTCCATCCTTATAGAAATTCAAAAACATCTTAGGGACATGTTGGTGAAGGCAAATCCGACAAAAAAGTTTTCTAGAATTTATTATCAAATTTATACACATGCCTGTTCAAAGAATGTGTCACAAAACAGCATCTAGAACCTTAGGGAATAAATTAGCAAAACTATATCAAATCAAATCGATAAATTCTCATCTTTCACATACATATTCTATAACATGTTATGAACAATTCTGGGCAGAAAAATTTCGAAAAATATATCCCTATACAGAATCGAAATTGGGACAGCACACATGCATCAACGTCAAATTCACATAGGGCTTCCGATCTAGCTAGGGTTTTAGCTTCATACACAACACAAGTGGCTCTGATACCACTATAGGAAAATCCCAGGATGTACATCACATGTACAAGGTGCGGAAAACAAAAATTTTTGTCGTCGAGACCTTCCCGAAGGCCAGGATCTATGTGTCGGTATGAAGACTCAAACCTAAATAGCCAATAGAGACTATCTCTAAAGGTATCCACGCAGAGATCAGAAAACCTAACCGGGACAAACCCCTTTGACCTGGGAATAGCTAGAACAAATTAAAGGCTGCTAGACCTTACCTTTGTCCTCTAGAGAGCTTGAATTGATGGAGAAGGAAGCACTTGGAGAGGAGAAGAGCTAAATCATCGATGGAGAAGAGATGAAGACATAGGATTTTCTCAAAATCCTTCTTCCTCTTTCTATCTTCCAAAAGCCACGATAACCTCTTCCCAGGAGAAGGAAACTCTTCTTTTTGTATTCTTAAAGTCTAAGCCAACGATGACTTCTCATCATCTTTCATGATTTTGTCTTTTAGTCATTAAATGAATTAATGACTAAGCAAACAATAAGAAGCTTCCTTTGCTTCTCCCTTCTTCCACGTAGATAGCTTATATATATATATATATATATATATATATATATATATATATATATATATATATATATTAATTATTTACTTAATTAATATATATATATATAATTGCTAAGGTCCATCTAACTGGGTTTGGTCTACGCCTACCTCATGGGCCCTTGCATCAAAACGCTCGTAGACCTTTCTTAGCAATATCAATGTCGCGATCTCATCGGGACATATCCCGATCTCATCGGGATCTATTTAATCCTAATGCTCTCCATAATTGGAACTCTGTCCAATTACTATTTTACAGATTCTCTGAATCACTGTTATGCGTGTGACCCTTTAGGTTCCCGGTTATGTTGGCCACTTAGATTAACAATTAATATGAGCAAGTCATGAGCGGCGTCTAGCAACACATTATGACCCCAATTGACCGGAAAGTAATCGGTTTGATGAATTCATCACGAAACAGATCACGAACCCTTCCATAAACAATTACTGTGCAATTCGTCCTTTCACCATCCTATACCCCACTTGGTTATGAGTATGGTCAAAGTGTCAACTCTCACTAGATCGAGTCAGCCCAAGTGAAATTAGTTCTCGCCCTAGACTCATTACTCTATATGTCAATGAGGACACTCTTCATGACATATTTGTGGCCACCTTACAAGTAATGATCCCGATAAGACGCCATGGGTATCTCTTACGCTAATCCAAGTGGTGAATCCTTTATTGGCTACTCAATTACCTTCAATACCTCAAGTCGCACTCCAAGCATCACCCTATGAGCGACCTCTGGAAGGCAACAAGGAATGGAGTCAAAGCACGTAATCAAGATTCAAGATATCCTCGAGTACCTCAAGTCTAAGGATACTTGCACCATTGCTATGATGAGATTATCACCGACACTAGAAGAAGATATCCATGTGATGATCTCATGGCGATCATCCAATGTACTTACTACCGCTTAGTAAGCATCCACATGTCAACTCTAAATATCTCATATTTACAGTTTTCGAGATCCACCGCTGATCCAATCAAGGAATCGACATGTGTTAGTCATCCGGATTAATGATGTCCGATCTCATTAATCCTATGACTAGGGAGAATTTAGATACTGACATAATTGCACATGATAGGAATCTCAGTAGTATGATCACATCATAATTTCCTTCATGCTATGTCATATATCATGGACTTCATTAATTCGATTAAAGATCCAATCAATTCATAAACACTGTTCATGAATACCAAATTAATGAAATATGCCTTTCTTTATTTATTCATAAAGTCTATACACGACTTTGAATAAAAACGCGCTAAAGGGGATTGCCTTTAGGGCACTACTCTAACAATCTAATGGTACTGGACATCCATAAGTCGACTTACACTGGTGAACAAGGCGACTTATCAGTACCGATCAAGCATAAGTCGACTTACACATGGTACAAGTCGACTTACACTTACAAACATCTCTTCCAATATCTATTTTCCTCTATAGATTACTATATCCCTAAGTTGTTTCACCTTATCCCCTTTTAGATTTCACCATTTGAATTTGAAACACCTCCTAGGGCTTCTTTTCTTTCTTCAACATTATAACAACCCAAATCACCCGCTCACAGATATTGTCCACTTTGGACCTTGGCTTAGCCAAGCCCTCACGGTTTTATTTTTCTCAAGGCCTTCCCAGGAGGTTACCCATCCTAGAACTACTCTTGCCCAAGCACGTTTAACCTTGGAGTTTTGATGAGATCCGGTGCATTAGGTCATGAAAAACACGTCTGTAAGGGAGAGGTATTCATACATTTATAAGACATACTTCGTTCCCCTCTGCAACTGATGTGGGATCTCATACTCTATTATAATAAAATTTTGCTTTATTATAATTTGTTTTGATCATTTTATAAAATTAAATAAATTAGAGTCAATTTTTGTGTAAAAGATCTAGAAGGGGGGTTGAATAGATCTTTAAGCTTTTTGTAAATTTCTACAATAAAATCAGAAGTTAGTTCACACAAAAACAATTTAATCAAAATTAAATGTAAAGAGTAGGGAAGAAGAGCAAACACTGTTTTTATAGAGGTTCGGTGCTAAGACCTACGTCCTCTACCTAAGCTCCCACTTAGGATATTGCAAACCACTTTATTGCACATTTTTTAGTTGAGTGTGAACTTCTTACAATTCTACTTGATTTCTGGCTCAAGCAACCTTTACACCCGATTTGTTTTCTGGCACAAATCCTATCTCACACGTGACCTTTCACTAGTCACTCAAATTGTAAGAAAAATAATATAAAGATTGAAGAACAAAGCTCAATACAATGGTATAACAAGATAAGAACAATAATGAGGAATTTTGGAGCAATAGAAGAGCATTTTCACTTGTAGAACTTCGGTAGTCTCTTCATAAATCATCCACCCTTTATACTTGAAGAAAAATAGCTGTTGGAAGCCTTTCTAGCCGTTGTATGATTTTTATGACCGTTCCTTAACATCCTCCTTTCCATTTGTACCTAATTGGACCGTTGGAATTAATTTGCTATACCCATAAGTCAACTTGTCGTCATGTATAAGTCGACTTGTGACAACATTTTACGTAAAATTGCATCTCCGCTCTTCTATAAGTCGACTTGTGCTATGTAAGTCGACTTGTGGTCCTCGATAAGTCGACTTATGTACTGTTAGTCGACTTGTGTTGACATGTATTTATATGTTAGTCGACTTATGCTTTTCTAGTCAACTTATGTTGTTCAGATCTTGATGTATAAGTCGACTTATGCTGTGCAAGTCGACTTATGTTAGCTTCAACAGTAACATTCAACCAAATCTTCAATAATCCTCATTATTTTTGTTTTTCACTTATAAGGAAACTCCCAACTTGATTCTTCAATGATTTATCACTTGCCCATCTTGATTTGCACAATTCTTTCATTGAATAATAATCCCAAAATACCTAAAATAATTTCTTAACTAATTCTAGATATTTTATTATTATCAAAACATAAAGGGATTTAATTTGTCAACCACCATTGGTCCAACAATCACCCCCTTTTTGATAATGACAAAATATTTAGAAATTGAAAAGAAATTTGAAAAAACATAAAACTTGATCAAGGTTTTTTAATCCCTTGTCTTGATGGTTAGTTTGTCTCCCCCTTAATTAATAAACCAATGAATTTAATAAAAATCAAGATAGTCGCAAATCAAACAATTTTCACTCCCCCTCAATCAAATGACTGTGACCAAATAAATTAAATATCAATTTCCAATTTTACTCCCCCTTTTTGTCATAATCAAAATCAATAGGAAAAATAGTCTCAAATGAAGTTTATAAACAAACACAGCATCAAACACAAATAATAGTAATAGTCATTGCAAAATATATCATTCCAACAATTAACGTAAAAAGCACCAAAGATACAAAATAGAAACAGAAGATTAAATGTCGGTCAAGGCAAAAGTCAATACACATCATGACGAAGAATCATCATGCCTACAACCTAATTTCTTAAAAATCTTCTTGAGCATGCGATGTTGTGCATCCATTTTCTTTGCAAACCCAAGAAGCACACTCTGTATGTTATCAACACGATCATTCAGGTCATCCAATTGATCATTGATTTCATTTATCTCCTCGTGAGATACCTCACTTCTTCGCACATTGCTAGGCCGAGAGCTACTTGGACAATCCGCTGCCCTCTTAGATCGTTGCCTCGGAGGTACCTGTTCACCTTCTAAAGTTAGACCAAGCTTCTCGACATGATAAGAGTAGACCCAGTCTTTTTCAACTGTTTTTACCAGCTTCTCCAACTCTGAGGATAAGGAAGATGAGCATAGGAATTCAGATCACACCGTTGGAACTGAGAGAGAGAGGTTATCAAAGCAGCATAAGGCATTCCTTTATGCCAGAATGGTTTTCCTTTCAGCTGTCCTCGTAATAAACTAGCCTTCTTCCTCATCATTTGAATAATCAAGCTCGGATAATTGATTTTCCTCCCTTCTTCCATGTGCCAAAGAATCTCCTTATCTAAGGAAGTAATCTGATTATTACTAACCTTCTTCGGGTAAACAACCCTGTTGATTGCATAATGTAATAATCAATAATTTAAAGGCAGATCCATAGCCTCAAAGGGAGGGGAATGATCTGAACATAATCGACTGAGTAGATCAACCCCTTTTTCTTCAGTATAGCTGAAATTCTCGTCGGCTTCCTTATCAGTATCACCAGCCTTATTCCTCAAAATATCAACGTTAGTAAAAGATGCTCTAGGTCTTACTCCTCCTCTAGGCAAATGAAACAGAGTACACAAATTTGATTCACACAGATAAATTTCTTTCCCGTTAATTTTGGATGTCAGATTAGCTCCATCCTCAACATTACTACCAGTCACAATGAGATTCGCATAGAACTCCCTTACTAAATCTTCATAAATATCATTCTGAAATCCTAAAAAATCTCGCAGTCCAAGATTTGTAATTTCAGCAAACACATCAGTAAACTCACTATGGTCTAGCTCACCCCAGTCAAATCTCATTGAAGGAATCAATACCTCATTTTGGAGCACCTTGTAATACAGAGTTTGTGCGTCCCTTGACACAAACCTGGGTTCAACCACATCATCCTCTCTGGAAGCATCTCCTCTCGAAGAAGACCCATGAGTCGACTTGTTTTCCTCCATAAGTCGACTTATCGACCTTCATAAGTCGACTTGTCGAACCTTATAAGTCGACTTATCCTCATATAACTCCAAGTCCAAAGAGCTGCGTATAACATAGGTCGACTTATTGATCCATATAAGTCGACTTGTTACTAGACAAGTCACCAATTAGTCGACTTAGATACCCATTAGTCGACTAGAATATATCAGAACTTCAAATCAATCACATTTCAGCCTAAGTGTAAGTCATGATGATGGAATCTTCAGATGTAATTGCACATTTGTCTCATAATTTGACCATTTGATATATGAATGTAGTTAAAAACAAATTCAAACAAAGGAATTTAAATCACACATGCCTAGTCTCAATTTAATATTCACAAACACATCTTCCTTAAGAGGTTTAGTAAAAATGTCAGTTAATTGGTCACTAGATGATACACATGCTTCAAACAAATTTCACCTTTTAAACAATGATCGTGGATGAAATGATGTCTAATTTCTATATGCTTTGTTCTACTATGCAGAATTGGATTTTTACTCAAACAAAGTGCACTGGTATTATCACAATAAATAGGAATATTTTTAACCACAATACCATAATCAAGCAATTGATGTTTAATCTAAAGAACTTGGGCACATGCACTCCCAGCTGCTACATATTCAGATTCAGCAGTGGAAATGGCTACACTAACTAGCTTTTTACTAGCCCAAGAAATCAAAGATGAGCCTAGGAAATGACACAAGCCACTAGTGTTTTTTCTATCTATCCTACAGCCACCATGATCAGCATCACATAAGCATACAAATCAAATGATTCACAACCAGGATACCATAAACCATGATTAATAGCTCTACTCAAGTATCTAAATATCCTTTTGCAAGCACTCAAATGAGAAAGCTTAGGGCAAGATTGAAATCTAGCACAAAGACACGTGGCAAACATAATATCAGGTCTAGAAGCAGTTAAATACAAGAGAGAGCCGATCATACCTCTATAGAGTTTTTGATCAACATCTTCTTCATGTTCATGTTTCTCCAAGACCACATTTGTTGCCATTGGTGTTGCTGCCACTTTGCATCCTTCCATTTTAAACATCTTAAGAAATTCCTTGGTATACTTAGATTGGTGGATGAAAATGCCATTTTTGTGTTGCTTGATTTGCAATCCAAGAAAGAACTTGAGTTCCCCCATCATGCTCATTTCAAATTCGCCTTGCATTAAATCACTAAATTCTTTGCACAAAAATTCATTAATAGCACCAAACACAATATCATCAACATAAATTTGACAAATAAGCATATCCTTATCAACATGTTTAATGAATAAATTATTATCAATCTTACCACGAACATACCCATGTTGAGTTAGAAAAGTACTTAACCTTTCATACCATGCTCTAGGTGCTTGCTTTAATCCATAGAGTGCCTTCTTGAGTTTGTAGACATAATCCGGATGCTCATGATCTTCAAATCCTGGTGGTTTTTTGACATAGACTTCCTCTTGAATGTATCCATTGAGAAATACGCTCTTGACGTCCATTTGATTTAATTTGATCCTTTTATGAGATGCAAAAGCACATAATAGTCTAATTGCCTCCAACCGAGCTATAGGAGCATATGTCTCATTGTAATCAAGGCCTTCTTCTTGATAAAATCCTTGAGCCACTAACCTTGATTTATTTTTAATCGCTTCACCATTCTCATCATATTTTATCTGATTTACCCACTTGAATCCAATAATGGTCTTGTCCTTTGGTGGAGCTACCAAATCCCATACATCATTCCGCTTGAATTGATTAAGCTCTTCTTGCATAGCTAATAGCCAGTTTTCATCTTCAATAGCTTCTTCTATATTCTTGGGTTCTACTAATGAGATGAAGGCTGAATTGCTCATATTCTCATAGATATTTCTCCTGATTCTCAAACCATCATTTAAATCACCAATTACTTTCTCCATAGGATGGTTCTTTGCTTTTGCCCACGTTTTAATATTGGGTACATGATTTTCTTCATCTAACTTCAATTCCTCAATCTTGGATTCAATTTCTTCAACTTTATTACCTGAACTTCCTGCATCATCATCAAAACAAACCTTTCTCGGGGATGAAATCATATCATCAAATTTAACATGAATATTTTCTTCAACACATTTAGTCCTATTATTATAAACTCTAAAAGCCTTACTAGTTTGAGAATAGCCAATAAACACACCAACATAAGATTTTGAATCAAATTTTCCTAAATTGTTCTTTCCATTATTATGAATAAAGACTTTACAACCAAAAGGATGAAAATAAGAAATATTGGGTTTCTTACCTTTCCAAAGCTCGTATGGTGTCTTATTTTTTTCTCTTCGTAAATGCACCCTATTGATGACATAGCACGTCAGATTGATCGCTTACCAAAATGTTTTAGGAAGATTATACTCATTTAACATAATTCTGCTCATTTCTTCAAGAGAACGATTCTTCCTTTCTACTACACTATTTTGTTGCGGAGTCCTTGGTGTTGAGAAATTGTGCTCCATTCTGTATTTTTCGCAAAGACTTTCGAATGGTTCGCATTCAAATTCACCTCCATGATCGGTTCTAATTGCAACAATTGACAAATTTTTCTCATTTTGAACCAACCTACACCACTTGGTAAATTCGTTAAAAGCATCACTTTTATTCGCAAGAAATCTCACCCAAGTAAATCTAGAAAAATCATCCACAATCACAAGGACATATAATTTACTACTAAGACTAGCATGTCTAGATGGTCCAATCAAATCCATATGAACAAGTTCAAGAATTCTAGATGTGCAAATTTTTTTCTTTGGTTTGAAAGATTCTCTAACATGTTTTCCTTTTAAACAATATTCACACAAGTGATCTTTAACAAATTTTATTTTAGGCAATCCTCTCACAACGTCATTTTTTGAAAGCTTAGAGATTAGAGGCAAAGGAACATATCCTAATTTTCTATGCCATAAAAATGCATTTTCTTCTAATGTCACCAAACACTTTTCATTAAAAGAACTATCATCATGTAAATCAACAATGTATGTATTACCATGTCTCAAACCAATGAAAGCAACATGACCATCCTTCTTAACCATGCAATGTGATGATTCAAAAACCACATTAAAATTCATATCACATAGTTGAGAAACACTTAACAAATTGTGTTTCAAACCATCAACAAGCAAGACATTTTCAATGGTTAGGAAAGGTTCCTTACCCACTTTACCAATTCCAATGACCTTACCTTTGTTGTTGTCTCCAAAAGTGACATATCCTTGATTCTTTGGCTTAATTTCCGCAAATAGGGTCTTGTCTCCACTCATGTGTCTTGAACATCCACTATCAATGTACCAAGTGATTGATGGCTTTTCATCCCTTGCTTGTACCTACAATATCAACGTTCTTTCTTCTTATAGGTACCCAAGCCATTTTGGGTCCATTTTGGTTAGTCATATAAACCACATTAGGAGGTGTTGTGCCTTTTAACACCCAAATTTTCTTAACCTTAACACATCTCCTAGTACTTTTGCATACAAGTTCTATATGACCATCTTTCAAGCATCTAGCACATTGAGCAATTTTACCATCCTTAGTAAAATTTGAAATTAAAGAACAATCTCTATAAAAAGGATCATATCCTAATCCATGTTTAGAAATTGAATATCTTTGCAATGATAACAATTTTTCAAACTTTTTGTTTCCATTTGCAAATTTTCCAACCACATACGAAAATTAATTTCTAAGTCTATCAAGCTCACAAATAAGATTTTCCTTTTCAACAAGGCATGCAGAATGATCTTCCTTAGGACTATCTAAATCATCAATAGTCTCATGTAAGGCACTATTTTCAGCAGACAATTCTCTTATTTTCTTTATCAATTTTTTGTTAATCTCGATAGCTTCTTCAAAATCAGCTTGTAAAGCATCGAAATAATCTCTTAGATCTTGTTCATTGAAAATTACCTCATTTTCATCATCACTTGATGAGCTATTTGCCATAAGCGCCAAGTTGTTTTCATCATTACTTTGGTATGCTTCCTCATCATCACTCCAAGTAGCTACTAGGCTAGTTTTCTTTTTTCCCTTTGTCGTATTTTTCATTTTTCTGGAAATTTGATGTGGAAGATGTACTCTTGCATTCTCTTGCATGATGTCCCCTCTTTTCACATTTCCAACATTCTTCATTGCTTTTCTTTTCATCATACCCCTTTGATTTTCTTTCCACGACAAACCTCTTTCTTTCTCCATGCCTTTCACCATTTAATTCTTTCCTCCGATTTTTGAGAAGTCCCTTGAATTTTCTCAAATTTCTGGAGTACATTGCCATTTCTTCATCATCCTCTTCTTCATCTATTTCTTCATCACTTTCATCAAGAGAAGAAATATTAGCCTTTAAAGCAATTGACTTTTGTGACTTACCTCTACCTCCTCTGGATTTGAGAATGATCTCATAGTTGATAAGTGATCCCACCAAGGCGTTGAATTCCAAATGATTTAGATCCTTGGATTCCATAATGGCGGTGACTTGTGAGTCCCATTCCTTCGGTAGTGAGCGAAGAATTTTCTTCACCTTCTCGCTATCCGTCGTATGCTTTCCAAGGTTGCCTAATCCATTAATGATTTCTGCAAAATGATCAAGCATAGTAGAAATAGACTCACCTTCCTTCATGACAAACATTTCATAGTCATGGAGAAGCATGTTGATCTTTGTTTCCTGGACTTGGTTGGCTCCTTCATGGGTGATGCGAAGTCTTTCCCACATTTCTTTAGTGCTGGTACAAGAATTAACTCGGTTTCTTTCCTCAATCGTGAGAGCACAATAAATTAGCTTCATCGCTTTCGTGTTGATGTAGGCTTGCCTCCAGTCATTGTCGTCGTATTCCAGCTCTGTTTTTAACTCACCATTTTATTTCA
Source organism: Erythroxylum novogranatense (assembly GCA_029891385.1). NCBI lineage: Eukaryota > Viridiplantae > Streptophyta > Magnoliopsida > Malpighiales > Erythroxylaceae > Erythroxylum > Erythroxylum novogranatense. The sequence continues at coordinate 50,695,034 of CM057233.1, read as the reverse complement.
AAGGAGCTTTTGGACTAAAAATGATAATCTTCCAGTATTCCACTCCCTCGCTTATAATATGATACTTCATAGGATTTTTTCAAGAGGAATAGTTAGTACCATTAAATAAAGGAGGGCGATTGTTTGTGTTACCTTCTTCCGCTAGGTTATTGTGTGTCATCCCTGGATACTTCTGCTCTGATACCAATTGTAAATGATCTAGAAGGGGGGTTGAATAGATCTTTAAGCTTTTTGTAATTTTCTACAATAAAATCAGAAGTTAGTTCACACAAAAACAATTTAATCAAAATTAAATGTAAAGAGTAGGGAAGAAGAGCAAACACTGTTTTTATAGAGGTTCGGTGCTAAGACCTACGTCCTCTACTTAAGCTCCCACTTAGGATTTTGCAAACCACTTTATTGCACACTTTTTAGTTGAGTGTGAACTTCTTACAATTCCACTTGATTTCCGGCTCAAGCAACCTTTACACCCGATTTATTTTTCGACACAAATCCTACCTCACACATGACCTTTCACTAGTCACTCAAATTAAGAAAAATAATATAAAGATTGAAGAACAAAGCTCAATATAATGGAATAACAAGATAAGAACAATAATAAGCAATTTTGGAGCAATAGAAGAGTATTTTCACTTGTAGAACTTCGGTAGTCTCTTCATAAATCATCCAACCTTTATACTTGAAGAAAAATAGATGTTGGAAGCCTTTCTAGCCGTTGTATGATTGTTATGACCATTCCTTAACATCCTCCTTTCCATTTGTAGCTAATTGGACCGTTAAAATTAATTTGATGTACCCATAAGTTGACTTGTCGTCATGTATAAGTCAACTTGTGACAACATTTTACATAAAATTGCATCTCTGCTCTTCTATAAGTCGACTTATGCTATGTAAGTCGACTTGTGGTCCTCGATAAGTCGACTTATGTACTGTTAGTCGACTTGTGTTGACATATATTCATATGTTAGTCGACTTATGCTTTTCTAGTCGACTTATGCTGTTCAGATCTTAATGTATAAGTCGACTTATGCTGTGCAAGTCGACTTATGTTGGCTTCAACGGTAACATTCAACCAAATCTTCAATAATCCTCATTATTAATGTCTTTTTCACTTATAAGGAAACTCCCAACTTGATTCTTCAATAATTTATCACTTGCCCATCTTGATTTGCACAATTCTTTCATTGAATAATAATCCCAAAATACCTGAAATAATTTCTTAACTAATTATATATATTTTATTATTATCAAAACATAAAGGGATTTAATTTGTCAACCACCATTGGTCCAACATTTTGATCGATTGCGTCAATGAAGACACTGGGCCCTAAAGGGGGTAGATTGTGAGATCCCACATTAATTAGAGAGGAGAACAAAGTATGCCTTATAAGGATACGAATACCTCTTCCCTATAGACATGTTTTCTCATATGCGAGAAGAGAAAAACTGTGAGAGTCTTAGCCTAATGGGCAAGCTAAAGCAAACAATATCTGTGTGCAAAAGGTCTGGTTAGGAAATCAGGTTGAGATCCGATCTCAACCACAGCGAAAAAGTCACGAAATTTTTTCGTGACTTTTGATTTCCCAGAAGCTAAGATATATTTAATTCTATAAAATGATTAACACAAATCATTATAAAGAGGAAACTTAATTCGTACCTTATTCTGAAGCTTGATCTTTATCTTGTTGTATCCCTCGAACCATTTTCAAAACTGATCTGTTTCAACCACCGTAGTCGTACAAGTGTCTAGCCTCTAATAGTATCCACAAAGTAGGTTGAGAGAACTCTGTAACTCTTACAGAGAGGGTTAAGCAAGAAGTGCTAGCTTTATAGAAATTAAGCCTATTTATAATAAACTTTGGACGTTTTAGTAATTTAATTGAAATTAAATTCTAATTTTAATTAAACTTTAATTAGAATTACTTAATAATTCTAATTAAATGACAATTATGCCCATATAAAATTCATTATCTCATATTGGTCCTTATTTATTAAATATCTCATATTTAGTCATAAAATTTCTCAAACTTTACAATCAAGTCCAACTTGATTAAATTAACTTTGTTCTCTTCAACTCATTCTATATGTGAGACTCATTAGGTTCCCAAATATGTTGGCAATGATTATAAAATGTAATTTTAATTTATAATTAAAATTAGATAAATTAAAACTCCTTTTAATTCATCTTTAATTCTCCAATTAAATAATTTATAATTATAGATCAAGATTGGTGTTTAATAACACATCATGACCACCCAAATATTTAGGAATGTCAAAGTGGTTTTGACTAACCTTTCTGTCCATAATTTTTTCGTATAATTCAATCCTTTCATCATACAATGTTTTGATTAGACATAGAACATGAAATTAATGTCTACTATATTTTAAGTCTAATCATACTAGTTCTTCACCATTAGATATCGATTTAATTAATGATATTTATAAACTATTTAGAAAAGATCATTTCACCTTAGGCAAGGATTTCTTGAATTAATACTAATCGAGAACAACGAAATATTCTCCCTAATTACTTTAGGGTGACGAATCCTATCTTGATCACTCAACTACCTCCATATAGTTCATGCTACATCTAATGACCATGACTTATGATTAAATAGATCATAAGTAGTATCAAAACATAGCAATCTTTACACAAGATAACTTTGATAACCTCAAGTCAAATGATCACTTATACAATCATCATAATGAGAATTCCACAGCATACAGGTAATGTTCCAAATGGATCGTCTATTCAGTGAACTTGTTCTCTAGCAAGCACCCACATATTTGTGTAAATATCTCTATACTTTAGCCTATGAGATCGACTACTTCCTTCATAAGGAAAAACAAAACATGTGCTAGTCTTTTTACAGTCTATTAATGTCTAATCTTAATTGAACAATGATTAGGAACATTTTAGGAATAATACATAAATGCAATATGATTCTCATAATTATAATTGTAACACCCCACTCTCGCAGGACACGTACCTGACATTCTTGGTGATATCCAAGTATGAATCCCACAAGGGTGGCATGCTAGAACAGTAAACGGTTGAAACTCATTGCAAATTTCTGTTTCTTTAAAACAATGTACACATACGAAAAAATCATTAATCAAATCGGGCCCGCTTAATTTTTAAACATTTCCATACAACAGCCAAAAAAATTACAAGTCGATAAATGAAACTCATTACTTATATTTTAAAACAATTCATGAAAATGTGAAAAATCAATCATCAAATTCGGCCCAATTTGTTTTATAAAACATTTTCAGTCATAGCCACAAAGAATACAATCATTATGGAACTCCTCAGAGTTTTAGTAATCACTTGGGCCCATTACAGAACAAAATATTTGTATTTATAATATCATTAGATTTCAAAAACCATTTTCATATACATTATACAACGATTAAGACTATACTTTTCAATACAACATAAAGAAATACATTTGTAGGCACAAACTGATCCCGACTTAGAACTCTTACTCGGAACCTCTCTAGAGTCTTTTACTAAATCCTGAAAGCCACGTTGCAATTTTTTATGAGTCTTGCGAACTCAATTGAGCAACCATCCTCGATAGTTCACTCATATAATATAATCGCATAAATCATATAGTCAAATAGTTCATATCAATTTATCATTACAATTCAAATTTGCAAATCATTCAATGAATTCCAATCATATATGAATGCTATATATATGAGACTCACATTCGTTTTTATTGTTGTGACTGAGTGCCTATCACATATGTATACAAATACTAGCCTATTAGGCTCAGTCAGAACAGAATCACTGAGTATAGCTCTACGTGCAGAAACAGTAATCATGGAGCAAAGCTCTACGTGTAAGCACTTTCATACTAGCTACTCCAGTCATAACGCCTTTATATTACATGCATTGAAATGGTATGCATGTCACAATTCAGTCATCAATTCAATCATTTTCACTTGCGTATATTATCACAGTATAACAATCTCAGTATCAGTAATCATCATACTAGGTCCGATATTCAACTTTTCAGTTGAGAATCAAAATATTCAATTAGTCAGTATCATTCACATAAATGTAGCACTTTTAATATTGTTTGTATGCATCAAACGCCTCAGACATATATTGTCCGAAATTTAGTACACAATCAGTCAATGTAGTTTAGTAATATATCAATATAGTTTAGTAATATACAAAACAGAACAAATAAAGTGAGACCATCTTAGGTTACTCATAGTTGCTCCTTTAAGCCTATTGCCTTGACGTTTCGGCAATATCTAGAAGCAGTTAGTCTAGTCACTCGTCTATATGCAATAAAAACAATTTCATATTACTAGAGCTGTTATGTAATAGAATAAACACATTTTACAATGTTTTATGTATGATGTATGTTCAATGACAAATTCTCGGGTATATTTTTGTCACACTTTGATGTACATATTAATTGTACTTCAGTTGGACCAAAACTCAATCACTCATTCTCTATTTCCAAAGTTTCCAAAAGCATTCCATTATGTTCAACCATGCATGATCAACAAAATCCTAAAAATGAAGGATTTAAACAATACTTCCTTATAAACAATTATTCCTTTACGTCTTAAGTTTCTAATGAAATTAAGATCATCCAATTTGAGCCTATATATAAGAATTTATACTTCAAATACATCAGTCTATTCTTAAACTATAACAGAACTCTTAATTCAACTTCAGAACAAATTTTAGCCCTCTTCAATCCAAAATTACAATTTGACCTCTTCAATTATAGCTTTATGTCTCTAGTTTCATTTGAATTAATAATCACCTCATTTGGAACTCTACAGATCAAGATATAATCAAAATATAGAAGTATGTTCAGTAAATTATTTTAGTTCATTTTATTCCAACAGATTCTCCCACTTTCATTCAATCAATATTTTCCAAATCAATTCAAAAAGATACCAATTTTTATGGAGAGGTAGAAAAATGTGTTAGAAATCCATTAGTTTAAGAATCAAGTCATTTAGACATCCGGTGAAGAAGTTATAGAAAAAATATCAAATAATTTTCAAAAGCAAACTCAACGTCAACACTGTTGCGATATCCTACCTGCACCTGTGATGTCATGCGTGATTGCAACTCTTTTAGCATAATCGCGATCATGACCTTAAACATCCAAAAAGCTTATTTCTTTCCCTCATGTTACGATCGTGAATTTTAACTTTCATTTATAACTGCCCGGGATAGTCTTCCACCATCGAGCATTTGGGCCTGCAGAGAGACACCTGATAATCAAACCTCTCCTCAAAGATCACAATCCATCCGGTCAAGACTCTCGATCCTCTCCACCATCCTCACCTCGCAGGTCTCGTGTTGCCATAAAGTCTACACTCCCTACTACTTGCAATCGATCATACCTCCTCTCCCATCTCACGGGAACACTAGGAGGCTGCTCCTCATTTCGAGGCACTGAGGACTCCCTACTAGCTCCGACTGATCCATGGTCAGCTGGTTGATCTACCTGATCACCAAGGACGGATGACCTATAACAAAACCATAATTCCGATCAATTTCTGCTTTTCTCATTAAAATTCAAGCCTAATAATACACTATGCCCAAAAGATGCCAAACCATGCTCTGATACCACCTAATGTAGCACCCCCTTACCGTAGAGTACGCACCGAGACGCCCGTAGGTCGTTCCGATACATAACCCACGATGAGGGTGCACTACGAACGATCGTTTCTATAATCCACATGGCATCGATATAATAAAACCGCAATATCAAAATTGCTAAAATTTTAAAACCAAAAGATTTTCATTTCATAACCTCAAAACCGAATTTACAAGTTTATCAGTTTCCACAAACTATACAAGAATTTCCAAAAACGAACTGAGACAAAAGCCTAAACTAGGTCATCCTCAAAATCAATCCCAGCTGACCGACCTGTGTGCTATAACCACTCTTGCCAACGCTCACATAGCAGGAAGAGTCGAACTCTAGAGCTAGGAGTCTACTATCTCTGCCCTGAAAAATATTTGCAATGTTGGGTGAGTTTGTGAACTCAGCGAGAAACCATCATCGATGGTTCACCCAACTCATGCAATACAAATAGTTCCCAAAATTTCACAAAGTAGCATATTCAAAAAATATCACATGCGTTCTATTTCACAGATATCAGAATTTTCACACAATTCACAATTTATCATTCATATGTATATGCACATGTGACACTTTTCATTTTATTACGTTGTTGTGACCGTGCGCCTGATTACGGTGGGCTTGAAGCCCTGATACGTTGAGCCTGTGGCTCTAAAAATTTTGTTAGGTTCGAGGCCCTGATGCGTTGAGCTTAAAGCTCTGAAATACGTTGGTTGTTCCGGTCACAACTGCCATTATCTGATCATGCCTTTATGCATGAATGCACATGTCTCATATCGCATAAAAAATCAATTTATTGCCATGCACCACAATTGACACTTCTATATCAAGTTCCAAATATTTTGGACACCTATGGTTCGAAATCAATCAAAAGCAAACACACAATTCCTTCCTTAACTCCACAAGGCATAAGTGCAGAAAATTTAACACATAAAGGTTGAGAAACCAACTAGGATACTCACCTCTAACCTCCGAGCTACTGCCGGGAAGTCTCACCTACGTCGGACGATCGACGCTGCACTTGAGCCTCTATAACAATCAGGATAAACCAACATTACTAATTGCACAATTTTTAATATTCAATAATGCATATGCAGCGAATGCGATGAGTACTATACATGTTATGACATTCCCGATTCTATACCCGAATCTTCCAATTCAATTCTCTTTTCCTCTAAAAGATAACAGTTCCTAACACCATAATTAAATTGACTAAGTTTTGAACTCTCTAAAGTCATACTCCAATCACAAATCACATTCCCTAATAAATTGCCATCCGATTTCTTGAACCATCGAATTCAATTCCGAGTTTCCCTCTTATCAATTCACAATTTTTAATCTCTAAATTTCAATCACTCAAGAACTAATTCAATAAGAATTTAACCTCAAAATCATTCATTAAAATAAACAACTTCAATTTTAGGAAGCAGCGCCCTCATGGCAAGAAGGTCGCCATCACATGGCGAGACTACCTCGCTTACGTCATGCAAGACGCAGAACCTTCTTCAAGGCGTGTTTCGCTTCGTCGTCATGACGTGCGCCTTCACTCGTCGCGACGTGCGGAAGAAACCTGCTCATCGCGGTGTAGAATTACACGCTCGTCGCGACGTGCAAGAAGGGAATGGCTCGCCGCGGCGTGTTCATCACACGTCGCAACGTGCAAACCCAGAAACACGTCCGAAACCCAGAATTTCTCAGATCTGCAGATTTCTAATTCATCCAACTCTTTACAAAACACTCCCAAACAACTCCAAATACTCTAATCTACTAACTCCTAAACTCAATTCCATCTAAAATCAATTATTCTTTAAATACCCAAATCAAAACAATATAACTCAAAATTATCCTATCATCCGAAAACTCATATATCTCTCAACAATCATGTATTCTAACCAATGATCAATATAATCCACAATATAAACTATCCAAAGCAGAAAGAGTAAGGACTTACTTGTTTTATCTTCAAATTTCTCAAGAAACTCCAATCCCCAATCTCATACACACCCACGATTTTCACCTCTTCCAATACCAAACATCATCTTCTCCCATAACAAGCTTAAAGGATGGATTAAAGGTGAAGAATGGAACAATTAGCAAGAAGGAAATGGAAGAAATGGGTAAGGAGGGATCCACGATGAAGAGAGAGGAAGAAAAATCCAATTTTCTTTCAAAACAAAGGAGAATATCGTGGAAGGCAAAAATTCAAAGGGTTAGGGTTATATACCTAAGGCTTAGGGCATGTTTGGCAAATCTCAAGCCACATGCCTAATTCTTAGGGTCTAGAAATCCAATTCTTATTCTAATTTTCTCCCAATTTCGCAATGACTATAAAAATTTAAATCCTAAAATCATAACTCTAATTATCTCGTGCCAATTGCCAATCAATTTTGGAACCGGAATCCAATTTATCAGTCCTTAGGCCATTTTTTCGGTCCGGACTCATAACTCTAAAAATTTCAAAAAAATTCCTATAAATCCTCAAAAACATGAAATATAGGATCCTATACTCCAATCTCAATTTTCAACACTCTAGAATTCAATTTTTACTCCAATTCAAAAATCACAAAATTTCCAATTCACACAATTATACCGGGAATATGTCATACATGCATTTACATACTTATGCTAGTGCAACAATAATCAATTATCTATAAATATAGAGGCTAAATGCATGTGCAATTTTAACTGCACTCAATTCTAACCCAATCCGAATTCCCAATATGCCCATCACATCGGTAATGAGATGTTACAATTCTCCCCTCCAAATAAAAATTTTGTCCTGAAATTTCTTACCTGACTGATCGAATAGATGAGGGTACTGCCTCCTCATGTGCTCCCCAGTCTCCCAAGTCGCTTCCTCAGCTGAGTGGTTCTTCCAAAGGACTTTCACCAATGGAATCACCCTGCTCCTCAACTGCTTAATCCGAGACCCCACAATCTGAATCGGCTCCTCTACATAACTCAAATTACTGGTCACCTCTATCTCCTGAGCCGGAATCACATGAGTCGAGTCTGATCGATATCTCCGAAGCATGCTCACATGGAAAACGTCATGCAACTGAGACATCTCGCTCGGCAACACCAATCTATAAGCCAATGGTCCTATCCTCTCTAGGATCTCATAAGGACCAATATACCAAGGACTCAACTTGCCCTTCTGGCCAAATCTCAAAACTCCTCTCCACGGAGACACTCGGAGGAAAACTCTATCTCCAACATCATACTCCATCTCTCTCCGATGCTGATCCACATAGCTCTTCCGCTCATCCCGAGCCGCCTTAATGTGACTCAATCACCAGTATTTATCCACGGTGTCCCGAATCACTCAGACCTCAAACATTCTCATACCCTCTTCATCCCAATAAAGAGGCGATCTACACTACCTCCCATACAACGTCTCATATGGTGCCATCCCAATACTACTCTGGTGCTGATTATTATAAGCAAACTCAACCAGAGCCAAATACTGATCCCAAGCACCTCGGAACTCCAATACACAAGCTCGTAACATATCCTCAACAGTCTTAATCGTCCTCTCACTCTGCCCATCGGTCTGAGGATGAAATGCGGTACTGAAGTTCAACCGAGTACCCATAGCCGACTGCAAACTCCTCCAAAACCTCGAAATAAACCTGGGATCCCTGTCTGAGACTATAGACACCGGAACCCCATGCAGTCTCACAATCTATGCCACATACTTCTGGGCCAACTGATCGAGAGTATTGTTCTCTCTCACTGGCAAGAAGTGAGCCGATTTAGTCAACCGGTCCACTATGACCCAGATAGCATCATGCTGCCTCAGCGTCCTAGGCAACCCCATAATGAAATCCATGGTAATTCGTTCCCATTTCTACTCCGGAATGGGAAACAAGTGCAACCTCCCATCGAACACGGTGCTCGGCCTTAACTCTGGCGGGCACGCCGACATCGAGAAACAAACTCACACCGCCTCTTCATGCCTGGCCACCAGAAATGCAACTTAAGAGTGCGATACATCTTGGTAGTACTAGGATGCATAACATAGGCAGCCAAATGCACCTCCTCCAAAATCTCGCGCCTCATATCGTCAACATCTGGAAAACATAATCTCTGACCCATCCATAATGTCCCATCTCTCAATTCAAAATCAGAATCCACATCAGATCTCGCTCTCTCAATCAATCTCACCAACATAGGATCCTGATCCTGAACTCTCCTGATCCTGTCATGCAACATCGGCCTAAGCCTCAGAGTAGCTATCAGAGCTAAGTCCATCTGCACATTCAGAGCTCTCAATCAATCAAAGCAGTAATCTCCCAATCAACTGAAGCAGACCGATATGAGATCTCCTACTCAATGCATCTTCCACCACATTAGCCTTCCCCGGATGATACTCAATCGTGCAGTCATAGTCCTTGAGCAACTCTATCCATCTCCTCTGTCTCAGATTCAACTCCCTCTGACTCAACAAATACCGCAAACTCTTATGATCAGTGAAAATCTGGAACGTCTCACCATACAAATAATGTCTCCAGATTTTCAGGGCAAAAACCACTACTGTTAACTCCAAATTATGCACTGGGTAATTCACCTCGTGAGGCCTCAACTGTCTCGAGGCATAAGCTATCACTCTCCCATGCTGCATCAGAACACTACCCAGTCCCTGCTGCGAAGCATCACTGAATACCTCAAAACCTTCAGACCCTGACGGCAAAGCTAACACTGGCGCCGTAGTCAACCGATGTTTTAGCTCCTCAAAACTCTTCTGACACTCCTCAGTCCATCTAAAAGTCACATTCTTCCTCAGAAGTTTTGTCAGAGGGGTTGAGATCACTGAAAATCCCTCGACAAACCTCCGGTAATAACCTGCTAATCCAAGGAAACTCCGCGTCTCTGACACATTCCTAGGAGTCTCCCAACTCCTCACTGCCTCAATCTTGTGAGGATCTACCCGGATACCCTCACCAGACACAATGTGTCCCAGAAATACTACCTCATCCAGCCAGAATTCACACTTGCTGAATTTGACATATAACTGCTTATCTCTCATAATCTGCAAAACAACCCTTAGATGCTCCGCATGCTCCTGTCTATTCCTCGAATACACCAAAATATCATCAATAAACACAATAACAAACTGATCAAGATAGGGCTGAAAAACCTTATTCATCAAAGCCATGAAAGCTACCGGGGCATTAGTCAACCCAAACGGCATCACTAAAAACTCGAAATGCCCATACCTGCTCCTGAAAGCACTCTTAGGCACATCGACCTCTGCTATCCTCAACTGATAATATCCGGATCTCAAATCTAACTTAGAAAACACCTGAGCCCCCTGCAACTGATCAAACAGGTCATCGATCCTAGGCAGTGGATACTTATTCTTTACTGTCACCCGATTCAACTGCCTATAATCGATGCACAACCTCAAAGTCCCGTCCTTCTTCTTCACAAACAACATTGGAGCTCCCCACAGCGAAACAATCGGTCTGATAAATCCCTTATCCAGAAGCTCCTGCTATTGAGCCTTAAGCTCCCTCAGTTCCACCGGTGCCATCCTATATAGAGGTATAGATATAGGAGCGGTACCTGAAACGAGGTCAATCGAGAACTCCGTTTCCCGATCCGGTGGCAAACCCGGTAACTCCTCGGGAAACATATCTGAAAATTCCCTGATCACGGGAATATCATGCAACCTCTGCTCAACTCTGGTATCCACCACATGAGCCAAATAAGCCTCACAACCTCCCTGCATCAACCTCAGGGCACTCAGAAAAGAAATCATCCTGGCTGGCACTGCCTAACTAACACCTCGAAATACAGCTCTGGGCTGACCAGGAGACTTCAACATGACCTCCTTGGTATAACAGTCCATAACAGCCCTATGGGCAGTGAGCCAATCCATCCCCAGAATCACATCTATCTCTCTCAGAGGCAACACTATCAGGTCTGCAATCAGCACTGCTTGATCTATCTGGATCGAGCATCCCTTGTAGACCTCTCCCAAAGCAGTAGTACTACCTAGAGGTGTACTCACCTCCAGTCCATACTGTAACATCTCCCTATCCCCATGCAATCTACATGCCACATGCGGTGCAATAAAAGAATGCGTAGAACTTGGATCTATCAATGCAAAAACCTCAAAGCCGGAAATCAAAAACATACCCGCAACAACATCCGGAGAATCCTGGGCCTCCTGCCTAGTCATAGCGTAGACCCTGGCCTGGGACCGTGGTCGGCTGCCACGTCCCTCGGTCCCCACAAAGGAATCTCTAGTTCTACCTCGGGCTCTACCTCGGCCCCTGAATCCAGGTCCACCACCGCGACTCTGCTGTACTTTCGTATTGCTACCAGATCTCCCACTCACAGCAGACTGAGCTCCCAGTGTAGTGGGGCAATTCCTAATCAAATGATCCATGGAGCCGCATGCAAGGCAGGCTCTAGTCAGCCGCCAACACTCCCCATTGTGCCTCTTGTCACAATGTACACAAACAGGAAGTGCCTGACCTGATCCTCTACCACTACCACTGCCAGTCTGCCCAAATCTCCCCCTCTGAACAAAACCAAACTGTCTGGATCCTCCTGAAGATCTGAAGGTCCTGCTCTGGCGCCTGATAAAGTTCCTACCAGAGCTGCCCTGACTGTCACTCGATCTCTTACTCCTGGATCCCGACCGGCCTCGGCTGACTCTGTCTCGAAGTCGCTTTTCGAAGACCGCAGCAGCTCTTAACTCGATAAAGGTGCCCATATCAGACCGGGCTAACCTGTTACGGATCTCCAAATTAAGCCCACCCTCAAATCTCTAGCACCTATAAGCCTCCGTAGCAATCAGAACTGTCGCATATCCTATGAGCTCATTAAACTTAACCTCATATTCTGCCACTGTCATCGAACCCTGTCTCAACTTTAGAAACTCTTGCATCTTCATCTCCAAATATACCTTGGGCATGTAGTTATCTCTGAATGCCCTCAGAAAATCCTCCCATGACAATCAGGACAAACCAACATTACTAATTGCACAATTTCTAATATTCAATAATGCATATGCAGCGAATGCGATGAGTACTATACATGTTATGACATTCCCGATTCTATACCCGAATCTTCCAATTCAATTCTCTTTTCCTCTAAAAGATAACAGTTCCTAACACCATAATTCAATTGACTAAGTTCTGAACTCTCTAAAGTCATACTCCAATCACAAATCACATTCCCTAATAAATCGCCATCCGATTTCGTGAACCATCGAATTCAATTCCGAGTTTCCCTCTTATCAATTCACAATTTTTAATCTCTAAATTTCAATCACTCAAGAACTAATTCAATAAGAATTTAACCTCAAAATCATTCATTAAAACAAACAACTTCAATTTTAGGAAACAGGTGCCCTCGCCGCGGCGAGACTACCTCGCCTACGTCGCGGCGTACGCGTAACCTTCTTCGCGACGTGCGCCTTTGCTTGTCGCGACGTGCGGAAGAAACCTGCTCGTCGCGGCGTAGAATTACACGCTCGTCGTGGACGCAAGAAGGAATGGTTTCGCCATGGCGTGTTCATCACTGCGTCGCGACGCAAACCCGTAAACACGCCCAAAACCTGTAATTCTCGGATCCGCAGATTTCTAATTCATCCAACTCTTTACAAAACACTCCCAAACAACTCCAAATACTCTAATCTACTAACTCCTAAACTCAATTCCATCTAAAATCAATTATTTTTTAAATACCCAAATCAAAACAATATAACTCAAAATTATCCTATCATCCGAAAACTCATATATCTCTCAACAATCATGTATTCTAACCAATGATCAATATAATCCACAATATAAACTATCCAAAGCAGAAAGAGTAAGGACTTACTTGTTTTATCTTTAAATTTCTCAAGAAACTCCAATCCCCAATCTCATACACACCCACGATTTTCACCTCTTCCAATACCAAACATCATCTTCTCCCATAACAAGCTTAAAGGATGGATTAAAGGTGAAGAATGGAACAATTAGCAAGAAGGAAATGGAAGAAATGGGTAAGGAGGGATCCACGATGAAGAGAGAGGAAGAAAAATCCAATTTTCTTTCAAAACAAAGGAGAATATCGTGGAAGGCAAAAATTCAAAGGGTTTACGGTTATATACCTAAGGCTTAGGGCATGTTTGGCAAATCTCAAGCCACATGCCTAATTCTTAGGGTCTAGAAATCCGATTCTTATTCTAATTTTCTCCCAATTTTGCAATGACTATAAAAATTTAAATCCTAAAATCATAACTCTAATTATCTCGTGCCAATTGCCAATCAATTTTGGAACCGGAATCCAATTTATCAGTCCTTAGGCCATTTTTCCGGTCCGGACCCATAACTCTAAAAATTTCAGAAAAATTCCTATAAATCCTCAAAAACATGAAATACAGGATCCTATACTACAATCTCAATTTTCAACACTCTAGAATTCAATTTTCACTCCAATTCAAAAATCACAAAATTTCCAATTCACACAATTATACCAGGAATATGTCATACATGCATGTACATACATATGCTAGTGCAACAATAATCAATTATCTATAAATATAGAGGCTAAATGCATGTGCAATTTAAAATATAAATGCACTCAATTCTAACCCAATCCGAATTACCAATATGCCCATCACATCGGTAACGGGATGTTACAATAACCTAACCATTTTTGTCACGAGTGTGAGATTTCTATGTGCACCCATGAGTGGTTCATACCATATTATGAGGAAACATTTCTCTCCATTCAAAACTCAGATATTCTTCATTCCTAAATCATAAATTCAGTCTTTTTATACCCATTACAATTTCTAAACAAATCAAATGTGAGTTTATATGATAATCATCAACAACCTGAAACCTCACTCATGTTTTCTCTCACTATTATGTTTCTATAACTTCTGCACTTCTCTTTTTTTTTTAATTCACCATTTTTAATAGCACTCTCATTATATCTTTAATACTTTTCCCACATCACAGTATCACCGGAAACTTTTTCCCTTAGCTCTAAACTCATTTAACATCATTTCTACACATGCATATAGCACTCGGCAAAACGAAAGGGCAACGTGAATAGTCAATATTTTATGCAATTTTCTAATTCACCAACTCTCTTTAAACTCATATTTTCACAATCCTATATCTTTTTTTGCACATTCTCAATTCATAGATCTTTCTTCTAACTCATTCCTCAAGTTTATTCACTGAAAATATAGTGCTTAAACTTCACATGCATATACATATGTATTAACACTGTAAAACATCATCAGAGTTACTTACGTGATTCATTTCCAACTAAGAGACTAAATCACCACAAGTTGATGCTCGGTGTTTGGTAAACTAGAAGTACGTTTGATAACAATACTACTCTCAGTGAAGAACAACAAAAGAGAGAGCAGCAGGAAGGCAACGTCTAAAACACGTATCTACGTGTTATCTTGCATGAATTACACTTATCACTATTTCATGTTGCCACGTGTCACATATATACATAGGCTATTTGTCATCAATTTAATTAGTCTACGTTTCACACTACCCAAAAATTCCAAATAATATTACTAGTCTCCAATTAAATCTTTAATCCAAATAATTCACAATTCACATTTTAATCACTTTAATCAGTTAATTATACCCGAAAAATGTCATTGAATGCATGAATAATTATTTTAAATATGTCAATAATAAATATTCACATGTATATGAGTATATAATGATGCATGAGCATGCAATGCACTGTATAATACTCTCAATTCCCAATTTTGGGGTCTAGCCCCGAACATGGGATGTTACAATAATCTCATTATAATTTTATTTGCAATGTATAAATATCCAATGGACTTTATCATATACATCTAAACATGTAAAAGATAAAGAGTGCCTTTAAATAATTTGTCACTAATTCCACTCCCATTTCCAATGAATGACACTTATCGAACATATCTAAAGTCCTGTATCCAAAATTCCAATGCTATTTGACAATAAATTCTACTACCATTTATCAATTGTTCCGGTCCGGAAATTTTTTCCAAAAAATTTCAAAAAATTGCTAAAAGTCCCTAAAAATGGAAAACACACATAAGTCATTCCAATTCAATTTTTCAAACACAAATATCACATATTTCACACACACAAAAATTACATTTAGACACATATACCGGGAAATGTCATGAATGCATGTACAATCATGTGCATGTGCAAAAATTATCATTCATATATATTTAGAGGCCATAATATGCATGAATATGTCGAGCTATGTTTCCACACTCCTAACCCATCCCAAATGACCAATTTACCCTTCCCATCGGTGATGGGATGTTACATGGAGAAGCTTATGCATGATTTTATTTGGGGGTCTACGCCCTCGCAGCGAAAATGCATCTTGCGAACTAGGAGTCTGTCTGTCAACCTAAAGCTGCGGGGGGCCTCGAGCTCAAGCAGATCCGGGCCACCAATGATGCCCTGCTTGCCAAACTGGGCTGGGCCCTTCTGACCCAGCTGACAGCCCTTTGGGTTCAGGTCCTTAAAGCGAAGTACAAGTTCGAGACCAACCAGATACCCTAACAAATAACGAGGTCGGGGACCTCGGTCATCTAGAGGGGCATTTCGGCAGCCTAGCCTCTAGTTTGTCAGGGGAGCACTTGGATGCTGGATTCTGGGAGGCGTATTTTATTCTGGCAGGACAGTTGGGTTTTCGGTTGGGGCCCCCTCATCCATGTGGCGAGAATGCCCATTCCGGATCACCGTCTGGTAGACACGGTCGCGACCTATGTGGGTCCTGCAGGCCACTGGCTCTGGCAGGCGTTTCAACACTACCTGCCATCTGCAACCTGCATGGCGATTGCATCCCTCGCTCCTCCTTTAGAGGGCCAAGGGGAGGATGCACTGACCTGGGGACCTAACCCCCATGGGGGATTCATTGTGGCTTCTGCATATGATCTTCAAGAAGGCCCTTACATGGACACCGATCACAGGCAGTGGAAGGTTATCTGGGCTTGGCCTGGACCCTAACGAATTCGCTCTTATCTGTGGCTATTGGCACAACGCAAGCTCATGACTAATCAGCAGAGAGTTATCTGACTCATCGCCATGGACAGTGGTTGCCCTTTCTGTGGCCAGGAAGAGTCCACCATCCATGCTATTCGAGACTACCCACACGTCCGCACGTTCTGGCAGAAGTTCCCCCAGGATGTGGTTACCCTGACCTTCTTCCAGCAGGATGAGCGGACTTGGTTAGTGTCGAACCTTCGCTCCCACACGCAGATCCACCAGGTCGCCTGGGGCCTCATCTACAGTGTTGCAGTTTGGGTCTTATGGAAGTGGCGAAACAGCTGTCTATTCGAAAGCGGGTTTGACTGGCCAGAGGATGGTACACGGATTGTTTGGGACTACGTATAATGGATTGGTCAGGCTCGCACAATGGAAAAGCAGGTCTTTCCAACTTAGGGCCTGGATGCAGGTAGTTTTGTGAGCTGGACCAAACCACAGAAGGGGTGGGTGAAATTAAATGTGGATGGAGCGTTCATCGTAGGTTTTGCTTCCACCACGGTGAGCGGATTACTTCGTGATAGCCATGGGCGCTGGCTTGGGGGATTTCAACACACTCTTGGCACGGGGTCGCCCTTCTCTGCAGAATGTTGAGGCGTCTACACCGATCTCCAGTTGGCCTGGGACTAGGGCTTCAGACGGATAGCCGTCGAAACGGATTCACTCGAGGTCATTAATATCCTCTCTACCTCACACATCCCACTAACGGCAAAATTTTCTTTGATTATAGGTATCCGGAGCCTACTGCAACATAACTGGGAGGTCCAACTGACTTATGCCTTTCGAGAGGCCAACCAATGTGCTGATAGATTGGTAGCTTTTGCTAGAGTTTTAAGCCCGGGACTGCACTGCATCTAGGACCCACCAGAGTTTCTTCAGGAGCTCCTTCACCGTGACGCGCATGGAGTGGCGTACCCATGCCTCTCGCACTAGTTTCATTTTTTGTCTTCTTTCCCTTGTACTAAAAAAAATATCCATTACTCTATGTGTGAGTTGATATCTGAGTTCAAGATGATAAGGATATAACTTTAGAAGTAAATCCTAATTAAGGTTTATTTACTTAGAACATTATCATTTAGGATCGAAAAAGTTCCAATGTAGCAATTGATTGTTAATTGAGCCATAATACATTTTTCGTTTAGTGAAAATGATTAATTGGATCAACAAATTCTTTAGCGAACTTGATATAGTTTCATTGCATTGTTCAAGACAGTAATATATTGTAGAACATTAGAGCCATTGGGCATGCATAAGGAGCTAATGTCTCATCAAAGATCTAAGAATGTGTTTAAGAAAATTTTCTTAATTATGATGATAATTAAAATGGGAGTTGTACGATTTAATCAAGTGCTCACTATAGAGAATCTTGTAGAATTCTTTCATTAAGCCACTACCCCAGAAGTAGAATAATCGTCATATGGTAACATAGTATGACATACTTAAACAATTGGCTTAGTGCAAGTAGGAGATTGTTTATTTATGCCCTACAGTCAATCGTTTTGGTTGTAGTTTAGTGACAAATTATTTAAAAGTATTCTTTATCTTGTACATGTTTAGATGTATATGATAAAGTCCATGGGATAATTATACATTGGAAATGAAATTATAATGAGATTATAATTATGAGATTCATATTGCATTTATGTATTATTCTTAAATGTTCCTAGTCATTGTTCTATTAACATTGGACATTAATAGAACGTAAAAAGACTAGCACATGTTTTGTTTTTCCTTATGAAGGAAGTAGTAAATCTTATAGGCTAAAGTATAGAGATACTTAAATAAACGTGTGGGAACTTGCTTGATAACAAGTTTACTGAATAGACTCGATCCTTTTGGAACCTTACTTGTATGTCTATGGAATTCTCATTATGATGATTGTATAAGTGATCCTTTGACTTGAGGTCATCAAAGTTATCTTGCATAGGGATTGCTATATTTTGATACTACTTATGATCTATTTAATTATAGTTTATTTAATCGGTAGTCATTAGATGTAGCATGAACTATATGGAGATAGTTGAGTGATCACGTGAGATCCTACATCGGCTAGAGAGGGGAACGAAGTACGCTTTATAAGGGTACAGATAACTCTCCCTTATAATGCGTTTTTTATGGCCTAATACACCAGATCCCATCAAAACTTCGAGGTTAAATGTGCTCGGGCGAAAGTAGTTCTAAGATGGGTGACCTCATGGGAAGATCTCGGGAAAAACAAAATCGTGAGGGCTTGGCTAGGTCAAGGCTCAAAGCGGACAATATATGTAAGCTGGTGATCTGAATTATTACAGGTGGTATCAGAGCCAGTACTCGGACCGGTTAGACCTACAAGAGGCTAGGCCTCCCTTATAGACACGTTTTATATGGCCTAACGGATTGGATTCCATCAGAACTCCGAGATTAAACGTGCTCAGGCGAGAGTAGTTTCAAGATGGGTGACCTCCTGAAAAGGCCTTAGGAAAAGCAAAACCGTGACGGCTTGACTGGTCCAAGGCCCAAAGTGGATAATATCTGTAAGCAGGTGATCTAGGCTATTATAGTGGTATCAGAGATGATATTCGAACCGTTGTGCCAGCTAGGCTGGACCCCAAAGAAAGCCGAGTCTTAAGGGGGTGGAGAGTGTGAGACCCTACATCGGTTGGAGAGCGGAACGAAGTACACCTTATAAGGGTACATATACATCTCCCTTATAGACACGTTTTCCATAGCCTAATGTACCGGATCCCATCAGAACTCTGAGGTTAAATGTGCTCGGGCGAGAGTAGTTCTGGGATGGGTGATCTCTTGAGAAGGCCTCGGGAAAAGCAAAATCGTGAGGGCTTGGCTGGGCCAAGGCCTAAAGCGGATAATATCTATAAGCAGGTGACCTGGGCTATTATAGGTGGTATCAAATCCAGTACTCGGGCAAGTTGGACTGACAGGAGGCTAAGCCTCCCTTATAGATGCATTTTTCATGGCCTAACGGATTGGATCCCATCAGAACTCCGAAGTTAAACATGCTCTAGCGAGTGTAGTTTCAAGATAGGTGACCTCTTGGGAAGGCCTTGGGAAAAACAAAACTGTGAGGGCTTGGCTGGACCAAGGTCCAAAACGGATAATATCTGTAAGCGGGTGATCTGGGCTATTACAGATCAAGATAGGATTCATCACCTTAAAGTAATTAAGGAGAATATTTTGTTGTTCTCGATTAGTGTTAATGCAAGAAATCCTTGCTCAATGTGAAATGGTGTTTTATAAATAGTTTACAAATGTCATTAGTTGAATCAATAGCAAATAGCGAAGAAATAATATGATTAGACTCAAAATAGAATAGACATTAATTTCAAGCTCTATGTATAATCGAACATTGTATGATGAAATGATTGAATTATACAGAAAATTTATGCATAGAAAGGTTAGTCAAAACTACTTTGACATTCCTACATATTTTGGTTATAATCGTTGCTAGATGTCGGTCTTGATCTATGATTATAAATATTTTAATTAGAGATTTAAAGATAAATTAAAAGGAGTTTTAATTTATCTAATTTTAATTATGAATTAAATTTAAATTTTATAATCATTGTCAACATATTTGGGAATTTAATGGCTCTCATATATAGAATGGGTCAAGAGAACAAAGTTAATTTAATTAAGTTAGAATTGATTGTAAAGTTTAAGAAACTTTATGATTAAATATGAGATATTTAATAAATAAGGATCAATATGAGATATTGAATCTTATATGGGCATAATTGGTATTTAATTAGAATTATTTGTAATTCTAATTAAATTTAATTGAAATTATAATTTAATTTCAATTAAATTACTAAAACGTTCAAATCTTATTATAAATAGGCATAACTTCTATGAAACTAGCATGTTGGGACCCGTTTCCGGAACCCAACTCATAACGAACGAATCACAGCTTAACTAAAGTCGCTTCATATATATTTTTTTTCAATTACACAACATTCAGGGTAGTTCAAATTTCCAATTTGAAATTCGGCAATTCCTCGATTCATTATATCTTTCATAATCAAAACATATCAATTAATTTATCAAAATCATATTATTCCTTTTCTTTTGCCAAATGACACTTAATACCCTTAATTTATCAAAAATTGGGCAGCACCTCCTCTAAAATCTCACTAGCCAAAAGTTTATCCAAAACCAACCATACACAAAACACTTCAATATCTACAATCCATCACACAATTCCTTGGACCTCCTGTCCGGAATCCCATCATACACATTCACAAACCTATATCTAAACATTTCTATAATTCTCAATCACATCTCAAGTCATAATCATAATTCACATTCATATATACTAACCATAATTTACTTACATAATTCAATCCCATAATCATATACAAACTTTAATGGCATTACAAGCCACAATACAACAACAATATAGAATCCCAATGCAAATACAAGGATACAAAATCCTTCTTTTCGCTCACCGATCTTCTTCTCATTACCTGTGGATGGGAATGAGGGGGTGAGCTTACGCTCAATGGGTAACAAGCTTATAACCGAAAATAAGCAAAAACCATTGAAAAGTTCGAATTGAAAACGATGCCACATATTTCCAAAGTCAATGTTTAGAACTGTTGAAAAGATCATAATTGCTCCGCTTTCGGTCAAAATTTTAATTTGGAGCTTTGATAAAACTAAAACTCATCGTGATTAAACACAAAACCATAACTTTTCTTTGTAAACTCACATTTGAAATTCATGTAACATAACTCTTCCAAATTCATCACAAATCAGACAATTCGTAAACATTATAAATCATCATTCATTTCATAGCACATCACATATCAAAATGCAAATGCACACATAACGGCTCGAGAGTTCCACACACACTTTGAAACCGAAGTTTATCAGTGAACACAACGAGTCCATTTTGGATCTCGTAAGCCACAAGCGGCGCCGGAGAAGGCTTTTATTTTCTTTTGTCTACGTGCATGAGACTAATACAACGTTCCTCTCTCGCCCAAACAAAGCACATATTCATTTTCACATGTTCACAATGCCATTCTCTAAGGCATATCGAAATCACAATCATATGATCTTATGATCTCATGACATGTCATTCTCAAAGATATTCATAAAATTTCAATGCATTTTTCAAAATCACCATAATTCACAATAACAATTTCTTTCGAGCGTTTATAAGCAATAATGGAAGTAGTTGAAATCATTTAATCAATTGAGTTCCGAAAACTGACTTTTATTTCTTATATTTGAAAACACAAGAAAGCTTAGTGGCGATGTTATGGCTCATTTCTCAATCATAAACAAGGTACCCACCTCGATTCCATGCTAGAACTTATCCAATGCTCCAATTTCTCCATTGCTTCCTTCTTTCTTCCAACATACTTTTCCTAAACCATAAATACCCAAATTCAATATCATAAATATCATAATCCTCAAGATTAACTATAGGAACCCACTTCCAACATATTTCCAAGCTATCTTAGTCATCAATTTACAAAGCCCCAATTTTCAAAATTGGGCATAAACCCTAATTTATAATAATCCAAAATTAATCACCATCTTAGCATAATCATCACAAATAACTTCAAAATCCACAACCCATAATATTTTCCATGATTCTAAACCAAAACTCAAGAAAAGCTCAAGACTTAAAAGTGGCTCTTACCTCCATCTTCTCCATTTTTGGATTTTCTTAGCTCATCTTGGAGCTCTCTTCATCTTCCACCTTTTCCCTCTTGGAGCATGCTCGAAATCCTCCTTGAAAGCTCACAAAATCGGAACTTAGTTGTTGTCTCTTTTCCCTCCATCGCCAAACCACTCTTCTCTTTCTCTCTTCTTTCTTTCTTTTGTTCTATTCATTTCTCTAAGTATCGGGCTTCTCCTTCAAACAACAGACAACCCTTATATTTATAATGCCATGTCATTTAATGAATGGCCAATGACTTAATTGCCCTTCCTTATAAGCCTACTAACTTAACCCTTTAAGTAAACTTCCAAAATTGCCCCTTCATTGATCTTCAAAACTGACATCTTGTCTGATTATTTCGATCAAGTAAATGAAGCCATTTGATAAAACTTTATTCTAGAGAAATGTTCTCCTATGTCTTACGAATCCAACACCATGAGAATCGGATCGATTGGAGCTCTATAGCTCGAGATATCTCCAAAATACTGAAGTCTGTTTTTCAGACCCGAGGCTGAACACTACACCTAACTTCCGACCCGTATTTGGAAGTCTTAGAGGCTCAATTGTCGATCGGCTTCTTCATAACATTTGTAGCCTTATGTATCTAATTTAATCAGAAACAAGAGTCAACTCAATCCGAGCTCTAGCGAGTTCTAGCGACCTATAATACTGAGCACTGTTCGGCCATTACAACACCAAGACTGAACACCACACTGAACTTCCGACCTATATTTGGAAGTGTTAGAGGCTAAATCATAGCTCAGCTCCTTCATAACATTTGTAGATATATGTCTCTAGTTTAATTATAAATAAGAATCAATTCAATCTGAGCTATATCGAGCTCTAGCGACCTATAATACTGAACACTGTTCGGCCATTGCAACACCAAGACTGAACACCACACTGAACTTCAGACCTATATTTGGAAGTGTTAGAGGCTAAATCATAGCTCGGCTCCTTCATAAAATTTGTAGATATATGTCTCTAGTTTAATTAGAAACAAGAATCAATTCAATCTGAGCTCTATAGCTCAAGATATATCCAAAATACCAAACACTATTCAAACTTTTACAACTGATCGACTCATTATAATCCGAGCTATCTTTCTCCATTTAATGCAAAAACTGATCTATCTAGCATGGAAAGATAGAAAAATGTCTTAGGAGTCCAACGCTTCAAGAATCGGGTCGATCGGATGTCGGACGAAGAAGTTATGGCCAAAACAAGGAAGAGAGGTGGCCGCCTGCAGCCTGTGCCTGGCCGCTCGCGCACTTGCAGTCGGTCTCCGCTTTGGTCGGTCGCCCGCACCAGGTCGGTCTCCCGCACCAGGTCGGTCGCCCGCACCAGGTCGGTCGCCCGCACCAGGTCGGTCTCCCGCACCAGGTCGGTCTCCCGCACCAGGTCGGTCGGCCTTGTGCGCCCGCGTAGGTCGCTCGACCACTCTGATCCGACCTCCGAATTTCAAACGTTCATATCTTTTGACTCCGAGCTCCAAATGACACGCGGTTTGTTTCGTTGGAAAGCTAAGAGATAGCTCTACCATTTTCAAGAAGGACTCACAAGCAAGCTCGGACTCTAAAGGGATCAAAAGTTTACACAACAATGACTGATTGATAATTTCTCAACAGTACCAAAACTTGCAAACATCATAACTTTTGATCCAGAGCTCCAAATTTAACAAACTTGGTGTCTATGGAAAGCTTAAAGAAAGATCTACAACTTTCATGAAGATCACCAACCCCAATTCCAACTATATAAAGGTCAAAAGTAGCCTCAAAGATCTGTCGTGATCCGCCATTTAGACATTTCTGCACTCCAACTCTAGCAACTCACATTAACACCTCCAAAACTAGCTCATACACATCATGGACAAGCTCTACAACTTGTCTACCACTCTCCATAAGACTAAATGATTCTATCCTATCTAAATCAGTCCAGAAATTGCAGTACAACACACATTCTCAAAATTGACCACATGAACACATCATCTGAATTTCATACTAAACAATATTCAAACTTCACAATTTCACATCTTTCAGCCTCCACATCCACAAATTGCGTATTATACATCAACAATAGCTCACATTCAAAATTCATCAACTCATCATCCCTACTTAAGTCCTCCATACACAATTCGTTAAACACATTCTACGTCAAGCATCAAGCCATTTCTCAAATCATCCATAAGCCACAAAATACAACTTTTGGGAATAAATTTAAAAGCAACCACATATCACACAAAGTCCATGTACAAGGTTCATATACACAACTTATGGCACATTTTCAAATCAATGCAAGGTCATACTTGAACAAGCATGGGCAGAACACAATAAAAGGTTCTTTACAAAGCTTTAGTGGGCATTTCTAGCCCCAATAAATCGAAGTCTCAAAATTTGCAATTTCAAAGAAGTTACATAAATAGTAACTATCTGACTTACTTTTCAATTATAAAGATGTTACCCATAATACAACATACACAAAAACCCATTTCACGCTTTAACCCCAAATATCATTTAAAATTTCTCCAATTCACATTACCCAAATAAACATTTAACATCACTAATTCCTCATTTAATAATTACGACGTCTAATTAAAGTTCGGGGTCCAACAATTCTCCCCTCCTTAAAGAATTTCGTCCTCGAAATTCATATCACTTTCTTGACTGGTTCCTCATTCTAGTTCAGATCACTCACAAATTCCAACTTCTTGTGACAATAATACCAATATCATCTAATTCCGAAACATACTCACGAATCACATTTCGAATCCGGGACATCTTTTGTCAGTAACACTATCTCATAAAACTCCATACGAACTAATTCATAACGGCTTGGCAAATTCTCCCTGCTCAACCATCATTATTAATTTCACATCTTTCTTATTGCAATTTCCATGCAGTCCTCCTTCTATTCAAACTCAAAATTCAGATCATTTTCCAATCTCTCAATACGATTCATAATCTCTTGATCCTTAATTCAGACGTACTGGCGCCCATATGTTATGCTTCCTTTTGCTTTGGTTCCGATAGCCTCGATATCGATTTTCATTTTATACATTTGACAAAACACTCGGCATTGCTAGGAATTTCTCATTTATACACTCAAAATCTTTTTTTCATATTCCATGCTCTCGATTCAATGATTGTCTCACTTTTCGATCAGACTTGCATAAATACATCCAAGATGTTGCTTTACTCATCTTGTCTCCAAACTTTAAAACAATCGTTAACGTAGCGACTCTTAAACATGTATCAACTCAAGAACTCATAGGACCTTAGTTGGCTCGCATATATATATATATAAAATCACTTCATTATGCTTCATTAGATTTGAGCCAAATCTCTTATACAACACCGGGCATACAACAAACTTTCCAAATTCATGCGATTTGATTTACATCGAATCATTCTTCAAAATTCTCTTTCCTTCCATTAATCATATGCTTTATATATATATATATGTGTATTTTCCTCACATATTCGACTAGTCTCTCAATTCCTCGAATACTTTTAATACATCATCGGATCTTTGATCACTTGGTCTCAATATTATAGTGTTATCGGTCCTTTGGTTAACACCACCAATTTTATCATATTCCATGTGCTTCTTGATTAGTCCTCGCTATTCCTTAAATAACTGATCCCTTATGGAGGTACATTATCACACCTTCTTTTCAAATTTTATGCTCCATCGCAGTTACCTTTCCAGCAAAATCATCTATACCATACTTTATCTTAGTTCTCTGATTCATCTCATAACTTGACTCTAGGAATTAAAATGATTCCATAAGCCATATCTGAAAATAGATCTCACATACCCACTCACATTATCAGAGGTGGACTCTTAATAACTGGTCGCCACTTTTTGAAAATTTATCCCCGAATCCACCATTTACAAGAAGCAAATCCAAAAGGAGTACAAGATCCACATCCCAAGTCCTAGAGACCTATCGTCTCATTTCAAACTTCCCTCTCTCGCATCTGTCGGTTCCTTTCTAAAACAACCCGATTGATCCATACCAGGGGTCTTTGTCCTCTGGACCATAGATGAATTACCAGATTCCATTGTTGAATCGAGGGAAGAACTTATAATCCCAGCTACTAGTCCAGAAAGACCTGCCGTCTATAGTCATACACTAACTTATCTGGCCTTCTGACCAATTCCACTTTGCTTGCATACTATCTTTCATTTGATTCCTGTGAGTCATGTCATATTCAGATCGATTCAAATACTTACCTTCAACATAATTCCATTACCAAAGTCACTGACACATCCATAAATACTGAATTCTTGCCTAACATATCGGACCACAAAAATTCTTATTCCCAATTAGTCATAATTTCCTTGCCTTATACTCTAACCAAATACCCTTCTTCAGATTGGCTCTCATAGTCCAAACATTTAACAGCAGTTCACCCATATAACGGATTCTATACTTATCCGTGCCCTTCTTTAAGGGTGAGAAATCAGGTGTAGCCGATCCTCGCAAAACTCCTCGTATTCCGTTATGAGGTGGCACACTACTCCTTCAATGCAAACACTAAAGTTTAACGTATATTCCTCAGCCAATTCGAAACATCATGAAATTTTGACCTCAATTCCACTAATCTCTTCTTAATGCGAATCATTACCATCAAAAGGAATGTCGATAAGTACTCTGATCGAGGTCTAAATCATCTGACCGTTAAGGACGTCAACTTAACAATCCGAGACTTAAATTCTCAACTAAAGACTTTCGACACTTCCAATGTAATGGCATTGAATCAGAATCTGCCATAATTGCCTCTGCTTATCCACAACTTCCTTTTCTCATGTCGAGTATCATCATTTTCCTATTAGATCTATCACCTCAAACTTTTATCAAGTTCTTATCGTCTAATCCATACACGCGCCCATGTAAGATCATAATCTGGTAGCTCGATACCACAAATGTTGGGACCCGTTTTCGAACCCAACTCATAACTAACTAATCACAAACTTAACTAAAGTCGCCATATATTTTTTTTCAATTACACAACATTCGGGTAGTTCAAATTTCCAATTTGAAATTCGCAATTCCTCGATTCATTATATCTTTCATAATCAAAACATATCAATTAATTTATCAAAATCATATTATTCCTTTTCTTTTGCCAAATGACACTTAATACCCTTAATTTATCAAAAATTGGGCAGCACCTCCTCTAAAATCTCACTAGCCAAAAGTTTATCCAAAACCAAACATACACAAAACACTTCAATATCTACAATCCATCACACAATTCCTTGGACCTCCTGTCCGGAATCCCATCATACACATTCACAAACCTATATCTAAACATTTCCATAATTCTCAATCACATCTCAAGTCATAATCATAATTCACATTCATATATACTAACCATAATTTACTTACATAATTCAATCCCATAATCATATACAAACTTTAATGGCATTACAAGCCACAATACAACAACAATATAGGAATCCCAATGCAAATACAAGGATACAAAAATCCTTCTTTTTCGTTCACCCGATCTTCTTCTCATTACCTGTGGATGGGAATGAGGGGGGGTGAGCTTACGCTCAATGGGTAACAAGCTTATAACCGAAAATAAGCAAAAACTATTGAAAAGTTCGAATTGAAAACGATGCCACATATTTCCAAAGTCAATGTTTAGAATCTGTTGAAAAGATCATAATTGCTCCGCCGTCAAAATTTTAATTTGGAGCTTTGATAAAACTAAAACTCATCGTGATTAAACACAAAACCATAACTTTTCTTTGTAAACTCACATTTGAAATTCATGTAACATAACTCTTCCAAATTCATCACAAATCAGACAATTCGTAAACATTATAAATCATCATTCATTTCATAGCACATCACATGTCAAAATGCAAATGCACACATAACGGCTCGAGAGTTCCGTACACACACCGAAAACCGAAGTTTACCGTGAACACAACGAGTCTATTTTTGGATCTCGTAAGCCACAAGCGGGCAGCCGGGAGAAGGCTTTTATTTTCTTTTGTCTACGTGCACGAGACTAACACAACGTTCCTCTCTCGCCCAAACAAAGCACATATTCATTTTCACATGTTCACAATGCCATTCTCTAAGGCATATCGAAATCACAATCATATGATCTTATGATCTCATGACATGTCATTCTCAGGATATTCATAAAATTTCAATGCATTTTTCAAAAATCACCATAATTCACAATAACAATTTCTTTCGGCGTTTACAAGCAATAATGGAAGTAGTTGAAATCATTTAATCAATTGAGTTCAAACCGACTTTTATTTCTTATATTTGAAAACACAAGAAAGCTTAGTGGCGATGTTATGGCTCATTTCTCAATCATAAACAAGGTACCCACCTCGATTCCATGCTAGGAACTTATCCAATGCTCCAATTTCTCCATTGCTTCCTTCTTTCTTCCAACATACTTTTCCTAAACCATAAATACCCAAATTCAATATCATAAATATCATAATCCTCAAGATTAACTATAGGGAACCCACTTCCAACATATTTCCAAGCTATCTTAGTCATCAATTTACAAAAGCCCCAATTTTCAAAATTGGGCATAAACCCTAATTTATAATAATCCAAAATTAATCACCATCTTAGCATAATCATCACAAATAACTTCAAAATCCACAACCCATAATATTTTCCATGATTCTAAACCAAAAACTCAAGAAAAGCTCAAGACTTAAAAGTCGGCTCTTACCTCTATCTTCTCCATTTTTGGATTTTCTTAGCTCATCTTGGAGCTCTCTTCATCTTCCACCTTTTTCCCTCTTAGAGCATGCTCGAAATCCTCCTTGAAAGCTCACAAAAAATCGGAACTTAGCTGTTGTCTCTCTTTTCCCTCATCGCATGAAACCACTCTTCTCTTTCTCTCTTCTTTCTTTCTTTTGTTCTATTCATTTCTCTAAGTATCGGGCTTCTCCTTCAAACAACAGACAACCCCTTATATTTATAATGCCATGTCATTTAATGAATGGCCAATGACTTAATTGCCCTTCCTTATAAGCCTACTAACTTAACCCTTTAAGTAAACTTCCAAATTGCCCTTCATTGATCTTCAAACCGACATCTTGTCGATTATTTCGATCAAGTAAATGAAGCCATTTGATAAAACTTTCTTCTAGAGAAATGTTCTCCTATGTCTTACGAATCCAACACCAAGAGAATCAGATCGATTGGAGCTCTATATCTCGAGATATCTCCAAAATACTGAAGTCTGTTTTTCAGACCCGAGGCTGAACACTACACCTAACTTTCGACCCGTATTTGGAAGTCTTAGAGGCTCAATTGTCGATCGGCTTCTTCATAACATTTGTAGCCTTATGTATCTAATTTAATCAGAAACAAGAATCAACTCAATCCGAGCTCTAGCGAGTTCTAGCGACCTATAATACGGAGCACTGTTCGGCCGTTACAACACCAAGACTGAACACCACACTGAACTTCCGACCTATATTTGGAAGTGTTAGAGGCTAAATCATAGCTCGGATCCTTCATAACATTTGTAGATATATGTCTCTAGTTTAATTAGAAATAAGAATCAATTCAATCTGAGCTATATCGAGCTCTAGCGACCTATAATACTGAAAACTATTCGGCCATTGCAACACCAAGACTGAACACCACACTGAACTTCCGACCTATATTTGGAAGTGTTAGAGGCTAAATCGTAGCTCGGCTCCTTCATAACATTTGTAGATATATGTCTCTAGTTTAATTAGAAACAAGAATCAATTCAATCCGAGCTCTATAGCTCAAGATATATCCAAAATACTAAACACTATTCAAACTTTTACAACTGATCGGCTCATTATAATCCGAGCTATCTTTCTCCATTTAATGCAAAAACTGATCTATCTAGCATGGAAAGATAGAAAAATGTCTTAGGAGTCCAACGCTTCAAGAATCGGGTCGATCGGATGTCGGACGAAGAAGTTATGGCCAAAACAAGGAAGAGAGGTTGGTCGCTTGCGTGCCGGAATTCGCTCGCACTTTTCAGTCGGTCTCTCCGCACTGTGTCGGTCGCCCGCACCAGGTCGGTCTCCGCGACCAGGTCGGTCGCCGCACCAGGTCGGTCGCCCGCACCAGGTCGGTCTCCGCACCAGGTCGGTCTCCCTTTTGGTCGGTCGGCCTTGTGCTTGCGCGAGGTCGCTCGATCACTCGATCCGACCTCCAATTTCAAACGTTCATATCTTTTGACTCCGAGCTCCAAATGACACGCGGTTTGTTTCGTTGGAAAGCTAAGAGATAGCTCTACCATTTTCAAGAAGGACTCACAAGCAAGCTCGGACTCTAAAGGGATCAAAAGTTTACACAACGATGACTGATTGATAATTTCTCAACAAGTACCAAAACTTGCAAACATCATAACTTTTGATCCAGAGCTCCAAATTTAACAAACTTGGTGTCTATGGAAAGCTTAAAGAGAGATCTACAACTTTCATGAAGATCACCAACCCCAATTCCAACTATATAAAGGTCAAAAGTAGCCTCAAAGATCTGTCTGTGATCTGCCATTTAGACAGCCCCTATACCCAACTCTAGCAACTCACATTAACACCTCCAAAACTAGCTCATACACATCATGGACAAGCTCTACAACTTGTCTACCACTCTCCATAAGACTAAATGATTCTATCCTATCTAAATCAGTCCGAAATTGCAGACAACACACATTCTCAAAATTGACCACATGAACACATCGGTCCGAATTTCATACTAAACAATATTCAAACTTCACAATTTCACATCTTTCACCTCCACATCCACAAATTGCGTATTATACATCAACAATAGCTCACATTCAAAATTCATCAACTCATCATCCCTACTTAAGTCCTCCATACACAATTCGTTAAACACATTCTACGCCAAGCATCAAGCCATTTCTCAAATCATCCATAAGCCACAAAATACAACTTTTGGGAATAAATTTAAAAGCAACCACATATCACACAAAGTCCATGTACAAGGTTCATATACACAACTTATGGCACATTTTCAAATCAATGCAAGGTCATACTTGAACAAGCATGGGCAGAACACAATAAAAGGTTCTTTATAAAGCTTTAGTGGGCATTTCTAGCCCCAATAAATCGAAGTATCAAAATTTGCAATTTCAAAGAAGTTACATAAATAGTAACTATACATACTTACTTTTTCAATTATAAAGATGTTACCCATAATACAACATACACAAAAACTCATTTCACGCTTTAACCCCCAAATATCATTTAAAATTTCTCCAATTCACATTACCCAAATAAACATTTAACATCACTAATTCCTCATTTAATAATTCTGACGTCCAATTAAAGTTCGGGGTCCAACATAGCACTTCTGGCTTAACCCTCTCTGTGAGAGTTATAGAGGTTTCTCAACCTGTTATGTGGATACCGTTAGAAGCCGGACACTTGTACGACTACAGCAGTTAAGATGAAACAGTTTTGGAAATGATTCTAAGGATACGACATGACAAAGATAAAACTTCAAAATAAGGTAGGAATTAAATTTTCACTTTATTATAATTTGTATTGATCATTTTATAGAATTAAATAGATTTTTGTGTTATGGAAATCAAAAATCACGAAAAAAATTTGTGATTATTCCGCTACGATCGAGATAAGATGTCAACCCAGTTTCCTATCAGTCCGTTCTCACACTTACTTTCAGTATGGGGCTTTTCGAATAGGAATCAAAAGATTTATAGAAAGTCATAATAGTCAAACTTACTTATAATAAATAACAAATGAATATTGAATATTGCACTATAATTCGTGATTGTGTTTTCTTTTTATGTTCATATCATTATATTTTTCTTTAATAAATTTATATTTATTATCATTTTTATTAAGAATTTATATAAATTTGGTTAAGATAGTGTAATATAATAGTTTTCCTCTCTTTACCTCGAAGGTTGAATGGTGATAAGCATGCAATTTGGGTAAGAAGTAGAGTGGAAAAGGTTGATGAGATTACGATGACGAGCTCCACTTCGTAGATCAAATGTTTTGATAACAAATAATGTAGAAGCTAAGGAGAAGAGAAGTCCACCTCATATATCCAATATTTTGATAACAAATAATATACCACCTAACGTGAAGAGAAGTCCTTGCCAAATAATATGAATGGAAGCCCTACCTAGGAATTTAATCAAAATATGTACTTTATTTTGTAATTTTATCTTGAAAATTTGTATAAACAAATAAAATTTTATTTTGGTTCTCCTTATATAAATTTTGTTTTGTTATTTTCAAATCCCAACCCATGAGGTAAGTGAATCCCAAATGTAGCTTTTATTCAAGTTTTTTTGTTTTGGTTCACAGAATTTCAACAATAATGCCAACCTATTTCTCAAATATCATCTTGCAGAATAACAATCTTTTTTTTTTTTAACTTACGAGGTATTTTAAGAGGGTCCTAATTATGAAAAGACACCTTTAAGTCATTTATACTCAGACTAATCCTCACTTGATTCGGGTGGAGTCATCATGGAGGCAAAATTTAGCCCAAATTTTAAGCATTGCATGTATGAAAAAGTTAAATCTTCATGACCTCACTTAAGTCAGGAGAACCCCTTATCAATTCACCTACACCTTAGAATTAGATTAACAGTCTATTAAGTCAAGGATTGGTTTTGTCAACAAAAAAAAAAAGAAGTCAAGGATTGGTTGTTAAATTCAAGGGCATCAATTGTAGAAGTAATTAAACTGGCCTATTCATAATGTAATAAATCTAAGTTAATTTGATATTTTGGTTCTCTTAGCTAATCTTAATTTATAGTTGAATGTGAATATTGAATATTAATTATATGCTTAATATTGATATGTAAAAAACTAAGATGTAGTCAATTAAAGATTTTTTTTAATTAATTATAACCAAGAAAATGAGGGAATTGTCCCAATAATATTGCCAAATAGAAAAAAATCGGAAGCAAATATGATTATGTTGTGTTACGCATTAATGTCATAATTTTAAGAAATGATGAAACATATATATGTCATTTTAATAAATTTTAAGAAACGAAATTATAAATTAAAAACCTCCGGGCTTATTTAGAGCGCACATAAAGAGCGCGGTTGAAAAAGGTACAGTTGAGAAGCCGACGGACGAAAGGAGCAAGTGGGTGTGACGGAAACGGAAATGCCTCTGCGTAAGTGTAACGTGTCTGTCTCCACAATATGCTAAGCTGGGAGGATGGTGACGCGTCATCATGTGGCATCTCAATTTTACAGTTTGTGCCCCCTTTTTTCAGTTCCCTTGTATTTCGTTTCATTTCCTACTAATATTCTTTAATTGTCTTCCTTCTTCTTCTTTAGTTTCTATCGATCCCATCCAAACTTGTGTTCCCAAATTGCTTATTATTTTCCTATCCGATCCGACCTTTTCCCAACTCAATTTTCCCAATACTAAGTTGGTTCATTCATTTGTAAGGAGGATAGGATTCGATTAAATTGATTCATTCATTTGTAAGGAGGGTACGATTCCATTAATTAATTGATTAATGCCTCCTGTGGTGGTCCTTGCTTGGGAGTTTGTTGAAATTTTTGTTACTGCTGAAACAATTAATGCCTGATCAGAACGAGGAAGATATTTCCAGAGTTGGTGGCAGCCATGAAAACGAAGCAGAAAGTGTGCACCTAGGCAGCACGGGCAATAACAAGTTTTGGTTTCTAAAGAAGAAAAAGAAGAAGAAGAAGAAGAAGAACAATGGGCGGGATGATGATGATAATCATGAGGAAGAGCGGTATAGGGGTCACATGGATAATAAACAAAAAGTTTCCAAGGCAAACGAAATGGTCCCTTTTCCCCTTAAAAAGGCCAAGCAACGTCTCTCTTTTCCCACAAAATCACCACCATCAACTTCCATTTCCTCTGCTTCTTTTCCAGGTCAGTTTGGCAGTTGTTCTTGCTTTTGTTTCAAGCATCCTCGTATGATGTCTGAATCCTCTGTTCCCTCTCCCAAAAGCGATCCCAACAGCCCTAGTTTTACTCTCTCAATGTTGACTTCCTTGATTGAGAACAATGATTTCTATTCTAAAGAATGCAACCCCCACTTGGTTCATACTGGGTGAGTTAGCCTTATCCAGGACTTGATGATTCATTGGCGATGTCAATTGCTAATTAAAAACCTTATTTGTGCTCCGTCGTATTATATGCTCCTATTCCTAAACGTATTTTGTTTGGGAACCATTCTATTGGGCGAAGAGCTGTCTTGGTGCTGGAGATTGTGAAAAACTTCATTTCAGTTGGAGACTACAGTTCCTCTAGATGTATCCAAGATTTCAGTACAACATTGCGCGTACATCTATGACAAATGGCCAACTTTTGACTAACACCTGTAGTTCCCAATGCTGAAATTGGGGTCCTTGTCTATGGACAACCCATCAGTCTGCGATGACTTTTTTTTCTTCTTCTGTGTGTTAATTCCTTAAACATTAGTTGCGGACGCGATGTTGATTGATTGTTGTGGAAGTCCCTTGAGTGAAGTTATATTATGTCGATAATATGGCAAAGTTTAGCAGACATGGATGAAGAATAGGTTGAATGGTGATGAGAATTAGGGATGCTTCATTTTCTGCTAACATTGTTCATTGTCATGGATGATTTCTCTATGTTGGTATATACGAAAACATGTATCAAGTGGTTGTGGGAATGAAAAAACTTGCTGGTGAAGCATTATTCAACTCAAAAAGCGTCTGCCTTATTTAATTTTTTCAAAAAGCACTTCCCTACCGGATTTACCACAGCAATTCCCCACCCTGGCCTGACCGAAAAAGTCTCTAATTGTCAAGGAATGCATGCACCAACCTGTGGTTTGGATAATGTTCGTGGTCCCCATAAGTTAAGATGGGATGAAATTAGTTCCTGCCTGGGATGCATAATGATTTTGTGCAGTTGAGTTGGTTGTTACTCGTGTGTCACTTAAATCAGCAAACTGAGTTGATAGCCCAGAATCCTGCCAGAGCTTTCCATAGGATAAGTCATGTGTGTTTGCAAGCTATGCCTTTGAATCAGTGTTGTGCCTCAGAACCAGTTGATGAAGGAATGCTTTTGTCACACTTTCTTCTTTTGTTTTTTGGTTCTTTTATGCTAAGTTTATGTGGGGTGTTGCTTATTTCTCAGCTCCTACAATCAACACAAGGCCTGTGCTGAAAAAACAGACCAGAAAGAGAGCTTCAACTTTTAGCTATCATTGACAACAGTGGGACTTATTTATCACTAAACGTTAAGCCTTTGTTTGGATGCTTAATTACACAAGGGAAAGGAAAGGAAAGGAAAGTAAAGGAAATCTTGCATTTCCCTCCCTTTCCCACCAAATTGGTAGAAAAGGGAGGGAAATTGCAAGATAAGAATAAAAATGGCCCAAATTTTTCTTCCATTCCTCTCAATTCTCTTTCTTATTCTTGTCCAAACAATGAAAAGGAAAAGAAAGACAATTTCTTTTCCTTTCTCTTCTTTTGGTTTCCCTCCATCCAAACAAAGGCTAAAAAAAGCAATTTTAGATCATCTTAGAAAATAAGAAAAGCTTTGATAAGTGGAATTTATTAAGGAAGAAACAGTTGCCTCCGATGGTCAAATTTCTAAAAGTCTACCAGAGACAGAGACAAAAGGGGTTTGGATAGAGCCATGGAGGAACCCGTGGGATGATGGGAGGGCGTTCTCAAAAGTGGGCCGTTGGCATTTATCCCAATAAAGACTAGTACCAGTGGCAATGTTAAAAATATTGAGATTTGGAGTGCGGCATGGGGCATACATGGCCAGGCTGCCTTTTTTTTTTAATGAAAAATAAAAAAATAAAACTCCATTATTGAATCGTTCATATAAAACGATTTTATATTTCAAAAAGATGGAAACTTGTTACAGGGAGAGAGAGTGGGGAATCGCTTGATGGTGCGTTCATGGTGACTTTCTAGTACTCTGGCTTTTGTTTAGATTACTGAGCGAGGAGCTAGGACTTGGAGACAGCCCATGACTGTTTAAAGGGTATTCAAATATTTTTCGATTTGTTTATTGTTTATTATTGTTGTGTTCTTATCATGATCATTGGTGATAGCAGCAGATTTGATCCCATACCCCCACCTGCCAAAATTTAATCTATCTTTTCCTCCCTACCCGACAGACATCTTTTTGTAGATTCCTCTTTCGCCTTTTTGTTTAGGTAGGCCTCTCCCAACTTTTGCGTAATAAAATTACAAACTTGCTTGGACACTTTATACAGTTTAGAGCTGTCTTTAACTTTGTTTATGGGCAATTGTAATAGCTAAAAGCCAAATATGAGAGCGAAGACAAGGCAAAGAAACCAAAAGATGGAAGGAGATGCAAGTCCCTTCGAGGATGAGCTCGTTTTCAGGAATTTGTCCACTTTTACTGCTGCAAGCAGTTGGAAGTGTAGTGGCTGGCAGGGAAAACCCACCCACTGAGGAAATATATATGAATTTTTTTTTCTGGGGGATAACTAAGTTTGATTATTTTATATATGAGATGAAGAATAAATATAACATGGTGGTCCCTGCTCTCTGTGCTTTTGGATTGATGGGGCACGAGCACACACTCGGGATTCTCATTTCCAAGCTTTACTTGTCGAAGCCAGTTCCACAACACTGGACTTGAAGCAGCGATTCGCCTTTCATCCTCATCTTCTTCCTCAATTCAACCAGGTTAGAGGCCCGTTCCTTCATTTCTCTTTCTCAAGTGCTTTGTTTTAAGACTTTGGTCCTCTCTCTCTTTGTTTAGGATCTTTGGTTGTTCAATTATTGATCGCTTTTCTGTTTGTTATCGTTGAGCGTGGTAAGACTCTCTGAGACTGAACCACAGTTTGCTTATGACCAAATAAAAGACTGATAGAGGGACTTGTGGGGCTTTAGTAATTAGTTCTTTTAGGCTTTCCAAATTATCTGTTTCCTTGATTCCTTATTGCAGCTACCTTTAATGCTTGAGCTCCGCTTATCTTCAAACAAATTTTGGAATGACCAGAGAATTCTAACTATTCTCTTATCTTGGTTCATTCACCTTATAGCAGCTCCCATTTTCTCCCTCATTATCATCACACTGTTGTTAACGCCTCAGCTGGCATTAGTATGCCTTGTATGGCGATGATGGCAACTAATTTGACCGAATACTCACTAAAATATGTTCAGTTTATGCCACCCAAAAGAGAATGCAAAAGAGGGATCATTGTTGCTTGAAGTTTCTAGCAAATTTTTCCGTTGATTCCAGTGTTTTTTATTTCTCTGCATTTATGCTTCTCTGACACTGCAGGTAAATGTCTACTTCAAGACCTAGTCATTCATCTAGCAATTCTGGGAGATCAAGACACAGTGCCAGAATTATTGCTCAGACAACTGCGGATGCAAAGCTCCATGCCGATTTTGAAGAGTCAGGCAGTTCATTTGACTACTCGAGCTCAGTACGCATCACGAGTTCAGTTGGTCAAGATCAACAACCTAAGTCTGACAAAGTTACCGCAACTTATCTTCATCACATCCAGAAAGGCAAACTGATCCAGCCTTTTGGATGTTTGCTGGCCTTGGATGAGAAAACTTTCAAGGTAATTGCATACAGTGAAAATGCCCCCGAAATGTTGACCATGGTTAGTCATGCAGTCCCAAGTGTTGGGGATTACCCTGTTCTTGGCATTGGAACTGACATTAGAACCATCTTCACTGCACCCAGTGCCTCTGCCTTGCAAAAAGCCTTGGGTTTTGGGGATGTTGCCCTCTTGAATCCTGTCTTAGTTCATTGCAAGACATCTGGAAAACCATTTTATGCAATCGTTCATCGCGTAACTGGTAGCTTGATTGTGGACTTTGAACCTGTGAAGCCTTATGAGGTCCCTATGACAGCTGCTGGGGCGCTGCAGTCATACAAGCTTGCAGCCAAAGCAATAACCAGGTTGCAGTCTTTACCTAGTGGAAGTTTAGAAAGACTTTGTGATGTTATGGTTCAGGAGGTTTTTGAGTTGACTGGCTATGATAGGGTGATGGCTTATAAGTTTCATGAAGATGACCATGGGGAAGTTGTTTCTGAAATAACTAAGCCTGGTTTAGAGCCCTATTTGGGTCTGCATTATCCAGCCACCGATATTCCTCAGGCTGCACGCTTTTTATTTATGAAGAATAAGGTTCGGATGATTGTTGATTGTCGAGCAAAACATGTCAAGGTGCTTCAAGATGAGAAGCTTCAGTTTGATCTGACCTTATGTGGTTCGACCCTGAGAGCTCCGCACAATTGCCATTTGCTATATATGGAGAACATGAACTCAATTGCTTCATTGGTTATGGCAGTTATAATCAATGAGGGGAATGAAGATCTTGATGGCCCCGATGCTGCACACCCACAGAAAAGAAAGAGACTTTGGGGTTTAGTAGTATGCCATAACACTAGTCCAAGGTTTGTTCCATTCCCTTTGAGATATGCTTGTGAATTTCTAGCTCAAGTATTTGCTATTCATGTCAACAAGGAACTAGAATTAGAAAATCAGATTGTGGAGAAGAATATTTTGCGCACTCAGACACTGTTATGTGATATGCTAATGCGTGATGCACCATTGGGCATAGTCACTCAGAGCCCAAATATAATGGATCTTGTGAAATGTGATGGTGCTGCTCTACTGTACAAGAACAAGCTATGGAAGTTGGGCGTAACTCCAAGTGATATCCAGATCTATGATATAGCTTCATGGCTCTATGAATGCCATCTGGATTCCACAGGTTTGAGTACAGATAGCCTGACTGATGCAGGGTACCTAGGTGCTCTTGCCCTCGGGAATATGGTCTGTGGGATGGCTGCTGTAAGAATAACTTCCAAGGATACACTGTTTTGGTTTCGGTCTCAAACTGCTTCAGAAATTCGATGGGGTGGTGCCAGACATGAACCAGGTGAGAAGGATGATAGTAGGAAGATGCATCCAAGGTCATCCTTTAAGGCCTTTCTCGAAGTTGTCAAGACAAGGAGTTTTCCCTGGAAGGACTATGAAATGGATGCAATCCATTCCTTGCAGCTGATTCTGAGAAATGCATTTAAAGACATGGAAACCATGGATACAGATACAGATACCAAAAGAATTCATTCACATCTTGGTGACTTAAAACTTGAGGGGATTCAAGAACTTGAAGCAGTGACAAGTGAGATGGTCCGATTAATTGAAACAGCTACAGTGCCAATATTGGCAGTTGATGTTGATGGCCGTGTTAATGGGTGGAATACAAAAGTTGCTGAGTTGACAGGCCTAGCTGTTGATAAAGCTATTGGGAAGCATTTGCTTACACTCATTGAAGACTCTTCTGTTGACACAGTAAAAAATATGTTATTTTCAGCATTGCAGGGTATGTCTTATTCCAATTCACATCTTAATTTCCTTTTTTATCTGTTTTCAAAGATGAGAGAGGTGAGTAATCCAATGGAAAATTCTCCAATCAATTCATGGGGATTATGGATTCAAGTCACCATGCCTCATCTCCAAGGGCAATTCCGTATAGAACTAGGAACTGTTCACAGGCAAAGTAGTTTGGTCCTTCTAGTCCATTCAATTCAGGAATCCCATATTGGAGAATTTGAAAACTAATCAAACCTGCTAAGATTGTCAAATGAGAAACTGTGTGTTCTTTTTCTTCTAGATCTCAAGATCGTCACTATTTTATGTGTCAAGAAAATAGAATCTCGAAAAGAATACAGATTAGACATACTATTGCTTATGTGTTGGGTGTGGTTTGTGAAGAGTGGATGGTGCTCTATGACCAATCCCTTTGTTTTGATTTTCTTACAAATAAAATCTGCGGTAACCTTGTTTACTTGACCATTAATGCCTCGACCAATTGACATACTATTGCTTATGTGTAGGATGTGGCTTGTGAAGAGTGGATGGCACTCTATAACCAATCCCTTTGTTTTGATTTTCTTGTAAATCTAATCTGCGGTGAACTTGTTTGCTTGACCATTAATGCTCGACTAATTGAGTTGGGAATGGGTTGATGGGTTGAATTGCACGGAAATCCTTATGTTTTAATTTTTTTCCAAACTATAACCAAATTGATAGTTCCATGCCCACTTCTTGGCAGATTATAAGTTTTGGTTTGAAGAATTTCCATAAGTGGTCGAGATTTGTGCTCATCCCTGAAAGAAAACAGTGTGTGATATATTGCTTGAATGAAATATGTGCAGTATGTCAGTTGTTCTTTGTGATCATCATTAACCAAAAAGAATGAGTAGAGATTGGATGTGCTAATAGTGAAATTCTTCAAATAATTTTCCTTGGAGTATTAGAAAAAAGATGGTTGCATTCTATTTCTCTCTGTTATTTGTTGGAATGCCAAGAGATGTCTGATTTATGGATGAAATGAAATTTGGTTTTTTTTTTTATTGCTTGAAACATAACAATTTTTAGTTCGCCTTGCTGCTATCTATATCTTGATATACTTTGCAGAGATGAGCTGATGTCAACAGATTTGCTTTCTAATCAGGCAAAGAGGAGAAGAATATCGAATTCGAGATCAAAACACATGGTTCTAAGATTGAAAGTGGCCCCATCAGCTTAGTTGTTAATGCTTGTGCAAGCAGAGACCTTCAGGAAAATGTGGTGGGGATATGTTTCGTTGCTCAAGATATCACTGACCAGAAGACAGTCATGGACAAGTTCACCCGTATAGAGGGTGATTACAAAGCAATTGTACAAAACCCAAACCCTTTGAT
The DNA here is from genome assembly GCA_029891385.1 of Erythroxylum novogranatense. Lineage (NCBI taxonomy): Eukaryota > Viridiplantae > Streptophyta > Magnoliopsida > Malpighiales > Erythroxylaceae > Erythroxylum > Erythroxylum novogranatense. The sequence goes on along the minus strand of CM057233.1, from coordinate 50,653,988 downwards.
CCCCCCAATATTTGGGACTGATGAATTTGGCTGGTGTTCTGAGTGGAACCCAGCTATGACCAAGTTGACTGGTTGGAAACGTGAAGAAGTAATAAATAAAATGCTTTTGGGAGAGGTTTTTGGGATCAATATGGCTTGTTGTCGTCTTAAGAATCGAGATGCGTTTATAAGTCTTGGTATTATACTTAATAATGCCATGACTGGCCAGGAGCCTGAGAAGATCTCTTTTGGATTCTTTGCTAGAAATAGCAAGTATGTAGAATGCCTGTTATGTGTGAGTAAGAAATTGGACAGGGAGGGTGCAGTCACTGGGGTTTTCTGCTTTTTACAGCTTGCAAGCCAAGAACTGCAACAAGCTCTTCATGTCCAGCGGTTATCGGAGAAAAATGCTGTGAAAAGATTAAAGGCATTAGCTTATATAAAAAGACAGGTTCAAAATCCTCTCGCTGGGATTGCATTCTCTAGAAAAATGTTGGAAGGCACGGAATTGGGAGCAGAACAACAACAGCTTTTGCATACTAGTGCCCATTGCCAGCGGCAACTTAATAAGATTCTTGAAGATTCCGATCTTGACAATATCATTGAAGGGTATGATAAAGTTCAGTTCATTGAGATTTATCTTTCTATTATTTGAAATTATGCAATTCCAATTTGGATTGTGTTGAACATAAATACTGTTATGGTTTAATTCAAGATTCTCAATGACAAATGCATGAAGGTTCAATGCGAATTTTGCTGCTTAGATAATTTGCATTTTGCCCTTCTGCTTTATCTTAGGCTTCAAGTTTTTTGTAATGATTCTATTATCTATTTAAATCTTTTATAAATGAATCATGTTTGAGCTGTATGAGCATGCAAAACTGTACAACAGCTCCAAACACTATGCTGAAATGGAAGCTTTGTAGCTTTCTGTGCATCGAGCAAAGTGATTGGTACCTTGCATTTTGTGAACTATGGTTTGCATGTGTCTGATATATGTGCTTAGTTCATGGAAATTTTCTCATCCACTTGAGCTTTTGCCTGTACAAAAAGAAGTTGTGGATGAATTTTAGTGTTACGTAAAAGAAAAATGAAAATGTTTTTCCAATCTGCATATGTGGCACTAAGGAGGTTGAGTACTTGCTTACTATTCTTGCTATGAAGATTGTTTCTAAGGATTTATGTGGAACGTTGAAATTTCATAAATGCTGGTATATATGAGGTTTTACATGGAAGGAGTCCTTGTGATTCATGATGCTGTGACCAGCACTACTACATTTGTAAATAACTTGCACAGGTATACATGGTTTATACACAGCAACCTGACTATGTAGAAGATGTTGAACATAAGAATTTGAGGTTGTGGATCTGGGCTGGTGGATATTTGAATTCACTTCATCACACTTTATGTTTCTGTCTTGCGTGTTATTCATTTACGATCTACTATTAGCTTTAACATCTTTTTTATTAACAGTTATTTAAATTTGGAAATGGTGGAATTTACGCTGCATGATGTCTTAGTTGCCTCGATCAGTCAAGTGATGATGAAGAGTAAGAGCAAAGGTGTTCAGATAATCAATGATGCAACAGAGGAGATCATGACTGAAGCATTATTTGGTGATAGCATTAGACTCCAGCAGGTATTAGCAGACTTCCTGTTGGCATCAGTTAATTATACACCAAATGGGGGCCTGCTTTCCGTTGCAGCTAAGTTGACCAAGGATCAGTTGGGACATTCAGTCCATCTTGTGCATCTGGAGCTCAGGTACTACCTTAGAGAGTGTGAAGCTGTCATCTCTCTGCCATAAATTGGCATAAAATGATAGGAACAGTAAGAATAAACAGAAATAATACATTTTTCTCCCCGAACAAGGTTTATATTCAGTCAAACTATCCACTGAAAATAAAACTCATGGTCCTCAATTAACTCTTTCTGGGAACATGATTTTGTAGAATAAGGATTGTTTAAATGTCAGAATCTTGCACTCAGAATATGAAATTGAGACATACTTCTAAATGATCCAAGATTTTACAAACTAAAAATGGAAAATTAGTTTTGTTGGTATAAGGATATAATGACTCGGCAAAATCCTGCATATTTGATGTATAATCAGGTTTTTGATAGTTTGAATAACACAAAGTTTCATACATTCGTGGTCAGCATAACACATGCAGGTGGGGGGGTACCTGAAGCCTTACTAAGTGAAATGTTCGGAAGTGATGGGGATGCTTCAGAGGAGGGCACCAGCCTGCTTATCAGCAGAAAACTGGTGAGTCTTATGAATGGAGATGTGCAGTATCTGAGGGAAGTAGGAAAAGCAACTTTCATCATATCAGTTGAACTAGCTGCTGCACGCAACAAGCCACATGCCTGACAAATTACACGGGAACTCTGTTTGTAATAGTTGTACAGGTTAAAATAAAATATCAATTCTGTGCTGAATGCTGCGATTTGCCATAGTAATGCTTACTGCTAGCTGTTAACTCTTCTAGGTTGGCATATATGTTTTGCATATGAAAGATAGGCACATTTGCATCTTTCTCAATTCTAGCCAGTGTCATCACAGTTAAGATTTTGCTTTTAATTTAGAAACAAATATAAGCTAATTAAAGGTCATTTTCACCAAGAAAATAAAAGATTGAACGCTATGCACCAACTACGGCCGCAGTTGTTGTGATACTCTCAGTATTACTAACGGATAACCAGAAAGAACTCAAAACTATTCTTGCCTAAAGGTGCCTCTTCATGTAAGTATTCCTTTCTATTGTATTCAAGAGCCGCAGGGGTTAATCTCTTCCCCTGGTTAACACGTCGTTATAACTTGTAAAAAGTGTGGGTGCCTTTTATGATCTCCCTTATTTTTAAAAATATTTTAACCACTTTGTAATATTAAAATAATAATAAGTAATTTGTGGGAATTATTTTAACCCGAACAGTTATATAACAGACTCTTAATAGTATCTGGTTCAGTTTGAATTTGGTGAGATTGTGGGTCGTTGTTTGGATCCATGAACTCGATTAGCTTCAGTTGGGAGATACCTGTATAAATAATAAAGGCACACCGGGGATTGATCGCCGGCTTGCTCCTCCGATGTTTAAGTCAGTTCTTTGTCGTAGGTTTTCTCTAAGAACAGAGGGTATTAGGGTTCTTAAGAGTCGTACCTGCGTTATGAGGAGATAATGAACTTATATAGTAAATATCTGCCGTGTCTAACTCATTATCTTGGAAATAGGTTGATCGGCCCACACGTCATCCTATTGTTGGACCTGGGCCTAGCACGACCGACCCAATCATAAGCCCCCTACTCCTCGAGTCCGATCAGGGAGAAGGATCGATAGAGTACATAGGGTTCGTGCAGCTCGCCTGCGTGACAGCTAGTGATAGGCCTGACCGATCGAACATCGACGTCTAGGCAGAGCACTGGGTTTAATCATTACTTATAACTCGTATCCTCTGACGAATTTTCAAAATTTGAAAAGGAGCGTCCTTTCGTGTTGCTTTTATGGTCATGCGTGTCATTTCAACTGCTGTGTCGCTCCGGGTATCTGACAACCCTAATTTGCACGGCTCAGGTTTGCCACGCGTCCAACTTCAATTGGTTCACCCGTTCAGTTGATTTTTGTGATAACCGCTTAGAATTGACAGATTTTCTTCACTACCATTTCCGCGCATTTGATTCTCCAACTTTTGCTCTCTCTGGTCTTCATCTCTTTGCTTGCAATCATCGGAACTTCCTTTTCACCGCTATCCAAACACCCATTCTCAGTCACCGAACTAGGTACGTCCTCTCTCCTTTCCTCATCCTATACATTTCCTTTTTAGTAACCATGTTGTCGACTAGCCCTAGGAGTGATTCTAAACTTAGGGATGAAACCACCAACTCCTCCTCTTTCAACCAGGAACTGGCCGCCGAAAGTGCTTTACAGATTGTCGGGCCGCTTGAAATAGCGGCGGAAGAGATGGAGGAGCTGGAGTCAGGGGAAATGAAGCGCCGGACGCAGAGAAAGATGAAGAAATCGCAACGACTGACCGGATAGACGGGCGAGTCGTTGAAAAGCCACCAAGCGACGAATCGACGATGACCGAAAGGGAACTGAACCAATTGGTCGTCAAAAATAATATCCCTTCATCTTGGAGACCCAGGTTGGCCTGCAATTCCGAGCGGATTTACAGCAATATGGGAGGCTATTTTGCTGTTTCAGACAGCTTCTTCTCGATCGGTGGTATGAGGCTTCCATATGCCCCAATCATCGACGAGGTATGCTGCGCCTATAAATTAATACCAAGCTAGATCTCCTGAATGGTTGGAGGTTCATTAACGATCTCGCCCTGCTGTGCCATTATTTCAGGTGTCCCCCATCGATCGGTATTCTGCGGCAATTCTTGAGAATGAGTCAAAGCTCAATCACTGGGGCCGGGATCCCTCATTTCTAGTATAGAGACGTATGGTATCATCCTGCTGGAACAGCTTCGTCAGTCAAGGCCTGGAGGATGAAATATTTTTTTGTGAGGCCCCCGGGATCTACCTTTTAGTCCAGGCCGTGGAGGTATCCCCTGGTCGAGCAATGGAATGACACTTCTAGTCTGTCCTTTATTAGAAAGAAATCTGAAGTGATCGACCAAATTAAGGCGTTCGGTCGGTATGCTTTCGATCGTTTTATTCTGGGGTATCGTGGAGGGGTATCGACCAATACCTTTTTTATTAATCCCCCACCTCTGATTAACGGACTAGAAGGAGAGACTGCCCCTTCTGGTTGACTCTTTGTAGTTTAACTGCCTTGTTTTTTATGAATATTAGTTTCGATTTCTAACCTGCTTCTATAATTGTGTAGCCATCATGAAGCTCAAGAATCTCACCTCGCCCTTCGACGCTTCCAAGTCCAAAGGCCAGCGCAAAGTTGCTAGACCTTCCTTGAAAATGAAGGAGCGAAGTAAGAAGGTGGAGGTCGGCAAAGATATCGCTCAGCCAACTGCGCCTGACGAGTCCACAGCGTTGCTGGTCCAATCGGCTGATGAAGACAGAGCGGTTATGAAAGTAGAGGTGGAGGAGGTGGAGCGGTCGCTCAAGAGAAAGAAGACCGCTTGGAATGTTGAACGATCGCCCCACCCTTTGGACAAAGGTAAGGGGAAGGAGCCAATGCTCTACTCTAAAGAATGAGTGTCCACGATCAGTTTGAATAAGGCTGAATCGCTTAGGGACACCAATGTGGCTCTTCATGTTGCCCAGAAGGTTGTCCCTCCTGTGGATGAAGAGTTTTTGGATTCGTTGGGCAACGAGGAGATGACAGCCGGTCTTGTGCGTGGCTTAGCAGAGGTAATCTCCACCCTCCCTCCTCCTTTTTTTTAACAAAGTTCTTCATTGTAGAATTTGGCGTTTGCCCCTGGATTGTATCAGCTTTTTGATCGGTTGGCTAAATTCGCCCGATCGATGGACCAGGAGATTAAAGATCTTCTTAGCCAGGTTACCATTTTGAGGATTCAACTTTCAGAGATGGAGGAGGAGAAGAACAGGGCGGTCGTGTCAAGGGACGAGGTGGAGGAGGAGAAGAACAAAGCGGTTGTGTCAAGGGACGAGGTGGAGAAGGAGAAGAACAGAGCGGTTGCGTCAAAGGACGAGCTGGAAAAAGAGTACCGAGCATTGCAGCTCAATAATGAGGGCATGAAGGAGGAAGTTCTCAGTGCCAACGCTAGGGCCAATTTGGAAAAAGAGCTATGTTTGACAGTCCTCCGCGATTGCCACAAAGCGGTGTTGCATAAAGTAAGGGCTGAGAACAAATTGTTTGAGCTACAAAGCTCTGTCAAAGAGTAGAGGGTTGAGGCAATCAAGCCATGGAAGAGACGGTTTTTCAATGATGAATGCAAAGAATTTGCTTACGATTTGGCTCTTTCCATCCTGAGAAATTTCCATGGCATTCTCTTCCCTGATGGGCCGGACCGTCCTTCGTTTGAGGACTTTGCCGAGTCAATGCTTCCCACGGAGCTTGACCTTTCACTCAAGGAGGTGAAGGAGATAGCTGAGAAAGATGAAGAGACATTACCGGATCAGTTGCTGGACCTTAGTTCAGATGAGGAAGAAGAGTGAGCTCACGGGGGTGTCTCTCCAGTTGCTCCTTCAGACTCTGATCCTGTCTCGGCTGCTTTGCCGACCTCTGAAACTACTCCTCCCACCGATCTAGCTATTGGCATTTCTCCCCCTATCGAGGGGCCAAAATGATTTATGTAATAGGACCTTCAAAGCTCATCTGGTCGAGCTTGTGACTAGAACAAATATGAGTAAATAGAACCTGTCTTATTTTTGTCCTTCATTGTCTTCTTTATTATTGATCGGTAGTGACTCAAGAGAATTATGGTTGAACGATGAGAAGGAACCTAGCCAAACGAGGGGGAGGGCGAGCGATCCGAGATTGCTTTCTTGATATCACCTGGTTCCAAGATTCGGTCTTGGTAACTTGGCCGAACGGTTTTAAGGCCGAGCGATCCAAGATTTTGACTTTTGGTATCGCCTGATTTCAAGATTCGGTCTTGGTAACCTGACCGAGCGATATTGAGGCCGAGCGATCCAAGACTGTTTTCTTGGCATCGCCTAGTTTCAAGATTCGATCTTGGTAACCTGGCTGAGCGATGTTGAGGCCGAGTGATCTAAGACTGTTTTCTTGGCATCGCCTGGTTCCAAGATTCGGTCTTGGTAACCTGGCCGAGTGATGTTGAGACCGCGCGATCCAAGACTATTTTCTTGGGATCGTCTGGTTTCAAGATTCGATCTTGGTAACCTGGCCGAGCGATGTTGAAACTGAGCGATCTAAGATTGTTTTCTTGGCATCGCCTAGTTCCAAGATTCGGTCTTGGTAACCTGGCCGAGCGATGTTGAGGCCGAGTGATCCAAGATTGTTTTCTTGACATTGCCTAGTTCCAAGATTCGGTCTTGGTAACTTGGCCGAGCGATCCAAGATTGTTTTCTTAGCATCGCCTGATTCTAAGATTCGATCTTGGTAACCTGGCCGAGCGATCCAAGATTGTTTTCTTGGCATCGCCTGGTTCCAAAAATTCGGTCTTGGTAACCTGGCCGAACGATGTTGATGACAATCAGTCGGTAGAATATTCTTCCTTTAGCCCAACTTAACAAGACTTTTGCTGCCAAGAAGTTTGGAACCCTTTATTGATGATGATAAGGGCGTGGGCCATTAAAAAACTTGATTGGCAAAGCCAGGAAAAAGGTACCCACTGGTTACATACAAAGAAATAAATGAATTGAAGTAAAACTTATCTATTGGTAAAACGTCTTCAGGTTTTGGGAATTCCAAGGCCTCGATAGAATCTTGCCGTTCGTGTTACGCAGAACGTAAGAGCCGTGTCCGGCTTGTTTGACCACTTGATAGGGTCCTTCCCATGCCTGACCGATCTTTCCAGGATGTTTCCCTGCCGCCTTGGCCTTTCTTAAAACATAACTACCGATCTTTATGTGGCTCGGCCTTACCCCTTTGTTGAAAAACTTTGTTGCTTTTTGTCTGATGGCTTCTGAACAAGCGGCTGCCCTATCCCTGTCTTCACTGAGAAGTACAAGTTCTACCCTGCGAGCTTCATTATTTCGTTTTTCTTGATAACTCGAAACTCTCTGGTTGGGCAGTACCACTTTTATTGAAACCAAAGCCTCTGCCCCAAAGGTCATTCTAAACGGCGTTTCTCTCATGACTCCATTTGGGGTTGTTCTGTGTACCGACAACACATCGTCTAACTCATTTACCCAAGTCTTACGTCCATCTAAGTGCTTCTTGAGTGCGCTCATTATCTTCTTGTTGGTGTTTTCTGCAAGATCGTTGCTTTGAGGGTGAGCCACTAAAGTCAACTGGTGCCTTATTTTCAGTCGGCGACAGAAATCTTTGAACTTGTCATTATCAAACTGCCGACCGTTGTCTGTAACTAAGACCATAGGCATCCCAAAATGGCTCAGTATACTCTTGCATACGAAGTTTTCCATTTTCTGTTCAGTCATGCTAGCGACCGCTTCTGCTTCTACCCATTTGGTGAAGTATTCGACTGCTACTATCAAAAACTTCTTCTTCCCAGGACCGAGAGGAAAAGGACGTAGTATGTCCATTCCCCATTGAGCAAAGGGGATGGGGTGGCTCACAATTTTCTGTTGCTCGATCGGTAGATGGGACAAGTTGCTATTCCTCTGGCAGGCCTCACATCGGTCAACCTTTTCTTGACAATCCTTCTTCATTTTCGGTCAATAATACCCTTGTCTAATCAATTTGTGAGCCAAAATTCTGCCTCCCAAGTGATTCCTGCACATTCCTTCATGAACCTCAGCCATTGCCCGTTCTGTCTCTTCTTTGTTCAAGCAATGTAATAGCGGCCAGTCATAAGAACGCTTATACAGGATGTCATTAACAATCACATATTCAGCAACCTTTACCCTTAGTTTGTTGTCTCCCAGGGCTTCTAGCGGTTGTGTTCCCTTAAAAAAGTACTCTCTGATCGACTCCATCCAACTTGATCGTTCAGTATCTGTTTCGAGGATTTCACTAGTTTCTGAATACTAGGCCGGTTTATCCGCTCGACCCAGATGTTATTCCTTGCATTTTGATCGGAAGCTATCTTGGAAAGCGCGTCTGCCCGAGCATTCTGCGTCCTATCTATCAGGCTGACCGAGTATTCTTCAAGATTATCAACAAACTTTGAATTTTTTACAATAAAAATTTTATCTTAATTTTAAAATTGTTCTCTTAATTTTAATATTAAGAATTAATGAAAATCATTAGATACTTCAATTGTATCACAACGAGGGCTTAAGGTAACTTCTTTAATAATAAAAATATGCTTTTAAAGTTTATATATTTATATATTATCAATATATTAGGGCCTTTTTTAACTTTGTCCAGGATTTATAAAACGTTAAGAATCGACTTGGGTAAGGTTAAGTACACTGGAACTCCCAAACCCCATATTTAGTGTAATTTTTTACTGGATCATTAGAAAAAAAAATTCTTACTTTACAAGCTTGTAGATTAATCAGACTCGCTATTAATTAATATAAGCCTTTAGAATACACATATTGTGTGTGTGTGTTTATATATAATACAACTGATACGCTACGAAGAATTTAAAGAATTAATATCATGAAACTGGAATCGACTACAAGATTATGCTATGAAGCCTAATACAATAACTCATATAAATAAATAAATAAATAAAACATAATGATATTAGATCCTAAGATGTAGCACAAATTTTCACGAAGGCTCAAATGATCATATACGTTAAATGTCTAAAGGTACTTGAACCATTGTTATCTACGTCAAACCACAAATTTATCACAACATGCATAACTTGATGAATCATCAATTATATATTTGTAACATAATTAATTGATCTTATTATGCATATTGTCCAATTAATTAATTTATGAGATAAGTTTACTTAGAGATTTATACTATATAAATAAAATTATGATAAAGTCATAATTATGATGTTGATAATATATTTAGGTATTATCTTTAAATGATTTGTAATTATTACCATATTAAGATTGAACATTAGTAGACAAAACATATAATGGTTTCTTCATTAAGAAGAAAATAAAATAATCTCTTAGAGTAAAATATGAGATACTTAAGCAAATATATGAATGTTTGTTAAAGAATGAATTCATTGCACTAAATATTACTTGCACGTTTAAGAAAATGCTTCGTGATAATTAAGTAAGTGATTATTTGACTTGAGATATTTAGATTATCTCATATTAGAATTATTATATATTGATATCATTTAATACTAGTATTTATTTAAAAAACCATTGCCCATGATTGAGCGGGACTTTGAAACTAGTTTAGTTAATTGTAAAAAAAAATCCTTACTAAATTTTGCATACTAGCCCGAGTTTTAAAAAGTAATACTAAAATATTTTTCAATTTTTTTGCAAAAAATCTCAACAATAAGTTCTCTAGTAATGTAGATGACGTGGTGAGCTACATTGGGTTAGTATATTTTGTCACATGACTGTCATATATTATATTTATGTTATATATAAATTTTATTATTTAATAAATTAAAATATTAAAAACTCTAAAATAATTATGCACTGCTTCTTTACTTTTTCGGCGACACTCCATCTATTTTACGTCATCTATTTTAGGGTTCTTGCTTTGTTTAGTATCTTTTTTATTGTTTGCAATTTTTATCTTATCTTGGATTTAAATGGGTGAATTCACTTTCCAACCAAGAAGTCACTCAAACAACATAATGGGAGGATAAGCAAATTGAGTATATTAAAGAACGAGTGAATGAGGAAGGCAAGTAAGAGGCTCTAAGAAGGGGAAGGATCTTGCCCAAGTTTTTCGAAATTTTGTCGGTAATCTGTTAGACTATATTATCATCAATCTATGGTAAGATTGACTAGTAATTAATTCAAGTATTAGAAGCTTGTGATGACTCTGATTTTACTGTTCATTTACTGTTCACCTGGTAGCTTTGTTGCCTTACGATCACTCACCGCCCGCCTTCGCAGCAAATACAGAACAACGATCAAGTGCAGGTGGACCTTTGGTCTGACCCTGATGGCCACACGGTGAAAAAGGTTCGAATTTGGGAACACGAAGAAGATCCACCCCCACATTACTCGCTCCACAACCAGCTATACCCAGTTATTGCACCGCTGTCACAGGACAAATGACCCAAGCTCCCTCCCCACCTTCCTGGCCTTCGGAAGACCCCATTAAGATCGAAGAAGGAGACATCAACATTGTTCCTGGGACATTCGGACCTGGCATGGAACTCTCACATTCTTTCTAAGGCAGACTCAACAAACAATGGGAACAAGCAATCGTTGTCAAACTCATGGGACGTAAAATTGGTTACACTATGTTAAAGAATCGACTTACCTCTCTGTGGAAGCTCACTGGGCCAATGAAGATTGTTGATTTAGACCCCGATTTCTTCATGATCAACTTTCTGGAAGTTGAGGATTTTAATTACGTACTCACCCAAGGTCCATGGGTTCTCCTGGGCCACGCCCTTTCGATGCAATCGTGGAGCCCCTCCTTTCGCCCATCCACTAACCAAGTCTCTCGTGTCATCACCTGGGTACACTTTCCGGAGCTCTGGGCAATCTCGTCGGACACATCATCAAGATTGATTCCAACACGCAACACTCCCAACGAGGACGCTTTGCTCGAGTGGCGATCGATATCGATATCAACCAGCCTCATCCCTCCATCATCGAATTGGATGGAGAATAGATCAGAGTCGCCTACGAAGGCCTTCCTCAGATTTGTTTCTCCTATGGGCGCGTTGGCCAAAATAACATCGGTTATCCCTCCAGACCTTCTTCCCCTCCTCTGACCCCGACTACCACCTTGCCTGACTCCTCTCACGCTCCCAATCTCACTGGTCAACTAAACATGACCCCTTTGAACCCTTCTCAGGAGGTGTACAGACCCTGGCTCTAAGTCCAATGAAGGGGCTGTTAGAGTAGTGTCTTAAAGGCAATCGCTTTTAGCGCATTTTGTACAAATTTATGTACAGTTTTTATGAATAAATAAAGAAAGGCATATTTCATTAATTTGTTGTTCATTATTTATGAACTGATATAGATCTGTAATCAAATTAATGAAGTCCATGATATATGACATAGTATGAAGGAAATTATGATGTGATCATACTACTGAGATTCCTATCATGTGCAATTATGTCATTATCTAAATTATCCCTAGTCATAGGATTACTGAGACTGGACATCGGTAATCCGGAAAGACTAGCATATCTCAAGCTCCTTGATTTGATCAAGCAGTGGATCTCAGAAACTGTAAATATGAGATATTTAGGGTTGAGATGTGAATGCTTACTAGAGGTAGTAAATACATTGGATGACCTGCCATGAGATCATCACATGGATGTCCTATTCTAATGTCAGTGATAATCTCATCATAGCAATGGTGCAAGTATCCTTAGACTTGAGGTGCTCAAGGATATCTTGGATACTGATTCTGTGCTTTGACTCCATTCCTTGTTGCCTTACAGAGGTCGCTCATAAGATGGTGATTGGGTACAGTTTGAGGTATTCGAAGGTAATTGAGTAGCCAATAGAGGATTCACCACTTCTGTGATAGCAGAAGATGATACTCATGGCCTCTTATCAGGGTCATTACTTAGAAATCTCTGGTCGGAGTATGTATGTCGTGAAGAGTGTCTTCAGTGACATATAAAGTAATGAGTCACAGGACAAGAATTGAAATCACTTGGACTAGATTTGACGTAGTCAGTCTAGTAAGAGTTGACACATTGCCCATACTCATAACCAAGTGAGGTATAGCATGGTGAAAGGACGAATTGCACGGTAATTGTCTATGGAAAGGTTCGTGATATGGTTCCTGATGAATATATGTTCATTCGTCAAACCAATTACTTTCCGATCAATTGGGGGTCATGATGTGTTGCTAGATACCGCTCATGACTTGCTTAGATTAAGTGTTAATCTAAGTGGCCAACATAACCGGGAACCTAATGGGTCACACGCATAAGAGTGTCTCGGAGAACTCGTAAAATAGTTTTGGACAGAGTTCCAATATATGGAGAGCAAAAGGATTAAATGGATCCCGATGAGATCGAGATATGTCCCGATGAGATCGCGACATCGATATTGTTGAAAAAGGTTTCCGGGGGTTTTTCCCATACCGGGACCCGGTAGGACCGACCCCAATGTGACTGGACCACTTCAGTAATATATATACATATATATATATATGATTAATTAATTAAATAATTAATATATATATATATATATATGTTGAAAACGTGGAAAGGGAATAGAAGATTCCATTCCATGCTTAGTCATCACTTTCATTAATGACTAAAAGACAAAAGACTAAAAGGATGATGGAAGATGAAGTATGATCGTTGGTTTTGAATAAAAAGAAAGAGTTTCTTTGTTAATTGAGAAGTGAGGATCGTGGCTTTCAAAAAAGGAAAGAGGTTTTGGAAACCTTTGTGAGAAACTTGTTCTCTCCATCGATCATCATATTCTCCTTCATCTTCAAGCTTCTTCAAGTCTTCCTCTTCATCTCTTCTCCATCTTTGATCCAAGCTCTCCATAGAACAAAGGTAAGATCTAGCAGTCTTTAATTTGTTCTAGCTATTCCCGGGTCAAAGGGTTTGTCCCGGTTAGGTTCTCCGATCTCTGCGTGGATACCGTTAGAGACGGTCTCCTTTGGTCGTTCGGTTTGAGTTTGTTATATATACACATGGATCCTGGCTTTCGGGAAGGTCCCGGAACAAAAATTTTTTGTTTTCCACACCGTGGGCATGTGATGCTCACACTGGGATTTTCCTACAGTGGTATCAGAGCCACTTGTGTCGTATATAACAACGAAACCATGACTAGGTCGGAGTAGCTATAGCTAGTGATGATGATGCATGTTGTATGTGTTGAATTTCGAATTCAGTATGAGATATAGTTTTCGAAATTTTCTTGCCCAGATATGTTCACAAAATGTTGTTGCATATGTCTGTGGAAGCCCGGAATTTATCAATGTGATTTGATATGGTTTTTCTAATTTATTCCCTAATGTGCTGGGTGCTGTCTTTGTGCACATTCACTGAACAGGCATGCTTATAAATTCGAGAATAAATTGTAGAAAAATGGTTTTTCGGATTTTCTTTCACCTACATGTCCCTAAGATGTTTATGAATGTCTATGTGGATGGAAAAATGTTTTCGAGGTGATTTACTATTTATTTGAGAATTTATTGTGTGCTGTTGGGAATAGCTGTGTTGAGGAACACAGATTCTGCATTGGCTTTGTTGCTGAGGTTGAATGAGTTTTTGATGGAAATAAATCCTAAAAACATTCATGGAGCATGTTGGGAACATGTAGTAACCTCTGTAATTTTCTCAGAATTTATTGAAATTGTTTCAATGAGTTTTTCAAGCAAAGCATATAGCTTGGCAGTTTTGAGAAAGTTGCTAGAGCTGTTTTGTTTGGAATGAGAAATTGTGTAATTTTCAGTTCCAATGCCTTGGATCATTTTTAATGTGATTAAAAATGTGTTACATTGATTTTGTATGCTTTCCTAAATGAATTTATTGAAATTAGGTTTCCAAATAATTTTCGGATGTCAAATGTGTCTCATTAGCGTCTCGTTAGTATATTCCCTTATCTTGATTGTTTTGGCCGTCACAAATTTTGTGACCAGTGCCAAAGTAGTCTTGATAAAGTGTAGACTACCTAGAGATACTTAGGGTAATAATTTGATATTCTCGAATTATTTGGAGATCCAAGTGAATAACAATATATTCACCGATTTCAAATTCTTCATATATAGTTTGACTATATATGGTAAGCAACAATGAAAGTGTTTCATTGGTACATCAAGGTAAAGTGTATTAGAATTGGTATTGTGAATTTGAACTACACGAATTGAGAAATTAGCTGATTAAGATAACAATTCCAACTGCACAAGTCGACTTATACGTTCATAACTCGACTTGTTTGGTGCACTGTAGACGCATAAGTCGACTTGCACAATGGTACAAGTCGACTTGTTCGTGTACAGCTGCATAAGTCGACTTACACATGCATAAGTCGACTATTATTAGAGGCATAAGTCGACTTATACATACACAAGTCGACTTATAACATGCAAAGGAGGGATGATGGATGATTTTAGGTATAAATTCAATGTGATTGATGAAGTACCCTAAGTCATTCCATATAGTCATGGTAACTATAATCCTACGGCTTGGAGAAGAAAAAGATGAAACCTGAAAACCTCAAATCATATGAAAACTAACGCCTTCCATTAATATGGGGAGAACCAGAGTTCTTATAGAGTTGGGTTGTTGGGCAAACCCAAGCTCACTCTATACGGATATGTTCGAAACATGGAAAATGAGATTTTCGGATTAATGGGTCGGTTTTCACTAGAAGCGTTGATTTGTTGAGCAAACTCAAGGTCAACGTGGACAGAGGCGAAATTGGGTAGTGTACATCATATGTACACGCATCAAGAGTTGATAACCCAATGTGTGTGCATACATCAAAAGTTGATAGCACTAGTCGATAGTTACACCTAAGATGGAAATGGTATGATTGATACCTGCCGATTGAACTAAGGTGGCTTGTTGGGAAAACCCAAGGTCATTTTAGGAATGTCGGATATCTATCTATGATGCAATTGGTATGACCGATACCTACCGATTGAACTAAGGTGGCTTGTTGGGCAAACCCAAGGTCATTTTTAGGAATGTCGGATATCGACCCACTAGGACATTTTGTCATAATGTTTCTTGGATTCGTACTGAGGGTTATGGATTCTATGAAACTAGTGGGAGCCATATGCATGTCATGCAAGTCCTTATGATCATGCAAGTAATTCTATTCTAACATTCTTCTCTCTTTTCCTATAGGTTATTGAAGATGACTTCAAGTGTGAACTTGCGCCGCTTATGGAATCCAACAAGTTAATGGACCAAATTTTCTCGATTGGTCGAGAAATCGAGAATTGTTCTCGTGTCCGAGGCTCGAGATATATCCTAGATGTTCCACTTCCCGATCCACTCTATCTGCTGATGCTTCGATGAGGATCGAAGCATATCGAAGCATCTTAAAGACGGTGACATGGCTACTGCATCATGCTTGCCTCGATGTCACCAGAGTGCAGAAGCGATGAGTCTATGGATGCTCATACTATAGTGTTTCATCTTAGGGAGCTGTTTGATGAGCAAGCTCGGTGCGAAGGTTCGAGACCTCGAGGCTACTCTTCACTACTAAGATGACTCAAGTTCATCTGCGCAGCGCAATATGCATGAAGATGAATGGGTATATTGAGAGATTGGCCGTCTTAGGTTTTGTCATGGATTATGAATTAAGTATTGACTTAATTCGGTTGGATTGTCGATAGTTATTCACGGTTTGTGTTAAACTATCGGATGAACCAAGTATCCACAACAATCCTCGAGTTGATCAATCGCCAAGACAAGCAGAGCAAGCTATCAAGAAGGATAACAAGCAAGTGTTGATGGTGGACTCTTCTTTCGGTTCAAAGAAAAAGAAATGAAGAAGAAAAGGTCTAAGAAACCAAAAGGAAGTATAGCCAAGAAAAACCAAAGAGGCGCACTAAAGGAACTTGCTTCCATTGTGGCAAGGCAGCCCTTTGGAAGAGGAACTCAGAAGTCTATCTGGAGGGCTGAAGCGAAGAAGGCATCGATGCCTCGACTTCTTCGTGTATGTTTGTCATTGAGGTTAATATCTATTTCGACCATAACATATGGGGTATTAGATCTTTGGTTGTGGCTCACACATATGTAATGATATCAGGGCCTCGAGACGATGAGACAACTCATGAAGGGAGAGATAGACCTGCGTGTGGGAAATGAAGCAAGAGTTGCTGCATTAGCCGTAGGCACTTATTTCTTGTCACTCCCCATTGGGCTTGTAATTAAATTGGATGTTTGTTATTTTGTACCTGTATTAACAAAGAACATATTGTCTGTTTCTTGTTTAAATAGAGTTGGTTTCCATTTGACTTTTAGTAACAATGGTTGTTCTATTAGTTTGAATGGAATGCTTTATGGTACTGGTACTTTATGCAATGGAATTTACATATTAGATATGTCACATCCAATTATGAATGTCAATGACACGAAAAGACATAAACGAGATAATTTAAAATCAACTTACTTATGGCATTGTCTCCTTGGCCATATAAATGAGAGACGCATAGCTAAGCTCCATAAGAGTGGTAGTTTAGGGTCATTTGATTATGAATCATATGACACATGCGAATCTTGTTTATTAGGCAAGATGACTAAGTTACCCTTTAAGGGAAAGGGTGAGCGAACATTGGAGTATTAGACCTAATACATTAGGATGTATGTGGTCCGATGTCCATCCATGCTAGAAGTGGTTATCTTTACTTCATTACCTTTATCGATGACTATTCTCGATATGGGTACTTGTATCTGATGAGATACAAATCTGAAGCATTTGAAAAGTTCAAACAATTCAGAAATGAAGTAGAAAACCAACTTGGGAAAAGTATCAAGACATTACGATCTGATCGTGGTGGGGAATACTTAGACCAAGAGTTTTTGGATTATCTCAGAGATAATGGGATTTTATCTCAATGGACTCCTCCTTACACACCATAGCATAATGGTGTGGTAGAAAGGAGAAATCGAACCTTGTTAGACATGGTACGATCAATGATGGGCTTTGCAAAGTTACCAAAATCTTTTTGGGGGTATGCAATCGAGACAGTTGTTTACTTGCTAAACAGAGTCCCATCAAAGACAGTTGATGTTACTCCATATGAGATGTGGACTAACAAAAGACCCTATCTTACTCATTTGAAAGTTTGGGGCTGTCTTGCTTATGTGAAGCGGACACAGTCAGATAAACTTGATGCAAAGTCTGACAAGTGTTTGTTCGTAGGATATCCTAAGGAATCAAGGGGATATCAGTTCTACCTTGCTGAGGAACAAAAGGTGTTTGTTTAAAGCATGCTGTCTTTAGAAAGAGTTTCTTTTAAAAGAAGGCGGTGGGAGCAAAATTGAACTTGAAGAAGTTCAAGAAGCGCGAACAGGCATAAATCAAGCGCACTGAACTCAAGTCAGAACTCATACAGATGAAGTAACAGTTCAACCTTCTACAACACACAAAATTGTGAGGTCACGTAGGATACGCTCTGTCCCGAGAGATATGGATTTCGTGAATGAACAGAATGACGTATTTCATAGAAGATGATGAGCCTACCACCTATGAAGAGGTTACGAAGAGTTTAGAGTCGAGAAATGGCTTCATGCCATGAAGGCGAAATGGATTCCATGTATGAAAACCAAGTATGGACTTTGGTTGATGCAGAAGGAATAAAACCCATAGGGTGTAAATGGGTTTTCAAAAGAAAACCGACATGGATGGTAATGTAATTACCTATAAAGCAAGGCTTGTGGCTAAAGGTTTTAAATCAAAGACAAGGAGTTGACTACGACGAGACCTTGACCCGAGAGCAATGCTTAAATCCATTAGGATACTCCTAGCCATTGCCACTCATTATGATTATGAGATATGACAAATGGATGTGAAGACAACTTTCCTAAATGGAAATCTAACTGAGGATGTGTATATGACACAACCTGAGGGCTTCATCTCCTATGATGGCGAAAAGGTATGCAAGCTTCAGAAATCCATTTATGGATTGAAGCAAGCATCCAGAAGTTGGAATATCCGTTTTGATGAGGTAATCAAAGAGTTTGGTTTCTCACAAATCCGGATGAACACTTTATGTGTATAAGAAGGTTAATGGGACTGCAATCGTATTCCTTGTGCTATATGTAGATGACATATTATTACTAGGAAACGATGTCTCGATGCTACAATCAGTCAAAATTTGGTTGTCCAAACAATTTGCCATGAAAGACCTTGGTGAAGCAACTTATATCCTTGGGATAAGGATCTATAGAGATAGATCAAAAGGTTGCTTGGTCTTTCACAATCAACGACATAGACAAGATGCTAAAGAGGTTTAGCATGGAGCAATCCAAGAGAGGTACCTTCCGTGACTCATGGGATAACACTCGAAATCTATGTGTCCTAAGACACAAGATGAGAGGATGCGCATGGATATGATCCCGTATGCATCAGCGGTAGGATCTATCATGTATGCTATGCTATATACGAGACCCGATGTATCATATGCTCTAAGTGTTCTGACGGATACCAATCGGATCTGGTGAGGTCACTAGGTGGTGTCAAGAATATCCTTAAGTACTTACGAAGGACTAAGGATGTTTTCTTGATATATGGGGATGGAGATCTCCAGTGGCGGGTATCTGATGCGATTTTCAATCGATAAGAATGATTCCAAATCCCAATCAGGTTATGTATTCACACTTAACGGCGGGGCAGTCAGTTGGAAGAGTTCCAAACAAGAGACGACTACCGATTCAACAACCGAGGCAGAGTACATTGCCGCTTCAGAAGCAGCAAAGGAAGCAGTTTGGATCAAGAAGTTCATTACTGAACTTGGTGTGGTTCCTATGTAACATGTCACCCTTAATTGGAAGGGTAAAATAGTAAATTTGACATAGGATGGAATAGATTTGGAGTGCATAGGACTGTTTATGCATAATAGGATTGGTCTACAATCACATTTGTGCACATGAAATTACTGTGCATGCATACATGATATTCCCGGTTTGCGTGCCTAAGACAATTTTATTGGGATTAACGTGGTAAATGGGTTTGAAAAATTATTTTGAGTGTGCCATAAAGTGTTTTATATTTTAAGGGATTTTTAGGAATTTTTCTGGAATTTTCCGAAGAAAATTCCCGGACCGGAAAAAATCGCCAAGCGGCAAACCGGTTGATTTTTGGTAGCGAAAATTTCTATCCAATGGCACTGTAATATTGGGTATATTATTTTGGAATTGAAATTAGGGTCATTGGACTAGAATGAGTCAAATTGTAGTAGGATTTCTAAATCCTATCCAATAATTTGTTTTTAATTGTTTAAAGTTACTTTGACTTTTCTTTTAAACTTGGACTAGTAGATTTTTGACACCTAGCCTTCATTGAATGCTTCCTTATCTCCCTCCACGGTTTTTGCTTTGTGAAAGAATGAAAAGTTGAATGTTTGGCTTATTTCTAAGCTCCACCGAAATCTACTTCCCTTTTTTAATACCTCCATTGATTTTCTTCTTTTCTAAGTAAATCCTTCCTCCAAACTCAAGCTTTCCTTCATGCAACCAAGTTGTTGTCTTGCCATGGAGAACCTACACATGTTTGGGATTAGAAGTGAGTGGAGAAGTGGTTGAGGTAGATAGCAAAGAAAGAGTTGAAGAAATTGAAGGTGGAAAAAAGGCTTGATTTGGTAGGTGTTTTAGTTAAGCTTTAATGATGCTTTGATTATGAATTTAATGCCTTAGTTGTTAGATGCATTTAATGGGAGTTATGGTGTGTTTATTATGATTATTGAGGCCTTAAATTGATGATAAGTATGGCTTGAATTAGTGGGTATAAGGTTAAGGTTTTGATTAATGTAAGAGTGGTCATAGATGGATTGGTGTGATGGGAATGTATTTGATTACCTTTATGATGTTGGATAAGTAGGAATTTATTAAGGAAAGGTGCTGCTAATTTTAGTTAAAATGCTTAGGTGAAGGTATTGAAGGGGTATTGATTGAATTCTTAATTACTTAGGATGTTTGATGGTTTAGAAATGGGATGGAAATGGTATAGAAACCATAGAATATGGTTTAGACAAAAGTGCTGGAAAATTTACTTTGACCTATTACACTGATTTGAGCATAACTCATTGTGTGGTTATGCAATTGAGACAAGGTTTGTGCCCACTGAAACTTTGGTTTGTTGGCTACATTTTTGTATGAAATAGGTGTTGTCCAATTTTAGCTTTAAGAGGTTGCAATATGGCTTGGAAAGTTACTGCTATTGACTGGAATGAATAGTACCCGAAACCATAACATAGAGTTTTGCTAATTTTTCTAAATTAATTGAGAAGGAATTAGAACAAATGGACTAAATGAAAGTTTAAGCCTATTAAGTTATCTTTCCAATGCCACTGATTTTGGAATTTTTCTATATGTATAGTAGGAGTTATGGACTGATGACTATTGGCTGTTTTCATGCATTGAATGAAACCTAGCTGGAATGTCAAATTTGGTGCACATTATGATTTGGAGTAATTTTAGTAATTTATGTGAACTGAATTGGTGTAAGTGATCTTCTGAAAAGTTGTAGAGGAAGAAATTATCTTGAGAATGATATATGACATGTAATTTTTGGTAGTCATATTTGAGAGAAATGAATTTGTAAAAATTGAACCTGCATTAGGTTGTGAATTGCTGATCATGGCAAAAACGTGCATAACAGTTTTGAAATTGTTAGAGATAGAATTGGATGTTGAATTCTTCATGAAAATTTAAGTTTGAGATCTTATCTTTTTAGGGATATAAGGTAGTGAATTTGGTGACATTTGTGCTAGGAGATATACTGGTTGGAAATTTACTGCTCAGATTGGGACAGTTTAGTAGACAGATGCTTTGGTGAATTATTTGACCTAGTTAGTAAATGAATTGGGATTTTGGTTATTCGTGAAAGTTTTAGATAACATTGTGATCTTGATGAGCATATTTGTTGTGTAATTTTTGACTGAATAGAATGAAAGTTACTGAATTTACAAGATACTGCACTGTGTTGAGTGACTTTGAGTGAGCAGTAGCTTTCATGGGGTCTTTGACACCCTTAAGGGTGGAATTACTTTGAATGGTCTAAATGAAACTTGTAGAGCTTGTCATGATCTTTCCAATGAGATGTGGTTTATAGTTTTCTGAATTGTGTGCAAAGAGTTATGGGTGTTGGAAATTTGGTTGGAAATCAGGAAAAATGAAAGGAAATAAGGGTTGTATATTAATATGAATTTTGGTTTCTTTCGTGAATAACTTTTCCGTCCGACGTCCGATTGACCTGATTCTTGAGGCATCGGATTCAGTGAATATTTAATTTCATTTTCTGAGAGATTGGAGATTTTTGGACAAAAAATTGACGTGGGTCTGGGTAAAAGTCTGTGTAATCACTGTTTTGTTTAATTGGGGATCTATAGAGGTCCAAATTGAGCGCCGTCAGCGCCATTGAATTTCTAATTTTTCTACGGATTTTATTGTTGGAAAAAAATTGGATTAAGGCCAGGAATATCATGAACATGCATTGTCCTTATTATATATTTGTGCATAAATGGGAATCCGTATGCAAAGTGATTAATGTGTGCATATGACATAAATTGGCGGTCTTGGGATAAATGTCCTTTCAGCGTTCCTGTAAATTAGAAACCAATGCAAATCTGGAGCGTACTGTGAGTAGACCTAGATGGTCTTATTTATTGTTTATTTTCTTTTGTTATATGTTAAATGAGTATTGATTTATTTTATTAATTGTGATTAAATATGGGTTCCGGACAGGAGGTCCGGTGATTGATTATGTATTTAGAATTGCGTTATTGAAGTGCTCTTTGAATGTGAATGGGATGACCTAAGTGTATATATTGAGATTGTTAAAATTTCTTGCATGCATAATTGCACATAAATGAAATGTGACTTCTTAATTGATGTCGAATGCCGGACTACGGTCCGATGATAGTAACTATGATTGACTGAGTGCATGCAAATATGCATAAGACATTTCACTGCATGAATACATGAAAGATAATGAGAGTTGTGACCAGCAACAATAAGTAAAGAGCTTCGTGCTCAGATACTGATTCAGAGCCTCAGGCTCAACGACAATGAGCCCTTTATGGGACAGTTTACAATGAGCCCTTTATGGGATAGTTCACAATGAGCCCTATATGGGACAGTTTCAATGAGCCTGATATCCATGGGTACGGGACAGTTTAGACACTCGGTCACAACAAAGTAATTCAATGGAAAGTGGGTTTCATGCATATGCATAACATGATTGATTTGATTATGCGGAATGTCATTGGTTGAATTACTTGTATTGAATGGGACTGCAACACTGTATTGAATGGGAATGTGACATTGTGTGTTGAATGGGAATGATAAACTTGATTGAATGATCGATTTGATTATATTGAATATGACATTGTATCGACATAATGAAAATATGAAACTGTATGTGAATGTGAGGTGTGATAGGGAATATGAAATGTGACTTAATGGAAATGAAAGTATGTGTTATATGTTATGTGATTGGATGGACCATCGATGATGGTCACTCACTGAGTTCGCAAAACTCACCCAAACTTTGCATCTATTTTTCAGGTCTTGAAGAATACCCCGTTTGACACGGGAGTACTGTATACAAGTAAAAGAAAGAATTCGGGATCAGTTTTCGTCTGCATTAGTGTATTTCTATTCTCTGATTTTTTGTATTATTGTTTAAGCCAGTTTGTAAAATCAACAGACTAGAGTTAATTGTATTTATGAAAAGGGCCCCGAGTCCATTGAATGGTGTGTGTAAACTGTTTCCGTATATGTTAATGTGTATGTGTGTGTGAAGGAAAGAAAAAAAATGTATACTGAGTTTTAATCGACTGATGTAGTACGCCACCCTCGCGGGGCACGGACTCGGATATCACCAACGATATCGGGTTCGGGTCACTCGGGAGTGGGGTGTTACATTTAGGTGGTATCAGAGCCCAGTAGTACGTAATGTATCTGGGCACAGTCTAAAACATAAGGTGTATGCATTTGAGTCGTGTCATTGCAGACCGTAGCAACTGATCCCTAGTTTGAGTCGTACGGGTAGAAATCCTATGTGTGCATACGTGTCAAGTGACTAAGTGAGAGAAAAGTGAGACTGTGTTAGAGGGCGAACCCCTGAAAGTGTATAAACAATTAGGAAAGGAAAAAGAAAGAAAAAAGATAAGGAGATCGATATTGTACTGTGGTTAGAATGACTGTGTTGGCTTAGTCTGATTAAGGAAAGGAGTGATATCAATGAATTCCCGGATTAAAATGGTAATATTGTGGTGATAGAAAAATGAATATGTCTAGAACTGGGAGAGGTCTAGAGTTATGGGAAGCATACTGGTTATATTAGGCCTAAGTGAGATTAAAAGTCCGGGATGATTAGGTAATTACAACTCTGACTGTATATGTCATGAAATGGGAAATACCGGAGTCAAGTGTAGATGGTCCGATCAGACATATATTGGTTCACTGCATTCGTGTTAGATATCAGTAGATATTATAGGCAAATGATGATAGCGAGATTGTACTAAGAACAAGGTTATACTGTAACGGTCTACTTCGTACTGAAAGAACTAAAAGAGCAAGGTGCCTAGTGCCTAGTGCCTAGTAGAGTGAAAAAAAAGAGTAGAAAGGGTGAGATAAAAGTATACAGATAAACTGAAATGAATTCGTGAAATGGTTATGATTTGGACCGCATAAGCTTGAGACTGAAATGGTTATGTAAATATTGTGCTAAGAGTTTAGAAATCAGTATAATAAGATCGTAAGGGAAAAAGACAGACTGACAATTTCTACTGATTGTATATCGGGAGATTCTGGATTTGGTTGAAAAGATGTATCACAGAAATGGTAAATGAATGGGTAAATAGATAGAGATATAGTGGAGCTGTAACGATGATTTTGTTGTGTTTTGGGAATGCCCTATCATAGATTGTTTGAGGAAAATAAAGAGATACGTAGCAATAAGGAGATGACATTGTATAAGCCAAGTGGACATGACCTTAAAAGGTCAAGTTGACACATGAATGTTATGGGAATGAAACTAGGGAAATGAAAAGAAAAAAAATGAAACAATGATAGTGATATGAAAAGAGTTGTCACATTTAAGTCGATTTACCGTTGAGAGTACCTATTAGACAGTAAAGTTGATCATGATTAATGAAATGTATGTGAAAGATACATGGAAATCATGGAGGAGATGATCAGTGAATGATTAAATACGTGCTTCTATGAGTGGCTATAAGTGTAAAGTTTATATTAGGTTAAAGTAAGACATAGGAGGACTGAATGTACCTTTATGAGAGGAAATGAGAAATGATTATGGCATCAGTTATTTGTTTGAGAATTAGCATAAACGGAAAGGAGTCTTATGGAAGTCTGAATTGTATAGGTTACAAATTGGTTTCGGATAAAATCTTTGAGGTATAGATTCTTGAATAAGTGTGAAAGAAAGTGTTTATGTAGTATCACAAGGAACCTTAGTGTAAGGAATGTTACGATCTCTTAAATTATGGCATAAAATTGTTACGATTGAGATAAATGCGTATAGTGAAGGATGATTGAAAAGTAATTAGGGATAATAATTGGTTGATGAGACTTTCGTGAACAGTATAAAGATGGTAACAAGACTAATGGTCAAACGGAAAGAAGTATGGAAAAAATTAAAAGTGAAATTGAGTCATATCTCATACTACTGAAGTTATCTGTATTGTGTGTATGGAAATGTAAAGTATCCAATAACATGAGTGGAATTTTAATTTGAGATGATCCTATTGCAATGTGAAGTGAAATACTCAAATGACGTGGAAATTGATGGAAGTCCAAGTACAGATGATTAGGTACTAGTATATATATATCAATGTGGATGACAGAAAATCAATTGGAAAGAGAAAATGAATAGAGGTAAGAAGTCCTAAAGGAAAACTGACAATGACGTGATGTAGTGTTACCTTCATAAAGGGATTGTAAATTCATTAATTGTGGACTTAATGAGAAGGTAGAATGTTGTTTAGTGATGTTTGGAAAAGTCATCAAGACCCTAATTGGGAAGTATGCGAGGTAAGCAAATGATAGTGATTATGATGATAGACGGAATGTGTGAAAGTGTTGAACAGTGATAAATTGAATTGACTTTGATAAATGGTTTTGGTGTTATCATCGCCATTGTTTAAAGTCTTGGAGACTTTAGATTCCTATAGGGATACATAGTGTTAATTCGAGGAAAGAGACAGGCATAAATACCGACAATGCTGAAATGAACGGACAATTCTACCTATTAAACTCAACTAGTGAACAGATCATGCTGCAATGAACAGATCAATTACAGATATTGGGAGTGTCAAAGAATGTCAAGTAGATTGTGGGTGATTGTGAAGTATTTCTGGAAAATTAAAGTTGTAGATCTAGTGATAAGAAAGGTTAAAAGTGCAGGAGTTAAAGTGGTAAGTCTAGTCTTATGAGTCATAAGTTGGATACGCAGTGAAATCGGAAAAAAAAAAACAAACAACAACAACAACAACAATATTGAATGCTTCAAAGAATAAGTTGTGTACCCGATAAAAAGTGATAGAACAAGAAAGTGAACGGTCGAAGCTAGACATTCTGGTAAGTATATGCAAAAAGTGAAATTGATGACTATGAGTATAGAATGAAGTGATGAGTGATTCAAGTGCTTAGAGGTTTGCATGGTCAGCGAGCACAATCGTAAGTGGTTTAGGTTTCATAGGATTATGACCGTGTTATAGAGTTACGATTTACTATAGGGATACCTTTGCTACCGCATACGATTGCCTAACGGGAGGCAAAGACCAACATTGAGTCGAAATGCTTGTGATGAGTGAAATAAAGGAAAGTGACTCGGAAAAGCTGCATGGGTTAGTTAAAGTGGATCGAGGATCGTACAAATGAAACAGAGAAAAATGCATATCCGAATAGAGGCGTGAACACTATAGAATAATGAATTTCTATTGAATTTGAGCAGAGAGTCAATGGGATATAAAGCATGGTGCATTAGGTAAAGTATCACTTGGTTATAGTGAAATGGAGCTAAATGTCATTGTATTAGTACCGAGGAATGTAGATCGTCACTGACGAGATAAAGGAGGTTATTGTAAGTATCACCTTGAAAAGATGTACTCCATGGAATCGACTTAGTCTCAGTATGTTATTGGGAGAAAAAGATATTGGACGGTATAGTGAGAAAAGATATTGGATGGATAAGCGTGATGATTAGTGAACAGGTTGGAAATAATGGCGAGTCATAGTATTGGAACTAAAGGTAATGACTACTTTGAAAATGGCAAGTGAGATAGCTAAGAAAATGAGATCGCATGGCCGATAGCCTTGTTAAGTCAAATCTCTTGTCTTGAGTGATAATGAGTTAGCCAAATTAATGGCGAACAAGCGATGAATATAATTCTTGTGACCTTTGAAAAATGAATTATTGAGTGGAAAAGTGTATGGGACATATAGGAACATATGATTACGGTCCTACTGAACTGTTGATTAAGAATTTCGAGGACGAAATTTTTATTAGGAGGGGGGAATTGTAACATGTCACCCTTAATTGGAAGGGTAAAATAGTAAATTTGACATAGGATGGAATAGATTTGGAGTGCATAGGACTGTTTATGCATAATAAGATTGGTCCACAGTCACATTTGTGCAGATGAAATTACTGTGCATGCATACATGATATTCCCGGTTTGCGTGCCTAAGACAAATTTATTGGGATTAACGTGGTAAATGGGTTTGAAAAATTATTCTGAGTGTGCCATAAAGTGTTTTATATTTTAAGAGATTTTTAGAAATTTTTTTGGAATTTTCTGAAGAAAATTCTCGAAAGGAAAAAAAATGCATTGGCGAACCGGTTGATTTTAGTAGCGAAAATTTCTATCAATGGCACTGTAATATTGGGTATATTATTTTGGAATTGAAATTAGGGTCATTGGACTAGAATGGGTCAAATTGTAGTAGGATTTCTAAATCCTATCCAATAATTTGTTTTAATTGTTTAAAGTTACTTTGACTTTTCTTTTAAACTTGGACTAGTAGATTTTTGACACCTAGCCTTCATTGAATGCTTCCTTATCTCCCTCCACGGTTTTTGCTTTGTGAAAGAATGAAAAAGTTGAATGTTTGGCTTATTTCTAAGCTCCACGAAATCTACTTCCCTTTTTTAATACCTCCATTGATTTTCTTCTTTTCTAAGTAAATCCTTCCTCCAAACTCAAGCTTTCCTTCATGCAACCAAGTTGTTGTCTTGCCATGGAGAACCTACACATGTTTGGGATTAGAAGTGAGTGGAGAAGTGGTTGAGGTAGATAGCAAAGAAAGAGTTGAAGAAATTGAAGGTGGAAAAAAGGCTTGATTTGGTAGGTGTTTTAGTTAAGCTTTAATGATGCTTTGATTATGAATTTAATGCCTTAGTTGTTAGATGCATTTAATGGGAGTTATGGTGTGTTTATTATGATTATTGAGGCCTTAAATTGATGATAAGTATGGCTTGAATTAGTGGGTATAAGGTTAAGGTTTTGATTAATGTAAGAGTGGTCATAGATGGATTGGTGTGATGGGAATGTATTTGATTACCTTTATGATGTTGGATAAGTAGGAATTTATTAAGGAAAGGTGCTGCTAATTTTAGTTAAAATTCTTAGGTGAAGGTATTGAAGGGGTATTGATTGAATTCTTAATTACTTAGGATGTTTGATGGTTTAGAAATGGGATGGAAATGGTATAGAAACCATAGAATATGGTTTAGACAAAAGTGCTGGAAAATTTACTTTGACCTATTACACTGATTTGAGCATAACTCATTGTGTGGTTATGCAATTGAGGCAAGGTTTGTGCCCACTGAAACTTTGGTTTGTTGGCTACATTTTTGTATGAAATAGGTGTTGTCCAATTTTAGCTTTAAGAGGTTGCAATATGGCTTGGAAAGTTACTGCTATTGACTGGAATGAATAGTACCCGAAACCATAACATAGAGTTTTGCTAATTTTTCTAAATTAATTGAGAAGGAATTAGAACAAATGGACTAAATGAAAGTTTAAGCCTATTAAGTTATCTTTCCAATGCCACTGATTTTGGAATTTTTCTATATGTATAGTAGGAGTTATGGACTGATGACTATTGGCTGTTTTCATGCATTGAATGAAACCTAGCTGGAATGTCAAATTTGGTGCACATTATGATTTGGAGTAATTTTAGTAATTTATGTGAACTGAATTGGATGTTGAATTCTTCATGAAAATTTAAGTTTGAGATCTTATCTTTTTAGGGATATAAGGTAGTGAATTTGGTGACATTTGTGCTAGGAGATATCTTGGTTGGAAATTTCTTTGCTCAGTTGGGACAGTTTAGTAGACAGATGCTTTGGTGAATTATTTGACCTAGTTAGTAAATGAATTGGGATTTTGGTTATTCGTGAAAGTTTTAGATAACATTGTGATCTTGATGAGCATATTTGTTGTGTAATTTTGACTGAATAGAATGAAAGTTACTGAATTTACAAGATCTTGCCTTGTGTTGAGTGACTTTGAGTGAGCGGTAGCTTTCATGGGGTCTTTGACACCCTTAAGGGTGGAATTACTTTGAATGGTCTAAATGAAACTTGTAGAGCTTGTCATGATCTTTCCAATGAGATGTGGTTTATAGTTTTCTGAATTGTGTGCAAGAGTTATGGGTGTTGGAAATTTGGTTGGAAATCAGGAAAATGAAAGGAAATAAGGGTTGTATATTAATATGAATTTTGGTTTCTTTCGTGAATAACTTTTCCGTCCGACGTCCGATTGACCTGATTCTTGAGGCATCAGTTCAGTGAATATTTAATTTCATTTTCTGAGAGATTGGAGATTTTGGACAAAAATTGGCGTGGAGTGCAGGTAAAAGTCATGTAATCACTGTTTTGTTTAATTGGGGATCTATAGAGGTCCAAATTGAGCGCCGTCAGCGCCATTGAATTTCTAATTTTTCTACGGATTTTATTGTTGGAAAAAAATTGGATTAAGGCCGGGAATATCATGAACATGCATTGTCCTTATTATATATTTGTGCATAAATGGGAATCCGTATGCAAAGTGATTAATGTGTGCATATGACATAAATTGGCGGTCTTGGGATAAATGTCACTTTTCAGCGTTTCGAAATTAGAAACCAATGCAAATCTGAGGCGTCTGTGAGTAGACCTAGATGGTCTTATTTATTGTTTATTTTCTTTTGTTATATGTTAAATGAGTATTGATTTATTTTATTAATTGTGATTAAATATGGGTTCCGGACAGGAGGTCCGGTGATTGATTATGTATTTAGAATTGCGTTATTGAAGTGCTCCTTGAATGTGAATGGGATGACCTAAGTGTATATATTGAGATTGTTAAAATGTCTTGCATGCATAATTGCACATAAATGAAATGTGACTTCTTAATTGATGTCGAATGCCGGACTACGGTCCGATGATAGTAACTATGATTGACTGAGTGCATGCAAATATGCATAAGACATTCCACTGCATGAATACATGAAAGATAATGAGAGTTGTGACCAGCAACAATAAGTAAAGAGCTTCGTGCTCAGATACTGATTCAGAGCCTCAGGCTCAATGACAATGAGCCCTTTATGGGACAGTTTACAATGAGCCCTTTATGGGATAGTTCACAATGAGCCCTATATGGGACAGTTTCAATGAGCCCGATATCCATGGGTACGGGACAGTTTAGACACTCGGTCACAACAAAGTAATTCAATGGAAAGTGGGTTTCATGCACATATGCATAACATGATTGATTTGATTGTACGGAATGTCATTGGTTGAATTACTTGTATTGAATGGGACTGCAACACTGTATTGAATGGGAATGTGACATTGTGTGTTGAATGGGAATGATAAACTTGATTGAATGATCGATTTGATTATATTGAATATGACATTGTATCGACATAATGAAAATATGAAACTGTATGTGAATGTGAGGTGTGATAGGGAATATGAAATGTGACTTAATGGAAATGAAAGTATGTGTTATATGTTATGTGATTGGATGGACCATCGATGATGGTCACTCACTGAGTTCGCAAAACTCACCCAAAATTTGCATCTATTTTTTAGGTCTTGAAGAATACCCCGTTTGACAAGGGAGTACTGTATACAAGTAAAAGAAAGAATTCGGGATCAGTTTTCGTCTGCATTAGTGTATTTCTATTCTCTGATTTTTTGTATTATTGCTTAAGCCAGTTTGTAAAATCAACAGACTGGAGTTAATTGTATTTATGAAAAGGGCCCCGAGTCCATTGAATGGTGTGTGTAAACTGTTTTCGTATATGTTAATGTGTATGTGTGTGTGAAGGAAAGAAAAAAAATGTATACTGAGTTTTAATCGACTGATGTAGTACGCCACCCTCGCGGGGCACGGACTCGGATATCACCAACGATATCGGGTTCAGGTCACTTGGGAGTGGGGTGTTACATCCTAGCAGTGATGGGCCCATACAGTTGTATTGTGACAACAATGGGGCTATTGCGCAGGCTAAGGAACCAAGGTCTCATCAACGATCCAAACACGTACTTCGCAGATATCATTTGATAAGAGAGATCATAGGACGTGGTGATGTCCAGATCGAGAGAGTTCCCACCGAGCAGAATATTGCTGATCCGTTGACAAAGCCATTGTCACAAAAGAGTTTTGATTCTCATGTACGCTTTATGGTATTAGATATCAAGGCGATTGGCTTTAGGTCAAGTGGGAGATTGTTAGAGTAGTGCCACTAAAGGCAATCGCTTTTAGCGCATTTTGTACAAATTTATTATACAGTTTTATGAATAAATAAAGAAAGGCATATTTCATTAATTTGTTGTTCATTATTTATGAAGTGATATAGATCTGTAATCAAATTAATGAAGTCCATGATATATGATATAGCATGAAGGAAATTATGATGTGATCATACTCTTGAGATTCCTATCATGTGCAATTATGTCATTATCTAAATTATCCTAGTCATATGATTCTCGAGACCGGAAATCGGTGAATCGGAAAGACTAGCACATCTCAAGATCCTTGATTTGATCAGCGGTGGATCTCGAAGCTGTAAATATGAGATATTTAGGGTTGAGATGTGGATGCTTACTAGAGGTAGTAAGTACATTGGATGACCTGCCATGAGATCATCACATGGATGTCCTATTCTAATGTCATTGATAATCTCATCATAGCAATGGTGCAAGTATCCTTAGACTTGAGGTGCTCAAGGATATCTTGGATACTGATTCTGTGCTTTGACTCCATTCCTTGTTGCCTTACAAAGGTCGCTCATAGGATGGTGATTGGGTACAGTTTGAGGTATTCGAAAGTAATTGAGTAGCCAATAGAGGATTCACCACTTCTGTGATAGCAGAAGATGATACCCATGGCCTCTTATCAGGGTCATTACTTAGAAATCTCTGGCCGGAGTATGTATGTCGTGAAGAGTGTCTTCAGTGACATATAAAGTAATGAGTCCCAGGACAAGAACTGAAATCACTTGGACTAGATTTGACGTAGTCAGTCTAGTAAGAGTTGACACATTGCCCATACTCATAACCAAGTGGGGTATAGGATGGTGAAAGGATGAATTGCACGGTAATTGTCTATGGAAAGGTTCGTGATATGGTTCCTGATGAATATATGTTCATTCGTCAAACCAATTACTTTCCGGTCAATTGGGGGTCATGATGTGTTGCTAGATACCGCTCATGACTTGCTTAGATTAAGTGTTAATCTAAGTGGCCAACATAACTTGGAACCTAATGGGTCACACGCATAAGAGTGTCTCGGAGAACTCGTAAAATAGTTTTGGACAGAGTTCCAATATATGGAGAGCAAAAGGATTAAATGGATCCCGATGAGATCGAGATATGTCCCGATGAGATCGCGACATCGATATTGCTGAAAAAGGTTTAGGGGTTTTCCCATAGGGACCGGTAGGACCGACCAGGTGTGGTGGACCACTTGATAATATATATACATATATATATATGATTAATTAATTAAATAATTAATTAATATATATATATATATATATGTTGAAAACGTGGAAAGGGAATGGAAGATTCCATTCCATGCTTAGTCATCACTTTCATTAATGACTAAAAGACAAAAGACTAAAGGATGATGGAAGATGAAGTATGATCGTTGGTTTTGAATAAAAAGAAAGAGTTTCTTTGTTAATTGAGAAGTGAGGATCGTGGCTTTCAAAAAGGAAGAGGTTTTGGAAACCTTTGAGAAACTTGTTCTCTCCATCGATCATCATATTCTCCTTCATCTTCAAGCTTCTTCAAGTCTTCCTCTTCATCTCTTCTCCATCTTTGATCCAAGCTCTCCATAGAATAAAGGTAAGATCTAGCAGGTCTTTAATTTGTTCTAGCTATTCCGGGTCAAAGGGTTTGTCGGTTAGATTCTCCGATCTGCATGGATACCGTTAGAGCGGTCTCCTTTGGTCGTTCGGTTTGAGTTTGTTATATATACATGGATCCTGGCTTTCGGGAAGGTCCCGGAATAAAAAAATTTTGTTTTCCGCACCGTGGGCATGTGATGCTCACACCGGGATTTTCCTACAGGGGCCGCCGTACACCTGCCTCTCCAATGTCACACGACAAGACCCCCATCACCCCCCCTGTCGACCCGTCTCGGGGCTCTAGGTTTTAGCTTCTAGCCGATGCAACCCATCCCGCTATTGCACAGATCGAGCCATCGACCTCTCACTTGAGCCCCCCAAACTAACTGCATCCTTGAACCTACAGGAGATAGCAGTGTCCACCTTTTAAACAACCCGCTGCAGGCCGGGCTTCTAGCCCACACAGGGCCACGTCCAAGGGGCCAACGGATCCAATCTCCAGGGCCCAACCACCCAGCCACCCGAGCCATCCCCTACAGGCCCCTTCAACCCCTCAAGCCCACCTGAGCCCCACCCAAACTCCTCACCCCATCACCCCCATCGAACCCACACCCGAAGACCACCATGCAGCTATTATTATTCCCTCACATTCCAATTTGATTATACAAGACCCTTCCCTTATTACAGTTATGCATGAAAAGGACGTGGTGACTACTATGGAGGAGGATTTGCCTTCTAATGAATCTTCTCCTGATGCACAGCTCACCACTCATCCACCCATTCCCACGCACCCTCCGAACCCAGGCCCGTCTATTCTTCGGTCTCATGATATCATGGACATCGTTGAGGGTCTAAAGGATGTCCACCTTCAACACCCTGCAAGTATAAGGTCAACTGAACAGTCTGTGATGCTGGATTCCGTCCAAGAGTAGGCCCAAAATTCTAACTATCTTTTTATGTCCATATTCATATGGAATTGCCAAGGGGCCAGTGGCAAAAATTTTTGGCCCATTTTTAAGTGTTTCGTTCGACTCCATAATCCCATGATTGTCGTGTTATTAGAGATGAGAATTAACGACGCTCGAGCGCAATCGATGATCCGTTCTTTACAATTCCCTCATTCCCTTCGGGTGGAGGCTCAAGGTTTTTCAGGCAGTATATGGCTTCTATAAAAATCCGACGTTACGGTTTAACATCTTCTCCCCCACCGCTAATTCCTTTATGTTAGAATTGATTGGCGTCATTACTCTTTTAATTTCATGGCCATCTACGCGAGTCCGACTTACTCCCTTCAACACTTTCTTTGGCAACACCTTCGCAATATTGCCCGAGGCATGACTCTTCCTTGGCTCGTTGGGGGCGATTTCAATGCTAAGCTTGAATGGGTCGACAAACGAGGAGCTGCTCACAATCAACAGGTCTTTAATCATAAGTTTCGTGACTGTATTCAGTGTTGTCATCTTCAGGATCCTGGTTTTACAGGACCACGTTACACGTGGCGCTGCGGGCATCACCTTGCCCGTTTAGATCGCATTTTTTGTTCTACCTCTTGGACCACCTCCTTTCCTCATACGAATGTAACTCACCTACCTTTCCTCAAATCCGATCACCGCCCTATTCTTGTGACTTTCCACCAAATTCACCACCATTCTCCCTTGGTGCATCCTTTTCGTTTTCAATCCGCTTGGTGACCCACAAAGGTTTCCCCAGAATGGTGGAAGCTCATTGGAATCCTCATCTTCCTACTCTTTGTGGGACGATCCAGCACCTGGGTGATAATTTACAGAGGTGGAACCACTCGACCTTTGGCAATATTTTTCTCCGAAAAAATCGTATGTTGGCTCGACTCATGGGTATCCAAAGATCCTTGGACACCTAGCACTCTGATTCCTTACAAGAGCTGGAAACTTATCTCCGACAAGAGCTGGAATACGTCCTTATGTAGGAGGAACTCTACTGGCATCAACAGTCTCGATGCCAGTGGCTCAGTCAGTGCGACAGGAACACCAAGTACTATTATGCCCTCACAACTTCCAAACGATGTAAGCTACACATTGCCTCTTTGAAGGATACCTCTGGGACTTCGCACTCCGATTCTGCGGCCATTCAACACATGGCCAAGAGCTTCTTCGCAAATCTCTACACAACTAAGAACACTTCTCCAACGTATTTCCCCCTCAAAGGCTATTCGCCCCCCCCCCCCTCGAGAGCTACCCCTGACTTGGAAAATCCACTCCTACCTGAAGAGTTCAAGACCACCTTCTTCGATTAGGCTCCCAAAAAAGCCTCGGGATATGATGGTTTTATAGCCTTATTCTTCCAATCTCAATGGGACACCGTTGAGCCTTCTCTGGTTCATTTCCTCCAACATACCTTCAGGCATTTTATTTGGGGGCAAGAGCTTAATCGCACCATCCTGGTCCTCATCCCCAAACAACCTTCCCCCACTTCCATCATTCAATTATGACCTATTGCTCTGTGCTCGGTGATTTACAAATCTTGTTGGACCCCGCTGCCGGAACCCAACGTCTGTCGTGAGAGCGTGGCGGGAAAACGTGCTGATAATACGTTTAAGAAAAAGACCCGCGGAAGAGTAATGGGCCTGTTGGAAAAACATACTTGCAAACCTGCTTATTTAAACAATTACATCCAAACATGCAAATTAAATGATTTAGAAAAGAGACCATCGGAAGTTCAATGGACCCATCGTGAAACTTTCGTGCTTTTAAACATATTCCTAATTCATGCTCCAAAGAAGAGTTTCATAAAGATTTCTGAATATCTCAAATCGGACCCTGACTTTGAATTGAGAGCCAAAATCTAAAACACTCTTGAACCAATGATACTTGACATGTAACTAAGGTCTTGTCGTCCAAACATAACATTGAAAATAAATAATCATAATGAAATGAAAGCAGAGTCTTCTTTGAAACTTCGTGACTCACTCGTTCTCTGGCTCGTCACCTGCATGGGGGAGATTAGAGGGGGTGAGCTATAAAGCTCGTGAGGACATATTTATAATATCGCTATAAGCAAAAATATTCAAAATATCTCATTGCCGTGATACTTGTTGAAATCATAATACTAGAGCATGTATGAGTCATTTCTTGCAAAATGCTTGATTCTTGAACAAATCATGATGCATGTCACATAACAAATCATAGCACATAACATGATGGTTTGGGTGTCCCGAGTTTGTGACGTACTACACATGCCATCGAAATGTTGATGTGTAGACGTAGTTTCATGAGGGAATCCTTGTGGGATAACCCTATGCCACAGTCGGGAAGGCGGGAGAAGCCTTTTCGTGAGTCAATGTGCACTTGACTATCGTGAGGGACACCGCAAACCCACATAAGTATGCATAATTCAACTTGTTCTTGTAAACTGGTTTGCCAATCTGGCACTTGCTTGTAATCTTGCTTGTAAACTTGTTTGTCATATATATATTTCGTAAAACTTGATTTCATGCACTTGAAAAATCTTGATAATAATAATGAATGCAAATTACAATGCAGAATATAATCATTCATGGTAGTATGCAATGCGATCGTGGATGATGTAATGTAAATGCATGAGATCTTGCTTGATGTGAACTAAACAATGAGTAACTTATATACTTTATTATAAACATGAACCCACCTGATTTCCTTGCTTGTCTTGCCTAGGAATGAGTTTCCTCTTGTACCTCTTGATCCTCTTGCCTCTCTTATTCTCCTAATATAAGGACCAAAATTCCATATCAAAACTCATGCTGAAACAAAATTTCCATTCTTAACTTCCATCCAAAATTCCCCATTCTTAGAAACTAATTCATAACTTCATCACTTCATAAGACTTGTAGATCTATGTCTCTAGTTCACAACGCCTCAAAAATCACTCCAAAAGGACTTACAGTAGCAAAAGTTCTGAGTAAAACACTATTGGGCAGAAAAATTGAAGTTCGCCCATGGCGAAGGTTGTGCTCATTCTGGCGAACAACTTCATGGCCATGCGAGAGGCTACATGATGTGGCGTGCACGCTTGTTGTCGCGCGCATGAGGAAAGCCTACTTCCTCGCGCGTCTCTAAAAATCAAGACGCCAGGCGTCTGGGTTCTGAAAACTCATCCGAACCCAGTTTTTCCAGATTTTCACGAACAATCAACTCCTTTTGCTCATTCAACACCCTTAACCTATAGATCATGCATCATACTCCCTTTTCTACACTCATCTAACAACAACATTAACAAAACATAACCAAATCAACAAATCTACCCAAGTTCACCTAAACCCTAATCCATCGATTTCTTCTCATTTCCAAACAAAACAAAGGTTCAATCCAACACAAACAAGGATAGAAGAGTTAAACTTACCTTAAGGACACTTGAAATCCGTGAAAATCCTCAAGCGGTAGCTTTCCTTTTCCTCTTCTTCTCCTCCCTCACACTACCGACTCTCTCTTTGTTCTTTCTCTTCTCCTTTCTAGTTCTCTTTCTTTTCTTTTCCTTACTTTAGTTCCTTAAACCTACATGAGAGGACAATGACTCAAATGCCCCTCCATGCTTAACCTAAAACATCCTAACTCATGTGCCTTGACCATATAGCCCTTAAACATATATACCCTTCCAAACACATATTTTATACTAAACTCAATTAAATCCAAATTTTCCATGAATATTTTCAATAAAAAAAATCAAACTAGACCATAAATCATAAATCAAACAAATTCATGCTTAATAACTTCAAGAAAACAAAAATTTGGGGCCCAACATTTCTCCCCCTCTTAAAAGAAATTTCGTCCTCGAAATTTACCTGAATCATCGAAAAGACTTGGATACTTCTCTTTCATGGCGTCCAAAGGCTCCCACGTGGCTTCTTCCACTGCATGGTTCCTTCACAACACCTTAACCAGCTGAACTGTCTTGTTTCTAAGGACTTTTTCCTTGGTGTCCAAGATTTCTACTGGAATTTCCTCATAACTTAAGTCGTCTCTCAACTGAATGTCTGAAACCTGAATGACATGAGAAAGATCTGATCTGTACCTCCTCAGCATGGAAACATGAAAGACATCATGAATCTGAGACAACTCTGGCGATAACGCCAACCTGTAAGCTAGAGGTCCGATCCTCTCAAGAATCTCATATGGACCTACATATCTTGGACTCAACTTGCCTTTCTTGCCAAACCTCATTACTCCCTTCCAAGGAGACGTCTTGAGAAACACTTTCTCACCAACTTCATACTCCATCTCCTTAGATGAGCATCTGCATAACTCTTCATTCTATCCTCGTGCCTTAAGCATTGCTTGATCAAACTAACCTTATCCATTGTCATTTGAACCAATTTCGGTCTACCGGTTTCCTTTCACCCTCTTCATCCCAACATATTGGAGTCTGCATCTCTTGCCATACAGCTTCATAAGGAGCCATCCAGATGCTCGAATAGTGCAATTGTTATAGGCAAATTCGACCAACGGCAAATGTTCATCCATGCTCCTTTGAAATCCAAAACACATGCCCCGAGCATTCCCTCAGCGTCCGAATGGTCCTCTCAGTTGACCATCCGATGAGGGTGAATGCCATACTAAAATGCGACTTAGTACCTAAAGCTTCGCTGAGCTTCCCCAAAATCTCGAAATGAACCGAGGATCCCTGTCAGAAACTATGGAATCTGGAATTCCATGCAATCTTACTACCTCATCAATGTACTTCCTGGCTAGTACATGCAAAGAATCAGTCTGCTTGATTGCCAGAAAATGGGCTGACTTCGTCAACCGATCCACTATAACCCATATGGCATTATGCTTCTTACTGGTTTTGGGCAAACCCATCAGAAAATCCATGGTTACTCTTTGCCACTTCCACTCAGGAATAGACAATGGCCTTAACTTTCCTGAAGGTGCCTGGTGTTCAGCCTTGACTTGCTGACACACTAGACACTTACTGACATACTCTGCTACATCCCTCTTCATGCCCTTCCACCAGAAATGCTCTCTCAAATCTCTGTACATCCTGGTGCTACCTGGGTGCATGGCATAAGGCGCATTATGTGCCTCATCTAAAATCTCATCCTTAATCTCCTTGCTATCTGGAATACAGAGTCTGTCCCCCACTGTCATGAGTCCATCATCTCTCACTACTATCTCAGAAACCTTACCATTCGAATTTCCTCCTAAGCTTGCTCAAACACGCATCCCGAGCTGCAACTCCCTAACCTTCTCCACAGTATAGGCCTCACTCAAAGTAGCTAAGAGGCAATCTAGTTCCTCCTGCTTCAAGCTTATCTTAAGCTTGGCCATCTCTTCCAATAAAGGAAGGTACACTGCCCGAACATGAGCAATAGAGGACTTCCTGCTCAAAGCATCTGCCACTACGTTCGCCTTGCCTGGGTGATACTCTATCATCAGATCATAGTCCTTGAGCAACTCCAACCATCGTCTCTGCCTTAAATTTAACTCTTTCTGACTCATAATGTACTTAAGGCTTTTGTGGTCCGTGAAAACCCTTGTCTGAACCCCATACAGATAGTGTCTCCATATCTTTAGGGCAAATATCACTGTTGCTAACGCCAAGTCATGAGTCGGATAATTCAACTCATACTGCTTCAGTTACCTTGAAGCATAAGCTATCACTTTATCTCCTTGCATCAATACACAACCTAGACCCTTCCTCGAGGCATCACTGTACACTGTATAGCCCTCATCACCAGAAGGCAAAATCAACACTGGAGCACTTGTCAATCTGAGCTTGAGCTCCTCAAAGCTCTTCTGGCACTCATCGGTCCAGATAAACTTCTAATTCTTCCTCAACAGCTTGGTCATCGGAGCAGCTATCATGGAGAATCCTTCACAAACCTCTGTGTAGTAACTGCAGGCCCGAAAACTTCTTACCTCTCATCCTTGTCTTGGGTGCATGCCAACTTCTTGTTTCAACTTTTCTCGGATCAACATGTACACCATCCTGTGAAATCACATGTCCAAGGAATGTCACCTCATGAAGCCAGAACTCACACTTGCTGAACTTGGCATAAAGCTCTTTCTCTCTAAGAGTCTGCAAAACATTCCTGAGATGCTCCTCATGATCTTCTTCACTCTTAGAATACACCAAAATGTCATCTATGAACACTATGACAAACTGATCCAGAAACTCCTTGAAAACCCTATTCATGAGATCCATGAAAGCAGCTGGAGCATTGGTCAAACCGAATGGCATGACCAAAAATTCATAATGCCCATAACGGGTCCTGAATGTTGTCTTGCTAACATCAGACTCCTTGATTACGGTGATGATAGCGACACGAGATCAATCTTGGAAAACCCTAGCTCCTGCAATTGGTCAAGCAGATCATCTATCCGTGGCAGCGGATACTTGTTCTTCTTGTTACCTTGTTGAGTCTCCGATAATCAATGCACATCCGCCATGATTCATCCTTCTTCTTAACAAACAGAACCGGTGCTCCCTAAGGAGACGAACTCGGCCTGACATAACCCTTCTCTAACAGTTCCTCCAACTGTTCCTTAAGCTCCCTCAACTCAGCTGGAGCCATCCTGTAAGCGGGATAGAAATAAGCGCGATTAGGAATCAAGTCAATGGCAAACTCGATTTCCCTCACCGGCGGAAAACCTGGTAACTCATCTGGGAACACATCTGGAAACTCCTTCACAATCGGGAAATCCTCTAATTTCCCTTCATGCACATCGGCATCTACAACATGCGCCAAGAAAGCTTCACATCCCTGGCCCATCATCCTTTCAGCTAACATAGCTGAAATCAGTCTTGGCGATGGTGTCTTCCTATCCCCTCTGAAGATCACCTTCTCACCATTGCCCAGATCAAACTCTACCTCTTTCTGACCACAATCCAACTTGGCCAGATATTTCTCCATGGTATCCATCCCCAGGATAACATCTAATCCTCTAAGGTCTAACGGTAGTAGGTCCACTACCAATCTAAGACCATCTATGAAAAGCTCACACTACTCATACACCTGACTGATCACCACATTCCTCCCTAAAGGAGTACTAACAATCAAAGGCCTATACAATGACACAGAACTCACACCATACAATGCTATGCTCGCAGAAACAAATGAATGCGAGGAACCAGAATCAATCAAAACAAAGACTGCTGAATTATATAACTGAGCCATACCCGTGACCACCTCAGGTGCGGCTGCAGCTTCCTCCCTGGTCATGGCAAACACTCTTGCCGGCGCCTGACCTCTTGGCCTTCCAGGAGGAACAGTCTTCCTCATGATCCAGGCGCCTACCTCGATGAATCGAGTGCAGTTCCCACTTGTCTCTACGCCTAGGAGCACTGGCTGTGACCCTCTCGGTCTCGGTACACATGGGCAATGCTTGGCTATATGCCCCTTCTCTCTGCATCTGAAACAAACGCCAAGTGATCTGAGGCACTCTCCCTGGTGATGCTTCCCACACTGGTCACATAAGGGATAGGTGAACCTGCTCCTTCCTGCTCCATCGGCACCTCCCACATGAGAAGCTTGCCCCGATATAGCCCTCACCTGCTGGCTCCTGGTAGCACCACTGCTACCCACTTCACTCTGACTGTGAGAGCTCTTCGTGCTCCTCTCAGGCAATGGAGCACTAGCACCCTTTCTGAAATTCTTCTCCCTGTTCTTCCTCTTCTTGTTAGCTTCATTTATGAGATTCTCGACTTTTGACTGGAGCGGCATCCACCTGGCTATTTGGTAGTCGCTGAAATTATGAATTAGGACTTTCTCCCTGATCTCCAAGTGAAGACCTCCCTCAAACTTACGACACTTGTCTTCTTCTATTGCCACCATGCTCGCTGCATAACGAGAAAGCTGTGTGAACTTCAGCTCATACTCGCTCACACTCATATCCCTCTGCATGAGATTCAGAAATTCTCTAGCCTTCTCCTGCACATAGACCCTGGATAGGTACTTCTTTCTGAACACCTCTACAAAATCCCTCCATGACAAAGACCAAGGAAGGAACCACATTGTGGGGCCTTTGTCTCCCACCAATCTGGCATCACCCGCCAGCATCGGTGTGCATAATCCGACTTATCCCCATCCCAGGCATCTCATCTGAACTAGGACCCTCTCGGTCCTCTTCAACCAAGCTTGACCTCTTACGGATTTTAGTCCCTTTGAAATCCCTGATTGAACTTAGGAGCTTATCATCTGTCCGCCCACATCTCACGGAGCTTGCATCGGCATCTGCGATCCCTGTCTCATGGCATACGTAAAAGCCTGAGCAAAGGCTTGAAAGAAATTCGGATCCATGGGAGTTCCCTGAGGTATAGGAATAGGCGGAGGAGGCACTTCTTGTTGCAAACTAGGTGCCTCTGAAATCGGAACAGAGTGTGTCCCGGCATCCTGAGGAATATGGGATTCATCCGTACACCTTGACGAGAATGAGATCGAGTCGTAGCTCCCCGAGTTCTCCTTCGAGGTGGCATGTTCACTCCTTGATAGAAAACCATTGAAAATTTTAGTTCAATCGACAATTTTCAAAATATCGCAACAGTTCTAATCATGTAAAACAATGCAAGTTATTTCTTGAAAGCAATGTCATGCAACCTAGATCAAAAACCTAGGCTACGATACCAAACATGTTGGACCCGCTGCCGAACCCAACGTCTGTCGTGAGGCGTGGCGGAAAAGCGTCTTGATAATACATTTAAGAAAAGACCGCGGAAGAGTGATGGGCTGTTGGAAAAACATACTTGCAAACACCTTATTTAAACAATTACATCCAAACATGCAAATTAAATGATTTAGAAAAGAGACCATCGGAAGTTCAATGGACCCATCGTGAAACTTTAGTGCTTTTAAACATATTCTAATTCATGCTCCAAAGAAGAGTTTCATAAAGATTCTGAATATCTCAAATCGGACCTGACTTTGAATTCAAGAGCGAAAATCTAAAACACTCTTGAACCAATGATACTTGACATGTAACTAAGGTCTTGTCGTCCAAACATAACATTGAAAATAAATAATCATAATGAAATGAAAGCGGAGTCTTTGTCGAAACTCGTGACTCACTCGTTCTACGGCTCGTCACTGCGTGGGGAGATTAGAGGGTGAGCTATAAAGCTCGATGGGGACATATTTATAATATCGCTATAAGCAAAAATATTCAAAATATCTCATTCTTTGTGATACTTGTTGAAATCATAATACTAGAGCATGTATGAGTCATTTCTTGCAAAATGCTTGATTCTTGAACAAATCATGATGCATGTCACATAACAAATCATAGCACATAACATGATGGTTTGGGTGTCCTGGAGTTAAATGACGTCTTACACATGCCATCGAAATGTTGATGTGTGAGCGTAGTTTCATGAGGGAATCCTTGTGGGATAACCACATGCCCACGATCAGGCGGTAGGGAGAAGCCTTTTAGTGAGTCAATGTGCACTTGACTATCGTGAGGGACACCGCAAACAAAGCATAAGTATGCATAATTCAACTTGTTCTTGTAAACCTGGTTTGCCAATCAGCACTTGCTTGTAATCTTGCTTGTAAACTTGTTTGTCATATATATATTTAAGTAAAACTTGATTTCATGCACTTGAAAATCTTGATAATAATAATGAATGCAAATTACAATGCAGAATATAATCATTCATGGTAGTATGCAATGCGATCGTGGATGATGTAATGTAAATACATGAGATCTTGCTTGATTTGAACTAAACAATGAGTAACTTATATACTTTATTATAAACATGAACCCACCTGATTTCCTTGCTTGTCTTGCCTAGGAATGAGTTTCCTCTTGTACCTCTTGATCCTCTTGCCTCTCTTGTTCTCTAATATAAGGACCAAAATTCCATATCAAAACTCATCTTTGAAACAAAATTTCCATTCTTAACTTCCATCCAAAATTCCCATTCTTAGAAACTAATTCATAACTTCATCACTTCATAAGACTTGTAGATCTATGTCTCTAGTTCAACGCCTCAAAAATCACTCCAAAGGACTTCAGTAGCAAAAGTTCTGAGTAAAACACTATTCGGGCAGAAAAATTGAAGTTAAATCGTGGCGAAGGTTGTGCTTTCATTGCGGCGAACAACTTCTTGCTTGGCTTGTGGAGAGGCCTGCATGCCGCGGCATACCGCTGCGTGTGTGCGCCTGTGAGAAAGCCTACTTCCTCGCACTTGGCGTGCGGGTTCTAAACTCATCCGAACCAGTTTTCCCAGTTTTCACTGAACAATCAACTCCTTTTGCTCATTCAACACCCTTAACCTATAGATCATGCATCATACTCCCTTTCTACACTCATCTAACAACAACATTAACAAAACATAACCAAATCAACAAATCTACCCAAGTTCACCTAAACCCTAATCCATCGATTTCTTCTCATTTCAGCAAAACAAAGGTTCAATCCAACATAAACAAGGATAGAAGAGTTAAACTTACCTTAAGGACACTTGAAATCCGTCGAAAATCCTCAAACGGTAGCTTTCCCTTTTCCTCTTCTTCTCCTCCCTCACACGGCCGACTCTCTCTTCGTTCTTTCTCTTCTCCTTTCTAGTTCTCTTTCTTTTCTTTTCCTTACTTTAGTTCCTTAAACCTACATGAGAGGACAATGACTCAAATGCCCCTCCATGCTTAACCTAAAACATCCTAACTCATGTGCCTTGACCATATAGCCCTTAAACATATATACCCTTCCAAACACATATTTTATACTAAACTCAATTAAATCCAAATTTTCCATGAATATTTTCAATAAAAAAATCAAACTAGACCATAAATCATAAATCAAATAAATTCATGCTTAATAACTTCAAGAAAACAAAAATTTGGGGCCCAACAA
Source organism: Erythroxylum novogranatense (assembly GCA_029891385.1). Taxonomy (NCBI): domain Eukaryota; kingdom Viridiplantae; phylum Streptophyta; class Magnoliopsida; order Malpighiales; family Erythroxylaceae; genus Erythroxylum; species Erythroxylum novogranatense. The sequence continues at coordinate 50,609,611 of CM057233.1, read as the reverse complement.
ATCTCTTTCGAATTTCATCATCAACAGGCTGAAATCGTTTCTCGATGGTTTGGTCACCTCGAATCAATGCAGTTTTGTTTCCAGTAGATCCATTACCGACAACAACATTATAGCCCATAAAATTATCCACACTATGCGTAGGAAATCGGGGAAAACGAGCTTCCTGGCAATAAAGGTTGACCTTGAAAAAGCTTATGATCACCTCTCTTGGGACTTCATCCAGGACACTCTTCTTGATATAGGGCTTCCAGGTTTGCTAATCTCCCTCATTATGAAGTGCGTCTCTTCCATTTCCATGCAAGTGAATTAGTAAGGAGACCTCAGCGAGCCGTTTATCCCTACCCAAGGTATCCGTTGGGGAGATCCCTTATCTCCGTATCTATTCATTCTTTGTATGGAACGTCTCCACCATATTAATCAATCGGTGGCCCAGAGGCGTTGGAAGCCTGTTCATCTTAGTCGAAGCAATCCCCCCGTTTCTTACCTGTTTTTCATTGACGACCTCATTTTATTCACGGAAGCAACTACTGAGCAAGCACAGACCATCCAGGATACTTTATTTACTTTTTTGCAGTGCCTCGGGCTAGAAGATTAGTCACAACAAGTCTTACTGCTACTACTCCAAGAATGTACCATCATCTACGGTGTGTCAGTTGAGCCGCGACTTAGTTAAGCAGACCATGGACCTAGGATGCTACCTTGGAGTCCCTTTGCTTCACGAACGCATTCACGAACGCATATACCAATATATCCTTGATAACGTCCAAAAACGCCTCTCGAGATGGGCAGGTCATCTGCACTCATTAGCATGCCGCACTACTATGATTCAATCTGTCATCTCTGCGCTCCCCGCGTATACTATACAGACTGTTCGCCTCCCCCGTCACCTCTGTGATGATTTAGAAAAAATTATGCGCACCTTCTTGTGGGGATCCTCTCTGGGGGCCAGAAAGATCCATCTTGTGCAATGGGACACAGTTTGCCAACCCAAATCTCAAGGTGACTTGGGCATCTACAAAATTCGAGAGACTAATGATGCACTATTAATCAAACTTGGGTGGGCTCTGATCTCGAACCCTAACACGCTATGGGCCCAGATCTTGACCGCCAAATACAATATGAATGTTCACAATCCGCCTACTTCTTTAGTAACGATCGGAGGTTCCATGACATGGAGGAGCATTAAAAGTGTTTGGCCCCACGCCATTCGAGGCATGAAGTGGGTGATCTATGATGGGATGATGGCCCGTTTCTGGATGGATCCCTGGGTGGAGAATTTAGGCCCACTACTCTCCCATGCTCTGAGCCCTCCTTCCCTTTCCGTGTTATCCCGTAGTGTACAATAATATGTGGACAGCTCAAGTAATTGGTTATGGTCTGAGTTTCAATCTATCCTTCCTCACTCTATTTGTTTGCTTATTATAGGTATTCTCCCGCCTCAACCTCATTCTGGGACGGACAGGTTGATCTGGGGTAGGTCGGAGTGTTGGGCCCCAAATTTGTTTTTCTTGATGTTATTAAGTATGAATTATGTTAGTTGTATGATTTATGACATAGTTTGATTTTGTTGAAAATATTAATGGGAAATTAGGATTTATTTGAGATTAGTGTGGAATAAATGGTTATGGAAGAGTAGATTTTTATAAGGGCATAATGGGCAAGGCACTTAAGGGTAAGAGGTTTTAGGTTTTCATGGAGGGGCATTATAGTCTTTGCTCCTTCTTGTAGGCTTAAGGAGTTAAAAGAAGAGAAATAAAGAAAAGAAAATAAGAAGAAGAAGAAAGAAACAGAAGGAGAGTATCGTGGGAAGAGAGGAAGAAGAAGAGAAAGAGGGGAAAGCTTAGGTTTGAGGATTTTCGACAGATTAGAAGCATTCTTCAGGTAAGTTAAACTCTTTTATCCTTGTTTGAGATGGATTAAACTCTAGTTGTGCTTGGAATGAGTAGGAATCGATGGTTTAGGGTTTAGGGTAGAACTTTGGTAGAAATGCTTGGGTTGTTGTGTTTGTTGATGATTTGGTGTTAGAATGAGTGTAGAAAGGAAGTATAGAACTTGATTAAAGGGTTAGATGTGTTGTAATTGAAGGATGGGAGGTTTAGGGTTGAAAAAAAGTGAGAAAATCAAGTTACGAGAGATTTACGGGCTGCATTTCTTGGCTTGGCCTTGATTTTCTACGCCTATGACTGCCAATTTTCTGCAGAGACATACTTTGGTATTTTTGGTATAACTTTTGATATAGATGTCTAAATGAGGTTATTCTTTTTGGGTTGTAAACTAGAGACATAGGGCTACAAGTTTTGTGAAGAAGTAAAGTTCTGATTCAGTCTCTAAGGATATCCAATTTTGGATGGAAGTTGAGCATAGAATTTATGTTTCATAATAAGTTATAGTTTGAACTGTTAAAGTATGACTTTCCGATTTCTACACCAAATTGATTGGAATTTGGTTGTTTGGTTAAGGAAATCAAGTGAGGCAAGAGGATCAAGAGGATCAAGAGGAAACTCATTCCTAGGCAAGTACAAGCAAGGAAAACAGGTGGGTTCATGTTTATAATAGAGTAAATAAGTTACTCATTGTTTTGTTCAAATCAAGAAAGATTTAAGGCATTTAAATTGCATCATCCACGAGTGCATGACATACTATTATGAATGATTATAGGTTTTTATTTGATTTGCATTCATGATTATTAACAAGGTTTTCACAAAGGGGTGTTCTCCTTTCTCGAATACAAGTACATGAAATCATGTTTTACGAATATATGACAAGCAAGTGCCAGTTTGGCAAACAAGTTTACAAGAACATGAATCATGCATATTTATGTAGGTTTGCGGTATGTCCCTCACGAATAGTCAAGTGCACATTGACTCACGAAAAGGCTTCTCCCGCCTTCCCGCTAGTGGCACAGGGTTTCTCACAAGGATTCCCTCACAAAACTACGTCTACACATCAACATTTCGATGGAATGTATAGTACGTCATGAACCAGGGACAACCCAAACCATTATGTTATGTTATGTGTTTATGATTTGTTGTTATGTGTCATGCATCATGAATTATTCAAGAATCAAGCATTTTTCAAGACAATGACTCATACATACTCAATTACTATGATTTCAACAAGTATCACGACAATGAGTTATTTTTGATTACTTTTGCTTATTTCTATATTATAAATATGTTCCCACGAGCTTTATAGCTCACCCCCTCTAATCTCCCCCATCCAGGTGACGAGCAGGAGACCGAGTGAGTCACGAGTTACGGCAGCACTCTATTTTGTCATGTTTATTTTTAAGCTTTAGTTACATTTCAAGTATTATTGGTTCAAAAGTATTTTGTATTTTTAGCTCTTGAACTCAAAGTTGTAATTTGGTTTGAGATGTTCTTCAAGTTTAGTAAAACTCATCTTTTGGCGCATGAATTATGAATTTGTTTGTTTAAATCAAATGAAAGCAGGTTTCAAGTTTGTTTTCCAGCAGGCCCATTAATCTTCCGCGGGTCTTTTCCTTAAATGTATAATTAGCATGTTTCACGCCATGCTCTCATGTCCGATGTTGGGCTCCGGCAGCGGGGTCCCACATGTTGTGGTATCAGAGCGCCTAGGTTTTGATCTAGGGCTGCATGACATTGCTTTCAAGGACTTGCATTGTTTTACACGATAGGAACTGTTTTTGCATACTTTGAAACTTGTCTTACTTGAACTGAAACTTTCAATGGTTTTCTATTCAAGGAGTGAACATGCCACCTCGAAGGAGAACTCGGGGAGCTATGACTCGATCTCATTCTCGTCAGGGGAGTACGGATGAATCCCATATTCCTCAGGATGCCGGGACACATTCTATTATGATTTTAGAGGCACCTAGTTTGCAACAAGAAGTGCCTCCACCGCCTCCTCCTATGCCTCAGGGAACTCCCATGGATCCGAGTTTCTTTCAAGCTTTTGCCCAGGCTTTCACGTATGCCATGGGTCAGAGATCTCAGATGCCGATGCAAGCTCCGGTAGCCAGGAGTGGGCAGTATGATAAGCTCCGGAAGTTTGGGGCTGTGGATTTCAGTGGGAATACAAATCCAGAAGAGGCAGAAGCCTGGTTAAAGAGGACCGAGAGGGTTCTAGTTCAGATGAGATGCACAGATGAAGAGAAGCTAGACTATCTGGTCGGTTTGTTGCGGTGATGCCTTTGCATTGGTGGGAATCAATGCCTCACGATCGGGTTGTGCCACGATCTTGACATGGAGGGACTTTGTGGAAGTGTTTAAAAAGAAGTATCTCTCTAGGGTCTATGTGCAAGATAAGGCCAGGGAATTTCTGAATCTCATGCAGAGGGATATGAGTGTGAGCGAGTATGAGCTGAAGTTCACACAGCTTTCTCGATATGCAGTCAACATTGTGGCAACAGAGGAAGACAAGTGCCGTAAGTTTAAAGGAGGTCTTCACTTGGGGATCAGGGAGAAAGTCCTGATTCACAATTTCTATGACTACCAGCAGTTGGTGGATCTTTGCTCTCGGTGCCGGTGGAGAATATCATAAATGAAGCGAACAAGAAGAGGAAGAACAAGGAGCAGATTTTCAGGAAGGGTACTAGTGCTCCATTGCCTGAGAGGAGCACGAGGAGCTCTCTGATCGAGTGAAGTGGGTAGCGGTGGGGCTACCAGAACAAGCAGTGAGGCGTGTCGAAGCAAGCCTCTAATGTAGGAGGCCGGTAGAGAGCTGGAAGAAGTTGGTTCACCCATCCCTTATGTGACCGATGTGGGAAGCGTCACTGGGGAGAGTGCCTCAGTCACTTGAGTTTGTTTTAGATGGAGAGAAGGGACATATAGCCAAGAATTGTCCGCAGCACCGAGACAAGAGGGGTCATGAGCCAAGTTCAAAGCGTGCAGCTTGATGGGAACCGGGCGATTCTTGAGCTAGGCAGCTCTAGGACTGCAAGGAAGGCTATTCCTCCAGGAAGGCCAAGGGGTCAGGCACTGACAAGAGTGTTTGCTATGACTAGGGAGGAAGCTGCAACCGCACCTGAGGTTGTCACGGGTATGGCTCAGTTATTTGATTCAGCAGTATTTGTTTTGATTGATTCTGGTTCCACACATTCATTTGTTTCTGCGAGCATAGCATTGCATGGTGTGACTTCTGTGCCGTTGGATAGGCCTTTGATTGTTTGTACTCCTCTAGGGAGGAATGTGGTGATCAGTCAAGTGTATGAGCAGTGTGAGCTTTTCATTGATGGTGCTAGATTGGTAGTGGATTTACTACCGCTAGACCTTAGAGGGTTAGATGTTATCCTGGGGATGGATACCATGGAGAAGTATCTGTCCAAGCTGGATTATGGTCGAAAAGAGGTAGAGTTTGATGTGGGCAATGGTGAGAAGGTGATCTTCAGAGGGGATAGGAAGACACCATCACCAAAACTAATTTCAGTTATGTTAGCTAAAAGGATGATGGGCCAGGGGTGTGAAGCTTTCTTGGCACATGTTGTGGATGCCGATGTGAATGAAGGGAAGTTAGAGGATTTCCCGATTGTGAGGGAGTTTCCAGATGTTTTCCCAGATGAGTTACCAGGTTTGCAGCCGGTGAGGGAAATCGTGTTTGCCATTGACTTGATTCCCGGAACCGTGCCTATTTCAATACCGCCGTACAGGATGGCTCCAGCTGAGTTGAGGGAGCTTAAGGAACAGTTGGAGGAACTGTTAGAAAAGGGGTATGTCAGACCGAGTTCGTCTCCTTGGGGAGCACCGGTTCTGTTTGTCAAGAAGAAGGACGGATCATGGCGGATGTGTATTGACTATCGGAGACTCAATAAGGTGACAATTAAGAACAAGTATCCTCTGCCACGAATAGATGATCTGTTTGACCAGCTGCAGGGAGCTAAGGTTTTCTCCAAGATTGATCTTAGGTCAGGCTACCATCAGCTCAGAATCAAGGAGTCTGATGTAAGCAAGACAGCATTCAGGACTCGGTATGGACATTATGAGTTTTTGGTTATACCTTTCGGCTTGACCAATGCTCCAGCTGTTTTCATGGATCTCATGAATTGGGTCTTCAAGGAATTTCTGGATCAGTTTGTCATAGTATTTATAGATGACATTCTGGTGTATTCTAAGAGTGAAGAAGAGCATGAGGAGCATCTCAGGATTGTATTGCGGACTCTTAAGGAGAGAGAGCTTTATGCCAAGTTCAGCAAGTGTGAGTTTTGGCTTCATGAGGTGACTTTCCTTGGGCATGTGATTTCGCAGGATGGTGTGCATGTTGATCCGAGGAAAGTTGAAGCAGTAGTGAATTGGCTGCACCCAAGAGGCGGATGAGGTGAGGAGTTTTACGGGTGCAGCGAGTTACTACTGAGGAGGTTTGTGAAGGATTCTCCATGATAGCTACTTGATGACCAAGCTATTGAGGAAGAATCGAAGTTCATCTGGGTGATGAATGCGGAAAAGCTTTGGGGAGCTCAAGCTCGAATCGACAAGCGCTCAGTCTTGATTTTGCCTTTCAGTGATGAGGGCTATCTGATTGTCTGATGATGCCTCGAGGAAGGGTCTAGGTTGTGTATTGATGCAAGGAGACAAGGTGATAACATATGCTTCAAGGCAACTGAAGTAGTATGAGTTGAATTACCCGACTCATGATTTGGAGTTGGCAGCAGTGATCTTTGCCTTGAAGATTTGAAGGCATTATCTATATGGAGTTCAGACAAGGATCTTTACAGATCACAAGAGTCTCAAGTACTTACTGAGCCAGAAGGAATTGAATTTGAGACAGAGAAGGTGGATTGAGTTACTTAAGGACTATGATTTGTTGATTGAGTACCATCCAGGCAAAGCGAATGTAGTGGCTGATGCCTTGAGCAGGAAGTCTTCCATTGCTCACGTTCAGATAGTTTATCTTCCTTTATTGGAAGAGATGGCCAAGCTTAAGATAAGCTTGAAATAGAAGGAACCAAATTGCCTCCTAGCTAATTTCAGAGTGAGGCCTATACTCCGGGAGAAGGTTAGGGAGTTGCAAGCACAGGATACAGAGTTGAGCAAGCTTCGAGAGGAAATTCAGAATGGTAAGGTTTCTGAAGTTGTAGTGAGAGATGATGGACTCATGACAGTGGGGGACAGACTTTGTATTCCAGATAGCAAGGAGGTTAAGGATGAGATTTTGGATGAGGAACACAATGCGCCTTATGTCATGCACCCAGGTAGCACCAGGATGTACAGAATGTTAAGTCAAATCAGACTTCACGTATTAAATAATTTTGATGACAAACAAAGAGAAATATACAAATGAAAAGTAGATGGACTCATGAGAAGTAAAAAACAGCTAAAGGAGAAAAATCAGCCGAACTAAGAAACAGTTGAAGAAAAGCAGACGAAAGCGTTACAAAGAGAAAAGCAGACGGAACCTTTACAAACGAAAAGCAGACGGAACCTTTACAAGAGAAAAGCAGCCGATATAAAAAATCAGACGGAAGCTTTACAAGAGAAAAACAGCAGATACAAGAAAATCAGACGGAAGCTTTACAAGAGAAAAGCAGCTGATACAAGAAAAGCAGACGGAAGCTTTACAAACGGAAAGCAGACGGAAGCTTTACAAGAGAAAAGCAGCTGATACAAGGAAAGCAGACGGAAGCTTTACAAGAGAAAAGCAGCTGATACAAGAAAATCAGACGGAAGCTTTACAAGAGAAAAGCAGCTGATACAAGAAAAGCAGATGGAAGCTTTACAAGAGAAAAGCAGCCGATACAACAAATCAGACGGAAGAAAGAAACATCAGTTTGAGTTAGTTACGGAGTCAAACTGAATAACCGTTTCTTTCAAGATTCAAGAAGCAGATATTCAAGAAACAGTTGAAGAACCCAACTATAAATAAGAGTCGAGATTGAAGAAGAAACAACTTTATGCAACTTTATGAAACTTCATGAAACTCTGAGTATTCAACTTTTGATTTTCAGATTATCTGAGAGAAAAATTGTGAACGATATTTCGAGTGAACAGTGTTAAGAACATTTCTATTGTAATAAGCTCTTTACTATTCTTTCAATTAGAAAGTGTTACAGATAGCCTGAAGAGGCTAAGAGTAAAATAATACTTGCTGTAAAGAGACCTGGAGAGGCTTAGTCGAAAGAATACTTGTAAACAATTCAGAGATAGTGAAATCTCAGAAGGATATCTGAGGACTGGACGTAGCCCACGGTTTGGGGTGAACCAGGATAAATTGCTGTGTTTTTTCTTTCTACTCTCATATTACTTATATCGTAGTTTTCAAGATTAACAAAGTTGTTCAAACTAGTTACGAATTGATTTACGATAAGTTTTCGAAAGAACAAGTAATTTTTTAAAAGGGGATTAACGAAAAGTTTATCACAATTCAACCCCCCCTTCTTGTGTATCTTGATCATATTATTGTTCAATATATTAACGTGTGATTCACTTCAATTGGTATCAGAGCCTGGTGTTCAAGAATCACTCTAAAAAAGTGTGAATTAAAGAAAATGGTGGAATCACACACGTATATTGCCGAAGGAGCTTCAGTCACTAGACCTCCAGCATTCAATGGTGAAGACTACCACTATTGGAAGGACCGGATGAGATTGTTTATCGAATATACTCACATTGACCTTTGGGACATCATCGAGAATGGACCATACACACCTGAAGATGATGATAAAAATCCAATTCCACGAGAAAGATGGATAGCCGAAAGGTAAAGCAAGATTTCAACTAAACTCCAATGAAATTTTTTGAGTTGTGCATTGAAAGCGAGCGAGTATGACAAAGTTCATGGATGCGACACTGCCAAAGAAATGTGGGATACATTATCAATTGCACATGAAGGAACAAATCAAGTCAAGGAGTCCAAGATAAGCATTATGGTGCATCAGTACGAGTTGTTCAAAATGAAAGAAGAAGAGACCATTGATCAAATGTTTGGAAGATTTCAAACAATTGTTAATGGGCTAAAAGCTCTTGGAAGAGCATTACAAGATCAAGACCATGTTCGAAAGATTTTGAGGAGTGCGCCAAAAAGATAGAGACCCAAAGTAACTGCTGTACAAGAAGCCAAAGACTTAAGCGTACTGAAGCTTGATGAATTGCTTGGATCGTTGAAGATACACGAAGTAGAGCTTGATGCAGAAGATAAGACCAAGAAAGAGAAGTCCATAGCGCTCAAAGCAGGTCAAATGAATCACAAGATCCAGAAGAAAAAGACAAAGAGGAATACATCAAAGGCATTAAAGATTGAAGAATCAAAGGATGATGATTCCAGCAAGTCAGAATCTGAATCAAGTGATGAAGACGACGAGCTATCTTTCATTTCAAGAAAGATAAGAAGAATGTGGAAAAGAAGTCCAAAGGAAATTCAACATTCGGAAGGAGCAATGGCGCAAAGACGATGGAAAATCAAGAAAGCATCTATTACATGTTATGAATGCAATAAGCGAGGACATTACAAGTCCGAGTGTCCGATGTTGAAAAGACAACCCAAAAGAGTAGGGATAACAAGAAAAGCATGATGGCAACGTGGGAGGATCTGGATTCATCGAGAATCAAATACAAGCTCGAAGCGTCGAACATGCTAACATATATCCAGTAGTGAAGAAGAAAGTGATGAAGAGGTAACTTCTAGCCATGATAATATACAAGATGCATACTCGTAATTGTTAGAGGATTCTCATGCTATTTCGAAGCAGTACAAGTCATTGAAGAAGAAATATGTGAAAACCTCAAACATACTCATGAGATAGAGTGAGAATATAAATATGAGAAAGCAAGTTGAGGCGAATAACAACAAAGTTATAGATAGATCAGAAGAGATTAAGCGATTGGCGAGAATCAATAATCTCTCGATTGATCTAGCTAAATTTACTGAGATAGTACAAAAAGATGAATGAAATGCTAGGAAAATGCAGACATCCAAGTGATAAAAGCTGGATTAGGGTTTACTAAAATAAGTCCCAAACATTACGTGAAATCAATTGTTCAAAAGATAAGAAAGATATCAATCAGGTTTTCAAAAAGGTCATCAACGTTTTCATTCTACGTCTTATTATCATTCATTACACCATACTAACCTAAAGGACCCAAGAGAATCTGGTACCTAAAAATAAGATAATATCTCCTATGTAAATCCTTCTTTGGAAGAACCGGAAGAACCATTGGTATTTGAGCGGTGGATGCTCGCGTCACATGACGGAAAAAGGTCTATGTTCTAGATCTTGATCTGAAAGGAGGTTCGGTAACTTTTGGAGACAACAAGCGAGGCAAAATAATCGGGATTGGTAAGATTGGTAAGAATTCCATGCATGCATTAACAACGTCATCGCTAGTTGATGGTCTAAAGCATAACTTGATAAGTATTAGTCAATTATGTGATTACGGTTTGAAGTTACATTCAACCAAAACTTTTGTGAAGTCGAGAAAAAAGATGGTTCTATTTTCTTTTCGCCGAAAAGACGAAACAATCTTTACAAAATTGATTTAGACGATTTTCAGTCTCAAAATATTTTATGTTTTTTATCTACTGAAGAAGAAAGACTGATCTAGCATAAAAAACTAGGTCATGTCAGTTTTAAACATATTTCAAAACTTTTGAAACATGATTTGGTAAAGGTTTGCCACAAATTTGTTTTAACAAAGATTTCTTTTGTGAAAGTTGTCGAAAGGAAACAAGTTAAAACCTCTTTTCTTCAAAACATTTAGTAACTTCATCTAGACCACTAGAGTTGTTACATATGGATTTATTTGGTCCAACAAGACAATAAGTCTTGGTGGAAAGAAGTATGGACTTGTCATTATTGATGATTTTACAAGGTTTTGTTGGATACTTTTACGGCACATAAAGATGAGTCTTTCAAGTGCTTTAGAAACCTTTCCATGAGGTTACAAAATGAAAAAGGAGTGTCTATAGCCAGCATAAGGAGTGATCATGGTGGAGAATTTGAAAATGAGAAGTTTAGAGTATTCTGCGAAGAAAATGGAATTTTCCATAACTTCTCTCGCCCCAAGGACTCATGACGAGAATGGAGTTGTTGAAAGAAAGAATAGGGCGATTCAAGAGATGGCAAGAACAATGTGCGAGATGAATCTTCCTAAATATTTTAAGCGAAGTGTCAATACTGACATGCTATATATGAGAATAGAGTGTTCTTTGCGACCAATATTGAAGAAAACTCCTATGAGTTGTGGAATGGAAGGAGACCAAATATTTCTTATTTCCATCCTTTCGGTTGCAAGTGCACTATTCGAACACAAAGGAAGTTCGGACAAGTTTGATGCAAAGACACTTTCGGGAATATTTCTAGGTTATTCTCTCACCTCAAAGGCATTTAGAGTCTACAACCTCACCTCAAAGGCATTGAAGAAACTATTCATGTCAAGTTCGATGATAGCTCTCAACCCGATAAGGAAGAGGAATCGAGATAATGATCTTTGTTACGATTGCCTTTGATTTGAGTACAAAGAAGTATCTTCATTAGAAACACTATATGACGAAAAGAAAGACATTTGAAGAATTTGGAGTTAAAGAAAGATTGGAGATACAAAAGTTCTCATCTAAAGAGTCAATTATTGGAGAAACCTCGGAAGGTGTTGAACAAGGTCCAAGTTCGTAAGAGAAGCCAACGTGGCATTTATATACAAGTAGAACCTAAGAAGATTGATGAAGCTCAAAAGATGAAGCATGGATACTAGCTATGCAAGAGGAGTTGAATCAATTTCAGCAGAAATAAAGTCGATCCTTAGTTCCTAAACACAAAAGAAATCCATTCTTGGTACTAGATGGGTATTCAAGAATAAACTAGGCGAATCGGGAAAAGTAAGTCGCAACAAGGCAAGATTAGTAGCACAAGGCTATAATCAAGAAGGAATAGACTACTGATGAGACATATGCTCCGATGCAAGACTTGAAGCAATAAGGATCTGCTTGCATATGCGGTTTGCCATGACATAAAGCTTTTTAGATGGATGTAAAAGTGCATTTATGAATGGTTTTATAGATGAAGAAGTCTATGTTAAGCAACCTCCGAATTTGAGGACATAAAGTATCCAGATCATGTCTACAGACTTTATAAAGCCTTATATGGATTTGAAACAGCCCCTAGAGCTTGGTATGATAAATGCTGAGTTCATTTCTTATAGAAAATGGATTTACTAGAGGTAAAGTAGACAAAACTCTTTTTAGAAAGAACTTGAGTAATGATTTCATTATTGTGCAAATTTATGTTGATGATATTATTTTGGTGCAACTTGAAAAGGTTATGCATGAGTTTGAAAATCTAATGAAAATGAATTTGAGATGAGCATGATGGGTGAGTTAAAATTCTTTCTTGGATTGCAAGTAAAGCAAACTAAGGATAAGATTTTTATCCATCAACAAAAATATCTTAAAGAATTGTTGTCTAAGTTTGATATGTGCGTGTTAAACATATGTTCTACCCGATGCATCCTTGAACTTGTTGTCAAAAACGAAAGTGGTAAGAAGGTGGATCAAACCCTATTTAGAGGATGATTGGTTCTTTGCTTTATCTTCTGACAAGTAGACTGACATTCTATTCGGTGTATACTTGTGTGCAAGGTTCGAGTCGATCCTAGAGAATCTCATTATATTGTAAAACAAATTTTGAGATATCTCGCAGTACTCGATCTTTGCTTAATGTACGAGAAAGGTAAAATTTCAGGATGAATGGATATTGCGATCACGGACTATGCCGGTGATAGGATCGAAAGGAAGAGCACGAGTGGTGGCTGTCACTTTCTTGGACCAAACCTGGTGTCATGGTCAAGCAAGAGACAAAGCTCGATTGCATTATCAACTGCCGAAGCTAAATATATGTCTACCGCAAGTTGTTGTTCACAAGTATTGTGGATCAAGTATCAATTGGAGGACTACTCAATACAAGAAGAAGAGATTCCAATATGCTGCGACAACACCAGCGCCATCAGCTTGTCAAAGAATCCAATTCAACATTCAAGGGTGAAGCACATAGAAGTCAGACATCATTTCTTGAGAGATTACGTTCAGAAGAAAGTCGTCAGTCTACAATTCGTAGAAACAAAATATCAGTGGGCGGATATCTTCACAAAACCACTAAGTGAAGATCGGTTTAAAGAAATCAGACGCAACCTCAATATGGTGATGTTAACGGACCATTCATCTGGTTTTTCATAAAGACAAAAACAGACAGACGGAGGAGTTAACGAACCATTCATCTGATTTTCAAAAAGACAAGGCAGATAGAACGGTGGAGTTAACAGTTTGATCATCTGATTTTTCAAAAAGAAAAGACAGTGGAACGGTGGAGTTAACGGCGTTAGACGGTTTCAGATATAAAACTTCTTTCACAAGAAAAAGTTTTAGAGGGAAAAAGCTGTCAGATCATCGAGAAGTACAATCGTTCTAGAATTCGCTATAATATCCCTAAAAACTGACTTTTGGGATTTCTACCGAATTCAGAAATTGCTAGTTCTCTTAAAATCTCTCTGAAATTTCTTCAAGCAAGTTCCTACTCAATCAGAATCAGCAAGATGAATGTCAAGCCTATTTTGTGAGTTGATCCAGGATCGGGCTGGGGAAGATTGGTAAACTTTGAAGAACTAAGAAAAGAACAGATGGATATAGAGCCGGAGATAATGGCGGCAGGATGGAGAAACTTCTTTCAAATACGAGATGAAGTCTATCTACAAGAAGTTTATGAGTTACGGAAGAATACTAAATCGATGAGCGATACAATCGTGTCGTATGTAGACACACACTCGTTATAGAACGAAGGAGTTCTTGGAGAAAGTCTTGAATGTTCGATGGATGGAGTTCAACCCACTAATATGGCGAAATGGATGACTAAGCTTAAGATGAGCGAAGATGAAGTTAGTCGTCAACTTTATGGACAAAATAACCCAATCGAAAGGAGAGCCTCTTGGTGGTACCAAAGGCAAGGTATTGTTCATGGTTCTAAGTGATCGTGTTCTACCAAGAATAGGTTCACGACATCAGGTCACTACCCTGGATGAACAATGTATTCTTCATCTTCTGAATCATCACCCAATAGATTTACCATTTTTGATTTATTAGTACATGGTAAAATCAATAAAGGATACAAGCACTTGTCCTTATGGGATGATGTTGACAAGAGTGTTCAGAGAATCTGGCATCAGATTGGAAAGGGGAATCAGACAGAAGATATCTGTTAAAAGCTATATAGATTCAACATCTATTGCTAAAATGGTCGAGATTTTCAGTAAAAGGAGCAGATTTGGCAAGAAAAGCAACAATTGAGGGGGAGCGTATACTGAAGAAATCTTCTATGAAGGAAACAAGATCACATTCTCAGGAATCAAAGTCGAGAAGTGTTCGATTTTTTGAATCAGGTGACTTGAGCGTAAAGGGAACCACTCTTGGTGACATTCCAAAGCAAGCAAGAAGGTCACCCAAAGTGAAAACTGTGCAGCAGAAAGAAGCCAGTCAATCCAGAGAATCAAGTCAATCAAAGCATTCTGAACTGCAAAGATCAAAAGCTACAAAGTCGTTGACATCAATCCTTGAAAAGATTGAAAACTCGGTCTCAAAAAGTGGAGGAAAAGGATAGAAGAACACGAAAAGAAAAAACGCAACCTAAAAAGTCACCAAGGGAAAGAAAATGAGTGCGATAAAAGAAGGAAGTCCAAGAATGACGAAACAAAGTCTAAGAAGGTGCAGAAGAAAATATTGTTGTTGATACTACAAAAAGTCATTCTTGTACGGTTGATATTCTTTGAAATTCTTGTGGAAGTCGCATCGTAATCTTAAGGATACTCACAATGTCCTTGATAATCCAATGTTTGAAGAAGTAGTTTCTACTACTTTTCGGTCTTCACTTGTTCGCAAAACAGTTGCTACACATGTTATGGGACAAAAGGTTAGTCAAAAGTCTTGAGTGTGATGACTAATGTTCCATCCAAATATTTAACTTTTCAAGAGAAAGTTGGGAACACAGATTGGTTGTCACAGAGGAGAAGAAGACCAAATCTGTCATCATCCGAGACAAACCAAAGAGATTTGTGAAAGCCTTCTTCAAATCAGTTAAATTTGATAACAACATTCTACATCTATTGGATAGGGGTTATAAAATTTCTATGATCAGCGAAGAGTTGGAAGAGAACCATATCCACGAGCCATTTGGAGGCGTCTTACTTCTTATCCAATCTTTGGACGAGACAAGAATCAAGGTGGTACCGATTTACAACCACCAAATTTTGTTGAAGCATAAGTGTGAAGAGAAGCTGAAGTCGAAAGTTCAACCGAACCGATTTTGGATGACATGACTTACGATCAGTTTGCGGAAGCAGTGCAATTGATTGATGAAGCATGTGAAGAGAAAAAAAGTGGAAGTTCTATCTACATTTATCAGGATCCAAGAACAAGCCAAACTAAGGCTACAGCAGATGATCCACGGGGAGGCACTATCAGAAAGGGTCAGTATCGTTCTTTTCTGATTGGGAACTTAAAATGTAGCGCCCCTTACCATAGGGTATCCACCAAAACGCCCGTAGGTCATTCCGATACATATCCTACGACAAGAGACCACTACTGACAACAACCACTACACTCCTCATGGCATCACAATCATAAGACAGTAATAAGAAATTGACCACTTTTTAAAACCCAAATTAGATTCCATTTCATTCACTCAAAACTCAGTAATTTACAAACTGTCAATATGTTTAGTTTACACATGGTCCAAACACTGCACGCTAAATAACATACTGTATTGTATAACAAACAGATCTAACTATCAGTCTCCAAAAGAGAGCCCAGCTGACCGACCTTTGAGCCATCGCTTCTCTCGCCAATCCACAGTATACGGCTCTACAGATTCCGAGGGAGCTATCATACATGCTTAGGCCTGAAAAATAATTGCAATTTTGGATGAGTTTGCGAACTCAATGAGAAACCATCATCGATGGTTCTCCCAATTCATGCATCATATAAGCATGAAACAGTACTCATTCAATGACTATACAAAACACACGATTGAAACAATCACAGTACAATTACAGTATACAGATCTCAGAACAGTATATAAAGAACCAGTCAAAACATTGCCAAATAGTCAGTCCAGTATGCAATGCACATGTGACTCTTTTCCAGTTCATTTCAGTATTGTGACCGAGCGCATAACAGTGATCAGTATAGACGCGTCGGGGGAGAATTATCTCCGTCGAGCTCGAGGCTCGATTCAAGATATCGAGCTCTAGGCTCGGTTGATCAAGATGGCGCCTCTTGCTCACAATTTTCCTTTTAACGATGTGATGCATTTGTGCATGAATGCACATGTTCCATAGCGATAAACATGATAATACAGTCCAAATATTCAGTCCAATTAGACGGTTACCTCATGTAAATCACGATCAAGAATGCCACATATAATCCACGTAATCCCCGTAGGGCAATCAATTCACAGTAATAATTCATGCAATCCCCGTAGGGCAATCAAATCATAGTAAACACATAGATTGGAATAACCAACTAGGTTACTCACCTAATAACTTCCATGCTAGCGCCGGGAAGTCTCTGCCAAGTCTGTGGAACGATGGTCCACTTGAGCCTCTATAGCACATTTAATGAATAGCCATAACCATCGGTATACTTGAAATGACTAAATAATGCACATGAAATCAGTAAAATGTGTATAATGCATGTTCACGGCAATCCCGACCCTAATCTAATATTTTCCCATAATAAAATTCTATCAAAAATTAGAAATCTATAGGCGTTGACGGTGCGCCAATCGGACCTCTATAGGTCCCCAATTAAATAAAACAGTGGTTCACATGTTCCGTCAATAGGGGCTACGTCAAATTCCCGTCTAAAAATTCCCATTTTCTCGTAAAATGAAATTAAATATTCAACAAATCCGATGTCTCTAGAAGCAGGTCAATCGGACGTCGGACGGGAAAGTAATTGACAAAAGAAGTCAAAACACTTTTATATGCCAATTAATAATTAATAAAATCCCCTTTTCCCTTTGTCCTAACACACCAACCCACTTCCAACATTCATAACTTTTTACACACAAGTCAGAACATTATAAATTATATCTCATTGGAAAGCTTATGAAATTCTCTACAATTCTCAAGAAGACCATAAAAATCAATTCCAACCCTAAGGGTGTCAAATATCCCATCAAACCTTCTGCCTACTCAATTCCCATTAACACAGGGCAGTACATTGGCAATTTCATAACTCACTGATTCTTCAGTAATAAATTACCACAAAAATATGGTCAATAAGTTCACAATGTCCTCAACAACTTTCATGAACAATCCAACATCAAATTATATTGCTAAACAAGTCAATTAATTCATCTAATGTTACTGTCCCTGAAATCCTTCAATTTGGGCAGTAACGTTATAACAAGCACAACTTCCAGTATACAAGTCAATAAAATCAGAACTTTTTATCCCTGTAAAGATAACATCATAAACTTCATTTTTCATGAAGCACTCTTCATCCAATTCGATCTCTATCAATTTCAAAACTGTTATGGAAGCTACTGTTATGATCAGCCATTCTTAACCTAATGAAGGGTTCATTTTTGAAAAATCATAACTCCCAATTCTGACTTCTAAAAATTACACACCAAATATCAATTTCAAGGTAATCTCTTCCTATACAACTTTTCAGAAGCTCACTCACTCCAATTCAGTCCACATAAAATGTTAAAATTGCCTCCAATCAGTAAACTCACAAAATCACACTTAAGCTAGGTTTCATCCAAAATGCGCAAAACCAGTCATTAGTAATCAATTCATATCTCCTAATATACAACTCTAAAAATAGCAAGATCAGTAACAATGGAAATATAATGCAATATGCTACAACTTCCATGGAGACCATTTTCCCTAATTCCATCTCAATTAATTCATAAAAATCAACAAAACTCAGATGTCATGGTTGCGGTTACTGTTCACAGGCAATTGGGACAGTAACTTTCCATGCAAAAATTCACCCTTCTATCATTGAAATTCAACAACACCTATTTCACACTAAATTGAAGCCAACATCCCAAAGTTTCAATGGCCACTAACCTTACCTCATTTTTATTTCTACACAATAAATTATGAACAAAACAGTAACATCAATTATAATTCCAATTTTCCAGATTCAATGTTAACCTTAGTTCAATCACTTCCAATGCCTTTTTCACATCACTAGACATCAAAATAAATACAAATTAACTATTACTACAGTCATACATATACTAGGGTTAACACTGAAAAATTGGCAGCATTAACTTCCTCAATTCAAAGACTCAAATAATTATCCCTATTCAATTCAAAATCAAACCATATCATTAATTTCAATGCATCTTCACCTAACCTCATACCCTTTCCTTCAAATCATAATAATCATCACTTTAAATGCCTACATAAACCTAATACATGCTTTAAACCCTTTTATTAACCACCCCTCACTATCATGGCATTTAATTCCATGTAAAAACATCATCAAACATCATATGAAACTTAAATTCCTTTACTTACCTATTAGCTTCCAATCCTCACTTCTTCTCTTCAATTCTTTCCTATGCTTTCAAACTAATCCCACCAAGACCAAGCATGCATCTCCTCATCATCTAACTTTGGTGGAATAAAGGATAAGAGGTATGTAATTTATGGAGAAAGTTGAAAGAAGAGAGTAAAAAAAAATCGATGGTGATGGAGAAGTTGAGTTTCGGATGAGTTAGACCAAAAACCTTAAATCATTCATCCTTTCCTTTCCTTTTAACATACATATCCGAAAACATGGAGAGGGAGCATTTAATGTTACTTTTTCTTGGCAAAAATTGATTGGTTGCTTTTTAGTTGAAAAGTCAAAATATCAATTCTTTAATCCAGATCAAAATTTTACTCCATTTAACTATAATGACCCTACTTTCAGTCCCAAAATAATATGCCCAATATTACTGTGCCATTGGGTAGCGATCTTTGCTACCGAAAATCGACCGATTCGCCAATTGGCGATTTTACTGGTCCAGGAATTTTCTCCGAAAAAAATCCAGAAAAATTCCTATAAATCCTTAAAAATGTAAAACGATTTATGGTGCAGTCCAAATAATTTTCCAAATTCAATTACTCCATTAATTTCACACATAAGTTCAATTTAAAACCTAGGCCGGAAACTGTCATGAATGCATGTATACTATGTGCATGTGCAACCAATCAGTAATTATAGAAACTATATGCTGTATGCGTATGCCGAGATATAATTAAATATCCCGAACCCGTCCCAATTACCAAAATACCCTTTCCTATAGAAGAGGAGATGTTACAATTCTCCCCTCCTAACAAAAATTTCGTCCTCGAAATTCTTACCTGATTGATCGAAAAGGTGAGGATACTGTCTCCTCATATGCTCCTCGGTCTCCCAGGTAGCCTCCTCAGTCGAATGGTTCCTCCAGAGAACCTTCACTAGTGGAATACTCTTATTCCTCAGTTGTTTCACCTGAGACCCGATAATCTGGATCGGCTCCTCCACATAACTCAGATTACTGGAGACCTCAATCTCCTAAGCCGGTATCACATGTGTCGGATCTGACCGATACCGTCGGAGCATACTCACATGAAAGACGTCATGTAACTGAGACATCTCACTCGGTAAAGCTAGCCTGTAGGCCAAAGGTCCGATCCTCTCAGTGATCTCATATGGACCAATGTACCTAGGGCTTAACTTACCCTTTCTCCCAAATCTCAGTACACCACGCCACGGTGACACCCGTAAGAATACTCTGTCACCCACATCATACTCAATGTCCCTCCTATGCTGATCCACATAGCTCTTCTGTCTATCCTGAGCCGCCTTGATGCGACTCCGAATCAGTCTCACCTTATCAACCGTATCCTGAATCAACTCAGGACCCTCAATCATCCTCACACCCTCTTCATCCCAATACAAAGGCGATCGACACGGTCGCCCATACAGTGCCTCATATGGAGCCATCCCGATGCTACTATGATAATGATTGTTATATGCAAACTCAATCAGGGCTAGATACTGATCCCATGCTCCTCTGAACTCCAATACACAAGCCCGAAGCATATCCTCAACAGTCTTAATCGTCCTCTCACTCGCCCATCATTCGAGGATGAAATGTCAGATGAAATTCGCCTAGTACCCATAGAGCATCGCAAACTCGCCAAAATCTCGAAGTAACTGGGATCCCGTCTGACACTATGGACACTTTGGGACCCGTGCGATCTCACTATCTCCGCCACATACTTACGGGCCAACTGATCCATAGTATTATTCTCCTCATCGCCAAGAAATGGGCCGATTAGTCAACCGGTCCACTATGACCCAGATAAGCGTCATCTCGCCTTGGCGCCCTAGGCAACCCCATAATGAAATCCATGGTGATCCGCTCCCATTTCCACTCCGGAATGGGCAACGAATGAAGCTTCCTATCGGAGCTTGGTGCTCAACCTTAACTTGTCTGGCACGTCAAACATCTAGAGACAAACTCAGCCACCTGCTTCTTCATACCAGGCCACCAGAAATGTTGCTTGAGAGTGTTATACATCTTGGTAGTACCAGGATGCATAGCATATGTGGCCATGTGAGCCTCCTCTAGTATCTCTCGCCTCAGATCATCTACATCAGGTACACAAAGCCTCTGTCTCAACCACAAAGTCTCATCTCTCACCTCAAACTCAGATCTCGAATCAGCCTTTACTTTCTCAATCAGTCTCACCATAACCGGATCCTTATCCTGAACTCTCCTGATCCTGTCCAGTAGCATCGGTCTCAGTCTCAGTGTAGCCAATAATACTCCATCCTGTTCCAGATTCATCTGCACATTCAAAGCTCTCAACTGAATCAAATTAGGCAACCTCATTGCCTGAATCTGAGCTGCACTAGTATGTGACTTCCTACTCAGAGCATCTGCCACCACATTAGCTTTCCCAGGGTGATACTCAATAGTACAGTCGTAATCCTTCAACAACTCAAGCCACCTCCTCTGTCTCAAATTCAACTCCCTCTGGCTCAGTAAATATCTCAAACTCTTATGGTCAGTAAAGATCTAAAAGGTCTCACCATACAGGTAATGCCTCCAAATCTTTAATGCAAACACAACTGCAGCTAACTCCAAATCATGAACAGGATAATTTATCTCATGAGACCTCAACTGTCTCGAGGCATAGGCAATGACTCTACCATGCTGCATCAGAACACACCCCAATCCCTGGTGTGATGCATCACTGTATACCTCAAATCCTCCAATCCCAAATGGAATAGTCAACACCGGTGCAGTAGTCAACCGATGTTTCAGCTCCTCAAAGCTCTTCTGACACTCCTCGGTCCATCTGAATGGCACATTCTTTCTCAGAAGTTTTGTCAGAGGGGCTGAGATCAATGAGAACCCCTCGACAAACCTCCGGTAGTAACCCGCTAATCCGAGAAAACTCCGAATCTCCGGCACATTCCTAGGAGCTTCCCACTTCAGCACTGCCTCAACCTTACTCGGATCCACCTGAATACCCTCTCCAGTCACTATATGCCCCAAAAGATCACCGATCCACCAAAATTCACATTTGCTGAATTTGGCGTACAGCTATCTCTCCTCATTATACGTAACACAATCCTCAAATGCTCACTATGCCCCGCTCATCCTCGAATACACCAAAATGTCATCAATGAAAACAATAACAAACCGATCCAGTAGGGCTGAAATACCTTATTCATCAAGGCCATAAAGTCTGGGGCATTTGTCAACCCAAACGGCATCACTAAAAACTCGAAATGCCCATACCGCCTCTGAATGCACTCTTAGGCACATCGGCCTCTGCAATCTTCAAGCGATAGTAACCAGATCGCAGATCTAACTTGGTGAATACCGAGCTCCTCGCTGAATCGATCAAACAAGTCATCAATCCTGGCGGTGGGTACTTGTTCTTCTGATCACCCGATTCACCGCTTATAATCGATGCACCTCAAAGTCCCATCCTTTTCTTCACAAACAAAACTGGAGCTCCCCATGGTGAGACACCGGGTCTAATAAACCCTTCTCCAACAACTCGCACTTTTGAGCCTTGACTCCTCGATTCCACAGTGCCATCCTATATGGAGGTATAGATATAGAGCGAAGACTGAATGAGGTCAATAGTAAACTCCGTCTCCGATCCGGTGGCAAACCCAGAACTCGTCAGAAACACATCTGAAATTTCCTAACCACGGAATATCCTGGAGCCTCCTTTCAACTCTGGTGTCAACCACATGAGCCGATATGCCTCACTGACCTTCTGCATCAATCTCGGGGCACTAAGGAAAGAGATCATCCGGCCGGCATTGCTGACTAACTCCTCTCGAACACCGCTCTAGGTGACCAGAGACTCAACACAACCTCCTTGGTATAGCAGTCCATGATAGCCCTATGGGCCGTCACCATCCATCCCCGTAATCACATCGATCTCTCTCGCGGTAATACTATAAGGTGCGCCTCAATGCGCTGATCAATCTGGATCGAGCATCCCCATGCACCTCTCCTAATGCGATAGTAGTACTAGAGGTGTACTCACCTCCAGCCCATCCGTAACATCTCCTATCCCCACGCGATCTACATGCCATATGAGTTCAATAAAGGAATGTGTGGATCCGGGATCCAGCAGAGCAAATGCTTCAATATCGAAAGGAGAAGCATACCAATACAACATCGGGGAATCACTGGCCTCTGTCGCGTCATGGCGTATACTCTACTTTGGGGCGTGGTGGTCGCCCGACCCTCGGTCCTCACAAAGGACCCTCACTCTACCACGGCCTCTACCTCGGCCCCTCCGTCCGGATCCACCCACTCTACTCTGCATGCAGTCAGATTACTCCCGACTCGCCCACTACCAAAGAAGTTGAACTCTCAATGTATCAAGGCAATCCACGACCTGATGCTCCATCGAGCCGCACCTCAAGCAGGCTCCAGTAATCCACCAACACTCCCCACTGTGTCTCCTCTCACAATGCGGGCACACTGGAGAAATTTGTCCAGAGCCCCTGCCACTACCACTACCAGTCGGTCCAAATCTCCCCCTCTGCCTAAAACCAGACTGTCTCGAACCTCCCGGAGACCTGAAAGTCCTGCCCTGGCGCTTACTAAAGCTCCGCCAGAGCTGCCTCGACTATCACTGCCGCTTACCGGGACCCAATCTCACTGCCTCGCCTCATCACCGCTTCCACTTAACGGCAGACCCTCAACTCAATGAATGTACCCATGTCCGACCGAGCCAACCTGGTACGAATCTCAGTATTGAGGCCATTCTCGAACCTTCGACACTTATCAGCCTCAGTCGGGACCATCACAATGGCATAATCTATCACCATTAAATTTCACCTCATATTCGCCACCGACATCCGACCGCTTCAGCCGAAACTCCGCATCTTCATATCAAGATAGACCTGGGCATATAATTATCCTGAAGGCCCTCGTAAAATCAGCCCATGACGATAAGCAAGGCTGGCGGATGCTGGCACGATCTTCCACCACTTGTATCTTTGGGCCCCGCAGAAGTGACACCGATAATCGAACCTCTCATCGAGTTCGCGATCCATCTGATGAAGACCTCTCAATCCTCTCCAACCACCTCCTCGGCACGGGTCTCATGCTCGCCATAGAAATCTGACCCCACCTTGCAAGAACAAATCGTACCTCCTCTCCCGTCTCACGGGAACTCGAGAAGGCAGATCCTCAGTACGAGGCATAGACGACTCTCTACTCGCCCCATCAACCTTGGTCATTTGGTCGCCAACCGATCACCTAATGCGTAAGACCTAAAACAAAACAAGAATTACGATCGGCCCAATAGTTCCATCCGATTCATACCTACATTGTTACTATTCCCAAAAGATGCCAAACCATGCTCGATACCACTAAATGTAGCGCCCTTACCATAGGGTATCCACCGTAACGCATGCGTAGGTCATTCCGATACATATCCTACGACAAGAGACCACTATCGACAACAACCACTACACTCCTCATGGCATCACAATCATAAGACAAGAATAAGAAATTGACCACTTTTAAAACCCAAATTAGATTCCATTTCATTCACTCAAAACTTAGTAATTTACAAGCCGTCAATATGTTTAGTTTACATGGTCCAAACATCGACGCTAAATAACATATCTGCATCAGATAACAAGCAGATCTAACTATCGGCCTCAAAAGAGAGCCAGTTGACCGACCTTTGAGCCATCGCTTCTCTCGCCAATCCACAAGATATCTACTCTACAAATCCGAGGAGCTATCTGCTCATGCTAGGCCTGAAAAATAATTGCAATTTTGGATGAGTTTGCGAACTCAACGAGAAACCATCATCGATGGTTCTCCCAATTCATGCATCATATAAGCATGAAACAAGACTCATTCAATGACTATACAAAACACACGATTGAAACAATCACAAGACAATTACAAAGATATCTGAGATCTGAGCAAGATATAAAGAACCGATCAAAACATTGTCAAATAGTCGATCCAAGATGCAATGCACATGTGACTCTTTTCCATTCATTTCAAGATTGTGACCGAGCGCATAACAAAGGATCAAGATAGACGCATCGGGGAGAATTATCTCCGTCGAGCTTGAGGCTCTTGTTCGAGATATCGAGCTCTAGGCTCGGTTCAAGATCTGATGGCGTCTCGGTTCACAATTTTCCTTTAACGATGTGATGCATTTGTATGAATGCACATGTTCCATAGCGAGAAACATGATAATACAGGTCCAAATATTCAGTCCAATTAGAGCGGTTACCTCATGTAAATCACATCAAGAATGCCACATATAATCCACGTAATTCCCGTAGGGCAATCAATTCACAGTAATAATTCATGCAATCCTCGTAGGGCAATCAAATCATAATAAACACATAGATTGGAATAACCAACTAGGTTACTCACCTAATAACTTCCACGCTAGCGCTGGGAAGTCTCTGCCAAGTCTGTGGAACGATGGTCCACTTCAGCCTCTATAGAACATTTAATGAATAGCCATAACCATCGGTATACTTGAAATGACTAAATAATGCACATGAAATCAGTAAAATGTGTATAATGCATGTTCACGGCAATCCCGGCCCTAATCTAATATTTTCCCATAATAAAATTATATCAAAAATTAGAAATCTATAGGCTACCGACGGTGCGCTAATCGGACCTCTATAGGTCCCCAATTAAATAAAGCAATGGTTCACATGTTAAAATCGATAGGGCTACGTCAAATTCTCGTCTAAAAATTCCCATTTTCTCGTAAAATGAAATTAAATATTCAACGAATCCGATGCCTCTAGAAGCAGGTCAATCGGACGTCGGACGGGAAAGTAATTGACAAAAGAAGTCATAACCCTTTTATATTCCAATTAATAATTAATAAAATCCCCTTTTCCCTTTGTCCTAACACACCAACCCACTTCCAACATTCATAACTTTTTACACACAAGTCAGAACATTATAAATTATATCTTATTGGAAAGCTTATGAAATTCTCTACAATTCTCAAGAAGACCATAAAAATCAATTCCAACCCTAAGGGTGTCAAATATCCCATCAAACCTTCTGCCTACTCAATTCCCATTAACACAGGGCAGTACATTGGCAATTTCATAACTCACTGATTCTTCAGTAATAAATTACCACAAAAATATGGTCAATAAGTTCACAATGTCCTCAACAACTTTCATGAACAATCCAACATCAAATTATATTGCTAAACAAGTCAATTAATTCATCTAATGTTACTGTCCCTGAAATCCTTCAATTTGGGCAGTAACGTTATAACAAGCACAACTTCCAGTATACAAGTCAATAAAATCAGAACTTTTTATCCCTGTAAAGATAACATCATAAACTTCATTTTTCATGAAGCACTCTTCATCCAATTCGATCTCTATCAATTTCAAAACTGTTATGGAAGCTACTGTTATGATCAGCCATTCTTAACCTAATGAAGGGTTCATTTTTGAAAAATCATAACTCCCAATTCTGACTTCTAAAAATTACACATCAAATATCAATTTCAAGGTAATCTCTTCCTATACAACTTTTCAGAAGCTCACTCACTCCAATTCAGTCCACATAAAATGTTAAAATTGCCTCCAATCAGTAAACTCACAAAATCACACTTAAGCTAGGTTTCATCCAAAATGCTCAAAACCAGTCATTAGTAATCAATTCATATCTCCTAATATACAAATCTAAAAATATCAAGATCAGTAACAATGGAAAGATAATGCAATATGCTACAACTTCCATGCAGACCATTTTCTCTAATTCCATCTCAATTAATTCATACAAATCAACAAAACTCAGATGTCATGGTTGCGGTTACTGTTCACAGGCAATTGGGACAGTAACTTTCCATGCAAAAATTCACCCTTCTATCATTGAAATTCAACAACACCTATTTCACACTAAATTGAAGCCAACATCCCAAAGTTTCAGTGGCCATTAACCTTACCTCATTTTCATTTCTACACAATAAAGTATGAACAAAACAGTAACATCAATTATAATTCCAATTTTCCAGATTCAATGTTAACCTTAGTTCAATCACTTCCAATGCCTTTTTCACATCACTAGACATCAAAATAAATACAAATTAACTATTACTACAGTCATACATATACTAGGGTTAACACTAAAAAATTGGCAGCATTAACTTCCTCAATTCAAAGACTCAAATAATTATCCCTATTCAATTCAAAATCAAACCATATCATTAATTTCAATGCATCTTCACCTAACCTCATACCCTTTCCTTCAAATCATAATAATCATCACTTTAAATGCCTACATAAACCTAATACATGCTTTAAACCCTTTTATTAACCACCCCTCACTATCATGGCATTTAATTCCATGTAAAGCCATCATCAAACATCATATGAAACTTAAATTCCTTTGCTTACCTATTAGCTTCCAATCCTCACTTCTTCTCTTCAATTCTTTCCTATGCTTTCAAACTAATCCCACCAAGACCAAGCATGCATCTCCTCATCATCTAACTTTGGTGGAATAAAGGATAAGAGGTATGGAATTTATGGAGAAAGTTGAAAGAAGAGAGTAAAAAAAAATCGATGGTGATGGAGAAGTTGAGTTTCGGATGAGTTAGACCAAAAACCTTAAATCATTCATCCTTTCCTTTCCTTTTAACATACATATCCGAAAACATGGAGAGGGAGCATTTAATGTTACTTTTTCTTGGCAAAAATTGATTGGTTACTTTTTAGTTGAAAAGTCAAAATATCAATTCTTTAATCCAGATCAAAATTTTACTCCATTTAACTATAATGACCCTACTTTCAGTCCCAAAATAATATGCCCAATATTACTGTGCCATTAGGTAGCGATCTTTGCTACCGAAAATCGACCGATTCGCCAATTGACGATTTTACCGGTCCAGGAATTTTCTCCGAAAAAATCCAGAAAAATTCCTATAAATCCCTAAAAATGTAAAACGATTTATGGTGCAGTCCAAATAATTTTCCAAATTCAATTACTCCATTAATTTCACACAGAAGTTCAATTTAAACCCTGGCCTAAAGCGTCATGAATGCATGTATACTATGTGCATGTGCAACCAATCAGTAATTATAGAAACTATATGCTGTATGCGCATGCCGAGATATAATTAAATATCCTGAACTCGTCCCAATTACCAAAATACCCTTTCCTATAGAAGAGGGGATGTTACATAAAATGTTCTTATAGTATTTTACAGAACATTTTGCAAAATCGGCCTCTGTGGGAGATCAACTCAATTGCAGAAGCTATGCCTTGGCTTGGAAGCACATTGCAACGTATACTTGATTCCTATGATCTTGATATTCCTGATCAAGCTGTATATGTTCCTCCGCCTCTCCTCCAAATTATTGAACCATATGTCTCAAACATGGAAGCTTATACAACAACAGTTGTTATTGTTGACACACAAGTTGTTGAGACAGAATCCTCGACTGCAGTTGAATCATTGACTTTAAAGAAACAAGTTCAGAAACTTGATAAGGATATGAAGAAGATTAAGAAGATCTTTGAAAAAGTTGGTGAAGCGATGCAGGCAATAATTTTTTTGATTACTAACAAATAGGGGGAGAAGAAAGAATGAGAAGGGAGAATCAGCTGAAAGGAAAAGATAGAAGAAATTTTGAAAGCAGAAGGCAGAAGTTATTTTTGATCTATTAATACTTCTGTATATGTGATACTTTTCGTAATTTGATACCTTTCATATTTCTCTATTTCATAATATTTGTTATCATCAAAAAGGGGGAGAATGTTAAGTCAAATCAGACTTTACGTATTAAATAATTTTGATGACAAACAAAGAGAAATATACAAATGAAAAGTAGATGGATGCATGAGAAGTAAAAAACAGCTAAAGGAGAAAAATCGGCAAGTAAGCACAATGAAGAAAAGCGATTTAAAGCGTTATAAAGAGAAAAGCGAGCGGAACCTTTACAAACGGAAGCGGGCGGAAGCTTTACAAGAGAAAAGCAACGATATAAAAATCGACTAAGCTTTACAAGAGAAAAGCAACAGATACAAGAAAATCAGACGGAAGCTTTACAAGAGAAAAGCAGCTGATACAAGAAAAAGCAGACGGAAGCTTTACAAACGGAAAGCAGACGGAAGCTTTACAAGAGAAAAGCAGCTGATACAAGGAAAGCGTATTAAGCTTTACAAGAGAAAAGCAATGATACAAGAAAATCGACGGAAGCTTTACAAGAGAAAAGCAAATGATATAAGAAAAGGCGGAAGCTTTACAAGAGAAAAGGCCGATACAACAAATCGACGGAAGAAAGAAACATCATTGAGTTAGTTCTGAGTCAAACTGAATAACCGTTTCTTTCAAGATTCAAGAAGCAGATATTCAAGAAACAGTTGAAGAACCCAACTATAAATAAGAGTCGAGATTGAAGAAGAAACAACTTTATGCAACTTTATGAAACTTCATGAAACTCTGAGTATTCAACTTTTGATTTTTAGATTATCTGAGAGAAAAATTGTGAACGATATTTCGAGTGAACAGTGTTAAGAGCATTTCTATTGTAATAAGCTCTTTACTATTCTTTCAATTAGAAAGTGTTACAGATAGCCTGAAGAGGCTAAGAGTAAAATAATACTTGCTGTAAAGAGACCTGGAGAGGCTTAGTCGAAAGAATACTTGTAAACAATTCGAGATAGTGAAATCTCGAAGGATATCTCGAGGATCGGACGTATTACGGTTTGGGGTGAACCAGATAAATTGCGTGTTTTTTCTTTCTAATCTCATATTACTTATATCGTAGTTTTCAAGATTAACAAAGTTGTTCAAACTAGTTACGAATTGATTTACGATAAGTTTTCGAAAGAACAAGTAATTTTTTAAAAGGGGATTAACGAAAAGTTTATCACAATTCAACCCCCCCTTCTTGTGTATCTTGATAATATTATTGTTCAATATATTAACGTGTGATTCACTTCAATTGGTATCGAGCCACGGTGTTCAAGAATCACTCTAAAAAGTGTGAATTAAAGAAAATGGTGGAATCACACACGATATTGTCAAGGAGCTTGATCACTAGACCTCCAAAGATTCAATGGTGAAGACTACCACTATTGGAAGGACCGGATGAGATTGTTTATCGAATATACTCACATTGACCTTTGGGACATCATCGAGAATGGACCATACACACTGAAGATGATGATAAAATCCAATTCCACGAGAAAGATGGATAGCCGAAGCGTAAAGCAAGATTTCAACTAAACTCCAAGCGCGAAATTTTTTGAGTGTGCATCGAAAGCGAGCGAGTATGACAAAGTTCATGGATGCGACACTCGCCAAAGAAATGTGGGATACATTATCAATTGCACATGAAGGAACAAATCAAGTCAAGGAGTCCAAGATAAGCATTCGGTGCATCAAGATGCGAGTTGTTCAAAATGAAAGAAGAAGAGACCATTGATCAAATGTTTGGAAGATTTCAAACAATTGTTAATGGGCTAAAAGCTCTTGGAAGAACGCATAACACCAAGACCATGTTCGAAAGATTTTGAGGAGTCCGCCAAAAGATGGAGACCCAAAGTAATCACAGACAAGAAGCCAAAGACTTAAGCGTCATGAAGCTTGATGAATTGCTTGGATCGTTGAAGATACAAGTAGAGCTTGATGCGTAAGATAAGCCCAAGAAAGAGAAGTCCATAGCGCCAAAGCAGTCAAATGAATCACAAGATGCGTAAGAAAAGACAAAGAGGAATACATCAAAGGCATTAAAGATTGAAGAATCAAAGGATGATGATTCCAAGAAGTCGAATCAATCAAGTGATGAAGGCGACGAGCTATCTTTCATTTCAAGAAAGATAAGAAGAATATGGAAAAAGAAGTCCAAAGGAAATTCAACATTCAGAAGGAACAGCGGCAAAGACGATGGAAAAATCGAGAAAGCATCTATTACATGTTATGAATGCAATAAGCCGGGACATTACAAGTCCGAGTGTCCAATGTTGAAAAGACAACCCAAAAAGAGTAGGGATAACAAGAAAAGCATGATGGCAACGTGGGAGGATCTGGATTCATCAGAATCAGATACAAGCTCAGAAGCGTCAGAACATGCTAACATATGTCTGGTAGCTGAAGAAGAAAGTGATGAAGAGGTAACTTCTAGCCATGATAATATACAAGATGCATACTCAGAATTGTTAGAGGATTCTCATGCTATTCTGAAACAGTACAAGATGTTGAAGAAGAAATATGTAGAAAACCTCAAACATACTCATGAGATAGAGAGTGAGAATATAAATATGAGAAAGCAAGTTGAGGAACTGAATAACAACAAAGTTATAGATAGATCCAAGAGATTAAACAGCTTGAAAGCGAGAATCAATAATCTCTCGATTGATCTAGCTAAATTTGAGATAGTACAAAAAGATGAATGAAATGCTAGGAAAATGCGGATATCCGAGTGATAAAACCGGATTAGGGTTTACTAAAAATAAGTCCCAAAGATTACGTGAAATCAATTGTTCAAAAGATAAGAAAGATATCAATCGGGTTTTCAAAAGGTCATCAACGTTTTCATTCTACGCCTTATTATCATTCATTACACCATCCTAAAGTACCCAAAAGAATCGGGTACCTAAAAATAAGATAATATCTCCCTGTAAATCCTTCTTTGGAAGAACCAAGAAGAACCATTGGTATTTGAGCAAGGATGCTCGCGTCACATGACGGAAAAAGGTCTATGTTCCTAGATCTTCAAGACAAGAAAGGAGGTTCGGTAACTTTTGGAGACAACAAGGTGGCAAAATAATCGGATTGGTAAGATTGGTAAGAATTCATGCATGCATTAACAACGCATCGCTAGTTGATGGTCTAAAGCATAACTTGATAAGTATTAGTCAATTATGTGATTACGGTTTTGAAGTTACATTCAACCAAAACTTTTGTGAAGTCGAAACAAAGATGGTTCTATTTTCTTTTCGCCGAAAGACGAAACAATCTTTACAAAATTGATTTAGGCGATTTTCGGCCTCAAAATATTTCATGTTTTTTATCTATCAAGAAGAAAGACCGATCCGCATAAAAAACTAGGTCATGTCGCTTTTAAACATATTTCAAAACTTTTGAAACATGATTTGGTAAAAGGTTTGCCACAAATTTGTTTTAACAAAGATTTCTTTTGTGAAAGTTGTCGAGAAAGGAAACAAGTTAAAACCTCTTTCTCTTCAAAACATTTAAGTAACTTCATCTAGACCACTAGAGTTGTTACATATGGATTTATTTGGTCCAACAAGGAAAATAAGTCTTGGTGGAAAGAAGTATGGACTTGTCATTATTGATGATTTTACAAGGTTTTGTTGGATACTTTTTCTCGCACATAAAGATGAGTCTTTCAAGTGCTTTAGAAACCTTTCCATGAGGTTACAAAATGAAAAGGAGTGTCTATAGCCAGATAAGGAGTGATCATGGTGGAGAATTTGAAAATGAGAAGTTTAGAGTATTCTGCGAAGAAAATGGAATTTTCCATAACTTCTATGCCCCAAGGACTCCGCAGCAGAATGGAGTTGTTGAAAGAAAGAATAGGACGATTCAAGAGATGGCAAGAACAATGTCAGGCGAGATGAATCTTCCTAAATATTTTGGGCAAAAAGTCAATACAAAGATGCTATATTCGTAATAGAGTGTTCTTTGCGACCAATATCAAGAAAACTCCCTATGAGTTGTGGAATGGAAGGAGACCAAACATTTCTTATTTCCATCCTTTCGGTTGCAAGTGCACTATTCTGAACACAAAGGAAGTTCTGGACAAGTTTGATGCAAAGACACTTTCAGAAATATTTCTAGGTTATTCTCTCACCTCAAAGGCATTTAGAGTCTACAACCTTACCTCAAAGACTGTTGAAGAAACTATTCATGTCAAGTTCGATGATAGCTCTCAACCCGATAAGGAAGAGGAATCAGATAATGATGCTGTTACAGTGCCTTTGACGGAGTACAAAGAAGTATCTTCATTAGAAACATTATATGACGAAAAGAAAGACATTTCGAAGAATTTGGAGTTAAAGAAAGATTGGAGATACAAAAGTTCTCATCCTAAAGAGTCAATTATTGGAGAAACCTCAGAAGGTGTTCGAACAAGGTCCAAGTTCAGAAGAGAAGCCAACGTGGCATTTATATCTGAAGTAGAACCTAAGAAGATTGATGAAGCTCTAAAAGATGAAGCATGGATACTAGCTATGCAAGAGGAGTTGAATCAATTTCAGAAATAAAGTCTGATCCTTAGTTCCTAAACACGAAAAGAAATCCATTATTGGTACTAGATGGGTATTCAAGAATAAACTAGACTAATCAGGAAAAGTAAGTAGCAACAAGGCAAGATTAGTAGCACAAGGCTATAATCGCAGAAGGAATAGACTACAATGAGACATATGCTCCAAGAGAAGACTTGAAGCAATAAGGATCTGCTTGCATATGCGGTTTGCCATGACATAAAGCTTTTTAGATGGATGTAAAAAGTGCATTTCTGAATGGTTTTATAGATGAAGAAGTCTATGTTAAGCAACCTCCGAATTTGAGGACATAAAGTATCCAGATCATGTCTATGACTTTATAAAGCCTTATATGGACCTAAACAGCCCCTAGAGCTTGGTATGATCGTCTGAGTTCATTTCTTATAGAAAATGGATTTACTAGAGGTAAAGTAGACAAAACTCTTTTTAGAAAGAACTTGAGTAATGATTTCATTATTGTGCAAATTTATGTTGATGATATTATTTTGGTGCAACTTCAAAAAGGTTATGCATGAGTTTTGAAAATCTAATGAAAAATGAATTTGAGATGAGCATGATGGGTGAGTTAAAATTCTTTCTTGGATTGCAAATAAAGCAAACTAAGGATAAGATTTTTATCCATCAACAAAAATATCTTAAAGAATTGTTGTCTAAGTTTGATATGTGCAGTGTTAAACATATGTCTACCCCGATGCATCCTTCAAACTTGTTGTCAAAAGACGAAAGTGGTAAGAAGGTGGATCAAACCCTATTTAGAGGATGATTGGTTCTTTGCTTTATCTTTTACAGCAAGTAGACTGACATTCTATTAGGTGTATACTTGTGTGCAAGGTTTCAGTCGATCCTAGAGAATCTCATTATATTCTTTGTCAGAAACAAATTTTGAGATATCTCGCAGGTACTACTGATCTTTGCTTAATGTATGAGAAAGGTAAAAATTTCAGGATGAATGGATATTGCGATGCGGACTATGCCGGTGATAGGATCGAAAGGAAGAGCACGAGTGGTGGCTGTCACTTTCTTGGACCAAACCTGGTGTCATGGTCAAGCAAGAGACAAAGCTCGATTGCATTATCAACTGCCGAAGCTAAATATATGTCTACCGCAAGTTGTTGTTCACAAGTATTGTGGATCAAGTATCAATTGGAGGACTACTCAATACAAGAAGAAGAGATTCCAATATGCTGCGACAACACTCAGCGCCATCAGCTTGTCAAAGAATCCAATTCAACATTCAAGGGTGAAGCACATAGAAGTCGACATCATTTCTCGAGAGATTACGCTCGGAAGAAAGTCGCTCTACAATTCGTAGAAACAAAATATCAGTGGGCGGATATCTTCACAAAACCACTAAGTGAAGATCGGTTTAAAGAAATCAGACGCAACCTCAATATGGTGATGTTAACGGACCATTCATCTGGTTTTTCATAAAGACAAAACAGACAGACGGAGGAGTTAACGGACCATTCATCTGGTTTTTCAAAAAGACAAGACAGATAGACGGTGGAGTTAACAGTTTGATCATCTGATTTTTCAAAAAGAAAAGACAGTGGAACGGTGGAGTTAACGGCGTTAGACGGTTTCAGATATAAAACTTCTTTCACAAGAAAAAGTTTTAGAGGGAAAAAGCTGTCAGATCATCGAGAAGTACAATCGTTCTAGAATTCGCTATAATATCCCTAAAAACTGACTTTTGGGATTTCTACCGAATTCAGAAATTGCTAGTTCTCTTAAAATCTCTCTGAAATTTCTTCAAGCAAGTTCCTACTCAATCAGAATCAGCAAGATGAATGTCAAGCCTATTTTGCGAGTTGATCCAGGATCGGGTTGGGGAAGATTGGTAAACTTCGAAGAACTAAGAAAAGAACAGATGGATATAGAGCCGGAGATAATGGCGGCAGGATGGAGAAACTTCTTTCAAATACGAGATGAAGTCTATCTACAAGAAGTTTATGAGTTCTGGAAGAATACTAAATCAGTAGACGATACAATCGTGTCGTATGTAGACACACACTCTGTTATAGTAACGAAGGAGTTACTGGAGAAAGTCACTGAATGTCCGATGGATGGAGTTCAACCCACTAATATGGCGAAATGGATGACTAAGCTTAAGATGAACGAAGATGAAGTTAGTCGTCAACTTTATGGACAAAATAACCCAACTGAAAGGAGAGCCTCTTGGCTGGTACCAAAGGCAAGGGTATTGTTCGCGGTTCTAAGTGACTGTGTTCTACCAAGAATAGGTTCACGACATCAGGTCACTACCCTGGATGAACAATGTATTCTTCATCTTCTGAATCATCACCCAATAGATTTACCATTTTTGATTTATCAGTACATGGTAAAATCAATAAAGGATACAAGCACTTGTCCTTATGGGATGATGTTGACAAGAGTGTTCAGAGAATGCATCGATTGAAAGGGAATCAGACGGAAGATATACATTAAAAGCTATATAGATTCAACATCTATTGCTAAAATGGGTCCGAGATTTTAGATGTAAAAGGAGCAGATTTGGCAAGAAAAGCAACAATTGAGGGGAGCGATATCAAGAAATCTTCTATGAAGGAAACAAGATCACATTCTCGGGAATCAAAGTCGAGAAGTGTTCGATTTTTGAATCGGTGACTTAAGCGTAAAGGGAACCACTATTGAGTGACATTCCAAAGCAAGCAAGAAGGTCACCCAGAGTGAATGCTGCAGCAGAAAGAAGCCACCAATCCAGAGAATCAAGTCAATCAAAGCATTACGAGAATCGCAAAGATCAAAACTACAAAGTCGTTGACATCAATCCTTGAAAAGATTGAAACTTCGGTCTCAAAGAAGTGGAGGAAAAGGATAGAAGAACACGAAAAGAAAAAACGTAACCTAAAAAGTCACCAAGGGAAAGAAAATGAGTGCGACAAAGAAGGAAGTCCAACAACGTAAACAAAGTCTAAGAAGATACAGCAAGAAAAGGCTGTTGTTGATACTACATAAAAGTCTCTGTCATTGATACGGTTGATATTCTTTGAAATTCTTGTGGAAGTCAGCATCGGTAATCTTAAGGATACTCACAATGTCCTTAATAATCCAATGTTTGAAGAAGTAGTTTCTACTACTTTTCAGTCTCCACTTGTTCGCAAACAGATTGCTACACATGTTATGGGACAAAAGGTTAGTCAAAAAGTCTTGAGTGTGATGACTAATGTTCCATCCAAATATTTAACTTTTCAAAGAGAAAGTTGGGAACACAGATTGGTTGTCACAGAGGAGAAGAAGACCAAATCTGTCATCATCCGAGACAAACCAAAGAGATTTGTGAAAGCCTTCTTCAAATCAGTTAAATTTGATAACAACATTCTACATCTGTTGGATAGGGGTTATAAAAATTTCTATGATCAACTGAAGAGAGTTGGAAGAGAACCATATCCACCAAAGCCATTTGGAGAGCGTCTTACTTCTTATCCAATACTGGACAGTACAGTAATCAAGGTGGTACCTGATTTACAACCACCAAATTTTGTTGAACGCAAGTGTGAAGAGAAACTGAAGCTGAAAGTTCAACCAGAACCAGTTTTGGATGACATGACTTCTGATCAGATTGCAGAAGTAGTGCAATTGATTGATGAAGCATGTGAAGAGAAAAAAAGTGGAAGTTCTATCTACATTTATCAAGATCCAAGAACAAGCCAAACTAAGGCTACAGCAGATGATCCACAGGGAGGCACTATCAGAAAGGGTCAGTATCGTTCTTTTCTGATTGGGAACTTAAAATGTTCTTATAGTATTTTACAGAACATTTTGCAAAATCGGCCTCTGTGGGAGATCAACTCAATTGCAGAAGCTATGCTTTGGCTTGGAAGCACATTGCAACGTATACTTGATTTCTATGATCTTGATATTCCTGATCAAGCTGTATATGTTCCTTTGCCTCTCCTCCAAATTATTGAACCACATGTCTCAAACATGGAAGCTTATACAACAACAGTTGTTGTTGTTGACACACAAGTTGTTGAGACAGAATCCTCGACTGCAGTTGAATCATTGACTTTAAAGAAACAAGTTCAGAAACTTGATAAGGATATGAAGAAGATTAAGAAGATGCTGAAAAAGTTGGTGAAGCAGTCTGGGCAATAATTTTTTTGATTACTAACAAATACGGGGAAAAGAAAGAATGAGAAGGGAGAATCAGCTGAAAGGAAAAGATAGAAGAAATTTTGAAAGCGAATATGAAGTTATTTTGATCTATTAATACTTACGTATATGTGATACTTTTCAGTAATTTGATACCTTTCATATTTCTATTTCATAATATTTGTTATCATCAAAAGGGGAGAATGTTAAGTCAAATCGACTTCACGATTAAATAATTTTGATGACAAACAAAGAGAAATATACAAATGAAAAGTAGATGGACGCATGAGAAGTAAAAAACAGCTAAAGGAGAAAAATCAGCCGAAGTAAGAAACAGTTGAAGAAAAGCAGATGAAAGCGTTACAAAGAGAAAAGCAGACGGAACCTTTACAAACGGAAAGCAGACGGAACCTTTACAAGAGAAAAGCAGCCGATATAAAAAATCAGACGGAAGCTTTACAAGAGAAAAGCAACAGATACAAGAAAATCGGCTAAGCTTTACAAGAGAAAAGCAAATGATACAAGAAAAGCGTATTTAAGCTTTACAAACGGAAGCGATTTAAGCTTTACAAGAGAAAAGCGGTGATACAAGGAAAGCGGATTTAAGCTTTACAAGAGAAAAGCGGTGATACAAGAAAATCGACGAAGCTTTACAAGAGAAAAGCAGTGATATAAGAAAAGCGGAAGCTTTACAAGAGAAAAGCAGCCGATACAACAAATCAGATGGAAGAAAGAAACATCAGTTTGAGTTAGTTACGGAGTCAAACTGAATAACCGTTTCTTTCAAGATTCAAGAAGCAGATATTCAAGAAACAGTTGAAGAACCCAACTATAAATAAGAGTCGAGATTGAAGAAGAAACAACTTTATGCAACTTTATGAAACTTCATGAAACTCTGAGTATTCAACTTTTGATTTTCAGATTATCTGAGAGAAAAATTGTGAACGATATTTCGAGTGAACAGTGTTAAGAGCATTTCTATTGTAACAAGCTCTTTACTATTCTTTCAATTAGAAAGTGTTACAAGATAGCCCAAGAGGCTAAGAGTAAAATAATACTTTGTAAAGAGACACTCGAGAGGCTCAATCGAAAGAATACTTGTAAACAATTGAGAGATAGTGAAATCTCGAAGGATATCGAGGATCGGACGTAGCCCACGGTTTGGGGTGAAACAGATAAATTGCGTGTTTTTCTTTCTACTCTCATATTACTTATATCGTAGTTTTCAAGATTAACAAAGTTGTTCAAACTAGTTACGAATTGATTTACGATAAGTTTTCGAAAGAACAAGTAATTTTTTAAAAGGGGATTAAAGAAAAGTTTATCACAATTCAACCCCCCCCCTTCTTGTGTATCTTGATCATATTTCTGGTGGAAGGGCATGAAGAGGGATGTAGCAAAGTATGTCAGTAAGTGTCTCGTGTGTCAGCAAGTCAAGGCTGAACACCAGGCACCTTCAGGCAAGTTAAGGCCATTGTCCATTCCTGAGTGGAAGTGGCAAAGAGTAACCATGGATTTTCTGATAGGTTTGCCTAAGACCAGTAGGAAGCATGATGCCATATGGGTTATCAGGATCGGTTGTGAAGTCAACCCATTTTCCGCAATCAATGATGATTCTTTGCATGTGCTAGCAAAGAAGTACATTGATGAGGTAGTGAGATTGCATAGGATTCTGGATTCGATTGTTTCTGACAGGGATCCTCGGTTTACTTCTAGGTTTTGGGGAAGCTTGCAGGACGCTTTGGGTACGACGCTGAATTTTAGTACGATTTTTCACCCTTAGACGGATGATCAATCCGAGAGAACCATTCGGACACTTGAGGGAATGCTCAGGGCATATGTAATGGATTTCAAGGGAGCTTGGGATGAGCATTTACCATTGGTCGAATTTGCTTATAATAATTCGTACCATTCGAGCATCCAGATGGCTCCATATGAGGCATTGTATGGAAGGAGGTGTAGGACTCCGATTTGTTGGGATGAAGAAGGAGAGCAGAGACTGGTAGGACCAGAATTGATTCAGATGACAGTTGAGAAAGTCAATCTGGTTAAGCAGCGGCTTAAGGCAGCACAGGATAGGATGAAGAGTTATGTTGATGCTCACTGAAAGGAGATGGAGTTTGAAGTCGGTGAGAAAGTGTTTCTTAAGACGTCTCCTTGGAAAGGAGTGATGAGGTTCGGCAAGAAGGGTAAGTTGAGTTCGAGGTATGTGGGTCCTTATAAGATCCTTGAGAGGATTGGACCACTCGCCTACAGATTGACATTACCTTCGGAATTTTCTCAGATTCATGATGTTTTCCATGTGTCCATGTTGAGGAGGTATAGATCGGATCCTTCTCATATCATTCAGACCAGCGAGGTTCAGCTGAGGGATAATCTGAGTTATGAGGAGCAATCAGTGGAGATTTTGGATACCAAGGGAAAAGTTCTCAGGAATAAGACGGTTCAGCTAGTCAAAGTCCTGTGGAGAAACCATTCGGTAGAGGAGGCTACCTGGGAGCCCTTGGAAGCTATGAAGGAGAAGTATCCGTATCTCTTCGATGACTCAGGTAAAAATTTCGAGGACGAAATTTCTTTTAAGAGGGGAAGAAATGTTGGACCCCGAATTTTTTATATGATGTTTTTAAGCATGAATTGTGTTAATTATGTGTTTATGCCTTAGTTTGATTAATTTGAGAGTATTAGGGGATAATTGATTTTAATGTGGTTTTGATGAGAATTATAGGGTAAATATGTTTGAGGGCATTTTGGGAAGATTACTTAGGTTGGAGTGGTTTAAGCTTTGCTAAGAGGGGTAAGTTAGTCTTTAGACTTAAGGAAGAATTAGAAAAGAAAGAAAGAAAGAAATAGAAGGAGAGAAAGAAGAGAGAAGTGTTGTAGGAGGAGAAGAGGAAGAGGAGTTAGAGCTTTCGATCTCCATAGATCTTCGACAGTTTTGGAGTGATAATCGGTAAGTTTAAACCCTTTCTAACTTTGTTTCGGTTGGATTAAACCAAAAGGTAGGATGAATGTTACAGAATCGGTGGTTTTAGGGTTTTAAGGAAAAAATGGTTAGATTTTGTGGATGTATGTGTTTATGAATGATTTTGAGTTTCTGCTGTTAGAGTAGTGCCCTAAAGGCAATCCCCTTTAGCGCATTTTGTTCATAGTCATCTACAGACTTTATGAATAAATAAGGCAAGGCATATTTCATTTATTTGATGTTCATTTTATTATGAATTGATAGTGATCTTTAATCAAATTAATGAAGTCCCTGATACATGACATAGCATGAAGGAAATTATGATGTGATTATACTATTGAGATTCCTATCATGTGCAATTATGTCAGTATCTAAATTATCCCTAGTCATAGGATTAATGAGACCGACATCGTTAATCCGGATAGACTAGCACATGTCAAACTTCTTGATTGGATCAGCGGTGGATCTCGTAAAGCCGTAAATATTGAGATATTTAGATTTGACATGTGGATGCTTACTAGTGGTAGTAAGTACATTGGATGACTGCTATGAGATCATCACATGGATGTCCTATACAAATGTCGGTGATAATCTCATCATAGCAATGGTGCAAGTATCCTTAGACTTGAGGTACTCAAGGATATCTTGGTATCTCGATTACGTACTTTGACTCCATTCCTTGTTGCCTTTCGGATGTCACCATAGGGTGGTGATTGGGTGCACTGAGGTATTCAAGGTAATTGAGTAGCCAATAGAGGATTCACCACTACATTATAGCAGAAGAGATACCCATGGCCTCTTATCGGGATCATTACTTTGAAGTCTCCGCGCCGAAAGATACATATGTCATGAAGATGGTCTTCGTGGACATATAAAGTAATGAGTCCTAGGACGAGAACCGATTACACTTGGACTAGATTTGATCTGATCGTCTAGTAAGAGTTGACACATTGCCCATACTCAAACCAAGTGGGGTATAGCATGGTGAAAGGACGAATTGCACGGTAATTGTCTATGGAAGGGTTCGTGATATGGTTTCATTAGTCAAACCAATTACTTTCCGGTCAATTGGGGTCGTGATGTGTTGCTAGATATCGCTCATGACTTGCTCAGATTAAGTGTTAATCTAAGTGGCCAACATAACCGGAACCTAATGGGTCACTGCGATAAGAGTGACTCGGAGAATCTGTAAAATAGTTTGAGACGAGATCCGATATCTGGAGAGCAATAGGATTAAATGGATCCCGATGAGATTGGGATATGTCCCGATGAGATCGCGACATCGACATTCTTTGAAAACCGCTTCGGTGATTTTTGCCTACGGGGCCGGCGGCCAGTAGGACCAACCCAGCTTGATCGACCACTTCAGCAATTATATATATTAATTAATTAAGTAAATAATTAATTAATTATATATATTTATGTTGAATTTCGTGGAAGCCATTAAATGGAGAAGAGATGTAAGTTTGAAAAGTCAAACTTCATCATTATTTAGCATTTTAAGGCATTTTTATGCCTCCTACGTGGATGAGCCATCCACCAAGCCTTTATATGTGTTTTAAGTGTTAAAATACATATAAGAAGCTATGGAAAGGGAGCTTGCACGGTGATGAAGAGAGAAGAGTCGAAAGTTTAAAGGTTAAGCTTGGAAAATTTGATTTTCACCTTCTTCCTCTCATCCTCTCAAGATTGCTTCTACTTTCCAAGGCTCCACCAAGTTCATCTCATTTGCTCTCCAAGGCTAAGGTAAGAGCTAGCACTCTTTTCTTTAGTCTAGCTATTCCCGAGTCAAAGAGTTTGTCCGGTTAGGTTTTCCAACCTCTGCGTGGATCTGTTAGAGACGGTCTCCTTTGGTCGTTATGGTTTGATTGTTTGTACTTACACATGGATCCTGGCTTTGGAATGTCCCGGGACTCAAAATTTTAAATTCGCACTGTGAGCATGTGATGCCTACCCCGGGATTTTCCTACAGTGGTATCAGAGCCACTTGTGTTGTATAAACAAATAAATGATAACTAGGTCGGAGTTCCTTAGTGAATTGAGCTGCTGATGCATGTTATTTGTGTGAATTTCGAATCAGTATAGAGATGCATGTTTTCGAAATTTCTTGCTCATAATTGTTCATAACATGTTATAGAATATGTTTGTGAAAGATGAGAATTTATCAATTTGATTTGATATGGTTTTGCTATTTAATTCCCTCAAGTTTCGGATGTTGTCTTGTTGAACGTTTCTGAAACAGGTATGCTTGTAAATTCGAGAATAAATTCTAGAAAATTTGTTTTTCGGATTGTTTTTCACCGAAATATCCCTAAGATGTTTGTGAATGTCTCTGTGGATGGAAAAATGTTTTCAAGGTGATTTACCATTTATTTCCGAATTACTTGTGTGCTGATGGGAATGTCTGTGTTGGAGAACACAGATTCTGTTTCGGCTAGATTGCTGAGGTTCAATGAGTTTTTGTGGGAAATAAATCCTGGAAAAATTAATGGAGCATGTTGGGAACATGTTTTAACCTCTGTAATTTTCTCAGTATTTATTGAAAGTGTTTCAATGGTCATTTTGAGCAAAATGTTGAGCTTAGCAGTTTTGAGAAACTTGCTGGGGCTGTTTTGTTTGGAATGATTAGTTGTGTTATGTTTTGTTCCAATGCCATGAATCATTTTTATGGTGATTAAAAATGTGTTATATTGATGTGGTATGCATTCCAAGTTGAGATTCTTGAATTTATGTTTCCAATAATTTTTGGATATCGAATAGGTCACTTTAGCGTCTCGTTAGCTTATTCCGTTATCTTGGTTATTTTGGCCGTCGCAATTTTTGTGACAAGTGCCGGAGTAATCTTGATAACGTGTAGCCTACCTAGAGATACTTAGCATGATTATTTGGTGTCCTTGAATTATGTAGAAATCTAGTGATTAATGGTGGATTAATCGGTTTCAAGGTTTTCATATATAGTTAGACTATATGGCATGCATGAGTTGATGAAAATGTTTCATTAACACATTAATATAAAGGTTTATATACTTGTTATATTGGTGTTGTGAATTGGAAATGCCTGGATTGAGAATTAGCCGATTAGATAGCAATTCCAATGCATTAATGAACAAGTCGACTTATATGTTCATAAGTCGACTTGTTTGGTGCATCAGATTAATAAGTCGACTTGCATAATGGTACAAGTTCGACTTGTTCATGCATTGCACACAAGTCGACTTACACATGCATAAGTCGACTTATATAGAGCCATAAGTCGACTTATACATATACAAGTCGACTTATATCATGCCTTAGTGGGATGATGGGTGATTTTCAGATAAATTCAATGTGATTGATGCAATGCCCTAAATCAGACCATATAGTCATGGTGACTATGATCCTTGGATGAGATTAATTAGATGAGACCTAAAATCCCTCACTTAAAATATGAAAACTAACGCCTTCCATTAATATGGTAAGAACCAGAGTTCTTATAGGGTTGGGTTGTTGAGCTAACCTCAAGCTCACTCTATACGAATATGTTCAAACCATGAAAATATGATTTTCGGATTAATGGGTCGGTTTTCCTAGAAGCGTTGATTTGTTGAGCTAACCTCAAGGTCAACGTGGACAAAGGCGAAGTTGGGTAGTGTACATCAGATGTACGCGCATCAAGTGTTGATAACCCAATATATGTGCATACATCAACTGTTGATAGCACTGATCGATAGTTGTGTCTAAGATGTAATTGGTATGTCTGATACCTCCCGAGATATAAGATGGCTTGTTGAGCTAACCTCAAGGTCATTCTTAATGTCGGTCATCGATGATGCAATTGGTATGACCGATACCTACCAATTGACCTAAGGTGACTTGTTGAGCTAACCTCAAGGTCATTCTTAGCAATGTCGGATATCGACCCACTCGGTCAATGTGCCATTTTGTTTCATGAATTCATGATGAGGGTTATGGATTCTGTTGAAACTAGTGGGAGCCATATGTATGTCATTTAAGTCCTTATGAGCATACATTTAATCCTATTCTAACTTTCTTTCTCTCTCTACGTTTAGGTTGATGAAGATGTCGACTAGTGTGAATCTTCGCCACTAATGGATGCAAACAAATTAATCTGGACCAAATTTTCTTGATTGGTCATGAAT
Organism: Erythroxylum novogranatense; assembly: GCA_029891385.1. Classification (NCBI taxonomy): domain Eukaryota; kingdom Viridiplantae; phylum Streptophyta; class Magnoliopsida; order Malpighiales; family Erythroxylaceae; genus Erythroxylum; species Erythroxylum novogranatense. The sequence continues at coordinate 50,565,636 of CM057233.1, read as the reverse complement.
CGAGAATTGTTCTCGATCCGAGGATCTAGGATATATCCTTGATTTTCCGCTTCGGATCCACTTCTCAAGGAGCTTCGATGATGATCGAAGGCATATCGTAAGCATCTAAAAGGCGGTGACATAGCTACCGCATTATGCTTGCATCGATGTCACCCGAGCTGCAGATAAAGACGAGTCTATGGATGCTCACATGATAGTGTTTCATCTTAGAGAGTTGTTTGATGAGCAAGCACGGTCCGAACGGTTCGAGACCTCAAGGTTGCTCTTACAACGAAGATGACTCTGGTTCATCTGCAGGCAATATGCATTCAAGATGAATGGCTATATTGAGAGGTTGGCCGCCTTAGGTTTTGTGATGGATTCGAGTTAAGTATAGACTTAATTCTTGTTGGTTTGTCGATAGTTATTCACGGTTTGGTTGAACTATCGAATGAACCAAATATCCACCACAATTCCCGAAGTGATCAATCTGCCAAGAATGAGAACAATGTTGTCAAGCAAGATAGCAAGGCGTTGTTATTGGTGGATTCTTCTTCCTCTGCTTCCAAGAAGAGGAAACAGAAGAAGAAAAAGGCTCGAAGCGAAAGGAAGTGCAGCGAAAGGCAAGAAGAAGACCAAAGAGATCGCACCAAAAGGTACCGCTTCCATTCAAGGTAAGACTGGTCATCGGAGGCGAATCGCAAAGTTTATCCGAAGAATCAAGCGAAGAAGGCATCACCGCCTCGACTTCTTCGTATGTTTGTCATTGAGGTTAATCTGCTTCGATCATAACATATGGGTATTAGATACGGTTGTGGCTCACACATATGCAATGATATCGCAGGCCTCGGGATGATGGCGACTCATAAAGGAGAAATGGACTGCGTGTTGGCAATGGAGCAAGAGTCTTTGCATTAGCCGTAGGGACTTATGTTTTGACACTCCCAGTGGGCTTGTACTTAACTTGGATGATTGTTATTTTGTACCGTGTTAACAAAGAACATCTTTCTGCATTTCTTGTTTAAATAGATTTGGTTTCCATTTGTCTTTTGGTAACAATGGTTGTTCTATTAGTTCAAATGGAATGCTTTATGGTAGTCTTGGTACATTATGCAATGGAATTTACATATTAGATATGTCACATTCGGTTATGAATGTCAATGACGCTAAAAGACATAAAAGAGATAATTTAAAATCAACTTACTTATGGCATTGTCGCTTGGCCATATAAATGAGAGACGATCGCTAAGCTCCACAAGAGTGGAAGTTTAGGGTCATTCGATTATGAATCTTATGACACATGTGAATCTTGTTTATTAGGCAAGATGACTAAGTTACCTTTAAGGAAAGGGTGAACGAGCGATCGGATTATTAGACCTAATACATTCGGATGTATGTGGTCCGATGTCCATCCATGCCAGAAGTGGTTGTCGTTACTTCATTACCTTTATCGATGATTATTCTCGATATGGGTACCTGTATCTGATGAGATACAAATCTGAAGCGTTTGAAAAGTTCAAACAATTCAGAAATGAAGTAGAAAAACAACTTGGTAAAAGTATCAAACATTACGATCCGATCGTGGTGGTGAATACTTAGACCAAGAGTTTTTGGATTATCTCAGAGATAATGGGATATTATCTCAATGGACCCCTCCTTACACACCACAGCATAATGGTGTGGCAGAAAGGAGAAATCGAACCTTGTTGGACATGGTACGATCTATGATGGGCTTTGCACAGTTACCAAAATCCTTTTGGGGATATGCACTTGAGACAAATTGTTTACTTGTTAAATGAGTTCCATCAAAGGCAGTTGATGTTACTCCATATGAGATGTGGACTAACAAGAAACCTTATCTTTCTTATTTGAAAGTATGGGGTTGTCTCGCTTATGTGAAGCGGACACAATCGAGATAAGCTTGGAGCAAAATCGACAAGTGTTTGTTCGTAGGATATCCTAAGGAAACAAGAGGATATCAATTCTACCTCTTTGAGGAACAAAAGGTGTTTGTTCGATCCATGCTGTCTTTTAGAGAAAGAGTTTCTTTTAAAAAGGACGATGGGAGCAAAGTTGAACTTGAAGAAGTTCAAGATGCTCTGACAAACGCGATCAATCGCTCGAACTCAAATCAGAATTCAATACGAGATGAGGTAGCAGTTCAACCTTCTACTTCACACAAAATTGTAGGTCAAGTAGGATACGCCTGCTTCTCGAGAGATATGGATTTCGTGAGTGAACAGAATGACGATTGCTCATAGAGGATGATGAGCCTACCACCTATGAAGAGGTTACCAAGAGTTCGAGTCCGAAAAATGGCTTCGTGCCATGAAATCAAATGGATTCCATGTATGAAAACCAAGTATGGACTTTGGTTGATGCACCGAAGGATAAAACCTATAGGGTGCAAATGGGTTTCAAGAAGAAAATCGACATGGATGGTAATGTGATTACCTATAAGGCAAGGCTTGTGGCTAAAGGCTTTCGTCAAAGACAAGGAGTTGACTATGACGAGACCTTCATCCAAGAATAATGCTTAAATCCATTAGATACTCCTAGCCATTGCCGCCATTATGATTATGAGATATGGCAAATGGATGTGAAGACGACTTTCCGAATGGAAATCGCCGAGGATGTACATGACACAACCCGAGGGCTTCATTTCCACCGATGGCGAAAAGTTATGCAAGCTTCGAAATCCATTTATGGATTGAAGCAAGCATCCAGAGTTGGAATATCCGTTTTGATGAGACAATCAAAGAGTTTGGTTTCTCACAAAATCCGGATGAACTCTTGTGTGTACAAGAAAGTTAATGGAGCCGCGATCGTATTCCTTGTGTTATATGTAGATGACATATTGTTTCTAGGAAACGATGTCTCAATGCTACAATCTGTAAAAATTTGGTTGTCCAAACAATTTGCCATGAAAGACCTTGGAGAAGCAACTTATATCCTTGGGATAAAGATTTATAGAGATAGATCAAGAGGTTGCTTGGTCTTTCACAATCAACGACATAGACAAGGTGCTAAAGAGGTGTAGCATGGAGCAATCCAAGAGAGGGTTTCTTCCCATTGTTCATGGGTAACACTCGAAGTCTATGTGTCCCTCGGACACGAGGATGAGATGATGCGTATGAATATGATCCCGTATGCGTCTGCAGTAGGATTTATTATGTACGCTAATGTTATGTCACGAGACCCGATGTATCATATGCTCTAAGTATTACGAAAGCGATACAAATCGGATCCCGTGAGGGTCATGGGTGGTGTCAAGAATATCCTAAAGTACTTGCGAAGAACTAAGGATGTTTTCTTGATATATGGAGATGGAAGTCTCCAGTGAGCGGCATACAGATGCCAATTTTCAATCGATAAGGGACGACTCAAGTCCCAATCAGGTTATGTTTTCACACTAAATGGCGGAGCGATCGGTTGGAAGAGTTCCAAACAGAGACGATCACGATTCAACGATCGAGGCAGAGTACATTGCCGCATCGACGCAAAGAAAGGAAGCGCTTGATGGAAGAAGTTCATTTCGAACTTGGTGTGGTTCTTAGCTATGATGGACCCATACTGGTTGTATTGTGACAACTTTGGGCAATTCTGCAGTAAAGGAGCCAAGGTCTCATCGTGATCCAAACACGTACTCTACCGATACCATTTGATTCGGAGATCATTGCTCGAGGTGATGTCCTGATAGAGAGAATTTCCACAGAGCAGAATATTGCTGATCCGTTGACAAAGCCATTGTCACAGAAGAATTTTGATTCTTATGTACTCGCTTATGGTATTAGATACCAAGGCGATTGGCTTTAGGTCAAGTGGGAGATTGTTAGAGTAGTGCCCTAAAGGCAATCCCCTTTAGCGCATTTTGTTCATAGTCATGTACAGACTTTATGAATAAATAAAGCAAGACATATTTCATTTATTTGATGTTCATTTTATTATGAATTGATAGTGATCTTTAATCAAATTAATGAAGTCCCTAATACATGACATAGCATGAAGGAAATTATGATGTAATCATACTATTGAGATTCCTATCATGTGCAATTATGTCAGTATCTAAATTATCCCTAGTCATAGGATTAATGAGACTGGACATCGTTAATCCGGATAGACTAGCACATGTCAAACTTCTTGATTGGATCAGCGGTGGATCTCGTAAAACCGTAAATATTGAGATATTTAGATTTGACATGTGGATGCTTACTAGTGGTAGTAAGTACATTGGATGACTGCTATGAGATCATCACATGGATGTCCTATACAAATGTCGGTGATAATCTCATCATAGCAATGGTGCAAGTATCCCAGACTTGAGGTACTCGAGGATATCTTGGTCTCGATTCTGTACTTTGACTCCATTCCTTGTTGCCTTTCGGAGGTCGCTCATAGGGTGGTGATTGGGTACACTTGAGGTATTCAAGGTAATTGAGTAGCCAATAGAGGATTCACCATACATTATAATGAAGAGATACCCATGGCCTCTTATCGGGATCATTACTTTGAAGTCTCGGCGCCGGAGATACATATGTCATGAAGATGGTCTTCATGGACATATAAAGTAATGAGTCCTAGGGCGAGAAGCGATTACAATTGACTAGATTTGATCGATCGGTCTAGTAAGAGTTGACACATTGCCCATACTCAAACCAAGTGGGGTATAGCATGGTGAAAGGACTAATTGGTAGAATTGTCTATGGAAGGGTTCGTGATATGGTTTCATTAGTCAAACCAATTACTTTCCGGTCAATTGGGGGTCATGATGTGTTGCTAGATACCGCCATGACTTGCTCAGATTAAGTGTTAATCTAAGTGGCCAACATAACCGGAACCTAATGGGTCACACGATAAGAGTGACTCGGAGAATCAGAAATAGTTTGGACGAGATCCGATATCCGGAGAGTAATAGGATTAAATGGATCCCGATGAGATTGGGATATGTCCCGATGAGATCGCGACATCGACATTCTTGAAAACCATTTAGGTGATTTTTCACGTGGCGGGCCGGCAGTTAGTAGACCTAAACTCAGTTTGATGGACCACTTCAGCAATTATATATATTAATTAATTAAGTAAATAATTAATTAATTATATATATTATGTTGAATTTCGTGGAAGCCATTAAATGGAGAAGAGATGTAAGTTTGAAAAGTCAAACTTCATCATTATTTAGCATTTTAAGGCATTTTTATGCCTCCTACGTGGATGAGCCATCCACCAAGCCTTTATATGTGTTTTAAGTGTTAAAATACATATAAGAAGCTATGGAAAGGGAGCTTGCACGGTGATGAAGAGAGAAGAGTCGAAAGTTTAAAGGTTAAGCTTGGAAAATTTGATTTTCACCTTCTTCCTCTCATCCTCTCAAGATTGCTTCTACTTCTCCAAGGCTCCACCAAGTTCATCTCATTTGCTCTCCAAGGCTAAGGTAAGAGCTAGCACTCTTTTCTTTAGTCTAGCTATTCCCGAGTCAAAAGAGTTTGTCCCGGTTAGGTTTTCCGACCTCTGCGTGGATACCGTTAGAGACGGTCTCGTTTGGTCGTTATGGTTTGATTGTTTGTACTTACACATGGATCCTGGCTTTCGGGAATGTCCCGGGACTCAAAATTTTAAATTCCGCACTGTGGGCATGTGATGCCTACCCCGGGATTTTCCTACATCTGCTGGGTTAGAAATATAGTATAAGACAGGATCTAAGGCTTAAGTGTGTTGCATTTGAGTTTGGGAAAGGATTGAAGTTGGAAAATGATGGAAATCGGGTTTCGGAGTCGAGCTCCAAACCCGTACGTCGCGACGTGCGTATGAACACGCTGCGACATGGAGTTCGTCGCAACGAGCGGAAAAGCATTCGCCGTGACGTGCGAGACAAGCGTTCATCACGACATGCGAGAGGGGCGACGTCGCGACGTGTGAAGAGGTGTTCACATTGACGCGCATGGCGAAGCACGATCGTTCACACAATGAAGGGGCTTCGCCGCGACGAACCCCTGTGGTCAGCAAAGATGATTTTTTATATTTTGGGGCATATCTTTTGGTGTAGATGTCCTATTGAGGTAATTTTGGATTCGTTGTGAATTAGAGATCAAGAGCTACGAGTTGTATGAAGAAGGAAGTTCAGAATTTGCCTCTTAGGATTCAGAAGTTTAGGTGGAAGATGAGTGGAGACTTTTAGTGCTTTATTTTGGATTTCCAAGCTTTGAATATTTTCTGTGGATATTGATTTAATGGAAACTTGGTTTGTTTTAGGAAACCAAGCTGACCCGATTCCATCGCAAGAGGAAGGACATCAGTGAGTCGGATACTCAAGCGATATTAGGTGGGTAATGTACTTATAGTTATTGTGTGACCAGGCAATTTTTTTGCCTATGTATGAATATATGTTATATGTTATGTATGTTTAAAACATGATGATTTGAATGATTTTGATTTCATATACTTTGAAAGAATTATGAGAATGGATAGCATTAACTTTGGATTCTGAGCATGTTATGCCTCGACTTCGGTCATGGCATTTTGACTAAATGTAAAGTATGAAAGCATATCATTTGATAAAATGATTATGAGCATGATTGTGTGCTTTTGTTTGGGCAAGAGTGGAACCATTTCGTTTGTCACGTGCACGTCGACAAGAGCCTTCTCCCGGCTGCCCGCTTGTGGCCTATGAGCTCCGAATGGACTCATTTTGTTCGGGGTGTAAACTCCGGTTTCTCCCTTTTGTTACCATGGAACCCTCGAGCCATGTGATGTGCAGTGCATATTTGAACTTTTTGTTATGAAGCATATTTGTGACATGTTTTGTGAGTCGAATTAATTATGTTGAATGCATAAATTGCTTGGTTAGCATGTGAGTGCTTGAATTGATGCCTATATATATATATATAATGTATATATGTACATATGCCAGAACTTTGTGCTAGTTACCGATGGCTATAATTATATTAGCCACTGAGCTGTGTAGCTCAACCCATTACTTTCCCTCCTCAGGTGTAGAACAGGCCGATCGTTGATCTTGCAGGGCATCGAAAACTTCGAGCTAGTTAGGAGCTTTATATTACGTTAGTATTTTGGTTGGCCCTCCGAGCATATTACCATGGAGCCTTTTCATTTATTTTGGATTGAAACTTTATTCTGTATTGTGAATGATTTTGAATACATGTTTAATTTCTTCAGATTGTAATGGCATGAAGCCCCTTAGTTTACGGGGTGTTTAATTCATGTTTTAAATGCATGTGTAAGCGCTTGATTGTATGGGAATGTTTGTGTGTGAATTATAAATCGAACTATGTATGGATGTTGGGATCGGGTCCGACGTTTTGAGGCACTTGTCGCGAGCGCAGCCCGAGGGGTCGCCTCGGGAATGGGGATTCGGGACCCGAGCCCCGGGCCCAATAGTTTGACACTTATTTCTACTACCATAAATCAATTGTCTTGCTATTTGACATTTTTGCTAGTCCAAAATTACTCATAATTTCATAAATTTCCTAAATTTCACTAAAAATTCCAAATAAATAATTGTTCTCTAAAACAATTTTCAATGCATATAATCCATAATTCTAAAAAAATCACATTTATAAATCAATTATACCAAAAAAAATGTCAATGAATGCATGTATAATCATTTTAATGTGTGCAATGAGTAATAATCACATGTGTGTGTATGCTATATTATGTATGATCATGAAATGCACTTTCTAACTTCTCAACTTTGGAAATGGTAAGATCTTTCACTACAAGAAAAATCTTGAATTGCGACGGAATATTACCAACGGTATGAAAACCGTTACAATCACTGACCGAAAATGAGATGCCGTCGGGGAAGATAGTTGCGGAGAAAAGGCATTGCAACGATCCAATATTCGGTCGCTGAATTTCGTTCTGGTAATTTATCGACAAACTATTCGGTCAGTAAAGTTGTCAGTAAATACGTCTGATTGTCGTCCTTCATTAAAACCAAAACGATGTAGTTTTGGTTTAAACCAAAACGACGTCGTTTTGAAAATCGAATAAACCCTCCTTCCTTAAACCAAAACTACGTCGTTTTGAAAATTGAATAAACCCTCCTTCCTCCTTTCTTCCTCTCCAGCGCGCAGACCTCCTTTCTTCCCCCTCCGTTCTTCCTTCTCTCTTCTCCTTTCGACGGTTCTCCTCCAACTTTCGACTCTATCGCCGCCGGTCGCCGCCGCGTGTCGCCCAGTCGTCTCCTCCAACGCCGACGGTCTTCTCAACTATTGTCCCTTCTCCTCCCTCCCCTCTTTGTCCGATAGATCTGGATGTAGAATTTGAACTTCAACTATACATATAATGACCTAGATTGAATTTGATTCTTATACATAAAATCATCTTAATCACATCTAACTCAAGACTATATATGCTACTAATCCGAAAACGTTTGGTCCAGAAATTAAAGCCATTAAATACGGTGAAATTTGTATAAATTAATTTCTGAATATATATTAATTACATTATTAAATATATAATGATTCATAAATTATGCCTTTTAGTTGAATTGTTTACTAAATTAATAATTTAGATTGACATGATAAAATCTATTTTAAGTAATATTAACAAATTATCGTGTATTCCTTTTTGAAATTGAGGTGATTTATAATCTTCTTATTAAACTTTAAATTTTTAATCTGTTAAATTAAATATTAAATATTGAGATTATTTACATTTTTGTCTATGTAGTATTTACCTCCTATTTATTTAATTAAGATAGCTAATTAAGTCATTTGCATAAGGCATAAAAGCAAGAAAATGTTCAAATAGATACATGATAATGCTCTTGATAGTCATAATAGCCAATTGAAACAAAGACCAACACAAAGAAAAAAAAGAAAAGAAAAATACACTAACGTTGTTATGCCTAGCTATTTTTGTATTTGATGCACATTGAGAGTAGTCGTTTGTGTATATGGAACTTATTTTGGCAAGCAATTAATTTTTTAATGTATGATGTTTATTATAGCTATCTATTTTTGTATGTAGAGCTAATATTTTACATAGGATAATAAATAAATATATATATATACATCTATATATGTATGTATGTATTATTTAGATTTTGTTGAGTTTTCATCTTATCATTAGAAGTTCCATTGATCAAGTTTAAAATTTAATGTTAAAGTTAAACATTTGGTTGAAGGAAAATTTAAATGGTTATGAGACTTTAGCTTGTATAATGCTAATTTATGATAATAAAATGTTTCTTAAGTATGTCGATTGATGAAATTATTATAAATTCATTTCATTGTATATCATATGAGATAAGGATGAAAGCATTTTCTTATTGATCTATCTTGAATTTATTTCGATAGTTCATCCATCTAATGGCTAGAGATTGGAAGTGTTTGTTTGTTTGTTTTGTTTTCAATGTCTAGGAAATTTCTTTCTAGTCACTATCACTTATTCTATTTCAAGTTTGGTTGTTGATATTGCTAATATTTTGTCTTTTTTGTTAAAATTGCTAGTCTTGAATCTTGTCATAATAGTGAAATTCATTTAAAGTTTAAATAAATATAAATTAGTTAATTTAATTGTATGGTTAACATTTCACTACTATCAAACCCACTATAAGTCTTGTGAATGGTCTCTTTATCAAGTTTCGCATGTTATCTACTATTCTTAAATAACAAAACATATAACTATATATATCGAAATGAGGAAAAAGAACATTTAAGCCCGTTCTAAATAAGATAATACAAATATAGTATATTTTCGTGCAGGAGAGATGGCTAATACATATGGCCCTTTGTCGCCATAACCTAGAACAACAAACATATGAAAGTAGACACTGTCAAACACTTCTTCCCCTGGAAACTAAAAGAAGAAACAAATACCAGTTCCAACTCCTGATTAATGAATTGGTAGTTCAAAATAATAAAATTTGATTACCTTTGATCCAAACTTATATGGCAATTTATAGCCTCCATTTAAATGATGAAGGAAATCTTAAGGGCATGTCCTTTAAACCATACAATTTTAAATTGAGGATTCTTTTAAAGATCATAACTTAATTAGGATGGACATGAGGAATTGGAGAATTTCCAAATCTATTCTTGAGCATGATGACAATATTAATTTTGGACGGAATGCGAGAGTAGGTTGGGAATTATGCAAGTATACTCGACATACTTCTACGCTTGCAACTGTTTTTATTCTCTCTTATGACTACATTGGCAATAAGATTGACAAGAATAACAAAATTAAAAAAAGGGAAATCTAGTATGCAAATTTAATAGCATAAAGTTTGTGCAATTATCCAACCAAAAAATTGTGTCTTTCCCCTTTCTTATCAAATACTTCTTTTCGTTGACAATATTGTCTTTGAGCTTCAATAGGTGTTTAGTGATTGAAGAAACGTTAAGCGTAGGCTATATAGAGAAGCTTCCACTTTTAAAGTATTCCTCTTCCATCTACTTAACCTATAGACTCTCTTTATCATTTATTAAATGTCAAATTATCATAGTTGTAAGTACTTTACTTGAAGCTCAAATGCATTTTATTCCTAGTACTTCTTAATTTTTACGATGGCAAACATCCTTCCACTTAACTTTGGGACCAGCTTTTAGGGATCTAGATCCATCACAGGGAAATTACTTAGATTCTTTTGATGTTTTAATAAGCTTAAATGGAAAATAATTGGAAACTCTAGAAGATATGCTTCTTTGTTAAGGGAATAAGAGATTAATTGGCATTTTCTTATTTAAAGGAGAGCCTTGGTTTTGTGGCTATTGATTCATTTCTAGATTGCATTCAATAGGGTCACATAATCATATTAAATATGTCTAAATGTTAAAATAGATGTACTTGGGTACTTAAGGGGGACTTACTCAGTTTAAGATCAAATAATTGTGCTAGATCCCATTAGAAAGAGCCATGGATAAAAGATATGAAAAACTAGCTTTTGTTTCTATTGAATATGAGTGGGTTAGTTAGTTTTTAGTTGACAATTCAATTTAGAACTAACATTGTGTATCATGATTTCTTATTTTATTTTACATTAAGGATTAATTTATAAATATCAAAGCATTAAGAATATATCTGAGTTGTTATAAAATTTTAGGAGTGATTACATATCGTTAATTATTCTTTAAACATAAAGTAAAATATCAAAACTATTAATAGAATGGTAAATATAAAATTTTCTATTGTCTCAACTAAGAACCAACTTAGCAACATTTTTTAATCAATGACCTATCATCATCAAACCAAAATCTTTGTATAACATCATCTTTCACTTATTAAAATATATTACTCTAGCTGTCATATAAAGGCATCATTGCTATGATTTTTCCCAATAATAGTTAAACTCATCAAGCATCAAGATAATGTAGTACTACCACCATCTCCATGTACCATTTCTTAACATTTATTAGTTTTGATTCTTTAAGCTTATAAAATCACCTTTTTGCACCAAGACATTGCGAATCACTTTATAAAAAGTATCAATTTTCACTTTAAATTGAAGATTGAAATTTGCCAATCTTGGAAATACCGATCGAAATAATGTTACCGTCGCCGAAAGTGGTTGTGCATTTAATTGAACCTTAAACCTTGCTTAATCCTATCTTAAGAAATATTCATTTTGCTTTCCAATTGAGCAATGAATGACACTATTGTTGGTTTTCATTGCAGCTTGATCATCTTCATCTGCTACGCATTCGTCAAAGAACACTTCTCTGCATTTCGATTGAGGTCATTGCTTAACCGCTTTTCTTTTGTTGTTATCTGCTCTTGATTCATGTGGGTGTACATGAACTTCCCATAGCATGTCCCTTAATCGTGTATTTGATGAGTTGCATGATGTGAAAGTTGACAACAAACATGTAGTATGGAGAGGTAATTTGCGTTGTGATTACTGGTTGAGATAGAATTGTTTGTTAATTGCAGGGGGACCCTTATATCATAAGGGGGATGTCCAAATTATAGGGGAAGTGCTGCCGAAATTTCAATAGGATCATCGTAGTACATGATGGTTAAATGGTTAAATGAGAACATGAGCTCATTAGTTTTAACTTCTGATCTTATTTTGGAAGTGACTTACAATTATGAAAATCATTTAGGATATTAGTTGATGGTTTAAGTTTATGAGGATGATAAATGTCGTGCATTGAGTATGACATGTTCCTAAAATTTTATTTGATGTCTTACACGCTATGATCTGACGATTGCAGTATGATTTTTTTCCTCTAATATGCCATGATTAATGTTCCATAATGTTGTAAGTATTCCTCTATGATGAATATTCCTCTAATAATGTTGTAAGTATTCCTCTATGATGAATATTCCTCTAATAATGTTGTAAGTATTCCTGAAAGAGTAACTAACATTCATGTTTTCTAATTAACATTCACCGTAACTTAAAAGGTGTAATAATCTAATTTTATTAACTTACCTTATTAAGTCATTTTGAAGGCTTCAAATTGTGTAAGTTAGTTTATGGTCCTTCATATGTAATTTGTATATAATTAACATTTACAACTTGAGTCAGACATTTAATAGTGAATACATATATGTAATTATTCCTAAAACTTAAATTAAAATATTAAAACTATAATAGAGAATTAAAATTAAAACTTTGTATCTGCTTCAAGTAAGAAACAACTCAATGGTGGTGACAAATTAGTTATTGATGATTATCTTTTGTTAATAATATAGTAAATACATAATTCATATTTTATCTTTTATTTTCTGATAGAGATATACTATTACAAAGAATATGAGTGGGTTAGTTAGTTTTAGTTGACAATTCAATTTTAAACTAACATTGAGTCAAGACCGTAGATCTCACAACTTTGTGTATCATGATTTCTTATTTTATTTCACATTAAGGATTAGTTTATAAATATCAAAGCTTTAGGAATATATCTGAATTCTTATCAAATTTTAGGAGTGAATACATATCTTTAATTATTCTTTAAACATAAATTAAAATATCAAAACTATTTACGTAATGGAAAATATTAAATTTTCTAATGTCTCAACTAAGAAGCAACTTAGCTACTTTTATTTGATTCAATGACCTATCATCATCAAACCAAAATCTTTGTATAACATCATCTTTGACTTATTAAATTATATTACTCTAGGTGTCATATAAAGGCATCATTGCTATTATTTTCCCCAATATATCTGACTATACTCAAGTGATAATATTCAAAGTTACAAAGACTTTTTTCTACTCAATTCATCAGCTACTTTGTTATGTCTTTCTACCTTTAACTCACACAAATTGTCATATTCAACAAGAAACTCTTATCACTAGGCTTACTTTATAGATAACTTCTGTTGGATCCTAAAAGAAGTGTTACCAATATTATCTATGCAGACCACAAACTTGAATCTTAATAGGTAAACTCATGAAACATGAAGATAATGTAGTACTACCACCATCTCCATGTAACATTTCTTAACAATTTTTAGTTTTGATTCTTTAAGGTTATATATTCACCTTTTGACACCAAGACATTGGCAATCACTTTATAAAACGTATCAAATTTCAGTTTAAATTGAAGATTGAAGTTTGCCAATCTTCGGATATGTTTAATTGAAATGAGTTCCATTGCATATAAATCCTTGAATCTTTTATGAAAGCTTGTCACTTTTTTTGGGTTGTCCATATTACTTGGACAACCTTTTATATGATAGGGTATTGTCAACTCCTCTACTATACCGCAAACCTCACCGTTTTCGTTACTTATATGGTTTGTTAATATCACGGTTTCAACATTTCTTCACTGATTACGTTTTAGGTAGATTTGTCCCTGTTAGTAGTTCATCCGGAGATGAGGACTTCCATTCTAAGACTGGGCACTCATTCACTGTTTCCTTAATAAATATAGATATAGCTGCAATGTTATTGCAAGAATGTGATCAACAACGCACAGCAGGTGGATGAAGTTTCACTGTTTCCATTGGTGCGTTTGAACATGCGAGAACCCTTCTCGGGAACCCAGACATTATGGACTCTTTCACCTTTACCGACACCCATGTTATATGGAATAAAAAAAATGAATCGATCAATATGTTTTTGTACTGCCAGACATTATTACACTTTGCTTTCACGTTGATTTATTGTTGTATCTGTAAGACAAGGTTAAATAGTGCATATTTGATATTAGTGTTAACGTTCATTTATGGTTGATAACAATTTGTTAACCTTCATTTATTGCCATAGTTTCTTCTGTATGTGTTGTGTTTAATATTGTTTTCAAATTATTAGTTGTACATGTAGAGAATTGTGCGAAATTGAATTTCAGGAAAAGAATGGGACCGAAGAGACAACGTGAGGTCATGCGACCCAGGTTTCGAGCCATGTTGGGGGGAACTTACAGTGAAGATGGTTTGTCACAATCAGCCGCACCTACTGACTCACCTTCTCCACCTCTCTTGCCGGGAGTTGCAATTGAGGCATCACCAACTGCTTCTCAGCCTACACCATCCCCTTCCCCAACGCATATATCGTCCAACACCTGCGAACCGGAAGCAAGAGACGTCTGTCAGCCTGGCGCTGAGGGACCTGATGGAAGAAAGTTTGTTTCTATTGTCAATGACCAGTAAGTGAACTCAAAGCACTTCACAATTTGCTTATTATCAACATGGACTTTTACCAATATGTACATAGGATAACATCACTTTACATGTTAGGTTGGTTAAAATCGGACCAATTTCAAGAAATATGACTTCCTCGTTCAAGCAAAGAATTGAACCAGAGGGTTATGTGTGGAAAAATTTAGTTGACACCACAAAGCAATTATACTTTCAAGAGTTTGAGGTAGAAATCATAGTTATTTTCTTGTTACATTGCTTTATATTCATAATGTTCATACAACATTTTAACTTTTTGTTATTCTTACTCATCTTATTTCAGAAAGAATTTTACTGGGATTCTCGTTTCGACGCCATCATGTATAAACAATGGGAAAAGAAAGCTCGCATACGTTATCGCGACTTAATTAATCAAATACGCAAGGTTGGTGCACGCCCGCGTTATATTTCGGAGGAAATTTGGACTCATTGGACTGAATATTGGACATCACCTACGGCAATGTCCATATCTGAGCGTAATTTGGCCAACAGAAGTGTAACATCCCGTCACCGATGGGAAGGTCATATTGGTAAATTGAGGCGGGATAGGATATTACCGCATAATATTGACTGAGCATCCTGTCGACCTCTGATTTTGGAGGCCATGCGTCTTTTGCACATACACATATATGGTATCAGGTGTAGGAAAACCGCGGTGTGAGCATCACATGCCCACGGTGCGGAAAACAAAAATTTTTGTTCCGGGACCTTCCCGAAAGCCAGGATCCATGTGTCTATATAACAAACTCAAACCATAACGGCCAAAGGAGACCGTCTCTAACGGTATCCACGCAGAGATCGAAGAACCTAACCGGGACAAACCCTTTGACCCGGGAATAGCTAGAACAAATTAAAGAGTGCTAGCTCTTACCTTTGTCCTTGGAGAGCTTGAGAAAACGATGGAGAAGAGCTTGGAGAGGAAGAGAAGCTTGATGATCGATGATGGATTACTTGAAAAATAAAACTCTTTCTATCTTCTTTCAAGACCCACGAACATCAACAATAAAGAGAGCTTAGTCTTTGATTTTTAAACCCCTTGTTTTAAAAACCAACAACACCTTCTCCTTCTTTTGTCCTTTTGTCATTTAATGTAAGTGATGACAAAGCATAAAAGGAGAAGGTTCTCCTCCTTTCCACGTTGTATATATATATTAATTAATTAATTAATATGATATATATATGTATATTAATGCTGAAGTGGTCCAGTCACACTGGGGTCGGTCCTACCGGCCTATCGGGTCCCGGTATGGAAAAACCACCGGAAATCTTTTTCAGCAATATCGATGTTGCGATCTCATCGGGACATATCTCGATCTCATCAGGATCCATTTAGTCCTATTGCTCTCCATATATTGGAACTCTGTCCAAAACTATTTTACAAATTCTCCGAGTCACTCTTATGCGTGTGACCCATTAGGTTCCCTGTTATGTTGGCCACTTAGATCAACACTTAATCCAAGCAAGTTAAAGTAATTGGTTTGACGAATGAACCTATATTCATCATGAACCATATCATGAACCTTTCCATAGACAATTACCGTGCAATTCGTCCTTTCACCATGCTATACCCCACTTGGTTATGAGTATGGGCAAAGTGTCAACTCTTACTAGACTGACTACGTCAAATCTAGTCCAAGTGATTTCAGTTCTTGTCCTGGGACTCATTACTTAATATGTCAATGAAGACACTCTTCATGAAATATGTAGTCTGATCAGAGATTTCCAAGTAATGACCCTGACAAGAGGCCATGGGTATCATCTTCTGCTATCACAAAAGTGGTGAATCCTCTATTGGCTACTCAATTACCTTCGAATACCTCAAACTGTACCCAAGCACCACCCTACGAGCAACCTCTGTAAGGCAACAAGGAATGGAGTCAAAGCACAGAATCAGTATCCAAGATATCCTTGAGTACCTCAGGTCTAAGGATACTTGCACCATTGCTATGATGAGATTATCACTAACATTAGAATAGGACATCCATGTGATGATCTCATAGCAGGTCATCCAATATACTTACTACCTCTAGTAAGCATCCACATCTCAACCCTAAATATCTCATATTTACAATTTCTGAGATCCACTGCTTGACCAAATCAAGGAGCTTGAGATGTGCTAGTCTTTTCGGATTACCGATGTCCAGTTTCAGTAATCCTATGACTAGGGATAATTTAGATACTGACATTATTGCACATGATAGGAATCTCAGTAGTATGATCACATCACAATTTCCTTCATGCTATGTCATGTATCATGGACTTCATTAATTTGCTTATTGATCAATATCAGTTCATAAATAATGAACATCAAATTAATGAAATATGCCTTTCTTTATTTATTCATAAAGTCTGTACACAACTTTATACAAAACGCGCTAAAGGCGATTGCCTTTAGGGCACTACTCTAACATCAGGTACATGCATTCATGACTTTTCCTGGCATTTGATTTTGAATATGATATGAATTGTGTTTTGAGAGGTAATTAGATTTGATTGTGAGTTATTAAGAAATTTGGAATAATTGAGTTTGAATATTGAGTGGGAATTGTATTAGAGTGATCGCCAGTTGGCAGTGAACTTTAGGAAAGTTTTCGAAAAATTTAGGAGGAAATGTCCGGACCGGAATTTTCCGAGTGGCAGACCGATTGGCTAAATAGTACCGAAGTATTTTTCCAATGGCTATGGAAATTTAGAAATATGATTTTTAGGAATTCTTATATGTCGATCCATTGAAATTCGAATACAAATCAGACTGGAAACGATCGTGAAAAGAGTAACATATTTACTGGTATTAAGAGAAAAATGGGACAAATCACTTCTAAATGCTTTATATTTTGAATTGAAGAGAAAAGAAATTCTCTTCTTCTTCTCTCCTAGGGCACGATCGGTTCCTCTCTTTGGTGAGTTTCATTTCTTCCTTCGTGATTATCGTCTCTTCCTCTCTTTGTGATTTTCATTGCTAGCTTGTCTGACTCTTGAGGAAGATGAAGATTTGTTGAGGTTGCAGAAGCACCGTGAGCGTGGAGAGAAGATGAAAGAGTTGTAGGGATTTTAGGGAGATTTGAGATTCAAGCTTGATTTGGTAAGTGAATTGGTTTTAAGTTGTTTATTATTGTGTTTAATGCATTCATGAGGTTAATTGTTAAAGATTAGAGTGTTTGAGTTAAGTTAGGACTGGTTTTAGAGGGAGAAAATGGGAGAAAACTCGTCGGAGAAGACGAGCTGCGACTCGCACGTCGCGGTGTGCAAAATGCCTCGCCGCGGTGAATTAACATATAATTCATCACGGCGAGCAGGAGGGAGGACGTCGCGGCGAGCTCAAAAGCGTTGGACGCCGCGACGAGCTTCTCTTGACGTTGCGACGAGCTCGAGTTCTAGGCGCCGCGGCGAGTTCTTCTCTCGTGCATCGCGGCGAGTCCTAAGAGAAATGTTCGTCGCGGCGAGCAACCTCACACGTCGCGGCAAGCGCCTTCAGACGCCGCGGCAAGCGGTTTGAAGTCGCGGCGAGGAGGAAATTTCTGAAGTGATTCAATTTGGTTTTTGGGGCATAACTAATGGTGTAGACCTCCAATTGAGGTGATGTTTGATTCGTTGTGACCTAGAGAAAGAGGTCTACAATTGAGGAAAAGAATGAGAGTTTGAATTCAGGTTTTTGAGATTTCAATTAGTGAAAGAAAGTAAGAATGTGATTGTATTTTACGTAAGGATTGTTATTGAAAATTTGAGTATAATGTAAGACTTTGAAAAATAAAGTCAATGCTACAGGGAACTTTAGAAACTGAGTATAAGAGAATGAATTCGATCTAGAAAATAGTGAGGCTGACTTTGAGATACTACCATAGCAAAAATAACTTGATAAATTGACTGGAAATTAGAATTGAAATTGGAAGTTCTGTAATATGTTATTGAATCGAAATGAGCCGATATTGATAAATTGAGTGAAAGTTAGATACTGAGTAAAAAGAAAATTGAAAGTGGTAAATGGTACCGGGAAAATCATGAATAGGCATAGTACATCTTTTATTCAAGGCATGTGCATCATTAATTATTTCGACTGTTCATTTTGTAATGAATGGAATTATTTGATTGTTATAGAGCCGATGGATCGATAATCAACGGATCGTGCTGAAACTTCCAGGTAGGTAGCTCGGAAGTTCAGGTGAGTAACCTAGTTGGTTCCTCAGCCTTTATGTGTTTAATATCTTGCAATGACGCCATGTGGAGATAATGGAGGGATATATGTGTTTGTTTTGATTGATTTAGGACCACGGGTGTCCGAAGTCTTTGAATGTGTTATTGAAGTGCAAACTGTGTGTACTGTATGTGAATGCTGCTATGAAATGAATTATGAAAGTCATTAATGATCGAATTACGGATCAAGGTCCGAAGGAATGGGTGTTGGTCTTTGAAATGTGAAATGATTATGAATGTGATTTGATACATGTGCATTGTATATATATATATGAATGAACGTGGGCCGAGAAAAAAGGCGAAATGCCTTATAATTGTGATAAATGAATTCCATAATTGGTTAATAAATAATGGTTGGATTTGAGCTGCCATCGAGAGGATTAGTGCATACCCAGAGGGCTCTCCTATCCCTACTGATGCGCGGAAAGTAGTGCATACCCTGAGGGCTCTCCTACTTCCTAAGGCGCGACATCACATCGAACCGAAGCTTTGAGCTCAAGGGGAGTTAGTGCATACCCAGAGGGCTCTCCTACTCCCTAAGCGTGTCTGAATTCTGTTACTGTTAAGTGCTCAGTCATAACTCAGAAAAGAATGGATAATTATGGAAAAAGTTCATGAGTGTGACTTTTATGTGTGAATGTGGGAAAAAGATGTTAATGCTGTATATTCGTTTGATAAGTGTTATATGGTGATATTGAATGTGTAAAATTGTTTGACAATGCATGAGATAATTTGGATTGTGACAATATGGGATATTATATGAATTGTTGTATATGCATGAGTTGGGTGGACCATCGATAATGGTTTCTCACTGAGTTCGCAAACTCACCCAATATTGCAATTATTTTTCAGGAATTGGTGAGTACCCCGTTAGACAAACGGGAATATGATTACTGCAAGCAAGGCAGAGTTTGGCGTCGGGATCAGTCTCATGTCTGCATTTAAGTCATTTTGGTATTGTACGTTCGCAGATGAATATTGTTATTGTATTGGGCCCAAATTGCCTGTGAATATATGTGTGTATAAATGGTTTTATGACTGAAATTGGATTTTGGCTGAAAATGTTTTTATATCGTGGCCCAAATTGTTTACCGATATCTGCGCACTCTATTGTTTTCGAAAAGAAATTAATTGGGTTTCCGAGTTTTAAATTGATGTGACCGGTTTAGTATACTACCCTCGTGAGGCACGGGCTCGGATATCACCATCGAAATCGGGTTCGGGTCTTGCGGGAGCGGGGTGCTACAAGACATGGAGGGCCGGGGGGCCCGAGTCTTGCAGTGCATACGGGAGGATCAATTACCCACAACGAGCATGCACATAGACTAGTAAGTATCTAATTTCTCATGTCAATTTTACATATATCTTGCTTTGCTTTATTGAACAATGTGATTTGATATAAATGTCTGGTGCCATATGGCTGTGTGAAGTTATTTTCATTGTTGAACAGGGGGCAAAAATCATATATACAAAGGAAACTCTGGCGAAATTTTTTTAAATACTAGTTAACATCTGACAATTTAAGTTATACGTGTAGGAAAAGGCATTGGGCACGAAGCCTACACCTATGCAGGTATTTGTGCTGTTGGCACCCGATCCGGAGACCGGATCCCAACCGGAAGACAAAAGAAAGTCGCCGATCAAAACGGATTCAAATTGGAAAATTTGAATTCGAAGGCGAACGAATAACAAATTTCCGATCGACAACTGAAATTAACGGAATCTGAAACAAAACATAAGGCGAAAGTCAAACAAAATGAAAGTCAACTAATCACATCGGGTCAAAAACGAAAGGAAACGGAAACGAAATCCATGAAATCCAATCATATCAAAAACGAAGGAATCGAAAGCAAATCGAATCGAAGAAACGGAAACATAAATAATTCGAACGAACTAAATCAAATTTTTCCCGACATCCGTGACTCGTATGTTAGAAAGACGTGCGTTGGATACCTTAAGACTAAACCAAATTCGAAACCAGTATAAAATTTGTCTTTTCTTTTCTTACTTATTCGCTTTATTCAATCTTATACAAATCACATCCTTAACCAACAACTCAAATCATAAAATTCTCGTCACACGCAATATCACATCTTGCTAACAAAATCATAATTCTCATTCTATCATTCTTTATCATACAAATTCTGGCAGCATAACGGCTGCATTTGCAACTAACCTATACCTGCAAGGCGTTCAATTACACTTCTGTAATTCTCAAGCAACAACCAGTAATCATCGGACTCCCCGTCCGGAAATCAAATTACATAATCCAATATCCCAAAATATACATTCATGCATACACAATTTGTTGGGACCCGATCCGGGAACCAGATCCCAACCGAAAAAACGGAAAGAACGAAGGAAACGAGGGGAATGGAAACGGAAAATTCGCATCGAAATTTCGAATCGAAAACAAATAGCGGAAGCCAATAGCAAAAACGAACTCGAATCACAAAGCAAGCAGAAGCAAAGCAAATGCGAATCGAATACAGAATCAAAACGGAAGCAAATCGGAAAGCATAACAAATGTCCGACATCCGTGCAAAATCATCTTAAAGAAGGCGCGTTGAAACCCAAACTATCCAAATCCGGTATAATTAATTTTTTCTTTTCTCATATTCATTTATTACATCTTTAGGCAATCTCATTCAAATCAAACAAACAATTTCCACTTTTGGAAATTCATTCTCATGCAAATCTCAAAACTTGCTCATATTCTTATATATCCGTCTAAGTCCCAAAATACATTTTATCCCATTTTTTTTTACGAAATTTTGGCAAAGATAACTACCGCTTTTATCCTAACTCAAACCTGCAAAGTGTTCAAAACAACACTTCTAAAAGCCCAATCAATCAAACAATCATCAAAATCAACTGGATCCTCCGTCCGGGATCTCAATAGAAAGAATCACAATCCTAATTCTAAAACATTCTCATAATTGTAATTCAATCTACTATTCTCATAGTTCAATCTCATTCCCAAACTTATACACAATTCCATATACAATTTCATACTCTCATTCATAATCTTCATACATTCTGAAATACATCATAATCACTTAACGGCAATTCAAGCCATTTACAAAATATTTCAAATCTCAATTTATAATACAATGCAAACGATGCAAAAACGAACCAAACGTCTTCACATTCTTTCATCCGATCTCCTGCTCGAAACCTGGAGATGGGGATGAAAGGGGGGGTGAGCTCGAAAGCTCATGGATAACACATTTATAAATCGACAAATAAGCAAAAAACATTTTTCATAAGCTTTTTGCCAAAAGGGCTTATTTTTCAAAATTTGTAACTTTCAAAACGGTTTCCTCAAACCTTTCAATTTTTCAAACTTTTCATAACAAAATTCACTTTTTCATTTCTCAATTTTAAGCATGAATGCGAACACATAAACAAATCAAAACACGTAACATATCAAAATGGTCGGTTCGGTCCAAGCGAGCGTCTCGCACATTCCGCATAGCGGTCATGCGATCGTGAGCGAAACGTACCACACTTTCCCGCATAGCGGTCCAGTGTAGCCGTGAAGGGAGTCCGAAATCGAAGCTCCGTGCCACTAGCGGGCAGCCGGGAGAAGGCTATACGAATAGAGACAGTGCACTGACTCACAAAAGGGCCTAACCGAACCCACATAATACGTAAGCGAAAACGGAGATTCAAATTGCTCGAAGGCACTTTTCAAAATCTTGTCTTTCTAACTTTATTTCATCGAACTTAAACAAACTCGCAATTCACACATATCATACAAGTCAAGAAGTTCAATAAATCAATAATTTCAACAATTTGCACAATTTATCAATGCATACACAACGAATGCAGTTTCAGAAATCCTAGCGATTTAGCAAATCATTTGGAACAATGCATTTAAGCTTGTAATAGTTTTTCAGAAATCTTTCAGAAATCATAATTTCAAACTTTTAATCAATTCTTATTTTCAAACATTTACCAAACAATAATTTATCACAAATCCAAACTTTTGCTTTCTTTCATTTTTGAAAATTCGAATATTGCCTATTAATCAAAATATAAATATGCTACCCACCTCGAATTATTGCCAGAAACTTGATCCTAGCTCCAATTTGATCCTTGCTTCTTTCCTTCTTTCAAATAAAATTGACCTAAGCCATAATCATTCAAATTCCACATCATAATTTGCATAATTATCAAAATTAACTATCGGAAATTCATAATCATCATATTTCTAAGCTTTCTAAAACCAGAATTTCTAAAAGCCCCAAAGTCCAAATTTGACCTAAACCAATTCACTCAAATTCAATCTCATAAATAACTTAATTTTCAAAATTTATGTCATAATTCATCAATTCATACTCATATCAAGATATCTGAACCACAAATTTCGAAAATCCCCAAATCTCAAAATTGGCCTAAACCAATTTATCTAAATTCAATATCA
The DNA here is from genome assembly GCA_029891385.1 of Erythroxylum novogranatense. Taxonomy (NCBI): domain Eukaryota; kingdom Viridiplantae; phylum Streptophyta; class Magnoliopsida; order Malpighiales; family Erythroxylaceae; genus Erythroxylum; species Erythroxylum novogranatense. The sequence continues at coordinate 50,542,445 of CM057233.1, read as the reverse complement.
TAAATCACAATTTCTTCAAAATTAACTTCATATTCCACAAACCCATTGTTGGACCAATGGTGGTTGACAAATTAATTCCACTTATGTTTTGATAATAATAAAATGTTTAGAATTGGTTAAGAAATTGTTTCAGGTATTTTGGATTGATATTCAATAAAAGAATTGTGCAAATCAAGATGAGTAAGTGACAAATCATTGAAGAATCAGATGGGAGTTGTCCTCTAAGTGAAAATGACATAAAACATGAGGTTTATAAAGGATTTGTTCGGATGTTACCATAGATGGCTAAACAAGTCGACTTACACAATACAAGTTGACTTACATATGAAGATGAATTCACACAAGTCGACTTATTGGAAACAAGTTGACTTATCGAGGCAAACAAGTCGATTTATATATAACAAGTCGACTTATTGGAGAGCGGAGATGAAGTTTTTCGTAAATGGTTGAAACAAGTCGACTTATGAATTCGACCAGTCGACTTATTGATGCACAAAATCAGCTCCAACGGTCATATTAGCTAAAAATGGTATGGAGATTATCAAAGAACGGCTATCACAAATTAAGCAACGGCTAATAGAGCTCCAACAACTATATTTCTTCAACTATAAATAGAGGATGATGGAAGAAGAGCATATACAAGTGCCATAAGCTCAAATACTCTCATATTGCTTCAAATTGTTCATTATTGCTCTTATATTGTTACAAATTGTTTTGAGCATTTGTTCTTCAATCTTTGTATTGTTTTATTACAATTTGAGTAACGAGTGAAAAGGTCACGTGAGGTAGGATTTGTGCCGCAAGACAAATCGAGTGTAAAGGTTGCTTGAGCCGAAAATCAAGCGGTGTTGGTAGGATTTGTGCCGGAAGACAAATCGAGTGTAAAGGTAGCTTGAGCCGGAAATCAAGTGGGATTGTAAAAAGTTCACACTCAACTACAAAGTGTGCAATAAAGTGATTGGCAAAATCCTAAGTGGGAGCTTAGGTAGAGGACGAGGTCTTAGCAGAACCTCTATAAAACAAAGTGTTTGATCTTCTTCCCTACACTTTTTCAATTAAGTTTATCAAAATTATTTTTGTGTGTTTTAACTTCTGATTTTCTTGTAGAAATTTTAAAAGAGTTTTAAGATCTATTCAACCCCCCTTCTAGATCGCTTACAATTGGTATCAGAGCAAAAGTATCTGGGATGGCACACAACAAACTAGCGGAAGAAGGTAACACAAATTATCGCCCTCCTTTATTTAATGGTACTAATTATTCTTCGTGGAAAATCCTATGAAGTACCACATCATAAGCGAAGGAGTGGAATATTGGAAGATAATTATCTTGGTCCACAACCACCGTTAAAAGAAAATGGTGAGTTAAAAGCGAGCTGAATACGATGACAATGATCGGAGACAAGCTACATCAACGCTTAAAGCGATGAAGCTAATCTATTGCTCTCACAATCGAGGAAAGAAACCGAGTTAACTCGTGTACCGCGCCAAGGAAATGTGGAGAGACTTGAGTTACTCATGAAGGGACAAATCAAGTCCGGGAGACAAAAATCAACATGCTTCTCCACGACTACGAGATGTTCGTCATGAGGGAAGGTGAGTCAATTTCTACAATGCTTGACCGTTTTGCAGAAATCATAAATGAATTAGGCAACCTTGGGAAGCATATGACGATAGCGAGAAGGTGAAGAAGATTCTTCGTTCACTGCCGAAGGAATGGGATTCTCAAGTCACCGCAATTATGGAGTCAAAGGATCTCAACCATCTGGAATTTAACGCTTTGGTGGGATCATTCATCAACTATGAGATTATTCTCAAATCGAGAGGAGGAAGAGGTAAGCCACAAAAGTTGATTGCTTTAAAAGCTAACGTTTCTTCTTTTGATAAGAGTGATGAAGAAATAGATGAAGAAGAAGATGATGAAGAAGTAGCGATGTATGCTCGAAATCTGAGAAAGTTCAAAGGACTTCTCAAAAATAGAAGAAAAGAATTACGTGGTGGAGAAATTGAGGAAAGGAAAAGGTACACCACGGAAAAGAGAAATAAAGGCTATGAAGAAAAAAAGAACAATGAAGAATGCTGGAAGTGCGGAAAAAGAGGTCACAACGCTAGAGAATGCAAAAGCTCTTCGTCTATTCAAAAAAATGACAGGTATGACAAAGGAAAGAAGAAAACAAGTCTAGTAGCAACTTGGAGTGATGACGAGGAAGCTTACCAAAGCAATGATGAGAATAAACTAGCTCTCATGGCGAGTAGCTCCTTGACTAGTGATGATGAAAATGAGGTAAATTATAATTACCAAGATCTAAGAGATTCCTTTGATGCTTTACAAGCTGATTTTGAAGAAGCTATTGAGATTAACAAAAAATTAAGAAAGAAAATACGAGAATTGATTGCTGAAAATAGTGCCTTACATGAAACAATTGGTGATTTAGATAGTCCAAAGGAGGATCATTCTGCATGTCTTATTGAAAAAGAAAAACTTGTTTGTGAACTTGATAGACTCAGAAAAGAATTTTCGTATGTAGTTGGAAAATTTGCAAATGGAAATGAACAGTTTGAAAAATTGTTATCACTACAAAGATATTCCATTTCTAAGCATGGATTAGGTTATGACCCTTTTGATAGAGATTGCTCTCTAATTTCAAATTTTACTAAGGATGGAAAAATCGCTCAATGTGTTATATGTTTGAAAGATGGTCACATAGAAATTGCCTGCAAGAGTACTAGAAGATGTGTTAAGATTAAGAAAATTTGGGTTATTAAAGGCACAATACCACCTAATGTGGTTTATATGGCTAACCGAAATGGACCCAAGATGGCTTGGGTACCAATGAAAAGAAAGGATGTTACAGTTGTAGGTACAAGCAAGGAATGAAGATCTACCAAGCACATGGTACACTGATAGTGGAAGTTCAAGGCATATAAGTGGAGACAACAACAAAATCGACTAATGGGTGTCTAAGTCGACCAATTGGTGACAAGTCTGGTAAACAAATTGACTTATGTCTACACGGATTCTTATGTTGTTTCAAGTGTGTGGTACTTCTTATGACTGTTATGTAATGACTATTGCCTTTATTTGTGTTTGCTGTTTTGTTTGTTTATGGACTGCATTGCGACTATTTTTTTCATTTTTCATATTAGTTCTTAATTATGACAAAAAGGGGGAGTAATATTGGAAATTGATAATTGGTATCTTTTAGTCATCGCCATTTGATTGAGGGGGAGTGTGTTTTGAGACTATTTGTGTTTGATGACTTGTTTCTCTATTTAATGTGATTGCGATTTTTCATATTTGTTGGTTTGTATTAGTTGTTTTGATTATGACAAAAAGGGGGAGAAAAATGAGAAATTGGATAAAATGAGAAACTGGATATTCTTTAGTTACTTGATTAAGGGAGTTTGTTAAAATTTTATTTGTTCTTACAAGGTTATTAAATTCAGTGATTTATATGATTGAGGGAGACTTAACCAAAATGACAAGGTATAAAACCTTGATCAATGTTTCCTTGTTTTCATTTCTTAAACAATTTTAAGTATTTTGTCATTATCAAAAGGGGAGATTGTTGGACCAATGGTGGTTAACAAATTAATTCCACTTATGTTTTGATAATAATAAAATGTATGAATTGGTTAAGAAATTGTTTCAGTATTTTGGATTGATATTCAACAAAAGAATTGTGCAAATCAAGATGAGTAAGTGACAAATCATTGAAGAATCAGATGGGAGTTGTCCTCTAAGTGAAAATGACATAAAACATGAGGTTTATAAAGGATTTGGTCGGATGTTACCATAGATGGCTAAACAAGTCGACTTACACAATACAAGTTGACTTACATATGAAGATGAATTCACACAAGTCGACTTATTGGAAACAAGTCGACTTATTGGAAACAAGTCGACTTATTGGAAACAAGTCGACTTATCGAGGCAAACAAGTCAACTTATATATAACAAGTCGACTTATTGGAGAGCGGAGATGAAGTTTTTCGTAAATGGTTGAAACAAGTCGACTTATGAATTCGACAAGTCGACTTATTGATGCACAAAATCAGCTCCAACGGTCATATTAGCTAAAAATGGTATGGAGATTATCAAGGAACGACTATCACAAATTAAGCAACGGCTAGTAGAGCTCCAACAGCTATATTTCTTCAACTATAAATAGAGGATGATGGAAGAAGAGCATATACAAGTGCCATAAGCTCAAATACTCTCATATTGCTTCAAATTGCTCATTATTGCTCTTATATTGTTACAAATTGTTTTGAGCATTTGTTCTTCAATCTTTGTATTGTTTTATTACAATTTGAGTGACGAGTGAAAAGGTCACGTGAGGTAGGATTTGTCTTGGGAAGACAAATCGAGTGTAAAGGTAGCTTGAGCCGAAATCAGCGGGATTGTAAAAGTTCACACTCAACTACAAAGTGTGCAATAAAGTGATTGGCAAAATCCTACGTGGGAGCTTAGGTAGAGGACGTAGGTCTTAGCACCGAACCTCTATAAAAACAGTGTTTGATCTTCTTCCCTACACTTTTTCAATTAAGTTTATCAAAATTGTTTTTGTGTGTTTTAACTTCTGATTTTCTTGTAGAAATTTTAAAAGAGTTTTAAGATCTATTCAACCCCCCCTTCTAGATCGCTTACACCCATATCATTATCTATAATTCTACACCAAAATATCACAAAATTCTTCATCACAAAATTAAGCCTAAACTTTAATCAAATTTCCATCCAAAATTAAACACAACCTAAAGCATATATATCAAAATCAACTTCATAAATCACAAACCCAAGTCCTTTTCCATGTTTCTAAACCAAAAATTCATCAAAATCTTAAAGCTCAAAATTTCCTCTTACCTCATTTCTCCTCCAATTTTCGGATTTCTTGGCTTATGAAGATGCTCTCTTCATTCTTCATCCTTTTCCTTATTGGAAAAAATCCCAAAAGCCTTAAGAATCAAGTAGAAAAATTGGAACTTAGATTTCTCTCTCATCTTTCCACCATAACCGAAACTTCTCCTCTCTTCTTTTTCTTATTTTCTTCTTCCTTTCTTCTGATTTTCCAGCTACTTTCGTGGCTTTATAATGCTTCAAATGACATCTCACCATGTGTTTAAAGCCATGTCATTTAAAATGTGATAAAAGACCAAAATGCCCCTAACATGTTACTTTATGTCATGATTAAGTTTGGATCTGATTCACACTATCAATTGGAAGGAATTTGTCCAAACTTCCTTTTAGAGAAATGTTCCTCTCAATCATACGAATCCAACGCCACCGACCGCGCTCAATTCGGATCACTACACCAAAAGTTATGCGCAAAACAGTTCGGGTATAGCTATATTCTAACACATTTTCCATGTACGATTATTTCCGTCCAGAAATTTACATTCTTAATCCCAGATTTGAAACTCGATGTCTTCATAACAAATGTCCGACATCCGTGAAAAAATCATCTTAAAGAAGCGTCGCGTTGGAAACCCAAACTATCCAAATCCGGTATAATTAATTTTTTTCCTCTTATTCATTCCTTTTCTCTTTAATCAATCTCATTCAAATCATAACAATTCCATACAATTCCCTTTTTGAAAATTCATCCTCACCAATTTCAATTCACTTAATTCATCTTAATCCCATAATTGAAACTCGATGTCTTCATAACAATTGTAGCCTTATGTCTCTAGTTTAATTCAAAACAAGAATCGTCTCATTTCGATTCCCAGATCAAAAGTTATGTTCACAATACTCTCAGATGTTCCTAATCCAAAAATTACACCCTAATCTGAACTTCCATTCATAATTCGAAGGTCTTAGGGGGGAAATTGACATTTCATTTCTTTCTATGATTTGTAGCCCCTTCTCTTATCTTTATTTCGCCTCAAGCATCACTTCAATCGGATCTCTACAGATCCCGAATTTCTCAAAATACTGAACTATGTTCGAAAAATTTCCCGACTCAATTTGATTAAATTAATCACCATTAATTTAATCTCAAAAAGTCACAAATTTCTATGAGGATGTAGATAATTGTCTTAGGAATCCAACGCCACAAGAATCAACTCAATCGGATGTCGGATGGAAAAGTTATAAGCAAAAGAGTGAAATATGTTCAGAAAATTGCCTTTCTTAAACAAGTAGGAAAGTCGCGATCGTTCGCGTGCACGACCGCGATATCCGCATGGAACAGCGGAGTCGCGATCGTGCGCGTGAACGATCGCGACAATGCGATGAACCCTCAGAGTCGCGATCGTGCGTATGCACGACCGCGACTTTTGGGTGGACCTGCACCTCTTTCTCTTTTTTTTTCCGAAACTTTCAAAAATCATAACTTTTTATCCTGAACTCCAAATTTAACAAATTTAGTCTCTATGGAAAGCTTGAAGGAAGCTCTATAACTTCTATGAAGAACTCCACAACCAATTCCATCTCTAAAATGATTAATTTTCTAATCAAAGATTTAACACAAATAATAAATACTTAAACAAAGTCCTCAACTTTGAAAATTTCTATCTTTCAACTCCAAACTCCAATCATGTAATATTTTATATCGATGCGAAGATCAGAAAGTCACCTACAACTTTTATGAAGAACACAAAAATCAATTTGACTCCTAAGGGAGTCCATTTTTCGGTCAAAGATTCTGTCATCTAATATTCATGCTAAAACCATAACATAAACTTGTAAAAACCATAACTTATTTTTCCTTGATCGAAAAATTGGATACTTTATGTCAAAATAAAGATCAAATCAAATCCTTCAACTTTCATGAAGAACATCAAAGCTCAATTAATCTCTAACTAGGTTAATTTCTCAGTCAAAGATTCAGTCATAATTAAAGTCAAAAGTCAACCCTATCACACATAAACTTTAACTGATCATAACTTCCACTTCCAATATCGAAAAATTACAAACTTTATGGCTACAGAAAGCTCTTAACATAATTTACAAGTTTCCAGAAGACCATTTTCAGAAAATTATGCCTAAATCAAAAGTCAACTTTCAAAGGCCAAAAAAGTCAACTATTTCACAATTGTTCATATTTTCACACTTTCTCTTTTTAATTTTTACTATTTAACTTCATTTCAATCAACTCATCTACTTAACTTCATAAACCATACTAGTCCACTCAAAACCCCAAAGATATCAAAATCAAATCATTTCTTTTCTTCTCAATATTCTTTAAAGTTTAAGTCATCTATTATACAATATATACCCAAAGCACTCCTTAAATTTCATTTTCACAATTCAAATTTTCACCAAAGATCGGGGTCCAACACAATTCATTTCTATTTCTCAATCCGATATATAATTTCATAATTCATTTACACAAACCGTAATTCACTTTTCCATTCTATATACAAATCCATAAATCAATTTCATCATAGAACACATGCTTTACACAATCGAACAAGCGGTCTTGACAATCTTTCATCCGATCTCCCGCTCAAATACCTGGGGATGGGGATGAAAGGGGGGGTGAGCTTATAGCTCGTGGGTAACAGGTTTATAACAAAGAACAAGCAAAACCGTTGAAAAGTTCTTTTGTCAAATAAAAGTCATAATAAGTTCATAAAACATTTGTTCCCATATCTCAGTCAAATTCGAAATTCTGAGTTCAAACTCGTAGTTAAAAATGCCATCACAGCAACACAACATACGCCTTTAATCATCAAGGAAAAACACTCAATTTATGCAACATACTTAGCAATTCAACGATGCAATGCACAATCGAATGGCTCGAGGGTTCCATGGAAACAAAAGGGAGAAACCGAAGTTTACACCCTGAACGAAATGAGTCCATTCGGATCTCATAAGCCACAAGCGGGCAGCCGGGATAAGGCTCTTATCGACGTGCACATGACGAACGAAATGGTTCCACTCTCGCCCAAACAAAAGCACTTAATCATGCTCATTCCATGTTCATATCGATTCATGCTTTTCATGCTCTTTTCTTTCTTTTTCGAAGATACAAAATGCCATGAATTTCACAAGGCATGACATAAATGTTTCAATGATATGACATAAATATTTCAATGCATTCTCATCTTTATTTTGTAAATCATTCACAAGAAACAAAAACAATCTTTATAAAGTAGTTGAAATCATTCTTGATTTGGGAGAACATTTTAGTAGCTCGTTACTAAATTATAAACATGAAACCCACCTGGAATTTCCTTGCTTGAACACATGCTCAAAAGAAGCCTTTCCTCGATCCTCATGCCTTCCTTGATTCCCTTTATCAAAAAGTAAATAAAATCCCATTCAATAGGAATTCTATTTGAGAACCCTTATATCGCATAATCACTTAGGGAAATTCTAGAGACTCCAAGATCAATCAATTTGTTTCAGAAATCCATAACTGACACTCCAAACATATAGGACTATCCTTATGTGGTAACAAAATCAGACTTAAATTTCCATCCAAACTTCAAATCTTTAAAGACTAAATTAAAACTTTCCTTCTTCACAAAACTTGTAGCTCTATGCCTCTAGTTCACAACGAATCAAAAATCACTTCATTTAGACATCTACAACAAAAGTTATGCCCAAAACACCAAAATACAATTGTTCTGGAAGATTGGAGCTCGCCGCGGCGAACGGCCTGCGTGTGCGTCATGGCGGAAATGGCCATGACGTACACCTTGTTTTCGCTTTTCAAGACGCCACGGCGTGCACGCATGCGTCGTGTTCATTTTCAAGACGTCATGGCGTGCTCTTGAGCACGTCGCGACTTGGGTCGTCGAAACGCCTCCCAACCCAAATTTCCGACTTTATCAACCACAAATCCTTCCCATCTTGCAAAACAACACATCTAAACCTTAGATCAGGTCATATACTACGGTTCTAATCCATTCTAACCTTCAAATCATTCACAAACATAAAACCCAAGGATTTCTAACCATTTTTCCCAAAACCCTAAATCACCGATTCTAACATATTCAAGCCATCTTAGGGTTTAATCTAGCTACAACACAAAGGAATGAACTCAACTTACCGGAAATTACTTCAAATTGGTGGAAACCTCAAAGATCGAAAAACCTCTCTCTTCTTCTTCTTCCTCCACGGCTTCCTCTTCTCTTCTCTCATTTCCACTCTTTTATTTCTAATTCTTATTTTCCTCTTTTATATCAACCTCTTAATGAGTGGGGAAAGTCCATTTTGCCCTCCAATTTAAGCCTTGCAACTCTAAGACTTAAGTAACATGCCCAATTTGCCCTAATATATTCTTATAACCTTAATACCTCAATTTCATAAATTCAAAATCTTCGAAACTGAATTAAATTTCGATTCCTTCAAATAATTTGCAGTCCCAAGCCTCTAAATTATTTAGAAACAATAATCAACTTGATTGGGTCTCTACTGATCAAGATATCATCACAATACTAAACCGTGCTCAGAAAATATCTATCTCACTTCGACTCAAACAATCTCTAAACAATCATAATTTCCGATAATGAGGTAGGTAATTGTCTTAAGAATCCAACGCTTCAAAAAAAATCAGATTAATCGGATGTCGGTGGGAAAATTAGAAGCAAAAGAATGAAAGAGGGCTGATCACCCTAACAGTAACAAAATTTCTGAAATTTCTATGGGTACATGCCAAGGTCCAAAAATGGCATACTTTATAGCAATGAAAAGATCAGAATATAATCAAAACGTTCACGAAGAACTCAAAAGCAATAGCAACCTCTAATTAGGTCAATTTGTCGATCGAAGCTTCTGTCTAGGAATGTCTCATCCTATACTTCATCCAAACTTATAACATTTCATATCTCCCAAATTTCATAACCAGAGATATCATATTCTACATCATTGACAAATTAGGATAATCTTCTATATCTTTCATATAAATCACTGAACTTAATTCAAAACGTATCTATCTATAATTTGCCTCAAATCACGTTACACACCTAAATATACAATTATGAACAGTTTCAAAATTACTTAACTTGTCTCAAAGCACCGCATATACAATTCTACACTAAGAACATTTACAAAAGCAAAGTCAAATGTCCGCAACTTTGACTGATCATAACTTTCACTCCCGATATCGAAACATATCATACTTTATGGTTACAAAGAGCTCTCAACAAAAGCTACAATTTTCATTAAGATCATTTTCTCAAAATCTGCTTAAATCAAAAGTCAACTCTCTATGATCAAAAGTCAAACTTTCTCAATTCTTCAAATTTTCACTCTTTCACTATTTGTTTCTTACTCTTTCAATTCCATTTCAATCAACTCATTCACTTTAACTTTCCCTGACAATTTCATAATACAACACCAATTTTACTCAAACCTCACATCAATTTCATTAAACTCAAAAACACCGATTTCAAGTACTAACCTCAAAATATCATCTTAATTTGTTCAAACTAGCATTGATCACAGCAAACCTTAAACATAATCATTCAAATTCAAAATTTTCTCTTCCTTTACACATGACTAAGTCACCTCAATTTTCTCGTTTAATGTCAAATTAAAATTCATAAATCTGAGAAAAGTTCGGGGTCCAACATTTCTCCCCCTCTTAAAAGAATTTCGTCCTCGAAATTCCTACATGCGTAATCATTAAGTAACTTATTCTCTCAAATCATTTCTTCCAAAGATCATAGTCACTTACCTTCTTATCTAATTCCTCATCATACATATATCTCCATTTATTCACAATCGTTCACTTCTCGTATCTAATACCACCAATACCATGCTAACATCACTATATCCACAAATCAATGTTTCGTAATCTATTTACACAAGTAAATAGTCCAATTCTTAATAACCTTAAGATGGACCAATCATCATTCCAGGTCAACCTTGTAAACTTCTATACATATATATCTCTATCATTCATCTCATCTTTCAAGTATTCCGCTATTAAATCTCATATATATATTCGAAGTCAAATCATCCAAATTCATAATGAATTGCTAATCTGAATTTCCATACACACAATCTTAAAATCAATCATACTCTTGACACTTAAATCAAATAGTCACTTTAATTCCTCGAATAATTCATGAACACTTATGCACATCAATATCACACTCTCACTAATTCAATCATGTAACTCATCACCTCAATCAAACAATCATTTAGATTCGTCAAATAATTCATGACAAAGGCAACACATCATGCTCACATTCTCACAAGATCAATCTTATCATCACAAACTCTTATCCATTTCACATACGCCCAAGTAAGATCATATTACTGGGCTCTGATACCACAAATGTTGGCACTCGATCCGGAGACCGGATCCCAACCGGAAGACAAAAGAAAGTCGTCGAAATAAAAACGGATTCAAATTGGAAAATTTGAATTCGAAGGCGAACGAATAACAAATTTTCGATCGACAACTGAAATTAACGGAATCTGAAACAAAACATGAGGCAAAAGTCAAACTGAATGAAAGTCAACTAATCACATCGGGTCAAAAACGAAAGGAAACAGAAACGAAATCTATGAAATCCAATCATATCAAAAACGAAGGAATCGAAAGCAAATCGAATCGAAGAAACGGAAACATAAATAATTCGAACGAACTAAATCAAATTTTTCCCGACATCCGTGACTCGTATGTTAGAAAGACGTGCGTTGGATACCTTAAGACTAAACCAAATTCGAAACCAGTATAAAATTTGTCTTTTCTTTTCTTACTTATTCGCTTTATTCAATCTTATACAAATCACATCCTTAACCAACAACTCAAATCATAAAATTCTCACCATACGCAATATCACATCTTGCTAACAAAATCATAATTCTCATTCTATCATTCTTTATCATACAAATTCTGGCAGCATAACGGCTGCATTTGCAACTAACCCATACCTGCAAGGCGTTCAATTACACTTCTGTAATTCTCAAGCAACAACCAGTAATCATCGGACTCCCCGTCCGGAAATCAAATCACATAATCCAATATCCCAAAATATACATTCATGCATACACAATTCATTTCTATTTCTCAATCCGATATACAATTTCATAATTCATTTACACAAACCGTAATTCACTTTTCCATTCTATATACAAATCCATAAATCAATTTCATCATAGAACACATGCTTTACACAATCGAACAAGCGGTCTTGACAATCTTTCATCCGATCTCCTTCAAATACCGGGATGGGGATGAAAGGGGGTGAGCTTATAGCTCGTGGGTAATGTGTTTATAACAAAGAACAAGCAAAACCGTTGAAAAGTTCTTTTTTCGAATAAAAGTCATAATAAGTTCATAAAACATTTGTTCCCATATCTCAGTCAAATTCGAAATTCTGAGTTCAAACTCGTAGTTAAAAATGTCATCACAGCAACACAACATACGCCTTTAATCATCAAGGAAAAACACTCAATTTATGCAACATACTTAGCAATTCAACGATGCAATGCACAATCGAATGGCTCGAGGGTTCCATGAAAACAAAAGGGAGAAACCGAAGTTTACACCCTGAACGAAATGAGTCCATTCGGATCTCATAAGCCACAAGCGGGCAGCCGGGATAAGGCTCTTGTCGGCGCACGCGATTTAACGAAATGGTTCCACTCTCGCCCAAACAAAAGCACTTAATCATGCTCATTCCATGTTCATATTGATTCATGCTTTTCATGCTCTTTTCTTTCTTTTTCGAAGATACAAAATGCCATGAATTTCACAAGGCATGACATAAATGTTTCAATGATATGACATAAATATTTCAATGCATTCTCATCTTTATTTTGCAAATCATTCACAAGAAACAAAAACAATCTTTATAAAGTAGTTGAAATCATTCTTGATTTGGGAGAACATTTTAGTGGCTCGTTACTAAATTATAAACATGAAACCCACCTGGAATTTCCTTGCTTGAACACATGCTCAAAAGAAGCCTCTCCTCGATCCTCATGCCTTCCTTGATTCCCTTTATCAAAAAGTAAACAAAATCCCATTCAATAGGAATTCTATTTAAGAACCCTTATATCGCATAATCACTTAGAGAAATTCTAGAGACTCCAAGATCAATCAATTTGTTTCGAAATCCATAAGCGACACTCCAAACATATAGGACTATCCTTATGTGGTAACAAAATCAGACTTAAATTTCCATCCAAACTTCAAATCTTTAAAGACTAAATTAAAACTTTCCTTCTTCACAAAACTTGTAGCTCTATGCCTCTAGTTCACAACGAATCAAAAATCACTTCATTTGGACATCTACAACAAAAGTTATGCCTAAAACACCAAAATACAACTGTTTTGGAAGATTGAGTCATTGCCATGGCGAACGGCTCATGTGCGTCTCGGCGTCTTGGCAAGCATGCTGCCAAGGCCATGACGTACACCTTGTTTTCGCCGCCACGACGCCACGGCGTGCACGCATGTGCAGTGTTCATTTTCAAGACGTCGCGGCGTTTCTTGAGCACGTCGCGACTTGCGGGTCGGGGAAACGCCTCCCGAACCCAAATTTCCAGCTTTATCAACCACAAATCCTTCCCATCTTGCAAAAACAACACATCTAAACCTTAGATCCGGTCATATACTACAGTTCTAATCCATTCTAACCTTCAAATCATTCACAAACATAAAAACCCAAGGATTTCTAACCATTTTTCCCCAAAAACCCTAAATCACCGATTCTAACATATTCAAGCCATCTTAGGGTTTAATCTAGCTACAACACAAAGGAATGAACTCAACTTACCCGGAAATTACTTCAAATTGGTCGGAAACCTCAAAGATCGAAAAAACCTCTTCTCTTCTTCTTCTTCCTCCACGGCTTCCTCTTCTCTTCTCTCATTTCCACTCTTTTATTTCTAATTCTTATTTTCCTCTTTTATATCAACCTCTTAATGAGTGGGGAAAGTCCATTTTGCCCTCCAATTTAAGCCTTGCAACTCTAAGACTTAAGTAACATGCCCAATTTGCCCTAATATATTCTTATAACCTTAATACCTCAATTTCATAAATTCAAAATCTTCGAAACTGAATTAAATTTCGATTCCTTCAAATAATTTGCAGTCCCAAGCCTCTAACTTATTTAGAAACAATAATCAACTTGATTGGGTCTCTACCGATCAAGATATCATCGTAATACTAAACCGTGCTCAGAAAATATCTAACTCACTTCGACTCAAACAATCTCTAAACAATCATAATTTCCCATAATGAGGTAGGTAATTGTCTTAAGAATCCAACGCTTCAAAAAAAATCAGATTAATCGGATGTCGGTGGGAAAATTAGAAGCGAAAAAGAATGAAAGAGGGTCGATCACCCTAACAAGAATAAAATTTCTGAAATTTCTATGGGTACATGCCAAGGTCCAAAATGGCATACTTTATAGCAATGAAAAGATCAGAATATAATCAAAACGTTCACGAAGAACTCAAAAGCAATAGCAACCTCTAATTAGGTCAATTTGTCGATCGAAGCTTCGCTCAGGAATGTCTCATCCTATACTTCATCCAAACTTATAACATTTCATATCTCCCAAATTTCATAACCAGAGATTCATATTCTACATCATTGACAAATTAGGATAATCTTCTATATCTTTCATATAAATCACTGAACTTAATTCAAAACGTATCTATCTATAATTTGCCTCAAATCACGTTACACACCTAAATATACAATTATGAACAGTTTCACAATTACTTAACTTGTCTCAAAGCACCGCATATACAATTCTACACTAAGAACATTTACAAAAGCAAAGTCAAATGTCCGCAATTTTGACTGATCATAACTTCCACTCCCGATATCGAAACATATCATACTTTATGGCTACAAAGAGCTCTCAACAAAAGCTACAATTTTCATTAAGATCATTTTCTCAAAATCTGCTTAAATCAAAAGTCAACTCTCTATGATCAAAAGTCAAACTTTCTCAATTCTTCAAATTCTCACTCTTTCACTATTTGTTTCTTACTCTTTCAATTCCATTTCAATCAACTCATTCACTTTAACTTTCCCTGACAATTTCATAATACAACACCAATTTTACTCAAACCTCACATCAATTTCATTAAACTCAAAAACACCGATTTCAAGTACTAACCTCAAAATATCATCTTAATTTGTTCAAACTAGCATTGATCACAGCAAACCTTAAACATAATCATTCAAATTCAAAATTTTCTCTTCCTTTACACATGACTAAGTCACCTCAATTTTCTCGTTTAATGTCAAATTAAAATTCATAAATCTGAGAAAAGTTCGGGGTCCAACATGTGCACACCCACACGAAGAAACATGATGGTGTCACCTTCATCAACAGTCGATGTAGAGAAGTGAATGTCAGTGAAATTAACATATTTTAATAATTTCTTAACAATTATACCTTATTTACTAATGTAAAGATTGTTTCCTAATAGGATCAAATACAAGAAAATATCCAGCGACAATCTCAGGAGGAACAACCTGTGGACGAGACTCAGACATATCTTGATGTCATGGGTGGTTGGGACCGTCGTGGAAGAATATTCGACCTGGGCTCATATGCAAACACTTGTTATTCGCGCTCTTCCCTTTCTAGTACAGCAGCATCTGCTCGGCCATCTCAATCTCATGATGTGTCGGAGCTCCGGGCCACAGTGGACTCATTAAGGGAACAGCTAGCTAATCAAAATGAGAAGTTGGTTACTCAACATCACCGGCATATGGAGGACATAGCTAAGGTGAGAGAGGAGATTAGTTAGCAGATGACAGAACAGCTAAGAGCAAAGACGAGGACGGATCTGGAGCAGGTTTCAAAGATCAAAGAGTCGCTAGAGCAGATGGAGCAAGCAGCTAAGATGAGAGAAGAGATGGAGCGGCTTACTAAGATGAGAGCGGGGATGGAGCAGATGGCTAAGGACAAATAACATGCGGAGGAGATGGCTAAGCTTAGACAGGAGATGGAAATGTTAAAGAGGGGGGGACACAGTTCAGAGCATCCATGATCATTACGACATTAATTACCATAACATTGTCATGTGTTTTCAATTAAAAAACATAAGAGATTTGTTATTTTTTAATTATTAAATTAATTTCTTTTTTATGTTTTATGTTTTATTAATTTTCTCATTATTCATTATTCTAACGCAACACAAATTAATAAAGTTAATATATAATAATAATATTATTATAACAACAAAAAGGCAAAAAAAATATAATCAGTTATTATCGACGGTCAAATGTCCGTCGAAAAATTTACCAATATATCGTCGGTAAATGTTGTTGAAGATAACTTCGCATCACAGACGGACTAAATGACCGTAGCAAAAATTCTCCGACGGAATCTTACTTGCCATTTCGTCGTTAAATAAATATCGACAATAATAGTTCCGTCGTTAATTCCGTCGTAGCATTGCGACGGAAAATGTTGGTCGGTATTTTTAGCTTCGGTCAGTTCACCGACCGATTTTTGGTCCACCAAATTTAATTCCACCGACGGATATCTCTTGTTTACCGACGGTAATTTCCGTCGGTAAAACACCGATTTCTTGTAGTGTTTGGAGCAAGAAGAAGGGGTTGATATGTATAATATTGACTTAGTTCTGATTTCTCTATTTTCCTTTTTTAAGAATACCGAGTCGGGGTCTTCTCCTACCCGTATCGAATAGAACATGTTGAGCCAAATCTGAAATGCACTTTCTAACTTCTCAATAAACTCTCATATACACTAATGATTGTGAGAATTGCAAGTACCCACAATCGCATGATAATTTAAATTAAAAGATCCAAAATCAAACCATTAATAGCGACTAGCTAACCATAGAATGCTAAAGCACGATACTAAACTATTAAAAATAACTAGTTAGTCATAAGTGCCTCTAGTAGAGAAGAAAAATATTTGAGATACTAATTAGTTAGGGAAAGAAAATAGCCAAACTGATATGATATGTTATAGATGCCACACGTCCACTTTGTATTTATTATTGTATTTAGCGTAATTTGCCAAAAATGCTTTTATAGTAAGGCTCACTTTAATTAAGCCTTTAGAGAGGCAAGGTCAAAAGCTCCCCATGTACTTCCTGTTCAAACAAGAAATACTACAAATCGCAATATTAAGAGTCAATACATGCAATGAGTGTAACAAAACTAAAAGAAAATACTAATAAAATAATAAAATTGATAATAAAAATTAATGATAATAATAATAATAATAATAATAATAATAATAATAATAATAATAATAATAATAATAATAATAATAATAATAATAATAATAATAATAAATAGATAAATAAATTGATGAATCCATTTTCAAAATTTTACTTTAAAGAAGTTTAATCAATCAAACAAATCAATATAACCAAATGAGTAAGTGACCATTGTAAACCTAAGACCTTAACTTTTGGCACATGCATCAATTTGTAAACAAACAATCAAACCAATGAATGTAAATGTCAATGAGAACATAGTATTAAACCTAAAACATCGACTAGACAACATTAGTTATAGGAAATAGACACCAAATAAAGAGTAAAGCTTGGTTTTACTCAAAAGAAACTGATTACACAAGCTGGATCTTTACAAAAAAGCGTGTCCACCAAATTTTTAGAAAATGTAAATGATACTTGTTTCCATAAATATCAAATTTCTATTTAAGATCCAAATTTGAGACTGGAAAACCGTTGGCTGAGAAAGGATTGTTGAAGCATACACAGTTGAACCATTTCTTCAAGGCCTTAAAAGTTTTTAGTTACCACTTAATCTACTTTCCCTAATTGCTCCACTTTGAATATAAGAACATTTTCTAAAGTGGGTATAAGTTATTGATGGGTTATATATCCTGAAATAAAAATGTATGCTTAGTTCTCATGAAATTAGTGTTAGGATTTATTAGTTAGTGCCGAGAGAAGTCCTTCTAAGTGATGAAGGCAATGTCCATAGATCAAGCTAATTGCTAAGAAAAGGGTTTCAAGTCACAGATGATTGACCAAGGAAGTGCATAAGATGTGTAACATAAAAAAATACAGAATAGAGAATTAATTTTGAAAAAGGAAAAAAAAACCTCACTTTCTATCTTTTATGTGTTAGAAAGTTCACTGCATAAGATTTATTATATGATTTTTGGGAAAGATAGTTTGCGAGATTATAAAAGAAGAGGAAGACCTCAACATCTACAAAAAAATTGTTTAATTACACACATTCTTCATTAAGAAATATTACTGAGAGATGTTTTAGTATTCTAAAAGCAAGATTTCATATTTTTAAGTCATGATATGAAGAAATTAAAATATATCAATATTGCTTGTAGTATTATATACAATTATATCATAATGCATGGACGAAGTAACAAATTATTTAACAGTTGTCTTAAAATGAAGAGCAAATTACAAAAGTGTAGCTAAAATGTAAGTTCTCAAGTGAAGTATAATATCAATCCAGTACAACTTTAAAATATATCTTGAAAGTAAGATAAAATTACTAGACACATGTGAAATAATTATATCAATTTTAATTGAATTATATTTCTTTTATAAGTGATACTATTATTATGTTTTGAAGCAGACAGTACGATGAACACCTTTTATCAATTATAAATATGTTTTAATATAATTTTCTATATTTTATAAAATTTTATTATATAAAAATAATGTAAATTTATCTAATTATATAAATTTTCATCCAGTTTATTTCTAATCATAACGAGAATTAATTAATTTAAGAATACAATTTGATATTAAAATAAAATAATCTAAGAAAATTTCCAGTTTCAAATTTTAATTACAAATTTCAATAGGTTTATATTTTAAATAAAAATATAAAAAGAAACAGAATCAAACATGCTGTTGCTTTTTCAGTCTTTTTTCACACAATAGAAGCGGCGTCGTTCGGGGTGATTTATCTAAATTCAAATCAGGGGAAAAGCACACGCATTTCTCTCAGTGGTTCAGCGATTTAAGAGCGCCAGCACAGATACTTTCGGCGGCAGCCTTCGCAGTCGTCACTAGCCCACCGTCTTTCAACCTCAACCATTGGCGATTGACGCCACCGCCCACCGTATCTGTTGGTAAAAAGTTTTTGATTAAAACCTTGTTTTCGTTGCCTATTGCTTACTAATTCATATAACACCGGTCTGACCAGTGACCGTAATTTTAGTACATTCCGTAAACTGTTAGCTTGACGGGTTTGATATCCTGAAACCAATGCCTTTTTCTGTGTACTTTTTTTTCTTTTCGCTGTTCACTGTACAAATCCTTGACTTTAACAAGTCCAAGTCTCTTCGTTAAGGTTACGCTATATATTGTTTTGTTTGTTTTAATTTAGTAATGATGCTCTTTGCTCTTCGTGTTTTTCTGGAATAATTATTTACAGACGAAGCTATGGAGGAGATTCGGGAGTTTAGCTTTGGGGCAGATAGCCCACCGCTGTCGGTGATTGCAGCTGCCAAGATCGCATCTTTGACTCTTCCTTCTGTTTCTTCTTCTTCTACCATTCCCACCTTCCTCTTCTCTAATGGGTAACGTTCCATTGCCTTTTCTTCTCTCGTTCTTTTTTTTTTTTTTAAGATTTTCAGCTGCTTCTGTTATAGATATTTTGCCTTTTGTGTTTGTTAAAATCACTGCATAGGCTGAAATTGCATGGAACCTATGCACTGCTGCGTTATATTGGTAGGGTTGCCAATATTCCCAACTTCTATGGCCAGGACGCTTTCGAAGCTTGCCAGGTTCATGCCCTTTCCTTCTTTTTTATATGTAATGTTAATATCTACCAAACAATTCATTATCTCCTTTCTATTTCTTCGCAGATTGATGAATGGCTGGATTACTCCCCTGTTCTTTCATCAGGGGCTGAATTTGAGTCTGCCTGTACCTATATTGATTCATATCTCCAAAAACGGACTTTTCTGGTTGGGTACAATTTGTCCATTGCAGACATGGCTGTCTGGTCGGGTCTGGCAGGTGCAAGTTTTAATTTTACCCATGAAACTTGTGTCCTTGTTGTTTTCAAGTGTAGTCTCCTGAGACATTCACTAGTTTTATTATTACTCAAAATTGACATTCATTTCTCTTGAAATGGTTCCACTTATTTCTTATGAAATTTAATGGTTTTATCTAAGGTTTTATTTATTATTTTTTTTGGAAAGTGGTTTTCTTGTTTCTTGCTTTTGCTGCATGTATTCTTGGACTGTCCACTTCAAAATTGGTTTCATCTATTGGAGGATTTGGCCATAAATTGAAATGCTGGTGCTTGAAGGGCATTATTCCTTAGTATTTTCAATATGAGCTGTCCCAAATAGTATCACAAACGTTTTACATGCATGGTTTTCCATATTTTAGGCACTGGGCAAAGATGGGAAAGTTTGAGGAAGTCAAAAAAGTTCCCAAATCTAGTACGCTGGTTCAACTCAATTTCTACCCAATATTCCGATTCCCTGAATGAAGTTACATCAATTTATGTTGGCAAAAGAGGTTTGGGAAAACCAGTGACATCGAAATCCAAAGAGCTGTTGGCCGTTAATGGGGATGGCCCTAACGAGGGGAAAGCAAACAGTGTCTCCTCCTCTGAAGTAGAACTTCCAGATGCTGAAACTGGAAAGGTTTGCCTGCGATTTGCTCCAGAACCCAGTGGTTATCTTCATATTGGCCACTCAAAAGCAGCACTATTGAACAAATATTTTGCTGAACGATACCAAGGTCGGCTGATTTTACGCTTTGATGATACCAATCCTTCGAAAGAAAGCAGTGATTTTGTGGACAATCTTATAAAAGATGTTGATACTTTGGGTGTAAAGTATGAAACAGTTACTCATACATCAGATTACTTTCCCCAGTTGATGGAGAAGGCAGAAAAAATGATTCGCCAGGGTAAAGCTTATGTTGATGATACACCGCGTGAGCAGATGCAGAAAGAAAGAATGGATGGTATTGAATCAAAATGTAGGAATAACAGTGTGGATGATAATCTGCTATTGTGGAAGGAAATGATTTCAGGTTCTGAAAGGGGTTTGCAGTGTTGCCTTCGTGGGAAGTTAGATATGCAAGATCCAAACAAGTCTCTTCGGGATCCTGTGTATTACAGGTGCAATCCTGTTCCTCACCATCGAATTGGTTCAAAATACAAGATATACCCGACATATGATTTTGCTTGTCCTTTTGTGGATGCAATAGAAGGTATCACTCATGCTCTCCGATCTAGTGAGTATCATGATCGAAATGCCCAATATCACAGGATCCAAGAGGATATGGGAGTGCAGAAAGTTCACATTTATGAATTCAGCAGGCTGAATATGGTCTATACACTCCTCAGTAAGCGCAATCTTAAATGGTTTGTTGAAAATGGTAAAGTAGATGGATGGGATGATCCTCGGTTTCCAACTGTCCAGGGAATTGTGCGTAGAGGATTACAAATTGAGGCATTAGTGAAATTCATTCTTGAACAGGTAACCATAACAGGCACAAGCTAAATCTTTCTAATGCTTCTGGGTAGATCTTCTCATTTATCTTATTTTTCGCCTTTCTTGGTTTTGTTAAGTACCTAACTTGTCATTCTTGTTTCTGATTTGGCTCCTCTGGATACTGGTTGAGTTTTTTTCCCCCCTGATTTTGTATTTTTACATTCTATGTTGTTGATCCAAATCCCTTCTTACCCACAACAATTTTCGTTTTCTCTCTTCGGTGAATTATTTTGCCAATAGAAATTCTTACAACTTTACATAACTTAAGCAGTGAAGCTTTCTTTACAATAGGTTTCTTTAATACAATACCAAGTACTTTTAATAAGACAGAATATTGCAATCTAAACACAAAGGGAGATTGACGATTGCAGCATACACACTTTATGAGGAAGCCTCCCTTGATCAATCACATTTTAGGAGGAAGCTAACTTCAATGATATTATTTACCTTGAAGAGGGTTAATGTATGGTTAAAAACGATTTCACGTATCTACTGCTTATTGATACTATTAATAATGGCACTAGCAACTTTTTGATGAGATTCACCTCAACCAGCTATATTGATTTAATTCAGTTGTAGTCTGCTTGTATTCTTTTGGTTGTCATTGAGCTTCTTTGACTGCTTCAGTTTGGTGTTGTTGAAGCCTAGAAAAAGCTATCTATAATGCTTCGCTTGTGACCATAAAGGAAAATATAATTGCATCTGTATAACCTTTTTGGTCAAATTTAGAACCTTTTATTGTGTTAGGAAGGCAAGATAACTGACATATTACTTTACTCTTCAACATATGGATATGATCTGTGAGCTTTAAACTTTCCTAGTTTGTTTGATAGGTCTTTATTTGCTTTAACTTTGACATCCATATTGCTTTAGGGAGCATCAAAAAATCTTAATCTCATGGAGTGGGACAAACTTTGGACAATCAACAAGAAAATAATTGATCCTGTCTGTCCTCGACATACTGCTGTCATTGAAGAACGACGTATCTTGTTGACCTTGACTAATGTTCCTGACAAACCATTTGTTCGTATCATACCAAGGCATAAGAAATATGAGGGTGCTGGTGAGAAGTCAACAACATACACTAAGAGTATATGGATTGATCATACTGATGCAGAGTTGATCTCAATAAATGAGGAAGTAACCTTAATGGATTGGGGAAATGCAATAGTGAAAGAAATTGGGAAGGACCAAGATGGAAATATCACCCATTTGACTGGGGTCTTACATCTAGAAGGATCTGTGAAGACCACAAAGTTGAAGCTCACCTGGCTGCCTGATACCGCTGAGCTAGTGAACCTTGTGTTGGTGGACTTTGACTATCTAATCACAAAGAAAAAGGTATTCCTAAATCTTTAGCCTTGGAGAAATTTGCTCCACTTTGCATGTAATTGCGATTCTGTGTTTGTGGAGAAATGTAACCAGTTTTTTGTCTCTCTTTAGTATGTTTTCGCTTTGCTGTACTCTGTATCAAAAATGTGTTTTTCCCTTATTGGTTTTCTGAAATATTAAGTGGTTCACTTCATGAATGCCATCTTATTATGAGATGAAATTACTTTTATTTATCGAAAGGGCTGTGGAATAAGCTGACTGGAAATAAATTGAAATTACTTTAGTGACTACAATTCTAAATCTGGTGGAGGAGCAGTTCCAAAGTTTTCACTCATGCATTTGTATTCCTATGGACTTTTGTGTTCCTCGCTTCAATGTTAAATGTCTTACCTTGTTCATTTTGACATATGTTAGAATTGATTTTGGTTGGAATTTTTTTATTTTATACTTATTGTAATTGTCTGCCAAGCTGTTTCGAACAAAATTCATGTACCTGATTATAATGGTTTTCCTGATAGGATAAGACGCTCTATAAGTTGTAAATTTCTTTCCCTTTGGAAAACTGCAACTTCTTTGGAATGAACATCACGTACTGAAAATGGGATACTAGCCTTAATTGGTTTTCTTATTATTATATCTTTTCAATGGCAACTTCCATTCTTCTTTGTATCATAGGAAATATGTACATGTTCATGAAATGAAGTTGTTCATACTTTGTAATGCAGTTGGAAGAAGGGGAGAGCTTTCTTGATGTACTTAACCCACATACTAGGAAGGAGACAGCGGCTTTGGGCGATGCAAATATGAGAAATTTGAAGCGAGGAGAGATATTGCAGCTTGAGAGGAAGGGCTACTTCAGATGCGATGTACCCTTTGTTAGGTCCTCAAAGCCTGTGGTTCTTTTTATGATTCCTGACGGCCGCCAAGCTACCTCCTTTTAAGTGATTTGTAGAAGGCCGTGGACAAATTATCTTTGATTATTATGGAAGCTACGCTGTTTTTTTTTTTTCCCCCCTAATTTTCCTTGATTTTGTTATGAAACAACAATGAAATCTCTTACCTGATGGGACGACATGAGCATATTGCGACAATGAAAGACCTATTATCAACGATAAATTTATTACGAGACCAGTAGTAAGTAGTATCCTCACCAAAGTCAACCCATCAACAGCGACACCATTCTTAGCGTTGCATATGATGATTGCTTTGTATACTCCCAATTCTTATTTGAAGTTGAATGAGATACTAAAAATGAGGTTGAATAAATATCAATATTTGATATTAAATATCAAATATTAAGAATAGCAATAAATAAGTATTTGAATTATTTTATTTTATAAATAAATAATTAAAACATTTTATTTTATACATATTTAATTTTAAATGTGTAAATGTTTTTATAATAAGAATAAAATTAAATATTTCTAAAAGAAATTGTTTAAGACGAATAGATATTACTTATTGATAATAATTGTATGATAAGAATTAACCTTAATAGTATTTTGATAATATTATATTATTTAATATTTGATTTTCAATTGTAACAAAGTTGGCAAAGTGTTACACCATCTTTGAATAAAGGCTGGCAACACAAAGCCGAAGTAAATGGACATAATAACTATTCAAAAAAGACCAGGCAGCATTTGCATAGTTTTGTTCATTCAAATCCGTCTGCTCAAAACTGCTATTAGTGTCCTCAAACTTACCTCCCTTAAATAATTACGAGAATAGCACCGCACTTATGAGACTTCTACTGTAACCTCCATGCATGCAAACGTGCTTTTACGTCAGATGCACATCAGAATACGAAGTCGAGCAGGTGGGTATTATCTTGGAAGGCTCCATCCACAGGCCACTTAATGTGGATGGTAGTTCGGCTGGCAATCTAGGTGCTGCAGGTTTTTGGTGTTTGCATGATGAGAAAGGGGATTGGATTGTTGGTTATTCAGGATTCCTTGGTGATGCTACTAACATGCTAGCCGAGCTTCGAGCAATTAACCATAGACTGGATCTAGCTTGGAATCGTAGATATAGAAGAATAGTTGTGAAATTAGATTCGCTTGAAGCCATCAATTTGGTCTTGGGTTCATGCACTCGGTATCACCCTTATTTGAACATCATTGAAGATATCAGGATTTTGTTGCAGCGCGATTAAGATTATTAATTTTATTGTTCATAACTTTAGGGAAGGTAGTCAGTGTGCAGACTTCTTAGCAAAACAGGGTTCCTCTCATTCTCAGCCTTGATCTATTTGGGAGGCCCCTGGGCCAGGTCTTCGTCAGCTTCTGATTAATAATGCTTCTTTTGTTGCGTTCTTACGGCCTTAGGCCTTCTTTGTCTTTTTTCCATTTCACAAAAAAAAAACTGTAACTGTAACATTTAATTTCCCTATTCTTTAATCCACAACGTAAATTCTTTCTTCATTTGTGCTAAGTTTCTCTCTTTTATTGTCAAACATCCATGATTCCTCTCCTTCCTCAAGTAAAAAATCCATGAGTCATAAACTACTGCTACTGCTCTGTCTCAGTTAACTCTTCTATTTCCTTTTAACTAGCTCAAAAAATTATTGTAATGTTGACTTTGCTTATCAAGTTGGCATAAGTCAAGGATCATTTTTTAAACCTCCTCAGAAACTTTTCATTTGAAGAATAAATGCTTGGCAGATTCAAGCTCCTCCTTGCATAACAAAAAGGTGCCACTAATTTTTAGAAAGTATTTTATTCAAGGTAAGAATTTTCTTTATAACCAGTAGCCATATAAAGAACTACACTTTAGACATTAAGTTCTTGCTCTACACCACTCTCAACTCTTCCGTCTCTAAGCTTCTTTCTCTGAAAAATTCTTTAGTGGAAGTATTAGCGTGTTTACCAGATAAGTACCCCAACCACACAGATTTATCCCTCCTCATTTGGTTCAGATTGGAACTTAATAAATAGGCTTCTAGCTTATTAGGAGTTTCATACCATTGATTGTGATTAATACACACTTTAACTTGGAACTTGAAAAGATATCTGCTGTTTAGCAAGGACATTACAGGAGTATTGTGTAGTGGACTAGTCTTACTCTAGTTTTCAAGTTAGAGGGAATCATCTTCTCCATTTTCAATCATGCATTTAAAGTTTTCTTGACTTGTCCATTTCTAATACTACAAAACACTTATGTGATTTTAGGTACCTCAAAACTCAATCTAGGAATTTTAATCATCTAAAATCTCCATGTTATACTTGTTTACAGGTCACATGCATAATTTTTTATCATTATCCCAATCGTCAAATATAATTATCTATAAAATAATAGCTCTCAATTCTAATGAGAAAATTCCACATTATGGATCAAAACTTATTACTAACATTTCCTTCAAAATTTACCACCATTTTCACTCATCTAATTGTCAAGAAATAAAACTATTGACTTACATGAAAAGAAACTCAAAATAATGAATGTTCAATACTTAGAATCGATATGCTAATATATGCATAATTGTAAGCTTACATCAAACATATTATTGTTCCTAAAATATTGTTCAATCATCAATCTTGATTAAAGATTGCATCACAATTTCATCCATAACATTACTTTGTATGAATCCACAAATCAGCTTACAATCAAAAATATACTTGCCCTTAAAAACAAAATTTTATGCTAAGATTTATATTTATTCCAATCAACCATTCTATATGGTTATAACATTTAAATATATCAAAATTTAGTCACCAATTACTATTATAAATAATTAATCCTCGATGAATTCAATTGTAATAAGCAATTTCATCCTCCAGATATAATCACAAATTACTTTTCCAGTATTAAAATTCTAATGACCTCATAAACTTCTTTAATTATTGAGTCATAGAATTGAATAACTTCTATAGTAATTTTTAGTACTTTTCTAGCTATCTGGCTGATATGTTAAGAGATGGGAGTATTCTACATTTTCTGCTAAATACTTATCTAACTTCCTTTATATACAAATCCTAACTTTCTTTAGAAGCAATCCACATCGACAGAATGTACTATTAGTCAATTTCCTTCCTAGTATGACTTCATAGTCATGGATATCTAGTAAGATAAATTCATTAGATAGCTTTTAGGTCTAACTATTACTGGCATAGTTTTAGTGAAAGTAGTCATTATCAAATGGCACTCTAAGAGCTCCAACTTCATTCTAATCTATCTAATGAAATCTTTTAGCACATACGAGTCAATAGTTATGGGATTGATCTCAATATATTCATCACTACCTATCACAGTACCAAATGTATCCTCAGCATCCTACTGGGTTACAGCAGTTACCCCAACCTATATAGGTGATCTCTTTCCACATTAACTACACCTTTGTACTGAGCTTATGGTGTTTTAGGAGTCTTTGGCCACTGTAACTAACCTCTAACTAGATGATATTCCTTGTTTCATCCTTCTATCACTAAGCCATTTAAATTTATTATTCTTATCCCGATCTAACCAAATTAGGGCACTTTCGGGGTCTCTACTCCTATTAGATAGTTTTGCACCTAACTTACAAATACACTCGATCAAACTCCCTAACACTACTAGGGCCTCTCACAGCTAGAGCATTGTCGTTACCTGTATTTGTATTGTTCACTCAAGGTAGAAACAAAATTCCACTGGTGGTTTTGTCAGTCTTCACTGTTCTAAACGTGGTTGATTCATAAAGAAAAACATTTACTGAACCATCCTTCTGCTCAGCCTCCAGAGTTGAAGGTAATTACAAGTGTTGGAGCCTTTAGTGTGGCTTTGGGACTCCTAAGGTTTTGTTGGTACATTATGCTGTGAATTTAGAGATAAACTGTTCGACCCCGTTTTCGGAGCCCAATTATCCGGAAGTCATAAGATGTGAGCGTGAGTATTTTTCTATAGTGTTATTTCTATGGACTCTCATTGGCCATCATCGGTTCATTTTCATTCTCATAACATCCCAAAAGTTTCCTATTTGAGCATATCTATATAGACCAAGATATGCTCAAATGCCAAAGTATGTTCATAACCAATTCATGCTCTTCTAATCGATTCTCTCACTTTCTTTCCGTCAATCTTTTTCAAATCACCACCAAAGGATACAAATTTTTGTGGAGCGGTAGAAAAATGTGTTAGGAATCTCTTGGTTCAAGAATCACTTCATTTGGAGGTTGGATGATGAAGTTATGGACAAAAGAATCAAACATCATTATTTCCTCAATCATATTGTACCTATCTTGGGACAATTGGCATAACTTTCATTAGAGATATCAGAGTAAGGTCATTTTAGGATGGTTTCGAAGTGAACTTCGAGATATACAACTTTCATGAAGACTTGATGAAGAGAGATTTTTCCATCTAGAGGGTCAAAATTGCAAATTTCTAAAAGTGTATAGTGTATATTTGTTAAACAGACATACGCCTCTATAAACTATATAACACTGAAAAATAACAAAGCTTTTAGGTTGCCTTCTTCACAAAACCACATTATGAAATCATAACACGTATAGACAACCCTATTTCAAACCTAGATCTAATGCCACCTGAAAGGACCCATCCTAGTGTTTCCCTTCAAGAACCCGAGTGAAGCCCTCCCAGTGACCCCAGGATAGCCCTTCAATTGATATCTTACTCAACTGAAAGGTTCTCGAAAAGCCAAGCAGTTCATCTATTAAAAAAAATTTACTTTAAAAGTTAAAAGCGCAAAAAATAGTGGGATATCTTTTCTTTTATTTTAAACATTTTATTAAAAATTTCGACAGTACAACGACTGTATTTTGACCTACCCAAAATTTTCAAAAAATACCTGCATAACACATTTTAAAACACTTCCAATATTTCATATAACATCTCAACTTCTGGAATGAGACCTCAGGTCTACATCATAAGCAATTACAAAAATATACATCTAAACATTTTAAAAACATCATTGAGGATCAAAGACCTCATAGTTCATTAAGAAAAATATTTACAATTCCATTAATATTCATAAGATCACACTTTTGAACTTGTTCCAAAATAACTTAAAACATATAGCATATATAACAAAAATAACACAAACATAACAACACCTGACGATACAACTAATCTTGAGGTGAAGTCCCAATTACTGCAGCACTTGTACACATAGCTGGGTTGGTTTGTTTAAAAACATAAAAATAAAGGTGAGTTAAACGAGCTCAGTGAGTGTAATTAGTTTATAAGAAAATTGAACTTTACATAACAATATAACTACAATATTCCATACAATCATAAAGCTCATGGTAAAACATTTTCCATAACAATTTATTTATGCGTCACCAAATCTAGTAATAATATAACATTTCGTAAAACATAATTTTAATTTTTGTAAAATACTATTCCAAAATGTTTTTCGACATTAAACTCATAATATACAAGTTTCCATTCTCCTTTTTCCTTAAACAATAAACAGTGGTGGCAATAAGTTTTTTGAAAATTTTTACACTAAAAATAAGAAACCATTAGAATTGGTACCATATGGTACATCTCTTGCTCACACCAAAGAAAAAATCAATGTGTTATGTAATATATATATTCACTCTCTATCTTCTTTATACTCTTAAAAGCTCTCTAGTTATCTAAGTGATAAGTGCTTAATTGTTCACATTTTTATGTTTATAGTTAGTGCATTTCGCTTGCTTTATTTGAGTGTTTTTATTTCTTTGGTACTCAATTTGTTCATATTATGTTTTTAGGTTTTAATCACTTATTTGGAGCCAAAGAATAAAGTAGGACAAGTTTGGGGTGATTTGGAGCTATTTTGACCAACTTATGAAGATGCTGGAAATCATTATGGGCACCAACACAAGTACTTCAACATGACCATATTTCATGCAATCTAAGTGGTTTTAAAGTTATATAGAGTTATACAATCATCAGGAAGCCCAATTTGGAGACTAACACATTTGTTTTGATGTTGATGTTCATATTTTGAGCTCGTGTTCATTTCGAATTTGAGGGTTTCATAATTTTTAATCAACACTACCATCAACAAGGCCATGTTGATGCCCATGTACTACCCAAAAATTTAAAATATAAAAGGTAAAATTGAGAGTGAAAGTGAATAAGAAACTTGAGAAGCACAAATTAATGGCTTTAGATGATAGAGAGAACAAAGAAAAAGGATTGCATCATATTTCTTTTGATTATATATATATATTTTAGTTTTGATATTATGTATTATACCATTAGGAGCTAAATCTTTGTTGGTTCTTAGATTGGATGAACCCTGGATAGACCTTGTAGTGATTTTATTTTAATTTAATTAATTCTTTAGTTTCATTAAGATTCAATTATACATTTTAATGATTCTTGAATTAATATTGCTAGCATGATGGTTTATGTATTATTTCATGCAATTGAGATTGAAAAATCTTTTTATGAATAAATCTAGCATAATTGAAAATAGTTGTAAGCAAACCTAGAGATAGGTAAAGAAAAATCTACAAATTAAAGTCAAACCTAATAGTAAACTTTTAATTAGAAAGAGATTTAAATTATTTACCCTAGCATTTTTTTCTAATAGTCTTGAGAAAGATATTAGGATAAATGGAGGAATTTCCATTGTCTAATGAACTATAGATTAAATTGATAAGTGAAATCATAATTTCATGAGAAGTCCTAAGGGATTTGAATTCTAGGTACCATTACCCTCCTTTACTACTTCTTAGTTAAATATTTGTTCTAATTAGTCAATTGTTTTTATTTATTTAAGATTATGGTTTTAAATTTGAATTTGATTAACTATAAGACCCATAATTTATTAGACTAGATAGTAAAAAGATAGTAAGTACTAGTAATTATAGTCCTTGTGAGATTGGCTCGTACTCGTTAGTGTTAGCTACAACTACACCTCAACGCAATCACCAAGCTACTTTTCACAACTCATATATGGTATATTTATATTCAAAACAACCTAAAACAATGGTTCGAAACATAAACTAGTTGTTACAATGGTTGGTAACAATAGCATTGTTCGATCATTATATATGTTGGTCAATCAATACAACAATAACAAACTCACAACACAACCTTTCAAACCACATGGTTGGCTCATTAGATTATAATGTGCTAGAATGGTTGACAAGACACATATTGATCAATCAGTATACTTGAAATACACTTCCTTAAGTTCTCTTAAAGATCAAAATAGATTCCTTTGACAAAACAATTGATTTAAAATCATTTTAAAATTATTTAAAATTTTATTTAATGTTTAAGATAATTTCTTCAAAGATCAAAGTAAAATTTTCCTTGATTATGAAAGGATATATGGATTCTTTTTTATTAATTAATCTCTTTATTCCATATTCAATTTATAAGCTCAAACAAAAAGGAATAATTCTTATCTCATTCTTATTGGAATTGTGACAACCTAATACCCCCTAGGAGGATTGTGACATCCTGATACCCTAGGAGGGTATATGGATGCACAAAAAACAGACCTAGTTAAACCGAGAATTCCCAGAGATAAAGCAAATGCATATCACATTTCATAATTCATTGTGGTTTATATATAGTTCACATATTACATATATCATATCCATATATTTAAAAATCTCATCATAAGTTAAGGTTAATATAGACCATTTATAACTACTACAAAATTTTTCCTTAATATTTATGAATACAACACAATCTTTGGATACAAAATCTTTTAAAGACGTTACACATCCTTCTTTGGCCATTGCAACTGTCCCAACCTTAACCCTATTTATCAAGATCTACATGGAGGAAAAGCTATCATGCTAAGCATATAACTTAGTGGGGAAATAATGATGCAAGATGGCTACTACTCTTAGTAGTCGTCTAACATTCATAAGTAAATGATTCATGACACTTAAGTGATGGAAAATTCATTATAAAATAAAAGTCACAAACATCTTAATACACATAACAATATTCGAATATGGAATTCAGAGATCATTTAGCATATAATTTTGCATCGGAACAGAAAAAATATTAGAACATATACTAAATTGCCTGCTAATTTCTTCAAATGTGGGTAATAGGAACAAAAGCCCCTATGACTGGTATCTATAGAAGAGGTAATAGCCTTTAAAGTATAAGAGACGTAAGTATCTAAAACAAAAGAGA
Source organism: Erythroxylum novogranatense (assembly GCA_029891385.1). Lineage (NCBI taxonomy): Eukaryota > Viridiplantae > Streptophyta > Magnoliopsida > Malpighiales > Erythroxylaceae > Erythroxylum > Erythroxylum novogranatense. The sequence continues at coordinate 50,510,648 of CM057233.1, read as the reverse complement.
CATAAGTCTCTAAAATGGAAGACTCCATAATGTGTCATAACAGAAGCAGCTGCAAATGCTTCTAGGCATGCCTATTTACCCACAACTAAGACTTGAAATGTTAAAACTAATCAATAAAACATTATAATTACATTTCAGAGTCACATTAAAGAGCAATAATTCATACATACAAACTCATTCCCTTATGCTTGCATTATAATTCGAAAACTTTTATTATGCCTAATTGTATTTAATATGCTTTACAAACATATTCCTTTTCAATAATACACAAATGAAAGAATTTATGTATTTAAACATTACATGCATAATGATTCTTATGTTACCATTATAATTGGGTTTGCTGAGTTCTGTTGACATTTAAAAGAGTTCGGATTAGATTCAATAGTATTTAGGTGACCAAATTCCTATTTGGGCTAAAATTGGGTAATACACGGCTGTAACTGCATCCTCACACTCGTAGCTGTGCATAACCAATTTTCCAACTTTTCTCGGAATAGGATTCCAGGGGCATTTTGTATGGTCATTTTGATTAAAAACTGGGGTTTTTAGCAAAATGGCCTTTTAGAAAAATGTTTCTTAATCTCTTAATTTTCTATTGACATAAATTTCATTCAATTTGGTTAAGAGTTTCGGGATTTATACTTTAAACAATACAGGTTGTTATAAAAATAGAGACAATAACTAGAATTCAAAAATCTTAAGAGGCAAAAACAAATTTTGGTTCCTTTATAAAAGTTTTAGAAATATGTCTCCATTTTAATCTAAAATTGGAATTATCCAATTTGGTCTAATTTGGGGGCCTATAGGGCAAGATATGGACAAATTACAAAAGTCTGTTTAGTGGAACCTATCCATCCAGTGAGGCATATATCCCAAATCAACTAACTTCAGTCTTATCATGCAAGAGCAATGCAAAAATACATCCAATTTAACCAACAAAACTGCATTTGCTTATGGAATACTTCTTTTACCAATTCCCCTCTCATCATGTTCATAAATTCAAGCAACCATATTGTTGGGTCCCGATTCGCATTAAGCATGCTTAAATTATTTTGAGGTTTAATGTGATATTTTTAATTTGGTTGGAATAAATTGAGGATTTTATTGGGTAGGTTGTGAGTATTAAATGAAGGGATTTAGTGAAATTCGATTTGTTGAGAAATTATTATTTGGTGAGGCATTGTTAGTATTAAAAGAATTATATGGCTTGAGGGTCTTATGAATTTAGGTGATTGAGATTAAATGGGGGATTATTTAATTAGAGCTTGTATGGATTTTAGAAATTAAATTGAAGAATTTAGTTAAATGAGTAGATTGTAAATTTGAAAGAGCCCATTAGGAAGATGATATATGTTTTTAAGGCTTAAGGTAAATAAAGTGGGCTTTTAGCCTTTGAAATATCTTTTAAATGAAGAAGAAGGGAAGAAATCGGGCTTGGGCCCAAGTAAGTTGCAATTAAAAGAGGATTAAAAAAAATCAAAAAGGAAAAGAAGAAAGTGAAGTGTCGTATGTGTAACGTGGGGGATGAATTTTGGCTTAGGTTTTTAAAGTGTTAAAATCAAGTTTTACTAAGGCTTGGGAATAGAAGGTTAACGACTCTTTGAAGGAGAAGCCAAGTAATACTACAACGTTTTTTAGCTTAGGTTTTTAAGTTAGAAATAAGTCTTGCCCTAAGTCTTTTAAGAAGACTTTCGAAACATTACAAAGAAGAGAAGATAAGGGTGAGTTTCGGCTAGTGGAGAAGAGGGAGAAGAGAAAGAAAAGCTTAGGTTTTTGTGTTTTATACAAGAAGAAAGTGTAAAGGGAGAAGCTATCCTCCATTAGAAACAAGAAGAGAAGTCGTGGGTCATCTTCAAAGGTAAGAAAATTTTGAATTTTTGTGGATTTATAGTTAGGATTTGTTGTCTTTCTTGCTTAAATGGTGATTTATGAAGAAAGAAAGGAAAGAAGAAGAGTTATGAAAGTGGAAGAAGAAAATCTGATTTTCGTGGGTGACTTTTAGGCTTGGGATTTTCGAATTTTTGTTGATTATTTGGATAGGTTTTGATGTTAATAGTTTAGATAAGGTATGGGTAAAGTGATGTTGAATTAATTTCATGTTTTCCCTTCCCGTAAAATTTTCCAGCAATGGTCTTCTTTGTTAATTAGGGTTTTATTGTGAAATTTGGTCTTTTTGTTTAATCATGGTGGTTTGAAGAGTGATATGAAGGATAGGAAAGGTTAGATTAGTTTCAAATGTAAGTTGTTTCATTCCTTGAAAATTTCAGCATGTTGATTTTGTGTTAATTCATGTTGTTAAGTCTTTAAACAAGACATGTGAAGCATCAAGGAAGAGGAGAAAGGGAGAAGGGTTATTATAATGTAGGGAAGATATAGGAAAGGTACAAGTGAGATTATGTAGGGTTAAGGTCAAAGGTTTTCATGCTTTCAATTTTCTAGCAATGTCATTTTGTGTTAATGAGGATTTTTATGCCTTGATTAAGGCATGAGATTGTTGAAAGTATTGATTAAATTGAGAAAGGTTATGATGGTTATAGTTTAGGAATGGCATAGGCAAAGTTAGGTTAGTTGAAATGGAAGTTTTTCCATTCCTTTTAAATTTCCAGCATGTTCTCTCTTATTAATCAAAGAAGGTAATTGAAGGTATAGACAAAGTTAGGAAGGTGTTTATGCAAGTTTTCCATTCTTTAAAATTTTCCAGCACTGAGTTCAATTGGTAATTGGGATTTTATGCTTGATGAAGGCATTGAAAAGCCATTGGAAGCAGAGGAGAGGCATATTGACCAATCCTAGAGTTAAAGGAAAGGTCATCGGTTTGAGAATAACGCTTAAGGATTTAAGGTGGGTAATTTCTTAATACTTGAGATAATATGCATTAAAGTTTTTCTAATAAATGCAAACTAATGTTTTCCAGTGACTTAGAATGATTGTATGAATGATTCTTTGTGATGTTCTTTGATTATGCGTTATGCTGGAATGACTTGTTAAATGAAAATGATAAGACTTGATGATTTTGGAAAAAGATTGGATTAAGTGATTTTGAAAAAAAAAAGCCATGTTTGGCACTTATGTGTGAATAATGTGAAAGTACATGATTTCTTGGGTTTGTAGTGATCCCCTCCGTTTAGCAAGTGCACTTGTCTATATAGGCTTCGCCCGCCTGCCCGCTAGTGGCCCAGGAGTTTCGAAAATCGGACTCCCTCTCATTCACTGACTACACATGGTCGTCATGGGACATGTGTAGTACGTTCTGTTAGGATCACTCAAACCACTTGTATGTGATTATGTGCTATTATGCTATGATTGTTGACCTTGTAAAACCACTTGATTTGTGATGATGTGATTTTTGTACTTATGTTTGCTATTTGTTGACTTTGAAATTGTTTGACGTGTGGTATTCTGTGAAAAAGTTTTGAAAAATTGAGAATGCTTTACTGAATGTTTGTATGAAAAGAAAGAATGAATGAATAACGGTTTCCGCATGTTTCTCATTTATTAAGTTATTACCCACGGAGCCGTCGAGCTCACCCCCCCCATTTTTTCCCTTTTCAGGTAGCTAGCGAGAAACCGAGTCACCGCATCGGGATTGAGGCAACCCCGATGCAATTTTGGCTTTTGAAGTTGTATTTGAAGTTGTGTTTTGAGAAAACAGGCTTTGGGTCGCGTTTTGGGCTCTTATGTAATTTTCGCTACTTTTGATGTAATCGGGCCAAAACGCCCTCTAAATCCTTGTATGAACTTAATTCTACATGTTTGTAAGAGTTTTGGATTTGAAAATGTAACTTGTGTTTGTTTCTTGCAAATGTATTGTTGTATGGTTGAGAATGACAAAAAGGAAAGAATGGAATGTGTGACTTTATAGATTGGAAATGAGTAGATACTTAGGAGTGAGATTGCCCTATAGTTTGAGAAATGTTTAGAAGCCTAGGAGTGTGTTGCTGCTATTGGATATTGAGTTCTTATGCAGGTTGATGAATTGAATTGAAAAATTTGGGTTAGGTGTAAATTAGGGGAGGTGCTGTCCAATTTTTCCAGAAATTGGGAAGCAACTTCCATTCAATTTTAGAGTGTCTTAGAGCTTGAATTGGTTTGTATGGTCTTCTTGAAGAATGTAGATCATGATTAGAGCTTTCCAACGACATAAAATTTGTCACAGTTGGACTTAGGATGAAAAAGTTATGAGAATGGAAAGTTTCAGCTGCTGTACAGGAGGGACTGAAATTTTGCAGCAACTTTGGAAGAATTTTTCACCCTCTTAGAGGCTGATCTGGTTTTTGCTTCCTTCATGAAAAATGTAGATTATCTTTCTATCTTTAAAATGAGATATGATTTACCGTTATTGGATTTAGGAATAAAAAGTTATGGGGTTGGGAGTGTTGACAGTTACTGTTCATGCTGCAAAAATACTGTTCCATTGGTTTTTCATTTTAGCTGAAACTTCAAGTGTGTTTTTACCTCTCCTAATGACTGATCTGGCTTTTACTACCTTCATAAGAGTTGTAGATTACCTTTTTACCTTTCCAACGAGGTATAGTATGCAATGTTCGGAGTTAGGAGTAAGAAGTTATGAGAATCGGAAATTGGCATTTCACTATTCATTTGGTCAATAAACTCACTATTCATTTGGTAAGTAGCTAGAAAGCAACTTTGGACCTTCTAAAGAACCGAGCTAAGTTTTTAAGTATGAAAATGGAGTTAAGATGAATAAGAAAAAAAAATTATATCGGGATTTTCGGATTAGAGATTGGATTTTCGGTAACGGGTTATAAGAGTTCATAAGGAATCATGTGTACGTATTGAGGGAATATGGATAAGTAGTTGGGTTCCGAATGCGGGATCCAACACATATCAAAATTTCCCATGCCTTTTGAAGGAGTGATCAAAACTCTTTTTTTCTCTCCACTTGCTTCCCTTTGCCTTTGCCTTTGGTCTTATCCTTCTTTACACATAAAACACCCATTTAAAACTTATCATCATCAATTAGATAAACATTAAAAAAATCCTAGATGAAGAGAAAACCACTAAATTTTATCTTGATTCCCACCAAAGATTAGCTTGATTCCTTACATGCAAAATGGTGTGATGAAGTAGATGGAGTGGAGAGAAAATGAGAAGAAGAAAATTTGGCATTCAAAACCCTAAATTCACGTCCCTCTCTCCTCTCTTACATGGCCATTTCATGCCCCACATGCCTCAATCCTATTGGACACACATGCTTTATTCCTTTTGGTCACACATGCTTTAATCCAATTGGTCCATGTGTTGACTTTAGGAAAATTGCACATTTAGTCCTTCTTCTTCCTTTAATTCCCACATTGGCACATAATCTCATCAATTAATTTGAATCTCATCCACATTTCACGTCTAAGTATGTATATCCATACTAAAATGTAGAAATTACCCATTTACCTATGTCCTTTACATTTAATACCGTTATGTCTCCTATTAAGCTTAGATGCACTTAATTCTTTATGTTCACTACTTAATACACCCTAGACATGCTATAATACTTCTAGGGTATATGTTGGGGCCTTAAATTCTCCCCCCCATAAAAAGAATTTCATCCTTAAAATTTATACCTATATTGAATAGTTGCAGGTACTGAGTCCTTATGACCAATTTAGGTTCCTATATTGCTTCCTCAAGTCCATGATGTTGCCAGAGGAATTTCATTGAAGGTATTTATTTATTTATGAGCTGTTGGACTTCTCAAGCTAAGATATAAGTTTTTCCTCATAAGAAAAATCTGGTTATACTTGAATTTCTTGCACAGGAACCTTGTGTGTATCATCAAACTGATATTTTCTTAGCATAGAAAAGTGAAACACATCATGCAACTTGGCCAATTATTCGGGAAGATCTAACTTATAAGCTATTTGTTCGATTCTCTTAAGAATCTCATAAGGACTAATGTAGCATGGGTTGAGCTTACCTTTCTTCCCAAAATGAAGTATTTTCTCAGGATGATACTTTCTAAAATACCTTATCCCCTACCTGATACTTAGTATCTTTCCTTTTTGAATCGGTATAGGATTTTTGCCTATCACTGGCGGATTTTAATCTTTGTTTAATAATTTGAACTTTCTGTTCAGTATATTTTACAATATCAAGCCTGATCTTAATGGTTTCACTTAATTCAGTCCAACAAACTTGAGTTTTGCACTTCCTACCATACAATGCTTTATAAGGTGCCATGCCAATACTAGTCTAATAACTGTTATTGTAAGCAAACTCCATTAGAGAAAGACATTTATCCTAACTTATAGGGAATTCTAACACACAACCACAAAGCATACATTCCAATACTTGAACATCCCATTTAGATTGTCCATCTTTCTAGGGGTGGAAAGCGATACTAAAACTCAATCGGGTACCTAGAGTCATTTGTAGACTTTTTCAAAATCTTGAAGTAAATCAAGGATAACGATCAGAAATAATAGAAAGTCATACCCCATGCAATCTCACTGTCGCATTCATATATATATCTGGTAACTTATCCATCAGATAATTAAGATGAATGGGTATAAAATGGGCAAACTTGGTGAACTTATCCACAATCACCCATATAACATCATGCTTCATTTGAGTGAGAGGAAGCCCAATAAAAAAATCCATGGTAATATTATCCCATTTCCATTGAAGAATCAGAATAGGATTCAACAAACCAGATAGAACCTAGTGCTTAGCTTTAACCTTCTGACATGTCAAACATTTAGATACATAATCTACAATATCACATTTCACACCAGGCCGTAGTAATGTTGCTTCAGATCTTGATACATGTTATTTCCACCAGGATGCATTTTGAAGATATTATTATGGACCTCATACAACAACATCTTCAATTCATCACTAGTTGGTACATATAAGCTTTTGTAATACTGATCACCATCTCTTTTCACAGAAAATTTAAGTTGTTTACCTTCCTAAGTTGCCAAGATAAGTTATTGCAACTTATCATCAACTTTTTGAGCATCAATGATCTCTTGTTTCAAAGAAGGCTTAGGTTTTAATTGAGCTATTGAAGTCCCATCAGGTGTAATTCCCCACTCGCCCTACTACACTGATAATGCCGAAATGGTCTTCCAACTTAAGGCATCAACTACCACATTAGCCTTACCAGGATAATAGCCCAAAATACAGTCATAATCTTTAAATAGTTCCAACCAACGACTTTGTCTCAGATTAAGTTCTTTCTAAGTAAGCAAGTATCTTAAACTTTTATGGTGAATAAAAATCCTACACTTTTCACCATACAAGTGTTGTTGCCAAATTTTCATAGCAATCTATTGCAAGCTCAAGATCATGCATACGATAGTTCTGTTAGTATGGATTCAATTGCCTAGACACATATGAAACCACCTTACCATCCTGCATCAAAACACAACCCAAATCATTTCTAGATACATCACTAAACATAGTATATTCCTTACTATAAGTGGGCTGAGCTAATACAGGAGCTTCAGTAAACATTCTTTTAGCGGATCAAAGCTAACTTGACATCTAGTAGGCCATTCAAATTTTACTCCTTTTTATAGCAGTTTAGTCAAAGGAGATGTTATCGCTGAAAACCCCTTTACAAACTAGAGATAGTAACTGGGCAAATATAGAAAACTTCTCACTTTAGTCACATTCCATGGTGGCTTCCAGTTAATAATCACTTCAATCTTACCATGATCAACTCTAATTACTGGAGAAGAGACAACTAAAAAAGAAACTTCCTTAAGCCAAAAATCACATTTGCTTAACTTTGCGTGCAATTATTTTTCCTTCAAGGTCTATAACATAATCCATTGATGTTGAGTATGGTCTTTGATTGAGCCAAGTTTATATTATAAATTGGCTGCATTTTCATAGCTACTTATGCATGTGTGGACTCCTTATTGATGATTTTTGTGCTTAAATTGGTTCCTCATGCTGAGTTCTTTCAACTCCCAATTTGTCAGTAAATTGTCATGATTTGATACTTATTTTTTCATAATTTTTATTGGGACAATTGATACTACAAATTGTTGTTTTTGTTGTTATTTAATTTCAGGAACAAAGGAGTCAACGTCAGGAAGTCAACAGTCAAGATCTGTCCGCACGTCGCGACGCATGGCGTCTCACACGTCGCAGCGAACACACTTCCACACGTCGCGGCGCATGACGATGCGAGACGACGCGACGAAAGCGAGACGAAAGTGCACACGTCGCGATTTAATTTAATTCATCTATCTTATTCGTCATGACGCATGCGGATACCGAATTGCTTATGGAAAGTCTGTCTCTCTTTGTTACAACCCGAGCCCGTGACCCATCATATAAGAGCTTCCATTTTTAGGTTACGGGCATGCGAAGAGAGAGACGAACACACAGAGAGAAAATACAGACGAAAAGATACTGAACGACAGAGACGACTTGGAACGCAGACTCTGGAGCAGAAGACCTTCACATTCTCATCGTCGTCCATCACTATCACCACAATCATCATCATCACCGTCAGCATCTTCTGCAACATGAGTCTCGTTCATTCTCCAAAGATCCGAGGGATCGATCGGAGACATGCGTAGCTAAACCGTCAAATCCTCTTGAAGATGTAGCAATGGCTTGAGTTCTGAGCTTCAAGGGAGTAATCATTTAGTGTCGAAAGTTTAGTTATATCTGTGTAATGTCTGAGTTAGAGATTGCATCGGTGTAGCTAGATTAACATGGTTATAGTTTAATCATGTGTTGAACACTATTTTGAAATTTGGACGAGTATTCTGTAGAACTTTTGCGCTTAATATATGAAGTTTCATATATGTCCTTGGATTTTGCATCTACGGTTTTAATCTGCCTAGTTGTGTTTGATTGAGATTGTTGTGTTTTATTCAATCGACCAATTGCATTTGCTTGTCTAATTTTTACACTAAGGTTTTTAACAAAGATTTAAACAATGGAGTTCATTGATTAAATCTTTGGACCTAAAGAGTCCTTTAGGGTTGTTCTTACGAAACTTAGTGGATTGTATCCCCGAAAATCAAATTTTAAGCTGTGATAGCTCGAGCCTCATTTTCAAGAGGATTTCATCAATTTGATTTTATCGATTGTGTGTTTATTGCATTATTTGAAAATAACAAAACATTCTTTACACTTTTTTTAATTTTGATTGCTTTACGGTTTAGACTAAAAGACCAAACCCCCATTTTATCAACTTCATTGCAATTTTTGACAATTAGGATAGATTAGACCATTTTTATATTGGTTCCAATTAAGTGAGACGACCTGAGGTTGCATCCTATACTGCAGTCTTGGAATTTATTTTATTTGATCGATTTTCAAGGATCGATCGTAAGGTCGAATCGACAGAGCCGCGATCAAATTGGCGCCGTTGCCGGGGAACCAAGTAATTGGTTTACCATCGGATAGCCATTGTCATTTATGACTTGTCGTTAATAATAGGAATCATTGTTTTTGATTGCATTTAGATAGTTTGATTTTTACACTTGTTCATAGTATAGATTTGATTTCCCTTTGCACACGCATACATCATACTTTGATCTTATTTCATACTTTACACATTTTTCACACATACACACTCATACATACATTCATACATCCATACTCTCACATTCATCGCATTTCACTTTTATCTGATTTTGTGTGACTGTGAGCATTTTTGATACCATTCCTTAGTTTGTGGATTGCTTTTTGGTGCATGCCTAGGAGAGGTAAACTTGTTCAGTTCCATCCCGAAGTTGAGAGACATTTGAGGAGACTTAGGAAAGAAAGGAAAGAACAAGAGAGAAGGAGTGTAGTAGAGAGAGATAGTGAAATCATGGCTGAGAATCCTAATATCTTTCCCAATCCTGATTTTCCTGTTCACCAACCTAGAAATGGAACTAATGGAGGAAATGGTGAGCATGAGAGAGTGGGAGAGAACAATGAGAATCAGCGACGTAGGACAATTAGGGAGGCAACAACATCTGATGTGCATTATGATCCATTTCTCGCTTGCTTGCCCTAATTTTGATGTTAATTTTGAGATTAAAGGTTTGCTGATTAATTCTCTTCCTAAATTTCATGGTTTGGCAGGAGAAGATCCATATATGCACCTACAGGCTTTGACAGTGATCTGCCAGAGTATGAAGCCAGTGGGAGCTACTTTGGATCAAGTACTTTGGAAGGTGTTTCATTTGTCTTTGGAAGGGAAAGCGAGAGAGTGGTATATGAGTCTTCCGAGGCATGTGGCCAATGCTTACCATAGCTGGGCCAATATGAGGAAGGCCTTTCTGGAGAAGTACTTTCCAGCTTCCAGGACATCTTCCATGAGGAAGGAGATTTATTCATCCCGCCAGGATTATGATGAGTCACTGTATGACTATTGGAACCGTTTCCAAGACCTTCTTTCTAGATGCCCCCATCACCAGATTCCTGATGAGCAATTGGTGCAGTACTTTTATAATGGGTTGAAGAGCCAGGAGAAGGGTATGTTAGATGCTGCATCTGGAGGATCTTTGATTGACCTCACAGCCTTGGAAGCATGAGATCTGATAAAGAAGATGGCTTTAAACCATCAGTAGTACAGTGTCAGAGATCAAAGAGGAGTGCATGAGTTGGGAGCCTTGACGGCTCAAGCTAAAAGAATGGAGAGCCTAGAGTCGAAAGTGGACTCTTTGGAGAGTCGGATATCATCACAACTGTCTTGCATCACTGCTGAGTTGAAGAATTTGAATGTACAACGCTCTACTTCTTCAACAGAGCTTACCGCACCTAGTTATGAAAATTGTGGGTCGGTAATGCATATTTCGAGCGTTTGCCCAGGTAGATATGAGGAAGTCTCGGCAATGTATCAAGGCAGGTAGAATCAGAAATGGGACCCATACTCCAACACCTACAATGAGGGATGGAAATCCAATCCGAGATTCAGTTGGAGGAATGAGGAGAACAGAGCTCAGGGCAGATTTTCACAAGGAGGAGGAGCTGGCATTTCCACTAGCCAGTTCCCCAATCAATAGCAAGCCCTAGTAGTCCCACCAAAGGAGGATACCAATCAGTTGCTCCACAGTATGATGACCTTGATGAAGGAAGAGAGGGATTCCAATGCTAACCAGTTTAATGCAATTGCTTCTTTGATTCAACAGGATTCCTCAAAGACTGCTGCCAGATTCAATGCCTTGGAGAAAAGAATGGAGCAATGGGAGACCAAGGTAGAGAACATCAATTCCTATGTCACTCAGTTGTCTAACAATATGAGTGAAAATCAGGCAAAAAACAGTGGAGCCATTCCTTCTAACACTGTGATGAACCCGAAGAGTTTAAATGCCATTGCCCTCAGGAGTGGGAAGCAAGTGAGGTTTAAGCCTCAAGATGATGAAGAGCCATGTGAGGATGAGATTGAGAGTGAGCCAGTACCTCCATTGCAGGAAAAGATTAAGAGATCAGAGAGTGTAAGGGAAGAAGAGCTTTTGAGAGAGAAAAAGCAAGCTTCAAGGAACAAGGGAACTACTTCAGAGAGTTCCAAAGATAAAGCTGAAGATGGAGAATCGAGTAAGCATCCAGCAAAGGTAAAGAGGTAAGCATCCAAGACCTTCCTTTTCCAAACTCTTATTTGATGAGCAAGCGCTTGAATGAAAAACAACACGAAAAAGAAATCATTGACTTGTTTGGGAAAGTGGAAGTGAATGTGCCTTTGTTAGATTTAGTGAAGAGAGTTCCGACCTATGCCAAATATTTGAAAGATTTGTGCACAAACAAGAGGAAATTTAGGCCGAATGAGAGAGTGCAAGTGAGCTCAAATGTGTCGGCCTTGTTTAAACCGCAGATACCTGTAAAGTGCCAGGACCCCGGATCTTTTACCATCCCTTGCACCTTAGGGAAGGTGACCATAGGGAGAGCTTTATTAGATTTGGGGGCAGCTATCAATGTGATGCCTAAATCAGTCTATGAGAACCTAGGAGTGAAAAGCATAAAACCTACATCTGTAGTGTTACAATTGGTGATAGGTCTTTTAGGCATCCATGGGGATAATTGAGGATATCTTAGTCCAAGTTAAAGGTCTAGTTTTTCCCGCTGATTTTATGTACTTGACATGTCATCGAGGTTGTGCGGGATACTTCATCGATTCTTGGGCGACCCTTCCTTCGACGCAAGTACCATGATTAGCATGAAGGAAGGGAAGATAACCATGGAGGTTGGCGATCAAAGGGTGAGCTTCAACATGTATGAAGCAATGAAGCACCCCCATGAGGATTACTCCTTGCTTGGAGTAAATATGCTTGACACGGTTATTGATGATGCTTGTTGTGATTTTGCACAAACTTTGACATCTTCTACTGACACTCTTCTTGGAGGACATTTGCTTGCTGATGATTTTGTAGGAGAGACTTCTAGTCAGGAGTTGGATATTGAGCTGCACCATAGCCAAGCCATTGGGATGAAGCTCGGATTTTTACCGGGTGACTATCCCAAGTTTCAGGACCCGCCATGAGACCGGGTTGTTTCTCACCCTACATTCTCTTTATGTTCATGCATCTAGTTTAGAAGTGATGTGAACTGTTGTGTTGCATGAATATCTAGATTTAGTGTGGGGGAGAAACCTAGCTAGTAGAGTAGCTGTAGTTAGGTAGGATTTCTATTCACTGTTGGAATAAATTGCTTTCCCTTCGTTGGCTTTACATCTATCTGAAGAAGCATGTATTGCTGGAGGATCAATTTTTGGGAGATTGATTGTTTGTCGACTGATTGTTATGGATTAAGTCAGGTTTATGTTATGTTTTCTTTTCGGGCGGACACGTCGCGACGCGTTTTAACTTACACGTCGCGACGTACCTTACGTTTCTGTAAATGCCTACATTGCGACGTATTTTCACTTATACGTCGCGACGTATTTCATTTATTTTGGCGCCCAAATTCGACGTGACCGTGAAATATCCCTTTTACCCCTTCTGTCCAGCGGTTTTTGCGTTAGTCCGGAGCCCATTCTGTCTTTTCCACGTCGCGACGTCTCATCTCCCTCGCCGTTTCTTCTTCTTCTTCTTCTTCTTCTTCCTTTCTCATTTTCTTCTCCTACCGTCACCGCCTCACCCTCTCTCAGCTTTCCTCTCTATCGCAACCTCTCTGTCGCACCGCGTCTGCCTCCTGACCGTGACCGTTGCCTGATCGTTCTCGTCGTCTTAGCCTCCCCCACTCTTGCGTCTTTGACTTCAGTAAGTGTCGCATTTTCTTTCTCTTATTTTTCTTATTTTTCATCTGCGTTGTTAGAGAAATGAGTTAGGTTTCTTCGCAACGAGCGATTGCTCGCCGCGATGTTTCTGGAATCGCCGTACGTCGCGACGTATGGATTAGGGTTTTTCCTCGTCGCGACGTCCAGAGTCCTTTTCTTCGCCGCGACGTCTGCTTTTGTAAGTCGCGACGTCTGGTCGAGGACTTGACCTCGTCGCGGCGTCTGTCCACACGTCACGACGAGGAGGCTGATTTTTGCTTAATTACTTGTTAATTTTTCTATTCTGTTTTCTTTTGTTTGCAGGATATGCCTCGCACAAAGAACGTTAGCAAGTCCCAGCGTCCCACGATCCCTTCGGATTTCTATACCTCTGCCTCCCTTGACGAATTTGTTTCTTCTCCACCTGTTTCCCCTCATCACTCTGTCACCCCACCTTCCTTAGGAGTTTTCTCCGCTACTTCTCCCTCTCCTCAGCCTTCCCATTCTCCGCGTCACCACCCTTCCCCTACCCATTCCTCTTCTCCCCCGGTTGATCCGGAGTATGCTGCCCTGGCTACCAAGACCGAGGCCAGGGCCATACTGAAGGAAAAACCTTTTCCTTTAACACCCGCTACTAACCCATTTGTCCGCCAACTCTGTGCCCTAAACCTCATCACCCTTGCCCATACCCGTACCACTGGGAACCTCACCTTTGTCCGCCAGTATTACACTCATGCCCGTTCCTCCGGGTCTTATGGCATAGCATTCCGTGGTGTCTCTATTCCCCGTGCCTTCACTTTCGTTTCTATTAGGGAACTTTTTCAGCTTCCACCTATACCCCGTTGCCATTACTCTGCACTCATACATGAGTACCCTTGGGATGATGTTCTTCATACTCTCTGCCCTGAGGGTAGTGAATGGTATCAACCTAGGGGCGCTCAGCGTTATATCCGCCGCGCCGACCTTCATTCTGAAGCCCGTCCGTGGCTTCATTTTGTCTGCAATAACATCCTTCCTACCTCTCACCTAGCCATGGTTCCCAAGGAGCAGGCTTTGTACATTTATCTGTTGATGGTCGGTCGGCCAGTTGATCTTGCACTTGCCATCACCTCCGCCTTGCGCCAGTGCATCCTCTCCACCAACCCAACCCATTCCCTTATCTTCCCTCATCTCATCACTGATATGTTCCGGGCCTATCGGGTTCCGGAACATCCGACCGACCTTACCTTTGAGCCTGCCCCTGCTTTTCGGTACATCCGTCTCCGTCACCCTCGTGACCTTCCTTCCCCACCTTCTTCCCCTCCCCCTGCTACTTCTATCCCTATTCCTTCTTCTCCTGTGCCTTCTGTTCCTATTCCTCCATCCGAAGCCCCACCTCATAGCCCCATCCGTCCATCCCCTTCACCTCCCGCCTCCTCTGATTCGATAGCCCTTCTTCGCGCTGACTTGCGTCGCATAGAGGCTCAGATGGCTGCCGACCGACAGTATTACTCTTCGATGTTCACCCTGATTGCGGATCGGCTGCAGCTGCTCATCCCTCCTGTTCCCCAGGATCCTTCAGCTGGTCCTAGTCCTTCACAGCTGCCCCCGCACGGACACTTGGTGATGACCCCGTGGCTTAGTTTTGTGTTTTAGTTCTTTTCTTTGTTGTATTTCTTTTCTTTTGTTTTCTTTTCTTTTTATTTAGTCCCTTCGTTCTTTTGTTTCTTGTGTACTTGACTTAATCCACTTAATGATCAATCTTTTCTTTTTGTCCTTCATGAGCTTCGGAATTTATGCTTCTTTTCCATCTTCATTGAGGACAATGTGTGATTCAAGTGTGGGGAGTTGTCTCCTATTATTTTCACATTGCATACTGTTGCTATTGTGTTTCATTGAGGACATATGCATTGTGGCAATTGGTGCGTTCTGCTGATAACTTGGTGCATTTTCTGTCATTCTGCATTCCTTCGCCGCGACGAGTGTCCATACGTCGCGGCGAAGCGTTCTTCAATTTGACCATACGTTGCGACGTTACCCTTTATACATCGCGACAACTACACTCATGCATAAATGATTCTGTGCTTAATTCTTCCACTCATTTCAAATTTTTCTTGCACTGGACTTTTGTGACTTTTGTTTTCAAAGTCTTTACTAGTTTCAAAACGATACTTGAGTTATTGAAAACATCTTCCATCCTTTCAATGATAACTTGACTTGACGAAATCTTACTTTCAATGTTTTCAATACAAAATGGATGGAAGCTTGCTAATAAAGTGGCATTTTAAGTTTTTAAGACTTGAGATTGTTCATAGAGATCATACCCTTGTGGAAGGATATTTGAGCCCAACATTTTCATTCTATCTTTGTGTGCATCTTCTTATTTCATTTTTCTCTAGAACTTGTTTTAATTCTTACTTGAAGCTTGATGGACTGGATTTTTGTTGATGTGATAGAGGCGTTCTTTCTTTTAACCACCTTTCCCAAACACTGTCCCTTACACACTTATCCATTGCTAGCCCCTTGAGCTTTCCTGTTATGAGCATTTGCATTCATATCCTTATGGTGTCATTGGTTATGTTGCTTATTTCAAAATAATACTTAAAAAAAAAGATGCAATTTTGTGTTTCTAGAAAGAGACAATGTCTCTAAAATGTCCAATAAAAAAAAAGAGCAATAGCAGAAGAAAAGAGAAAGAAAGAAATGAATAATGTTGCATTAAGTTTATGCAATTGTTTAGTTTGAATTCTACTGATGACATTAGTTGGCATTTAGTGCATATGCTCATATATTTTCTTTCTTCTACTTCATCCATTCATTTAACCTTCCATACATTACAACCCTCAAAGTCCTCTTGATCTTCAAAATGATAGTTTTTGTGGTGGAGAAATAGAATTGACACAAGCCTATGGTAGGAGGTGTAAGTGATAAGTCGACTTGTACCATGTGTAAGTCGACTTACACATGTTCGGTACCGATAAGTCGACTTGTTCATTGGATAAGTCGACTTATTCAAGGACGGTACTGTTTATTTGTGCCCTAAAGGCAATCCCCTTTAGCGCGTTTTATTCAAAGTCGTGTGCAGACTTTATGAATAAATAAAGGAAAGGCATTATTCATTAATTTGATATTCATAAACATTGTTTATGAATTGATTTGATCTTTAATCAAATTAATGAAGTCCATGATATATGACATAGCATGAAGGAAATTATGATGTGATCATACTCCTGAGATTCCTATCATGTGCAATTATGTCAGTATCTAAATTCTCCCTAGTCATAGGATTAATGAGACTGGACATCATTAATCCGGATAGACTAGCACATGTCATATTCCTTGATTGGATCAAGCAGTGGATCTCAGAAACTGTAAATATGAGATATTTAGAATTGACATGTGGATGCTTACTAGCGGTAGTAAGTACATTGGATGACCTGCCATGAGATCATCACATGGATATCTTATCTAAGTGTCAGTGATAATCTCATCATAGCAATGGTGCAAGTATCCTTAGACTTGAGGTACTCAAGGATATCTTGGATACTGATCCTGTGCTTTGACTCCATTCCTTGTTGCCTTCCAGAGGTAACTCATAGGGTGGTGCTTGGGTACAGTTTGAGGTATTCGAAGATAATTGAGTAGCCAATAAAGGATTCACCACTTCTGGATTAGCAGAAGAGATACCTATGGCCTCTTGTCGGGATCATTACTAAGGCTGGCCAGCATGTATGTCATGAATAGTGTCTTCAATGACATATAGAGTAATGAGTCCCAGGACGAGAACTGATATCACTTGGGCTAGACTCAGTCTAGTGAGAGTTGACACTTTGACCATACTCATAACCAAGTGGGGTATAGGATGGTGAAAGGACGAATTGCACGGTAATTGTCTATGGAAGGGTTCGTGATCTGGTTCGTGATGAATACATCAAACCGATTACTTTCCGGTCAATTGGGGGTCATGATGTGTTGCTAGATACCGCTCATGACTTGCTCAGATTAATTGTTAATCTAAGTGGCCAACATAACCGGAGCCTAAAGGGTCACACGCATAAGAGTGTTTCGAGAATCGTAAAATAGTAATTGGACAGAGTTCCAATTATGGAAGCATTAGGATTAAATGGATCCCAATGGGATTGGGATATGTCCGATGAGATCGCGACATCAATATTGCTAAGAAAGGTTTAGAAATTTGAGATCGGAGCCCAGATGGCCAGTAGGACCGACCCAGTGTGATTGGACCGCTTAAGCAATTATATACATATATATATATGATTAATTAATTAAATAATTAATTAATATATATATATATATCTATGTAGTGCACGTTGGATAGGAAGAGATAAAAATGTTGAAAAGTCAAAGATGCCTTCATTTATTCATTAAGAATAAATGGCCATTAAGCCATCCACTTGTCCATTTCTTATGGAAGTTTTTTTTAAAAGGTTAAAAAATCAACATAAGAGTAAATGGAAGGGGATGGTCGACGGTGGTGCTAAATAGAAAAGGGGTTGGAGGTTTTGAAAGCTTAAGAGTTAAGCTTTCCTTTGAAAAATGGTTTTTCATGTCTTCCTCCTTAAGGCACCATGATTTCTCTCTTCTCCAAGCACAAGATTCCAACGTGGCTCCTCAAGCTCTCCAGGACAGAGGTAGGGTCTAGCAGCCTTTAATCTGTTCTAGCTATTCCCGGGTCAAAGGGGTTTGATCCGGTTAGTTTTTCTGATCTCTGCGTGGATCACCTTTAGAGATAGTCTCTTTTGGCTATTTAGGTTGATGTCTTCATACGGATACCAAGATCCTGGGTTTCGGGAAAGTCCCGGGAACAAAAATTTTTGTTTTCCGCTGCCGGTACATGTGATGTACCTCCCGGGATTTTCCTACAGTGGTATCAGAGCGTCTAGTATCCCGTATGAAGCTATAACCTAAGCGATATCAGAATCCCTAATGGAATTTGCTGTTGATGCATGCTTGCTGTCCAAATTTCGTTTCTGTATAGAGATGCATTTTTCGAAATTTTTCTGCCCAGAAATGTTCATAACATGTTAGAGAATATGTCTATGAATTTTCAGAATTTATTGATTTGATTTGATATAGTTTTGCTAATTAATTCCCTAAGGTTACAGATGTTGTTTTGTGAAACGATTCTGGAACAGGCATGAGTATAAAATCGAGAATAAATTCTAGAAAAATGGTTTTTCGGATTTTCCTTCACCTACATGTCTCTAAGATGTTGGTGAATGTCTGTGAGCATGGAAATTGGATTTCAAGGTGATTGGATATTTATTCACGAATTTATTCTATGCTGTTGGGAATTGCTGTGCTGATGAACACAGATTTTGAATCGGTTTTGTTATTTAGGTTGACTGAGTTTTTGATGGCCTAAAATCCTGAAAAACTTCATGTAGTATGTTCTGAACATGTAGTAACCTATATAATTTTCTCATGATTTATTGAAATTGTTTCATTGATCATTTCTAGCAATGTACAGAACTGGACAGTTTTGGTGAAAATTGTTGGGACTGTTTTGCTTAGCTTGATTGAGTGTGCTTTTTCAGTTCCAATGCCTTGGACCATTTTTAATGTGATTATGTAGTATGATTGCCAAACTGAATTGCTTTAAGTTGCTTTTCCAAGAATTTTTGAATGCCGAATTGGTCACATTAGCGTCTCGGTAGTATCTTGCATTATCTTGTTTGTTTTGACCGTCATATTTTTTATGGCATGTGCTGAAGTAAATTTGATAATGTATGTGCTAGCTAGAGATGCTTAGGATGATAATTTGGGTGTTCCTAAATTGTTTGGAAATTAATGAGTTTTGACTCATTTCAAGCTTTTCATATAGTTTGACTATTTAAGGCATTCATGAATCAATGAATTGTTCATTGAGGCATCAATTAACAGATATTACCCTAGGTATGTAGGTGTTGTGAAATGGAATTCTATTAATTGAGGAATTAGCCGATTAGAAATTTTAGCAAAATTCCCTGAATAAGTCGACTTGTATATGAAATAAGTCGACTTGTTCAAGAGTTTTGGATAAGTCGACTTGTGGATAGAATAAGTCGACTTGTTCAAGATCTCAGTATAAGCCCACTTGTAGCACCTGGAAGTCGACTTGTACATGGTAGTGAAATAAGTCGACTTGTGTCATACAAGTCGACTTGTTTAATAAGGAAGCATAAGTCGACTTGCATTTGATGTAAGTCGACTTGTGGCATGCATAGGTGGGATGATGGATGATTATAAGGATTGATTCAATGTGATTGATGAAACCTAAATCATTCCATATAGTCATGGTGACTATAATCCTACGGCTTTGAGAAGAAGAAGAAGAGACCCGAAATCCCTCCTCGGTATATGAAAACTAACGCCTTCCATTAATATGGTAAGAACCAGAGTTCTTATAGGGTTGGGTTGTTGAGCAAACTCAAGCTCACTCTATACGGATATGTTCGAACCATGAAAATAAGTTTTTCTGATTAATGGGTCGGTTTTCACTGGAAGAGTTGGTTTGTTGAGCAAACTCAAGGTCAACGTGGACAGAGGCGAAGTTGGGTAGTATACATCGGGATGTATGCGCATCAAGGAGTTGATAACCCAATGAAGTGCACACATCAACAAGTTGATAGCACTGAACGATAGTTGTGTCTAAAATGTAATTGGTATATCTGATACCACCCGAGACATAAGGTGGCTTGTTGGACAAATCCAAGGTCATTCTCAATGTCGGTTATCGATGATGCAATTGGTATGACTGATACCTACCGATTGACCTAAGTTGTGGCTTGTTGGGCAAACTCAAGGTCACTCTTAGCAATGTCGGATATCGACCCACTAGGACATTATGTCACATTGTTTCTCTGGATTCGTAAAGAGGGTTATGGATTCTAGGAAACTAGTGGGAGCCATAAGCATATCATACAAGTCCTTATGATCATGCAGACAATTCTATTCTATCATTCCTTCTCTCTATCGCGCTAGGTTAATTGAAGAAGTTTTTTAGTGTGAATTTTCGCTCTCTATTCTGGACTGAATTTTCTTGATCGGCTAAGGAATCTGAGAATTGTTCTTAGATCTGAGGAACTGGGATACGTCCTAGATGTTCCACTTCCAGATGCACCTGCTGTCGATGCTTCTGATAAGGATCAGAAAGCATATCGTAAGCATCTAATGGACGGGGACATGGCTACTTGCCTCGATGTCACCAGAGCTGCAGCAGCAGCACGAGTCCATGGATGCTCACTCTATAGTATTTCATCTTAGGGAGCTGTTTGATGAGCAAGCTTCGATCTCGAAAGGTTCGAGACCTCAAGGCTTCTTCACCATTAAAGATGGCTCGGGGACAAGCCGCATGCAAGATGCCACAAGATGAATGGCTATAAAGAGAGATTAGCTGTCTTAGGATTTGTAATGGATTATGAGTTAAGTAGAGACTTAATTCTGGTTGGATTGTCTGATGGTTATTCACAGTTTGTGATAAACTATCGGATAAACCAAATATCCATAACAATTCCTGAGCTGATCAATCTGCTCATGACAGCTGAGCTGGCTATCAAGAGAGATAGCAAGTGCTAATGGTGGATGCTTCTTCTTCTAGTTCAAAGAAGAAAAAAGCCAAGAAACCAAAGGAAAGTGCCATCAAGGAAAAACCAAAGATTCTGCCCCAAAAGGTTTTTGCTTTCTTAGTGGCAAGTCTAGCCACTAGAGGCGATACTGTAAAATCTATCTGGAGTTCCTGAAGAAGAAGAAGGCATCAGATGCCTCTACTCCTTCAAATATGTTTGTCATTGAGGTTAATACTATTCCTGATCCAAACATATCGGTATTTGATACCGGATGTGGCTCATACATATGAAATGATATGTAGGGCCTCAGGGACAGTAGAAAGCTCATTCAAGGAGAACTAGACCTTCGTGTAGGTAATGAAGCAAGGGTTGCTACATTAGCCGTAGACACTTATTTCTTGTTACTCCCTAGTGGGCTTATATTCAAATTGGATGATTGACATTTTGTACCTGTTTTAAACAAAGAACATATTGTATGTTTTATGTTTAAATAGAGCTAGTTTCCATTGGACTTTCGTAGCAATGGTTGCTATATTAGTTGCAATGGAAAGCTCTATGATACTGGTACATTATGCAATAGAATTGACATATTAGATATGTCATATCCAATTATGAATGTCAATGACGCGAAAAGACATAATCGAGATAATTTAAAATCAACTTACTTATGGCATTGTCGGCTTGGCCATATAAATGAGACACGCATCGCTAAGCTCCATAAGAGTGGATGTTTAGGGTCATTTGATTATGAATCATATGACACATGCGAATCTTGTTTATTAGTCAAGATGACTAAGTAATCCTTTAAAGGAAAGGGTGAACGAACGAATGGAGTATTAGACCTAATACATTCAGATGTATGTGGTCCGATGTCCATCCATGTCAGAAGTGGTTGTTTTTACTTCATTACCTTTATCGATGATTATTCTCGATATGGGTACCTGTATCTGTAGAGATACAAATCTGAAGTGTTTGAAAAGTTCAAATAATTCAGAAATGAAGTAGAAAACCAACTTGGTAAAAGTATGAATACATTACGATCTGATCGTGGTGGAAAATGCTTAAACCAACAGTTTTGGATTATCTCAGAGATAATGGGATTTTATCTCAGTATACTCCACCTTACACGCCGCAGCACAATGGTGTGGCTGAAAGGAGAAATCGAACCTTGTTAGACATGGTGCGATTGATGATAGGTTTTGCACAGTTTTGGGAATATGCGCTCGAGACAGCTGTTTGCTTGCTAAACGAGTTCCATTAAAGACGATTGTGGTTACTCCATATGGAGATATGGACTAACTGAAAGCCCTATCTTTCTCATCTGAAAGTTTGGGATTGTCCTGCTTATGTGAAGCGGGCACAGTCAGATACATTTGATGTAAAAGCTGACAAGTGTTTGTTCGTGGAATATCAATTCTACCTTGCTGAGGAACAAAAGTTGTTTGTTTCCAAGCATGCTGTTTTCTTAAAGAAAGAGTTTCTTTTATAAGAGGACAGTGGGAGCAAAGTTGAACTTGGAGAAGTTCAAGATTCTCGAACAAACATAGATCAATTGCTGAACTCAAAGCTGTCACTCATATAGATGAGGTAACAGTTCAACCTTCTACTACACACGAATTTCATAGGTTAAGTAGGATACGCACTGTTCCCGAGAGATATGGATTTCTCGTGAGGAATAGAATGACGTATTGCTCATACGAGATGATGAGCTTACTACCTATGAAGAGGTTCTGAAAAGTTCAGAGTCTGAAAATGGCTTTGTGCCATGAAATCTGAAATGGATTCCATGTATGAAAACCAAGTATGGACTTTGGTTGTTACACCTGAAGGGATAAAACCCACAGGGTGCAAAGGAGTTTTCAGAAGAAAACAAACATGGATGGTAATTTGATTACCTATAAAGCAATGCTACGGTTAAAGGATTTAAATCGCATAAAGAGTTGACTATGACAAAACCTTCAGCCCCGTAGCAATGTTTAAATCCATTAGGATACTCCTAGCCATTGCCAATCATTATGATTATGAGATATGGAAAATGGATGTGAAGATAGCTTTCCTGAATGGAAATCTACCCGAGGATGTGTATGACACAACCTGAGGGCTTCACTTCCATCGATGGCGAAAAGGTATGCAAGCTTCAGAAATCCATGTTTGGATTGAAGCAAGCATCCAGGAGTTGGATTATCCGTTTTGATGAGTCAATCAAAGAGTTTGATTTCTCACAAAATCCGGATGATCATTGTGTGTATAAGAAGGTTAATGGGACTGCAATCGTATTCCTTGTGTTGTATGTAGATGACATACTGTTACTAGGAAACGATGTCTCTATGCAGCAATCAGTTAAAATTTGGTTGTCCAAACCCATTTGCGATGAAAGACCTTGGTGAAGCAACTTATATCCTAGGGATATCGATTTATAGAGATAAATCAAAAGGTTGCTTGGTCTTTCACAATCATCGTACATAGATGAGATGCTTAAGAGGTTTAGCATGGAACAATGCTATGTACGAGGCACGATGTATCGTATGCTCTAAGTGTTACGGCGAGATACCAATCGGATCTGGTGAGGGTCCTTTGGGTGGTATCAAGAATATCCTCAAGTACTTGCGAAGCACTAAGGGTGTTTTCTTGATCTATGGAGATGGAAATCTCTAGTGAGCGGCATTCGGATGCTAGTATTTAATCGATAAGGATGATTACGAATCACAATCGGGTTATATACATTCACACCGAATAGCGTGGCGGTCAATTGGAAAAGTTCCAAACAAGAGAGGATCGCTGATTCATCAACCGGCAGAGTACATTGCCGCATGAGATGCGCAAAGGAAGCGGTTTGGATCAAGAAGTTCATTCTTGAACTTGATCCGGTCCCTAGGCGTGATGGGCCCATAGGATTGTATTGTGATACAATGGGGCTAGTCTTGTGACAAAGGAACCAAGGTCTTATCGACGATCCGAGCTCGTACTTCGCCGATTCGGGAGATCATTAGTCGAGATGATATCCTAATAGAGAGAATTCCCACAGAGCAAAGTGTTGCTGTTCCGTTGACAAAGCCATTGTCACAGGAGAATTGTGATTCTCATGGACTCACTTATGGTATTAGATACTAAGGCGATTGACTTTAGGTCAAGTGGGAGATTTGTAAGTGATAAGTCGACTTGTACCATGTGTAAGTCGACTTACACATGTTCGGTACCGATAAGTCGACTTGTTCATTGGATAAGTCGACTTATTCAAGGATGGTACTGTTTATTTGTGCCCTAAAGGCAATCCCCTTTAGCGCGTTTTATTCAAAGTCGTGTGCAGACTTTATGAATAAATAAAGGAAAGGCATTATTCATTAATTTGATATTCATAAACATTGTTTATGAATTGATTTGATCTTTAATCAAATTAATGAAGTCCATGATATATGACATAGCATGAAGGAAATTATGATGTGATCATACTCACGAGATTCCTATCATGTGCAATTATGTCAAGATATCTAAATTCTCCTAGTCATAGGATTAATGAGACTGGACATCATTAATCCGGATAGACTAGCACATGTCATATTCCTTGATTGGATCAGCGGTGGATCTCGAAACGTAAATATGAGATATTTAGAATTGACATGTGGATGCTTACTAGCGTAGTAAGTACATTGGATGACCTGCCATGAGATCATCACATGGATATCTTATCTAAGTGTCGGTGATAATCTCATCATAGCAATGGTGCAAGTATCCTTAGACTTGAGGTACTCGAGGATATCTTGAATCTTGATCCGTGCTTTGACTCCATTCCTTGTTGCCTTCGGAGGTAACTCATAGGGTGGTGCTTGGAGTACAGTTTGAGGTATTCGAAGATAATTGAGTAGCCAATAAAGGATTCACCACTACGGATTAGCGGAAGAGATACCCATAGCCTCTTGTCGGGATCATTACTAAGGCTGGCCAAGATGTATGTCATGAAGAGTGTCTTGATGAAATATAGAGTAATGAGTCCCGGGGCGAGAATTGATATCACTGGGCTAGACTCGGTCTAGTGAGAGTTGACACTTTGACCATACTCATAACCAAGTGGGGTATAGGATGGTGAAAGGACGAATTTGCGGTAATTGTCATGGAAGGGTTCGTGATCCGGTTCGTGATGAATACATCAAACCGATTACTTTCCGGTCAATTGGGGTCATGATGTGTTGCTAGATACCGCTCATGACTTGCTTAGATTAATTGTTAATCTAAGTGGCCAACATAACCGGAGCCTAAAGGGTCACACGATAAGAGTGTTTCAGAGAATCCGTAAAATAGTAATTGGACAGAGTTCCAATTATGGAGAGCATTAGATTAAATGGATCCCAATGGGATTGGGATATGTCCCGATGAGATCGCGACATCAATATTGCTAAGAAAGGTTTAGGAGTCTGTTTTGAAGATCGGGGCTTGGTGAGGCAGTAGGACCGACCCCAATGTGACTGGACCGCTTAAGCAATTATATACATATATATATATGATTAATTAATTAAATAATTAATTAATATATATATATATATATATGTAGTGCACGTTGGATAGGAAGAGATAAAAATGTTGAAAAGTCAAAGATGCCTTCATTTATTCATTAAGAATAAATGGCCATTAAGCCATCCACTTGTCCATTTCTTATGGAAGTTTTTTTTAAAAGGTTAAAAAATCAACATAAGAGTAAATGGAAGGGGATGGTCGACGGTGGTGCTAAATAGAAAAGGGGTTGGAGGTTTTGAAAGCTTAAGAGTTAAGCTTTCCTTTGAAAAATGGTTTTTCATGTCTTCCTCCTTAAGGCACCATGATTTCTCTCTTCTCCAAGCACAAGATTCCAACGTGGCTCCTCAAGCTCTCGGAGACGGAGGTAGGGTCTAGCAGCCTTTAACTGTTTCTAGCTATTCCCGGTCAAAGGGTTTGATCCGGTTAGATTTTTCGATCTGCGTGGATCACCTTTAGAGATAGTCTCTTTTGGCTATTTAGGTTGATGTCTTTATACGGATATCAAGATCCTGGGTTTCGGGAAAGTCCCGGGAACAAAAATTTTTGTTTTCCGCTGCCGGTGCATGTGATGTACCTCCCGGGATTTTCCTACAGGAGGTGACTTAAGTAGATCGAGAGAAAAAAAAATACCCTAGACACAAGTGAGCTGAGTGTAAACACTATATCTTGAGAGTTTCTCTTCTGTTCAATCTCTTGTACTTGAATTCTTTTGGTGTTTATTCTGTTAGCTTTCTTCTTATTTGCTGTGGTTGAATTCTGAGGAAGTAACTTGAGTCAATTTCATTTTATTGTTTTGAGTATGGGTGCTATTTTCTTTTCCTCTTGTATTCTTTTTGACTCTTGTAAACTTTGTCCAGGAGTACAAAGGTCTAAGTGTGGGAGAATTTGATTGAGCCAAGTTTATATTATAAATTGGCTGCATTTTCATAGCTACTTATGCATGTGTGGACTCCTTATTGATGATTTTTGTGCTTAAATTGGTTCCTCATGCTGAGTTCTTTCAACTCCCAATTTGTCAGTAAATTGTCATGTTTTGATACTTATTTTTCCATAATTTTTATTGGGACAATTGATACTGCAAATTGTTGTTTTTGTTGTTATTTAATTTCAGGAACAAAGGAGTCAACGTCAGGAAGTCAACAGTCAAGGTCTGTCCACACGTCGCGACGCATGGCGTCTCACACATCGCGGCGAACACACTTCCACACGTCGCGGCGCATGACGATGCAGACGACGCGACGAGCAGACGAGTGCACACGTCGCGACGAATTTAATTCATCTATCTTATTAAATCGCATGACGCATAAGCGGATACTCGACCTGTTTATGGAAAGTCTGTCTCACTGTTACAACCCGAGCCCGTGACCCATCATATAAGAGCTTCCATTTTTAGGTTACGGGCATGCGAAGAGAGAGACGAACACACAGAGAGACAATACAGACGAAAAGATACTGAACGAGAGAGACGGCTTGGAACGCAGACTCTGGAGTAGAAGACCTTCACATTCTCATCGTCGTCCATCACTATCACCACAGTCATCATCATCACCGTCAGCATCTTCTGCAACATAAGTCTCGTTCATTCTCCAGCATCCGAGGGATCGACCGGAGACATGCGTAGCTAAACCGTCCGTCCTCTTGAAGATGTAGCAATGGCTTGAGTTTACAGAACTTCAAAGGGGAGTAATCATTTAGTGTCAAAAGTTTAGTTATATCTATGTAATGTCTGAGTTAGAGATTGCATCGGTGTAGCTAGATTAGCATGGTTATAGTTTAATCATGTGTTGAACACTATTTTGAAATTTGGACGAGTATTCTGTAGAACTTTTGTGCTTAATATATGAAGTTTCATATATGTCCTTGGATTTTGCATCTACGGTTTTAATCTGCCTAGTTGTGTTTGATTGAGATTGTTGTGTTTTATTCAATCGACCAATTGCATTTGCTTGTCTAATTTTCACACTAAGGTTTTTAACAAAGATTTAAACAATGGAGTTCATTGATTAAATCTTTGGACCTAAAGAGTCCTTTAGGGTTGTTCTTCTGAAACTTAGTGGATTGTATCCCTGAAAATCAATTTTTAACTGTGATAGCCTGAGCCTCATTTTCAAGAGGATTTTATCAATATGATTTTATCTGATTGTGTGTTTATTGCATTATTTGAAAAATACCAAAAACATTCTTTACACTTTTTGTTTAATTTTGATTGCTTTACCGGTTTAGACCAAAAGACCAAACCCCCATTTTATCAACTTCATTGCAATTTTTGACAATTAGGCTAGATTAGACCATTTTTATATTGGTTCCAATTAAGTGAGATGACCTGAGGTTGCATCCTATACTGCAGTCTTAGAATTTATTTTATTTGATCGGTTTCCAAGGATCGATCGTAAGGTCGAATCGACAGAGCCGCGATCAGTCTTTCTCATTCTTGTAATAGACTAAGATATCATCTATGAATACCACATCCCAAACTGGTCTAAATAAGGCATAAACACCCTATTCATTAGATCCATGAAGCAGTTGGCACATTAGTTAGCCCAAATGACATTACTAAGAATTCATAGTGTCTATACCAAGTCCTGAATGCAATCTTTGAAACATCCACATCCTTTACCTGAAGCTAATAATACCCTGATCGCAGATCTATCTTTGAAAATACCTCTACACCTTTTAACTGATCAAACAGACTTTCTATCTTTGCAAATAGATATTTATTCTTCATCGTAACCTTGTTCAATTGCCTATAATCAATGCACATTCAAAGAGTACCATCTTTCTTCTTAACAAACAAAATCGGTGCTCCCCAAGATGAGACACTAGGTTGAATAAATCCCTTATCCAATAGCTCTTGTAACTGAACTTTCAACTCTTTTAGCTCAGCAAAAGCCATCCTGTACGATGCTCTAAAGATAGGAACTGTTTTAGGCACAATCTCAATAAATAGCTTAGCCTCCCTTTTGTGAGGAAGCCTAGGTAGTTCTTTAGGAAAAGCATTTGGAAAATTGTTCACGAAAGGAAAGTCTTGCAGTTTTACACTTTCCCTCTTCAAATCAAGTACAAAAGACAAATAAGCTTCACACGCTTCCTAAGAAACCTTCGGGCTTGCATAGTGGATATTACACTAGTTAGAGGACTAGTGTGGATGCCATATAATATTATTTCAGTTTGATTGGGCTTTTTAAGCACAACAAGCTTTACTCTAAATTCAACAACTACTTGATGATTGGATAAGCAATCCATATCCAAAATCAAATCGAATTCACAAAAAGGCATTTCAATTAGATTCGCTATAAACTCACTACATTGGATCAAAATAGGACGGTTTCTATAAATCCTGTTAACCAACACACTACTACCCAAAGGATTGGTTATATAAATATGACAATATAACTGACCTACAAGCATCTTTTTATCAAGAAATTCTCCAAAACAAATATAAGAATGGGTAGATCTAAGATCAATCAAAGCATGCATTTCAGAGTCAAAGAGAAAAATAATACCAACGATGACCTCACGTGAGTCCTGGTCCTCGCGAGCCTTCATAATATAGGCCCAAGATGTAGCAGAAGATGTAGCAGATTGGTCAACAGTTTTTAAAGCAATACTCAAATTAGGCCTAAACTAGACAAATCCTCCATAACCTCTTACCACCTCTAATATTTCCTATAAGTGCATTAGAAGCTTCTCTGTTAGCTTGTGACACTTGAGATTATGTCATAGGACAATTTGCTACACAATGTTCAGTGCTTCCATATTGGAAACATACACCCATCATCCTCTTAAAAGTACCCTAATGGTATCTGGAGCAATGAGGACACTCCGGTGCACCAGAACCTCAGCCTATAGAGGGACCCTTACCAGGATCAATCGATGGGGGAAACCTTTTTCACCTTCCTTTAGTTGCAGATCTTTAGGTGGATTCCTATGCAGTGGAAGCATCTTCACGGCTTCTCTTACCCAATGGTTGACCTCCTGTAGAAAAACCCCTTTGCTATGCTCTCTCTCTCTTAACTATCTCTTACTTTTTGATTTTGATTGTAGCTTGAACCAACTAATGATAATTCACTTGCTACAGAAGAGTGAATGCCACAATATGCTCTTTTATTGAGTCATTTAATCTATCTTTAAACTGATGACATTAGAAATCCTTAATAAGCATAGGTTCAGATTCATATTTGTCGAGTCGACTGAATTCTCTTTCATACTCAGCAATAGATAGATTTATTTACTTCCTGCTTAAGAACTATTTCCACCTCTCATTTTTGTAAGTTGTCATAACATATTATTAAAGTAGTGCTCTAAAGGCAATCACTTTTAACACTTTTTTACAAATTTTATTTTGATTAATAAAGCGAAAGGAAATTTTTATTAATTGGATGTTCATTTATTTATAAATTAATGTCGTTCTTAAAAAGTCCATGATACAAAACATAGAATAAAGGAAATCATGATGAGATCATGATAATGAGATTCCTATCATGTACAATTATGTTAGTATCTAAATTATTCCTAGTCATAAGATTAATAAGATAAGACCTTGTTAATCTAGATAGACTAGCATATGTTATACTCCTTCATTTGATCAAGTAGTGGATCTCATAAATTGTAAGCATGAGATGTTTATAGTTAACATGTGGATGATTACTAAGAGTAGTAAGTACATCAGATGATTGCTATAAGATTATCATATGGATAATCTATCAAATTTTCGTGATTAATGTCATCATAACAATGGTGCAAATATCCTTAGACTTAAGGTAATCAAGGATATATTAGATATTGATCCTGTGGTTTGACACCATTCCTTGTTGCCTCAAGATGAGGTTGCTCATAGGGTGGTGACTAGGTACAACTATTGGTATTATGAGGTCACTTATAGGATGATGATTGGGTACAAATATTGGTATTCGAAGGTAATTGAGTAGCCAATAAATGATTCACCACTCATAATAGAAGGAGATGATACCCACGACCTCTTGTTGGGGTCATTACTCGAGAGTCTCTAGTCAAAGCAGTTATATGTCATAAAGAGAGTCTTCAATGACACATAGAGTAATAAGATCCCCAAGATAAGAACTAACATCACTTGGACTAGATCTGATATAACCAGTCTAGTGGGAGTTGACACATAACCCATATTCAAACCAAGTGGGGTATAGGATGGTGAAGGGATGAATTGCACAGTAATTAACTATGGAAAGGTTTGTAACCTAGATAATTAAGTAATTGTTGTATGAGATTAATTGCATGAAACTTGGTCCTGATCTAACTCTCACTAGAGCATCTATTTGAACTCATCTTATTTGGTGCCCTAAACACCCTTACACACTAATTTTTCTTCATCTTTGCATGCATTCTAGAGCCCAAGCAAGGTTTTTGGTTTTTTTCTACAACCCAAACAAGGAGAAGATTCAAGAAAGGAGGAGTATTTGCAAGGTACATATGCTATAATTTTATGTTCTTATAATTTATTTAAACATGCACATAGATTTTGGATTTTTTGGGGATGTCATGGGGTTGGAATTTTGATTATGAAACTTTCGCTACCTTGCCATGTATGTGATGCATGGATCCATGGTTCTCAAACAGTGGTATCAAAGCAAGTTATGCATGTACAAGGTGATCTATTAAACATGTGCAACTGTTTGTTAGATTGTGACTGAGAAGCATGTTGTTTTTAAAAAATTCGTATAAATTATAACCATTCTGATTTTCTTTCATATAAATTCTTATAACATGTTATATGGGAATTCATTAGAGGAATGTTTCCAATAAAAATTGTTTGTTCTTGCATATCCCTACTGGTTTTCCAAATTAATCCCACGAATACATATAATTCAAAAGAATAGGTACGCGATTCATATACAACATCCCTTTCTTTTATCAACGGTTATACTAATTGACATGTTTCCACAAATAATTGAAATTCAATTTCTTGATCTGTATCTTCAATTTTTGGAAACTTATGAAGCTCTTCTGTTAAACCCCGATCAATGGACCTACAAAATCCTTAAAATGGTATCTGATTAAATCCAGGTATTGTAGACATTCCTGCATTTCCATCCCCCATTATTTTGAATTTCCCATTTATTCACATTGTTGGATCGTTCTTCATACAATTATATGGATTGATCTAACAATGATGGAATTTTTTATATACATTTACAAAGTTACGAATCACATAAAATTGTATCTAACTCCATATGTGGATATGGAATGTATAAAATAGGTATGAACGGCAGAATAAAGATAATTTTATACTCAAATTTGAATTTGCAACAGATATAACTGAAAAGGAATTATTTCGTACATGAAGCCGTGATCTAATATATAGATAAATCTTGTTTATTATATATAAATCTTATATAGGTTTAAATATCAATAGAAATGGATCTTGTGTTATGGAATCCAAGAAAAATATTGAAGATGCCTCTTATATGTCTTATGTTATGACTTCAAATAAACTTTTCTGGGGAAGGCCGAAGAAAGAAATATTCATTTCTCTCTATACAATAATTAGGAACAAGAAGATTTAATCAGAAATATCGACAGATTTTTTTTGGAGTCCAAAGAAATGTAAAAATGAAAGAAAAAGCAGATCTACTGTTTCAATTTCATATATATTGAATTTGAATATCAAAATAGCAGATCTAGTTAGGATTTAATGGTTATGTTTTTGTCAGAGTAAATTTCAATTGAATGTCATTTGCTATTTTATTATGAATTAATCTCTAAGTCTATTCACATGTTGGTTTCAGGGAATTTCTGGAAAATAGAATGTATGTGCTAATTTTGAAATTTTCGTAATAACTCTAGAAAACTTATTTTTCTAAATTTCTTTCACATAAATGTTTATAAGGTGTTGTGTTATGTTTCTATTAAATGAAAATGCAATTGAAAGTCATGCTTAGTTTCAGCCTGATGCATGTATCAAGTTTGGGGAAATTCTAGAAATATGATAAACATGCAAGCTTGTAAATTCCATAATAATTTTATAAAAAATTGTTTTTATGAAGTTTCTTCATGAACATGCACATATGTTGTTTCCACGTGTATGAGATGCATGACACCTATTTTTGAAGTGACTGATTATTTATTCTCGATTATACAAGCATGCTGGTGGTGTATGACAAGTGTTAGTAGACATATGATGTGCTGGCAAATTATACTTATTTTATAAAGAATTCATAGGAATTAGATTCTGAAATTTTTTATTAGGCACATTTAGAATGTTTATATGACTCTAGAAGTTTTCCAGAATTAATTGAACTTGATTCAATTAATAGATCAAGTCAAAGTTAACACTAGATAGCTTTTTAAAAGCTGATGGGGCTAACTTGTTTAATGACTTATGTGTATATGTTTCAATTATAATACCTTGAAATTATTTTTATGAGATAAGAAATGTATTATTTTGATGCTAGTAGCGTGCTAAGTGCATGTACTTAAAATTAGGGTTCTGAAAAGTTTTCAGACATTGAATCGATCTCTTTAGTGTCTAGTAGGTTAACTCATTTATCTTGATAATTTTGGCCATCAAGATACTTTTTGGCTTGTAATGAAATTATCTTGATAAATTTGAGATGACCTACGGATGTTTTAGATTACTAATTGATGTTTGGGAATTTTGGAACCCCTAGGGATTAATTTAGAATTAATCCAAGTAGAGCATAGCATTTCTGGTGTGACTAGAAAAAGGCATGTGCACTAGAATTAAAGTGTTTAATATGGACATCAAAATAATTGAATTTTAGGGTTCCTAATTGAATCACATTCATAATTTGAATTAGCCAAGACTAACACTTGTACCCGGTTTAGTTCAAGAGTTTAATCGAATCACAAACTTTAGATGCATGGTCAAGTCATAACCTAAATTAAACCTCCTTTATGTGATACATGCATTAGATGCATTTTAAAGGTGGTTAAGGGGTATAGGGTAAGGCTCCAAATTGTACCCTAGTTGGAATGTTACATGTTAATGAAAGTACATATATGAGAGGTGTTAAAATTTGTGATATGATTGAGAATTACATATAACTTGAATTTTGGTTTAATAGATCATATTTAGTGGATTGGAATTAATTAACATCATTAGAGAATTAAGGTATTAAAATGTATATTTGGACTAGGAAAATTGTCAAATGGCAAGTCAAGTTGGTACATGAAAAATTAGAATGACTAAGCCTATAAGTTACTGACATTTAGCATGGCTAATGCATTGACATTTGGCAACATTGGTTTAAGTGACAAGTGGCCTAATTGAGTTGTGGCATTTGGCTACATGATAAGAAGACAAGTGGCTCACTAATATGTTTGCCATGTAGGTCACCTCATGGAAGGACAGGTGTCCCTTTAAAGCTAGGATACCTTACAAAGTAAGAGCTGAATCACTCCAACTCATTTGGTGTTTCTGCTACCTTCTCTCTTCACTTTGTTCCTCAACACAAAAACCTCTCACTCCCTCCTAAATTCTAGAATTTTGCTTGATTTTGGATCATCTTTCACTTGGAATCTTTGTAAGTTACTGCATCAAGAAGTAAGTCTTGGTATTTTCTGTGTTATTGTTTTATTGGTACTGAAATTTGCACCTTAGTCTAGGAGTTGTGTATGGTTACTTGAAAGACTAGTGGGATTGCTTTTTTGGAGTTGTTCTTTAAATTTAAGAAGTTAAAGGAATTCTAAACTTGAGAGCATGTTGTGTTATCAATTATGTGATGATTGAAATGGATAGAATATGTTGAATTGATGATGAATTGAGGTCTGGAATTTGATAGTTGTTGGTGGCTTTTGCTTTAGATTTTTAAGCATGAAAGATTATGGATTGTGGGATACCTTATGAATGATTTTTGAATTGGTTTGGACATAAATTTGATGAGGTATTGAAGCATGAATAAGGTATAATTGAAGTGAAATTGATGGACTTTGGTGAAGGTGTGTCAAATGGAAGTGAAGAAGTCAAGTTTTGGAAAGAAATTCGAAGTTGTGGGTGAGTGAACCTTCGGTTCACTCATCCTACAATCGCGAGATTTATAAGGTTTATTCCTATGGTCATGGGAAGTACTTAAGAAGTAGAAAATGTTGCTTTTAGACAATTGTTGGACTATATAAGGTTAAGGTACTTAACAATGGTTTAAATGTGTTGGACCCCGCCTGCTTCCGGAATCCAACTCTTGCGAAATCATGAAACTTGAGCTCGCTTTGATACCATAAATGTTGGGACCGAAACCCAACTACTTAATAAAACCATGAAACCTATATATGCTCTTCATTTTCTTGCTCTGATACCACAACTGTTGGATCCTGCTTGCTTCCGGAGCCCAACTCATGTGAAAACACAAAACTTGAGCTTATTTTCCTGAAGGGTCATTTACTGTCATTCCACAATGGTGATGAGCGCACACTAAAAAATCACCAAAACCATAAGTCGACTTCTTCAAATAAATTGTAAATTTAAGTCTCTAATTTGCTTTGAAGCAAGAATCACCTCAATCGGAGCTCTATAGCTCAAGATATGCGTAAAATTCCAAAGTGTGTTTATACCTTAATCATGCTCTTTAAAATGACCCCTTACTTTCTTACAATCAAACTTTTTCATATCAAAACCAAAAACTACAAAATTTTAAAGAGAGATAAATTCATGTCTTAGAAATCTATCGCTTCAAAAATCACTTCATTTGGAGGTCGGACGAGGGAGTTATGACTGAAAGAATCTAACATGTTCATAATCTCAATCATGCAGTAACATGTCTTAGCGCGATTTTCATATCCATTCAAATACTAATCCTTTTTTTTCCATAACAATTTCAATTGTAAGAAATGACAACTCATATTCAAAGTCCATCAATTCAGTTGGATTACTTCTTTAAGTGTACTTAATTTCAACTACCAATAGAAGTTCATCAAATCATCACTTCACTTTATTCAAAACATCCCATGATTATCATCATAACATTCTTATCTTTCTTGTCCATATTGCCTCACTTATATATATATATCAATTCATATGCAAAGTTCATTAACTCACATGGATCGCTTCTTCAAATTTACTTAATTCCAATTTAACCTCATCCTTAATTAATCCATATTTTAACTCCACCTTGATCCATACCCAATTTCGCATTCAACAGTGACAATCATCCATACACAATTTCACATTTCATTATCATCATACACAATTCCATAATTCATATCCATACACAATTCCATATTTCA
This sequence comes from Erythroxylum novogranatense, assembly GCA_029891385.1. NCBI lineage: Eukaryota > Viridiplantae > Streptophyta > Magnoliopsida > Malpighiales > Erythroxylaceae > Erythroxylum > Erythroxylum novogranatense. The sequence continues at coordinate 50,475,212 of CM057233.1, read as the reverse complement.
TTCACATCATATATAAGAGTTTACAAGCTCCAATGGCATTTCCAAACCATGTTATAATATTTCACAAAATCACAAATTACAACATTCAATTGTATATATGATGTGAATGAAATATGTCAATTCGGATTTACGCCTCTTTCACTTTGTTTCTTACTCAACACCTAAATTGGGGAAAGAGAGTGAGGGTGAGCTTTAAAAGCCCGTGGATAACATGCTTATAACAAATAACAAGCAAAAATTGTTCAAAAAGTCTATTGTTACAAAATGCTTATTGAATCATAAATCTCACTTTTCTCAAAACTTTTGTCAAGAAATCAAAATCGCAACAACACAACTCATGCATTTTTTTTCAACTTGTTCATAAATCATGAATGCATCAAAACTTGTCACAATTCATAAACACATAAACACATAATAATGGTTTAGGTAAGTCCATAAACATGACGAACTACACAATTCCATATAATGTCCTTGAGTAGTCGTAAACTTGAGGGAGTCCTTCAAGGAGCTCCGTGCCACTAGTGGGCAGGCGGGATAAGCCTATTCTTGGGTTAACATGCACGTGACAATTTGTTGGATGGACTAACAAAACCCACACATCATGTATTTCAAAACTTGTTGCCATAATGGCACTTTTCGAAAAAAAAAACTTGATTTTTCTTGACATTTTGCCATAATGGCATATTTCAAAAACACATTTATTCATGATCATGCAATATCTCACATTTCATCAACCAAATTCATATATCAATCACATAACAATTTCGCAAATCGTTCATAAGCAATAATGCAACAAATATGAAGCAATTTAAAATCATTTTCTTCTCTGGCTTTAAAAGGAAACATTTATGGCTCGTTAATTATATTATAAACACGATACCCACCTTAAATCCTTGCTTATAAACTTGTTCAACATGCTTCCCCTATTGCTCCTCTTGAATCCTCTCTTAATCTCCTTTAACAATAGCCACAAAATCCCTAAATCAAAAGACATCCAAATTGATCAACCCCAAAGAAACATATCATGAAATTGATCTTAAAATTCTTAAACCCATACCATTCTTAAGCTATCTAAACCATAACCGTTTCAAAAACTCAACAAATCAAAAACACTCTTACCTTGGTCCTTCACCAAATGAGGAGTTGCTTGTCGCTAATGTAAGCCCTCATCTTCTTCCATCTTTTCCTTCATGAATAACCATCAAAATCCCTCTCGAAATCCATGAAAAAGCAAGCCCTAGCTCCCTCTTTCTTTTTCTTTCTTTTCTTCTCCACCGAGCTCTCCCTCTCTTCTCTCTTTTCTTTCATTTTTCTCCCTAATTTCGTGCACCACTCACCCTTATATACAAACCCACATGTCTTGTTTACCATAATGCCATTAATGAATGGGAAATGACCCATTTACCCTTACATAATAGCCTTGTAACTTACATGCTTAAGTGTTCTTCCAATTTTGCCCCTCATGCAAACTTACCACCCTAGTTCAATTTAATCCATGCCATATGATCTTACTCAAAATAACATGCTTATTAACTGCCATTAATATGCTAATTAATTCTACCAAATACTCTATTAAGACCTCAAAATTCATTTAAATCCTTGCCTAACTCTTTCTAAAAATCAAGGCATTTTCTAATCATGAAATTGAAGGAATTTGATAAAACTTCCTTCTAGAAAAATGTTCCTCATTGTCTTAATTTTCTAATGACACCAAAAGAATTCAATTTGGTTTCATAGTCTAAGAGTTATACTCCAAACATTTCGGTCTGTTCTTATACTAAAACATTATCCTGCGCATGACTTCCATCTGAAAATTGACTTTCTTAAAGATTGAATCAGAACTTGATTTCATCAAACAATTTATAGCCCTATATCCCTAGTTTACTCCAAATCAAGAATCATCTCGTTTGGATAACTAGACATCAAGTTATGGCCAAAACACCATAGCATGCTCAAAGAACATTTTCAACTGCACTCTCCAACTTTTAACTTCCAATATTTCACATATAACTCATCTTGTATCTAAACCATCTTTTCTATTCCTTTTAAATTTCAAGGTTTCTCCTTTGTTTTACACATAACTAATTGCCAATAATTTCTCATTTAATAGTCCTAGCTTACAGAAAGGTTCAGGGTCCAACAAAATGGACTTAATTGAGCTTGAAAATGAACCTATATGATGTTAGATTAATCAAGTAACAGTTAATGAAAGGTTAAATAAGATTTGGATTTTTAATTAAAGTAATAACTTAAGTAAGGTGTTATTAGATACCAAAGTATTTAATTTTGGAACTTATAAGTTATTAAAGAAAGGTAGTGTACTTATGAACCGAAATGTGTTCTAAATGATATAAGTGATGTGTTAGTTATAAATGTTTGTGAATTGGGAACTTAGGTGAGTGCATATAAAGTGTAATTTCGTAATGTATCCATTGGTACATTATTGCAAATGTTTATGTTTATAAGGCATATTAAGTTTGATTAAACATGAATGAAAATATTCAATATAAGAAAAATGGAATACGTCATATGATATGCAATATATCTTTTACATGAGAATTTTGAAATGTGACATGTATTGTTTTAAAACTCTTAAGTCTTAGTCATGGGTAAATAGGCATGCCTAGAAGTGTTTGTAGCTGCTTCTGTGACACTTCGATGTCTCCTACTATCGATACTTCGATGTGTCTTGATATTTGAAACAACAATATCTTCTGATACTAAGACATAAGTCTCTCCTGTTTTGAGATACCAATCATGGTATCTTCTATTTTGGTCCTGTCACCCACTTTTATAAAATGGATTAGCAGGTTAACTTGTTTGTCTTCTGTTACATGCTCAGTTATGATATAACCAAAATCTATTTTAAAATAAGTTTTGTTATGATATAATCATATACTGTTTGATATAGACAAGTTCTGTCCTGATACTTTAAATTTTGGTTATGATATTATGGTATTCTATTATGATACTTGTACGTTTTTCTCTCATGCAAATATATCCTGCTTTGATATGTTTTGTTCTGTTATGAGATACATATTGTTTGGATTGCGCTTCAATATTAAGAATTAAAGATTGCTTAAAATGTGATTTGATTTTGTTTATTTAAATGTTCGAAGACTGTTAGAAATAGTTGCCAAATTATTTTTCTTTAGTTATTTCCCCACTAAGCTTTTTTTTAGCATAGTAGTTTTGCCTCCGTGTAGGTTCTGATAAGAAGGTTTAAAGACTGGGACAAAGATAACTGCAGTGGCTAAGGAGATTGTGTTTTGTTTTAGAAATGTTCAGTTTGTTTTTTAGTTGTATTTAACATAATGAGATATATTAGAATTTGTATTTCATTTGATGGTTTGTAATAACCTTAATACAGGTTGGCTTTTGAATTTATGGCATGTATTATGATAATCACAATATGTATGATATGTTCTATTTATTAAATAACATCTAATGATATGTAATGTTTGCTTGCTTGAGTTTCTGGAAATGCGTGTAAGGGAATGTTTAGTATGTTTTAGATTATTTTGTTTCTGTTTTGTGTGGCACTTGCATATCCTTCTAGGGGGTATGTGGGTATTACATATAGGATGATGAAGGGACAAATTACATGTTAATTGACTATGGAAAGGTTCGTAAGTCGAATAATCAACTATCGAAGAGTTCGAGTGTTAATCCACTTACATTTCGGTAAATTGGCATCATGAAACCCTTCAAGATTTGTTCAAATTAAGAGTTAATTCAAGTGACCAAAATAACTGGGAACCTAAGGGTCACAAGCATAAAAGATTGGATAAAAAGCAAAGTGTGCATGATTGTCAATTAAGCAAGCCATGATTGTGGTTTATAGGACACGATCGTGGTTGACTTAATGACAGGTGGTACACAAGTTAGTTCTTTACTGATGTACAGACGAATTTAAACCCAAACACACACTCAATAGAGAGAATAAGGTTCTAGAAGAGTTCTGGAAGTTGAAAGGAGTGATCCTGAGATTTATTCATGCAATGTTAAGCAATTGTTGCATGAGATTAATTGCATGAAACTTGGTCTTGATCTAGCTCTCACTAGAGCAACCACTTGAACTCATCTTTTTAAACACCATTACACAATGATTTTTCTTCATCTTGCATTCTTTCTAAAGGCTAAGGAAGGTGTTTGGTATTTGTTACAACCCAAACAAGGAGAAGATTCAAGAAAGGAGGAGTATTTGCAAGGTACATATGCTATAATTTTATGTTCTTATAATTTGTTTATAAATGTACATATATTTTGGATTTTTTGGGAATGTCATGGGGTTGGAATTTTGATTACAACACTTCCTCTGCCTTGCCATGCATGTGATGCATGGATCCATGGTTCTCCAACAGTGGTATTAGAGAAAGTCATGCATGTATAAGGTGATCTATTGAACATGTGCAAACTATTTACTGGATTGTGACTGACAAGCATGTTGTTTCAAAAAATTCGTATAAATTGCAACCATTCTAATTTTCTTTCACAAAAATTCTTATAAGATGTTATATTATGTTTTTATCAAAGGAAATTTCAATTGAATGTCATTTGCTATTTTATTGTGAATTAATCTCCAGTCTATTCGTAATAATTCTAGAAACCTTGTTTTTCTAAATTTCTTTCATATAAATGTTTATAAGATGTTTTTTTGTTTATGTCAAATGACAATGCAATTGAATGTCATTTACTATTTTATTATGGTTTTAGTTTCAACCTGATGCATGTATGTTGTTCAAGGAAATTCTGGAAATCTGATGGACATGCATGCTTGTAAATTCCATAACAATTTTATAAAAAAATGTTTTTATGAAGTTCTTCATGAACATGCACATATGATGTTTCCACGTGTAAGAGATGCATGACACCTATTTTTGAAGTGCTTTATTATTTATTCTTGATTTTACATTCAAGCTGGTGGTGTATGACAAGTGTTAGTGGACATATGATGTGCTGGAAAATTCCACTTATTTTATAAAGAATTCCTAGGAATTAGATTCTGGAATTTTTATTAGGCACATTTAGAATGTGTATATGACTCTAGAATTTTACCAAAATTAATTGAACTTGATTCAATTAATAGATCAAGTCAAAGTAAAAAATGTGCAACTTTTTTATAGCAGATGGGGCTGACTTGTTTGCTAGATTATGTGTATGTGTTTTGGTTATAATACCTTGAAATTACTTTTATTAGATAAGAAATGTATTATTTTGATGCTAGTAGCATGCCAAGTGCATGTGCTTGAAATTAGGATTCCGAAAAGTTTTCAGACATCAAATTGATCTCTTTAGTGTCTAATGGGTAAACTCATTTATCTTGATAATTTTGGCTGTTGAGATATTTTTTTGGCTTGTACTGAAATTATCTTAATAAATTTGAGATGACCTAGGGATGTTTTAGATGACTAATTGACGTTTGGGAATTTTGAAAATCCTAGGGATTAATTTAGAGTTAATCCAAGTAGAGAATAGCATTTCTAGTGTGACTAAAAAAAGGCATGTGCACTAGAATTAAAGTGTTTAATATGGACATCAAAATAATTGAATTTTAGGGTTTCTGACTGAATCACATTCACAATTCGAATTAGCCGAGACTAAAATTTGTACTTGTTCGATTCAAGAGTTGAATCGAATTACGAACTTTAGATTTATGGTCAAGTCATAACCTAAATTAAACCTTCTTTGTGTGATACATGTATTAGATGCATGTTAAGGGTGGTTAATAGTGTAAGGCCCTAACCTAGTTGGAATGTTACATGTTCATGAAAGTACATGTATGATAGGTATTAAAAATTATGATATGATTGAGAATTGCATATGACTTAAATTTTGGTTTAATGGATCATATTTAGTGAATTGGAATTAATTAACACCATTAGAGAATTGAAGTACTAAAATGTATATTTGGACTAGAAAAATTATCAAGTGGCAAGTCAAGTTGGTATATGGAAAATTAGAATCACTAAGCCTATGAGTTAGTGACATTTAGCTTGGTTAATGCATTGACACTTGGCAGTATTGGTTAAGTGACAAGTGGCCTAATTGAGTTGTGGCATTTGGCAACATGATAAAAAGACAAGTGGATCACTCCTATGTTTACCATGTAGGCCACCCCATGGAAGGACAGGTGTCCCTTCAAAGCTAGGATACCTTGTAAAGCAAGAGTTGAATCACTCCAGCTCATTTGGTGTTTCTGCTGCCTTCTCTGTTACTTTTCTCCTCAGCACCGAAACCTCTCACTCCCTCTCAACTTTTGGAATTTTTCTTGATTTTGAATCAACTTCACTTGGAATTTTTGAAAGTTACTGCATCAAGAAGTAAGTCTTGCTATTTTTTGTGTGATTGTTTTGCTGGTGCTGAAATTTGCACTTTGGTCTAAGAGCTGTGTATGGTTACTTAGAATAGTAGTTGGCTTGCTTCTTTGGAGTTGTTCTTTGAAGTTAAGAAGGTAAGGGAAATCTAAACTTGGTAGCATGAAGTGTTATGAATTCTGTGATGAATGAAATGGATAGAATATGTATTGAATTGATGATGAATTAAGGTCTAGAATAGGACGGTTGTTGATGGCTTTTCCTTTGGATTTTTATGCATGAAAGATTATGGTTTATGGGCTGCCTTATGAATAATTTTTTAATTGTTTTGGACATGAATGTGATGAGATGTTGAGGCATGAATAAGGTATAATTGAAGTGAAATTGATGGACTTTGTTAAAGGTGTGTCGAACGGAAGTGAAGAAGTCAAGTTTTGGAAACAAATTAGAGATTGTGGGTGAGTGAACCTTCGGTTTACTCATCCCAAGATAGTGGGATTTATAAGCCTTATTCACATGGTCGTGGGAAGTACTTCGGAAGCAAAAATATTGGTTTTAGACAATTGTTGGACTATATAAGGTTAAGGTACTTAATAATGTTTTAAACGGACTTAATTGAGCTTGAAAATGAACCTAGATGATGTTAGATTAATCGAGTAATAGTTAATTAAAGGTTGAATAAGATTTGAATTTTTAATTGAAGTAAAAACTTAAGGAAGGTGTTATTAGATAACAAAGTATTTAATTTTGGAACTTATAAGTTATTAAAGAAAGGTAGTATACTTATGAACATAAATGTGTTTTAAATGATATAAGTAATGTGATAGTTATAAATGTTTATGAATTAGGAACTTGGGTGAGTGCATGTAAAGCATAATTATTTAATGTATCCATTGGTACATTATTGCTAATGTTTATGTTTATAAGGCATGTTAAGTTTGATTAAATATGAATGAAAATATTCAATATAAGAAAAATAGAATAAGTCATATAATATGCAATGTATCTTTTATATGAGAATTTTGAAATGTAACATGTATTGTTTTAAAACTGTTAAGTCCTAATCATGGGTAAATAGGCATTCCTAGAAGTGTCTGCAGTTGCTTCTGTGACACTAAAGTGTCTCCTGATATTGACACTTTGGTGTCTCCTAATATCAACACTTAGGTGTCTCTTGATATTTGACACAATAGTGTCTTCTGATATTGAGACATAATTCTCTCCTATTCTAAGATACCAATCATAGTATCTTCTGTTCTGGTCCTATTACCGTCTTCTATAAAAAGGATTAAGAGGCTAACTTGTTTTGTATTTTATTACATGCTCAGTTTTGATATAATCAAGCTTTGAAATAAGTTCTATTTTGATATAATCAGACACTGTTTTGATACAGACAAGTTTTGTTCTAATACTTTAAAGTTTGGTTATGATATTATTGTTAGAGTAGTGCCCTAAAGGCAATCGCCTTTAGCGCGTTTTGGACAAAGTTGTGTACAGACTTTATAAATAAATAAAGAAAGGCATATTTCATTAATTTGGAGTTCATTATTTATGAATTGATATTGATCTATAAAAAAATTAATGAAGTCCATGATATATGACATAACATGAAGGAAATTGTGATGTGATCATACTACTGAGATTCCTATCATGTGCAATTATACCAGTATCTAAATTATCCCTAGTTATAGGATTACTAAAACTGGACATCGTTAATCCGAAGAGACTAGCACATGTCAAGCTTCTTGATTTGATCAAGCAGTGGATCTTAGAAACTGTAAATATGAGATGTTTAGGTTTGAGATGTGAATGCTTACTAGAGGTAGTAAGTTCATTGGATGACCTACTATGAGATCATCACATGGATGTCCTATTCTAATGTCAGTGATGATCTCATCATAGCAATGGTACAAGTATCCTTAGACTTGAGGTACTCTAGGATATCTTGGATACTGATTCTGTGCTTTGACTCCATTCCTTGTTTCCTTACAGAGGTCGCTCATAAGATGGTGATTAGGTACAGCTTGAGGTATTCGAAGGTAACTGAGTAGCCAATAGAGGATTCACCACTTCTGTGATAGCAGAAGATGATACCCATGGCCTCTTGTTAGGGTCATTACTTGGAAATCTCTGGCCGGAGTACATATGTCATGAAGAATGCCTTCATTGACATATAAAGTAATGAGTCCCAGGATGAGAACTGATATCACTTGGACTAGATTTGATGTAGTCAGTCTAGTAAGAGTTGACACTTTGCCCATACTCATAACCAAGTGGGGTATAGCATGGTGAAAGGACGAATTGCACAGTAATTGTCTATGGTTCGTGATATGGTTGGTGGTGAGCATGGCTTCAGTCGTCAAACCAATTACTTTCCGGTCAATTAGGGGTCATGATGTGTTGCTAGACACCGCTCATGACTTGCTTAGATTAAGTGTTAATCTAAGTGGCCAACATAACCGGGAACCTAATGGGTCACACGCATAAGAGTAACTCAGAGAATTCGTAAAATAGTTTTGGATAGAGATTAATTATATGGAGAGCAATAGAACTAAATGGATCCTGATGAGATTGGGATATGTCCCGATGAGATCGCGACATCGATATTGCTGAAACAGGTCTTCGGTGTTTTTTCTATACCGGGACCTGGTAGGACTGACCCCAGTGTGAATGGACCACCTCAGTATTTATATATATATATAATTTACGTGGAAGGATGAGAAGCTTTGTTAAAAATTTCATTTAATGTCTTTTAGCCTTGTCAAAAGTATCATTTAATGGCTTTAAATGAAAAGGACAAGATGACTAAAAGAAAAAAAATGCTAAAGGAAGGTAGATGATCGTGAATTATATAGAGAGCCTTTAACAAGTTAAAAGGTTTAGAAAAGGTTTTAAAAATCCGAAGCTCTCCTCTCTTCATCATCTTTCTTCAAGCATCATCATCTTTCTTCAAGCATCATCATCTTGTGCTCTCCAAGAATAAGGTAAGAGCTAGCACTCTCTTCTTTATTCTAGCTATTTCCGGATCAAAGGGTTTGATTCGGTTAGGTTTTCCGATCTCTACGTAGATACCGTTAGAGACGGTCTCCTTTGGTCGTCGTGATTTGAGAATTATGGTACCTCTTTGTATAGACACATAGATCCTGGACTTCGGGAACGTCCCGGAATAATTTTTTTTTGTTTTTCCGCAACGTGTGTATGTGATGCACGCACCGGGATTTTCCTACAATTATAGTATTCTATTATGATACTTGTAAGTTTTTCTCTGAAGCAAATATATCCTATTTTGATATGTTATATTCTATTATGAGACGCATATTGTTTGGATTGCACTTTAATATGAAGAATTAAAGATTGCTTGAAATGTGATTTGATTCTGTATATGTGAATGTTAGACTACTATTATTATTAGAAACAGTTGCCAAATTATATCTTGTTTTGTTATTTCCCTACTAAGATTTATGCTTAGCATGACGGTTTTGCCTCCGTGTAGGTTCTCATAAGAAGGTTTAAAGATTGAGACAAAGACAACCGCAGTGGCCAAGAAGATTGTGTTTTATTTTAGAAATGTTCAGTTTGTTTTTAGTTGTATTTAATGTAATTAGACATATTAGAATTTGTATTTTGTTTAATGGTTTGTAATAACCTTAATACAGGTTGGCTTTTGAATTTATGGCATGCATTATGATAAGCACAATATGTATGATATGTTCTATTTATTAAATACCATCTAATGATATGTAATGTACGTTTTCTTGAGTTTCTGGAAATACATGTTTTGGATTATTTTGGTTCTATTTTGTGTGGCACTTGCATATCCTTCTAGGGGGTATATGGGTGTTACATAACGGATGGCGAAGGGATGAATTGCATGGCAATTGACTATGGAAAGGTTCGTAAATCAAATAATTAACTATCGAAGAGTTCAAGTGTTTATCCACTTACATTCTGATAAATTGGCAACATGAAACCTTTCATGATTTGCTCAGATTAAGAGTTAATTCAAGTGACCAAAATAACTGGGAACCTAACGGTCACACACATAAAAGATCGGATGAAAAACAAAGTGTGCATAATTGTCAATTAAGCAATGTTGGCCCCGAATTTCTTTTATTATTGAATTAAGCATGGTTTAAATAAATTATGAGGTTTTGATAAACTAAAAAAATTTAGAGTTAGTAATTATTTCAAGGTTAGTAGGATTTTATTGCATAGGTTAATCGAATTAAGGTAGTAAGATTGTATCAAGGGCAAAATTGGCAAGTCACTTATGGATAAAGACCATAAGGCATACAAGGAAGGGTAAAATGGACATTTTACAATCATTAAGGGTAAAAAGAGAAGAAGAATTGTTGTTTTACATTTGAAGAAGAGAGAAAACGTGAGTGAGAAGAAGAAGAGAGAAAAATATGAAGAGAAGAAGAGAAGGAGAGAAAGAAGAGAAAACAAGCTAGGTTTTAATTTTTCTTAGCCTTTAAGAGAGATTTTGAGGTTGTTCAAAAAGAGATACAGGTAGAGGAAGAGAAGAGCTTTCATTAGAGCTAAGAAACTCTTCATTTGGTGAAGATTCAAGGTAAGGTCTTACTTAATCTTTTGGATTTTTGAAAGGATTTTAGTTCAAAAAGCTTAGGAAATGCATGAGTTTAAGCTTTCTAGGATCAATTTTATGAATATGTTTCTTTGGGTTCTCAATTGATATTCCTATTAAATGGAAATTTTGCCATTGATGAAGGAAATCAAGAAAGCTAGGAGGAGTAAGAGGAGAGGTATCTTTAAATAAGTTTTTAAAGAAGGAATTCAATGTGGGTTTCATGTTTATAATTGAGTTAATAAGCCATTAATGTTTCTTTCAAAGAAATGAAAATAAATGATTTCAACTACTTTATACATGTGTATTTGTTGCTCTTTAATTTTTTTGAGAAAGTGTTGCATGTTTATGGTGGAATTTATGAGCCATGAACATTTTTCAAAATCAAGAAAGCTAAATGTTTTCAATTGTGTTATAAATGTTGAATTTATTGCTACTTTGAATGATTGAGAAATTGCTACATGTTTGGTATATGGATTGTGTTGATGATTTATGGAATAAATGTGAAAATGATTTTTGAAAAGATATTATGGATAGGAAATCATGTTTCAAAAATGTGCCATTTTGGGCAACATGTTTACAAATTGTGAAATGCATAATTATATGGGTTTATGGTAGTCCGTTCTGTTATGTCACATGCATTGTGACTTATTAAAGGCTTCTCTCGCCTGCCCGTTAGTGGCATGGAGCTCCTTCATAGACTCTCTCATGTTTACAACTACACAAGACCATTATATGGCATTGCGATAGCATGCTCTATTCACAGTTACACAAGACCATTCTGTAGGAATGTGCTAGTACGTTTTGTTTACGAACCTACCTAAACCATTTCTGATGTGATTATGTGCTTGAATGTGTTGGCAAATTTAATGAATGCATGATTATCTGTTTATGAATTGCTTGATAATGTGAGAATTTGGGAAATATGTGTTTTATGGATTTGATGCAAAATTATTTTGACATTGAGTATTTCAATGGTTTTGCTTGTTTTCGATTACAAACTTGTTACTCACGAGCTTTTAAACTCAACCTTATTACTCCTTCCTATATTTAGGTGATGAGCAAGAGATCGAGTGAAAGAGAGTCAAGGCATCACTCCGATTAGGCATATTTTTGTATTTTAAGCTAGACTTTATAAATACGAAGCTTTAGTCGCATTTACAGTATTCTTTGTTCAAGTACCTTTTATATTTTTGGGATTTTGCAAAATGTTGTATTGTGGCTTAGAGTGCCCATTGAAGCTTTGTAAAACTCTTATATTTTGATGTTATTGAAATATGATTGCATTTTGCTCATTACCTTCCAAGTTGTACATTTTATTTTCAAGTCTTTCATAGGAGTGAAAATTTTTGTTATGACTTTAGGGGAAAAACTACATTGATCTAAGTTGAATTAGACAAAGTTGTCTTCTTAGAAGTTGTAGTTTATCTTTCTAGCTTTCCAATGATATAAAGTAAGAAATTTTTGGAAATCAGAGCTGAGAGAATGTTATGGAAAATTATAGGAACGTATGAATGATGAGAATTAGTTGTATGTGATGAATCAATTGAGTTGAGATTTAAGAGTTTAATGAAATAAAATTGGAGGTTGAATTGATATGAAGTGATATTGCAATAGAAGAGTTGAATTTGGCAAGATTATGAGTGAATGTGATGTTAAAAATGATGTAGGAACCATTAAAGATGCTTTGGAGGGAGTTTTGTCTCATCTATATCTGTTTAATGGACTTATAGTCTGTTAAACGGATCTTTTTGGGTCTGAAAATGTCCCTAGCCTCATCTATTTTTGTTAAACGGACATTTGGTCCATCAAACTAACCTTCATGCGTTTGGAAAATGCTCTAGACCCTGTGTATGTCCATTAGGTGGAGGTGTACGTCCGTTTAATAGACATACAATGTACACTTTCGGAAATTCACAATTTTGACCCTCTAGATGGCAAAATGTTTCTTGAGGTCTTCAAGAAAGTTGTTGATCTGGAAGTCTTTTTCAAAACCATCCCAAAATGATCTTAATCTGACAACTCTAGTGAAAGATACGCCTATTGTCCCAAAATGGGTACAGTTGTAACTTGTGGGCTCATCGATGCTTTCCTATGATACATTTAGGCTTGAAGGGAACTTAAAATGTACTTAGCAGAGAAAATACAAATGAGTGATATTTTAGGGTGATGATTGAGGATATATACATATGAATGGATTGACGAATATCCATTGATCAAATAGGAAACTTTTGGGATGTTCTAAGAATGAAGATGAACTGGTGTTGGCTAAGGAGATTCTATGGAAATAACCTACAGGATAATACGCTCACTTATGACTCTAGAGTTGGACTCCATAAATGAGGTCCATTAAGCAAGCCACAATTGTGGCTTATAGGCCACAATCGTGACTGACTTAATGATAGGTGGTACATAGGTGAGTTCTTCAATTATATACACACGAATTTAAACCCAAAAACACACTCAATAGAGAGACTAAGGGTCTAGAAGATTTTTTGAAGTTGAGAAACGAAAAGCACCCTTTTAAGTCTCGATGTAGTCTGAATAGGAAGTGCAGAAAGTCACCCTTTTAAGTCTCAAAAAGTGGCCTAAAAATGAAAAGCCTAACTAGGAAAAATGAAAAGTCAATTAGGAATTTGTAACAATTTTATAACAGAACATCCTTTAGTAAATTGAGCATATCTTGGGTTACGGACCTATGATTAAGGTGAATCTTATACTGTTGGAAAGCTAAGAAAAAAATCTACAACTTTCATAATGATTTGATTCGGCCTGAATCAATGTCAAAATTTTGGCCCAAGTTAGAACACTTGAATAACGCTACTGCCTTCATGTTAATTATTGTAACTTGATCTCCAAAGGTCTTTTCTTCGTCAACCAATGTATGTATAAACCCACCAAAAGCTTCTCGAAGCATCTTAGCATTAGCTAGAGTAATCAGTCCTTTCGGCATAGTCAATGGGTCATCTAATAGTAGACTTGTCTTTCAACTCTCTCTTAAGCTCACACCATCCTCCCCTTCTTGAAAAAGATTCGTCCTCGAATCTATAAAGGTAAAAGGAGATAAATCAGAATCATTAAACGAAGCGCTAATGCCACCATGCTCACCTCAGAGATCCAATTTATAGGCTTTGTCATTTATCTTTTTGAGAACTTTAAATAGGCCATTGCCTCTTGGATGTAGCTTTGTCTTTCATTTATCAGGAAATCTTTCCTTGCGCATATGCACCCACACCTAATCTCCATGTTCAAATGAAACAAACTTTCTTCCCTTATTAGCACTAGATGCATATTGCTTATTCTTTTTCTCAATGTGCCAACGGGTCTGTTCATGGATCTTCCTTACCAATTCTGCTTTCTTTTCACCATATGCATTAGATAATTCACTAATAGGCAAAGGAAGTAAATCTATAACAGTTAGTTGGTTAAAACTATACACAGTTTCAAATGGTGAAAAACTTGTAAAAGAATGAACATTTCTATTGTACGCAAATTCAACAAGGGGTAAGCATTCTTCCCATGAGCCCAAATTTTTACTAATCACAGTACCAAGAGTATGATTGACAACCTCAATTTTTCCATCCGTTTGTGGATGACAAGTAGTCGAGTACAACAATTTGGTTCCTAACTTTGCCCATAACACTTTTCGAAAAGAATAAAAAATTTGGCATCTCTATCACTAATTATGGTCTTTGGAATTCCATGCAGTCGAACAACTTCCTTAAAGAACAAATTTGCAATATGAGATGCATCATTGGTTTTATGACAAGCAATGAAATGAGACATCTTAGAAAATCTGTCAACAACCACAAAAATTGAATCTTTACCATGTGTAGACTTAGGCAAACTGATTGGACCAAATTTATACTATAAATTAGGCCCGTTTTCTTTAGTAATTATGCATCTGTTGACTCCTGATTTATGATTTTTATGTTTATTTTGGTCCCGCACATTGAGTTTTGATAAATTGCACATTGTCAGTATTTTGTTGTCATTTATCATTAATTCTGCATAATTTTTATTGGAACAATTGATACTGCAAATGGGTTGTATTTTGTAGGACCAAAGGAGTCAACATCTAAAAAGTCAACACGCCGCGAGATTCGCTGAGACGAATCAGACCCTCCGTTCGCCGCAGCAAATTAATGGCATTTAATTTATTCGCTGCGACGAGTGACCAAATTCATTCGCCGCAGCGAACTACAACCATTCGCCGCAGCGAATGTCGGGTAACCCGACCTATATTGGGCAAAGTATCCACTGATTCGACCCGGCTGACGTATCCTATAAAACTTGCCAATTAGGGCAAGTTAGAGAGCGCCGCCTTCTGATGTTTCTTCTTCGTCTTCTCCAGTTTTCGTTCTTCGTTCACTATTTTCTCTGTTTGTTTCCTTTTTCTTCTCTGTTTTAGTTTTGATAGTTTTTATATTGTGTTTGTTTCAGGTTCAGTCGCAGACGACGTTCACCGCCTTCATCTTTTTCATCTCCGAGATTCCACGTCATTGTCTTCATCTTCCGGTTAAATCGATCCGATCATGACTATCGGTGATTCTCCAAAGATGATGGAGTCATCCGAGTCATGAGGCTAAACTCTTAGTCTCCGGAAATGTAATGAGGTCCGAGTTCTTGAGCTTCAAGGGTAATCAACATCGTTTAGATTTGATTTATGAACTTGTAATGATCCGAGTTGGTATTATTACGATGTATAACCGATTGAGTCTTGCTATAGTTTAGTAGGACGTTAAACTTTGATTTGTGTTAATGTTTGATTATTGTTGAATGCCGTTTTTAAATACATGGAGTTCATGTATATCAGTTGGATGATTGCATCAATTAATTTAATCTGCCTAATTGTGTTTGATTAAGTTGGTTGTGTTTTTATTCAAATGATTTGTTGCATTAATCATTCATAGCATACACTAAGGGGTTTTAACAAGTTTTAATTAATCGAGTTGATTAATTAATTCTTGGACTTAACGAGTTGTTAAGGTTTATTTTCGAAACTTAGTGGATTTCAAACCCCAATATTATTTTGAACGATGATGACCAGAGATACATTTTCAGGAGAGTTTTAATTAATTGATTTTAGTCTTGTTTAATTTCAATCGTTTAGTTTTCTAAAAATCACAAAAACATTTATTCTTATTTTGGCTTAGTTTAATTTCTAATTAATCAAATCAAAACCCCCTTCTATTGCTTTAATTGCATGCATCATTCAAACATTAGGCTAGTCTAGGATCAATGGATGCATTGGTTCCTTGAGAGTCGACCCGAGGTTGCATCCTGTATTGCAATCCTTGGTATAAATTTAATTTGACCGGTTTCCAGGGATCAATTTTAATATTGAACGATAAACCGCCGATCACAAACCTAAAATGAAGTCCATAGAAATATGTTCCTAAGGTGCACTAGATACAGGCAATGGTGTGTATAATGCATGAGGCTTAACTTTAGATTTAGCTTATTTACACTGAATACAATTTACACAAACACGTTCTACATTCCTACACATATATGGCAAAAAGAAATGCTCATGCAAAATGTCCAATGTTTTCTGTACACTGAAATGGCCCATTAAACCTTCGTTATGAGACTCTCTAACAAATAACTCACGTAAAGAATAATTTGGCACACAGAGTCTATTTTCCTTAAACAAAAACCCATCATGGTGATAAAACTTATTGAATGTAGCAGTTTCACAAGCATCTTACACATTTCCAAAATTAGTATCAGCAACATACAAATCTTGATATACTCAAATCCTAACAACTTACTACTCAAAGTAGAGATTAAAACATACCTGCAAGATAGTGCATCAGCTACCACATTTTTTTTTACCTTGCTTATATTGAATGACATATGGAAATGTCTCAACAAACTCAACCCATCTTATATGCCTCCTATTTAACTTTCCTTATCCTTTGAGATGCTTCAAAGACTTAGGATGGATGACAAACTCCTTCGGCCACAAGTAATGTTGCCATGTTTCGAGCACTCTAACTAAAGCATACAATTCTTTATCACAAGTAGAATAGTTTAAAGTCTCTCCATTTAACTTTTCACTAAAATATGCCAAAGGACGTTTCTCCTGCATTAAAACAACCCTTATGCCTACTCCAGAAGCATCACATTCAATTTAAATTTTTTTATCAAAATCAGGCAAAGCAAGCAAAGACGTGGAACATAATTTATCTTTTAGTACCATGAATGCCTTCTCCTATTTAGGACCCCACATAAATGCAACATTTTTCTTAATGACCTTTGTAAGTGGTGCAGCTACAGTGCTAAAGTATGGAACAAACTGCTTATAAAAACTAGCTAAACCATGAAAGCTCTATACTTCTAAAACAGATTTAGGTGTTGTCCACTCTTTAATGGCTTTCACTTTATTCTCATCAACGTCAATGCCCGTAGCACTAACAATAAATGTTGGATCCCGTTTCCGCTTGTTTTTGGAACCCAACCTCGGAAACATAAATTGAAAAATAAAGTGGCGGAAACAAAAGAACGGATCATAAACCTAAAATGGGCCAAAAGAAAACGAAACACAAATCGGATCAAAAAGTGTGTGCGGAAACCAAAGAAATCGAAATGGCTCGGAATAAAAAAAACAAAACGGTTCAAACAAACTGAAGGTCAAATTCTGACATCCGAAAACGCATACCTTAGAAAAACTAGCGTTGGAAACGTAAAACACACTTGGTCTACGCAATTCCAAATCGGTATAATTTTTTTTTCATCTTTCAAAGCAAATACAAAATTCCAATTGAAATTCATCCACATTCAAATCTCAATTCATAAGATTCTTCTTATTCATACATATCCCATAATTCATCTTTTAAAAAAAATCGTATATTTTTTTTCCATAAACATCTCACACATTTTTTTTTACCAATCAAGCCATAAACAAAGAGCACTTCAATATTTCAAATCTATCAACACAATCATCGGACCTCCTGTCCGGAATCCCAACACAAACAAACACCTACATACCTATAGCCCTTCAATAATTCGAATCAATAATCAAAATCATCGGACCTCCTGTCTGAAATCCAAACACATTCAATCACATTCATATGCAATTTATATACAAAACCGTAACTCACTTTTCTATGCCATATACAAATCCATAATTCATTTACATACTCCAAAAAAAATGCATTACCAAATAATAGTGGCATTTTCAAGTCACAATACAATATCAATCTCAAAATCTGAAATACACAAGAATACAACTCCAAACTACACAGAATATAAAAGTCCCAAAATTCTGAACATGTCTAAGATCTAAATCTTACAACAAATTAATTTTAAAAAAAACAATCATATACATAACGAACGGACGTCTTGACTTTCTTTCATCCGATCTCCTTCTTGATACCTGAAGATGGGATGAAAGGCGGTGAGCTTTACAGATCATGGATAACATGTTTATAAAAGAAAAATAAGCAAAAATTATTTTCAAAACTCATTATCATTTCATAAAATTTCACGGTTGAAACATTAAAAGCTTATTTCTCCAAAATCTCAATTTTTCAAAAATTCACGACCAATTTCAAATCATGTATGCATCAAACTTATAACACAACATAAGCACATAACACATCAGAAATTGGTTTGGGTCGGTCCAGAAAACAGAACGTACTACACATTCCCGTATAGTGGTCCTGTGTAGCCGTGAGCAGAACGTACTACACCTTCCCGCATAGCGGTCCAGTATAGCTGTGAATTTATGGGAGTCCTTAATGGAGCTCCAATGCCTAGCAGGCAGGCGGGCGAAGCCTTTTTGACAAGTGCACTTGACAACTTATGGGACCTAACCAAACCCACATAACAAATATTTCACACATGAAAATCAAACTACCCAAAGGCACCTTTCAAAAACTTAATTTTTGATAACCATGTCATATCAGACACATTTACATTCAGAAATTCACAATTTCATATAAATTTACATAGCAATTCTCAATCATTCAAAACACAAGAAAAGTAACAATCGTAGCAATTTAGCAAATCATTTTAAAACAATGGATTTTACCATTGTAGCAACTTATCAAATATTTCGAAAACCATAATTTGAAAACATTTTGCTTTCTTGATTTTTCAAAAACATATACGTAGCTTATAATTCAAATTATAAACATAGTACCCACCTCATATCCTTGATTGAAACTTGTTCGAAGCCTCACTTTCTCCATTGCCTCTCTTGATTTCCCTCATCCAAGACAAAATCCCTAATTCATAGAAATCCAAAATTGAACAATTCATAACATGCAATCACCAAAATTGATCTAAGTGAACTTAAACCCATACAATTCTCAAGCTATCTAAACCAAAATCTTGTCAAAATTCAACAAATCAAAATTCCAATCTTACCTTAATCTTCACCAAAAGAGAGGTTTCTTGGCTTGAATTAAAGCTCTTGTGCTCCTCTTCATTTTTCCCTCTTGAAACAACATCAAATTGCCTCTTAAAAATATAGAAAAATCAAACCCTAACGTTTTTTTCTTCTTTTCTCTTCTTCTCCACCGAAACCTCCTTCTTCTTTCTTCTCTCTTCTTTCTTTTCTTTTAATTTCGTGCCTCTCTTCTTCTTATACGAAAACTCACACTCCTTATTTACCAACTTGCCATTAATGAATGAGTAATGACTCATTTGCCCTTCCTTATAAGCCTTGTAACTTAAAAGCTTAAGTATTCTTCCAATTTTGCCCCTCATGCATTTTTAACACTTTAATTCAATAATTCAATCAACTTATGCCATATGATCTTACTTACATTAACATGTTAATTACTCACATTAACATGCTAATTAATTCCTTAAAATCATAAAATATTTCCAAGTCTCAAAATATCATTAAATCATGATTAACTTAGGACATTTTTCTAATCATCAAATTGAAGGAATTTGTTAAAATTTCCTTCTAGAGAAATGTTCCTTATAGTCTCAATTTTATAATTACACCAAAATCATTTAATTTGGTTCAATACTCCAAAAGTTATACTCCAAACATTTTCGGACTATTCTTATGCTAAAATATTTTCCTGTGATTTACTTCCATCTGCAAATTGATAGTCTTAGAGACTAAATTGAAACTCAATTCCATCAGAAAATTTGTAGCCCTATCTCTCTAGTTCAATCCAAATCAAGAATCACCTCATTTGAATGACTAGAGTAAAATTTATAGCCAAAATACTTTCAGCACTTACTAATCCAAGACTGAACATTAAACCCAACATCAATTCAGAAATTGAAGGTCCTAGAGTCCAAATTAAAATTCAGTCCCTTGAGATAACTTGTAATTCCATGTCTCTAGTTTATTTATAAACAACAATAAACTCAATTGGATCTCTACAGATTTAGAATTTACCAAAATATTGAACCATGTTCAGAAAATTTTCTAACTCACTTTGATTCAATCAAACTCCCTCAATTTAATCTAAAAAATCCCCAAATTTTCCATGAGGAGTTAGAGGGATGTCTTTGGAATCCAACGCTTCAAAAATCAAGTCAATCAGATGTTGGACGGAAAAGTTATAAGCAAAAGAGTGAGAGAGGGTCGGGTCAGGTTGGGTCGGGCAAAAAGGGCCACTCGCACTCGCAAGTGGGCTGGCGCTCGCGAGCAAATGTGGGCGCTCGTGATCGCGAGGTGGGGGCACTCGCCCTCGCGAGGACGTCTCAATCTCTCTCTCTTTTTTTTTTAATACCAAAATTCCAAAATTCATAACTCTTGATACAGAGCTGCAAAATTTTCAAACTTAGTATCAATAGAAAGCTGAAAGAAAGCTCTACAACTTCCATGTAGAACTCAAAAAACCAAATCGACCTCTAAAGGGTTCAAAATCTCACTCAAAATTTTTGTCCCCATTTAATGCCACCCTAAACAGTATCACAACTTCTAAAATTTCTATCTTTCAACTCCAAGGTCCAAAAATGTCATACTTTATATCAATTAAAAAATCAAAATGCAACCTACAACTTTCATGAAGGATAGAAAAATCAATTTGGCTCCTAAGGGAGTCAAAAACCACTTCAACGTTTCTGTCCACTAATGGTCATCCCAAGCAGTAACAGAAATTCTAAAAATCAAAACTTCCTATTCCATGGTCCAAAAATTCCATACTTTACATCAATGGAAAGATCAAAACATAATCTAAAACTTTAATGAGGCACTTAAAGGCAATTTCAACCTCTAACTAGGTTAATTTTTCAATCAAAGCTTCTACCCCTGAACATTCATCCTAAACCACATCCAACTTCACAATTTCACATCTTTCAATTTCCACAATCAAAAATAGCATATCATACATCATTGAAAAGCTATAAACTTCCTTTAAAACTTTCAATAAGGCTACTTGATTCAATTCAAACCACATCAGTACAAAATTTACCTCAAAGCACAGTACACACAAACTTACCCTTAATAGCATTTTTAAAAACAAAGCAAAATAACCTTAACTTCAAAAGATCATAACTTTCAATTCCGATATTAAAAAATATCATACTTCATAGCGATAGAAAGCTATCAACAGAAGCTGCAACTTTTATGCAAATTATTTTATCAAAATCTGCCTAAATCAACCCAGAAAAAATCACAAAGATTTCACATCAAAAAGTCAACTCTTTGTTACTATTCATCCCAAAAAGTCAGACTTGCAATTCCCTAAAATTTAACACTTTCACTAATCATTTCTTGCTTTTCAACTTTCATTCAAATCAATTTATTCACTATAATTGTCATGGTACCCTTACACACACAAATTTATTAAAAATTTCAAATTCATCAAAGACTAAAATTTACTTCTTTTCACATCAATTTCATTTAACTCTAAAACACCATTTTAGGCCATAATTAATCATAAACATCAATAACAAAATCATACACACATATACTCTCTCATCATCAACTTGCTAAATTCACCTATCTTAATCTCATATAACAATTCACATTCTTGAATTTTCTTTTTTTCTTTGCACATGAATAATTCACCACAAATTCCTCATTTAATGTCAATTTATAATTCAAAATTCCAAGAAAAATTTGGGGTCCAACAATAAAACCAAGAAAATTAACCTTATCCATACAAAAAACTACACTTTTTAACATTTGCATACAACTTTTGTTCAAGCAAGACATCAAGTACACATTTCAAATGATGCATGTGTTCTTCTAAGATCCTACTGTATATCAACTTGTCATCAAAGTACATAACAACAAACTTATTAATGAATGCATGAACTACATGGTTCATCAATCTCATAAAAGTGCTAGGTGCATTTTTCAAACCTAATGGCATTATCATCCACTCATACAATCCATGTTGAGCTTTAAATGCAGTTTTTCATTCATCACCTTGTGACATACAAATTTAATGGTAACCCCTAATCAAATCAATTTTAGTAAACATCGCAACACCATTCAATTGATCTAACATGCCATCTAACCTAGGAATGGGATGTCAATACTTTACCATAATTTTGTTGATTACTTTGCAGTCCACGCACATCCTCCAACTTCTATCTTTCTTTGGCACTAGTATCACATGAACAACATATGGACTCATACTTTCCCTGACATGGCCTTTAGCTATAAGCTCTTCCACTTGTCTTTGTAATTCCTTAGTCTCTTCAAGGTTACTGCAATATCTTAGTCTCTCCCTGTCACATACAAGCTCACTTTCTTATCTCTCTTGCACTCAGTGTTTTCCTGTCCCCTCTCACTCTCTCTAATTTTTAAATTCTCACTCTCACTCATTTTTCCCTTTTCCCCATTGTGTTTGTTCAGCTCAACTCTCTTTGCTTTTTCTAACTCCTCTCGTTGTCTAAGCTTCAGCTGATCTTCGTATACTTCTTTAGGAGACAATGGCTTGAGGGTGACAAGTCTTCCATATTTAACAAAAGAATAAGTATTTAGATATCCATTATGTGAGACCTTATGGTCATACTGTTAGAGTAGTGCCCTAAAGGCAATCGCCTTTAGCGCGTTTTGTACAAAGTTGTGTACATACTTTATGAATAAATAAAGAAAGGCATATTTCATTAATTTGGTGTTCATTATTTATGAATTGATATTGATCTATAAGCAAATTAATGAAGTCCATGATATATGACATAACATGAAGGAAATTGTGAATGTAATCATACTACTGAGATTCCTATCATGTGCAATTATGTCAGTATCTAAATTATCCCTAGTCATAGGATTACTGAAACTGGACATCGGTAATTCAGAGAGACTAGCACAT